>CM038469.1:62195982-63605149 GCA_021464415.1 Lonicera japonica
ATCTTATTATCGAAAAGATTAGCCACATTTTTTTAAGGAGAAAAAGCTAAGTTTTATAAAGAAACTAGGGTATACCCGTGCCGTCCGGCACGATAAAAAGAATAAAATATAATTATGTGAAAAATGTGAGGATTGAAGATGCGTGTGATTGTATATTACTTATGATTGAAGATGTGTATGATTGTCTTACTTGTCCAATTAGACATGAAATCGCATCGACCGTTTTATAATGTAATGATGTTATGAGTGTATTTAAAAGAGAAAAAAATATATTATATTCAAGGCAGATCGAATTATAATATAAAAAATTATCGCCCTAAAATTGCTTCGATCCTTTTTATATTGTGTAATATTTGAGGTAAGTTGGACACTAATATAAAAAAAATTCACCCCATACTCGAGGTAGGTTGGACACTTATTTTTAATTTTATTTTAGTATCTTTTATTCATTGCGTAATATTTTCAGTATCTTTCAATAACTATTATATTTGTAATGTTTTATAACTTTTTCTTGAATTTTTTTATACATAATTTAATAATCACAATGGATCTTGTTTTGTAGATATTGATGAACATATTTCAAATATATAAATTTTATTAAAGTTGAATTTGTAAATTTAAAGTTATGGCATTTAAAAGTTTTTTAAAAATTTGATGAGAGAGAAATGTTGTAGAAAAGTAGAGAGATGTAAGAGTTATATTTGTGTATATGTTTAGTGTGTGAGTAAATGTTAAGTTGATTTGATATCTTGTTGTGAGGTATAAAAATGATCTAATGGTCTAAAAGTGTTAACACCATTACAAATTAATATGAGACGTTGGATTGATTTATTATTTTATTACAAAAAATCCTTGTTTTATAATATAGATTACAATTTATGTACTTAAAAAATGATTATAGAAATAAAGTAAAAAAAATTAATAAAAATAAATTATATGCATTGTGTAATAATAAAAATAGTAGGCATGCATAAATGCACCCATGCATTATGCACATAAATTGGGTTAGTAAAATAAATAATTTTATATTTAGATTATTCCCCGAATATTATTTACTTTTTGTACATAAATAATTAGGTGATTGAAGTGATTAAAAATATAACTCCTACTTTTTTTTTCTAGGAGTTCCTTACAATTACTTATAATATTTTTGTTTGAGATAACCCAAGTTCAAAAAGAAAAAAGATTCGGACACTGGACATCATATCTTTTATTAAGAGTAGAAACATTTTTAGCACATAACATCTTTTGTTAAAGGGAAATTATTGGTTGAACAATTGACACATGCTTATTTCTTTTTATTTGTTTTTTGGATGAAACTAATATTTGGTTGAGAGCATAAAACTCGCCCCCCCCCCCCCCCCCCCCACAAAAAAAAAAACAAAATGCATTAAGTATTCAACAGCACAATTAGTTGGGAGTTTATTAATTTTGAATTACTCGTGTTAAATAATTATAATGCGGAACAATGACAATCCTTACTGAATTTGGTTCTTGCTCATGTTCAATATTTGAAATATGTATGTAAAGTTGGAGTTTATTCCACATTGCATTACTATAGACAAAAATGGCAATTAAAATGAATTATATATATCTTGTAAACTTCTACATTTTTGCATTAATTATATAAGATGCATACCCCGTTAGCAATTTCTTCATCTCTCTTGGAAGTGCTCTGTGATTGAAAGGAAAAAAAATTAGGGATCAAATTATTGAAAAAAACAGCTAAATTTTTTTGAGGAAGAAAAGCTAAGTTTTATAAACAAACTAAGTATTGCCTGTGCCGGACGGCACGGTTAGACAAATAAAAGGTATTAGTTGAGGAAGAAATATTATTTGTCTGATGAACATCATTTTAATTGTAAAACTAATGAGACTTGATAGAAAAAAATATTCAATTCTTCAATAGGGTACTCAAAATATACATCCATATAATTGTGTTTTCACGTACAAAAGCTTTAAAAAAAAATTCCTCGATCAGGCATCATAACAGAACTTCGGGGTAGACAATATTTGTAGTGCAAGTTGTATATGCCGGTGGTAGGAGAATGTTGCTCCGGTCGGAACTTTTACATCTTGACAATGCTGCATACAACTGACCGTGACTGAATACAGGTGTTCGCAAATCGAGACCAATAAATTTAACAGACTGGCCTTTAGATTTGTTAATGGTCAGAGCATAAGTTAACCGAACAGGAAATTGACGCCAAGTAAATTTGATAGGTAATTCCGAAGATGGGGGCGTTAATGAAATTCTTGGGATAAAGGCCAAGTTGCCAAACTTATATCCAATAAGAATTTTAGCTTCAATTACAAAAGTACTACAATTTTCAACAATTAGTCTCGTACTATTACAAAGACCCTCATTCAGTGCAATATTTCGAAGCAACATTATCGGGCAACCCACTTTAAGGTCAAGTTGAAAAAGAGGTAATCCATTTGGATTAAAAGAGTTAAGAAACTCATTAAGGTAGCGATTAGTAATAGAACTTTCAAAGCCCTTATCCTCGCACATTCTATTTGCAGCCAAGTATGTATAAGTTTCTCTCAGGAAAACATCCAATGATTTTGCATTGATATCACTGACATCGTCATTCCGTGCAAACAATATAGTTTGCTCATTGAGATAAGTGGGTGTGACCACAGTTGCGTCACCCAGATATGGATAGACAATGGATATTAAATCAAGTAGACTTGGGCACCTCGTGATCGTTGTTGGAAGTTGTACAATCTCATTTGAGTTAGACCCAATCTAGAAGAAAAACATAGTAAATATAAAATTAATAAATCAAAAAATAATATAATGAAAATAATTTCTCCAAAAAAATAAAAGAAAATTATCTCCATTAAGTAATCAACCCAAATAGTTTGTCCATGTTCTGTTACATCTAAACGCATATTTGAGATATACTTATCATTATCTATAAAATATGATTCATTACTATGATAACAAAGTTATGTGTAAAAGCAAAAAATTCAAAAAAGTAGTGTGATTTATTGCGTATACAGTTTTCTTAATTAATACTTTAGGTTACGTTTGCATTTTTTTCAGATTTCAAGTTTGAGACCAATTGGCTTTTTTCTCATCTGTTTTTTTTTTTAGGTTTTTTTTTTCTTTTTTTTTGGAACCCAAAATTTGATAAGTTTTCATTTAGTCTCAAATTTCATATTTCAAGTTTTTATTTAAACTATTCACTGCAATGCACTTACGGTTTGATTCTTTCAAATTAACATTAAACCTAAAGATTAATACTCATATATATTTAACATTAATTTTGAACACAAATTTAATACAATGCACTTACGGTTTGATTTTTTCAATTTCTTTTTGAACCCAAATTTGATAAGTTTTCATCTCAAATTTTAGATTTCAAGTTTTTACTTACACTATTTACTGCAATGCACTTACGGTTTGATTATTTCAAATTAACATTAAACCCAAAGAGTTTGTTGTTTCTTTTTCGACTTGTTAGATCTTTGTTTTGTTTTAATTTCTAATTAATGGTTTTTACATTTAAGATTTGGGGACAAATGATGATGAAATTATTATTATTTAGACCGATTAAACCATAAAGCTCCAAATTAGAGCTTTTTAAAATTGATGCCCCCCTTTTCTATTCTATATATATATATATTCAGATTCTCTTTTATTTTTTATTATTTTTATTCGTTATCTTCGCTAATTCTATCTCTTTTTCTTTTTCTTTAAATATAATTCAACCCTAGGAATCACCTGTAGCAGTATATCATCCTCTGGCCATTTTTTTTTGGTGCAGAGCGATCATTCTAAGATACAAAATTTTAGTTATTTGATTTCTAAAGTAAATTGTAGTACCATATACATATATCAAAATTTGTTGTTTTGGGATATTATGACATTCTCCGTCAACACCTGCTACTATCCGCTGATGGTTCAAGAAGGACTTTTTCTTATGGTGCTGTAATTTGACTACACAACAATGCGTTTGCTCAAAGTTACCAAAAAAAAAATCATATTGGTCATAACAGTAAGCCATTAGCTGTTTGAAATTATTGACCTTTGATGTATGATTTTTAACAAAACTCACATACATGAAGAAATGAACAAAACTCACACACATACATGAAAAAAAATACATGGAATGACATACATACATGAAGAAAGAAGCACAAATTCAAACCCAATAAAAACAGAAACCAAGGAGCACCTCTTTTGGTGCCGGAGATAAAGGCAACAGAGGATGGAAGTTTACACGGAAGAGGTGATGGTGTAGGTGTCGATGATAGAGCTATTGTCGCAGCGGTGGATCGTCTAGGGCCATAAGGTGCTGAAAATGAAAGAGGTGGTGTAGGTGTAGACATTAGTGGTTGTTTAACCATGAAAGTTTAAGAGAGAATAAGTAGAGAGAAAATGAGAAATTTGAGAGGGATAGATGAGAGAGAGAGAATACTATTGTCTATTATTAAATCTTGAGAGAGAGGGAAAGAGTGTAAAATGTTTGAAATTTTAAATTTCAAAACTTGAGTGTGTAAAATGTTTGAAATTTCAAATTTCTTTTCTATCATTATATTAAGGTGGAGAAAGAGAAATGTGATTTAATTTATTGATTTGATATCCTAAAATTATATCTAAGGGATCAAATTTTTGTTGTTATCTACAAATGAATCTTGGCCATTAATTGAGATGAATAAAATTGAAAATGGAATATTGACTTTGTATGCCTTATAATATATATTTACAATTTATATAGTTAAAAAAATTGATTATAGATATAAAGTAAAAAAGATTATATGAATTGTGTAATAATAAAAACGATAGGCATGCATGCAATAAGCACATACAGTTGACCAAATAAAATATAATGTTTTTTTTTTCACATATACAGTAATTTTTATTTTTATTTTGTTTGGAACTAACATTTTGGTTGAACAAATTTTTGAAATAGGAAAAGTACAATTAGTTCAATTTTTGGTTAAACAAATTCTACTATATAAGAGAAAAAAATTGTACTGTATTAGTTCAACCAATTTTTTTTAACAAATTTGATCCTTAATTTTTATAGTACGTACAATTAGTTTAACCTAAATATTAGTTCTAATATTTTGAAATATGTAAATGAACAAAATAGCATGCATGATATAAGAAAAGTGTAGTATAATTAAATTCATAATTGCAAACCTAATTAAAAGTGTCTTGAGGCATCGTAACAGCAACTGATGAAAGAATTTTGGTATTTTTCATTTCTAAATTTAAAAACAGTGAAAAAGCAAAATAAAATGTAAGACTAGGATAAAAAGTAATAAACATTAAACACATACATACAAATTGTATACACATGCCCATTTTATAATCATTATACAACACTGCATCAATAGGAAAAAAAGAAGAAAAAAATAAGTGATTAGAAATAGATTTTTACTTATTACAGAAATAAAAACGAAGCGCAAATGGGGAGAGATCTAAAAGTATGTAGGAAAAAGGAGAGTTAAGTGAAATTAAAGTTTATCATAAACTAATTAAGAGATAAATGCATGTTTAATAAATACTTGTTTGGTTTATCACCAATAAATAAGTTTATTACCATTGAGATTAGATAGGAGATAAATTAATTAAGAGATAACTATGAGTCGTCGGATTAAAACATAAAGACTAAAGTTAAATCTGAGCTACCAGTTGAAAAGATAAGTGAATGTTATATATGAGCCGTCAGATTAAAATATAAATGCTCAATTTAAATCTGAGTCACTAGTTGAAAATAAGTAAAACATACCCCTGCCTACGGCATGACTTTGTACTTTTAAATTCAAACATAAACTAAATATAAAATTTATATGTGCATCAGGGGAACATCAAATATTAAAATAAATATCATTATCAAGTACTGCTAACTAAACAAAAAATGCATAAGTCACTAAAAAATAATATATTAAAGTTAATAATAATTATCATAAATTAAACGTACTAAACAGTAAATAAAAACAGAGTTTCGCTTCATTTTTTAGAATTTGCCGTCGGATTAAAACATACTAGTTGAGAACATAAAAAATTTTACTATAT
The DNA here is from genome assembly GCA_021464415.1 of Lonicera japonica. Taxonomy (NCBI): domain Eukaryota; kingdom Viridiplantae; phylum Streptophyta; class Magnoliopsida; order Dipsacales; family Caprifoliaceae; genus Lonicera; species Lonicera japonica. Next base: position 62,202,020 of record CM038469.1, read on the forward strand.
TGAGACTGACCTGATTTATTAATAAAAATATATATAATATTTAATGCATTCTTTTACACGAACCTTGGGTTAATTCAAGGGGAAAAAGATGTGTGCAGGAAACTAAAACCTCTTCCATCTTAAAACTTATAAATTATAATACGTTTTAACTAACTGCATAAATCCAAAGCTGAATTTAGTAGTTATTATTTATAGTCTCTGGGCTTGGTTACCTTTTTTCTTCTTTCGGAAAAACATATTCTACCCTTTAAATCTTCACATTAAATTCTCTAAATCCCTCTCATGAGTGAATCCAACAGCTTTTGTTATACGTACATCAAAATCCCTCGTATGTTTTCCACATTTTCATTTCCCAAAGAAGAATATCAAAATGCGGTCCTTCAAAATTAATCTTAATTGGAACCAAAACTCAAAAAGTGGTATATCGATGCATGCGAGATTTTAGTTTGTGGCCCTCTCTCATTTCTCTTACTTACACACCCCTCTCTATAATAATATATGTTACTTTTCTACGGCGGTAGGGAATAAGGAAGAAAGGAGCAATTTTCGCTCTTTAATTTTAATTATTTTTATAGTGTTCAATTAATTTTACAAAATTAAAATATATAATTATTTTAACTATTTTCGCCCCTTCGATTTGAGAGAGAGAGGGGGGGGGAGGATATCATTACTGCTAATTTTGAGCCCATTAATTACAAAACTCATCATTACTGGAATGCTTGGTTTGGGAAAGAGGTTGCTAGGATTGAGGTGCATGGGAGCGACGATGGGTCTTACGCAATTCTAACGCGATATGTTGAAGCCATCAACGAAACCAATCCTGGTTCAAGGTGTGTTCTTGAGTTTGACAATGAAACGAGGAGATTTCAGAGGTTGTTTATTGCATTTGGGTCGTGCATCGAGGGATTCGAAAGGTGCAAGCCACTACTTGCCCTTGATGGCACTTTTCTTAAAAGCAAGTACAAAGGCACTCTCCTTGCAGCGACTGCAAAGGATGGAGACCAAGGTGCATATACGACACTTAAAATATGCCATTGTAACAACTTAGTATTATTGCATTTATACTACTCAAAGTACAATTTAATTCCACATGGTGTATAAGTTTTGATAGTTTGTTTTTTGCATTTTATTTGTGTGGACAGGTCTGTACCCCTTCGCAATTGCAGTTGTTAACAACGAGAATTCTGAGAATTGGAGGTGGTTGGTCGATCAACTATGGTACATACTCGGTAATGGCCGAGTGATCACATTTATTTCAGATCGGAATGAAGGGTTGATCAATGCAATCAAAGACATCTTTCCCCACTCTCTACACGGATATTGCTTAAAACACATTCAAACCAATATCCAGTCAAAATACCCGGGCCAAAATCGTGCTTCTTTTCCAACACGCATGGTGTTCCTTTTTACCAAATGTGCATATGCTTTGACCACGGAGTCTTTCAATTACTGGTTCACCAAGTTTAATAACGAAGGTGGAGATGTGATGAAGAGATTCCTTAAAAAATTACCACTTGAGAACTGGGCCAACTCAAGATTTTACGGGTAGAGATACGGTGAGATGTGTTCTTACATAGCTGAGTCTTTCAATGCTTGGATAGTGGAACAAAGGCACCTCCCCATCACCCAGTTAGTCGATGGTGTACGATCGAAGGTGATGAAGCAAATAAACAAGCGACGGGTGGAGTCTACTCAATGGACTACTGTTCTTTGTCTGAAAATGGAGAAAGAACTCAAAGCGCAATCAGCATTGGGTCGCCATTGGATGGTCAAGCAATCAAGTGAACTATCTTTGAGGTCGAGGATAATGTGACAGCCTCAATAGATCTTGATAACAAGACATGTAGTTGTCGGAGTTGGTAGGTTAACAGTTTCCCGTGTGCTCATGCGGCTGCAATGTTTCAGCAAGTTGGCATAAACCCATATCCATACGTCGAGTGGTACTATCATTCAGCGGCTTTTCAGCAGTGTTACTCATTCCCAATACACCGGTGACCGGATATGACATCCCTATGCTCCCCGTCGATGCTGATGAAAATCTTCTCCCGCCCATCATGAAGAAGTAGGCCGGTAATCCACGATATAGACGATTTAAGTCGCGGGGGGAAGACGAGGTAACCATAAGATGCAGCGATGCGGCAGGCTTGGGCGTCACAACAGGAAAACTTGCAATGCATCAATATAGGTCAGGAAGATGTTAGTGGAGCCATGAACATTTTCACGAGTCTAGTGATTGTAAAATTGTGTATAAAAAAAGTATATTATTTAATCATTGCTTGTATAAAAAAAATCAAGAAAAAAAACATTTATACCTTTCGTTTTATGCCTCATTTTAAACTTCTCCAACTTAAAAGATTTTAATCTAATAGGATTTTTATATATTTTTGTTGCATTTTTCAAGCCTTTTATGACTAATAATTAGCAAAATAAAGGGTAATTCAAAATTATGTTTTAGTTTTCTATAAAATTAATTTAGATGGACTATAAAAATGTGATATAATTGGTAAATAACCAGACAATTTGTAGTGAATATTTTAGTTTTTCCATAAAAAGAAAATAAATTTACCAACAATTATTCAAAAATATTAGGACTTAATATATTGACAACTCATACAATAGGTTATATGGTAGAATAAGATTATAATGACATACGAAAAATATTTTAAAAAATACTCAATAGAACCTAGAAACCCGTGTTTATATATTTTTAATAATTAGCATTACCATGTCAAAGAAAAATTCAAATGAAAATATGGACGTTCCAAGTTCAAGTTTTACCAATTACAAATGCAATAGTTTTCTCCGGCCTATTAGTGTAATAATACTGAATTTATTATTATTATTATTATTATTATTATTATTATTATTAAGGGAAACACAAATCTCACTGAATTTATATGACGTTATATTTTATTTTTATTTCACTAAATGGATAGATAATCTTAAAATATAATCATATAATAAAGTTTTAATAAATAATAACTAGGTTATTTCACAAAATCAATTACAGATAAAATATTTTTCATATGATAAGATTTTTGTAAAGATAATTTACATTTTTTGATAAATATAATTGAATTAGCGTAAAATACATTTTAGTAGGAGTTGGAAATATATGAGCAATCTAATCTAGAAATAAATATTTAATTTAATAGATAAAGTTAAATTAAGAATTTTGATAGGTTTTATATACTATTATATATTTGTTGGCAAATTAAACAAAACTCATCATTATTATTTATATTACAAATATGTCACGATAACCCTTAGTCGTTCGATCAAAACATTAACATCGATATTAAATCATAACCACTAGTTGAGAACATAAAGAATTTTATTATATTGGGACTGACCTGATTTATTAATAAAAATATATATAATATTTAATGCATTCTTTTACGCGAACCTTGGGTTAATTCAAGGGGAAAAAGATGCGTGCAGGAAACTAAAACCTCTTCCATCTTAAAACTTATAAATTATAATACGTTTTAACTAACTGCATAAATCCAAAGCAGAATTTAGTAGTTATTATTTATAGTCTCTGGGCTTGGTTACCTTTTTTCTTCTTTCGGAAAACATATTCTACCCTTTTAATCTTCACATTAAATTCTCTAAATCCCTCTCATGAGTGAATCCAACAGCTTTTGTTATACGTACATCAAAATCCCTCGTATGTTTTTCCACATTTTCATTTCCCAAAGAAGAATATCAAAATGCGGTCCTTCAAAATTAATCTTAATTGGAACCAAAACTCAAAAAGTGGTATATCGATGCATGCGAGATTTTAGTTTGTGGCCCTCTCTCATTTCTCTTACTTACACACCCCTCTCTATAATAATATATGTTACTTTTCTACGGCCGGTAGGGAATAAGGAAGAAAGGAGCAATTTTCGCTCTTTAATTTTAATTATTTTTATAGTGTTCAATTAATTTTACAAAATTAAAATATATAATTATTTTAACTATTTTCGCCCCTTCGATTTGAGAGAGAGAGGGGGGGGGGGGGAGGATATCATTACTGCTAATTTTGAGCCCATTAATTACAAAAAGAAAAAAGATGCATTATTGTACGTTAAAAATGTATAATGTATAAAAACTTTTATCATAACGACGGATAATTGTTCTCTCATGACTAAATTAATTAGGGGAGGATGTTATATATGTGGTATGAAATAACAAAATGTCCTTATCTTTAATATAATAATTATAAAAAAAAAGGGACATACAACCTATCTTCCCATGTTATATGTACTCCTACCCGGGACAAGAAAATTGAGTCTAAATTATCTCTTATGCATTTTTTAATCTAAATTTTCCGTCTTTTATTATTTATTCATTTAATTCAACCCTTATAAAGACATTTTTCATCTCCGTTTTCTAATCTTGTATCCCTTTATGCATTCCTTCAATCATCTCAAAAAATCCTCAATTTTCATCTTTCCTTCCGCTCTTTTATTTCTCGCACAAATATTTTTCAAATTCAAAAACAAATTAATGTTCCATCTCTCACTTGGGCACAAATTAAATTCAAGTCCCAAATTTACAGAAGTACAACTACTACACCTCCCCTTTGGTTCTCTAACAACTATAAAATTAAAAGCAAATTAATTACGACGTGCATGCACATATTACTGTGATGATGTACGTCTCTTGATGATCATTTATTTTTATTACTGTGATGACGAATAAATATTAGTCAATTAAATTTTGTCCTAAATGTGTCAATCTTATAAACTGACCAATATTTATGGTACAGACGTATTTGCAGACTTTTGCACAAACAGAGGGAGACCAAATGAATAACTCAGATTATGATTATGTCAAATCTTGCGTAGGCATAATATAAATATGTTCGTGCATCATTAATACTGTACATTAAACCTAATTTCTTATTCTATGTCGGGTTTAAAAAAGTGAAACTTCTTTTCTGTAATTTCATGTTTGATTGATTTATTGTATATATGTTTGATTTAAACCTAAACTCCTAATTTTAATTGGCCCTAAAATTTAAATAGAAAATAAGAATAAAGTGAAACCTCTTTTAATTGTATTGCTGTACCATATACACGTTCTATTTTTTTTTTCAGCCATATTGATCATATTTGATTAATTTTATGATTTTTTTCCAAATTTAATTGCCCTCTTCCATATATTATTATAACCTCTTTTGTAACCTTGCTTGCAACTATACACCTTACACATTTGTTATCCTTATTTTATATATCCCCTCGGCATGTCTTAAATTAATAGCTTGATCAGCTTTAATATATATATTGATATATTCTTAAGAAAATATTAATGTCAATTTTAGTATCAATTTAAGACGAAGGGGACATATGAGCCTTGAAGTTCCTCTATATCCACCTTGCATGCATTATCATCAGTGATCTGCATGGTTCAAAAATTCATTTAGCTAGCTGGACTATAACTTTTGGGATATTTTTTGGGTTAAAAATTATTTCCCTATATCAATATATGGAATAACAATATATATGAGCCTGAGGGTTAAATTATTACCGGTGAAACACTTCCCTCTTTCTATGTATATTGGGTTTATTGTCTGTATATATATAGGATATGACTATTGGCACTGTACATAAATCATTTAACACTTAAAGTATATTATAAAAATAAATAAAGTTTTCATAAAAATACAAAAAAAAAATATCACTAAAAATCATATTAGAAGTGCTAGAGGGTTTATTTGTTGCACTAATAACCATACCGTATATATACACGTATATAATATAGAAAATATACAACTTTCTGCATAGAAAATGTTACGCAATCAAATTCCAAATAATGCTTTTCATAATATTCAATTCTAGGCATCTCGATCAATTACCTAGAAGTAATTTTTTTTCATGGTAATTTTACGTTTGCTATTAAACAAGTACCATAAGTTTTGATGGGAATGTCTCTCAATGGAAAGATAATATTAACTAAAAATGTTATTTTCATGGAAAAAAGCTCCACAGTACATAACTCGATCTCGCGTCCTTAACGAACTTGAGATGCTTTTCTATGCTATATATATGGTGTGGGTTTGTGTGATTGTAACAAAGTGAGAGTTCGAAGAACAGTTGATTTGACAAACACACACATATATATGAGACTAACTACGTGAGAGATAATAATTGCGATGATTAAATAGAGAGAAAAAATATGTAGAAGTTTTCATCAGGTTGATAATGGACTGCATGTAGGTAATGACTGATGTGAACCCATTTTTTTCTTTTTTTTTAATTTCCTGTTTGTGTCTTTGCAAGTTGTTTCACTGTTGTCATGATCTAGAGATTGTGTATATCAACATAAAGACCAAAAGGTAATTGTTTCTCTGGATGAACTACGTACCATGCTGATATAATATAAATGTTATATATATATATATACAATTATACATACATATATCTGTATGATAGGGTTAATAGTTATTGAATTTTCAAAGTGTACAAGTTAGAGATAAATAATTGTGTAGTTGAAATTTAATATACATATTTTTTAATGGTTAATAATAGTATATTTAGTATGGATTACAACTTAATATATATATATATATATATATTAAAATTGATGTACAAATTCTAGCCAATTATAACAATTATTTATTTTCACGAAGAGTCACATACTCTATATATAGGTCTTAATAGACGGGGGAACACAACTAGTACTTATTTACAAAGATCATGAGGCATGAACAGCATACCATGATCTACAAAGAATATAATGTTTTAGTTTGTGTATCTCTTCGTGTGTGCGCGCGCACGAGAGAGAGAGAGAGACAGAGAGAGAGAGAGAGAAGCGCAATTCCTCCCACCATCTTTCATAGACACGAGTGCCCATCTGTCCCCTTTTTCTCGTCACAAAATTTCACGTTGAACGATGACTTTATACTTTATTGACGTATACTCTTTGTATTCTTAATAAGAAAATTATAGGTTTAATCATCATTCGTATGATTAATGTTAGAAGTTTTGAATAATCTGTATCTAGTAGAGGCCGTCCCCTACTCCATCTATCCCTGTGGGAGTAGGTATCATATTTCTATGTTGATGCAAGTCTGCTGACTTTGTCCGGGAAATTTGAAATGGCTCAGGTGGAGGGTTTTTTTTTTTTTTTTTTTTTTTTTATTTAATCACATTCACAACTTAAGTGACGGGGTAAAAATGAAAATGAAGCACAGTTAAGGAGATAAATTTGTGGTAATAAAAAACAAAGTTCCAACAATATCTTTCAGTTCTTTACTTCTGGCCTTTATCCAAAAAGAAAATGGACTCGAAGGATTTCTGCAAAGAATCTTTTTGGTACTTTCTACCTAGCTAGACTTCTTTATTTAATTTATTTCGATTGTAAAGATTTTTTTTTACATCGTAAAAGCATCTATAATGGTTTAATTTGATTAACTAGATAATTAGGCCCAACTACAATCTCACAATTATTTTTAGTGTCCACTACTATATAGATTAGAAATTAGTGAAAGCTCCTTCTTTAATGTTTACTTGCTTGTATTTTTGTCATCTTTTGCTTATAAAGAAAGAGGTATCAAAATGATATTGTCTATTTTGCCCTTCCATATAATTCCCGTTGAACACATAAAGCTGCGTATGTCTTGCGAGATAACCGACAGAGATAAACGAGAGTTACTTCTAGAGCTTCAGTTCCCTTTGTCCAGGGGCGTAGCCAGGAATTATAAGTGACCCGGGCTAAGAATTAAACAATGACAACGTTAAAATATAACAAACCAAAATGCAACTATAATATATTCAAATGCATTCAAAAGATACTAACTTTTTATATACGTTGGAAGTGTAGATATGAAATATTCAAAAAAAATATAATAATTTCCCCTTTATATCTAGCCATGTACGCCATAAATACAAACAAAAAGACATAATAGCCTATCGTAATTGAACCTTGCGCTCCTTAACATAATCAAAATGAAGGTGGTAAATGCATTGATAAAATTTTAATAGGTGTAGAGTAGTAATATTAGAAAAAATGAGGTGGGCTATACACATTTATATACACATATATTTATAAATAAAATTTAAGTCTACTACTAAAAAAAAAAAAAATTAGACCCGGGCTACAGCCCGGGGTAGCCCAAGCACAGCTACGCCCATGCCTTTGTCAACCCTAGAACTTTGTCTGTGATTATAAAACACTCATCCGTTAATCATGCATATAAGTCGTATAAATTGGCAGGTTGGGTTCGTATGTTATCATCAGATCTATAGGGAGCTGATAACACTGTTAAACAGACATTGTTAAATTGCTTCATATATCATCAGTTTCATGGATTTTGCACCAACGCCTACAACTGCTTTTTTGAACAGGTACGTATCCATCTATTTTAGTAACACCAAATCTTTGATTAACAAAACCTAAACTTGTTGGTATCTTTGACTTATTATCTAATTGAAATACATGTTATTATTCACATGCCATGCTAAAGTCACCAACTTTTCATAATTGTTTGTAGTCTCATTCCCGATCAAAGGCTGGTTCGATGCACTGTTGGTGGCATTACTTTTGTGATTGTTGTCGTTTCAAACATAACATTTGATGATTTGTGCAAAGGAATCATTCTAAACAATCATTCCATATTCCTTGATCAGTCGTCGATATGGTACTCCTTCAAGAACCAAGTGCAATGCATCCTCCAAAATGACCAAGATGTTTACTTAATGTTCTAATGCCAACCTATGCTCTAATGCGAATTTGTTGATCTAGAGATAAAGAGGAGTGTACTCACAAATGTAGTCGTTGATGGAATGCAATCGCCTAAGTCTATGAACTATAGAAATAATGGGCCCTATCTTGCAGAGATTAAAAACCAAATCCGACCGACGAAGACGTACCTCACTGAACTATGGAGACAATATATTTATAGTGAGGAGCAGGTATTTAAGGTGCCAAAGAGTTCAAAGAGGATTTAATAAAATACTCCATTTTATTGGGATTCTCATTTGACTACGTCTATAATGATAAAGACCGCGTCAGGGCCAAGTGTTCAAGGAAAGAAGATGATGGGTGTGAGTGGCGAGTTCAAGCATCGAAAAACCGTGCCAATGGATTATTCTATATTCGGAAGCTCAATAACATTCACACATGCTCTGGTCGTTATCGTACGAGGAAGAATAAAAAGTTAAATTCGTCACTAGTAGCGTCACTAGTGATGGACAAGATCCGTGATAATCCACGTTTACGGCCAAAAGATATAGTTTTTGATTTCAAGGGTTCGTACGGCCTAGACATATCCTACTGGAATGCTTGGTTTGGGAAAGAGGTTGCTAGGATTGAGGTGCATGGGAGCGACGAGGGGTCTTACGCAATTCTAACGCGATATGTTGAAGCCATCAACGAAACCAATCCTGGTTCAAGGTGTGTTCTTGAGTTTGACAATGAAACGAGGAGATTTCAGAGGTTGTTTATTGCATTTGGGTCGTGCATCGAGGGATTCGAAAGGTGCAAGCCACTACTTGCCCTTGATGGCACTTTTCTTAAAAGCAAGTACAAAGGCACTCTCCTTGCAGCGACTGCAAAGGATGGAGACCAAGGTGCATATACGACACTTAAAATATGCCATTGTAACAACTTAGTATTATTGCATTTATACTACTCAAAGTACAATTTAATTCCACATGGTGTATAAGTTTTGATAGTTTGTTTTTTGCATTTTATTTGTGTGGACAGGTCTGTACCCCTTCGCAATTGCAGTTGTTAACAACGAGAATTCTGAGAATTGGAGGTGGTTGGTCGATCAACTATGGTACATACTCGGTAATGGCCGAGTGATCACATTTATTTCAGATCGGAATGAAGGGTTGATCAATGCAATCAAAGACATCTTTCCCCACTCTCTACACGGATATTGCTTAAAACACATTCAAACCAATATCCAGTCAAAATACCCGGGCCAAAATCGTGCTTCTTTTCCAACACGCATGGTGTTCCTTTTTACCAAATGTGCATATGCTTTGACCACGGAGTCTTTCAATTACTGGTTCACCAAGTTTAATAACGAAGGTGGAGATGTGATGAAGAGATTCCTTAAAAAATTACCACTTGAGAACTGGGCCAACTCAAGATTTTACGGGTAGAGATACGGTGAGATGTGTTCTTACATAGCTGAGTCTTTCAATGCTTGGATAGTGGAACAAAGGCACCTCCCCATCACCCAGTTAGTCGATGGTGTACGATCGAAGGTGATGAAGCAAATAAACAAGCGACGGGTGGAGTCTACTCAATGGACTACTGTTCTTTGTCTGAAAATGGAGAAAGAACTCAAAGCGCAATCAGCATTGGGTCGCCATTGGATGGTCAAGCAATCAAGTGAAACTATCTTTGAGGTCGAGGATAATGTGACAGCCTCAATAGATCTTGATAACAAGACATGTAGTTGTCGGAGTTGGTAGGTTAACAGTTTCCCGTGTGCTCATGCGGCTGCAATGTTTCAGCAAGTTGGCATAAACCCATATCCATACGTCGAGTGGTACTATCATTCAGCGGCTTTTCAGCAGTGTTACTCATTCCCAATACACCCGGTGACCGGATATGACATCCCTATGCTCCCCGTCGATGCTGATGAAAATCTTCTCCCGCCCATCATGAAGAAGTAGGCCGGTAATCCACGATATAGACGATTTAAGTCGCGGGGGGAAGACGAGGTAACCATAAGATGCAGCGATGCGGCAGGCTTGGGCGTCACAACAGGAAAACTTGCAATGCATCAATATAGGTCAGGAAGATGTTAGTGGAGCCATGAACATTTTCACGAGTCTAGTGATTGTAAAATTGTGTATAAAAAAAGTATATTATTTAATCATTGCTTGTATAAAAAAAATCAAGAAAAAAAACATTTATACCTTTCGTTTTATGCCTCATTTTAAACTTCTCCAACTTAAAAGATTTTAATCTAATAGGATTTTTATATATTTTTGTTGCATTTTTCAAGCCTTTTATGACTAATAATTAGCAAAATAAAGGGTAATTCAAAATTATGTTTTAGTTTTCTATAAAATTAATTTAGATGGACCTATAAAAATGTGATATAATTGGTAAATAACCAGACAATTTGTAGTGAATATTTTAGTTTTTCCATAAAAAGAAAATAAATTTACCAACAATTATTCAAAAATATTAGGACTTAATATATTGACAACTCATACAATAGGTTATATGGTAGAATAAGATTATAATGACATACGAAAAATATTTTAAAAAATACTCAATAGAACCTAGAAACCCGTGTTTATATATTTTTAATAATTAGCATTACCATGTCAAAGAAAAATTCAAATGAAAATATGGACGTTCCAAGTTCAAGTTTTACCAATTACAAATGCAATAGTTTTCTCCGGCCTATTAGTGTAATAATACTGAATTTATTATTATTATTATTATTATTATTATTATTATTATTATTATTATTATTATTATTATTAAGGGAAACACAAATCTCACTGAATTTATATGACGTTATATTTTATTTTTATTTCACTAAATGGATAGATAATCTTAAAATATAATCATATAATAAAGTTTTAATAAATAATAACTAGGTTATTTCACAAAATCAATTACAGATAAAATATTTTTCATATGATAAGATTTTTGTAAAGATAATTTACATTTTTTTGATAAATATAATTGAATTAGCGTAAAATACATTTTAGTAAGAGTTGGAAATATATGAGCAATCTAATCTAGAAATAAATATTTAATTTAATAGATAAAGTTAAATTAAGAATTTTGATAGGTTTTATATACTATTATATTTTGTTGGCAAATTAAACAAAACTCATCATTATTATTTATATTACAAATATGTCACGATAACCCTTAGTCGTTCGATCAAAACATTAACATCGATATTAAATCATAACCACTAGTTGAGAACATAAAGAATTTTATTATATTGGGACTGACCTGATTTATTAATAAAAATATATATAATATTTAATGCATTCTTTTACGCGAACCTTGGGTTAATTCAAGGGGAAAAAGATGCGTGCAGGAAACTAAAACCTCTTCCATCTTAAAACTTATAAATTATAATACGTTTTAACTAACTGCATAAATCCAAAGCAGAATTTAGTAGTTATTATTTATAGTCTCTGGGCTTGGTTACCTTTTTTCTTCTTTCGGAAAACATATTCTACCCTTTTAATCTTCACATTAAATTCTCTAAATCCCTCTCATGAGTGAATCCAACAGCTTTTGTTATACGTACATCAAAATCCTCGTATGTTTTTCCACATTTTCATTTCCCAAAGAAGAATATCAAAATGCGGTCCTTCAAAATTAATCTTAATTGGAACCAAAACTCAAAAAGTGGTATATCGATGCATGCGAGATTTTAGTTTGTGGCCCTCTCTCATTTCTCTTACTTACACACCCCTCTCTATAATAATATATGTTACTTTTCTACGGCCGGTAGGGAATAAGGAAGAAAGGAGCAATTTTCGCTCTTTAATTTTAATTATTTTTATAGTGTTCAATTAATTTTACAAAATTAAAATATATAATTATTTTAACTATTTTCGCCCCTTCGATTTGAGAGAGAGAGGGGGGGGGGGGAGGATATCATTACTGCTAATTTTGAGCCCATTAATTACAAAAAGAAAAAAGATGCATTATTGTACGTTAAAAATGTATAATGTATAAAAACTTTTATCATAACGACGGATAATTGTTCTCTCATGACTAAATTAATTAGGGGAGGATGTTATATATGTGGTATGAAATAACAAAATGTCCTTATCTTTAATATAATAATTATAAAAAAAAAGGGACATACAACCTATCTTCCCATGTTATATGTACTCCTACCCGGGACAAGAAAATTGAGTCTAAATTATCTCTTATGCATTTTTTAATCTAAATTTTCCGTCTTTTATTATTTATTCATTTAATTCAACCCTTATAAAGACATTTTTCATCTCCGTTTTCTAATCTTGTATCCCTTTATGCATTCCTTCAATCATCTCAAAAAATCCTCAATTTTCATCTTTCCTTCCGCTCTTTTATTTCTCGCACAAATATTTTTCAAATTCAAAAACAAATTAATGTTCCATCTCTCACTTGGGCCCAAATTAAATTCAAGTCCCAAATTTACAGAAGTACAACTACTACACCTCCCCTTTGGTTCTCTAACAACTATAAAATTAAAAGCAAATTAATTACGACGTGCATGCACATATTACTGTGATGAAATACGTCTCTTGATGATCATTTATTTTTATTACTGTGATGACGAATAAATATTAGTCAATTAAATTTTGTCCTAAATGTGTCAATCTTATAAACTGACCAATATTTATGGTACAGACGTATTTGCAGACTTTTGCACAAACAGAGGGAGACCAAATGAATAACTCAGATTATGATTATGTCAAATCTTGCGTAGGCATAATATAAATATGTTCGTGCATCATTAATACTGTACATTAAACCTAATTTCTTATTCTATGTCGGGTTTAAAAAAGTGAAACTTCTTTTCTGTAATTTCATGTTTGATTGATTTATTGTATATATGTTTGATTTAAACCTAAACTCCTAATTTTAATTGGCCCTAAAATTTAAATAGAAAATAAGAATAAAGTGAAACCTCTTTTAATTGTATTGTTGTACCATATACACGTTCTATTTTTTTTTTCAACCATATTGATCATATTTGATTAATTTTATGATTTTTTTCCAAATTTAATTGCCCTCTTTGATATATTATTATAACCTCTTTTGTAACCTTGCTTGCAACTATACACCTTACACATTTGTTATCCTTATTTTATATATCCCCTCTGCATGTCTTAAATTAATAGCTTGATCAGCTTTAATATATATATTGATATATTCTTAAGAAAATATCAATGTCAATTTTAGTATCAATTTAAGACGAAGGGGACATATGAGCCGTTGAAGTTCCTCTATATCCACCTTGCATGCATTATCATCAGTGATCTTCATGGTTCAAAAATTCATTTAGCTAGCTGGACTATAACTTTTGGGATATTTTTTGGGTTAAAAATTATTTCCCTATATCAATATATGGAATAACAATATATATGAGCCTGAGGGTTAAATTATGACCGGTGACAGACAAGGTCATGTTTAACAAATTAAAATCTTCTTAATTTGTTTAACAAATTATCACCGGTCATAATTTAACCCTCAGGCTCATATATATTGTACATATTTTTGTGCAACCAAGTTCAGTACCTGCCCATATATCTAACAAATTAAAATCCTCTTGCTTGAATTGATCTAAATTCACATAATTTTGATATTCTCACAATTTTAAATTAATAGTCTCCTTTTGTATATTTTTAAATGAATAATAATTTCAAACTAATTGTTACAAATATATAAAGGAAAATTACTTTTAATTCGAGATTGATATATTTATTATGTCTAGAAAAAAAATAGACTAAAGTATCGTGAAAATAAACAACAACTAATGTAAGAGGGAGAGAGTAACCGTTTAATCTATTTCTTTCTTCTATTTTTTTGGTGACGAGGAATCCCTTTGGGCTCAAGCCCTTAGGACCCGACTCAACCGTTTAAACCCCAACCTGACAGAGCAGCCCCTCACCCTGCCGAACATTTGAATTCAGGATTCGCGCATGTCAACTTTCGGGAGTCGACCCACTAACCTCCGGATTAGCCGGCTCGCCTCAAGGTGCATGATCCCTTCCATCCGCGCTACTATTTTTTAATTTATTTTAGTTGTGAATATTTTAGTTAGTTTATCTTTTTGTCTATCTTGACGCATGAAAACGAAGCCCATTAAACCGGAAGGCAGGGACGGACGAAGATTGTATCAGCTTAACCAGTAGAAACATAGAAAAGCAAAGGTAGTAGGTAAATTAAAGGCATGCACATCTATTTTTTAATTCAGACACATAACTCATTTTACTGTTATTTTTAAGAGTAAATTTAACTTTTGTATTTTACAGAGCATTTCATCGGCACATCTGACTTAAGTGGAAACGTATATATTGTTAAAATATTATTTCCTTATACTAGTAGGTTTATGTTTCCTTTTCCTATTAAGTTTCTTATTCTTATTGTATTGTATATCCCCTATAAATAGGGTCTCTCTTGTACCAATATTATTCAAGTAATCATAAAATTCTTTTCTCTATTTTTCAAGTTGGTATCAGAGCGATTCAATCCTCACAATTATCCATCAAACCCTAGCCTCATTCATACGAAATCACCCATTCTTGACAACATCAAACCCTAGCTTCATCCACGCAAAATCATCCATTCTCGACAAAACTCTACAAGGTCTAAAACTAAGAAATAAACACACCGCATTGATCGTCTTCCCGAGACGATCACAAAACAAAAAAAATCACCTCGAAATCATCACGCACGTGCTCGCACGCGCCGGTTCTGTGAAACCCGTACCGCCCCGCCTTCACGCGCCTGACGCCGTTAATTGTTGCTGACGCCGTTACTGACGCCGTTATTGACGTCGTTTAACTGGATCAGTTCACTGAAAACTTTTTTTGACCGGTTCTTGACGATAGTTGACCGATTTCGGGGGTTTTTGACCCTCCTGATCTCAAATCCGGTGTTCTTTTTTCCAGAATCGCCTCGATTATCGAGAAATAGTTCACCACAAGCCTTTTTTGATCGGTTCAGCTAGTTTTAACCAGGTTTGACTGGTTCTTAAGGTTTTTTACTATCCTGATCTCAAATTCAGCTTCTATTTTTCAAAAACTACTTATATATCTTAGTTTTAATACTACATAATGACTGCTGAGCCACTTACAATGACTGAATCATCTAAGAGGGAATCCTCCCCAATTATCGTTCAAACTGAAAGTTCTACATTCAACATCGGAGTTATGTTGGATGAAACTAATTATGATTTATGGTCTCAACTCAGGGAGATGCATATTACGGAAAAACAAAAATTTTCGTTTATTCGCGGTACGAATCCGATTCTGAAAGAAGGAACTGCAGAATACGAAGCATGGTACCCAGACAACCAGAAGGTGAAAAGGTGGCTTCTAATGTCCATGAAACCGGATATTATGAAGCGATATATTCGGGTCCCCATTGCACGAGAAATTTGGAAGTCTCTATCTAAAGCCTTCTATGATGGAGCTGACGAGTTACAAGTTTTTATATTGAATCAGAAGGCATTTACAGCTAAGCAAAGTGGCAGATCCATCTCTGAGTATTATGGGGAACTAACAGAAATTTTCAGTGAATTGGATCATCGTGATAAAGTTAGTTCTTTGTTTCAGCGATTTCATAAACAGATTAGTACACAATATAATGATACTATCCAGGTACTTCGAAGCGATAATGGAGGTGAATATATGGCTACCACGTTACAAGAGTATTTTAAACGTCATGAAATTGTCCATCAAACTACCTGCCCATATACGCCTCAACAAAATGAAGTTGCAGAAAGAAAGAATCGCCATTTACTAGAAATAGTCCGGGCATTATTACTTGGGGCAAATGCTTCGGTGTCTTATTGGGGTGAAGCTCTTTTCTCTGCCGCATATTTGATCAACCGTGTTCCGTCAGCAATTCTTGACTTTCAAACACCATTCGATGTTCTCCATAAAGCAGTCTCGGCTCCTAAAGAATCAAATTTGCTTCCACGAATATTTGGTTGTATTGCATTTGTTCACTTACCTAAAGAACACCGAAACAAGTTTGAAACCCGTGCCCTCAAGTGTGTATTTATGGGCTACGCATCTAATCAAAAAGGGTATCGCTGTTATCATCCACCGTCACGAAAGATGCATGTGACCAAGGATGTCGTATTTCATGAAGGAGAGATGTATTTTTCGCAGACTGAACTTCAGGGGGAGCACTATAGTGAAGTTCGGACTCTTGATTGTAGTAATGGCAACGAGCTAATTCAGGTCGAGGTCTCACCACCAATTTCAAGTTCACCAAGTTCGCTACATCCAATAGAATCAAGCTCACCAAGTTCACCACAGTCGGCAGAACCGACTTGGACGGATGACTCATTGCCTGGATTTCCACTGTCAAGTTCGCCGAGTCCAAGCTTACCATTGCCTCTGCCTGATACAAATAACCAATCGTCTCTCTCTGATACATTCGCGTCTGAATATCAGGAAGCTTCTCTTGCACCTTCTAGAAAACAACTCCCTCCCCGCAACAATAGAGGTATTCCTAAATTAGCGTATGAACCCGATCTCACTAGTAGAGCCAAATACCCTATGAGTAACTATGTATCTTATGATAGGCTGTCTGAATCGAATAAGTCATTTGTAAATCAGTTATCCTCTGTATCTATTCCTAACAGTGTGCAGGAAGCCTTGAAAGATCCAACCTGGAAAGCAGCTATGGAGGAGGAGATGAGATCCTTGAAAAAGAATGGTACATAGGAGATAGTTGAATTGCCGCAAGGAAAAAAGCGTGTTGGTTGCAAATGGGTGTATACAGTGAAATATAAAGCAGATGGAACCATCGAAAGATACAAAGCAAGACTAGTAGCGAAAGGCTACACCCAGACGCATGGGATCGATTATTTAGAGACATTTGCACCAGTGGCAAAAATTAACACTGTGCGTGTTTTGCTTTCTTTAGCTACAAATCTAGACTGGCCGCTACAACAATTTGATGTAAAGAATGCATTCTTACATGGGGACTTGGAGGAAGAGGTATACATGGAATTCCCACCTGGGTTTGAAGTTCCTATGGAACATCAAAATAAAGTTTGCAAATTAAAAAAATCTTTGTATGGTTTAAAACAATCTCCGAGAGCTTGGTTTGGAAGATTCACGAGATCAATGAGAAAATTTGGTTACAAACAGAGTAATTCCGATCATACGTTATTTTTGAAGAAGTGCCATGAGAAGATCACAGCAGTCATTGTGTATGTCGATTACATGGTGGTTACCGAAAATGATCCACAAGAACGAGAAGCACTAAAGAAATATCTATCTCGGGAGTTCAAAATGAAAGATCTTGGCGAATTGAAGTACTTTTTGGGAATCGAAGTGTCTAGGTCTTCAAAAGGAATCTTTTTATCTCAGAGAAAGTATGCACTGGATTTACTAGGTGAGACTGGAATGTCTGCCTGTCAGCCATCCGAAACACCCATGGAAGAAGATTTGAAGTTAGAGATTGAAGCTGATCAAGTACCGGTTGATAAAGGGCGTTATCAGAGATTGGTAGGGAGACTAATGTACTTAGCACATACTATGCCTGATATTTCTTATGCATTGAGTATAGTGAGTCAATTCATGCATAATCCTGGAGAAAAGCATATGAAGGCTGTTATGAAGATCATAAGTTATCTGAAGGCAGCTCCAGGAAAAGGGATTTTATTTACAAAGAACAGTGATTTTTTAAAAGTTGAAGGATACACTGATGCTGATTGGGCTGGTAATGTAAGTGACAGAAGGTCTACATCAGGATATTTCACGTTTGTTGGTGGAAATCTTGTTACTTGGAGAAGCAAGAAACAAAATGTTGTTTCTCGTTCGAGCGCTGAAGCTGAATATCGAGGGATGGCATTGGGAGTTCAAGAGTTGTTATGGCTGAAGTTATTATTAACTGATTTAGGTTATCCACCAAGAGAACCTATGATGTTATATTGTGATAACAAAGCAGCATGTGACATTGCTCAAAATCAAGTTCAACATGATAGAACAAAACATATGGAGGTGGATATGTTCTTTATCAAAGAGAAATTGGAAGAAAATGTGGTTGCTGTGCCCCATATACGTTCGGAAGATCAGCTGGCTGATGTCCTTACTGAAGTTGTTTCTAATAGAATATTTGACAGGTTGATCGACAAGTTGGGCATGTTTGATATTTATGCACCAACTTGAGGGGGAGTGTTAAAATATTATTTCCTTATACTAGTAGGTTTATGTTTCCTTTTCCTATTAAGTTTCTTATTCTTATTGTATTGTATATCCCCTATAAATAGGGTCTCTCTTGTACCAATATTATTCAAGTAATCCTAAAATTCTTTTCTCTATTTTTCAAGTTATATATCATGCGACACTTTGATAAGAGCTCCGTAGCAGGCAAAACACACATGAATGAGTGCTTATCTTCATTAATATGCTGCTAATAATTGTATTCAAGGCAATAAGTGACATTTTGCAAAACAATAATTGCTCCCATGAAGATGTCATTAATTAAATTATTAAATTAAAAAACTTTCTATCTCAAATTATGAGTTTCAATTTGATTTAGTATTACTTAAAAAAAATATTAAACTTTAATTTAATCAATAGTCAATAATACAACTTATACAATCTCTATTACGAAATTTATTTTCATCCTAAATGAACATGACTCTTAATTTAATTGAGAAAGCTTAAAAAATATTGTAACTAGTAATTTGAGACAGAGAGATACTTTGGAGGATGCATAAATAACGGCTAAGGAAAACAAGGGAATTGTAAGATTTGCGCATAAAAGTAATAGTAAAATTGAGTATTTATTGAAAATAGATGTGTCCTTACCAGTCACTAATGGTAAATAGTCTTTCGATCCGCTCAAGAAAATACAAATTTTAATTTAATCAATAGCCAAAAGTACAACAAATTCATAGCTCATGCAGATTATGATGAAAAGTAGAAATAATGATTTCTTAAAAACCTCGTAATTGCACCTTGGACTCGAATTCTTGCTGTCATGTCCACGGGTGTCTACACGAGGATTGACTCGATATAGCAAGATGCAAGTTATTGACAAGAGACCAGGAGGATGATTATGAGATATACTAGATTAGTTACACACGTGATGCGTGTGGTACACATATGCATAAGATTTTATGAGAAAATATTAACAAAAGTGTAAGATGATTAAGTAATATTATACTTGAGTGTAGAAAATATGTTTGAGGGTGGAAGTTCGATTCCTAATGATAACAAGTTTTTTATAATAAAAAAAACAAAATTTCAAGAGTAAAATATGTATTTCAAAAGTTTGACACAACTCTGCCGTTGAAATCCATCTTAGCTTAACTTTATTAATGTCAACTCCATTTTGAAAATTATTAGATTTTGCTTTTCATATATGTAGCTTGGAGTATATATTTTGCGCTCTAAGCCTCTACGTATAGGCAAGTGTTTTTACACTGTAGAAGTTTGAAACCCGCTAAAATTAAGCATTTGTGATCGTTTAACGAGCGAACAAGTTAACAAAATTGTTTCTTTTGAACTTTAAGAGTAAAAGAAGTTATAAAATCAAAATCACAAAATTTTTCATTTGAAATTAAGAATATTTATTTTTGTTTAAGAAGATAAAAAAATTTAATTTGAAAGAAAATAATAATGATATTCATTGGGTGATAATAAAAAAATACCGTTAAAGTATAATTTCACCATCATATATAATATTATTTGAATATAATGTAAAAGTAGGTGGCTCATATAATAACAGCTCTGCAACAAAACACAGAGAAATTGAAGTATGTGCATATATGCGGACCAAAAAATTCAGAAGATGCTGAATATGTGATTTTAATTAAGGATGTATAAAGTTTGCGTTCATCCGCGGTGTTTGCATACGTAAGCTAATAACTAATTAAAGTTCGTATCAAACCCACCCCGACACAAAAGTAATGTGATTCAATCATTAATGAGTCGACCAAAAAAATTAAAAAAAAAATTCATTAATGTAATGTATTTATTTCTTTTCATACTTACGTATACATGTCCTATTCCTTGCAAATTAATATGACAAGGATTATATATAAGAAGGCAATATTATGCTAAGGGTTTATTCGATTGATTTTTTTTTAATGAAAATTTATATTTTTCTATTTAAATATGCACTTCTGATGTGTTTGATTGGATCAATATTTTTTAGAATTCATTTTTGAACTTTTGGTCACGTTAACCTTTTTTGTTTGTAAAATAATAAAAAAAATAAGTTGAAGAAAGATTAAATCTCTCTTTTACTACAGCAACAAATAAACCACTCTAAACTCCAAGTATGACCCGAGCACATAATTTTTCAAATATGGGCAAAACTTTTACGGTTTAGACTAACCCACTCTCTCTAGTTTTATATGCCTTCTTTTGGTTATGTAAGCCCTTTTTCCTTGAAAAGTGAGAAAACATATTCCCATATCCTCATAAGGATTGAAGTTCCAAGCAGAAACTACAACTTAAGAAACACTTCCCTCTTTCTGTGTATATTGGGTTTATTGTGTGTATATATATAGGATATGACTATTGGCACTGTACATAAATCATTTAACACTTAAAGTATATTATAAAAATAAATAAAGTTTTCATAAAAATACAAAAAAAAAATATCACTAAAAATCATATTAGAAGTGCTAGAGGATTTATTTGTAGCACTAATAACCATACCGTATATGTACACGTATATAATATAGAAAATATACAACTTTCTGCATAGAAAATGTTACGCAATCAAATTCCAAATAATACTTTTCATAATATTCAATTCTAGGCATCTCGATCAATTACCTAGAAGTAAATTTTTTTCATGGTAATTTTACGTTTGCTATTAAACAAGTACCATAAGTTTTGATGGGAATGTCTCTCAATGGAAAGATAATATTAACTAAAAATGTTATTTTCATGGAAAAAAGCTCCACAGTACATAACTCGATCTCGCGTCCTTAATGAACTTGAGATGCTTTTCTATGCTATATATATGGTGTGGGTTTGTGTGATTGTAACAAAGTGAGAGTTCGAAGAACAGTTGATTTGACAAACACACACATATATATGAGACTAACTACGTGAGAGATAATAATTGCGATGATTAAATAGAGAGAAAAAATATGTAGAAGTTTTCATCAGGTTGATAATGGACTGCATGTAGGTAATGACTGATGAGAACCCATTTTTTTCTTTTTTTTAATTTCCTGTTTGTGTCTTTGCAAGTTGTTTCACTGTTGTCATGATCTAGAGATTGTGTATATCAACATAAAGACCAAAAGGTAATTGTTTCTCTGGATGAACTACGTACCATGCTGATATAATATAAATGTTATATATATATACAATTATACATACATATATCTGTATGATAGGGTTAATAGTTCTTGAATTTTCAAAGTGTACAAGTTAGAGATAAATAATTGTGTGTACAAAGTCTGCTGACTTTGTCCGGGAAATTTAAAATGGTTCAGGTGGAGGTTTTTTTTTTTTTTTATTTAATCACATTCACAACTTAAGTAACGGGGTAAAAATGAAAATGAAGCACAGTTAAGGAGATAAATTTGTGGTAATAAAAAACAAAGTTCCAACAGTATCTTTCAGTTCTTTACTTCTGGCCTTTATCCAAAAAGAAAATGGACTCGAAGGATTTCTGCAAAGAATCTTTTTGGTACTTTCTACCTAGCTAGACTTCTTTATTTAATTTATTTCGATTGTAAAGAATTTTTTTTTACATCGTAAAAGCATCTATAATGGTTTAATTTGATTAATTTGAGAGTATAAATATGATAATTAGTTTGTCTTATAACATTATTCCTTATAATTAATATACGAATAAAAAGTTAAATTCAACTAAATCTTTTTTATTAAAAAAATACAACTAGTTCATATTTCATGCACGATCATGATGAAAAATAGAAGTAATGATTTCTTAATTAAAAATCTATTAAGTGTGCCCCATCTCAAATTCTTGCTTTCGCGCATGTGGGCGAGTACGCGAGAATTGACTGAATATAGCAAGATGCATGCAAGCTAGATCAAACTGTTGTTTACGTACCTTATTTATGTTTTTACACTTTGTGTCCTACAAATTTCTCTAACTCGTGTCAATTTGAACAACACATATGCTCGTCTATTTTAAATTAAAATTATTTATTAGTGTTTATATTTTTGTAAATTAAAAGACTGTAATTTTGTCATATACACGCATGTTTCTGATATTAATAATGTCTAAAAAATAAAATCAGTCTTCTTATAAAAATAAATTATTAATTTGTAACCATATTCATTGAATGAGATAAAAATACTCTAAATATAAATTTACCACTACATACATATACTAATATAATAACCATTGGATCGGAGTAAATACTCGTGGTCCTGGACTATGTACGGTCATTTGACACAAACGTGAGAAATTGAAGTCTTCTGCAGCTGCCGACCAAAAAATTCAGAAGACACTGAATTATTATGTAACTTAAGGAATTTAAGCATGTGGTCATGCACGGTGTTTGCATACGTAAGCTAATAAGTAATTAATTAAAGTACGTATCAACCCCATCCTATATATATATATATATCCACCCTGAGACCACAAAAATAATGTGATTCAGTCATTAATTAAGGGTAGTGTTATTGTTACCCCACAAACTACTTGCTTTCACTCTTATTAAAATAAAAAGTTCTAAACTTCTATTTTCACCCCATCCAATTAATCATTTTCAACCAACTAATCACTCATTAACATTAATTACTATTCATCATCATCATCATCATTATCCTCTTCCTCTTTTTCTTCTTCTTCTTCTTCTTCTTCTTCTTCTTCTTCTCTATCTTTTACTCAATGGTTAATAATTAACAAAAATTCAGATCTAATTATCACATTTTATCTCATTCAATTCATTTCAAAAGCCAACAAAAATTCAAAAGTAACTCACAAAAACACACAAAATATCCATTGATGTCACACAAAAAAAAAACTTAAGTTGTAGAGAATGGTAGAGAAGAGAGAATCAAGGATTATCAAGGTAGAAAAACCTAATGAATGAGAGATATTTTTGTTTTTGTTATGTTTAATGTTTATTTTCTTTAGTTAATATCAAAAAACAAAATTGTACCAACAAAACAAATTAGAGTATCAGAACAGGTTACCTCAGTTATGGAAAACCGAAATTGGAGCACTTGTTCAGTTTCCGGTGACCGAATGTGTAATTTGATTATATTCCAGACAACTTCGATCCTAGGAGACCGAGCAATTTGATGAACTTCGGTCCTAAGAAACCGAAATTATCCAAAATACTCGGTTGTTAGAGATCAATGTAAGGTCCCGAGAACTAAAAATATAGTTCAGAATACTTCGGTTGTGAGGGACCGAGAAAGTGGATGAATCCTGGTCATAAGGAACCGAAATTATTCTCAATACTCAGTTATTTGAGGCCGATGTAAGGTCCCAAGAGCTAAATATGATACGAGGAGGCCACGGTTGTAAGGGATCAAGGAGTAGATTGATGCAAAAATTTAAAAACCGTTGTTGAGAAGGAGAAGAAGAAGAATTAATGATTAAAGAAGAAGAATAAGAAGAATTAATGATTAATTATAATTAGTTTGTGTTGCATTAAGGATTAAATAATGATGAAGAAGAAGAAGAAGAAGAAGAAGAAGAAGAAGAATTAATGATTAATTATAATTAGTTTGTGTTGCATTAAGGGTTAAATGATGATTAATTATAATTAGTTTGTGTTGCATTAAGGGTTAAATGAATGTAAAATTTTAGAAAACATTGTTGAGAAGAAGAAGAAGAAGAAGGAGGAGGAGAGGGAGGAGGAAGATTAATGATTAATGGTTAAATATAATTAATCATTAATCTATGTATATTAAAATGAGAGTGGTAAAGGAAATCGTGGAAGTGTTGATGAGTAAAAGAGAGTTGGTAAAAGAGAGTGGGAGTGAGAGTGGGAGTGATACCAAGTATATATTGAGGTGAAAATAGCACCACCCTTAATTAATGTAACGCATTTATTTCTTTTCATGCTTACGTACATATTATGTATTGTCCTATTCCTCGCAAATTAATGTTGCTAAGATTATATATATGTGTGTGTGTGTGATGGCTATATTATTATGCTAAGGGATTATTATTATTATTAAATAAATAAAAATAAAAGAAACTCTAAAACTCTTCCTTTACTACAATTTTTTTTTAAAGAAAAAAAAAACCCAAACTCTAAATAATGTTTACCATCTAAATTTGTCCTCTCGCCTAAGTTTTATTTTTCAGCTTTTGCCACGTGATCGAGATCTTTCTCCTCAAATAGTGGGGAAACATATTCCCATATCCTCCGAAGGATTGAAATTCCAAGTAATTACAATTTACAAAACGCTCCCTCTCTTTCTCCCTGTATATTATTTGTAGTGTGTATATATATATACATATACGAGAAAAATATCACTAAAAATCAAACAATAGATGTTTGAGGATTTGTATAAAAAGCATGTAACTTTTCACAAAGAAATAATACGGGCCACATCTATGTTTGCTATTAAATACACGTACCATAAATTTTGATGGGAATGACTTTGTTAAGAATTCATGCACTACACTTGGTCTCATACTTGACATGGTATATCTTCTCTAATATATACCACTTGTTATGAAGTTATGAGTAAAACTTACTCTTAAAAACCTAGTTATAAGGTAAAGTTAACATGACTTGCTCTAGCAGTTACCGTCCTGAATTCAACTCTGAAGTCAACTAGGAGTTCTGTAAGCTGAACCTTGTGACTACAAAAATATTTTGTAGCTAGCAGTGAATATGGTATAAATTGCAAAGAGGGATTAGTTGAGATGCGCAAAATCTAACTTAGACACTATCTAATTTAAATCAAAAAAAATAAGAAAAAAATGTCAATGAGTTTTATATACTACTTTCAAATCTACTATTTTTTTTCCGTATGAAACTTTGGTTGTCAAAAGTACGTGAGATGACAAAAGTGGATTTGAATTTTGACATATAAATGAGAGTACTTCAGAGAGAATGATTGTGATAAAGGAATATTGAAAAATGAGTTTTCTTTAAAAAAGTTTTATACAAAAAAATTATAGAGTAATATTTTTATAAATTAAGGGTTAATTTTTTATCAAAAAAAAGTGCAACGTTAATTTTACAGTAAATTTATGAATTGTAATATTTACAGTATCGTACAAAATTAAGTTTGTATTACATGTTTTTTATCAGATTATTATGTCTAAATATTTAATTGACTTACCTTTAGAGTTATTTTAACAAGTTACAAATTTAAAGCTATTTATTAATAAAACATACATGATATTTTTTTGGACTGTGCAAAGCTAAGTTTGCATTCCTTGTTTTCTAGTACATTATCATGTATTGGGGTTTATTTGATATTACTTTAGAGTTACTTGAGTAAAACATAAAAATATGCTAGTTAAAAAATATAAAAAATTCATGCAAAATAAATTTGCATTAAATTTTTTGGATTGCAAAGTTAAGTTTGCACAAAACAAAATTTTGATCAAAGCCCATATTTTAAAACACAATTGATAAACAATCTTTTTTTTAAAATACCTTTATTTCAAAAAAAAAAATTTATTTCCTGGATAATTTGCATAAAATGTTGTAAAGCAAGAACCAACTAAAAGGAATGTGATAATTAAATAGAGAGAAAAAAATATGACGAAGTTCTTTTCCGCTCGACACTGGACCGTGAAAACAATTATTTTTTTTTTTTTTTCTACTTGTGTTTTTGCAAGTTGTTTCACTATTGCAAATGCCAAGAACGGAATCAAGATATAATTTTGGGGGTACCAAAAATATTTTACAATAACAAAATTGTGACGAACTATATATGAGTATCTTTTTGTTAAAAATCATTTAAATTTGTATGGTATAATTAATTTTTATCTAGGCGGCAACAAGGGAAAGGAAAAAAAAACGAACAAGATCAAGATCAAAATAAATTCTATATGAATATGATAAATTACAATGGGTGTGTGAAATATATATGTATTATGTGTGTTCAAACTAAGAAAATGAAGGATTAAAAGACTTCAAAAAATGAAAATGTGCTGACACGTACGACACGCTATTAGGAGCTAGTAAAAAACACAATTAGGAGCTAGTAATAATAAACACAATTTGGTGAAAAACGAAATATTTTTATGAACTCGATCAAGTTTTCCAAGGAAAAATTAGGAGCTAGTAGTATATAAGCTAATGGACATCCTTTCTTTGGAAATCAATTTTTATGAGCAAGTTCTATTAAGTAGTGGAGCCAAGATTTGATATTAAAGGCAGGTAAAAATATGTTTTGATGTATGGTAATATATACTTTCTTTTGATATTCTAGCATTTTTAAAAAAAGTCTTCATTTAAGTAACAAAATAATCAAAGTGTGTTAAGCTACCAAAATAGAATACATTGTGCATTGCCCATAACAAGAAACTTATGAGAATGTAAATTCAGGTAGGCAATGTAAATTTTATTAAAGTTGAATTTGTAAATTTAAAGTTATGGCATTTAAAAGTTTTTTAAAAATTTGATGAGAGAGAAATGTTGTAGAAAAGTAGAGAGATGTAAGAGTTATATTTGTGTATATGTTTAGTGTGTGAGTAAATGTTAAGTTGATTTGATATCTTGTTGTGAGGTATAAAAATGATCTAATGGTCTAAAAGTGTTAACACCATTACAAATTAATATGAGACGTTGGATTGATTTATTATTTTATTACAAAAAATCCTTATTTTATAATATAGATTACAATTTATGTACTTAAAAAATGATTATAGAAATAAAGTAAAAAAAATTAATAAAAATAAATTATATGCATTGTGTAATAATAAAAATAGTAGGCATGCATAAATGCACCCATGCATTATGCACATAAATTGGGTTAGTAAAATAAATAATTTTATATTTAGATTATTCCCCGAATATTATTTACTTTTTGTACATAAATAATTAGGTGATTGAAGTGATTAAAAATATAACTCCTACTTTTTTTTTTCTAGGAGTTCCTTACAATTACTTAATATTTTTGTTTGAGATAACCCAAGTTCAAAAAGAAAAAGATTCGGACACTGGACATCATATCTTTTATTAAGAGTAGAAACATTTTTAGCACATAACATCTTTTGTTAAAGGGAAATTATTGGTTGAACAATTGACACATGCTATTTCTTTTTATTTGTTTTTTGGATGAAACTAATATTTGGTTGAGAGCATAAAACTCGCCCCCCCCCCCCCCCCCCCAAAAAAAAAAAAACAAAATGCATTAAGTATTCAACAGCACAATTAGTTGGGAGTTTATTAATTTTGAATTACTCGTGTTAAATAATTATAATGCGGAACAATGACAATCCTTACTGAATTTGGTTCTTGCTCATGTTCAATATTTGAAATATGTATGTAAAGTTGGAGTTTATTCCACATTGCATTACTATAGACAAAAATGGCAATTAAATGAATTATATATATCTTGTAAACTTCTACATTTTTGCATTAATTATATAAGATGCATACCCCGTTAGCAATTTCTTCATCTCTCTTGGAAGTGCTCTGTGATTGAAAGGAAAAAAAATTAGGGATCAAATTATTGAAAAAAACAGCTAAATTTTTTTGAGGAAGAAAAGCTAAGTTTTATAAACAAACTAAGTATTGCCTGTGCCGGACGGCACGGTTAGACAAATAAAAGGTATTAGTTGAGGAAGAAATATTATTTGTCTGATGAACATCATTTTAATTGTAAAACTAATGAGACTTGATAGAAAAAAATATTCAATTCTTCAATAGGGTACTCAAAATATACATCCATATAATTGTGTTTTCACGTACAAAAGCTTTAAAAAAAAATTCCTCGATCAGGCATCATAACAGAACTTCGGGGTAGACAATATTTGTAGTGCAAGTTGTATATGCCGGTGGTAGGAGAATGTTGCTCCGGTTGGAACTTTTACATCTTGACAATGCTGCATACAACTGACCGTGACTGAATACAGGTGTTCGCAAATCGAGACCAATAAATTTAACAGACTGGCCTTTAGATTTGTTAATGGTCAGAGCATAAGTTAACCGAACAGGAAATTGACGCCAAGTAAATTTGATAGGTAATTCCGAAGATGAGGGCGTTAATGAAATTCTTGGGATAAAGGCCAAGTTGCCAAACTTATATCCAATAAGAATTTTAGCTTCAATTACAAAAGTACTACAATTTTCAACAATTAGTCTCGTACTATTACAAAGACCCTCATTCAGTGCAATATTTCGAAGCAACATTATCGGGCAACCCACTTTAAGGTCAAGTTGAAAAAGAGGTAATCCATTTGGATTAAAAGAGTTAAGAAACTCATTAAGGTAGCGATTAGTAATAGAACTTTCAAAGCCCTTATCCTCGCACATTCTATTTGCAGCCAAGTATGTATAAGTTTCTCTCAGGAAAACATCCAATGATTTTGCATTGATATCACTGACATCGTCATTCCGTGCAAACAATATAGTTTGCTCATTGAGATAAGTGGGTGTGACCACAGTTGCGTCACCCAGATATGGATAGACAATGGATATTAAATCAAGTAGACTTGGGCACCTCGTGATCGTTGTTGGAAGTTGTACAATCTCATTTGAGTTAGACCCAATCTAGAAGAAAAACATAGTAAATATAAAATTAATAAATCAAAAAATAATATAATGAAAATAATTTCTCCAAAAAAATAAAAGAAAATTATCTCCATTAAGTAATCAACCCAAATAGTTTGTCCATGTTCTGTTACATCTAAACGCATATTTGAGATATACTTATCATTATCTATAAAATATGATTCATTACTATGATAACAAAGTTATGTGTAAAAGCAAAAAATTCAAAAAAAGTAGTGTGATTTATTGCGTATACAGTTTTCTTAATTAATACTTTAGGTTACGTTTGCATTTTTTTCAGATTTCAAGTTTGAGACCAATTGGCTTTTTTCTCATCTGTTTTTTTTTTAGGTTTTTTTTTTCTTTTTTTTTTGGAACCCAAAATTTGATAAGTTTTCATTTAGTCTCAAATTTCATATTTCAAGTTTTTATTTAAACTATTCACTGCAATGCACTTACGGTTTGATTATTTCAAATTAACATTAAACCTAAAGATTAATACTCATATATATTTAACATTAATTTTGAACACAAATTTAATACAATGCACTTACGGTTTGATTTTTTCAATTTCTTTTTGAACCCAAATTTGATAAGTTTTCATCTCAAATTTTAGATTTCAAGTTTTTACTTACACTATTTACTGCAATGCACTTACGGTTTGATTATTTCAAATTAACATTAAACCCAAAGAGTTTGTTGTTTCTTTTTCGACTTGTTAGATCTTTGTTTTGTTTTAATTTTAATTAATGGTTTTTACATTTAAGATTTGGGGACAAATGATGATGAAATTATTATTATTTAGACCGATTAAACCATAAAGCTCCAAATTAGAGCTTTTTAAAATTGATGCCCCCCTTTTCTATTCTATATATATATATATATATATATATTCAGATTCTCTTTTATTTTTTATTATTTTTATTCGTTATCTTCGCTAATTCTATCTCTTTTTCTTTTTCTTTAAATCTAATTCAACCCTAGGAATCACCTGTAGCAGTATATCATCCTCTGGCCATTTTTTTTTGGTGCAGAGCGATCATTCTAAGATACAAAATTTTAGTTATTTGATTTCTAAAGTAAATTGTAGTACCATATACATATATCAAAATTTGTTGTTTTGGGATATTATGACATTCTCCGTCAACACCTGCTACTATCCGCTGATGGTTCAAGAAGGACTTTTTCTTATGGTGCTGTAATTTGACTACACAACAATGCGTTTGCTCAAAGTTACCAAAAAAAAAATCATATTGGTCATAACAGTAAGCCATTAGCTGTTTGAAATTATTGACCTTTGATGTATGATTTTTAACAAAACTCACATACATGAAGAAATGAACAAAACTCACACACATACATGAAAAAAAATACATGGAATGACATACATACATGAAGAAAGAAGCACAAATTCAAACCCAATAAAAACAGAAACCAAGGAGCACCTCTTTTGGTGCCGGAGATAAAGGCAACAGAGGATGGAAGTTTACACGGAAGAGGTGATGGTGTAGGTGTCGATGATAGAGCTATTGTCGCAGCGGTGGATCGTCTAGGGCCATAAGGTGCTGAAAATGAAAGAGGTGGTGTAGGTGTAGACATTAGTGGTTGTTTAACCATGAAAGTTTAAGAGAGAATAAGTAGAGAGAAAATGAGAAATTTGAGAGGGATAGATGAGAGAGAGAGAATACTATTGTCTATTATTAAATCTTGAGAGAGAGGGAAAGAGTGTAAAATGTTTGAAATTTTAAATTTCAAAACTTGAGTGTGTAAAATGTTTGAAATTTCAAATTTCTTTTCTATCATTATATTAAGGTGGAGAAAGAGAAATGTGATTTAATTTATTGATTTGATATCCTAAAATTATATCTAAGGGCTCAAATTTTTGTTGTTATCTACAAATGAATCTTGGCCATTAATTGAGATGAATAAAATTGAAAATGGAATATTGACTTTGTATGCCTTATAATATATATTTACAATTTATATAGTTAAAAAAATTGATTATAGATATAAAGTAAAAAAGATTATATGAATTGTGTAATAATAAAAACGATAGGCATGCATGCAATAAGCACATACAGTTGACCAAATAAAATATAATGTTTTTTTTTCACATATACAGTAATTTTTATTTTTATTTTGTTTGGAACTAACATTTTGGTTGAACAAATTTTTGAAATAGGAAAAGTACAATTAGTTCAATTTTTGGTTAAACAAATTCTACTATATAAGAGAAAAAAATTGTACTGTATTAGTTCAACCAATTTTTTTTAACAAATTTGATCCTTAATTTTTATAGTACGTACAATTAGTTTAACCTAAATATTAGTTCTAATATTTTGAAATATGTAAATGAACAAAATAGCATGCATGATATAAGAAAAGTGTAGTATAATTAAATTCATAATTGCAAACCTAATTAAAAGTGTCTTGAGGCATCGTAACAGCAACTGATGAAAGAATTTTGGTATTTTTCATTTCTAAATTTAAAAACAGTGAAAAAGCAAAATAAAATGTAAGACTAGGATAAAAAGTAATAAACATTAAACACATACATACAAATTGTATACACATGCCCATTTTATAATCATTATACAACACTGCATCAATAGGAAAAAAAGAAGAAAAAATAAGTGATTAGAAATAGATTTTTACTTATTACAGAAATAAAAACGAAGCGCAAATGGGGAGAGATCTAAAAGTATGTAGGAAAAAGGAGAGTTAAGTGAAATTAAAGTTTATCATAAACTAATTAAGAGATAAATGCATGTTTAATAAATACTTGTTTGGTTTATCACCAATAAATAAGTTTATTACCATTGAGATTAGATAGGAGATAAATTAATTAAGAGATAACTATGAGTCGTCGGATTAAAACATAAAGACTAAAGTTAAATCTGAGCTACCAGTTGAAAAGATAAGTGAATGTTATATATGAGCCGTCAGATTAAAATATAAATGCTCAATTTAAATCTGAGTCACTAGTTGAAAACATAAGTAAAACATACCCCTGCCTACGGCATGACTTTGTACTTTTAAATTCAAACATAAACTAAATATAAAATTTATATGTGCATCAGGGGAACATCAAATATTAAAATAAATATCATTATCAAGTACTGCTAACTAAACAAAAAATGCATAAGTCACTAAAAAATAATATATTAAAGTTAATAATAATTATCATAAATTAAACGTACTAAACAGTAAATAAAAACAGAGTTTCGCTTCATTTTTTAGAATTTGCCGTCGGATTAAAACATACTAGTTGAGAACATAAAAAAATTTACTATATTGAGACTGACCTGATTTATTAATAAAAATATATATAATATTTAATGCATTCTTTTACACGAACCTTGGGTTAATTCAAGGGGAAAAAGATGTGTGCAGGAAACTAAAACCTCTTCCATCTTAAAACTTATAAATTATAATACGTTTTAACTAACTGCATAAATCCAAAGCTGAATTTAGTAGTTATTATTTATAGTCTCTGGGCTTGGTTACCTTTTTTCTTCTTTCGGAAAACATATTCTACCCTTTTAATCTTCACATTAAATTCTCTAAATCCCTCTCATGAGTGAATCCAACAGCTTTTGTTATACGTACATCAAAATCCCTCGTATGTTTTTCCACATTTTCATTTCCCAAAGAAGAATATCAAAATGCGGTCCTTCAAAATTAATCTTAATTGGAACCAAAACTCAAAAAGTGGTATATCGATGCATGCGAGATTTTAGTTTGTGGCCCTCTCTCATTTCTCTTACTTACACACCCCTCTCTATAATAATATATGTTACTTTTCTACGGCCGGTAGGGAATAAGGAAGAAAGGAGCAATTTTCGCTCTTTAATTTTAATTATTTTTATAGTGTTCAATTAATTTTACAAAATTAAAATATATAATTATTTTAACTATTTTCGCCCCTTCGATTTGAGAGAGAGAGGGGGGGGGGGGAGGATATCATTACTGCTAATTTTGAGCCCATTAATTACAAAAAGAAAAAAGATGCATTATTGTACGTTAAAAATGTATAATGTATAAAAACTTTTATCATAACGACGGATAATTGTTCTCTCATGACTAAATTAATTAGGGGAGGATGTTATATATGTGGTATGAAATAACAAAATGTCCTTATCTTTAATATAATAATTATAAAAAAAAAAGGGACATACAACCTATCTTCCCATGTTATATGTACTCCTACCCGGGACAAGAAAATTGAGTCTAAATTATCTCTTATGCATTTTTTAATCTAAATTTTCCGTCTTTTATTATTTATTCATTTAATTCAACCCTTATAAAGACATTTTTCATCTCCGTTTTCTAATCTTGTATCCCTTTATGCATTCCTTCAATCATCTCAAAAAATCCTCAATTTTCATCTTTCCTTCCGCTCTTTTATTTCTCGCACAAATATTTTTCAAATTCAAAAACAAATTAATGTTCCATCTCTCACTTGGGCCCAAATTAAATTCAAGTCCCAAATTTACAGAAGTACAACTACTACACCTCCCCTTTGGTTCTCTAACAACTATAAAATTAAAAGCAAATTAATTACGACGTGCATGCACATATTACTGTGATGATGTACGTCTCTTGATGATCATTTATTTTTATTACTGTGATGACGAATAAATATTAGTCAATTAAATTTTGTCCTAAATGTGTCAATCTTATAAACTGACCAATATTTATGGTACAGACGTATTTGCAGACTTTTGCACAAACAGAGGGAGACCAAATGAATAACTCAGATTATGATTATGTCAAATCTTGCGTAGGCATAATATAAATATGTTCGTGCATCATTAATACTGTACATTAAACCTAATTTCTTATTCTATGTCGGGTTTAAAAAAGTGAAACTTCTTTTCTGTAATTTCATGTTTGATTGATTTATTGTATATATGTTTGATTTAAACCTAAACTCCTAATTTTAATTGGTCCTAAAATTTAAATAGAAAATAAGAATAAAGTGAAACCTCTTTTAATTGTATTGCTGTACCATATACACGTTCTATTTTTTTTTTCAGCCATATTGATCATATTTGATTAATTTTATGATTTTTTTCCAAATTTAATTGCCCTCTTCCATATATTATTATAACCTCTTTTGTAACCTTGCTTGCAACTATACACCTTACACATTTGTTATCCTTATTTTATATATCCCCTCTGCATGTCTTAAATTAATAGCTTGATCTTTAATATATATATTGATATATTCTTAAGAAAATATTAATGTCAATTTTAGTATCAATTTAAGACGAAGGGGACATATGAGCCTTGAAGTTCCTCTATATCCACCTTGCATGCATTATCATCAGTGATCTGCATGGTTCAAAAATTCATTTAGCTAGCTGGACTATAACTTTTGGGATATTTTTTGGGTTAAAAATTATTTCCCTATATCAATATATGGAATAACAATATATATGAGCCTGAGGGTTAAATTATTACCGGTGAAACACTTCCCTCTTTCTATGTATATTGGGTTTATTGTGTGTATATATATAGGATATGACTATTGGCACTGTACATAAATCATTTAACACTTAAAGTATATTATAAAAATAAATAAAGTTTTCATAAAAATACAAAAAAAAATATCACTAAAAATCATATTAGAAGTGCTAGAGGGTTTATTTGTTGCACTAATAACCATACCGTATATATACACGTATATAATATAGAAAATATACAACTTTCTGCATAGAAAATGTTACGCAATCAAATTCCAAATAATGCTTTTCATAATATTCAATTCTAGGCATCTCGATCAATTACCTAGAAGTAATTTTTTTTCATGGTAATTTTACGTTTGCTATTAAACAAGTACCATAAGTTTTGATGGGAATGTCTCTCAATGGAAAGATAATATTAACTAAAAATGTTATTTTCATGGAAAAAAGCTCCACAGTACATAACTCGATCTCGCGTCCTTAACGAACTTGAGATGCTTTTCTATGCTATATATATGGTGTGGGTTTGTGTGATTGTAACAAAGTGAGAGTTCGAAGAACAGTTGATTTGACAAACACACACATATATATGAGACTAACTACGTGAGAGATAATAATTGCGATGATTAAATAGAGAGAAAAAATATGTAGAAGTTTTCATCAGGTTGATAATGGACTGCATGTAGGTAATGACTGATGTGAACCCATTTTTTTCTTTTTTTTTAATTTCCTGTTTGTGTCTTTGCAAGTTGTTTCACTGTTGTCATGATCTAGAGATTGTGTATATCAACATAAAGACCAAAAGGTAATTGTTTCTCTGGATGAACTACGTACCATGCTGATATAATATAAATGTTATATATATATATACAATTATACATACATATATCTGTATGATAGGGTTAATAGTTATTGAATTTTCAAAGTGTACAAGTTAGAGATAAATAATTGTGTAGTTGAAATTTAATATACATATTTTTTAATGGTTAATAATAGTATATTTAGTATGGATTACAACTTAATATATATATATATATATATATTAAAATTGATGTACAAATTCTAGCCAATTATAACAATTATTTATTTTCACGAAGAGTCACATACTCTATATATAGGTCTTAATAGACGGGGGAACACAACTAGTACTTATTTACAAAGATCATGAGGCATGAACAGCATACCATGATCTACAAAGAATATAATGTTTTAGTTTGTGTATCTCTTCGTGTGTGCGCGCGCACGAGAGAGAGAGAGAGAAGCGCAATTCCTCCCACCATCTTTCATAGACACGAGTGCCCATCTGTCCCCTTTTTCTCGTCACAAAATTTCACGTTGAACGATGACTTTATACTTTATTGACGTATACTCTTTGTATTCTTAATAAGAAAATTATAGGTTTAATCATCATTCGTATGATTAATGTTAGAAGTTTTGAATAATCTGTATCTAGTAGAGGCCGTCCCCTACTCCATCTATCCCTGTGGGAGTAGGTATCATATTTCTATGTTGATGCAAGTCTGCTGACTTTGTCCGGGAAATTTGAAATGGCTCAGGTGGAGGGTTTTTTTTTTTTTTTTTTTTTTTATTTAATCACATTCACAACTTAAGTGACGGGGTAAAAATGAAAATGAAGCACAGTTAAGGAGATAAATTTGTGGTAATAAAAAACAAAGTTCCAACAATATCTTTCAGTTCTTTACTTCTGGCCTTTATCCAAAAAGAAAATGGACTCGAAGGATTTCTGCAAAGAATCTTTTTGGTACTTTCTACCTAGCTAGACTTCTTTATTTAATTTATTTCGATTGTAAAGATTTTTTTTTTACATCGTAAAAGCATCTATAATGGTTTAATTTGATTAACTAGATAATTAGGCCCAACTACAATCTCACAATTATTTTTAGTGTCCACTACTATATAGATTAGAAATTAGTGAAAGCTCCTTCTTTAATGTTTACTTGCTTGTATTTTTGTCATCTTTTGCTTATAAAGAAAGAGGTATCAAAATGATATTGTCTATTTTGCCCTTCCATATAATTCCCGTTGAACACATAAAGCTGCGTATGTCTTGCGAGATAACCGACAGAGATAAACGAGAGTTACTTCTAGAGCTTCAGTTCCCTTTGTCCAGGGGCGTAGCCAGGAATTATAAGTGACCCGGGCTAAGAATTAAACAATGACAACGTTAAAATATAACAAACCAAAATGCAACTATAATATATTCAAATGCATTCAAAAGATACCAACTTTTTATATACGTTGGAAGTGTAGATATGAAATATTCAAAAAAAATATAATAATTTCCCCTTATATCTAGCCATGTACGCCATAAATACAAACAAAAAGACATAATAGCCTATCGTAATTGAACCTTGCGCTCCTTAACATAATCAAAATGAAGGTGGTAAATGCATTGATAAAATTTTAATAGGTGTAGAGTAGTAATATTAGAAAAAATGAGGTGGGCTATACACATTTATATACACATATATTTATAAATAAAATTTAAGTCTACTACTAAAAAAAAAAAAAAATTAGACCCGGGCTACAGCCCGGGGTAGCCCAAGCACAGCTACGCCCATGCCTTTGTCAACCCTAGAACTTTGTCTGTGATTATAAAACACTCATCCGTTAATCATGCATATAAGTCGTATAAATTGGCAGGTTGGGTTCGTATGTTATCATCAGATCTATAGGGAGCTGATAACACTGTTAAACAGACATTGTTAAATTGCTTCATATATCATCAGTTTCATGGATTTTGCACCAACGCCTACAACTGCTTTTTTGAACAGGTACGTATCCATCTATTTTAGTAACACCAAATCTTTGATTAACAAAACCTAAACTTGTTGGTATCTTTGACTTATTATCTAATTGAAATACATGTTATTATTCACATGCCATGCTAAAGTCACCAACTTTTCGTAATTGTTTGTAGTCTCATTCCCGATCAAAGGCTGGTTCGATGCACTGTTGGTGGCATTACTTTTGTGATTGTTGTCGTTTCAAACATAACATTTGATGATTTGTGCAAAGGAATCATTCTAAACAATCATTCCATATTCCTTGATCAGTCGTCGATATGGTACTCCTTCAAGAACCAAGTGCAATGCATCCTCCAAAATGACCAAGATGTTTACTTAATGTTCTAATGCCAACCTATGCTCTAATGCGAATTTGTTGATCTAGAGATAAAGAGGAGTGTACTCACAAATGTAGTCGTTGATGGAATGCAATCGCCTAAGTCTATGAACTATAGAAATAATGGGCCCTATCTTGCAGAGATTAAAAACCAAATCCGACCGACGAAGACGTACCTCACTGAACTATGGAGACAATATATTCATAGTGAGGAGCAGGTATTTAAGGTGCCAAAGAGTTCAAAGAGGATTTAATAAAATACTCCATTTTATTGGGATTCTCATTTGACTACGTCTATAATGATAAAGACCGCGTCAGGGCCAAGTGTTCAAGGAAAGAAGATGATGGGTGTGAGTGGCGAGTTCAAGCATCGAAAAACCGTGCCAATGGATTATTCTATATTCGGAAGCTCAATAACATTCACACATGCTCTGGTCGTTATCGTACGAGGAAGAATAAAAAGTTAAATTCGTCACTAGTAGCGTCACTAGTGATGGACAAGATCCGTGATAATCCACGTTTACGGCCA
Source organism: Lonicera japonica (assembly GCA_021464415.1). Taxonomy (NCBI): domain Eukaryota; kingdom Viridiplantae; phylum Streptophyta; class Magnoliopsida; order Dipsacales; family Caprifoliaceae; genus Lonicera; species Lonicera japonica. Next base: position 62,240,475 of record CM038469.1, read on the forward strand.
AAAGATATAGTTTTTGATTTCAAGGGTTCGTACGGCCTAGACATATCCTACTGGAATGCTTGGTTTGGGAAAGAGGTTGCTAGGATTGAGGTGCATGGGAGCGACGAGGGGTCTTACGCAATTCTAACGCGATATGTTGAAGCCATCAACGAAACCAATCCTGGTTCAAGGTGTGTTCTTGAGTTTGACAATGAAACGAGGAGATTTCAGAGGTTGTTTATTGCATTTGGGTCGTGCATCGAGGGATTCGAAAGGTGCAAGCCACTACTTGCCCTTGATGGCACTTTTCTTAAAAGCAAGTACAAAGGCACTCTCCTTGCAGCGACTGCAAAGGATGGAGACCAAGGTGCATATACGACACTTAAAATATGCCATTGTAACAACTTAGTATTATTGCATTTATACTACTCAAAGTACAATTTAATTCCACATGGTGTATAAGTTTTGATAGTTTGTTTTTTGCATTTTATTTGTGTGGACAGGTCTGTACCCCTTCGCAATTGCAGTTGTTAACAACGAGAATTCTGAGAATTGGAGGTGGTTGGTCGATCAACTATGGTACATACTCGGTAATGGCCGAGTGATCACATTTATTTCAGATCGGAATGAAGGGTTGATCAATGCAATCAAAGACATCTTTCCCCACTCTCTACACGGATATTGCTTAAAACACATTCAAACCAATATCCAGTCAAAATACCCGGGCCAAAATCGTGCTTCTTTTCCAACACGCATGGTGTTCCTTTTTACCAAATGTGCATATGCTTTGACCACGGAGTCTTTCAATTACTGGTTCACCAAGTTTAATAACGAAGGTGGAGATGTGATGAAGAGATTCCTTAAAAAATTACCACTTGAGAACTGGGCCAACTCAAGATTTTACGGGTAGAGATACGGTGAGATGTGTTCTTACATAGCTGAGTCTTTCAATGCTTGGATAGTGGAACAAAGGCACCTCCCCATCACCCAGTTAGTCGATGGTGTACGATCGAAGGTGATGAAGCAAATAAACAAGCGACGGATGGAGTCTACTCAATGGACTACTGTTCTTTGTCTGAAAATGGAGAAAGAACTCAAAGCGCAATCAGCATTGGGTCGCCATTGGATGGTCAAGCAATCAAGTGAAACTATCTTTGAGGTCGAGGATAATGTGACAGCCTCAATAGATCTTGATAACAAGACATGTAGTTGTCGGAGTTGGTAGGTTAACAGTTTCCCGTGTGCTCATGCGGCTGCAATGTTTCAGCAAGTTGGCATAAACCCATATCCATACGTCGAGTGGTACTATCATTCAGCGGCTTTTCAGCAGTGTTACTCATTCCCAATACACCCGGTGACCGGATATGACATCCCTATGCTCCCCGTCGATGCTGATGAAAATCTTCTCCCGCCCATCATGAAGAAGTAGGCCGGTAATCCACGATATAGACGATTTAAGTCGCGGGGGGAAGACGAGGTAACCATAAGATGCAGCGATGCGGCAGGCTTGGGCGTCACAACAGGAAAACTTGCAATGCATCAATATAGGTCAGGAAGATGTTAGTGGAGCCATGAACATTTTCACGAGTCTAGTGATTGTAAAATTGTGTATAAAAAAAGTATATTATTTAATCATTGCTTGTATAAAAAAAATCAAGAAAAAAAACATTTATACCTTTCGTTTTATGCCTCATTTTAAACTTCTCCAACTTAAAAGATTTTAATCTAATAGGATTTTTATATATTTTTGTTGCATTTTTCAAGCCTTTTATGACTAATAATTAGCAAAATAAAGGGTAATTCAAAATTATGTTTTAGTTTTCTATAAAATTAATTTAGATGGACCTATAAAAATGTGATATAATTGGTAAATAACCAGACAATTTGTAGTGAATATTTTAGTTTTTCCATAAAAAGAAAATAAATTTACCAACAATTATTCAAAAATATTAGGACTTAATATATTGACAACTCATACAATAGGTTATATGGTAGAATAAGATTATAATGACATACGAAAAATATTTTAAAAAATACTCAATAGAACCTAGAAACCCGTGTTTATATATTTTTAATAATTAGCATTACCATGTCAAAGAAAAATTCAAATGAAAATATGGACGTTCCAAGTTCAAGTTTTACCAATTACAAATGCAATAGTTTTCTCCGGCCTATTAGTGTAATAATACTGAATTTATTATTATTATTATTATTATTATTAAGGGAAACACAAATCTCACTGAATTTATATGACGTTATATTTTATTTTTATTTCACTAAATGGATAGATAATCTTAAAATATAATCATATAATAAAGTTTTAATAAATAATAACTAGGTTATTTCACAAAATCAATTACAGATAAAATATTTTTCATATGATAAGATTTTTGTAAAGATAATTTACATTTTTTTGATAAATATAATTGAATTAGCGTAAAATACATTTTAGTAGGAGTTGGAAATATATGAGCAATCTAATCTAGAAATAAATATTTAATTTAATAGATAAAGTTAAATTAAGAATTTTGATAGGTTTTATATACTATTATATTTTGTTGGCAAATTAAACAAAACTCATCATTATTATTTATATTACAAATATGTCACGATAACCCTTAGTCGTTCGATCAAAACATTAACATCGATATTAAATCATAACCACTAGTTGAGAACATAAAGAATTTTATTATATTGGGACTGACCTGATTTATTAATAAAAATATATATAATATTTAATGCATTCTTTTACGCGAACCTTGGGTTAATTCAAGGGGAAAAAGATGCGTGCAGGAAACTAAAACCTCTTCCATCTTAAAACTTATAAATTATAATACGTTTTAACTAACTGCATAAATCCAAAGCAGAATTTAGTAGTTATTATTTATAGTCTCTGGGCTTGGTTACCTTTTTTCTTCTTTCGGAAAACATATTCTACCCTTTTAATCTTCACATTAAATTCTCTAAATCCCTCTCATGAGTGAATCCAACAGCTTTTGTTATACGTACATCAAAATCCCTCGTATGTTTTTCCACATTTTCATTTCCCAAAGAAGAATATCAAAATGCGGTCCTTCAAAATTAATCTTAATTGGAACCAAAACTCAAAAAGTGGTATATCGATGCATGCGAGATTTTAGTTTGTGGCCCTCTCTCATTTCTCTTACTTACACACCCCTCTCTATAATAATATATGTTACTTTTCTACGGCCGGTAGGGAATAAGGAAGAAAGGAGCAATTTTCGCTCTTTAATTTTAATTATTTTTATAGTGTTCAATTAATTTTACAAAATTAAAATATATAATTATTTTAACTATTTTCGCCCCTTCGATTTGAGAGAGAGAGGGGGGGGGGGAGGATATCATTACTGCTAATTTTGAGCCCATTAATTACAAAAAGAAAAAAGATGCATTATTGTACGTTAAAAATGTATAATGTATAAAAACTTTTATCATAACGACGGATAATTGTTCTCTCATGACTAAATTAATTAGGGGAGGATGTTATATATGTGGTATGAAATAACAAAATGTCCTTATCTTTAATATAATAATTATAAAAAAAAAAGGGACATACAACCTATCTTCCCATGTTATATGTACTCCTACCCGGGACAAGAAAATTGAGTCTAAATTATCTCTTATGCATTTTTTAATCTAAATTTTCCGTCTTTTATTATTTATTCATTTAATTCAACCCTTATAAAGACATTTTTCATCTCCGTTTTCTAATCTTGTATCCCTTTATGCATTCCTTCAATCATCTCAAAAAATCCTCAATTTTCATCTTTCCTTCCGCTCTTTTATTTCTCGCACAAATATTTTTCAAATTCAAAAACAAATTAATGTTCCATCTCTCACTTGGGCCCAAATTAAATTCAAGTCCCAAATTTACAGAAGTACAACTACTACACCTCCCCTTTGGTTCTCTAACAACTATAAAATTAAAAGCAAATTAATTACGACGTGCATGCACATATTACTGTGATGAAATACGTCTCTTGATGATCATTTATTTTTATTACTGTGATGACGAATAAATATTAGTCAATTAAATTTTGTCCTAAATGTGTCAATCTTATAAACTGACCAATATTTATGGTACAGACGTATTTGCAGACTTTTGCACAAACAGAGGGAGACCAAATGAATAACTCAGATTATGATTATGTCAAATCTTGCGTAGGCATAATATAAATATGTTCGTGCATCATTAATACTGTACATTAAACCTAATTTCTTATTCTATGTCGGGTTTAAAAAAGTGAAACTTCTTTTCTGTAATTTCATGTTTGATTGATTTATTGTATATATGTTTGATTTAAACCTAAACTCCTAATTTTAATTGGCCCTAAAATTTAAATAGAAAATAAGAATAAAGTGAAACCTCTTTTAATTGTATTGTTGTACCATATACACGTTCTATTTTTTTTTTCAACCATATTGATCATATTTGATTAATTTTATGATTTTTTTCCAAATTTAATTGCCCTCTTTGATATATTATTATAACCTCTTTTGTAACCTTGCTTGCAACTATACACCTTACACATTTGTTATCCTTATTTTATATATCCCCTCTGCATGTCTTAAATTAATAGCTTGATCAGCTTTAATATATATATTGATATATTCTTAAGAAAATATCAATGTCAATTTTAGTATCAATTTAAGACGAAGGGGACATATGAGCCGTTGAAGTTCCTCTATATCCACCTTGCATGCATTATCATCAGTGATCTTCATGGTTCAAAAATTCATTTAGCTAGCTGGACTATAACTTTTGGGATATTTTTTGGGTTAAAAATTATTTCCCTATATCAATATATGGAATAACAATATATATGAGCCTGAGGGTTAAATTATGACCGGTGACAGACAAGGTCATGTTTAACAAATTAAAATCTTCTTAATTTGTTTAACAAATTATCACCGGTCATAATTTAACCCTCAGGCTCATATATATTGTACATATTTTTGTGCAACCAAGTTCAGTACCTGCCCATATATCTAACAAATTAAAATCCTCTTGCTTGAATTGATCTAAATTCACATAATTTTGATATTCTCACAATTTTAAATTAATAGTCTCCTTTTGTATATTTTTAAATGAATAATAATTTCAAACTAATTGTTACAAATATATAAAGGAAAATTACTTTTAATTCGAGATTGATATATTTATTATGTCTAGAAAAAAAATAGACTAAAGTATCGTGAAAATAAACAACAACTAATGTAAGAGGGAGAGAGTAACCGTTTAATCTATTTCTTTCTTCTATTTTTTTGGTGACGAGGAATCCCTTTGGGCTCAAGCCCTTAGGACCCGACTCAACCGTTTAAACCCCAACCTGACAGAGCAGCCCCTCACCCTGCCGAACATTTGAATTCAGGATTCGCGCATGTCAACTTTCGGGAGTCGACCCACTAACCTCCGGATTAGCCGGCTCGCCTCAAGGTGCATGATCCCTTCCATCCGCGCTACTATTTTTTAATTTATTTTAGTTGTGAATATTTTAGTTAGTTTATCTTTTTGTCTATCTTGACGCATGAAAACGAAGCCCATTAAACCGGAAGGCAGGGACGGACGAAGATTGTATCAGCTTAACCAGTAGAAACATAGAAAAGCAAAGGTAGTAGGTAAATTAAAGGCATGCACATCTATTTTTTAATTCAGACACATAACTCATTTTACTGTTATTTTTAAGAGTAAATTTAACTTTTGTATTTTACAGAGCATTTCATCGGCACATCTGACTTAAGTGGAAACGTATATATTGTTAAAATATTATTTCCTTATACTAGTAGGTTTATGTTTCCTTTTCCTATTAAGTTTCTTATTCTTATTGTATTGTATATCCCCTATAAATAGGGTCTCTCTTGTACCAATATTATTCAAGTAATCATAAAATTCTTTTCTCTATTTTTCAAGTTGGTATCAGAGCGATTCAATCCTCACAATTATCCATCAAACCCTAGCCTCATTCATACGAAATCACCCATTCTTGACAACATCAAACCCTAGCTTCATCCACGCAAAATCATCCATTCTCGACAAAACTCTACAAGGTCTAAAACTAAGAAATAAACACACCGCATTGATCGTCTTCCCGAGACGATCACAAAACAAAAAAAATCACCTCGAAATCATCACGCACGTGCTCGCACGCGCCGGTTCTGTGAAACCCGTACCGCCCCGCCTTCACGCGCCTGACGCCGTTAATTGTTGCTGACGCCGTTACTGACGCCGTTATTGACGTCGTTTAACTGGATCAGTTCACTGAAAACTTTTTTTGACCGGTTCTTGACGATAGTTGACCGATTTCGGGGGTTTTTGACCCTCCTGATCTCAAATCCGGTGTTCTTTTTTCCAGAATCGCCTCGATTATCGAGAAATAGTTCACCACAAGCCTTTTTTGATCGGTTCAGCTAGTTTTAACCAGGTTTGACTGGTTCTTAAGGTTTTTTACTATCCTGATCTCAAATTCAGCTTCTATTTTTTCAAAAACTACTTATATATCTTAGTTTTAATACTACATAATGACTGCTGAGCCACTTACAATGACTGAATCATCTAAGAGGGAATCCTCCCCAATTATCGTTCAAACTGAAAGTTCTACATTCAACATCGGAGTTATGTTGGATGAAACTAATTATGATTTATGGTCTCAACTCAGGGAGATGCATATTACGGAAAAACAAAAATTTTCGTTTATTCGCGGTACGAATCCGATTCTGAAAGAAGGAACTGCAGAATACGAAGCATGGTACCCAGACAACCAGAAGGTGAAAAGGTGGCTTCTAATGTCCATGAAACCGGATATTATGAAGCGATATATTCGGGTCCCCATTGCACGAGAAATTTGGAAGTCTCTATCTAAAGCCTTCTATGATGGAGCTGACGAGTTACAAGTTTTTATATTGAATCAGAAGGCATTTACAGCTAAGCAAAGTGGCAGATCCATCTCTGAGTATTATGGGGAACTAACAGAAATTTTCAGTGAATTGGATCATCGTGATAAAATTAGTTCTTTGTTTCAGCGATTTCATAAACAGATTAGTACACAATATAATGATACTATCCAGGTACTTCGAAGCGATAATGGAGGTGAATATATGGCTACCACGTTACAAGAGTATTTTAAACGTCATGAAATTGTCTATCAAACTACCTGCCCATATACGCCTCAACAAAATGAAGTTGCAGAAAGAAAGAATCGCCATTTACTAGAAATAGTCCGGGCATTATTACTTGGGGCAAATGCTTCGGTGTCGTATTGGGGTGAAGCTCTTTTCTCTGCCGCATATTTGATCAACCGTGTTCCGTCAGCAATTCTTGACTTTCAAACACCATTCGATGTTCTCCATAAAGCAGTCTCGGCTCCTAAAGAATCAAATTTGCTTCCACGAATATTTGGTTGTATTGCATTTGTTCACTTACCTAAAGAACACCGAAACAAGTTTGAAACCCGTGCCCTCAAGTGTGTATTTATGGGCTACGCATCTAATCAAAAAGGGTATCGCTGTTATCATCCACCGTCACGAAAGATGCATGTGACCAAGGATGTCGTATTTCATGAAGGAGAGATGTATTTTTCGCAGACTGAACTTCAGGGGGAGCACTATAGTGAAGTTCGGACTCTTGATTGTAGTAATGGCAACGAGCTAATTCAGGTCGAGGTCTCACCACCAATTTCAAGTTCACCAAGTTCGCTACATCCAATAGAATCAAGCTCACCAAGTTCACCACAGTCGGCAGAACCGACTTGGACGGATGACTCATTGCCTGGATTTCCACTGTCAAGTTCGCCGAGTCCAAGCTTACCATTGCCTCTGCCTGATACAAATAACCAATCGTCTCTCTCTGATACATTCGCGTCTGAATATCAGGAAGCTTCTCTTGCACCTTCTAGAAAACAACTCCCTCCCCGCAACAATAGAGGTATTCCTAAATTAGCGTATGAACCCGATCTCACTAGTAGAGCCAAATACCCTATGAGTAACTATGTATCTTATGATAGGCTGTCTGAATCGAATAAGTCATTTGTAAATCAGTTATCCTCTGTATCTATTCCTAACAGTGTGCAGGAAGCCTTGAAAGATCCAACCTGGAAAGCAGCTATGGAGGAGGAGATGAGATCCTTGAAAAAGAATGGTACATAGGAGATAGTTGAATTGCCGCAAGGAAAAAAGCGTGTTGGTTGCAAATGAGTGTATACAGTGAAATATAAAGCAGATGGAGCCATCGAAAGATACAAAGCAAGACTAGTAGCGAAAGGCTACACCCAGACGCATGGGATCGATTATTTAGAGACATTTGCACCAGTGGCAAAAATTAACACTGTGCGTGTTTTGCTTTCTTTAGCTACAAATCTAGACTGACCGCTACAACAATTTGATGTAAAGAATGCATTCTTACATGGGGACTTGGAGGAAGAGGTATACATGGAATTCCCACCTGGGTTTGAAGTTCCTATGGAACATCAAAATAAAGTTTGCAAATTAAAAAAATCTTTGTATGGTTTAAAACAATCTCCGAGAGCTTGGTTTGGAAGATTCACGAGATCAATGAGAAAATTTGGTTACAAACAGAGTAATTCCGATCATACGTTATTTTTTGAAGAAGTGCCATGAGAAGATCACAGCAGTCATTGTGTATGTCGATTACATGGTGGTTACCGAAAATGATCCACAAGAACGAGAAGCACTAAAGAAATATCTATCTCGGGAGTTCAAAATGAAAGATCTTGGCGAATTGAAGTACTTTTTGGGAATCGAAGTGTCTAGGTCTTCAAAAGGAATCTTTTTATCTCAGAGAAAGTATGCACTGGATTTACTAGGTGAGACTGGAATGTCTGCCTGTCAGCCATCCGAAACACCCATGGAAGAAGATTTGAAGTTAGAGATTGAAGCTGATCAAGTACCGGTTGATAAAGGGCGTTATCAGAGATTGGTAGGGAGACTAATGTACTTAGCACATACTATGCCTGATATTTCTTATGCATTGAGTATAGTGAGTCAATTCATGCATAATCCTGGAGAAAAGCATATGAAGGCTGTTATGAAGATCATAAGTTATCTGAAGGCAGCTCCAGGAAAAGGGATTTTATTTACAAAGAACAGTGATTTTTTAAAAGTTGAAGGATACACTGATGCTGATTGGGCTGGTAATGTAAGTGACAGAAGGTCTACATCAGGATATTTCACGTTTGTTGGTGGAAATCTTGTTACTTGGAGAAGCAAGAAACAAAATGTTGTTTCTCGTTCGAGCGCTGAAGCTGAATATCGAGGGATGGCATTGGGAGTTCAAGAGTTGTTATGGCTGAAGTTATTATTAACTGATTTAGGTTATCCACCAAGAGAACCTATGATGTTATATTGTGATAACAAAGCAGCATGTGACATTGCTCAAAATCAAGTTCAACATGATAGAACAAAACATATGGAGGTGGATATGTTCTTTATCAAAGAGAAATTGGAAGAAAATGTGGTTGCTGTGCCCCATATACGTTCGGAAGATCAGCTGGCTGATGTCCTTACTGAAGTTGTTTCTAATAGAATATTTGACAGGTTGATCGACAAGTTGGGCATGTTTGATATTTATGCACCAACTTGAGGGGGAGTGTTAAAATATTATTTCCTTATACTAGTAGGTTTATGTTTCCTTTTCCTATTAAGTTTCTTATTCTTATTGTATTGTATATCCCCTATAAATAGGGTCTCTCTTGTACCAATATTATTCAAGTAATCCTAAAATTCTTTTCTCTATTTTTCAAGTTATATATCATGCGACACTTTGATAAGAGCTCCGTAGCAGGCAAAACACACATGAATGAGTGCTTATCTTCATTAATATGCTGCTAATAATTGTATTCAAGGCAATAAGTGACATTTTGCAAAACAATAATTGCTCCCATGAAGATGTCATTAATTAAATTATTAAATTAAAAAACTTTCTATCTCAAATTATGAGTTTCAATTTGATTTAGTATTACTTAAAAAAAATATTAAACTTTAATTTAATCAATAGTCAATAATACAACTTATACAATCTCTATTACGAAATTTATTTTCATCCTAAATGAACATGACTCTTAATTTAATTGAGAAAGCTTAAAAAATATTGTAACTAGTAATTTGAGACAGAGAGATACTTTGGAGGATGCATAAATAACGGCTAAGGAAAACAAGGGAATTGTAAGATTTGCGCATAAAAGTAATAGTAAAATTGAGTATTTATTGAAAATAGATGTGTCCTTACCAGTCACTAATGGTAAATAGTCTTTCGATCCGCTCAAGAAAATACAAATTTTAATTTAATCAATAGCCAAAAGTACAACAAATTCATAGCTCATGCAGATTATGATGAAAAGTAGAAATAATGATTTCTTAAAAACCTCGTAATTGCACCTTGGACTCGAATTCTTGCTGTCATGTCCACGGGTGTCTACACGAGGATTGACTCGATATAGCAAGATGCAAGTTATTGACAAGAGACCAGGAGGATGATTATGAGATATACTAGATTAGTTACACACGTGATGCGTGTGGTACACATATGCATAAGATTTTATGAGAAAATATTAACAAAAGTGTAAGATGATTAAGTAATATTATACTTGAGTGTAGAAAATATGTTTGAGGGTGGAAGTTCGATTCCTAATGATAACAAGTTTTTTATAATAAAAAAAACAAAATTTCAAGAGTAAAATATGTATTTCAAAAGTTTGACACAACTCTGCCGTTGAAATCCATCTTAGCTTAACTTTATTAATGTCAACTCCATTTTGAAAATTATTAGATTTTGCTTTTCATATATGTAGCTTGGAGTATATATTTTGCGCTCTAAGCCTCTACGTATAGGCAAGTGTTTTTACACTGTAGAAGTTTGAAACCCGCTAAAATTAAGCATTTGTGATCGTTTAACGAGCGAACAAGTTAACAAAATTGTTTCTTTTGAACTTTAAGAGTAAAAGAAGTTATAAAATCAAAATCACAAAATTTTTCATTTGAAATTAAGAATATTTATTTTTGTTTAAGAAGATAAAAAAATTTAATTTGAAAGAAAATAATAATGATATTCATTGGGTGATAATAAAAAAATACCGTTAAAGTATAATTTCACCATCATATATAATATTATTTGAATATAATGTAAAAGTAGGTGGCTCATATAATAACAGCTCTGCAACAAAACACAGAGAAATTGAAGTATGTGCATATATGCGGACCAAAAAATTCAGAAGATGCTGAATATGTGATTTTAATTAAGGATGTATAAAGTTTGCGTTCATCCGCGGTGTTTGCATACGTAAGCTAATAACTAATTAAAGTTCGTATCAAACCCACCCCGACACAAAAGTAATGTGATTCAATCATTAATGAGTCGACCCAAAAAAATTAAAAAAAAAATTCATTAATGTAATGTATTTATTTCTTTTCATACTTACGTATACATGTCCTATTCCTTGCAAATTAATATGACAAGGATTATATATAAGAAGGCAATATTATGCTAAGGGTTTATTCGATTGATTTTTTTTTAATGAAAATTTATATTTTTCTATTTAAATATGCACTTCTGATGTGTTTGATTGGATCAATATTTTTTAGAATTCATTTTTGAACTTTTGGTCACGTTAACCTTTTTTGTTTGTAAAATAATAAAAAAAATAAGTTGAAGAAAGATTAAATCTCTCTTTTACTACAGCAACAAATAAACCACTCTAAACTCCAAGTATGACCCGAGCACATAATTTTTCAAATATGGGCAAAACTTTTACGGTTTAGACTAACCCACTCTCTCTAGTTTTATATGCCTTCTTTTGGTTATGTAAGCCCTTTTTCCTTGAAAAGTGAGAAAACATATTCCCATATCCTCATAAGGATTGAAGTTCCAAGCAGAAACTACAACTTAAGAAACACTTCCCTCTTTCTGTGTATATTGGGTTTATTGTGTGTATATATATAGGATATGACTATTGGCACTGTACATAAATCATTTAACACTTAAAGTATATTATAAAAATAAATAAAGTTTTCATAAAAATACAAAAAAAAAATATCACTAAAAATCATATTAGAAGTGCTAGAGGATTTATTTGTAGCACTAATAACCATACCGTATATGTACACGTATATAATATAGAAAATATACAACTTTCTGCATAGAAAATGTTACGCAATCAAATTCCAAATAATACTTTTCATAATATTCAATTCTAGGCATCTCGATCAATTACCTAGAAGTAAATTTTTTTCATGGTAATTTTACGTTTGCTATTAAACAAGTACCATAAGTTTTGATGGGAATGTCTCTCAATGGAAAGATAATATTAACTAAAAATGTTATTTTCATGGAAAAAAGCTCCACAGTACATAACTCGATCTCGCGTCCTTAATGAACTTGAGATGCTTTTCTATGCTATATATATGGTGTGGGTTTGTGTGATTGTAACAAAGTGAGAGTTCGAAGAACAGTTGATTTGACAAACACACACATATATATGAGACTAACTACGTGAGAGATAATAATTGCGATGATTAAATAGAGAGAAAAAATATGTAGAAGTTTTCATCAGGTTGATAATGGACTGCATGTAGGTAATGACTGATGAGAACCCATTTTTTTCTTTTTTTTAATTTCCTGTTTGTGTCTTTGCAAGTTGTTTCACTGTTGTCATGATCTAGAGATTGTGTATATCAACATAAAGACCAAAAGGTAATTGTTTCTCTGGATGAACTACGTACCATGCTGATATAATATAAATGTTATATATATATACAATTATACATACATATATCTGTATGATAGGGTTAATAGTTCTTGAATTTTCAAAGTGTACAAGTTAGAGATAAATAATTGTGTGTACAAAGTCTGCTGACTTTGTCCGGGAAATTTAAAATGGTTCAGGTGGAGGTTTTTTTTTTTTTTTATTTAATCACATTCACAACTTAAGTAACGGGGTAAAAATGAAAATGAAGCACAGTTAAGGAGATAAATTTGTGGTAATAAAAAACAAAGTTCCAACAGTATCTTTCAGTTCTTTACTTCTGGCCTTTATCCAAAAAGAAAATGGACTCGAAGGATTTCTGCAAAGAATCTTTTTGGTACTTTCTACCTAGCTAGACTTCTTTATTTAATTTATTTCGATTGTAAAGAATTTTTTTTTACATCGTAAAAGCATCTATAATGGTTTAATTTGATTAATTTGAGAGTATAAATATGATAATTAGTTTGTCTTATAACATTATTCCTTATAATTAATATACGAATAAAAAGTTAAATTCAACTAAATCTTTTTTATTAAAAAAATACAACTAGTTCATATTTCATGCACGATCATGATGAAAAATAGAAGTAATGATTTCTTAATTAAAAATCTATTAAGTGTGCCCCATCTCAAATTCTTGCTTTCGCGCATGTGGGCGAGTACGCGAGAATTGACTGAATATAGCAAGATGCATGCAAGCTAGATCAAACTGTTGTTTACGTACCTTATTTATGTTTTTACACTTTGTGTCCTACAAATTTCTCTAACTCGTGTCAATTTGAACAACACATATGCTCGTCTATTTTAAATTAAAATTATTTATTAGTGTTTATATTTTTGTAAATTAAAAGACTGTAATTTTGTCATATACACGCATGTTTCTGATATTAATAATGTCTAAAAAATAAAATCAGTCTTCTTATAAAAATAAATTATTAATTTGTAACCATATTCATTGAATGAGATAAAAATACTCTAAATATAAATTTACCACTACATACATATACTAATATAATAACCATTGGATCGGAGTAAATACTCGTGGTCCTGGACTATGTACGGTCATTTGACACAAACGTGAGAAATTGAAGTCTTCTGCAGCTGCCGACCAAAAAATTCAGAAGACACTGAATTATTATGTAACTTAAGGAATTTAAGCATGTGGTCATGCACGGTGTTTGCATACGTAAGCTAATAAGTAATTAATTAAAGTACGTATCAACCCCATCCTATATATATATATATATCCACCCTGAGACCACAAAAATAATGTGATTCAGTCATTAATTAAGGGTAGTGTTATTGTTACCCCACAAACTACTTGCTTTCACTCTTATTAAAATAAAAAGTTCTAAACTTCTATTTTCACCCCATCCAATTAATCATTTTCAACCAACTAATCACTCATTAACATTAATTACTATTCATCATCATCATTATCCTCTTCCTCTTTTTCTTCTTCTTCTTCTTCTTCTTCTTCTTCTTCTTCTTCTTCTTCTCTATCTTTTACTCAATGGTTAATAATTAACAAAAATTCAGATCTAATTATCACATTTTATCTCATTCAATTCATTTCAAAAGCCAACAAAAATTCAAAAGTAACTCACAAAAACACACAAAATATCCATTGATGTCACACAAAAAAAAAACTTAAGTTGTAGAGAATGGTAGAGAAGAGAGAATCAAGGATTATCAAGGTAGAAAAACCTAATGAATGAGAGATATTTTTGTTTTTGTTATGTTTAATGTTTATTTTCTTTAGTTAATATCAAAAAACAAAATTGTACCAACAAAACAAATTAGAGTATCAGAACAGGTTACCTCAGTTATGGAAAACCGAAATTGGAGCACTTGTTCAGTTTTCGCTGACCGAATGTGTAATTTGATTATATTCCAGACAACTTCGATCCTAGGAGACCGAGCAATTTGATGAACTTCGGTCCTAAGAAACCGAAATTATCCAAAATACTCGGTTGTTAGAGATCAATGTAAGGTCCCGAGAACTAAAAATATAGTTCAGAATACTTCGGTTGTGAGGGACCGAGAAAGTGGATGAATCCTGGTCATAAGGAACCGAAATTATTCTCAATACTCAGTTATTTGAGGCCGATGTAAGGTCCCAAGAGCTAAATATGATACGAGGAGGCCACGGTTGTAAGGGATCAAGGAGTAGATTGATGCAAAAATTTAAAAACCGTTGTTGAGAAGGAGAAGAAGAAGAAGAATTAATGATTAAAGAAGAAGAATAAGAAGAATTAATGATTAATTATAATTAGTTTGTGTTGCATTAAGGATTAAATAATGATGAAGAAGAAGAAGAAGAAGAAGAAGAAGAAGAAGAAGAAGAAGAATTAATGATTAATTATAATTAGTTTGTGTTGCATTAAGGGTTAAATGATGATTAATTATAATTAGTTTGTGTTGCATTAAGGGTTAAATGAATGTAAAATTTTAGAAAACATTGTTGAGAAGAAGAAGAAGAAGAAGAAGGAGGAGGAGAGGGAGGAGGAAGATTAATGATTAATGGTTAAATATAATTAATCATTAATCTATGTATATTAAAATGAGAGTGGTAAAGGAAATCGTGGAAGTGTTGATGAGTAAAAGAGAGTTGGTAAAAGAGAGTGGGAGTGAGAGTGGGAGTGATACCAAGTATATATTGAGGTGAAAATAGCACCACCCTTAATTAATGTAACGCATTTATTTCTTTTCATGCTTACGTACATATTATGTATTGTCCTATTCCTCGCAAATTAATGTTGCTAAGATTATATATATATATGTGTGTGTGTGTGTGATGGCTATATTATTATGCTAAGGGATTATTATTATTATTAAATAAATAAAAATAAAAGAAACTCTAAAACTCTTCCTTTACTACAATTTTTTTTTAAAGAAAAAAAAAAACCCAAACTCTAAATAATGTTTACCATCTAAATTTGTCCTCTCGCCTAAGTTTTATTTTTCAGCTTTTGCCACGTGATCGAGATCTTTCTCCTCAAATAGTGGGGAAACATATTCCCATATCCTCCGAAGGATTGAAATTCCAAGTAATTACAATTTACAAAACGCTCCCTCTCTTTCTCCCTGTATATTATTTGTAGTGTGTATATATATATACATATACGAGAAAAATATCACTAAAAATCAAACAAGAGATGTTTGAGGATTTGTATAAAAAGCATGTAACTTTTCACAAAGAAATAATACGGGCCACATCTATGTTTGCTATTAAATACACGTACCATAAATTTTGATGGGAATGACTTTGTTAAGAATTCATGCACTACACTTGGTCTCATACTTGACATGGTATATCTTCTCTAATATATACCACTTGTTATGAAGTTATGAGTAAAACTTACTCTTAAAAACCTAGTTATAAGGTAAAGTTAACATGACTTGCTCTAGCAGTTACCGTCCTGAATTCAACTCTGAAGTCAACTAGGAGTTCTGTAAGCTGAACCTTGTGACTACAAAAATATTTTGTAGCTAGCAGTGAATATGGTATAAATTGCAAAGAGGGATTAGTTGAGATGCGCAAAATCTAACTTAGACACTATCTAATTTAAATCAAAAAAAATAAGAAAAAAATGTCAATGAGTTTTATATACTACTTTCAAATCTACTATTTTTTTTCCGTATGAAACTTTGGTTGTCAAAAGTACGTGAGATGACAAAAGTGGATTTGAATTTTGACATATAAATGAGAGTACTTCAGAGAGAATGATTGTGATAAAGGAATATTGAAAAATGAGTTTTCTTTAAAAAAGTTTTATACAAAAAAATTATAGAGTAATATTTTTATAAATTAAGGGTTAATTTTTTATCAAAAAAAAGTGCAACGTTAATTTTACAGTAAATTTATGAATTGTAATATTTACAGTATCGTACAAAATTAAGTTTGTATTACATGTTTTTTATCAGATTATTATGTCTAAATATTTAATTGACTTACCTTTAGAGTTATTTTAACAAGTTACAAATTTAAAGCTATTTATTAATAAAACATACATGATATTTTTTTGGACTGTGCAAAGCTAAGTTTGCATTCCTTGTTTTCTAATACATTATCATGTATTGGGGTTTATTTGATATTACTTTAGAGTTACTTGAGTAAAACATAAAAATATGCTAGTTAAAAAATATAAAAAATTCATGCAAAATAAATTTGCATTAAATTTTTTGGATTGCAAAGTTAAGTTTGCACAAAACAAAATTTTGATCAAAGCCCATATTTTAAAACACAATTGATAAACAATCTTTTTTTTAAAATACCTTTATTTCAAAAAAAAAATTTATTTCCTGGATAATTTGCATAAAATGTTGTAAAGCAAGAACCAACTAAAAGGAATGTGATAATTAAATAGAGAGAAAAAAATATGACGAAGTTCTTTTCCGCTCGACACTGGACCGTGAAAACAATTATTTTTTTTTTTTTTCTACTTGTGTTTTTGCAAGTTGTTTCACTATTGCAAATGCCAAGAACGGAATCAAGATATAATTTTGGGGGTACCAAAAATATTTTACAATAACAAAATTGTGACGAACTATATATGAGTATCTTTTTGTTAAAAATCATTTAAATTTGTATGGTATAATTAATTTTTATCTAGGCGGCAACAAGGGAAAGGAAAAAAAAACGAACAAGATCAAGATCAAAATAAATTCTATATGAATATGATAAATTACAATGGGTGTGTGAAATATATATGTATTATGTGTGTTCAAACTAAGAAAATGAAGGATTAAAAGACTTCAAAAAATGAAAATGTGCTGACACGTACGACACGCTATTAGGAGCTAGTAAAAAACACAATTAGGAGCTAGTAATAATAAACACAATTTGGTGAAAAACGAAATATTTTTATGAACTCGATCAAGTTTTCCAAGGAAAAATTAGGAGCTAGTAGTATATAAGCTAATGGACATCCTTTCTTTGGAAATCAATTTTTATGAGCAAGTTCTATTAAGTAGTGGAGCCAAGATTTGATATTAAAGGCAGGTAAAAATATGTTTTGATGTATGGTAATATATACTTTCTTTTGATATTCTAGCATTTTTAAAAAAAGTCTTCATTTAAGTAACAAAATAATCAAAGTGTGTTAAGCTACCAAAATAGAATACATTGTGCATTGCCCATAACAAGAAACTTATGAGAATGTAAATTCAGGTAGGCAATGTAGAATTTTTTTCTTAAAGTAAGGTGGGCAAAAGACTAAATTATTACTTACTAAATTTATTTATTTTCTAAACCTATTAATAAATATAGACTCATTTGAAAAATTAAGGTGGTCAAGTGCCCACCTTCTTATGGGTGGCTCTACTAATGGTTCTATTCAGTCCCAGAGCCAGAAATTTGGGGTGTTTTCGGTTTCGGTCGGGGTAGAAATTGGGTACTTCAAACCCTCTCCAAATTTTATAGTTCGGTTTGGTTCGGATTCGATTTCCATACCTATGGAACCTAAACCTTCCCAAATTATTCGGTTTTGGTGTCATTTGTTAGGTTTATATTTTTAGTTGGCTTGAATACGATACCAAGAACAATTTCTGTTGTAATTGTTTGAGTCGAATTGAAGATTTGAAACGAAAGCTCGCCAAATTTACCGGATTCATCGCACATAATTCTGGACCTAAGGTAAGTTGGTTTTATGGTTTAATTCAAAATATAGGTGGTGTTTGAGCTTAAAATTTGAAATTAAAAAGCTTTTGAGTCATATCTATTTTTAAATATTTTTACTGAGTTCTGTCATAATTCGAAAAAGCCCAGTCTATACAAATTATTGAAAAAAATTATTTCGTTCATGTCTAACATGTTTCATAAAATTACATATTAAATTTAGATCGAATTGGTGTCCTAACAGATTTATTACGACGAAATAAAATAAAAAGAAATATTAAAATAAAAAGGAAAATCGATTTTAAAAGGAAAGAACAAAAAAACAAAGCTTTGAAGAGTCAAACTTACTTTTCAATTAAAGCCATCCGTAGCTTAATCAAAATGGCCAAGCCCGTTAATGCTTTCTTCCTTAAGCTAGCCACGTGTCTTTAATGGAAGGAGGAGGCAGCAGCTTTTTGTTACCGGACCGGTACAACTTAGAGAATCCCGGACCGGTCCGGCGCATTTATTTTCCCAGAGTTACTTTTCCAAATTTCAGACCGGTCCAACTTATGGAAGCCCGTACCGGTCTAGCGTGTAATTTTCTGGGCATGATTTTTTATTGCAATTTTTTTTTTAATGTTTTTAACCTATTTCAACTATAAATATAACTATTGGTTTGGGTAAAAAATACATGATTTTCGAGAGTTTTTTTAGAGAGAAAATAACTAAACGCTACAATTAATTTTTGAGAGTTTTAAAACACTATCTAGGTTTTGTTTATATACCATAGGAGATCCTATTATTCTTCAATTTTAAGAATTAAGATTCCAAACATTCACAGTCTTGTGAGAGTGTCTTTGGTTGCGAAAACATTCACGGTCCTACAAGAGTGCCTTTGGTTGCGATTGAAAACGGGGTGAGCGAAGTGGCTAACACGCGATAAGGGAGATCGCAAGCGGTGGTGAAGGATTGAGATCAAGTGTGTGGAAGGAGGCGACGGGTAAGCCGGAACAGCGGGAGCGCTACGCAAAGCCAGTTGTAATTGGATTTTACGTTCAAGGGATTGACGAGACTGTTGCGTAAATTATGAGGAAGCAATTTTTGTAAGTCAATTGAGTCTGTAATTCCGTTTTGATCATAGTGAAGTACTGTCGGTTATTCCTACGCAAGTAGGGATACCTCGTAAATTCTTGGTGTTGTGGATTGCTTTTTATGATTACTTAATTGATTTAATTGTTATAAAACACAACACATGTTTCAACAGTAAAATTGAGTAGACCTAGGGTTTTAATTCCGCTTATCAAATTTTAAATTATTTTTGATAAAAACCTTAAAATCAACCTAGGCAAAACGATCCCTAAATTTGCTTGTGTTTTCATCAATTCGGTTTTTATAAAAGCCAACGACTCCTGCACAAATTTCGCGAAGGCCTTTCACAATTTTCCACTTGGTCAATTGGGTGAAACATGGGCAGAAAGTTATGCGATTTTACTTTTCATTTAAGAAGATTATTAGGGGACAAATTTGAGTTCAAATTTGTTATGACGGTTTGATTGTAGTTGAGAATTTATTATTCTACACTATTAATACGTTCCCTTATTTTCATTCTAAATATATTGCCATCCTCTTAATGTACAATTTTGATCATGATGTTTGATTGTTCTTCATATTGTATCACAATTATTTTTCAAAAACATTAAAGGTTCGAACTCTACCAATGACATCTTTAAATTCGTTAAATACAAAACTTTCTTGTAATCTATAACTCACTCATACTAGAAATAAAATCATAACAATAAATGTCATAAAATCCCGAAGAAATAAGGACAAGATATTTAAGAGAGAATTTGAATAAACGAGAACATTAAGTCTGTTAATTGTAGTTTTTAAGTTAACAAAAAAAAATTACAAAAAAGATTCAATTTTTTCAGTCCAATTCAGGTACCCCGAATTGACTCAAATCAATTGGTTATTTCAGTTTTTTTTTCGAAAAATTTAAGATCGCAACGGATCGGTTTGTTCGTTCAGTTTTTGAATTCCTGACAATACATTTACTAGGACTTTAGCCAACGGGAGGCAAAATTTAAAGTACACAAAAAATATATTTAAAACCATAAAATTTTAATACAAGCATAATAGCATTAATAGTACATTGCCAGGCCCCACATTTTAAGATGATTAAATTTTGGGTTGAGAATAAGTTTGCACATCAACTTTTTTATCAAGAATTTGTCCATTAATATAACACATCTACCCTAATTAACATGAATAAATCATGTGATTAAGGCTCGAGGCATTACTAACCCATCATAAACTTATTTATAACGAGTTGATATTTGAAAATCTCCACAAATTTATCAGAAGTTAAAAGTTCAAGTACTTAAGTTCTTCATACAATACATTACAATCTACACCACATAGATATCATCCAATTAATTATACATCATAGCTAACGAATTTAGCTTAATTATAACATGGATGTTACATGAGGCTATCCATAGTTAGCCTTAATATTAACAACCATTTTTAACAATATGTAGTCATTGGTATTAGAGCTGCACTAATATGTCCCAAAACCCAATGTCATGGCCTCAGAAAAACCACTAGTACGTGAAAAGTTTTTTAGAAAAACAAAGGTGGGCCAAATGCTCAGTAGAGGAAAATATAAAGGATAATAATTTGAAAACCAATTAGTACAAATTACTCATTTTATTTTCTTTCATCTTTAAACTTAAACATATGATTATTTTAACACTTCACTTCAATTTAATTACTATGATTCTGTTATTAAATAGCCTCTCATTGAAATGCAGTAACTCATGAAATGCATATAATGCAAATACAATATCACTTGGACCGTAGTAGTCAAATTGCCACAAGATAGATGAGATAATGAATAACCCCGAAGATACATAAGTATATACATCTTTATTTCAAAATCGAGAATGCTAATAATTATCGTTATTATGCTAACAGATCCAGAATACAACACAATAATAATAAAATGAGTTCACAACTTATTCTATAATATAATTGTATGTATACCGTCAATATCTTGTCAAATCTAGATTTTCGAACTACTCACCGCAGGCTCTAGCTGCGCTTATTACTACCCTCCAAAGGTTTAGGGATTTTCAACCCAAGGCACCAAGCCCTACCTATTTCATATCAGCAATAATTATCCACTAGAGAAAGATATATTATCATATATTATGACATGACTCCCAATAATCTGAGATATATATAGATCCAAATCCACAATACTATTTGATATCTATATAAACTCGAACTCTGTGATTTCACAATACCGAATAAATCCCAATGCCGAACTCGTTAGGTTGATGTATAAAACCTGCTTATGCATGTTCCAAATAATACTACACTCTTACAAGAATTTCTCAATCCATAGTACTTACACTTGAGTTCCAAGTAATGAGAAAGTTATAATAATGCTTGTACATTCAAAACCCTTAATGAATGAGTTCAAATACTTAAATACTAATTGGAAAAACTTTTGTATTCTCTCGTTACCTGTAATTTAATAAAGTTTTGTTCATAAAAATTTTTGGCTCAAGTAATTCTTGCAATAAAGACAATTATATCAACCACGTGATCATTCTCATGCTTGCATTTCAATTAAATTGCAATTCTTGTATTCTATCTATAATAATTCTCAATTTAATGACTTTAATTTATAGTAGAACTATAACGTACAAGACCTTTACTTATGGATTTTTTTTGATAATTAAGTTTCATTATCAAATCTTTACTTATATATTAAGCTTAATTATCATATTCAATGAAAGTTCCTTGAATTCAATCACGCATACAACATTTGAGCTTGAATTCTTGTATGTAAAACTAAAACAATTGATATCCCTTGAATTTTGGCATATCATACAAATTTAAGTAAAAATCTTGTCAAATTGAGCTTGCATGTAATCGTATTAACTCTTTTCACAACATGCATGGTTTGAAATATATGGAATTCCACTAATTTCAACAATTTTAACATATAAAGAACAAGATTAAACCCTTACATAAAGTATATAAGAAGGAAGATGAAGATATATAGTATCTCGAACAGCGACCGGTACAACTCCAAAAAATTTTTACTCCACGTAATCTTTAACACGTAGATCGAACAATTTTTCCTAAAAGCTTGACACGATTCGACAAAATTTAAAAGAACAACTTTTAGAGAATGAAAAAACACTCAATAAAAATGGAGTTTTTGTACTCCATTTCCTCTCTCTCGGCACCGTAAAAAAATGAAAAGAATAAAAAGTGGAGAAACCCCTTTAAATTTAAATTTAAGTTGTTTTTTTTAAATCTAAGTTTTGGTAAATTACAATAATTTGTCATGTACTTTTATTATTTTAACTTTGAACTTTTATAACTTTATATTTTAGTCCGTACTACGGCCCATGATCAATCATGCCATAATCATTCATGACCAACCCAAAAGTAAAATCCCAAGATCTCATTTTTCATGATCGATCACTTAATTAAAGTTAATACATCACTAATTTCTTTAATTAAATTATAGGGTATTACAATTAACTTATATTGTGTTCAATATAATACAAACAATAATTAATTAACCCTCTCCGTACTTAGGATAAATTAAAATTAGGGATTTAAATCTAAATCACCTAATATTATGAAATTAATCAAGAAATAGACCTAATATTGAGCAATAATTAGCAATTCTTCAATTAATCTAACATAGATCTAGTATTATCCAATTAATCAATTATTCAAGAAATATACCTAATATTTTGAAATTAATCAAGAAGTAAACCTAATATTGAGCAAATAGCAATCACCAACAATTCTTCAATTAATCTAACATATTACGCAATTAAATAAGAATATAATTAATATTATGCAATTAATTAATAAATATACTTAATATTAAAAAAATTATATAATATTAATTAAGAGGAGTTAATACCATGTGTGGGAAGTAGGGCAAGGGCAGTGCCGCAGTGGACTGTGGGTAGGAGCGACAAACAGGCTCATGGGAGAGAACTAAGAAGTGAAGATGAAATGAATGGAAGAGAACGAATTATTGGACAGTGGATTGAGAGAGTGAGAAGGAACTAAGAAAAGAGGAAAAATAATTGTGTATATGTGGCCGTGAGTTGAGCTGTAAATGAATTAATTGGTTAAAGTAATTTTGAAGTTTCACTTGACTCCTGAAGTTTAGACTCTTGCATTTAGACAAAAGTTTCAAATTCAAAAAATATAGCTTTTGGTTAGACAAAATATATGCCTGTGTGATATATGATTGGACAATTACTGAGGTTTGATTTTTCTAAAGATTTTAGTGCGACAACAACCAACATTCTACACATAACAAAGTTTCGTCTGTGGTGAATGCTCTAAAGATCGTTTATAATAATAAAACGATAAAAGATAATTTTATTCGTGGATGAACTACCGTGGTTATACAATACAAATAATTTTATATATATACACTCTCAAATATATATGGTAAAATGAATGTACAAATTCCATTTATAACAATTATTTATTTTCTTGAAGAGAGATATATATATATATATATATATAGACCATGAAATACGTACTACTTGAAATTTACAAAAAAAATTCATGAGGCATGAATTTTAGTGTGTCTCAGAGAGAAAGAGAGTGACCACGAGAACCCATTTGTCCTTTTTTCGTAACAGAAATTTACATTTATGAATGACGGTTTTATAATCTATTGACACACTCTTTGTATTTCTAAGAAGAAAATGTTTTGGTTCAATCATCATTATCATGATTCATGGCCAACGTTATCAAATCAATCTACTATCATATAAAGCCGGAAGGCAATTCGTTAGTTTGAAGCCATGTCAGATTTTCGAGTTTCTGATTTTGCCCCTTCAAGCTTCAAATTCATAAAAGTTTTGATATTTAAATGTAAGTAATAAGGTTTAAACCCCTATGCTTGTAAGAATATTAAGATATGTTAAACCACTAGGCCATTTATTATATTTTAATTTTTTTATATACATTACTTATATTTACATTACACACGTATTGCGTGTGTGCAAAAATATAATATTATTAATAGTGGACGTTTGAATAATTTATATCTAGTACAAGCCGTCCACGGGGGAGTAGGTATCATTTATTTGGTAATGCAAGCCTAATAATTAACTTGGTCTGTGAAATTTGAATGGCTCAAGTGGAATTTTCCATTCACAGTTTAACTAGCTTAGCAAAAGTGAAAATGAAGCACAGTTAAAGGGGTCATTTACATTAGGAGCTAAGTCTGTGGTAATAAGAAAATAAAAGTTCCAAGAATATTTTTCGGTTCTTTACTTCTTGCCTTTATTTAAAGGGTGATTTTATTTCTATCCACGATATCTCGCAGTTAATCCACGTTGCCTACTAAATTAATCCACGAATGTGGATAGACTAACAACAAATATTATTGATTTAATTTTATAAATATTATTTTATTAATAATTTAATATTAAAAAATCCACTAGATTAATAAGTGCATCCACTTTAATTAAATAAATAAAAATAGGGGTAATTAGTTTTAAGGATGAATATTCATTTCTCTATCTATTTAAGGACACAACTTTTATACCAATAATTTAAGGTCCAAAGTTTTGTTCAAAGTACATATTTTTACAGATAAAGAATTAAAATTAAATTAATATAACTGTAAAACTAATTTATATTATTATTATTATTATTCCTATAATGTCACTATCATCTAATTGATTATTAAACTAATCTAAACTTCTAAAATCTTGCTAGAAACTAATATCTATAAAATCAAATTCAAAATTCAAATTTAAATAATCAAACAACTTCTAACAACTTAATCAATTACTAAAATATATAAAATCAAATAATTCAAAATTTAAATTTCAACAATCAAAAAAAATTAAACAACCTAATCAAATTGATTAGTAATTAACAAGGGTGATTTTATTTCTATCCATGAAATTTGTCAGTCTATCCCTCTTTTTGGGTTTTACAAAGATAATCTCTATTGTCCGGCCACTAAATTTAACCACGTTGTTGGATAAACTTACAATGATTCTTTTTTATTCAATTGTAAATTATCCACCAAATTTTTACTTCTATCCACCGTCATATAATATATCAAAAACTAAACATAAATTGTATAATAAAATGATATTTTTAATATATATAATTTACTGTCAATTATATCCACTTTTCGAACTCGAAATTAGACTATAAGATTAAACTATAGTCTATAATTCACATTTGTTTTCAGAATTGAGATTATACAATAATTCACATTACTCTTAGAATAGTAATTAAACATTAAGTATACTTTGAAACATTTGTAATACGGGCAACATTTAGTTCCTACCTAGAAGCAAATTAAAATTATAACTTAATTACAGATTCATGATGGCAAACAAGAAAACAAACATATACTATAATTGAATATTATTCATTTGACTTGAAAGGATTGAGATTGAAGGAAACAATGTTTATTGCATTCATTAATTCTTAATTAGTTTTTTAAGTTCTAATATTGCTTTCTTTTTAGTTTTTAAAGCCCTCATTCTATAGAAAAAAAAAAGAAAAAAAAATAGTAAACTCATTTGTTGAAAAAAAATATTCGTTAGTGTTATAATGTAATAATATAAATTAATTCCGCCTAGTTTTGTAATATTGTATGTTCTTGATGAATAATTAATATAAAGTACTTGTATCAATATACCTTTTAACAAATTAAGAAAATATATTATTAAGGAAATATATTCTAATTAGGTAACTAATTTTAAAAGTAAATATATTTAAAGGAAGTATATTCTAGTTAGGAAACTATTTTTAAAAATAAATATATTTAAAGGATTATTAATTGGTGGATATACTTCTTAATTTTCATAAGGAAGTTTTTAGAAATTTATTTCAATATTAACATAAATCAAAGGTGGATAAACTGAAAGAATCCATTGATAGAAATAAAATTACCCTTATCTAAAAGGAAAATCGACACAAAAGGATTTCTTCAACGAATCTTTTTTTGTACTTTCTACCTTGAGTTCTAAACAATTTATTTTTATTGTAAAGACATTCTTTATATGCTTCATAAGAGTATTTACAATGGTTTGTCTTGATTTGATAGTATATGCATGACAATTTGTCTTAAACTGTTCCTTATAATAGGCAAATGATAAAGTTAAGTTCAATTAAATTTTTTCTATTAAAAACTCACTCACCTTTTTTTTTTCCAGTAGTTAAGTATTTCTTTGTCGTCCTAGTAAATATTTATTCTGACACGTATGTTAGAAAATATGGGTCTGAAAGAGAGAACAACAGTAATTAAAAAATTGATTAATAAACTTCGAGGCTTAAAAAGTTCGATTCTTTTAAACAATAATTCCGCCATTCCCGTAAACCGACGAGTACACAACGGGGATTGGAATATTGCCGTCAGGATTCAATAAAGCCTATAACCTAATTGTTGCTATCGGGTTATGTACGCCCAGTAGGCCAGTACCAACCACTTAGAACACTTTAATTATAAGGTTGATAATGCCAAGAGAAAAAGAAAGAAAGAAATATGGAGTCAAGTGTTTTTTTTGGATGAAACAAAATTGAGGTTTTACCCCATATTTATAGAATTTGGTGGAGTTGGTTCATGAAAAGGCACACCTATTCATTCATGAATGGTTGCACATTTTGGTACGTGAATAGGCACAATCCACATCGTTTCATTCATGAATGGTTGCACCTTTTAGTACATGAATAGTCACATGTTTTCATGAATAGACAATTGGCTTATAAATTTGAATTATATCTATTTAATCAACAAAGTAGATACCAACGGTTATTTATAATGTCCCAATCTTTAACATATATTATTATATATGTTAGTTCTCCATATCTAATAAATGGAATCCAAATAAATAATTTATAAATATCTTTTTATATTTAAAATATCCAACAATCCCCACAAATTTTCAAAATAAAATAAAAATATATTTTTAAGGAAAAACTTAAAAGAGTATAAACGGATTACAAGGCATTATCGTAGAAGTCGGTCCATAAATGATAAGTATCTTTTCGACTTAAACTTGCCACTTAGTGCAAACAATTAAAAGCTTGATCAAGGCAGTGAGGTGAACGAATCTTGAACCTAAAGCCCTTAGAGATTAGCCGAAATCATCGCACATACTGACTTCAGAGGTAGAGTGTTCTAAATGCTTTACATGTTAATGGCCATGTGCATAAATCCTAATCTCATGGGTAACTCTCAAAAACGGTTTTGTTTTCCTAGGAAGTAGCCTGACTTCCATTACCCATAAGGTAAATTTATTAAGTGATCATGTGAGTCACTCTTTTCAATTTATTAAGGACTTAATCTAACCTCGTACATGCAGAAAACACCACTAGAATAAAAAATGGGGTAATTAAATTTTTCTAGTGTTTTCATAATCATATATTTGACTTGTTACTACCACATTGAACTTTGTCTATATTTTCAAGGCATAAGTTGTGTTCCCATCAAACATGATCGACGTCATTCACAGACCTTGGCCCCATTCTTTTAGATGTCTTAGAGATCATCTTATTGCCTAATCCTTTTGTTGAAGAATCTGCCAAATTTTTTTTTACTTTATGTAATCAACTGTAATTACTCTAAATTTGAGCAATTGCCTAATTGATTGATGTCTTAGACTAACATGTCTAGATTTGCCATTATAAGTTTTATTCTCAACTTTGTAAATAGTTGCATTGTTGTCACAATTTATCATGACTGCCGGTGATGGCCTTTTCCAAAGAGGAATATCTACTAAAAGATTTCTAAGCCATTCGGACTCTTTACTTACATCCGCTAATGTAATCAATTCTGATAACATGGAAGAATCTGAAGCCATTGATTGTTTTTTCAATCTCAAAGAAATTGCAGCACCTCTTAATGTAAAAATCCAGCAAGTAGTAGACTTGAATTTTGTCTCCAAACTATTACAGGTTGCATCACTAAATCCTTCTATGATAGGAGGGGACCTTTGATAATATAAACCAATTTTTAATAATTCCTTTCAAGTATCTAAAAACCCTTGAAATTGCATTCCAATGTTCATTACTTGGATTACTCGAAAGCTACATAACATACCTATTGCATAAGCAATGTCTGGTCTTGTGCAATACATAGCATACATAAGACTCCCAATAACACTTGCATATTATAATTGTGCATTAGTACGACTAGTATTCTTCACTAATTTGATATTTTGATCAATGGGCGTAGTGGCTGGCTTATGACAAAAATGTCCATATCTTTTTAAGATTTTTTTAATATAATACAATTGTGTAAGAAACAATCCATTATTCTTTCTTATGATTTTAATTCCTAAAATCACATCAGCCTCACCTAGATCTTTCAATTCATATCAAAATTAGAGCATATAAACTTTTTAGTTTCTTCCACATATTTCAAATTTGTGCCAAAAATTAGCATATCGTCAACGTATAAACAAATAATAATGCACCCAAATTCATTGTATTTGCAATAAATACATTTATCCGCGTTATTAATGACAAGTCCATGAGACAAGACAATTGTGTCAAATTTCCCGTGCCATTGCTTGGGTGCTTGCTTCAAGCCATAAAGAGACTTTATTAATTTGCACACTTTCTTGTCTTCACCTGGAATTACAAACCCTTCAGGCTGTTCCATATAAATTCTCTTCTAAATCACCATTTAAAAATACAGTTTTAACATCCATTTGGTGAATAACTAAATTATGTATAGATGCAACAGCAATTAAAATTCTAATAGATGAATAGCTGCACCCTTTAGTACATGAATAGTCACATGATGAATAGTCACATGTTTTCATGAAGAGACAATTGGCTTATAAATTTGAATTATATTCGTTTAATCATCCAAGTAGATACCAATATTTAATATATATTATTATATATGTTAGTTCTCCATATTTAATAAATGGAAACCAAAATAAATAATTTATAAATATCATTTTATATTGAAAATATCCAATAACGTATACGATGTACTCGTTTAAAACGGGGCCTTACTCTTTCTATTTTTTGAATTATTAACCTATGCATTAAATGGCACATTTCAATACTTTTTAAGAAAAATAAATAAACCTGAAACTCTACTTTGATATCTACGTGAAGATTTCAGAACCCACACATCTCATAGATTCATGCGTTAAAAAGATAATACTACCTTAATTAGTCATCCAAAAACCCACCATTCTCTTCATAGAGGAACGGGGTCGCCCTGCAACTATATATACCCACATTACTGCAAAGCATAATTGCATACAAAACCAGTAACATTATAAATATACCGGCCTAGAAGCAAAAATCACATTACAACTTACAAGTGTATCTTTAGGCTGGACGTGAGGCTCATTTGCATTTCAAAATGCGGAAGAAAAAAGGGGAGTCAAAGAGATCCAAATAGGATCGCTATCATCTACATTAATTTCCATGACTCCTTTGTAAAAAGGATTTAGCTTGGATAACATCAAATATGCATGTGTATATATAAACACAAGGGCGAACACACACAGGGACAAGGAGGGGCAACTAGGGGTGTTTTGACAAACCTGAAAATCAAACAATTGAACCATATTTTGCCAAACCGATCCATAAAAATCAAAACCGAAAAAAACCAAAACAAAGAAACCGAACCGAAGCTGAATATCGGTTCGGGTTTGAGGCATGACATTGCCTACCGAATAGAACCGAATTGACTTGAAAATAATATTACTTCACTATCTAAAGTTTTATATATCTAAAATTTACAAAGTCTAGTGAGAAATCACTCTTTGAATTATTATAAATATATAAGAGTTAATATTTTTTATATATAAAATTGTATGAGCAAGTACAAAGTTATTATTTTTTTTAACCAAAATAAGTGTTGTCGTATAATTTATTTGTTTTAAAAAAAATTATATATACAAAAACCAAATAAAACTAGACCAAAAATTAAATAAAAAACTTTAGTTAGGATTAGAATAGAACCGAACTTTTAAATTGGGTGCGGGTGAGACCGAACTGCAGCTATGGCATATTTTGTGGTTCACGCGCGATTTGACGCAAGAGTAGAGGGTCAAGCCGGTAATTTGCATAAGCTTAAAGAAGGCCTGCGCACGCGTAAGGACGGAAAGGCAAGGGGTTACGCGGAATTGGGCGTAACAGTACAGGGTTATGTTTCTTATTTTCAGAGTAATCCGGCAGGTCAGCGGTTCGACTCCCCCTGAAGCGCAAGTCTTGAATTCAAATTCCCTAGGGCCTTGGGATGGGTATGCCTAGGGCGAGGGTTTACACGGCTGGCTCGGGTCCTAAGGGCCTAGGGTCAGAGTGGTTCCCCCGTTAACAAAAAAAAAAAAAAAAAAAAAACTTGATTGAAATAAAATCCCTTTATCTACTGTCTATGATAACCGTGTTCACTAGTGCTGCAAGGCAAAAAAATTTCTAGAAGCCTACATTAATTTTGCCCCCCTAAATTTAATTCTTGAATCTGCCCCTATATAAACATGCGTCTACGACAATACATAATATTTTTCGAGTTACCCAAGCAAGATCTTATCATATCAACTAGACAATTATGGTCCCTCGCAAACAAAACATTTGAGACACAATAAACGCTTTGCACAAATATGTACACAGACATATTTATATAAAGAAACTGGCATACATAATTCTTACTGCGTATCACAAGTTTGAAGTTTTATCTTAGAAACCATATGATAAAGATTTAATTTTTGAATTAAAGAATCTAACAGATTGATATAATAAGATTTACATCGTTGTTTATATCTTGGAGTGTCCTTTTCTAAGAATTTGCTAGCTGTGTTGGCGTGTCCACACCATTGTTGGTTGAAGCTACAGAATGTATAGAGATTTATAATAAAATACGAGGGATAAGACAAAACAAGGATTTCTTGGGGGTCACCAGCCAAAAAATCGAACCTGGCCACTAAAGGTCTGTGCCGGTAACTCGGCTTCGGAAGTGCGACTCACCGGATCACCTATTCATCATGTTAGGGAAAGCAAGACTGGTATATTATCTATCTGCGCTAAGACAACCAATGTTAACCATTCGTTTCTATATGGTGTTATCAACTTGACAAGTAAAAGGTATCAAAATGCGAGTTCAGTGACAAATGATTTGTAGAGGTTTCTTGCTTTTTATAAATCACTGGCTTGCAAAACACCAGAGTGTCCATTTATTGCCTATCTCCCGGGCGAAATGCAAAACACACGTGATCGATGAAAAGAGCATATTGTAAAAAACACGCTCGAGTTAAATTTCATTGCATACATCATTATAATCTGATTTGAAATACAACAATACAGAAAGACGTATAAAATGATGGATATATATACCTACGCGGACAAACACAAATATGATGACCATCTGCAAAGGAACAGGACAGGTTCAAGTATCACAAATCGACCAACATTCCTATTACTAAGGACGAAAAAGGTAATGGATGGTAAGGTAAGGTAAGAGAAGGATAAGTTCAGAAACCAGATTTGACTGTTTGCAGCATGCAAATTACCCAAGCAATATCTGGGAACAAAAAAGAAAAAAGACTAGACATTGCACATGCTGCAAGTTTTGTCAGGGCTTTTCTCGCTTGTCTAGTAAAGTCCAGTTTTTTTGGCCTTCGATCTGAATTACCTGCCCCTGGAGCCGCGGCCTAAAGATTTCCTTCACTTGCCAAGGTAAAAAGGAGGAAACACTAGGGAGACGAACAGCAAGGGAAATATCATTGAACTTGACTAATACTATGAAAATTACTTGAAGTCAAAGGTGCAGTAATTGCCAGGTGCAGTAATTGCCAAGTGCAGAGAAAATCTCATTTTTCCTTTTAAACAGGGGAGCAATAGCCAGCCCCAGAAATAGTATATATCAATTGAAATCAACTATGTTTTTTACATCTCATCTTGGGTAAGCCTATACGGCTCTGAAGCACTGATGCAGGTGCAGGATTCGGTGCAACACAATTCAGGTGTAGTGATTAAAAAAAAATTAGAAAAAATAGGATACAAGTGCGATGGGTAAATACTGTTGCTATTTGAATATCATAGTGATTAGAGGGTTCTATAGTGGTGACAAGAAATCCGATGAAGAAGAAAGTAGGAGTTAAAATCTTGTTTGGAGTCCTCAATTTTTTGTCATAAGTTGGAAGCTTGATTTCAAAATCTAGTGAAGATTTTGTGGGGGCATCATGTTTTATATATATTTATATATTAAAACTTTTCTTTTTTAAAAAAGTCAATCTAAAACTCTTTTAAAACATTCAAGGCCGGATCCTGCACGAGTCCATAACAAATGTCACAAGAATCAAAGTCGAACTGGAAATTAAAATTAAAGAATTAATTCCGATTTTTTTTTGTGTGTGAATCAGGGACGAATCTGCAGCCGAGTCGAACTTGGCGACCATTCCGAAGAATCGATGATTCATAGCTATAAGCGTAGGAAATCTCATTGCTCACAACTTACCTATAATATGCCAGATAGTCATAATAACATCTTCCATACTAAATTTGATCGATCTAGGTGGCAACTAGGTAGAGTCGGCGGCTTTTCACCTTCTTTTAAAAGTACTTTTGGCTGTGTTTGAATTATACAAAATATTTAATTGGAGAACTAGTGATAAAATCCAACAGAACTGATAGAACATTCACCATCAGAGCCAGCTGAAAAGAGGAAGAGGGATTGCATTTCCTTTGTTTGGATAGAATATTTAAAGAGAATGGAAATGGAAAGAGTGGGAGGGAGTGTCATTCCTCTCAATTCCCTTACTTTCTTTCCTTCCAATATTGAGAGGATCGGGAAGGAAAGGAAACATCTTTAATAAACAATTTACTTTTTTAATAAATTACATTCTTTTTCTTCCTTTCCTTCTTTCTATTCAAACGGAGTTATTTTCATTCCCTTCCTTTCCCTTTGTAGCTATCCAAACAATAATAAAATTAAACTCATTCCATTCCATTCCTTTCCTTTCCTTCATGACTAATCCTTTCCTTTCCACTCCCTCCTTTCAATCCAAACGGACTGTATATTCTATTTTGTGTTTTCTTGTATGCAAGTCTAATCGAGTAGCCGCAGATTGAGAAACTAGCATAAATAGGACCAAGTGCCTGATTCCCACATAATGCCTAAACCAATCAATGCATACCTTGCTTCTAACATAAGGAGACACCAGAAGCACTCTCAATGTACCATTATTCATTAGAAAGCAAGAAAACTAGCTGCATATATTTGACCACCTTTTGTGGCCAAAAATTGTACAGAGATTAATTGGAAATAATATGTAAAAGCGAACCATAGCTACTAAAAACGAATATTTGCAGTTACAGCTGAATATGCATAAGCCATGAGAAAAAGTCCATCGTTTTGCATTACATAAAAAGCTCTAGAGAGGTCAGTGAATATAATATAATCAACCTGAACAAAACAGTTCAAAATACAACAAAATCTTAACCATTTAAATGCTCAATTTGATTATGAGTTGCTCTCAAATATATGGAACCATGTGGCACAACAAATCAACCATGTAACGTAAAGAAAGGAGATAAGCCTAAATATTATAGGTTAACAAAAGCAGGTGAAGCAAATATCGCAATAGGGAACCCCAAATTGATTAAAATAGGACATATGCCTAAAATGTGTACAACAAAGGTTCCCAAACACGAGCACATTGTTCCTAACACGAGAAATTACCATCACAATCTCCTCAAAACAGTACCACTACTACTACCTTTAAATCGAAGTAAAAATGTGTTTCAATTTTTTCACTAACCTCCTTGCAAATTAAGGATCGCTATCATCGGCATTATCCTTGCTTAGATCATTCCGAATGTAAACTCCAGGTTGAACCACACGGCGCCTAGTCCTCGAAGGAAGAATGTTATCCAAATCGACCTCAGCCAGAGGATCATCAGAGAGATCACTGTCACCGTCAGATTCACTCTCTCCTTCACTTGAATCGTCAGATTCTTCGATTAATTTCCCTTTACCTTTGTCCTCCTTCATTATCCCCTTCCCCTTGCGATCAATTTGAGCTTCTCCATTGGAATGCTCCTCCTCATCTTCGCTCTCATCCTCATCCTCATCCTCGTCTTCATCTTCATCTGTATCTGTATCTTCTTCACCTTCAAATTCCTCTTCGTCGTCATCATTATCTTCGATTTTTTTCTCTTCGGAATTTAATTTTTGCTTCTTTGTTAGGTCTTCGGCTTCATTGTCGGTGTCTTTGCTTTCGGTGGTGAGATCGGCTTTTCGCTTTGCAGGCAATGCATGTTCTTCTTCTTCGTTCTTGAGTTCCGCCATTAATTTTGAATTATCTTTGTGCTTCACTTGCAAAATTAGGGTTACTGCAACGAGAGGGGGTTTTATAGGGTTGGATCTATTAAGGGCGCGTACCTATGATGGGTTCTTGTTGGGCTTCCCATTATAGAAAGTTTCGGGGCGGATCCGAATCATACGCCGAATAGCAAATATACATTAATTACTTTTTTATATCGTCTTAAATTATTACTGTAATCAGATTTTCATATTTCCTAGATTCAAAAAAAAGATGGGACAATTAAAAAAATATCTTATTAGGAAAAGATTTTCATACTAAAGATAAAAAATAATTTTTTTTGTAAATAAAGGCCTATTTTTCACTTTATCGATAATATGACATGCATTTTGTTTTTATTGTTAAATAACATTCTAACTCTTAAAATAAACTAAAAAAATACCAATATACATTAAAATATGGACTATAATATAAACTTTGCGGTCCATATTTTACTGCAATATAAACTTTGCGATACATATTTTACTGCAATATGAACTTTGCGGTCCATATTTTTAGTGCAAGGTTCATATTGCAGTCCATATTTTATTGCATTGTGAACTTTGCAGTCCATATTTTTAGTGCAAAGTTTATATTGTAGTCTATATTTCACTACAATATGAACTTTGCAATTCATATTTTACTGCAATATCGACTTTGTAGTCCATATTTTTTGTGCAAATTTCATAAAGAGATGGTAATTTAGGTAATATATAACATGTTTTTATTAATTAAATGATATTTAAATTTATTCAAATACCTTCATTTAAAATATAAAACAAAATAGGCCTCTTACACTAATTGCTAATTAAAAATAGGCTCTTCATTCAAAAAAATATTATTCATTGGATTTTTGGTAAAAATCAATGTGTAATAAGACCTTCTACCTAATTTCTAGAAAAAAGATTATCGTGCATATTTCCTATTTAGAAAAAAATTAATGAGTTAATACAATAAAAACTAAGATAATATTTATAAAATTAATTAGGTTTAAGCTTGTTTAAATACGTATTTTTTTGGAAAATTACTAAAATCATGAGGCGGCATAGGTAATATTTATATTTTTTTCTCCCCTAGTTTTTTGAAATGTACGGGTTTTTTTTTTTTAGCTCTTTTTCTTTTTCTAGTCTCTACTTATACTTAGTTTGCTTTATTTTAAAATATTAATAGTTGTTTAGACTTGTCCCAAAATTTTAAAAGGTGTTTATAATACATGATTATGTAAGAAAAAAAAAAATATAAATATATATATATATATGTACACGTGCATGTCAACATTCCATCACAAAAAATGCTAAAAGCATAATTTTTTGCTTATTTGTTTTTACCTTTTAAGTTCAATAAGTATTCTAACGTGGATGTTTAAAATAATTCGAGTTAAAGGTTCGTTTAGTTCGAGCTTTAGGAATGGAATTTGCATTTTAGATAACAGGAAACCTTTATTCCTAGGATCCTTATTCCAATCCATTAAGTGCTCGTTTGGTTGGAGTTTTAGGAATGAAATCGGCAAAAAATATAATTTTTTTCATTTTCTGAGAAAAAAATATTTTCGTTTTTTGGGAAAAAAAATTCATATTTTGGAAAAATATAAAATCTTTTTCTAGAAAAAAAAATCATTTTCTAGTAAAAAAAATTCTCATTTTCTGGAAAAAAAAAAAAAAAAAAGAAAGAGGATTCCCTTAGAATTCTAAGATTTCCTCCTAAATTTAGACGGAATAAAATGAAAGAATTTTCCTTTCCCTTCTAAAACTTCAATCAAACACCATAATCCTATCTAAAATAGAATTTAGGAATCATCAAAAACTCAAACCAAATGGACCTTAAGCTTAAACAACTCCAAATGTGACTTATATGTAATTGAGAGGCATGTTTAATTAGACATTCCTTTCAACCTTGCAAATAATAAGGGTATGAATTTAAAATCTTTATGGGCTTATAAAAAAGAAAACTAGATTAACTTGTACACATAATATGTGTGTGACTTGTCTGTATGTAATTTGAAAAAGACGAAACTGATTAATAATAGTCAATGAACCAGTGTTTAAGACCTATTACTTTAGTCATAAAGAAAATATTAAACAAACGTGGTAAGTAATTTAGTACTTAAGTTTAATTTCACTATAAATGTAAATAAAGTGTCACTAACAAAAATTATGGCGTAATTATTGACACTTTGAGAAAAGTTATTTAAATTATTGACACTTTGAGAAAAGTTAATTATTTAATATACATTATAATATTCATCACAAATATAAATAAAATACAACAAATGTTAACTTGTGGGCTAAGGAAATGCGTTAAGTATATCATGAATATAAAAAATAATCATATGTGTGAGAATTTATTTATTTTTGAACAAAACAAAGCAGAAAAGCAACACAAACAACAGGCTAGAAAAAAAAAACATAGATAAATCTCGAGGGGGAGACACCACCCAATTCACCGGAAGAGACTTTAGGCGAGCTTCTCTAGCCACTCGATTAAAATCTCTAGGAACAAAGATCCAATTAATATTTCTAGATTGTACTAGTGATTTAATATCAACAAGAATCACCTCGATTTCCCACGGCGGCTCAAGATCATATGATAGGATTGAGATGATCACTTTGCAGTCACTAGTAATGAAAATGTTCGAATGATCCCTCATGTGAACCAATCTACAAATTTTTTTTGATTACAAGTGCTTCCGCTACCAAAGCCGATGAGGCTATAACTTTTTTCCCTATTCCATCCAAAAGAAATCCCGCCGTGTTAACTAGAACACACCCCACTGTTGCCTCCGAATTAGCACAAGCTTTTTTTATATATAAATCGGTTGTTTACATGTATCATTAGGCCATCTCCAATGGTAATTTTTTATTTTTCCATTTCTATAATATATATCAATGTCATTTTATAATACTTTTATGTCTACTTGACAAATTTTTTGTATGGTTAAAAAGGCATAAAACAATATTTGGTTTCCAATGGTGCTTCATCTATTTTTTATTTAGCATTTATTTAGGAATACGGAGAATTAGGGGATTTGATATATCCAATGAAAATGTGACAAATAATATTGATATGACTCACCTTCCACTTCGCATAAAGATAATTATAAAAAACTTCCTTATAACATATTTTTTCTATTTGTCTTTTCTATCATAAAAATTTATATGAATAAAATAGTCCATTGGAGACGGCTTTAAGCATCGATCTGCTAAGATTACCTATAAAATACGTCTAAAAATATTTTTTTTATAAAAAAAAAAAAAAAAAAGGTGATAGTAAATATCATGTAAGAATTTTTAAATATTAATTTGGAGCAATATCAAACCCAAAAAATTATACGCCAGTGTCATAGATAAACTAACCTTGATTCTCGTAACTCGGTCCGTAATCGACTTTTAACGCATGCAGAATTGAAGGAGGGTAGTAGTGTCTTTTAACATATGCAGAATTGAAGGTTAGTAGTGTCTTTTTGAAAGGCGAGTGAAGCGGTGCGTTCAGACTAAACAGGGGCAATATTGACATTTCGTAGGAAAAAGTAGCCGAAACACCACTTTCAAATTCAAAAAACCGCTGTTGGTCGTTCTAAAACTCCCATATAAAAGAGATGAAGGGCGAGGGAGGGAGGGAAAATGCGTATACAGAGAATGGGGAGAGGGAAAGAAGGAAGAAAATACAAAAAAAAAAAAAAAATGATCAAAGAAACGCCATTGATTTCAGTTGCCAGAATTCAGAGCTTTTTCAACACCTGTACCATCTTCTCGCTCCCCAACTCACCCCCATTCCTCACTCTCCTCTCCATTGGTCATTCCCTCTCTCTCTACTCCTAGATTCAACGATTCTTTTACCATTCACATTAGATATATATGAGATTAATAGTAACAATAATAAAAGATTTTAACAACGTAACTTAACCCTCCGACCTTACTTTGGGGCACTTTGCTGCCCCCACACACATCGAGAGAGAATTGAATTAAATTGGGTTGGCATGTAAAAACAAAAAGATCACCCTCTCATAAATGAACATTGCACAAATGTCACTGGGATCAAGCTCTTGTTTTTACCAAAACCCTCTTGCCAATTTTAGGAAAAAAATAAACTCACAACGTACTACTACTAGTAGCCCCATTTTGACCTACCTCTCTCTCTCTCTTCCGGTTCCCGATTGCTGAGCGTCGCTCATTTACCAATACCTCACTCAAAATCACAATCCACATAGAGAGATAGAGAGAGAGAAATTTAGTTGAAAACCCTAACCCTAAAAGTAAGTAGTATATATTAATAATATTAAGAAAGATATGGATAAAAACGAGGCGTATGGATTCAGCAGATTTGGCAGCAATAATAATAATATGATGATGATGATAAGTTTGTTGTGATTGAGGGGGGGAACGAGTTGGATCTTGTAGCAGCTTCAAGTTTCGGTGGGCAAAGGAGGAAGAAAAGAATGGCTAGACAGAGGCGATCTTCAGTCAACCTCCTTCTCCCATTTCCACCTGCCTCTTCTTCCCACGTGCCTCCTCCTCTCCCCTCACGTGCATCTGTATGCTCTCTCTCTCTCTCTCTCTCTTTACTCGACTCTTCTCATTTTTTTATTTTGAGGCTAATTTCATTTGCAAATTTCACTTTTAGATTGGTGAAATTTTTTTTTTTTGTTTTCTCTCAGTTTTGTGACTCAGTACTGAGCTGACAAAGGGATCTGATTTGGGGAAGCCAATTGGATTGATGAGATTTATTATATCTGATAGTTTTTCCTTTTTCTTTTTTTTTTTTATTATTATTATTTTCCAAATGGATCTAAATCAAGTCAGAATCATACTCTAATTTTGGTGGCTTTTGTGGGAGCAAAGTATATGATAGTACTAACTAAAGAAGATTCAATCAGCAAGAATTATAATAATCATACCATAAATAATTACGTACTATGCCACTTTTGTTAAATACTTAAATTGTTGAGGGGATCCCTCTCACAATCGATATCCATCATGAGAATTAGAAACAATATTCCTTCGCGTGCAGTGGCAATGAAATATTTGGCCAGAAATGTGACATCTCAGTGAGAAAAGGTGCGGAAACACCTAATTATTAATTTAGAAACTGTATTTGAAATTAATATGGAAACATAGTGAGAAGAAAGTTTGGAAGTCCCTAGAAATAATAGCAACAAATGCGTGTTTCCTTTGATCAAGCTTGTGCACGTGTGCACCTGTTGCACTGAGACGTCATTTATATACCAATTTTTTGTGCACTCTTTGTATGTCTATCATTATTGAGTATCTTATTATTAGAGTTCGTAGCATCTAGGGGTGTAAATGGATGTCCGAAAATCCAAATCCGATCCGTATTCGAATTTGAATTTTGTGGATATTTATCCGAATGGATATTCGAAAAAGAGAATTTGGATAGTTTTTTAAATATCCCGGGCAATGGATAAGGATATGGATAACGATAATATTCGACCTGGATAATCCATATCCGAGATGGATTATCCATATTTGCGGATATCTGTTTTACTGAATATCCATATCCGCTATAATTTAGTATATGTTATGTATATATACATATATATTCTCTCTACCTTACAAAAATAGGCTATGTTTAGTTTAGTATTCATAAACTGTCCAAATTCACCAAAATCTTTTAAACTAAACAAAAAAAAGGGCTAGAAAAGAATAAAAAAGAAATACATAAGTTGTATTTACAACATATATATATATGTGATTTTTAGAATGACGAGTTTGAGTCCATATCAAATTTAAATGGTAATGATTTTTAATTTGAATTTATTATTTGCGTTTATATATATGGTTGTTATCTTATAATATAATATGAATCTTATTGGATTATATCATGTCAAAATTCACTATAAAATGTAACCTTTTATTTTAACAAGTTTTGAAATGCTTCGTTTTACTTATCGAGTTAAACTTGTAAAAGATTTCATCTCAATTAATAAATCAAATAGTTAAATATATTTTTAAGATTGCTTTAAATTTTTGCACTAACAAAATAAAGGAGTGGGAGTATAATAAGAGATGAAAAATATAGTATAGTTGTTTAAGAAAGATGTGCTGGCTAATCTGATATCATGATTCTCCAGATCACCGACATTGCATGTGGATTCTCCGCTCTATAAAGAGATAGTCAAACTTAAACGGCCAAGAATTTTATGTAAAAATGACCAACAATCTGAAATTGACATTTTTTGCCTTTTTCCCTCATGCAAGAATGAGGGCAAAAGTGGAATTCTATTATTTAACAACATATCTATAGTTATAAAAAAAAATGGATCGGATAATTATCCGAATCCGATGAATCCGATAGGATAAGGATAAAAATAGTTGAATCTACTATTCGAAGAGATAGATAAGGATTTGGATAACCTATTTAAAAAAGGATAAGAATTATAAATAATGTGGTATCCGGTCCGTATCCCATCCGTTTACACACCTAGTAGCATCCAAACCCATACCAATTGGACATGTTTGGATCGAGTAGGGACCAAATCTTATTTATTGTGGTGCAAGGCTTTGACCCGATTTCAGTTTATAGTCTCAATAGTTATATATCTTTCCTTGAGTTGTATAGTTATATGTACCATACATATTGCATTTTAACTTTAACAATTTCAAGTGTAAGCGGGAGACGTTAGAGATAAGTAGTGATTATTGTCTGCGAGAACCGGAGGTAATTCTTGCTAGAATTTGTCTTCATTTTTGTATTTTTCCATGTGAGAAGATTGACACGCAATTATCTTTGATAATCTTGGCCAAAAATGTGCCGGCACTTTTACCATATTACTCTAGCTTGTTTACGTCAGGTTATTATATATGTTAGAATGCTGCTATTCGCTTTATTGCCTTTATTATGTCTTTATATTTAGATATGGCCTTGGGGATATACAACTCAATTCACCCTCTTCATTTACTACTTCTAACCGTTAACTTGTATCCGTTGTACCCGGTCTTGTCGTGACTTTCTCTCTCTATATGTATATAATATGTATGTAGAACAATTATGTTGCTCTCTTAATTTCCTTTTTGCTCATTTAATTTTCTTATCTCCCTCACTTCCTTTCTCTATACGCAAACTTGTCCTGTCCATATCAGATGGTGTGGCTGTCCTATAAGTAGCAGTAGCCATAGCCGGAGCCAGAGGGGAAGAATAAGGGAAAGATCGTGGATTGAAGAGAGGTAGACAAGAGAGGCAAAAACAGCATTGAGAAGAGATGATCAATGGTAGAGAAGGCCTAGCATTCGCAGATTTAGCAGTCGAAGGTGGCAGCCGGTTGGCAGGGGTGGTTGCAGAGGGGTGGAATTAGGCTTAAGGATTTATTGAGGAGATGAGACAAGGGTACTATAAGAAATCATTTTTTTCAGAAAGAAGTGATGGGACTCTTAGAGGTTTGATGGATTTATTTAAAAGCCCTCAACTATATCTGGACCACTATACCCCCTTTCCCTAAATGGTGGGCTTGTACTTTGGATACCCAAAATTAGCCTAGCCAGTTTGAGCAAAACAGAGAAAGGAATAGTAATTCTCAATCTCAGTCTCAAAAGAAAATACACAAGATCAAGTTTATATCCCTATCTATACATTTCTTTATTGGTGGAATACAAGTACAATTACAAATAGATTTTGAGCACATACATTTTCAAGTGAAAAAAAAAAACAACAATCTACTAAAGATTATGATAATTCTAGCAAGTAGTGGTGAAGCTAGGAATTTGTTTACTACCTCTATTTGGGTTTGGAAACTAATACTAATATAAGATTAAAATTTAATAAACTAGATAATACTAGGAGAATTTGCTAGAAGTCCTAAAATATATTAACCAATTCAAACATTGATAATTTTCTTGTAGGCATCATTGACCTAGGTGAATATTCATAAATAGAGAGAAGATAGTATACTTGGGTCAAGAAGAGAGCTCAAGTGGTAATAAGACTCTCCTGTCTCCGCTGCAGTGGACATTTTGCATCCCAATACCAAAAAAGAAGTATATATTAAAGTATTGAAGTGAAATATCTTAGAGAATCAAACTTGTTTCTATCAAATCTAAAAGCAACATTGTTAGCAATGCCTTTCAAGAATCCGCAATAAACTCATTATTATATTCCATGGCTTTAACTTCCTTTCTCAATTAAACAGAAATTACACCTCCCAAGCCACCACTGTGAATGGATCCCAATACCAAATTCAATGTTTTTCCCCTATTCAAAAAAAAAAACACTTTAGTATATACATACCCAGTCTACCAAATGTGGAGCCAAAAAGAGTATGCTTCTTCCTCTTCAGGAACTTTTCTGCATCTTGGCCAAGATCTGAACCAAACTTTTTAGGTTATTCTTTTTTACGCAATTACCTCTTTTTTTCTTTTTTTCATTGCGGTCCAAATTCAACCATGTTGACGGCCTCAATTCAATGTAGATTGAGCAACTGATTCTTTATTAGGCATTTACTTGACATCTTGTTATTTATGTTCAGGGTATCGGAAATTTGAAACTCCTCAATGAGGGATTACTACTGTAATATGAGCCGATAAGAATCACAATAAGAATCAAACATCACTCTATAATAATTAGTAAGTGTGCAGAAATGTCAAAAATTGTAGCTGAAGGATCTTAACTAAAAGTGGAGAATGTATATACTAGTTAGACTAATTTTGAACAATTGATTAGTGAGCTCCTGTCAAAAGGATCTTAAGTTTTTCTTTCTTGCAAAATTTCCGTCCTAGAAATGTTGGCATGCAAATATATTTGACAATCCTTGTCAAAATGTTTGTCGACTCTCGTAACACAATAGAGTAGCTCATACCATTAAGTTCATTCTGTTGGTTATTGTTAGAACAATTTAGTGTTTTTACTGTCACATAATTAATGCGTAATTCAAACATTAGGCAGCTTCAGTTGATTTATAATTTGACACCACTTGGTGGTTTTGTGCTTTAGGGGATCGGTCCAAGGAGGCTGGGATTTCTTTTTGAGAAGGAGCTTAAGAAGAGCGATGTAAGCGGGCTCAGGAGAATGATACTCCCTAAGGTTTGCATTTTAAGTTTCTAGAATGAAACCTTACCCTGTGGACTTACTTGTTAGCGAAAGATCCATCTCATTTGAATTCCCGAATGGTAACTCTGAATACTTAAGACTATGACTCCATTTGGGAATGTGGTTAATTTCAGAAATCAGCAGAGGCTCACCTCCCTTATCTTGAGGTGAAAGAAGGCATTTATATGCGCATGGATGACATGGATGGTCTGCACGTTTGGAGTTTCAAGTTCAGGTTTAATCATCCACGTCAGCTTTTGTATTTATACCCTTTAAAAAGGTTATCTCCAAGAGGCTCTTCAAATCTTACACGGAAAAGTATTTGAAGAGCCACATCAAATTTTCAGGCTCCAATAGGCTCTTCAAAAGTTTACATCACTCTACAAATTTTGAAGAGAGAGAATTCTCGCTCTACAAGTTTGAAGAGTGAGAATCTTACTCTTTTAAGTGTTAAGAAAGCACTTTGAATTTGTAAAATTTGAACTCTTCAAAATAACCCATCCAAGTGACATATAGGTCATCAAAATTCAAATTTGAAGAGTGGTCTTGTAGAGCCTCTTGGAGGCTCTTACTCAAGTTTTGTACGAACTTTTTGTACAAATTGATGTGACACTACATACTGATAGG
Source organism: Lonicera japonica (assembly GCA_021464415.1). Taxonomy (NCBI): domain Eukaryota; kingdom Viridiplantae; phylum Streptophyta; class Magnoliopsida; order Dipsacales; family Caprifoliaceae; genus Lonicera; species Lonicera japonica. The sequence goes on from CM038469.1 coordinate 62,284,847, forward strand.
ATATGGTGGCGCCTCACATTTAAGTGTCACGTAAGCGGTAAGCCTATCAGTCGTGCTTCACATAGCTTTGCCCCATGTATGGGGGGGCCTACATGGGTGTACCAATATCTTCTCTTCATGGATTGTGTAAGAGATATTATATACCTTCAAAATCCTACAGTATATATAGACGCAGAAATAAAAACCGAAGTACCAAACTTGATAATTTTTTTCTTCTAAAGTATGGAATGTTTACGTTTACAAGCTGAATTTTGGAACATTTTGAAATCGACTCATGGTGTGTCATATCATATTTACATTTTTCATTTTCCTATTTACAGGTTCTGGCCAAACAACAACAGTCGGATGTATGTACTTGAAAATACCGGTACAATCTTTAGAGGAATTTGTTGGACCTTTCATCTATTATTCAGGATCTTTGTTATTGTCAAATTATAATAACTTGTTGAATTTCCACAGGGGAATTTGTTAGGACCCATGGATTAAAACATGGAGACTATATCATGCTGTATCAAGATTTAGAAAACCAAAATTTTGTATGTGATGCTATTCGGGATCTCAACTATCTTGAAAAACAATCTACATTGCATTTTTAGCTATTTCTTATCGCAAATAATAATAAGGTTGTTCTTGATATCGTACCAGGTCATCGAAGGTAGGAAAGCTTCCACCCAAAATGTAAATAGTGACTATCAAGCTAATCAAGTGTACAATGATCGGGCATGGAATGCTGTGAACGGGTACTTGCTTAATGATATCGAGGTAAATAAAACTAACTGCTCTTTTGAAAACTTCCCCAGAGTCGAGGAACCGGGAAGTTCGTTCATATATGACACCACCACCTTCTCGAATGACTCCCCACTTGATTTTTTGGGTGGGTCAATGACCAATTACTCGCGGGTTGAACCACCAGCCACCTTTGGATCAATTGAGAACTTGTCCCTTGAAGACTTTTGAGTATCATCCTATAGGATGATAGGATGCTGTTGATGTTGATTTTGTTGTTAATGCCATCTGTAACATTTTTATGTTGGGTGGGAGTGGGGAAACACTTGTATACTTGATATGGACCCGCATGTACGTATATGTAATAATAAGATATGTGCCAAGCAAGAGACTTGGTACGTATAAGAACGTGAAAGACGGTTTTGTCACAACTTCTCTTTTTTATATGAAAGAACTACTTTTGGGTTCACATGTATGGTGTCTCATATTCGTGTGTGATTTCTTCTATTTGGACTAAAACTGATAAATTTAAGATTAAGCAAACATTTTATGGTACCTTTCGACAGAAACGTGATGAGAGAGGCAGAAGAACTGATGTGATGCAGAACTATTGGACTTGTTCATGAAGGTTTTAGGAATGGGTAAATTCTTGAAGAAAGGGTAGAGAGTATCCATATGGGGAAATCATATCCCGTATTGGCAAATCACTTTTGGCAGTTTATATGGCGATATAATTTGGGTGTGGCCTATTTAGTGGGAGGGCTTTATAAAACTTTTGAGGTTGGCACCTGTGAAATTGCTAGAATACAAAAAACATTGAATGCTAATTGCTCCACTTTATAAAAATAAAGGTAACCCAAAGAGTTGGAAATTGTATTTTGAAGGCACCCTAATACTTCAACTACTCACCCTATTCATCATTGCTGCTCATCATTGCTGCTGTTGCGTTGTTTCATGACAACTTCATCTTTATCTCATTAATCCAGCACAACTTTAGCATAGGTTAAAACTTCAGTGTTCTTAAAGAAACACTATTCTGTAGTGATGATTATCGATCTGCCTTTACATGCTGCATGTTCTATACTTTAATGGTCCGGTCTACTGCATTATTTCAGAAACCTGCATTTAGAAATCTAATTTGCAATGGACTTGCCTTACTGAGGATGGTAAAAAGATGAGTAAAAGACTGCAAAATTATCCCTCACCTGTAGCAGCTATTGATGATTATGGGGTTGTTACGGCTTGTAAATGTTCTTATTATTGCTTTGACAGCTGTAGTTATATGATAATCATATTTTAGTTATAATATGTTGTATAAGCTTTGCTTGTTCTTAGTTCATGTTTTAAAAACTGCTTTCTTATTGACGTTTTTGTATAGGATGCATTAAGGTTATACATCATTTTCATTATTTAGGAGAAAAGACAGGAGGTTAGCTGAAATAAAAAAAAAAACATTGAGTTTGCTTAATTATCTTCCAAAAAATCTACGATTTCAGAAATGTACTCACAACACCATATACTCCATCCTTTTTGAATCGTAAAGGCTCAGCACAGATCAAGAATTCCTTCATCCAAAGAAGACCTATTACACTCAAAGCATGAAGATTCACGCTTTACACCCAAAGAATATATGAAAGGAGATAGGATAGATGCTCATGTTCTTTTCTCTCTTTTTTTCAAATAAGGTGCTTTAACTATGCGGATGCTTTTACAAAATTAAAATTTAAATATGGGTGCCTAAAAAAAGTGTTTAAATTAATTTTTTATGGTGCTTTTACCGACAATCTTCTTTAAATTGTTCTTTTTACACCAACTACGTATAAATTCTGGGTGTTAAATGCGAGGATAGGGAATTGAGCCCTTGTAACAATGTGATAATATCACCATTCAACCATCTAGTCAGATGCCCAAATCTCCACCGTCATTGTTCTTGAGACTCAGAAAAGTGAAATTTTAGCCTCCAAAACCTTCCATTGAAAGAACTATTTTTTCCATTTAGACTCGGGGTTTTTTCTCAACCAGTTCAAACATTGTGTATTCACACGAGAAAACAGGGTTCGAGTCACCCTTAGCCCCTCCCCTCTCCCTTGAATGGCTGGATTCTCCCTCCCTCTATTTTATAAATAAAGTTCGTGGATGACCATAACAAGAAGCCCGTCTAGCTCAGTTGGTAGAGCGCAAGGCTCTTAACCTTGTGGTCGTGGGTTCGAGCCCCACGGTGGGCGTTTAAATTTTAGTATGTTTTTTTTAGCAGAAAATATATATTATGTCAATTTAACATAATATCTTACGATAAATTTTGTTGTCTTAACAATTGAATAGATTGAAATTAGCCTGATGGAAAATAGGAGTGTATTTGATCAAATCTCATTGATGTGCAATCACACACCTTTAACATACGTTTCAGAACATTAATTTCATCGGATAAAATTTTATTATATATACAATGAAGTGGTTCAAAACATTAATTTCTTAATTACAAAATAATTTGGAACGCCTTGAAGATTTACAAAGGAGGTGCCATCTGTAGAGTTGAAACCTGAGCTCACAGTGATCCTCTCATCTATCATCCAAACATATACACAAAATACTTAAATAATGCCATTCCAATATCAGACCCCTTCATCAATTTTTTGTTGCACTAGTCAAATGGATGTTTGCCACTCTCAAACACGAGCTCAAAATATATAGAACAATCACAACTAGTGGATATCACAGTATCGAAGAATGTGTCAAATAAAGGAAAACAAATTGCACAACTGAATCATCTATGATGAACATGAAAACAGGCAAAATACCCATGCCCTAGCATTACTTGAAAAAAATAAATTCGGCATACATGTATCTCAATAGAACTAAATGGACAGACCTCAAAGTTTAACCCCAATCTGCCCATTATTTTTCGTAGGGGAAAAGCATGATCCTAATATATCAAAATGATAATCTGTATCTACTATCAAAAAAAAATTTAAGGTTCTAAAACAATCCAAGTAATAATACCACCTTCCATGGTATCAAAATTAGCAAAAGTAAAAAAATGACACAAGGTTTGACTGCCAAAGAATATCCTCTCCCAACAACTAAAGCGCCATTCAATTATTTTTCCATTCAAAAGAGGTGTTACTCAGCTTCCATAATCGGCATAATCTGTATCAATTGATCCTACACCTTTGCGACCTCAGCAGCAGCAGCAGGGGCAGCACCACCCGTGGTTGGCCTGTGATATATTAGATATTGTTAGAAAATTAATTTTGTAACAGGAGTACTGCACATACACAGGCACACAAAGAAGCGGTAGGATCAAAGTTCTCAAATTGGGTCAAATTTGAAGTAATCATACAATTCAGGTGTATAAATATGTTAAAAACATAATAAACTAAAGAATAATATTTTATACACGTTTCAAGAATCTACGTATCCAAATATTTTTTTTCCTTCTAATTTAAAATTTATTCTTAAGTAGAGTTCTTTAAACTGTTTTTCAATTTGATTTATGTATGGTACACTAATTTTAAAAAAATTAAAAATATATAATCTTTGGGTTTTTTTTTCCTCTCATTTCTTAAAGTTTTTCTAAAATACAAAGGAAAAATATTCTTTTTACTTGAATGAAGTTTTTAAAATGAATGAACCAAACAAGATTTTTTGAAAAAAAAAACACCCAAAAATATTTTTTTAAAACCCAACCAAACAACACCCAAGTATCTCCCTTTAAATACAAACAACGAAAACCCACCCCACCCACCCCCCCCCCCCCCCCCGAGCTGAGATTCGAACCTAGAATCTCTCCAAGATCCAAGTGGGTGCCCCACGAACTAGGCTAGCCCACTTTTTTTTTTAACACGTGAAATCCTACTTCTAATTTCTAATCCTAAAGGGATGGGGGAAGGGGAGCTGCTTAATTGCAGCGGGTGAGACTCAAACCCCGGTTGCCCGAGAGTTCGGGGGAGAGGCTTACCACCGGGCCAACTCCACCGCTCAGGCTAGCCTACTTGCTCTATCCAAATATTGTAAGTTTCACTCCCATTAACTTCTGCTTTCAGATTTTTGCTACCCAGATTCATATCGACTAAGCCCACGTGTTTATTCATATCGACCAAGAACAAACTTATAATTGTAAGAATCCAAACAACTATAGATGTGCACGAATTCCTCATCAAATCGGAGAGAAACTTACAGGCCAACAAAGACTTTGAAAGCGTCATAAATCCCCCACTGTGCTCCGGTGAGAGTTCCAATCATAACAATACGAAGAGGAAGCCCGCGTGTAAACATACCCAACACCCCAAGCTTCTTCACAGCCTGGCAACAACAAAAAAACACATAAGAACACATATCTTGATAAGGACCCGTGGAGGTGAAGGAAGGAGCACTCACATCACCAACAGTGGCACCCTTGGCATTGTTGAGGAAAGAGACAAGATTATCAGCAGGATGAGACACAATAGCACATAAAACACCAGCCACATATCCTCCAGCAAAGCTCACACCCAGCTGGAAAGGTTTGCTGCACTCCTCCTTGGGTGTAGTGATGGCATACTTGTATAGATTCTCCACAATCGTCTCAAAAGACGCAAACTTCATCATTGTATCTGCAAATTAAGCATTTTGATTTGCAAAGATCAAATATAAAGTAACTACAATAAACAAAGGAATTGAAGATGCACAAAAAAAATATTTACAATAAACTTATAATTCCACACCACCTTGCAATGTTAAAAAATATATGCTGCAATCCTCTCTACAAAGATAACTGCTTTACAAGAAACTTAAAGTTGAATTTAAAGCATCTTTCTGAAACATATTTATCTAGGCAGTTATAAATAGTCAAACACAGGCTAATGCTCTTCCAGGCATTTATACACCTACAACCCACTAATTTTCTAATTAGTACAAACAACTTGCGTAAGAAAGGAGAAACACAAGCAGAACACAGCATTGGCATGTCTTCTATTAATAATAAGCAGACAGTATGCATCTATTTCTATCATCTGCCAGCCCCCCCCCCCCCCCCCCCCCCCCCAAAAAAAAAAAAAGAAGTGTTGACTAAACAATTATGGAATATTTTTTCAACTTTTGTGTAGTTTAGGTGATTGCTGCAATAGGGGACATTGCAATAAGTGCTTTCAGTGTAAGTTTCTGTAACTTACCCATCTTTTATTATATTTCATTTCAAATATATAATTAGCTTAACTGGAAAAAGAAAAGCTGGTCTTCACACGACTACGATAATTTCTCTTGAGAATTCGAACTTTTCATTTAATGACTGTAAACTCATTAAGATTGAGTGACTTAGCTTAGAAAATGAAATGTTTGCACATGTTGGGCTCATATATCAATATGGTAGGAAAGATGATCTAAGTTCTGAAAAAAGAACCCAAAAACCAACTCCCTAACAAGATAATTATCAGTTGATCAACAAAAAAGGATGGACAAGTGTAACACAAAAATGCTTAGAGCATTTCTGTAGCACTAACTGTTACCGATAAAAATACAAATGTAAATACAAACAGGAACCAAGTAAGATACCAAATATAAACAATGGAGTGAAAAGAATATGAGAGGAATATCTTAAATCATGAGCTTGACTAATCAATAGATCATGCAATCCAAAAACTAGAAGAATAAAAGTTGTCAAGTACATCATAAACTTACATGGAATCTGACGTCCCCATAGCGGAACAATCCCCTTGTATAGCCTGTAAGAATTAAACAAATCATTAAAATCATTTTTCCTAGTACAAGCTAAAGTAGCTTTTTGCAAAACAAGTGAAATATTTTATAGGCATACCCAAGAGCTCCTTCGGATCTGACAAACTTGGGAAGTCCATCCGACATACCCCTAGCAAAACCCGGCTGAGTCTGAACACGAACCTTCACAGCTTCAAACGGGCAAAGAGCAATATCTGCAATAAACTCTGCAGATGCAGACCCAGCAAGGTATATCAAAGTCTTGTATTTGGTTGCATACTCTGGTCCAGCAATATCGGAGTAGTACTTTTTGAAGAACTCATAGAATCCAAACTTGCAAGCACCCTGAGCACTATAACCAAGCAAGGTAGGCACCCATCCCCTGAAAAAGCCCCTGACTCCCTGCTCCTTTAACAATACGCCAAAACCAGAGGGGATGCTCTTGTACTTTGCAGGGTCAATCTAATAAACTAACAAAATCAGATTTAAATGCCCGAGAGAATACATGGCTACAATTCTAGTCAGAGGTTAAGCTTACAACTAGTGCAATGTAAGACAATCATTTTCCTCCATACACAAATGAATTGATCCAAAAACAACTCACGCATGGATCAACTATCAAAAGCATTACTAAGAATGAGAAGAACAATGTATAGGCACAGCAAAAATAAACTGAGCAGTGAAGATCTACTAAAAATGGAAGCTACAAAAGAAAGAAAATCAAAATATACTGATGAACGAAAATCAGTTACCATAATTGGAAGGTTTTTTAACTATTAGAAATATTTTATTGGAAAAACATAAGCACATAACATCCCACTGTAAACAAAAATACAAATACAAAATAAGAAATTCATCAAATCACGAGAGACTGAATATATGTTAAAAGGAAGAAAAGGCAGCACTGGTATGGCATATTTCCACAAGTATCATGTCACCAAAAAACAAAGCAGATTCGTGGTCAAGTATCTAATTGATCTGACAGTAATATATAAACAAAAATGATAGATATATAATCTAAAAGAAACGAGAGTAAGTAATAATACGCAAACAAAAAATCTAAGTCAAGGAAGTCTGGCTAAATACATAACAGTATCAAATCGAAGGACTACATAACAAAACTCAATGGAACATTAATAAGGAGCAATAAATCTTTTGATGGTCTACAAATTCAACAGTAATCCAGAAAAGATCTGAAGCAAGCTATGAAGGTTTTACAACGTAATAGTATATCAACAAACATCAGATCCTTCACTAATCTATCTGGTCGTAGATTCATAGGCTATTACCTGAAGATATACAAATCAATATACGAAAATGTATGAATACGTATCAACGAAATTAAGATGGACACCGTCAGATCCCTCACTAACCTATCTAATCATAGATTCATAGTCTATTACCCAAAGATATACAAACAATATACGGAAATGTATGAAAACAAATCAACATCATCCAAAAATATAGCAGATCGAAGAAATTACAGACTATAACCGAAGAAAAATGAAAAGAGAGAACAGATCTAGATAGTTCGGACCTGCATATTACATTTGACAAGGTCAAGAGGAGTAACAGCCGTGTGAGTGAGACCACAGCTCAAAATTCCACCGATGGTGCAAGCGCCGTAGTACTGCGGCGAGAACATCTGGATCTTGCCTGGCTCGCTCGGGGCTGGAATGACGAAGTTCTTCTTCGCCGGGGAAATGTCCGCATCTCCACTGATAGGTGACGGCTGTGAAGAAGACCAGAGGCTGGGGTTTGAAGATTTGGTCATATTGCCAAGAGCTAGGGTTTTGTACGAAGAGGAGTACAGGTAGTTTGGGATGAGAGAATGACTAGAGCTATCGGAGAAAGCCATCGGAGAGACAGATCGGAATCGAGAATGAAAATGAGAGAGGGGGAGGTTCTCGCGAAATCACTCTTACCTTCTTCCGATTTCTCTGTGTCCGAAGGGTTATTAAGAAAAAGGCAATATTCTATTTTACCAATTGCTAGTCAGTCTGCTTTATTTATACGAAGACCAATGTAAAGCCGCCCCATAATTGGGAAAGGGAAATGAAAATTTGCGTTTACATGATGTCCCACGGTCCACACTCACGAATAATTTTGACCTGTCAAGCGACGTCGTATGAAATTTTACAATCTTTAGGCTCCGTTTTATTACAAAATGGAAAAAAAAAAAAAATTGAGTTAATTTTGATAAAAAAATAAAAAATAAGTTTAGTGATAAAGGTGATATTCTCTTGATTTTTAAGTTTTTCCATACAAAAAATAAAAATACTTGGTAGTGAATAAAAATTTTCCATTAAAATTTTAAAAGATAAAGAATACATACTCATAAAATGAGTAACATCTATCGCCTTATTTTATATTTTTTCACATAAACTAACTAAATTTATTTTTCTTTTCCATCTTTGCAATCAAACGGAACCTTATAGTTTCTTTTTGGGTTATCGATCTTTCGCCTCTATTAATTGTGCGATAATTAGATTTAGCACCCAAATTTAGCATATTGTACCTTGATCCTTATTTTGGACAATTTATGTCCTTTGACAGATAAAAAATTAAAGCCGGACTGTTATAAAAATACCTGAGAGCCTTGAAAATAGTATAAAATTATTTTATAGCACTATTTCCGAAGTCCCAAAGCTGACTAGTGCTTCAAATGTGGTATGTACAGGTGTATTTATATCTGTATAGAATAAAATGGGCTAGACCATTAAATGTTTGTCTCGTGGACAAACTATTGATGTTTGTCTATGGACAAACTTTATCCATCCCGCAACGATTTTTGCACTTTCGGCCAAATGACATATCGGATTGATTCAATTTTTTAGTATGTTGTCACCCATGATAAAATCTACCTATTGACCAAATTTTAGATTTTTTTGACATCGGGAAGGCCTCCGTTTGATTTCTCGAGATGAACTCCTAATTTTTTAAATTTTCGGGAATTCAGCCGTCGGATCGAGCTGATTTTTAAGTATGTTACTCCCTGTAGTATTATTTACCAACCCACAAAATTTCAAGATGATCAGAAGTCGTGTGGACAAACATTTTTTTGGTGTTTGTCTGTAAGGGATTTTTTTAATGCCAAGTTTTCTAAATTTACGGAGATTCAGCCGTCTGATCAAGCTGATTTTTTAGTATGTTGTTCCTTATGGAAATGCCTAATAACCCCAAAAGTTTTAGGATGATCATAAATTAGGAATTGTCCTTACACAAGTTTCCAAGAAATTAACGGTTTTCGGTTCCAGCAGTTTCTGGTAATTCTCGTAACTTCTTGTTCGGGTGTTCTATTGGCTTCATTCTTTAATTTGTATCACATATACATAGTATCTATATATCTAGGAATGCTCGTGCATGTATGCGTGTTCATTTTCTAGAGATCGGAATTCTTACGAGAATCGCAAAATGAGGTATTCATAAACATACATTGGCATAATTGACTAAAGTCGAATGAATCCACCATAACATGATTATTAATGTGTGAATGGTACGGTAAATGGAAGGATGCCTTAGTCTAGCCAAGTGAATGGATATTATTCATTGACCTAGTAAAATAATATCTAATACGATAAAACAACACAAATTGACACGAATCGACATCAAGTTATAAGTTAATAGGTGAAACTTTAATGATTTCGGGTCGTATTAGTGCTAAACCAATATAACACGATAAATTAACGGGTCGGGTCATTTAATATTCGTTAACACGATTATAACCCATTAATAATATACTAGTTGTGTAATGTTATATATGTACATGTATATATGTATATTTTTAGTATAAATATATATAAAATTTATAAGTATTTTACATATATTTGTTATTTCAATCTGAGCTTACAATATATACATATAATTTTATATATACAAACATATTTTTTTTATTATATATATATATAAATAAAGGGCTATATCATGTAATTCATTAAAACAATAAATGATCATGCCCAAATACGATAATATTTGATAAAAAAGTCACCCGTTTAAATTCAAAATGATAAACACCCGAAACATGATAAAAACTGACACGAACACGATCCGACCCAACCTATCCCATTGCCCGGTATAAAGGCATTCAAATGTTGTTATATATGCATCTAGTTATAGGTTGTGACCGTAATTATATACAGTTGAAAATAAAAAGAGTGGATACAACCGCATAGTTGAAATGTCCACAAAAGATATTATGAAAATAAAGGGGAGGGTATGGCCGCATGGTTGAAATGCCCACGAAACATAATTCGATCAAATAACCTATTCAATGTATGTGGACTTCTCATAGATGAAGAAATATTCCAAGAGTCCCGGGCTTTGAAGCTCTCCCGGCAAGCGGAGTAGTTTCATGTAGCTCTACCAACGAAATCATGTATTTATGAGGTAGTAGCACTACTATTAGGTACTCACCTTATGAGGTGCGGGTCACCTAGTGTAGTTTTATTATCGTGGTAAAGTTGGCTCATATAAGTGTCCTACTAGTTAACTATTTAGATGGTAGTTCCCGAAAAAATAGTTTACATAGGCATACTCTAAATGACTTACTTTTTATAATCAAGCCTCTGGGCAATTCCCTCACTTGGAAGAGACATGATTAGTTTACAACTCTAAAGTTGTAAATGCTGATTTTACGAATGTCACGTACTAAAAAATTTATGTAAGACTTCAACACATGATTTATTTTAAATAATATTTTTAATTTAATGTGACTTTACACCCATCGTCTGCAAATGGCACCGTGATTAACCAGGTTTCGGAGGCTTAAACCTTTTAACGACATTCGAGGCGTCACAACAATGCTCCTAAATTTTAATAAAAGCTTAATAATACCCTTATGTATGTATATAATATGCGGTCTCTTAAAAAATAGGGAAAAAACCTAACAAACTAATGACAATGGTTAAATGATGAATTGGGTAAATTAAAGAAAATGGTGAATGGAGGTGTTGAGTAGTAGAAAATGGTAGGGGGTTTATGTATTTGTCGTGGTAAGGGACTAGGGGAGATTGTGGTTGTGAGTTTTCTGATGTTTGGGTGATAAAATGCGTAGAGAAACAGATAAATGGGGAAAAAAGAAAATAATGGGTGGGAAGACAGACGAAGCAACTGATGGCCTCCACTAATGAAGGTAGATGAGAAAAAGGAGAAACCGGGAAAGGTAGAAGAAAGTATAAAAGCAATATAAGGGTATTTTTGGGCATTCGGGTAAAAATAAAAGTCAACAAACATTTTGACTTTCATTTTGATGAAAAATCGTCCAAAATGGTGATCAAATGTACAATATGCTAAATTTTGGGTGTCAAAGCTTGTGGCATAACTAAATAATCTTATTCAACTGATATCTAATAACCTATTTTTTCCCCTTTCTACTTTAGAGCTTATTACAATTCTCTCCTTACATTTTTCTTATCATTAAATCATCTTATTCAACTGATATCTAATATGTGTAGGGTTAGCTCTATTTATATTAAGAGCTAACATCCTACTTCTCTACAAAATCAGTATGGGACAAGTTACACTATATATACTATAAGGTAATTTCCTTATTCATACAACAATTCCAATGTATGGTAGATTTTATCTTACAATATTATATATGCACATCCATATATCAATATTTTACAACACTCCCCCTTGGATGTTCATTATGACACAATTCAATGACAGCCTTATTAAAACCTTTCTAAGAAAAAATTCAATGGGAAAAAAACTAAAGTGGAGGAAAAATAGTACAACATTATTCTAGGTCATTGATAAAAATTACTCCCCTTTATGACAAAAATTACATTTATGATAATGAAATCAAATCATACCAATTTCATAAACTAATTTTTGAAATGTTAGCTTCGACAATTACCTCTCGAGTAAACTCTACTAAGTTGTCATTAAAGCGGATTTACTCAACTTCAATCTTTGTGTTATTCTAATACTCATGTGAAACGTGTCTTATACTTGTCAATTTAATTTTTTTTTGAAAATGTGCTATACACAATGCATTGTCCTCATAGATAACACTCGAACATCTGTAATATAAAACAACTAGTAAGAATTGTAAATATGCTGAAATAAATATCTTAATCATATATATTTTCAATTAACTTCATAAAGAGCTAAAATTTCAGAGTGGTTAGAATAAATTGACATTAAAATTTGCAAATTATATCACTAAGAAATAACAGTATTACCATTATCAAATACTAAATGCAATTGAGATCATAACTTATGATAATTAGAAAGATATCCCGGATCAGCATAATCTACCAACTTAGAACCATACGAGTTTTATGAATAAAATGAAATAAAATCAGTGGTTCCTCATGGATATCTGATGATATATTTAATACATATTTAGTGTGGTTTTGTTGGTGCTAAGTTATATATATTGAGCAAGTTAAGAAATAATGAAATTTATGGTATAGTGCACTGTGATAAGTACCCATTACACTTAAGAATTGTACTTCGGGACCAATACTTTTTTATTTTATTTTTTAAAACAGTATGGATTTTCATTTATGTATAAGACCAAACAACTATAGGAATGCTCAGTGGTTGTACCTTCCCTGTAAGAGCATCTTTCAATCTGTAGGTGTAGATAAAATTTCATTTTTCCAATGTATTTCATTTCAAATTCCTTCATCAAATAGTTAGCCGTTTTCTCGAATTCTTCAGGAGTCTCGATTAATGTATCCATATAAATTACTACTATCGAAAATTATTTTTTATGATTCGTTTGTAAAGACACATGACAAATGAGATTGTTTATGTTTCATTCCTTAAACAAATCTTTGCTAAAACGATTGTATTCCATTATTCTATAATGAATAAGTCAATAAATTAGCGTTTTAGTTGTATCGAGTACGTACTTTTTTACTTTACTTCAGTCAAAGTTAATCCTTCTGTGATTTTTACATAAATGTTATAATTCAAGTCCCCGTATAAATTAGCAGTTTTAACATCTTTGAGTCTCATATATAGTATTTCAACAATTACTAAACTCATTATCAGATATTTAAAATTTATATATTGGATCCATAATTAAGAGAATATAATGATCATAATAAATCCTAAGTTTCTATAAGAAACTTTGTGCCACAAGTCGTGCCTTATGTCTCGTTTATTTTCCTTACAATTAAACACCCATTTATAATAAAAAAGAGGTTAATACTTTTTGGGCTTTGTACTATAGGTCCAACTATACCACATTTATTTATAAACTCTAATTTTGCCTTTATAACAATTTCTTATTTGGACAATTTTTTTCTTTATCGACATTTATTTATTGTACGTGGTTATGTATCATTATTATTATTACCATTTGATATTTCAGTAGCTACTGTATATGCAAATAAGTTATCGATAACCTTTTATTTTCTACTCCACACCTCTCTTATTGAAAATTGAGATTTCATTATTATTTTGTACTAATACCTCTTCAGAGGCTTTTATAGTCTCTTCAGGAACTTGTGTTTTTTTTCAAGACAATGGACTCTTCTGGAAGCTTAGAGAGAGTGAATTTTTTCATAACATTTTTCTTAAGTGAAATGGGAAACCTCTTTAGGAGTGTTCTTAAGGCATGATTAATCAAACTTCCTCATCTAGGGAGCTGAATCTTTGGAACTTATAGGTCTGCCACGCTTTTGGAATGGTACTGATTTATTAACTGTCGTATTTTGAATTTGTCTTACAGGGCACTAATTATAGTATATGCATATATAGCTGGCACATGTAACTTTGTTATATTTTACTGCATTATTAAATACATCGGTAATGTATTTACAATTTTTTGCAAAAAATATCTTCCTTACCTTCATATATTGTGAAGTTCATAGGTCAAGATAAGATACAGTATGATTGTTCTACTATAATTCTCGCTGTTCTTCTGAAACAAGTAGTTTTGCAAGAACTTTTTTATCTCCCCCAAATAGCGAAAATACTTTTTCATTAAAGTGATAATCTAATATGTTGTAAACACGTCTCATTTCATTAGTTCTAAATAAAAGATAATGGAAAGTGAACAAAACTATACATGAAAAACACAACTAATTTTGGGTAACTTAGATTAGTAGTTGTATTGGCGAATATGCATGATAAGTTTGTAAGTTTAATTCTAATTAACTTTCGTGCAATGTAACATGTCTTCATGCACTAACAGGAAATATATAATGCATGAATAATGCCTTACAATAAGTGAAGGTGTTCGACATCTATCATTATAGAAAAATAGTTATGAATGACTTTAAAATTGAACTTATCTGTATTGTCAAACCTTATAAAAAAATTAAACCCTGTGTTAAGTTTCATAATGTAAACTAATAGACTTGAAAAAATAATATATAATATAATAAAGAAGACTTATATATCAATCGATGCATATACACTTGGGGGATTTACAGAGACACAAATATCTTCTTGCATTTTTCAAGAAAAAGTATGTCAATTTAAAATAAAATAAAATAAAATAATTTAGTAACAAGTTTAACTTTGCAAATACAAGATTAAAAAAATACGCATTTAGTATAATAAACTCTTAATTTGTTAACTGGTACCCTTAAGAGTTGTCTATTATTTTTCTTAACATGGTAATTCTAGCCTACCTATCATGCAAAGACTTGAGATTTTTGGGATCACTAAATTTTTTGGCTTTTGGCTCGGCTTGAGCTTCTTACTCATAAGAGAGTGTGATCCAACATTAAAAAATGTTGTATAATAGAGATTCAATGAGAAAATACTTAAGTTTTTCTAGTATAAACTCCTGATTCCTAACATTAGTAATGATGTACAATGCTGTACAATAAAGACTTGAGGAGAAAGTAATAATGATTATAATGCAAGCTTCTGGCTCCCAACACTAGTTAATAATGTATAGTAATTCTTTGTTACCTTCACAATTTATTTTAATATGGTACCCGTTAAAGTTAAGCAAGTTTATTTGGGAACTTTTTGATAATAATAGTTTTTAATGAATATGTTGGTACAATTTAGTAACATTATATATGCTTTTATGGAGCCTTCAATCTTTTTTACAAGTCCAGTTATAGTGGAGATTTTGCGTGTATTAAGTATTAAGTCATTGAAAAATTTATGATTTTTTAATAATAGTATGTAATATGACACCGTCTAAAAAGTGTATTATACAATCCACAATCCATATTTTCAAATAAAATGATTAGAAATATATGATAATTTAGGTTTTCTAGATCTAAATTGGTTTCGCTCTCAACTTTTCATAAAAACTTTTTTACCATGCAATCAACAACTTCATAAAAGTAATTCTAACTATGTGATATTAATTAAAGATATACTTATTAAGCTCTCCCTATTCAGCATGAGTATCTCTACATCATGTAATAAAAGTCTTGTATTTAACTACCATATATTTGGGTACATGGTTACGATTTAGGGTCTGGCGCTTTTTAATAAATCATTTCAAGTGGTTATTAAATTTTATGTTAATTTTTGCCCTTATAACTATTTATGTTAGTGCAATTATTATGTTTACTTCTAATAGAGGAAAAATATTATCTGCCTCTTTTGGGGGATTGTTGCACCTACTTTCTTAAACTCAATTTTTATTAAAGGTGGCACTTTCTTTAGGTATTGCCCTATAACTAATTGTTCTAAAATTATGATTTTATTGATATTTGGTTGGTCTGTTCTCAGATAAAGAGACAACTAACTGGTCTATAACATTTGAAAAACAATAATCTTGATAGTGCTATTTCAAGAGCATATTCAATGTATAAAATATGGGGTGTCTTTAACAGTGCTGCTTCAATAGTAAAGTATTAAAAATAAAAGAATTATACTCAGCCATCCTCATAGATCCAATTTATTCATTACAAGTATTGGCATAATGACCATCTTCTGGTGGTCATTCCCATTATCTAGAGATTGCAGGTTCTTGATTAAAATAAATATGAAATTTCAGGTTCATAAGAAATAATAAAACTTTTGGTTTTATCAAAAGCTTCATGCCTGAAAGTTCTGACCTTATATGATGATCTATTATGTTTGCAATAATTTATTTTACTATCTAGAGAAAATTATAAAGAAGAAGTGGAATAAAATGTTTATGAAGTTCATATAGCAAATAAGATAGCAACGACATGCTTATATATAAAGTTACATATAATTAAATAGGAATGTAATAGTTATATGAAACTTTACGCCTAAATTTATGTTATCAAATTCATAGGACTTTAAGTCAATATCCTTTTATATCAAAATTTTAGATTTGATTATTAAGCCATATTATTATTTGGGACTTCAAATCCAAATTTATGATCATGGAACTTCAGATCCAAATTTATGATCATGGAACTTCAGGTCCGAATATATGTTTCTAAATAAAATAAAAACCTTTGGCCCCAAATACAAATCATGGATTTTTGAATCCAGAATGATAAATAAGAAACTTCAGACCCCAATAATAAATCATGGATCTTCAGGTCCAAAATAATAAAGGATCTTCCAGTCTAAAATAATGAATAGGGAACTTAAAGTCTAGATTATTTATGAAATATAATATTTAAAATATATAATAGTAATAGAAGACAAAACAAAATAAATCGTAATATTATGAAAGAAAATAAAATTATAGCTTTGACATGGATGAAGAAATAACGGTGCCTGATTTTGAGCTGGCCTCCAAAAATAAGAAAGATAAATTTTGAATTATGGTGGTATGCTTTCGCATGACCGGCCAATTGACTGTAGAGCAGTCGTGTTGATAACATGTTAAAATAATAGAGAAAGAAGTAAGAGAATAAGATAAATATTTTTAATCAACTGATATACAATATGTGTAGGGGTTAGCTCTATTTATATTAAGAACTAACATCCTTATTTTACAACAAAATCAATGTTGGACAAGTTACATTATATATACTACGAGGTAATCTCCTAATTCATACCACAATTCTAATACAAGACAAATTGTGTCTTACAACATTACATATGGACATCCACATGTCAATATTTTATAACATATTCTTATTTTTTTATTGTTAGTATCTAGGGACTCCTATCATTCTCCTCATATTTATTTTTTTTTTCAAATTTAAATTTATAAAGATATTTGAAGAATGATTAGGCTTGTTCATACATCCCCAAAAGAAAAGAACAAATAAAGTATAGAGGGACAAATAAAATACTCATTCAACTTGAAGGGGAAATCATTACGTGAAAGTTAATATATTTTCCCCTAAAAAAACTAAAGGTTTGTTTGATAGTAAAATAAAAAATAATAGAAAAATAATTAATTATAATGAATAGTTGAAAAATAAGTTGAGGAATGCTGTGAGATATTATCCATCTCACACTCATTTTTATGTGTATATGTGCTCCATCATTCTTTATTTTTTGTGAAAAAAAATTTATTCCTCACCGCTCAAATAAATCTTTTTTCATGGAAAAATCTAAAAAGTAATAGAATATATCAATTTATTTTTCCTCTCTTTTTTATCATGTTATCAAACAGAGCATGATTTCAACTTCGTTGGAGATTGAAAATGTAAACTCTATATTTTTGTTGCATTTATTCCTTCAACAAAAATACGTTTATTTGTAAGTTATTTGAGTCGTTCGATAATACATTTGAAGAATTACAAGTATGCCAAGCTATCGAAATGGTCAATTGAAGAATTACATCTATTTAGATACAGTGAGTATTGGCATTTGAATTTAATTTTCTAGGCGGTGTTTTCACAAAAATCGTTTGGATTGAATTATTTTTTTTACTATTTTTATTAGTGTTTTTACTACGTTTGTAATGTTTCGGGCAAACGAATTTATGAGAAAATTCTTGAATTTTGTTCATAAAGTTGCCCAAAAATTTAAATCGAATTGGAGTTCAAACGAATTTAATACAGCAAAAAAATAAAAAATTAATTTAAGATGAAAAGATTTAATTAAAATATATATAAAAAGAAAAAGAAATGGTTCCAAAGCCTTGAAAAAGTCAAATGCCATGATTTTAATAAGCCAACGTGGCTCCCTTTTCAATTCAAAACATGCTGCTATTATTTTAGTGCATCGCTAATTGGGTTATGTAAAAATAGCAATTTGATATTGCGTAAAATTTACATATTGCATAATTTTTTTGTTAGTTTAATAGTTGTGTGAAATTAATATCAATTAAGTCTTTGTGTATAATGGCTGTATATTTTGCATATTCAATTTACACAGTCAAGTAGGATTCTCTTTCCACTCACTCATTCTTTCTCTTTGTTAACTCAAACACACCGCTCACATTCTCTGTCCATCCACTCATTCTCTTTCCACCCACTCATTGTCTCTCCTCATTTGTATAATATCTTGTTCTTTATGTGACTATTTTTTATTGGATCACTTCTTTTTACACATGAGTATTAATATTGGCTATTGAATAATAAATAAGTCTGTGTAAATTTTTAGTATAAAACTCACTTGACATGTAGGATTTACACAATAATTTTAATACTCTTAGTAAAATCATTGTGGGCCAAGCCTGTACAAGCCACATGTCAATTTTTTGGTAAGCTTAAATTCAAAAAGTATGGTGGGGCGGTACACAAATTTATAACAAGCATGCAATTTGCACAATGCGCAACATTTTAAAAAATTTACTATTCAATAGATTAATTATAACAAATTTGTAGTATATAAAATATTTTAATTATGAATACATCATAAGAAATTTTTTTGTCCACTTGTTAAAATTAAGTGAATAGACTTCGTAAATTTAAAGATTCAATGTTATTTTTGAAGAATGAAGTGTATAACACATATACACACATATATATACATGCATATAACATTTTTTTTAGTGTTTTACAACTAATTGTAGAAGAGAAAACTCCAACATTCTTTCAAGTTTGTGAACCAACCATTTTAATTTCAAAGTCAACAAACTTGAAAGAATGTAGATGAAAATAATCTACATAATTTTATGATTACAAACTAAATACATTATGAAATAGAATAAGAGCAAGCAAAAGGGTAAATAATATCAAAGTTTAAAAGATAACAATAGTGTGGGTGATTGAAAATAGTATATTTAAAGATAAATATTATAAATATAGGACACGTGGCAAGCTCTCGTTGAAAAAGAACATTTTACTTCTAACTAGTTTTTACCCGCCCGATGGGCAAGCGTTTTTATAAATTTTATATATTTTAAGTTTTGTTGACTTTGAAATTATGTAGATTATTTTTTTGTCTAATTATAATTTCAATATTATAAATCGGATTTTTAAATACACTTTTATAACATTAAACTAACATATAACCGACTTATTTGTTAACGTTTACAAAACTATGATTACATCAAAAATTTAAAAATGTACATAAAATTGTCCTCTTAATTTAAACACTATGATACAAAAACTTTTCATATATTTTAGAAGTCTTAAAAAGTAACGAGTGCTATTTAATATGTGTTTAAATTGCTTTGTGACTATATTATATCATACATAATGGCTAGGAGATGGGGATTCAAAATTAATCTTAATGATCTCAATATAGCCATATAGTTCTTCAAACTAACCTAAAATTAGTACGTCTTTAAAAAAAAACATTCCCTCCTATATACCAATAATTTGAGGTGTAAGCTTTTCCTGTTTTACAACATCAACTTGCATAAAAACAAACTTTTACATTGATATACAAAACTAGTTAGGTCAAACACGGCATGACGAATGTGCCATTAACAGATTTATGAAGAAATAACAATTTTAATACCAAAATTGTATCGTCAAATTAGTTTATTGGGAAAAAAAAAACCAAAATAAATATACATTATCAGTAAGAAAATTATGAAAATCGTAGAGATAAAATTATTATTTTATATTCAAAGTTACTTATATATAAAACAATGAACACTTACAACAAAAGAAAAAAAGTTCTTCATTAAATGGTTCTTGTTTTTCTTCAAAAAATTATCCTAATTTCTCTTTCTATAATATAAAGTTATTCATCTTTATTTCATTAGTTTATTTTTTCCCTTTATCTCCGGTCAAATGCCATATATATACAAATAGGAAGTCGACACATTATATGTGTATAAATATGTATTACAAATAAGAAAATGAAAATAAATAATTATGATACTTGAAAATATCACAATTTTATAAAAGGAAAATAACGAGACATTAATGTAAGGAATAAAGAAACGGTCATGTTAATGTGTGTCCTAAGGGCACATGTTAAGTACATATTTTTGAAAATAATTAACTCCCAATATGCATTAAATATGGCACAGATTCTCATACAATATTTCATTAATTCCATTTATAGTAGGTTTAACATGTACCATAATGGCACATGTTATCATTTTCCACAAAGAAAACATTTAATACAATTAATAACCTACAATTAATAACATTAATATAGAGGTACTTATTTTGTCAATTAATGTAGTAATTATGGAGGAACTTCCTCCATTTTACTGCTTTGTAATATACTATTATTATTATTACTTATTTTTTACTGAATTACTAAATTCTAACCCGTGTGATGTGCAGGGCTGGCAATTTACGTTTTATAAATTTATTTATAGTATAGAAAATAAAAATCAATTTCAATTATCTAACTTGATTCGTGTGAACACTTGGTAAAAAAATGCAAACAACACAATAAAGAAAAAATAAATAAAGAAATGAACATATGTACATATGTACATTCGTTTTGATAAATTATTTAAGCAAAAAGATTTCATACTCTTTACTTGCTAGATTTAACGTACATAGAGGTAATTATATGACACATTGAATGATAAATGAATTACATTCAAACTTTCAATTTAGCGTGTAATTAAGTGTGGGGTCAAAGATTGATACAATCAACATTACTACTGATCTCGAAACTCCAATGTCCAATACAATCAAGAAATCTAAAAATCATAGTAAAATATATAATTTTATATCACACTTTACTATCACCTTTACCAGTTTGTATTTGCTAACTTTATTATTGAATTTCCACTTGAATTATTCTTTGTTGAAAAAAATTAATAATACAAAAAACACAATAACAGCTAGTGAAAATATGAATAGAAAATAATAAAAATATTGATTGGTCATATTAAAATGTAAAAAAGAAGGCCTTACAAACCTTAGTAAGAGAACCGTATTATCTTATAAAGTAGTTAATGATGGTTCATGGAATACATCAAAATGTAAATGATTTGTGTATCATGTAATACAAATTTAGCAAACTAAAATTATATTTTGCTTGAAGAAACACATATAATATATATGTAAACTAGGTTATACCCGTGCCATTCGGCACGGTAAATTAAATAAGAACCGATAATAAGACAAAAATGAGTAACGTGTGATGAATCGTTTAATCATATTTTTTTATCTTATTTTGATCTCAGCAAAATAAGTTTTTAACAAATTAAACTCAAGGCCATATGTGAAAATAATTCAATCACGTCTGTTGGTATGATTTGAAAATAGTTCAAAAATTTAATTGATATATTGTGAACACTCCTAAAAACGATATTCTAAAATGATGAATAATGTACGAACACATAAAATATTTTGATGTCGAAAAAATAAGTTTTTAACAAATTAAACTCAAGGCCGTATGTGAAAATAATTCAATCACGTCTAGTATAATTTAAAAATAGTTCAAAAATTTAACTGATATATTGTGAATACTCCTGAAAACGGCATACTAAGATGATCAATAATGTACGAACACATAAAGTACGTCCTTAAATGTTATTCAATAATTTTTTTTATTATTTTTTTTACATAATTCTATAGTCATGATGGATCTCGTTTAATTGATCTTGATTAATAAATTTTAAATTTTAAATATTATTTTTTGAATTTTTTATTTTAAGTTATGACATTTTTAATGTAGAAAAAATGATTGATATGTGAGAGTTTATTGTGTGTATATTATTGGCGTTAAATGTTACTCAATAATTTTTCTTATTTTTTAACATAATTCTATAGTCATGATGGATCTTGTTTAATTAATCATGATTAGTAAATTTAAATATTAAATTCATAATTCTATAGTCATGATAGATGTTTTTAATTGATTTTGATTAGTAGATTTAAATATATTTTAAATATTAGATATTTTTTTATTTTAAGATGAATCTTGTTTAATTGATCTTGATTATTATATTTAAATATTAAATTTTTATTAAATTTCTTGATTAGTAGAGTTTAAATATTAAATTTTTTATTTTAAGTTATGGCATTTTTAATGTAAAAATGTTTATTGATGTGTGAGGGTTTACTTTGTGTATATTATTGGTGTTAAATGTTACTTAATAATTTTTTTTTTTTTACTTAATTCTATAGTTATGATGGATCTTGTTTAATTGATCTTGATTTGTAGATTTTAAATATTAAATTTTTATTAAATTTTGAATTTTTTTATTTTAAGTTATGGCATTTTTAATATAGAAAAAATTATTGGTGTGTGAGAATTTATTGTGTGTATATTGTTGGTGTGAGTGTTTTAACTTTGATGTGACATTTTGATGTGTGTATAAAACTCATCCGATGGTGTAGAGTTAATGCACACCATAATATGTATATTTTTAACCATTAGATTTTTATACTTTTTGAAAATAAATTTGGTCAAACTTGATGTTTTATAATATAGATATAAGTTAATGAAATATATACAATTAATAAATATTAATGAAATAAGTACATTTAATACATATTCAATAGAGGAACTTTCTTCGTAATACTATTATGTAATGTAATAGATACTATAATAGTATATATATAGCATTAAATTAAAAAAAAGTATTAAATATGTATTAATGGATGAACTTATTTGATTAGGAGTTAAATACTTACATTATATTTTTTGTGTGCGGAATTAGTTTCTCAATTTTGGATCAGTATATTTTTTTAGTGTTGGATCGGTACGGCTTTTAAAATTGAGCTATGTATTTTTATCGCAAAAATTACTATTTTAAGTATTTTTAACCCTTTCATAAGGAAATTGGGTCTCTATATTTTTATATAAATAGACTCATAGGGTAAGGGACTTTGACACATGTTTTAAGAGAGTTTTTTAAACTTTAGAAAGATTAAACCTCAAAACATAAAATCTATCTTATGACTTTTAATTCATACCAAAGCAAGCGTTATTTATTTAAAAAACAAATAAGATACCAAAATGTGTGTGATTCGCAAACGGAATTAAAGAACGGTGCAATACCGTGGCAACTGATTCGTTGTGAACTTATTTGTGCGATTCGGATAGGAAGACTATATGCGCAGAAGGTGGAGACTTTTGCAGACAACTTGTGTAATTCAAGTTTTATGAGTTTATGTGATTTGTGATTAATCGAGTCTGTAAACTTTTGTGTATATAGATGATTTTTGAGGATTAGTCCTGTACTATAGAGACATCGTTAATTATGGTGTTTGCTTATCTATTTAATTACATTATTAATTGCTGCATTCTATAAAAATTTAAACAAGTTTTCTACAATTAAAATTCATAAATTTTTAGGGTTTACTTTTTGAATCGATTAAAATTAGTTTTTAAGAATTAAATTATCAAATAACAAATCTATGGTTAATTTGTTTATTTACTTCTGCATGCGCACGCTCTACCTTTTTCACATTGAATGGCGACATTGCCTTCTATTTTCTAGAAGTACAAAGTGTTTGATAAATGTAACTAATTTATTTTTTAAAATCAATAATCCATATTATTAGATATGTAAACAAATACTATTCCATATCAAATTAAAATTTGCACTCTTTTTCATGATCTTTTAAATTAATGTGTTCTTGAATAATGTTTTATTTTTAAAAATTAAATACAGGTTTTAAGAATTATAGGATTAGCTGTATTCAACAATAACTAAAATGTATTCAAAGGAAAAAAAAGAGGCTGAATTGAAGAGGTCATTCAATAGTCAAAGGCTTTTAAGAACTATAGGATTAGCTGTATTCAACACCAACCAAAATTTATTCAAAGGTTAAAAAAGGCTGAATTGAAGAGGTCATTCAATAGTCAAAGGCTTTAAGAACTATAGGATTAGTTGTATTCAACAATAACTAAAATTTATTCAAAGGAAAAAAAAGGCTGAATTGAAGAGGTCATTCAATAGTCAAAGGCTTTAAGAACTATAGGATTAGCTGGGAAAATACAGGTTAGCATTGAAAGAAAAACCATAAGAAAAATTTGCGAATAAACCTAGGCAGCTCCACGGTGGTCGGTGGAAGCCTGGAATTGATGATAATGGGCGTCAAACTTTTAAATTATTTTTGAAATACTGCATTTTACTATAAAAAGATTTCAATGTTTGATTCAAATTTTGAACTAGAAATATATTATTTCATGAATGAAGTATTATTTCAAAATTATTCTTTTTTAATGGATGAAAATAAATGATTACCTTAGATATTATATTTTAGATTTTTTAACTTTTTAAAATTGCTAGGACTTGCTTTTTAATTTTATAAAATAAAGAACATTTTGGTAATTTATATGTATTTCATTCTTATTCTTGTTTGAACCAAATATAGAGGGTAGTTCAACGTTTCAGGAAAGAATAATTATTGTCTGAATCAAACATTGGCAAGACATCCTAAAAATTAGGAGAATTTTTTTTTAATAATTTAGGATGTTTATTCCACTCCTAAAACTTGAAACAAATGAGGTGAGAATTATATTGGTATTATACTATTATTCCATAGCTGCATAAAAATTATCGAGGGTGTGTTTGAGAACCCCAATTCTATAGCATGGAATTGGAATTATGGCATAATTTTAGAATTATAGTGTTTGGATGGTTGTAGTTTTGGAATTCCGGTAAAATTTAAAAATCATTAATTCTAAATGATTGAATTCTATATGGAGAATATAATTTTCCAATTCTAATTCTCATTTATTTTAAAAAATAATATCCTTAATCAACACCACATCTCCCCTAGCAATAACGATAATCGACGGAGTTCTAGCAGTGAGCAAAGATAGTGGCAAAACCTAACGACCTTTAAACTTGTCACCTCTCATAAATTTCTAATAAATTCTACAATTAGCCAAACAAACATATTTAAAATTATGATAGAATTTTAAATAAAAATTACATACAATCTAAATAATAGTATTATAATTATATATCATTACAACTTCATTATATAATTTATAATTATATATCATTACAAGTTCAATATAATTATAATTCTATAGAAATATAATTTCATGTAACCCAACGCACCTTGAAGCAGAGGTGTAACCACGTGGTGGGTTGGGTGGGTGGGGGGGGGGGGGGGGGGGGGAGTGGCACACCCTAGCCACGTTGGTTTTGATTTTTCTTTCTATGTAATAAAGAAATACTAGATTCCATCGTTTCTATACGGGGTCTTTTTTTGGAAAATATATATAAGAATTTATGTGCAAAAATTTATTCTTGAGGATACCTAAGTGTAATTTTTTTTTTTATATAAACAGGGACTTATGTGTAGAACTTAAAATTTAATTTTAGAATATCTAAATGTAAAAGTCTGAACTGAAAAATAAATTCAGGTGTCGCACACAAGTCGCATGATTAGTCGTGATTTATAATCCCTGCGAGCACGAGAGAGTGCCTTATTTTTTTTGAATGCTTAACAAGCTCATAAAAGGTAATCCCTTATAAACCTATTAATTTTTTCACAAATTTTCCACGTGGGACTTTTCGATTTTCATTCAATTTTTTATTTTTTATTTTATGCAACTCATTTTGGGTAACAATTTTTTATTCACCCCATAATCATTGAACAAACAAATATACGATTTTGATATTCTCACAGAGGAGAATACGAATCTATAATAACTTTTTACAATTGAGTGTGAGGTCCGACTAGAAATTACCTTCAAAACCACTTGAAAATTGTATTTTTACCCATTTTTTCAACACTACAGAGGTAAATTAATTCATAAATTTACTTTTTAATATAAGTTATAATTTTATTTCTTAATTATTTGTATAATAGTAGTTATATTTATTGATTAATTGCATGATATTATTAATGTTATTATGTTTGTATTGTATTATTGTAATTTCTCGTAATTATTCACAATCGCTATTTGAGTTGTATGAAGTATTATTATTATTATTATTATTATTATTAATTAATTAATGTTATTATGTTTATGTTCAAATTTTATGGCTTTGAATATATTTTTGCGTGTTTGAATTTCACCATCCCTTAACCAAATTCCTAACTCTGCCATGCCCTAAAGTCATTTGATTTTAGTACCTATAAAAGAGTTTATAGTTACTAGACTAAATGCACATATGATGCGTATGCTACTCATATGTATTCAATTGAAAGAATAATATTTAACAAAAAAAATGGTTTAGTAATTAAGAAGTGAGCTAATTAATTAAAGGTATGCAATTCAATTCATGTTGATAGTATTTCTTTTTAAAAAAAGAAATTTGACTTTATAATAAAAAAAGAACTCATTTTCCATCCATTTAATTGCTGCAGTGGTTAAAAAAATTATATATTTAATAACCAAGTTTCAATTCCACGCTGCCATCAAAACGTAAATATACCTAAAAATAAAATAAAATTCAGAACAGTATTTTTTAGTCCCCGTAAAGAAATGTAGCATGTCATATCAAACATTTCAAATCAACATTTATGTTGTGGATCCCAATTAATGATTTACGATCTTTACTCGGGATCGTCGTATTTGGAATGCTTCAAAACATGGAGATAATGGAGGCAATAGTATTTCTTTTGTAGAATGGTGGAACCAAATGAGAAGAAGCAAGTCTGTGAAAAACTTGGAGATTGCAGTAGTTACTCTTTGGCAAATCTGGTTGAACAAAAATTCACAGGTCTGGCATGGTAAAATTGACCCTCCAGCTCAAGTTGCACAATTGGCGAAGGGGCTTTACGTTCAGTGGAAAGCTACTAATTCTTCTTGTGGAAGTGTTTGTTCTGGTTCTTCTCCTCGGCAAATTTCAAAATGGAAGAAACCGCTTAGGTAGTGGATTAAATGTAACGTGAATGCTACTCCTTTTTCCACGTGTAGCGGATATGGAGGAATTATTAGAGACTCCAATGGGAATGTTGTTGAGGCCGTTCATGGTAAAATTCGAGGAGGCTACTCCCCCCAAATGTTAGAGCTTTGGCGTTTCGAGAAGTCCTGAGTTAGTTAAAGCAGTTTCAAGTAAGTAAAGTTCAAATTGAGTTGGACGCACAAGTGGTAGTGAAGGAGTTCCATAATGATAATGTCAATCTTTCTTTGTTTGGTCTTGTTTTAAATGATTGTAAGGCCTTTATTCGGGATATTAATCATTGTCAAGTCTTGTTTGTTCGTAGGTCAGCGAATAATGTAGCTCATTGTTTGGCCAAGGCTGTTTATTCTGTGTCTAACCAGGAGAGTTGGGTCATGTCAACCCCTCCTTTTATTTAGGATGTTCTTCTTGCTGATTCATCTTAATGAATTTGTTTCTTTTTGCTCAAAAAAGGGTACTACTGATGCTTTACCACGACATTTTGTGCACATGTTTGTCTAATTTTCTAAGTATTTTTTGTTCCAATATGCACATCATTTAGGGACGTGTTTGATTATTAAAATTTTAATAAAAGAAAAAAAATGAATATTTTTCATTTTTTAATGGTATTTGATTGCCTAATTTTTTAAATAATTTTAGTTCCACTTAGTTTCTTAATATAAGTTGATGCATAAAAATATGAACTTATTTTTTTAACATGTCCCAAAAAAAATAAAAATTCTAGGTAAGATAGAAAATAGTTCAAAAACTAGAAAGTCAGATATAAATAATTAAATACCAAAAGTTAAAAAATATGTTATCATTGTGAGAATAAAGTAAATATTTTTTATCTAAAAAATAAATGTAATCAAACACTTTGTTTGATAACAAAATGAAAAATAGTAAAAAAAATAGTGTGTTTTTGTGAGGAGTTGAAGATTAAGAATTTCACTAATATGTAGCTCTCTTTTAGACAAAGGCCAGCCAATCAAGCTCAAAATAACGCTAAGAACACGGCAACAAGGGTGAAGGCATTTTGGTTTCTTACATGAAAATTCGCTACATCTCTCAATTTATTTTCTATCATCTCATCTACATTAATTATTATTTTTATCTTTTTTTTTATATTACTATCACACAAAATCTAAATATTTTTTTTAATTTGATATTTGTAATCAAACACAAGTTAATTGTAATCATGGTAAATATACCACACTACAAATGGTACTATGGCACTGTGCCATTATTATTACAGCAAATAGCCAAATCGGTGATAAATACGATGACACTTTTTTGATATGTCTATTGTTATTAACAAAGTCATTTTGGCTTTTCCTAAAAACAATTACTTAGTAGAACTGCATTGAATACGTTTTTTCTTTATCTTTTCCAACCTGAAATTTTATCGTTATTTAGAAAATTACAGTGGCAAAAACTTGAGTATCTGACCTCTGCAAAAAGAATTACATCAAAACTTTAGGAAACTTCTGTAGATAAAAACACATTAATTTTGCATAGATCTTAATATAAATATAATTATAGATATAACATTTATACATCTATACAGATTAACATACGAATCTTTTACTAACATGATTCTACGTTTATAGCTTAATTGGAAATTGATAAATATATTGATGGCTGCATTATTTAAAACACCGGGATTAAGTTTCTCTCCCTTAACTTATACACTTATGTGTGAATGTTACGTATATTTATAAGCAGAGAGATAGCCGAATTCCATATCTATTTTTAATACCAACTTTCCATCAAAGTGGGTTATTAATAAATATCCCTAACGGACTAGAAATATTTATTAATAACCTCTATAGTTAAATATGTTTTTATCCTTAATAAAATTGTAAAATTCAAAACTTTACCATTTTTCTCATTATTTATTTATTATCTTAATAAATCACTAAATAATAAAATAAGCTAATTATGTGGACCAACAAGAATTAAATAATTAATTCTTAAAACTTCCTCAAAGTGAGCTCCTTGCCTCTCGTAAAATTACTAATTAATTCTTAATAATTAACAATTTTTTGGGGCCTGCACTCACAAACTTTATAAATGTACCAGATAGACGTGGAGAGTGCATGTGCCATTAATATCACCCGGAGGGGAACTATCAAGATTTGTGTGTGTTATTCCGAACAATTCTTACCATTGAACGAAATTGTATCTTTTATGATAGAATATTATTGGATGGACCAAATTTATGAAAATTATAATACATACATTACTTTCAATTAAGAAAGAGCACGAACGTCTACTAAATTGAACTTACTAGAAATTTACTAAGATAATAATTGAGAAGTAAGCAGTAAAAGAGTTAACATTCAGATCAGGGAGAGAGAGAAATAGTAAAAAGCTTCAATTTCGATCAGTAATAATAGTACCGAAAAAACATAAAACAAAATTAAAGGTAATTAGTAGATATTAATTAGCTTAAACAACAGAAACAGACAGTACCAAAAGCAAGAAAAACAGCCACAGATCAAATAAAGCAATGGTAGTACGTAACAATTGTGCACCGCTACCGGACTTGATAGTCCCAACAAATTCACCGGAGCTTGCAACTGAAATGGGAGAAGCCGCCGGAGGTGAAGGGAGAGTGGTGGTTGGGGTAGGGAAGAATGATGATATGTTGGGTGATGTCAAAGTTGCCGCCGGAGATGGTGAGAGAGTTGACACACTCGCTGCTGCTGCAAGAATGAACTTCAAAGTAGCAAAGAAGAAGAGAAAGGATAAGCTGAGAGAGAAGATTGATGATGAAGCCATCTCAAATGGAGATCTTGAAATTTTGATTTTTTTGTTAGCTCTAAGAGATAATAAAAGTGTGGGGGGTCCTTGTCTCACTGTTTTGTTGGTTAAACGACAATGTGTCACGGGATTCACAATTCTACTTTTACAACTGCTGTTATTCATACGAGTCGCTTTGAAATGTGCCTAGAATCCATTTATTACACCAGTGATTTGGTTCACCACTTTCGATAATTACAAATTGATAAATTTATACCTCAAGTTTCATAATTCTCGAAAGTTTGAATCATTTGATGTCGAATGTGTAAAATTATCAACATTAGATTTTGGTAATCACAAGAACTTTAAACAAAAGCAACGTATTTTCGATTTTATTTCCAAATCACATGTAATTCTTGTGAAAGTAACGTATTGCATAAAATATATTTTACAAACAGTTATGAATAGCCTACAATCTTTTATCAAAACAAGACATAAATAAATACAAATCCGATCCTGGACCGACCACCAATCCAACCCCGTTGAAAATGCATTCTATCTAATAATAGTCCTAGGACAAATGAAATAGAACTTCACTTCGCTTGGGCTCAACATTAATGAAATGTTGCTCACCAGTTCAATGGTCTCTTGGGCTAATTATGTCAAGCACAAAGAAAATACTTTCTTCCAACAAGAAATAGAACACTAATAACGATCGAAAACAAAGTACTTGTTTCAGCAAAACAACTTATTAACCTCCAAAATTAGAAAATTACAAGCCTCACTGTAAGATAACAACAATTGTAAATTAATGCTACAAAAAAAAAAAAAAAGAATCACCAAGGTGCAACTCCAACAATGTAGTCGTCTTCTTCACTTTGGAATTGCCAAACCTCGAAATAAATATGGCCATAAGTTACATCATGCAATAGCATAAGTTGAACCAACAATTTAAAGCGCTCAAAATGTTTTTCCTCTCTATCTAGAGAAGCCTAAGGTGGGCGGTATCATTCATTCTCTTTATCTGCCAACCCAGTTTCCATGAATGCTGTAACACTGTCACAGAAGAATCTTCAATGCAAATCTTATTTGACATAGCCGGGCTGCAACCAAGGATCCCCGTGATAAGACACTTAATGGGCACAGAGTGGGAAAAAACGCCAATAGTGGAAAAAACAGCAGGAGGGAAGCTAGTACGGACATTAATTTCATGATGAATAGCGGCCCCGCCG
This sequence comes from Lonicera japonica, assembly GCA_021464415.1. Taxonomy (NCBI): domain Eukaryota; kingdom Viridiplantae; phylum Streptophyta; class Magnoliopsida; order Dipsacales; family Caprifoliaceae; genus Lonicera; species Lonicera japonica. The sequence continues at coordinate 62,316,218 of CM038469.1, forward strand.
TGGTGGCTTGATTCTCGAGGTGACATTTCGTCATCAGCCTCTTGATCTCCTGTTGTGGTGACAAATTGTAACCTGCTCTTACCAGATTTCTTTTTCTGAACCACTTGCCGGTGTTTGTGAAGAAAATCGCGATCACGAATAGAATTTGCAAGTGTAGGAGGATTATTGTGGTGAGAAAATCCAGGATTTTCAGTTTGATCTGGTGGCGAGAAATCGGATCTAAGTTTTTCAGGCAACCCAGAGACTGTTCCGGTGAGGAACTGGACCATTCGGAATTCAACCTGCCTGAGTGATTCTCCTGACGGTGCAGAGAAATCGGGCTGGAATCGGTCCATTAGGGTTAGTATTTCGGGCGTGTATATTTCTGATTGGTGGCAGCCTTCCCAAAGTCCATGGCTCATATCTATGAGTGCTTGCGTGGTCTGTATCTGTTCCTCTGAGAAGTTCATCTCCTGCAAGTTTGATTTGCAGAACAACAAAAGTTAAGATGCGGTTTTGACTTCTGAAAGATTACAATTGAAAGTTGTAGCCCAAATGAATTTGAGTCACAAACTTGCACAGGAGTCTGGAAGAGGTAAAGTGATGAGCTGTTGAAATGAATTGAAGGTTACATTCCTATTGTGCTTTTGGGGTATTTTTATTTGGGATGAGTAACATTGCTGAAACTGAAATATGCTACAAAGAAACATCATTCATGAATCAGTGAAAGCCTATGATACTTTGAAATGGTCAAATCACCTGATTTGGATTCTGTTCACCAGTTGTTCTTTGATTCACACCCACCATGTATGATGTATCCAATTTTAAATATCCATTAATGCAGTATAGTTTTATGGTTTGAATGTTAAGTGAGCGTGTGTCCCACATCAATAAGCCCAGCAAAGCTACAAGTGCAAATTTTGCAATACAGTTTGAATGTTAAGAGAGTGTGTATGATTACTAGGATGTCTTAGCTGAAGAGCACGAGAGATTAGAATCAAGTGCCTCCAAGATTATTACCTAGTTTATCTGAGCTCAAAATCAAATTTTTTTTTTTTGATCAGAAACAAAACTTATATTGATAAAAGAGAATCAATGTAAGCAAAGAGGGACTAATGGTTTACAAGTAGTCTACCAAAAGCCCCAGAGCAAAAATGGAAAAAGAAAAAAAAATCAGCATCAACAAAACATCAAGCAAAAATAAACAGAAAAAAACAATCCACTAATTAATTCCCCACAATGCTAGCACTGAATGCACTGTTTGCTTGAGCATTAGAACAGATGCGTCCTTCAATACCACTCACTGTATGCTTCCATCATTAGGACAAATGCCCGTTACAACTTACAAGTTAGAACCCTTTAGAGTAATACTGATTGCAGACACTTGGCTGATGTTTTCCAACACTTAAATGATGTCCCAGAAAGCAAGGGCATTGTTATACTTTCTTTAATAGAGAAGAAAATTCGGAAACATATCCCCATACAATATCCTGATCAACTAAAACTCATATCAAACAATGACTACAGTTCAACTGTAAATATTAATATAAGGAGACGTACCAGAGCCGGAACTGTACAGATATTCAGCTATTTGAAAATAAGTGATGCAATATTTAACCCATCCTTTTTTGATGATAAATTATAGCGCTTTGGCTTGCAAACTAAATGCTTACAATTTTCAATATATTCTTCACCAGCCACTTTTAACTTTGTTCATGTACTCCTAGAATGTTTTTTTTACAAGATTAGTAAGTTGGCAACCGTTCAAGATTACTGAGACTGAACAATCCGAAATTCAAAACATCAATGTGGTTGTGATCTATACTCTGACATTGAGCAACTATGACCAATTCACTCGGATAGCAGTGTCGCGCCAATCTGGTGTGCATTCAACCATAGTTTGGCAGATTCGGATACTTGGGTCAGGCTTAATGACTAGTATAAACACCTGTACTGGATAATTTTTTAAGCAATCTTGACGTACTATCTGTAACCTAATAACCTTTAATTGTTAAACCTACAATGAAAAGTGTCTCTGAATCCACAGAATCTTAAGAAGTAATGATCTTGCCCCTGCATCTATATCGGGACCTGAACATTTTTTCATCTCTTTGTTTTGGGATGGCAATAGTTACCAGTTACCACCTTCAGTGGTAGTTCTATACATGACAAATCCATCTCATACCCAATTATTTGGAGAAGGCCAAGAAGCCCCACTTGATCGTAAGTATATCCAAAGCCATATTTAAGAATCCCAAGCATAAATTCCCAACAATGCCACCTGACAGAATTGAGTATTTGAGTGACAGATGGGGAACGGCAAAGTGAAAACAAAGTTGAGCTTCACATCCTGGACCCATCTATTCATCAATCACGAAAGTTTAAATTTTGACATATGGGTTTGAGAACATTGGTTATAAACTTCAAATCCAAGAGACTTGCACAATATAAGGTATAGAGATAATGTAAGGCACTAGAAAAATGAAATGGCTTTAAGAAGAGATAAATGCATATCAATGAAAACAAATACTAAACATATGTAGATGCAATCAAGCAACTATGGATAAAATGCAAAAAGGCTTGAAGCATGAAGATTTTTCCTAATAGGGTACATAAATTTATAATGGATAAATACAGTTGAATTGCTCATTTGTGCATCAATTTCACTACTAAAACTAGCATTTCTGTATTTGTCAATTCAATCAATTCCAAAACAAGAATATATATATATATATACCTGACAGACTGAAAGAGCAGTAGCTCTAGCCCGATCCAAAGGCGAAGTATAAACAGCACTAAACCTAACCCCCTGAGATTTCAAAAAAACCGACAAAGCCCTCGCTTGGCGCTTCCCATTGGACGTCAAAGCCGCCTCGGGGCACCGGCCGGCAACCAAATCAGGCCGTAAGTTCATGTGACACTCGCCGTGACTGATAAGGAACACCTCCGTAACAGTCCGCTCCTCTTCATCGGATGAGAAGTTCCCGAGGCTCCTCGGGAACTGAGGGGGCGGAGGTAGAGGAGGTGGAGGAGCTAGAACATTGTAAGGGTCCCAGACCTTGATGGAAGGACCGAGGCGTGGAGTGCCGAAGGAAGAAAGTTGAGGGGATAAAGGGGATGCAGATGCGTGGCAGGGTAATATTTCCGGTTCTTGTTCTAGAAGCTTCTTTACTAAACTATCCTCGCTTAATTCTCTTCTTCTTCTTCTTCTTATAATTTGTTCTTCTCGTTCATCATCTTCCTCTTCTTCTTCGGCTTCTTCTTCTTCGTTTCCTTGTACGGACTGAGAACCTCCCATTTAAGCCGGAATCTACCTAGATCTTTTCGATTGATCTGAATCTGAATTACAGTCTATGCAATGTATATTTAGGCATGAATGTTGTGATTTGAACAAGTGTGCGGGAGGGGATTGAATAGATTATTAGGATTTGGTGAAATGGGTGAGATCGAGAGACCGGATATTGTGTTATAGATAGATCTAGTAGAAGTTCTTTCTTTATTTCTCTCTCTCTCTCTGCGTGTGTGAACGATTGTGTGTAGTTCCGATGGAATGGGTGGGGGCGGAATCTAACGCTAACCAGAAAAGAGATTCAGATGTGAATATGTTAATAACATGTTGATCTAATTGGTGTTTGGGATACAAAGGTGACGTTCGGCGGGTGTTTTGAGTTGAGTTTTTGAAATACGGTAACCGATAAAATTTAGAAGTATGTTAAAATGTGGATTTGATTTTTTTTAGAGTTTTTTTCAACTAATTAAAAATCTCATAATTTTTTTTTAAAAAATAGTTACAATTGATCTTATTTATAGATTTTGACGAATATGTTTTAAATATATATTTTTTATTTAATTTTAATTTTTAAATTTAAAGTTATGGTGTTTTAAAAATTTTTTAAGAGAGAGAAAGTAAAGTGAAATAAATTTTAGGAAGTGTAAAAGTAGTAGGGATGGCAAAAAAACCCAACCCGGCGGGTTTTCGACCCGACCCAACCCGAATGGAGCGGGTTTGGGGCGGGTTTTTTTTAGACCGTTTGGTAAAAAAATTTTAAACCCGTTCGGGGCGGGTTAGGTTTTGCCCATTAAAACCCGACCCGACCCGACCCGCTTGTATATATATAAATATATTAATATAAAAATTATATATATATATAATAATAATATATATTATATATATATTGTATTTATTTACCAAAAAATAGACATTTTTTTTACCAAATGTGGAGCCTTAGATTAAATACATTAACATCTCATCTTCTTTATTTTTTTTATATATTTATAAATAATAATAATAATAATAATAATAATAATAATAATTCGGGGCGGGTCGGGGCGGGGCGGGACTCCTAGGTATACTTTGCGGGGCGGGTTTGGGTTTAAAAAAAAAAACCCGTATCGGGTTCGGGGCGGGTTCGGGGCGGGGTGGTATGTATGCGGGTCGGGTTTGGTAATGGCCAAACCCGCCCCGAACCCGACCCGTTGCCATTCCTAAAAAGTAGAGTTGATTTTAAGTTGAGTTTTTAAAATTGGGAGAAAAAAAAAAACACAGACCAAACAGGGCCAAATGAATTTTTTTTAATCACTTACATTTGGAAATTTTAAAATTTCAGATTTAATTAATTTTAAAATTATTTGTTAATTAAAATAAAATTTTAAAATTTTAATTTTTGTCACTTAAATTTTTTGTTAAAAATTTTAAGTGACAAATTCACCACTTAAAATTGAAAACTTAATTTTAAAGAGCATAAAATACTTATTTTATCTTCTTATAATTTAGAATCATGTGATCTAAATAAATTGATAACAACAAAATTGTCATATTAAACAAAATTCAGTTTTTAGATGTGTTATATTCAAACAAACAACATTTTTTCAGAACTAAATAAAAAGTTTTTTCAATTTTAATTTTCAATTTATTTATCAAACGCCACCCAAGTAAATATTACTTACTTTACCCGGAGATGCATCATGGGTCTTTTGCGTCACTTGGACCACCTAGTCACACTTGTCACATATGGGAAGTTATGCTATTGTTAACGCTGACATTATTGTAAAAAGCCCTAATTTCTCATAAAAAAGAAAAATAGACTGAAATTATTGTTAAAATAAATATGATTATTGTTAGAGCAGTGCACTAGTGAATATATAATATATTGTATAATTTTTTATAGTAATACCATACTATGTTAAAATGATATTTGTTTTAGTAATATGGAGACACCTATAACTTTATTAAATCAATTCATACCAAACGAGAAAAACCTAAATTTTTATGATTTTAAATAATAATGTAGCACACAATAATTTCAATATTATAAGGAGAGTTACCGTAAGCTTCTTAGACATTATAAAAAGAGTTATTGTAAACTTTTAGATAGTAGTACAGTAATTAGTAAGCAATAATTTCAAGATTGCAGGGAGAGTCTGAAGTGTACAATAGAATAATAATATTTTAATATGAACACTTCACTTTTTATTATATTCTCCGATAGTTGTCATAAGCCCTCATTATGAGAGTTAATAAATTTCAACTGGATTTTAACTTTAATTTTTTTGTGGTTTTATTCTTATTATATTTTACTATATTTTATGTTTTTGGAAAAGTTAATTAAATAACATTAGTCAGTTAGTTGTGACTCCAAATAGGCCTGGAATATACCTTGGGCACGTTCACAAGTCCGCATAAATAGTCCAGCAGATTATATTGGGCCTCCGAGTAAGTAGGTAGGTTTATAAAGAATTATTATTCGATATTCATATATATGTTTGTGACTTGTATATAAATAAATTAGTTAAAGACAAACAATTTAAAAAAAATAGTCTTGTAGTAAAGAACAATTTCAACTTGTCAATAACAATGATTTAAATCACGTTGGTCACAGCGTTGATCTTAAACTATTTTGAAAAAAAAAAACCCTCAACATGACAAAAATAAAATATGATGGGCTTTCAGGTTGTTGAAATGCCTTAGGTGGAATCACACAAGTAAAATTTTATAGATTTTTTTTTTTATTGAAAAGTAAAACTTTGTAGATTCAAAACTCAGACTTGTTGAGTCGCGTAATGTAAACAGACAAAAATATACTTATTTACTAATTATACAAGGTTTGTGGGCTTTTTCAAGAAGAGATCCTCTATAGACAAATCTGAACTTGGGGAAAACTTATACATTTCTCCTTAAAATTTGGCTTCTATTTTGTGTAGATTAAATGCATGAGTATCAAATAGTAGTAGCGACACAAAGATGTAAGCATTTTTTTTAACAAAAACGAAATTTAAGGACAAACAACAAAAATCCTTCTAATCTTTCCTTTTTAACTAGACTTAGGGGTGTGCAGAAAACCGAAAAAATCAAAAACTGAACCAGCCAGAACTGATCATTTTTTCAAGTTTTGCAATTTTGTTCGGTTAAGAAATCAGACAACCGAAGTAGATCGGTTCGATTATTGGTTTTTTGGTGTATAAAACCGACAAATACCGAACCGACTAGTACACGTATTACATTTTTATTGGCTCGGTGTATTTAACTAATGAGCTATTTTCTTTAAATAATATAGGTTAAATAATTAAAAAGAAATCTCAACAATAATAAATATTTAAAAAGAGAAAATGCCCAAATAATCAACAAGAAAAGAAGGTCCAAAATAATAATTTAGGCCCAAGGTCCAAATTGACAAAAACCAGACGCCAAAACCTACCTCGATTAGTTTTACCCATTTTGACAGTTTGGTTCGGTTGAACTTAGACATAAATTCAAAAAGTTGATTCAATTGGCAGTTTAACCCCTCTAACCAAACCATGCACACTCCTAACTAGACTACTAGTTCACTTGTTCTAGTGATATAAAAAGTTGTGTTTGAATTTGAAAAGATAATGAGTAGTATTGTAGCAACATTAAATAGTGTGTTGTGCATGTGTTCTTCAATAAGTTGATAAGATATGATATGATATTATGCTGACTAGCACCCAATTATTGCACATTTGGGCTTTGTTTCAGGATGGACGGCCAAGACCATAACCCTAATCTAATATGGTGGTCAAATGAGAGAACCTGTCTCGTTCCCAATATTAATGTGGCTCAATTTTTTCAATCAGATATTATTTCAAAGATCAAAATATAAGGGTTTTTTTTAAATTTTTTTGGCAGAGATGATTTTTATAATGGGTAAATCGTTTTTACAAAATTTGAACAATAAATTCTAAACAGAAGTGAGTGTAATAAAAAATTAATATATATATATATATGTTTATTTTAGTCTTTTGAAATTTTAGATAATCATCTCATGTAAAGACTCAAAATATTTCACATCGGTAATATAATGGGAAGGTCCTTGGTATATATGTGGAAACAATGAGCTTAATTTATAATTGGGTGAGCTATTTTGGGGGAGAACTCGGGTCTCACCTCTTTCTAAATTGAATTTTCTAATGAAATTTTATGGAGATCGATTGTCTACTTATTCATTATAGAGTTAAAAAATGACAAAAACAAATGTCCAACGCAGACGAGTTAGTCAATATGTAAATCTATCTTCTATGCTTAGCCTTTTTTTTGGAATGAGACTTTTTCGGTACAATACATGAAAAAGGAGTTTTGATACAATAACTGCACCAAAACTACCCCTACTTTTAATAATAAAGAGATTCAGAATAGAGACTAAAAAAAATATAAAAAAAATATATCGATATTTAGTGGAGCGGACGGAGTAATAAGAAAGTCAACCTAATGCACCCATTATTGAACAAATATGATATTATGTAAATCACCTTTATAAATTTCAATATTGTACATCACAATATAATCTCATGAAAGCAATATAATATATATAATGATGTATCGAATGTCTACAAAAGAATGCAAAGATAGAGAGAAGGGGAAAACCAAAACAGCCTAAACAAACACGACAAAAGAAAGATATGAGATTTCTTTATGGTTGTTGGGGGATCAATTTGGAGGTGCACAATACATCTCTCTCTCTCTCTTTCATTATTGGAGATCCTACGCTAAGAACACTATGGTTGCAAATGGGAGCCCTCTCACACTCTCACTAGTGCTCCCACAATTCATCACCACACAAATACATATATATATATATATATATTTCCCCGTCGGTAATTAAAAACAACTCTTGATTTAAGATAAAAAGATTATTAATTTTTTTATAAAATAATTCTACCTCTTGAATTGGCAAGTTTTACTTTGGTTTCGAACTTATGCTTTGCTGGTGATAATTGGGTCCCAAATTCAATTACTCGTAAATCTTTTTTAATAATTAGCAGTGAATATTTTGATAACAAAGTTTTAGAGAAGATTTACGGCGGTTCTTACTAACGATCACTAAGAGAGACTATTGGCAGTAGGATTCTAACTTAAGACTTATAAATGAAGTATTTGATTTTTACCAATTTAATCAACTCTCGTAGTCTCGTTAACTTTAATAATTAAGTTTTAAGAAATGAATTGAATAACATGAACTTAAAGATTTCATTGCTAGAAATATATAACTTCTTTTTTTTAGGAGAGAATTAGAATGTATCACACAAATAGCTCAATTGGGAAAAACAAAATTGTTGCATTTGTTCCCAAAAGAAAACTTTTCTATTAATGTTAGTAAGTTATTCACAATGTGTGGCTCACTCTTTAACTAAGTTTGTTAGGATTGTTGTTGATTTTGTAACCTGATTAAAGAATCTACTTGACTGATTTGAAGGTTGTTTGTTGCGCAATGTTTCTCGTCTTAATTAATGAATTTGGTCCATTTTATCTAAAAAATTACAACCATCCTAGGATGCTGTGCTCCACTAACACGTCAAAGAGTCAATGTCAAGACGTATTAAAGGTATAAGCGCGTCACAATAATGTGCAGATTCCAATTGTTCTCATTGCTACTTTTGAAAACTGCTTCGTTTTTCTAGTTAAATTTACAATGTAAACTCTTTTAAATTTTGTTAAAGAGTAAATTATTTTGTGAATAGGATTTATAGAAAAATAATGGAGTTGAATTGATACTAGTGGCATTCTGGGCTATCAAATTTTTCAAGATACTTTTAATGTTGTTCTTCTAGCATTTTTTTATTTAAAGTATTTCTTTGTTATAGAGACTAGTGAAAATTGAACATATCTATGATAAAATCAAATCAAATCAAAGTTAAGTGGCTAATAACTTTCACATTCTCTAGACATTAACGAGTCCCCGCACTTTTAGCATTACCAACTTTTGAATTAGTGTAAGTGTAAACATGAGTCATCTAAATATAGTGTAAAGCCAATAGTTTTGTAACACCGTTATTGTAGCGACTCATATCAAAATTTGGAGGAGAGGAGTGAAGAGTTCGGTTCCCATCCTTATAATTCTAAAACAAAAAAGGCGAACGCAAAGCGAACTAGGACACAAAGTAATTTTTTTCTTTTTTAAAAAGAAAGGTTTTATTCTTTTCCTTTTACTACAATAATAACAAAAATCTCTCCTATCCAGGAGGAGAGTTTAACCCATAACCTGCAATTATTTTTCTTGACAATAATGATGTGGGAAACACAAGTGATATGTAACCTGTAAAGTATTGTAGACGTGAGAAATACAGATTAAATTTGATCAAATATAAAATAAAAGTTCACATTAAATTTTGGAGGAAGCAAACGAGGGCTTATTCACCATGTCTTACGTAACATTCGGTGGATTCAGAGTCTAAATTGATTAAATATTATCAAATACGAGTTAACATAACTATCAATTCAAATTGCAATACATTCTAATAATATGAACTTAAAGTAACTATTGCTTCGTTACTTCGATTTGATTAAATAATTTTTTTTTTTGAAAAATTGATCCGATTAAATATTATCAAAATAAGAGTTAACATAACCTTCGATTCTAATTGCAATGCATTCTAATAATATAAACTTAAAGTAATTATTGCCTTGTTACTTTGATCCATTTGTCCTTAATATGAAAATTATTTTTACTCAATCATAGGGTCTTTTAACTCCTTCAAATCACGGGCAAATTATATATCCAAAATGCATTGATTGCAGTGTGAGGAATCAATGTATTTTTTTTACACAATATTTGAATAATTAAATATTTTTATTTGATTGAGTTAGTACATATATTGTTACTCCCAAATAAATCAAAATGGTTGCCAATAATAACACAACCAATTTTAATTAGGGCACACGAATTTTAAGTAAATTCATTTTTTTTACTGCCACAAGTAAGTAGACTTGGCAAAATAAAGATGAACTTTGAACCCTTGGTACATTTCACTCAAATAGTAACTATGATAAGCTTACGAATTTTAATTTTTTTTATAGAAGCTTACGGAAATTTTTAGATTAGAATGATATATTACTTGGATATTTTATAAGAACGGATTGAGAAAAAGGCAAAGAAAATTTTAAAAAATATTTTTTTTACTTATAAATTTTTATCAAGTGTATTAAATAAATTTTATTATTATTATGTCTTATAAAAATACAATTCATATAATACATGTTAATAAAATAAATTTATATTTTATAATAGACTGCCAATAAAAATAAGTGAAAAAAAAATACTTGACAAACATATAATTTCTCTAAAATTTAACTTAATACATATAGTGCGGTGAAATGAAAATTTAGGTGTGGTCCAACCGACAACCAATCAAAATAGGAGAGCACGTTGTTTTTGAAAAGTGAATTTTCTCCGTATGTATGTTTGTGTATATAGCGGGTACAGGACAAGTCGCCGCGGCTGCCATTTCTGCGAAACTCTGGAGTCTGAATCTTTGAGCGTTGAAACGGACCAGCGGCCGAGGATAGTACCTCTCTCTCTCTCTCTCTCTCTCTCTCTCTCTCATTGGAAACCCATTTACAACCAACACGCAGCTTCTTTCGTTCTGTCTCGGTCTCCTTTTAACCTAGCCGCCACCATCACCCCGGCAAATCTCTATCTCTCTTTCTCACCAACCCCCATTTCTAGTTCCCCTCTTTCATCTTCTTAATCCAAAATTGTTGCCGTCTTACTTATATTTCACACGCAGCAGCATTGCTCAGGTAAAAGGCTTCCTCTTTCTTTCAACATCTATTGTTGTACCTTAGAAAGTTGATTTTTTTTTTGCGGTTATTAAAATTGTAATCAATTTCATTCCAGGCATTATTTCTAGGTTGAAACTGTTTATTTATAAACCAAAGGACAACCAATTTAATATAGGCATATACTATCTATTTAACAAGGCTCAATGGTTTTTGTATAATAAAAAATGTATAAGAGATAAAGAATTGTGTGGCCAAGATTTAAGATGCAATGGCTTTGGCATGGATTACGACCTAGTTACTATATATATATATGTGTGTGTATATAATTTTTCGTGATAAAGTTTGTATTATAAAGTACATTCAGAGTTGAGCACATGGTTTGTGTCCTTAGTTTTTAGGATGTCATGTTACTGGTATCTTTGATCTGTGGTTTGCATTCAGATTCCTCTGTTTGCATTTAAAATTCTACCTTTTTTTTTTTCTTTTTAAAAGTAGTATTTTTTTATTTTTTATTTTGACATTGTCAACCTGCCCAGCCTCCGCCAAGGGTTTGGTGCATTAGCACTAGCACCTTATTTCTCATTTGGTTTGAGTTTTTGCTCATTCCTACAATCCAATATTGTAATTTCACATAGAAAGTTTGAGCTCCATTAACTTATGATTCAACCTCTCGACATAAACTTATGATTCATAGCTCTGTTTTCAAGTACCGTGACTCTCTCTCTGTCACGCACCCATGCAAACTTCATACAGTGGCCAATTGGTTACTTAGAAAATGCATGAAAGTCATTTCATAATTAAGGTACTTCTGATCTCAATTAGCTGATTTGAGCCCAGCATAACTATTTTATGATAAGTAGTATCTGGAAGGCATGAAGTGGTTTGAAACCATCAACAAAGTTGTATCCTAGAAAGAAAAAGGGGCTGTAGGAGAAGTCAAAAAAATGTTACCTTGTTTGTTTCTCAATTACAAACCTCAAATTAATGTGTTTTGAGTGCTCCTCGTGGTATTGCTTGGTAGTGCATGCCTTCTCACCTTAGCACATCCGCGTCTCATAAGTTTCCTTGCTGTTTTTTCCCCAATTAATTCAGACCATATTGTGGAATGTGCAGGTTATCTAAGCTTGTCATCTGATCAAATATTTCAAGCTTTCTATTAGCTGGGAGAGCAGTTAGCTCTCTCTGCTTCTCAAAAACCCTTAAGTTGTCCCTTGGCAGCTTGGTCTTTGAATCTTCGTGTAACATATAACTGATTTGACATGGCGGCAGTGATGCATTTATGTGGAGCTAAAACTCCCAATCTTTCATTTCCACGGAACTTGCATGGTCAACCTTTCTGGCCAAGACAGCAGCTTGATTTTGTATCAAAAGTGGGTTCAGCTACCAGGTTATGCAGAACATTGGAGGGTTCATGCAGGGGAAGAGTTCTACGAGTAAGTTGTCAGCGAGGAAATACAGATGTTCTCCAATGGAGTAATACCAAAAATCAATTTTCTGAAGGAGTAGCTAACGAATTCACATGTGTGATGAAGTTTGGTGGATCATCAGTGGCCTCCGCTGTGAGGATGAGAGAAGTCGCTGAACTTATCCTCAGCTTCCCAGAAGAAAGACCTGTGATAGTTCTCTCTGCTATGGGCAAAACAACTAACAAGCTTTTACTGGTATTAGTAATTTCTTTTTCTCATTTCTTTATTCTTTTTAAGTATTTTGGTTGCCCTTAAACTACTTTCCAGATTTTACTGACATCATTGGCTTGTATTTTAGGCTGGAGAAAAGGCTGTAAGTTGTGGTGTTTCTAATGTTAGTCAGATTGACGAATTGACTTTTATTAAAGAATTGCATATCAGGTAAGAACATCATTTCCCGTATTATTTGAATAAGCTATTAATCAGATTTACAGTGAGGCGTTAGTGTTCTGATTGGGCTTCTTTTTACATACTCAGGACTGTAGATGAACTTGGAGTAGAGAGGTCCATCATTTCAAGTAAGTTTTCATTTAGCAATATGGTTAAGCTATTTTGTATTGATGTAAATAATTCGTAACTCAGTATTATAAAAAAAATTGTCTTCCTAAATGAGTGCAATAATGATTGGCATGTACCCATAAACTTCACGAACAGGTCAGCGATGTTTATGTCATTTTGATTTGTGAAAAATTAGAGCTTGAAAATCTTAAATGGTATACCCCCCTAGTGTACTTATTGTTGATATTTATTGAAGCCTTCTATCCTATACTTATAGTATCCAATTTCAATGAGTGATACAACCATATGAACTCTTTCTTAAACAAAGGGAGGTCTAGTCTCTTCCTTTTTTTTACAATCTACCAATAACAAAGAAGGGATGGGATGCAACCTAAATCCTAATGCTACGTGTGAGACTCATACCCAGCTGAGCCTGGCCTCGGGAGGGCAAGAAATTTCTGTGCATGTAATTTCAGAACTATGTGAACTCTAATTTATGTTGTTTGTCAGCGTGTCTGTTCAAGTGATGCTAGTGCGGTAACGCATCCTTGTAAACAACTGTTTGGATCGTCATACTTACTCTGTGGAAATTGCAGAACACCTAGAGGAATTAGAGCAACTTCTGAAGGGGATTGCTATGATGAAAGAGTTGACTCTACGCACAAAAGACTACTTAGTCTCATTTGGGGAGTGCCTATCCACGAGAATTTTTGCTGCATATTTGAATAAAATTGCTGTGAAAGCCCGCCAAGTATGTTATTCCTTTTATTAATTAAACTAAAAATAGGCAACTATTGCAAGTTTGTAAAGGTACCTGATTATTCATTGCTTTTAATTATTGGCTAATTATACTGGTGTTCATATTTTTGCAGTATGACGCATTTGATATGGGTATCCTAACAACGGATGATTTCACAAATGCGGATATTTTGGAAGCAACTTATCCTGCTGTTGCAAAGAGGTTACATAGTGATTGGACTAGTAATCCTTCAATTCCAATTGTCACTGGTTTTCTTGGAAAGGTACTATACTTTTAAAGTTCTCCGCATGTGCTTGGATAAATATATGTATTTCATTAGATGGTATTTGATTATTGATGTTTTAATTGTAGGGATGTAGAACTTGTGCAGTCACTACTTTAGGCAGGGGTGGTAGTGATTTGACAGCCACAACTATTGGTAAAGCATTGAGATTGCGAGAAATTCAGGTTAGCCTAGTTTTTGATTACATGTAATCAACTGTTTTCTCTAGGTGTTCTTATGTAATACACAAATGTACATGTAGCATATATCAACATGCACGCATTAGTTATTGCTTGTGTGGTTATTTATAGTTGTCAATCATTGTGAATCAATATCCTGTCAACCCAGCATCAAATCATGAAAATAATCATAAGATCCGTTGCAAATTAAAAAAAAACGAAAAGAAAAGAAGATAGTAGATCATACGAAATATATATATTAAAATAGAAAATATAATAATGTACATTCTAATGTAAAACTGATTGTGAAATATCGTTGTGTAAATGAAAAGTCTCGGCTTTTACAGCAATATTTGAATGCCACATAACTGGGGCCAGTTTCTGCAGTATCTCATTTGAATTTAGAATTTGTATTGAATCCCAATTTATCACTTCTCTCTTAATAAATGCATACGTATTCTCCCCCCCCCTCCCTGTTGCGGTTATATTGCTCTTATTTCTTAAGAATTCAACGTCGTTAGTTTCATTCTTCTATGTAAAAGCTCTTCACATAAACGCTCAATTCCTCAAGGCATTGCTTGCAAGTCGATTGACTTGATAGCAAAATTATGGATGCCATGCCTCATTCCTTTTGAGTTGTTAGAAGATGGAATGGTCCTAATGATGGACTTGGATCGAGAATTGATGGATTCCAACAACCGTGTATATCATTGTTTATCTCAACGAATTCAAGTCCAATGGAGTGATTAGTATCTGTATGAATCTCATATGATATTTCAAGGCTAGATATTTGAAAAACTTAGTTCTCAATAAATCCATGACAGGTGTGGAAGGATGTTGATGGTGTTTTGACATGCGATCCTAATATATATCCACAAGCAGAACCTGTGCCATATCTAACCTTTGACGAGGCAGCTGAACTTGCATATTTTGGTGCTCAGGTATTGTAATTTTATTGCTTTAAAATCTTAGCTGGAATACAAATTCAGGTTTCTCGGATGGCTGATAATGGAGTACTGATAACATGAACACATTACTCTAAATAAAATACTATACTTGCGATCCCCCTCCTGTGGGATTTAACTGCTTTGGCTTACTCTAATTTTCCTTTTTCCAAATTTGGTAGGTAGATGTTCTAATTTAGCTTGGATCACACAAATCTATATATCTTCAAATTCTTTTAAATGATACCATATCAATTAAAAAAAAGTGCAAAATAGAAAGAAACATGGGCTTGCCCCCAATAAATCTCCTTTGGTTTGTGTAGTACTGGCCGTGAAGCATATAAAACAGAAAATGTAAACCGAAATTTTGCAATGTGTAACAATGTGCTTTCACAGGTCCTGCATCCACAGTCCATGAGGCCTGCTAGAGAAGGCGATATTCCTGTTAGGGTTAAAAACTCTTACAACCCTAATGCTCCAGGTACCCTCATCACTAGAGCAAGAGACATGAGTAAGGTTTGTAGCAGTATACTAGGAAATATATATATTTTAATTTTGTAGAAACCATTGAAATCCTAAATCTTCCCTTTTCCACTTACAGGCAGTATTAACTAGCATTGTTTTGAAGCGGAATGTTACCATGTTGGATATTGTTAGCACTCGCATGCTTGGTCAATTTGGCTTCCTTGCTAAAGTAAAGAGAAACTAAAACCTGAAGCTTATTTTTATTCCTTTATCTGGTTCATTTGATCTGATTCTGTTTTCTAATTTCACCATGGATGATGTTGACTCCCTATTCAGGTGTTTTCAATATTTGAAGATTTGGGCATATCTGTGGATGTCGTAGCTACTAGTGAAGTGAGTATTTCCTTGACCTTGGATCCATCAAAGCTTTGGAGCAGAGAACTGATTCAGCAGGCAAGCGTATGATATTATCATAAGCTAAATTAATTTACATTTCATTATCAAACTGTTAGATAATTTGCATGAACTTGCCTAATAGGCATCTAAGTAGCATGGAATTAGAAATGCATATTACTTTTAAAATTATCATATAGTAAGAGCCAACTCCAACCTCATTTGCCACTGTTTTTACCAGGAACTTGATCATGTCGTGGATGAACTTGAGAAAATTGCAGTTGTGAATCTTCTCCAGCACAGGTCAATTATCTCTCTTATTGGGAATGTGCAGAGGTCATCTCTGATACTAGAAAAGGTACTTCATTTACCTGCTGCTGCTGCTTCTATCAGTCATTCATTCAGAATTTCAGACTGACCCAACTGTAATTTCTTTGTCAAGTTCTATAGTATTTGTCCTACTTGGTATTCCCCCCCCCCAATAATATGATGATTATCAATTTCTTCGTAACCTCGGTCTCTTGTCAAGTTGCTGGGAAGTAATTGTGTGTTGTTCCTTGGCATTAAGTGCAACCTTGTCGGAATGAAATGATCATAAGCATTTGATTTTTATCATATTGCTGACGAGTATTATTAATTCTCATTATCTGGTGTACTTAAATCCAGGCTTTTCATGTTCTTCATAACAATGGAGTCAATGTTCAGATGATCTCTCAAGGTGCGTCTAAGGTAATCTTCGAACAATCTTCCTCTTTTGTTTCAAGAAGATAATATTCACATGCTCATATTCTACCATGTAGAACTAGGCTTTGTGTTGGTGAATTCATGCTCCAATTGGAGATGTGTGTCAGTATACCAGAGAGCTTACGGTACTAATCCATTGTTTTGCTTTTAATGCAAACCAGGTCAATATTTCATTGATAGTAAATGACAGTGAAGCTGAACAATGTGTAAGGGCTCTCCACTCTACCTTCTTTGAGAACGATATCTCGGAACTAGTACAGGAGTATAAAATTGAAAATGGTCATGCTTCAACATGTGATAATGGACGTTGATGGACTCGCTATTGATTTCTCAATTTATCGACAATACTTGTTTGCACAATGTTCCCAGGCCATTTTATTATTGAGGAGCCATTATCCCTCGACCTTCACATGAGATAAGATGTAATATATGTTGCGACTTTTTTAAGTTAGATGAATATGGGACTGTATTGTCTCTGTGTTACATTTTCGTAAGGTGTAGCGTAATATGTATCACGTGCCAGGCAGATTTTATGGACTAGGCTTATTTTGTTACTGTTATCAGTTTAATGCACCAAGTGATGTGGTGTTTGAACCTGAAATGTTTTTGATAGAGAATGAATTATTATTATGAGATCCCTTCATATTTTTTTTACTGTTATCAGTTTAATGCACCAAGTGATGTGGTGTTTGAACCTGAAATGTAAGTTCTACCTTGATCAGTTTTTAATGTATTATTGCTATGACATCTTACCAACCCAACCATTGAGAGTCAAGTCCAATGAGTCGCCATAATTTCAAGATTCATAGTTTTATGTACAATTTTTGCACTAAATTTCACAGTAGTGAACAGATTTTGTTCTGGATGAAAATGTTTAGATTATTGTTCTTTCAAGATGTGTAAAACGCAAATAGTAATTCTTCATGTAGGATGGATGGATTAGCATCCAAATCATTAATAACAGTAAAAATGGAAGTTTCCTTGTAAAGCTTTGGCATCACCAAAATGGAAAAGAAAGAATGATAAGAAATTTTTTGAATATCTACTATAACAGTTGTAACGTACACTCTACAACAAAAACAGGGAAAAAATAAAAAAAGAGCAAAACATTTAAAAAGCAGGAACATTTCCTTAAATTCCCTAACCTACTCTCTTCTCTCAAACTAACCAGCACCAAAATCAAACAAAACGGCACAGAAATCGGATATAGAGATAATAAATCAGTTAGGTCTAAAAAATTTATTCTCCTTTAGTGTGCATGTTTGGTTTGGTTAAACTCCAACGCAGATTCTGCTTTTCAACTTATGTGACCAGTAGGCATGGCTTAGAACTTTGCTTATGCCTCAGATTTTAATGGATGTCTAACACATACTAAATCATCTAATTTATTTCCATCCATTTTGTAAAGAGAGACGCCTTCCATCTCAACATAATGATCCCTTGCTTCACTTCTCAGACTCTTCAAAGGCATTATTTCCCATTTACTGTAATTTGAATTCTTCCTTACACCAGCCATGTCAGCGGATCCAGAGATGGGCCCACTGTCACTAGGGCCCGCATTGCTCCACACCTTACAATTACCAAATTGTCCCAACCCATTGACTTGACCACCTTGACTCCTTTTCAAGCGCAAGGCAGCTGCATGAGCTCTGCCAATCAATTCTCGACTTGGCACATCCGACCAGTCTTGCTTCCTTTGTGCTCTCATTGGAGAATGGATTCTAATAGCCTGAAAGGTAGAACACTCGATATTTAGATATGTGACCATACATCTGATTAATATTACGCATGTATCCATATCTTTTATGCTGTTTTTCGGTTGCAAGAAAAAAGGAAATATACATACACCGAGGCACTCTAGGAGCTGGTAGTATGCCCTTCCTTGAAGTGGATTGTGCCCTTTTCTTGGCGTTGAGAAGTATCGGGTCCTGTGAGAACATCATGATAATGGTCAGCAACGTGTGTGTGTGTGTGTGTGTGAGAGAGAGAGAGAGAGAGAGAGAGAGAATATGGGTTGTTTTTCTTCTTATTTTTTCACAGTATAGTCAATAAAATGAGCCATTGAAGCTGCAAATCAAGAACGCATGCCAGAACCACAAGGAAATAAGACATTAAAGTTGTGGCAAGAGCATTAAGTTAAGGACCAAAGATATAAAACATACGTGTGGTTCAATATGTAACTTTATTTGATTATTTATTTTGTTTGGGAAGGGAAATGAAATTTAACCCACCATTCAGTATAGCCAGGATCAACTGTAAAACCATATATGTCAACAATGTCACACATAGAAAGTGCCAGTTCAATAGATTTCATTCCAGTTCCTTTGGCACCTCTGCGAAGTACAATACCTTGGAACAGATAAACTGGATTTGCAATACTCTGCAACATAAACATGAGAATATATCAGTAATAATTGAATTAACCGGATGACTTGGAAAATGTTCCAACAAATCAAATGAGACTGTCATGT
Source organism: Lonicera japonica (assembly GCA_021464415.1). Classification (NCBI taxonomy): domain Eukaryota; kingdom Viridiplantae; phylum Streptophyta; class Magnoliopsida; order Dipsacales; family Caprifoliaceae; genus Lonicera; species Lonicera japonica. The sequence goes on from CM038469.1 coordinate 62,335,393, forward strand.
TGACCTTCATCCTATGATGCACGAACACTCTCTCAGAGGTCACGTGTCTTGCCCAACACGTGTCGGAAGGTTTGACACGCTCCAACACATGAGGGACACGTGTGTCGGAGAGTGTCCCATAGTTAATTATATTTTTTTTAGGCAGACACGTGAAGGACACACGTGGGACACTTGAAGGACACGTAAAAGGGGATCAAATTATAAATAACTAAAAATATATAGGTTCAAATAATAATAAAACAAACCTAATAATCTTTTCTCTTTCCCGTAAAACCATTCCCCAGCCACCATTGAAACAAAACCCTAGCCCCAACTCTCAGCCATTGACGACTTCTCTCCGGCATCCCATAAAAGGTACGCTACTCTCTCTCTCTCTCTCTCTCTCTCCGTCTATCTCTAAGCATGCCACATCTTCAATAGATCGAGAGAGGGGGGAAATATATGCATACTATTGTTGTTAATTGTGTGGTGCAGCGAATGAGATGCAGAGGCGGAGGATGAGGGTGAAGGTGAGGAAGACGAAGGCTGCAGTGAGTGTGGTTAAGGAGAAGAAAACGAAGGCGGGCGGATGAGGAGATGAAAGCTAGGGTTTTTGCAACCAAAGGCATTTTGAAAGACTATTTTATCCTGTGGGAGTGTTAAAAGGTCAACATTCTCCTAAAATTAATTGAAAACTTAAATAAAATATGAAATTTGACCCCTTAAATTATTACATCTTTTATTTTGATCCCTTAAACTACAACAGACCCCTAAGTTATTTTTATTTAATTCTTTTACCCTCAAACTAAAAATAATGATAATGTTTATTTAATTCCTAAATATTTATAATGTTTATTATATATATATATAATTAATAATTAATTAAGAATGTGTCTCCCCCACGTGTCTTGTCCTACATTTTGGAAAATTTGCGTATCGCGTGTCATGTCGAAATGCGTGTCGCGTCCATGCTTCATAGCCTTCATCTAAAGGTCACACAACAAACTTGAACTCTCTATATCTCTTTCTAACCCTTGAAAGGCATGAGAATGAAAGGAAACAGACTAAGGAAAAATAATCATATATGATCACTGCCAAATAAATAAATAAATCAAACTGATAATCTCAATAATCCGGCCTTTCATCCTCAGGTATGCCATTCTGTGGCCAAACTCATACCCCATTTTTCAAGCAGGTAATCAGATGAAAGCAATCATCGCATTATCAACCTCAGATGCAGTATTTACCTTAATCATTGCATTGAAGTCTCTGTGGGTCACACTTTTGATGATTAGTACCTCATCATCTGCAAGAGGGAAAGTAGGAAGCGCTGAGTACACGCACGGAGCCAATTGATATATAATATTAAAAAATTATATATGGGTGGGGTGTAAAGTAATTGAAAATATAATGATAAAAACATTAGGGTATGGCTATTAATACTCCAAAAAGTGCCCTCAATGTATTGAAAATGTCAAATACAGTATAAATATAAAGCGTTACTAAAGATTGTTTTGGAGCAGCAAAAGTTTTCATTTGGAGTGTTAATAGCATTACTCAAATTATAATTAAGATGAACTAATGTAACATTACTCAAATTTTCATCATAGAATGGACTCTTTTAGTGATGAGAATTTGTGTTTTGTTACAAATTCCACCACGTCATCATCTTTGCTCATGACAATGTGGATGAATGATAACTTGGTTGTGTAATTGTGTACGTGGAAAATTATTAGATGACATAGATAATGAGACCATAATAAAACGGTTTTAGAACTTGAAAAATCGTCAAATCTGGATGATTGTAATTATGCTCATGACAACGTCATGAATCAAGTATCTAAATTTTTTTCTTCTGTTATTCTATTGCCCCCACTCAAAATAATTCCTGGCTATGTCCCAGGCTGAGTATTGATAAATACTACAAATAAACTTCAGTAACCATAATCAGTTTTATTGCGCTTTTCTATTTTAAACAGGGTAAAGAAACCTCCATTCTTTATAAATGACATGAGGAATAAACGTAATTCACTTTTAATCACAGATATGTATAATGATGGTTGGTCAGGCACTGCCTTGACCCCAATAAAAGTTTGCTCGGTTCTGGATACAACATTAAAACAAAGCAATCTGAACCACATGTACCCTACTCTTAGCTGCTTTGAGCATGATATATCCAGTTTTATTATTATATAACTATTGCTAAATTGATTATTAGTGATAGACCAGGGCGAAAATGCTTCTAAGAAACCCATGGACGTGTCGGATATTGGCACATGTTGGACCCTGACACTCCACAGTCCACATACACCCTTGGGCATGTGTCTGATACTTCTTTTAGCGTGTCCACAATTTAAATATACAATTTTTGTTTCAGAAATTTGTCCGACACTTTTTGGACACTCTTGGGCACTCGTCCTACAAGTGTATGTTATTCTAACACGCAAAATACAGAATAAACTACGAACATCAAAAAATAATTAAATAAATAGATTAAAAAAAAAGGTCAGATACAGCAAAATGTTTCATCAACGAAACACAAAATGAAAGGATGAGGGGTTGCGCGCGCGTGTGAGACAGAAAGAGAGTATGAATTCACCTGACCCATTAAGGATCTTGACCATGTTACGAGCAGCACCCCTCACCACAAGACGGAAATCTCTCTTTAGACCAACATACTTTGCATACTTCTGCAAGGCATTTTGTGAAGATAAGATAGGTGAATAATTTGGTTAGAGCTTGAATAACAACTAGCAAGTCCCAAGCAACAGAAAAAATGAAAGCAAGCCTGTGACAAATTTATATAATTGTGCCTCACTGTCGGTTATTATGGGGAAACCTACATTAAAAAGTAATTTTACCTCATTAACTGGTGCCTCATTATCCCGTATGACTGCATCATGACTATCAATTTCTTTTCCAAACTCTGTCTTCAAAAGATCTCCTGAATTCCCAACAACAGCACATGTTTTAAACTGGCGGGGTCGGAAGGGTGGCTTTGATGGCAAAATTAAACTAAGGTGCTCCTCACAAAGAGAACGATTGTAGCATTTGTCAGCACCCCTGCATCCATGAAAAGGAATATAGGAACATAATGTATGACTACTTAGTAGCTGAATAAAACTAGAATTAAATGTGTTATTATTACTATGATTGTAGTTTTGTTATCATAAAGCAGGATAATAGCATACAATTGTGCTATCCTTTTCGCTGCATAGTCCAACCAACCATCTGGGCGAGCATCTAAATATTCTCTTGTCAGCACAGTAGTCATGTTACGATACTGCATTGCACACGGGGCTTAGGTTAAAGCATTTACTTTGAATGAAATTACCACGAAGAAAAACAAAATACTAACCTGTTCCCACAACAGAATTGCCTCACAAACATCATAATTATACTCCAAGGGTTCATATACCTTAAACTGTTCATTATACTGCAATCAAATATCATCAAAATCTGGGGTTGAGTTACAGATGCATCAAAAAGAGAGAGCGAGGGAAGGAGAAAGATTAGATAGTATCAAGAAGAGACTAACCCAGGTGCTGTTAGTGCCTTCAGGAAATTTAAGAACCACTTTGCAGTGATCAATAATATGTGCAGTAAGTCCAAGGCCTCTGTTTGCCTACATGCAATTCCAGGGTTCGGCGAAGATTAAAAAAAGGACTCCGTATTTAGACATAAGTGCACTTCCAAAGGCCAGAAAGAATCCAAGTGGTAAAACAGTAACTGAAAAATGTAACTTCAAGCTAATGAGTAGTCGAGATGTGTACTAGTACAAAACCAAACTGCATTTGAGTATAATATATGATTCATCTTAAACCTCTCAACTAGACAACAGAAAGGCATTAAGACTCCATTTGTAATGTCCAAATGGTGTGGTCCAGGACTCCACTATATAAAAACTTGTATATATACCACATTCCAAAACATTATTCATGATTTATGCATGTATAATAAACACATAATTGAAGGAATGGGGAATCTAACCACGCATTGCTGAACGCTGGACTGAAAATCATACAAGATCCGTATTTCCTCTTTGTTGGAATCGATTTTCTGGTTACCTGCAAATATATAATAAGTAAGGTATAGTGGGAGTGCAGGAATTAGAAATTAGGGGGGTATGGAAAGCTGTGAAACAAACCGGTGAAGAAAGTGGATTGAATAGCGAAGAGAGTGATAGAGAAAACGCAGGCAGCAAAGACAAGATGAAGAATGGCTGGTCTCTTGGTGGTGTTGATTGATGAAGATGAGGCCTTCATAGGTCTCGTCATCGTCAGTATGCGGATAGGATGGGATGGGAGTCCCCTCCCCTCCCCTCCCCTCCCCTCCAAGTTAGCCTAACAATGTGTGTTTAACGGAACGGCCGAACTTGTATGCAAAAAATTGAGATTAAAAAGAATAGAATTGAATTGAATCGAATCACAATGGGCGAGGCGAAATGAAATGATAGAGAGAAGAAAGCAAGCGATGACAAATAGGGCATACACTTAATAAAAAAAAAAAGAGTAAATTTGGTGGAATGTGAAGTATAATTGGTGTTGGATCTGAGGAGTGAAAGTGAATGTAATGTTTGTGGGCGGATCTGCAGAGGAGTGAGAGATCGAGGGAGAAGAATGGGATGAGCTCTGAATGTTATCAGAGGGAGGTTGGTTTATTAGAGTCGGTGAAGAGGCCTTTTTTACTTTACTCGCACATCGATCGATTGTTTATGCATGTATGTATGTATGTATGTATGCGGAATTGCGAGTTGGTCGATCCTTTCCTCCTTATAAAAATCTACCTTCCCAGGTTAAGGTTATTATTTTATTTAATTTAATTAATAATATCAAGCTGCCGCGTTTGATTTTTTATTTTTTTTTAAGAAGCATTCTGATCGAACGAAGTTGTGCATATTAGTGTTTGTTTAAATCGATTCTTTAAATTCACCATTAAATATTTAGCATGATTAATATTTTTTAATATTAATTGTTTAATTATTTTAAATTTTAATAATTTCAAAAAACAAACACTTTATTATATTATTACTAAAATACTTAAAATATACCTATTAAATATTTAGAGATAATAAAACATTCCTTAATTTATGATTGCCGTGGTCTCAGTAGGTAAAAAGGGTTGGCAGGTTTGAATCCCCTTCTCCTCTCCCCTTCTTTAAGAACAACCCAATCTATCATCTTTTGTCTAAAAAAAATAAAAAAATCCCTATCTTTTTATGGCTAAAAATATAAATCTTAAAATATAATTCACTAATTATTGTGAATAAATGAGGCTCGATGACACCCGTTAAATGGCAAAATTGACTAAAAAAACCATAAAAGATTAGTCTCTCCCTTACAGGATATTTATTATTTATTGCCAAATTTTGTAAATTAAATTTCTCAAAGTAAAATAAGAGTAGCCAATGCCTTTTATTTGTGCGTATAAAATGCCAATTTTGGAAAATGTATATTACTAATTTGACTGTGAGAACGTCCGGTGCCAAAAAAAAAAAAAAAAAAAAATGTAACTTTCTAGTAAAAAGCTGATGAGCATTTCTGTTTTCAAATGGCATTAATCGCGTGATATGCTGTGACTACTTGTACAGTGGAGACTCTCTCTCTCTCTCTCTCTCTCTCTCACAGATAGCAACAAACAAGAGGCAAGGTAAATGTGGATAACCATTTTTTAGCTCTTTAAAAGAATAATCAATCTCTCACAATAATTTACATACATACAAACACATGTCTGTTAACAGTTGAAGTTCACCAAAAGTTAGTGATCATTTTCATATCTCCCCTTAGGGTTTCTTCAGTCATTACAACTTTGGAGCTTCATACAGCCTTGTTTTCTCGTCAATTTGTTTTTGTGATCTTTTTCAATCTGAGTGAAGGACAGAGAGAAAAGAGGAGCGATTACAAATAAATACAACCATGGATCACAGAAAAGAGGATGTCTTTCAAGAATTAGCAATTGTCAAGAAGTTGCTCATAGAAAATGATTACACAAATGCTAGAGATAAGTTACTAAATCTGCAGAGCCGCTTTCCCAATCTCGACAAAATCTCTGAAATGATCATTGTATGTGAAATACTATCATCTGCAGACCTTGAGTTCCCAGATTGTGGGACTGACTGGTACTGGGTTCTTCAACTGCCCCCACTAGCAAGTGAATCCGATATCCAAAGCGCGTATCTCAAATTTACTTCCCTTTTAGAACCTCTCAAGAACGACTTCCCCGGTGCTGCATCTGCCCTGAAATTCATCCGGGATTCATTTTCCATGCTTTCAAATGCAGAGAAGCGCTCATTGTTTGATTCAAAGAGAGCTGTGAATCTGTGCATTACTAATTATATGGATCTCGAGGAGAACGTTAATGTTTTAGAGGAGTCAGTTACAGAGATGGAGGAGAAGAATGTTGATGAAGAGTTGGAGGTGGAATGTGCCCAAGAACAACCTACTTTTGTAGTAGGCCAAGTTTGGGCTATTTATGACGAAGAAAACATGCCTCGAAAGTATGCTCGCATAAATGCCATTGATAAGTCTCTGTTTGGATTGCACATAAGTTGGTTGAAACCTGTTCCAGATAGTGCAGACGAGAGGAGGTGGTGTAAGGTTGGATTGCCGGCTGTGTGTGGATTTTTTGAACTGCAAGAGGATGAAATGATGGTAACTGAACTCGAAATTTTTTCCCATGTAGTATTTCAACTTGCAAGTCCAGTACCTTATCGAGTTGAGATCCGCCCCAAGAAAAAAGAGGTTTGGGCGATTTACAAAGATTGGAAGCCAAGCAAATGGTGCTCTTTTCCTGAAGAAAGGGACAGATCCTTATTACAGATGGTAGAGATCCTAACAAATTATTCGAGCCAGGTTGATGCGAAGGTTGTGGGGTTGGTAGAAGTTGAAGGATACCCAAACGTTTTCAAAAGATGCAGAAACAGCGATAGCACTTTCACAATCCCTTCAACACATTTGTTCAGGTTTTCTCATAATGTTCCAGCATCTAGATTTCCCAGTGATGAAATGGATGATGAAGATGAGACATGGTTCGAGCTGGATCCTATGGCAGTTTCTGATATTATAGGTTGCAATCCAGATAATCAATGCCCACCGGATACAGAATCATTAGATCTCAAATGGTCAGCAAAAGGGCTTGCTCCAAAACAAGTATGGGCTGTATATGAGAATCTTGATTCCGTGGCCCGCCAATACGTTATTGTAAATAATGTGATCTCGGAGAAAGAAGTTAGCGTGACGATCTTGGACCCGTATCCCACGGTTGATGATGAAATCTACTGGATCAAACAGAACCTTCCTTTTGTTTGTGGATCATTTAGAGAGGGTAAAATCACTTTTAATTTGGACTCGTCCAGGTTCTCGCATTCGGTACGGTACCAACACAGTATGGTGAAGTCTTTATACAACATATACCCGAAGAAGGGTGAGATTTGGGCAACTTATAGAAACTGGAACAGCAAATGGAAGCAATCAGACTTTTATCGCAACGAATGTAATGTTGTCGAGGTAATATCAGATTCGTGTGAGGAGCAACATGAGGTTGTGAGAACGGCGAGTTTAGTGCCGGTGCCAGGTTATTTGACATTCTTTTATAGGGAAATGAGCAATGGGGTTTTGATGAGCCGAATGGTTTCGAGAATTGAGATGCTTAGTTTCTCCCACAGAATAATGGCTTTTCGTGTTCGAGGAAGTGAGAGATTTGGCATACCGGAAGGTTCTTGGCATTTGGAGCCTGATGCATTGCCTCCCATTTTAAGGAAAGCAGTTGAAACTCGAGAATTTACAAAGAATAGTTCCCTAAAGGCTCTCGTGAGTTCATTTTAAAGGGGAAAAGAAATATGGCTTTGTAGTTTTTATATTAATTATGGAACATAGGAAAACCCTGGTTAAAACTTTACTGGGAGTTAGAAAATGTTGATTACAGTCTGATTCTGTAATTTTTAATGTTATTCATTCGATCCTATATATGTATATATGTTTTTTTCTACATAATCTCTCTCAAAATCTACATCATCTGCTAGGGAAAATGGCAAGGAAAAGTCTCTTTCGGGGGAAGGAATTTGCCTCTCTGTTAAGAAACATTTGTAGCTGGGGACAAAGAAAGGATACCGGTAATGAGTGCAGGCTATAACTTCTGCAACTCAAAACATTAGCATCTTCACATAATAAAGTTCACTGTTATTTTATATTAGAATTTTAGGGTTATAATTTACAAAATTTTATCACTACCGTGATAGTAAGAACTTTGATTTAGGCAAGATCCTCCGGGAAGCAATGAAGCATGAACCAACAAAAAATCATTCCTTACGAGCGGTGATGTTTCCTATTTTTAAGAACCAAACATTTTAATGACTTCAAAATTAATTAAGAAGGTCCGGATTTCCATTGGGGCAAGTTCCACCACCAGCATTTTGGGATCTAAAGGTCCACCCCTTGCGCCTTTTGCTGCTTCCATAGGGCCTTTCACCTTCCAGGCTAGTCTCTTCCTCTCCATCTCCGCTTTTTCTTGATTAGCCGATAAATTCATCTCCGTCACTTTACTTATCTGAAAACAATATGGCATTAAAAAAAACGAGTGTCACTACATGTGTCACAGTCTAGGGTTTCAGGGTTATGGATTGATAACATTTACCTTCTTGTTGGGGAACAGCCTTTTCAGTTCCACACTTGACATTACAGAGTAGTCTTTGTCCTCTCCGGTCTTTTCCATACATCAAACCACCGCAGAAAAGTGTCATAAAATTCAGCAGACAGTGGGAATGTAATCATAAAAGATACTCCTTTTGTCCTAAATTAAGAGTCCACTTTTTTTTCAGAACATAATCAACATAGCAAAATTCACTAAAGGAAATAAGTTTTGTTCTAAACCATTAATTGTGAGGAAGTTGGTGCAATTTAAATTGTGAAAGTCAAACATGGACTCTTAGTTAGGAACCTAGGGAGTATATACTTATTTTACTTCAAAATGAATAAAGAGAAGTTAAGACCTCATATAAGTGAGCCAACCGAAGGAGTACTTTTCCACTTTCAAGTTCCTGCAATGATAGAGAGAAACAACAAATTCAATCAAGCTAGTCATGTAAAAAAAGCAAGAGGCCTACAAGGCAATTTCAGAAAAACATTATCTGGAAATCCCTTTGAGGACATTATCTGAGAAGAAAATATTGGGTACACCTGGTATATCACACAATGCAGTAGACCCAATGATGAAGGGTCTCAAATCTATCACATGGACTTTGCCCCCATATGCATGGCATCCACTTGGAGCTTCACCACTGTTCTAGTGAACTGCCACATGTACCCAATATTTTTTCTTGTCTAAATAATAAGTGAATGGTGTTTCCCCACATACCTGGAGTGTTATCACTGCAATGTTGTTAGGTAAGCTGTAGGAAGGGTCAATCGCTGAAAATGTCGGTACATGGGAATTTATCCAACTATTACCATCCTGCAATAGCAAAACTAACCATCTAAGTCTCGCAGCCCCATTGAAAAATGAGTCAGCTTCTAGATATTGCATGTACCTGTTCCGTGAAGGCCAAAAGAAGAGGAGAATATATTTCTTGCCCAAAACTGCGACGCCACTTGGCTCCTTCTCCTCGGGGATCGATTCTCACATAAAATTTTCCTTGGACCTGCAGAAGACCAAATTTCCAAGTTTAAATATGCTACTTTGCTTGTTACTTCTCTCGCTTTATTGAACATTATAATACATAATGTACTCCCTCCGCCCCAAATTAAAAGTCTACTACCTTTTTGGGATATCCCAGGTCAGGAGTCCAATTCCTTTTGGGACATAATCAATTTACCAAATTCCCCGATCATGTAAACAAATTTGAATCTTAACCATTGATTATGTTGAAATTACTGTATCCTTAAAAAGTGTGTTAAGTTAAACATGGACTCTTCAGTTGTGCCCTAGCCAGTATTATGCTATAGCTAAGAAATAACAGCAATTATGAACAGTATGCGAGCAACAGCAATGTTTATGAATACAAACATCATGAATAGTAACAATTTCAATGGGTAATGTATGCCTACAATTAAACCCTTGCAATCATTGAGCACACAAACTTCTTCATTTAGTGCCTCGCCAACACCTTTAGCATCATCATGAATGAGCCTCCTATGCAACAAAAGAAAATGCATCAGATATGAATTTTGCATCTTCTTTCTTTTGAAAGTGAATCATTAACATAGAAAATAAGTCAATAGGAATTAGATTTAGATAAAAGGGAAGGAGGGAAAGAGAACAAAAATTTTAATAACTTCTAAATGAAACCTGTGGAGCATCAGTTCTATTTGACCATCCACCAAACTGGACCCTCCCACAGCACGGTCTACCAATACAGAGAGTTCGGTGGTTTCATCCTCCACATATATTCCAAGGTTTATCTATTAAAGAGAGCAAATATATAACATTATTAAAGAACTCAGTATTCATTATATATTTAGTAAGTAAATATGTACAAAGGGCTTGAAAAAATCACCAGTGGAGGTGCATAGTAAGTGTAAAATATTTTATGTCTAACGAGACACGGTGTACAAGAGATACTTGAAGCTTGCCAAAGCAAAAATTAGAAAACCATTTCCAGGCCTTGGTATCACAGGAGTCTGAATTTCATATCTCCATACATGAAAAATAAGTAAAAATATATATACATAACAACCGCTTGCTCAGGAGTACTGCATCTTAATGCAAATTGCATTTGTAAAAATGAAGTAATTTTTCAGTTGGAGGTTATAGCAACCAGATTAAACAGAAGCAAAGCAAATTTAAGATAAATACATGCAGTATTTTAATTACGCACAACTTACAGGGTAATAATTTCCAGCAATTGGTTCGGTCACTTGCAGGTCCCAGTCTTCTCTGTAATCTCGAACCTGCAAAACATTATATCTTTTATCAAACTGAAAAGCCCTGGATACTTCGGATTTAGCCACTAAGGAACACTGGTTCGGAAGGTAGTTTGCCGGCAATATTCAAGTCAACATAAGTCAATGAATTGATGATACGACACAATTAATACTATAAGCATCATATAACAAGTATCCGTACCCTTTTTATGAAGTCCCTCCCATTAGAATCCGTATAGAATGTTTTATTGGTCTTCAAGTTTGTCTTGATTTGAGTTGCTATTTCTTTCCCAAATCCATCATCCACAGGTATAGGTCCAATCTGAATATATTTTCAACAATCAAGGCACAACTCAAAAAAAATTGAAAAACATTTCAGTTTTATATATGAATCGACATCTACAGTGCACTTACATTAAACTCGACTTCAACATGTTCCTTTCCCTTGTATACCCTGGTGACCTGCATGCATCTATTAATGTAACTTAAAAGTGAAGGCACATATCTATGGCTGAATTAATGTTACATTAATGCATCCTTCAATTTCAATTTACAAAAAGAAAAAAGAAAATGTAAAAATTAAATATTTATTTTTTTGAAAGCCTCTTGAAGGAATAAATATTGGGTACAACATGTACAGTACTCGGTACTTTCGTTGAGAAATGTTTGGGAGCAGGATAGTGCAACATTTCACTATGACTAATTGAGGGGAACAAACAAAAAAATCATGGTCAACTAGGCCCTCGCAGAGACTTTCTTATTCTTAAGAAAGAGGAACCACTAAAAGGAGCTGAAATGCCTGTATGCCTAATCTGAGCATAGGAGCTATGGCATAACTCAGAAAAGACAGAGCGTACAATATAACAAAAGGTGAAAAGGGGTGGCTATATTCTACTTCTGCCAAAAAGAAATTACCTGATACAACCACGCATTGAGCTGTTGATGTACTTCATCCATTATTGGACCACTCATAACAGTTAGGGGAACCTATAACGAAGAACAATCACCATTTTCCCGAGAAACTATGTATTAATAAGTCACAAGATTATAGGGGAAGTGTTCTGTCACAAAAGTAGGAGCATTAATAAATCAGAATTATTTACCTGGCCTTCATACTTTATTGGATATGTACCATTCGGGCGGAAGATATATGCCCCAGATGCCTTCAACAATTAGGAAAAAACTTCAAAGTGGTTACAAATCCTAGAACAGAACTTTTTTCGCCAAATGTAAACTGACTTACGAGGTAATGCATATAACACAAAACAATCAGAGGACATGAAAAACATATATATATATATCGAACAATGGTCAAAGTAGTATACCTGAGAATCTTTATCAGTACCATTATATCCAGAATAATAACTGTATGATTGTTCAGCAGATGCAGTAACCTTGAGCAACAAACCAATGATGAAGAAAGTATTAGCATTATGTTTACTAGCAACAAAATGTTTCTACATCCATTTTATCATTTATCGATGAAATCTTGTTTTCTCTTGAGGCTTTTTCTCTTCTTTAGGGTTCTATGACATAGTTTATTATCTATTGGTAAGTATATACACTTAAGAGTTCTTCATAAAAAACAATAAAAAAGTCGTGTATTAGTTATTTGGTTACAAAGAACTTTCTAATGTGAAAAGGTTTAAGGAAAAAGAAAACAGCAAATGAAGACATTCTCTATGACATCTACATAAATGAGGAGTGAGTTTTATCATCATTACAATTGCTTGAAAACTAACGTAATATTCTGAGAAAAGAGAATATGATGCAATAAGAGCAGCAAACAGAGCAAAACTATACACATGAAATGGTTGACAGTCGATGTCTTAAAATATGACTAAGAACTCGATACCGATCAGGTGTGATACTCTTTGCAAAGATGCAAGGAGAAGTGTATGGCAATGTTGGTGGTTGTACATGCTGGAAAAGGACAGCAAACCCATAAATGTTTGTACAAATCCACGGGTTTAAAATTAGCACGGATTCTGTGTTGGGACATACTTCAGTTTGGTGCCCTAATGTGAGCTTTAGTTACTGTAACATGTTAAGTTTTTATCTGCTCTTTTGATAACTCCAGCCCTAAATCTTTTGCAGCTCCAATTTGCATCAGACTAACGAAAGAATAAAAAAAAATGAGTGCATACAACGAAATTACCAGGGTTAGAAACACAACGTACCGAATTTCTTATATTAAAGTAACGCATAAGCTTTCCTTCATCTGCAGTATAATGTAACCTCAGATTTCCTTGACCAATTTCTACAGTATTATCCACACTTCTTTGAGACGTGTAAACTGTCGACATAGTTGAACTGCCACCTACTAATAAATTTTAAAGAAAAAGAAGAGACATAACATTCGTTAACTTTGGGTCATTTATGATAATTATAAGTTTAAAGAACACATAATTAGATACTGGAACAACATAATTTACCTGTTTGATTCCCAGTTGAGACAACATAAGTGCTGAAACCAAGAGGTGGTACAGATGCTGTAAAGGCAAGCGAATATTTAGGTGTGGCACTAGGGGATCTACCCAAATATGCTCTGACATGATAGTTTCTTGTGCTCAAATAGGCATTGGCTAGAGGAAGAAGCTGTGATTCAATTTCTCTTCCACCAGAATCCAGAACTACTATTCCCTCAGATGAAACCTATAACAAGATCGATTTGGAGTTACTTTCTAGACCTCAACCAGCCTTAACCAAATAATGAGGACCATAGTTGATATCACAGAAGAAATTTAAATTCTGATTCATATGATGCCTACTAAAAGAATTAAGTTACGCAATTGGTAAGGGAATATATATATATAAATAAAGGAAAATGATAACATGTGCCCTAAGTGCACATGTTAACCATACTATGAATGGAAAGAATAATACTTTGCATGAGAATCTGTCTAATTTAATGCATATTATAATTTATTCTTTCTATTTATAGGTGTGTGTCAACATGACCCATAAATAAGTATGGGAATATATATATGGGTGTGGTTTCAATGGTTACCTTCTCTCTACCCATGGATGATTACTGTAATATTAACCATTGGATGAAAAATCAAATGTTGAGATCACATGAGTAGTTGACTAATATAATTAATGCACATTAAAAAAATACAAATCATTTTTTTTTTACTTAAATAAAGTTTTTAAATAAGTAAATCAAACACAATTCTTTAAAAAAAACACCTTTTTTTTTAAAACCAACCGAATAACACCAAAACAATCGCCCCATTGAACTCACTTAGGTCCGTCCCTCCTCACGCACCACCAGCTTATTCTTCTGACTTCACGCGCCACCACCTTTGCTTTTTCTGTCATTTTTCCTTTTTGCTGTTCCTTCTGTATTTTTACGTTACCACTACATCGAGCATTGGGTAGGTATGTGGACAAAAACAAGTGCATGCAGAAACTTGATTATCTATTTGTTTTATAGACAATTAATTGGCCAAATGTAAGTCAAGAAAAACATTACAAGTGTACTATTAAATAACAAAAAGTGGTGGAAAAGCAAGGGATTCAACTGACTCCCCTATTTTTTCACATATACATATACAGATATCACCTTAACCTGCTATAACAGGTTAAGGGTGTTGCCACCTCATCAATGGGCATTAATTATTGTCAGTATCCATGGATGGGTAGAGAGAGACGATACCCATTGAAAACTTGGCTATATATATATATATAAAAATAGACCCTCTTGTGTTGCTGAGATGATCGCATCATAAAAAGAACAGCTTCAGTTTTTAGCACTTTTTACATGGGGCGCTAAAAGATTCATATAAACTAGAGGAAAGCTAGAAACAAGTTTCATCTATTTATAGTGAATATTATCAAAGTTGAACAGTGCCAGCCATAAAAAATTATTTGCAGCATCTTGTAAGTCTGATGTTGTATTGAACAGCAACATTCTCAAACATTACTTGAAATCAAGGTTACAATGCAAGTGCTGCTCTGAATTTGTAGCTTAATTAGATGCATTACTGTCTTTTTATCTTATCGGGCTTTTTCAGGAAACAAGTATTTGCAAATACTTTCATTCACTAGGTTAGAAAATCATCACATGGAACAAATATACACATATAAATGGGGAAAAAATTATTATCACTGATCCTGTTTAATGCTTTGCAGAAGATTCCTAACTTCTATCCACATGCAGGAGATATGAAATAAGGCAAAGTAGTAGAACTCACAGGAATTCGAACTACTTCCTCTCTCTTCCATCCTAGAGGATTGTAGACAACTACAACCTACAAAGAGAAAGGAACATAACTGATAACTTTGATAACATAAATCAGTGATATCTTAGGATAGATGAATTTTGTTCTTACCAAGCTTTTCCCGTTTGACAATGCAGCTTCTGATGGAGGACAGTAACTTATATTGAGAAGAGGACACTAAACAAAAACTTTTATTAGAAGCATAATTTAAATAAACTAAAGGAGTTTGTACTTAATGATTACCTTCTTCTTCTTTTTGTATATAAGAAAAATGTACTTTTATTATTACATACAAGGTCTTTACTGTATGTCTTACAATGAGCAACAATAAAAACAAAGAAAATATATATCTATAAGAGTAACACATGATGTATTGGTGTGTCTGATAAAAAAAGTACAAAAATAATTCGAAACACTACTAATTTTATGAGAAGTTTAAAAAAAATTGAGTGACTTGGTGAAATATTCTATTACTTTTTTGGTTTTCCATGGAATAAAATTCTTTAGGTGGTTGGTAAGAAAATTCTTCCACAAAAAATAAGGAAAAGATGGATGACATCTCACGAAATCACTCATTTTTTTTCCCAACTTCTCATAATAATTAGTATTTTTTTGGACCATATTTCAACTTTTAATCAAACGGATCATAAGTAATTAATTCAACACAGTTAAACAAACATATAATGTTCTATAGTTTCAACCTTTCCTAAATTTAGTTAAAAACTACACACTGTAAATATATAACAACATCTCCTCCAATAGTCTAACTATTAACGTAAGGCAAAGCATTGCCACATCAGCCTTTTATTAGGTATTTAGTAGATAATGAAAGCCCTCAATTGGCTCCACCCTTGCTTGAACAAAGTTGAACTTAAAGAGTACAATGAACATTTCCCACGGCTTAGAGGTGAAGACAGAAAAGTGCATCTACTTGTGCTTAACAAAATTCAAAACATTCTCAAGAAATGTAGCATATATTTATAAAACTATCAGTTGGTAGTATAACGTGCTGCCTTAAGGTTATAAATTACAAGTTGCAATACTACATGTGGTACGTGGTTTCACCTGTTAAGCATGATATTTATTACGGTTCCTTCTCCTAACAGCTTAAGCTTTTGGGAGAGATGGTTCCTAACATGGTATCAGAGGTTGGTTTTCTGAAAAGTCCAAGGTTCAAGCCTTGGCACCTCCATTCCCCATTTGTTAATCCGAAATTCAAAATTTGAAATTTGTCTGCTCTCCACTCCCCATTTGTTAATCCGAAATTCAAAATTTGAAATTTGTCTGCTCTCCACGTGCGAGTATGGGGTCGCACGTGAGGGAGGGTCTTCTCCTAACAACTTAAGCTTTTGGGAGAGATGGTTCCTGACATCACCTATAGAAGTCGAATCTGCAAAAGCTGATTTTGAAGTTTGTGCATGCCAAACTCATGCGTTCTGTTGAAAAGTTTAGCAAGATAGAATTATGAGGAAAGGGTAGAATGCATATATTACCTGCTGAAATTTGGAGCCAGAACTCTCATGGCTAGTACTTGAATGTGTCAACAAGGCCAGTGATGATGCAACTACCTCCTCAGCCTGCAGATACGTGACTAAAACTGTTCAATATGGTTTTGAACATTAAAAAGGCAGCCCCAAAAGGAAGCAACTACACCAGTTTCTTTGTTTTATCATTCCATATTGTAGAACAATAGCACAGTGGATATGGAGCTGATGCAGCAAACACTGGAAAACAAGTAGGCCTCTCAAAATTAATGAAATGTACTCCAGATAGAACTTATCTTACTTGTGCGTAGCCCATTGAAATTCGCTTTGCGTAGTCAGCAGCCACATGCTGCCTTTCTGTACCACTAACTGCATCATGATGTTGAGCGATTGCTAAAGCATCACCCAATGCATCTGTGTTTGCCCCTGAACTACTCCTTCCCTTAAAGAATTCCAATTGCCTTGCTGCCTGAATTTATAAAGATTGTTACAACTGACCAGGACATTAACACCAACGAGTATGCTTGGCAACAAAGCAAAAAGACCTGAAGACTTACCAGATAGTACCCACTCATTGTTCTGACATAACCTTTTAAGGCTGGCCTACTTGTGAAGTAACCTGTCCAATATGCATTTTCATGGTCTGCATACCTGAAAATTGTCGTTTAATTCTTCAAGCAAGTTTGAAAAGTTGAATATTAAGCAATTAGATTAGTTCATGTTTTAGCATTACTCACGGGAAGAAGTCGCCAGTTTTGAGAGGCCATATTTCATCTGCTGCATATTTTGCATCAGTGTAAATGGATGGGGTTGAATATAGTGCATTGACGCGACCATCCTGAGAATGATCCATAAGAAATTCTTTTAGTAACTTCAACTCTAGAGTTGGAAAACAATAAGGATTGTGGAATGTGAAACATATGAGTATTCAAATGGAATGAATACATTTCTATTCTTAATTTGCTAATGTTCAAGGAATATAAAAATGAGTACCATGTTTACATAATGGATAAACTTGTCCATTTGTCTGAACCATGTAAGTGCATATTGATACCGAAAATCTGTACCCATACACCACATTATATGGTTTGTCCTGGTAACGTTAGCCTGAAAAGAAAAAGAATGATATAAGGTTACATGTAGTATATATGTGAAGTGCAAGGAGCACAGTAAGAGTATTCCAGTACCAGAAAACGACTGTCTTAAATAAGCAGTGGGTAATATTCAGGTTGAATTCCACTATCCCAGTCTTATGCATAGATCGCAAAGAAATGAGTATATGATCCAAGACTTAAATTCATTAAAGAAATATAATATTTGTCTGCAGATATGACCATCCTGACCCTTAATTTTGAAAGAATCACCAGATGAAACCTGGAAAAAAAATTCACTTGAACTTTACCTGCAGAAAAACCTTTTAAAATTCCGTTTTACGATTCTACCTTAAATTCAGAACGAAGGCAGAGATAGATAGCCATACAGGTGAGTGGATGAAGTTGGAGCACATATGCAGCATAAAAAATGTAGTTAACAAGTGAAACAAGAAAAATAAGAGAAATAGAATTTGTATATCTTACTTGCGCCAGGGCAGCAGCAACAAAATCATTGACGCGCTCTTCAACATTATAGTCAAACAGGAGAACGTCATCCTTTTGAAAAAATAATGACCATGTCAAACAAGAGTTCAGAACAGAAAAATCAAACAACAAATGTTTTGCTAGTTTACCTGAATAGGTGGAGACACATCATTTATTTCAAATGTGAAACCATCAGGGGGGTCATAATGCTTGGGAAATATACCGGTAAATATCTGCAAGTTATTGATGGAACCAGTGAGAAAAATGTTTCAAATGCTACTATGGTTTAATGAAAGCATAAAATCTACAGCAAACTAATTAGAAAACTTTATTAGCTATCACGAATCCAATACACTGTAACCAGCTCAGAAGCCAAACATAGTAAAGGCAAACAAATTTGACATCCCTAACCTGTGAAGATGAACCAAGGGACTTAGAACCCTGCCACACAACCTCGAGAGTCTTTTCATCTTTTCGCTTGGCTCTATCTTGGTAATCAAGTCTAGCGAAGAAGAGAGAGTCGAATCCTAACTGCAACAAAGTATTCCATCACATGGGATTAAAGGCTTGCATGTCATAAAGAAAGCAATGCTAATAAAGGTCAAATCTTCAAGTCTATCATGAACTTCCCGAATTAAATTTAGTAGAGTAGTTTCATTTATATCCCTATTAAACCAAACGCAGAAAGAACAAAATAAGACCAGAAAATCTAAATGGAATTACAGTAAAGGGAGAGACTAAGAGTAACCGTGACAGATACCTCTGCACCTAGCAAGTAAGCTTGAACAGCAGAATGTCCAAAAGGATCGATCTGCCATCCAACTCTAGGTTTCTGACCAAACTCAAACTTGATAAACTGATGTCCCAAAGTTGTCTGATCAATCAGATCAATGTAATGCGGGGTTGCTTCATCGTGCATGCACATACCCCCATTTCTAGCATAAAGGAAAGAGGGGGAAAAGAAAAAATGTTAAGTCATTTCAAAATCCCCAAAAGAACATTTAAAAGAGTTTAAATGGAAAACAAGGATTTGTTGATTAACTAATCAAAGATTTTAAAATTCATTCAGAATATGGATACAACTGAAAATTTAGACAAAATGAATGTGAAGCTACAAAAAAACATGTCAACTAATCGTGCAGAGAACTAAGACTTGTTAATGTATATCAAAAATTTCCAGTTCTACCAGAATACAAACAATCGGAAAAAAAATAAAATTGGATCTGCACAAAACGAATATAAATGTACATGAACTCTAGTTGACCAGAATTGACAAGCTCCTTGACTTTTGTCTGAAGTAGCGGACTCTGCTGACTCCACCATCGCTGGAAGAAGGCCTGAAAAATATCATTTTAAAACACTTGTTTCCTAATGCGAACTTGGAAAATAGATGGTAACAGTTATAAATAATCAAAAAATTACATACACACATACGTAAGATGGTATAAATAATTAAATATAGAGAACATTTTAAAAAAGAGGTACAAAAAGGAATAGAAGTCTAGCCATTTCAACATAGATGAACTTCCGATTCTTGTCATCCAACAATGCTGATATTACTGAATCCAATATGTTCTGAACACAAGCTCCCTGTACAACAAAGTAACAACCAAACATTCAGCTGTTGTGTGTAGAGAGAAGGAGGGGGGGGGGGGGGGGGTATGATTGTTGAATACTTGCTTTTACTTCATTGATTCTCACATGCCACCATTTCTTTTACTTTACGTTTACTAATTTAATACTTAGGATCTGTTTTACTTAACACTTGTTGATGCTGAACTCTGAATGCTTAGTGGAACTTGTGAAAAATGCACTTGATTTTATTTGACTCTGAATGCTAAATATTTGGCATTAACAATTTTATCCTTATCATTTATGATATATGTTCATAGCTAATGAATAAAAAGAATAGCAACACATTGGGAAAAAAAATTAATTAAAGTTAAATCAAAGTACAAGATTTGGTGCCAGACTTTCTTAATGCTAAATACTGTTTTCATCCAGTTTAACATTAAGAACTGAGAAAACAAACACATTTTATCTTCACTGCTGAATAGAATTCCATTAAGCAATAAAAGGTAAGAACCTAACACCACCTCATTTATTTTGTTGAATATTATTTTATTTTATTATCTGAATGCAAATTAAACGCGATTGAGATCCGGGGTGGGGTGGGTAATATTCGTTATTATTGTATTAAATGAAAGTAAAAAAAAATAAAATAAGAAGCTAATTTCCCGAATGAGGTAAACTTATGTAAGGAAAAGTGCAATAAGAAGAGAAGAAAGTAAACTTGCCCTAATTGAATTATTGGCACCAGTGTAATACTGATCAACGGTCTTGAGCCAACCAACATCATCGTGAGTGTGAGGAACCAAATGGACATTGATCTTATCAGGTACGATCCTTTGCGAGGTGTTGTAAACTCTGTATTTTGATTCGGCGATGAAGAAGAGTGCCGTCAAAACTGTAAGTAACAGAAGTTTGACCTCCATTAATGATGATGAGTAATTAAGCTCCAAAGCTCTGAAAATGTTTAATTATGGTTCAAGTTGAAATGATGATTAGGGTATATGCACAAACATCGATAATTCATCGAAACAAAATTTGTAAATACAAATCAAAGTTTAGGTCCTCTCTCTCTATCTCTCTCTCTCTGAGTTCTCTTCGGTTTCTTGCAGTTTGTGCACTCATTTCTACTCCAAGGTAAGTTAAATATAGTTTGGTTTTTTTTTTTTTTCTAGTGGCAAATTTCACAATGGGGTGACGTGTTACCTTTATGAGTATAATATAATAGAATAAAAATGCTCTTATCCACTGACCGAAGCTGCTCTCAAATAATAAGAATATTATTGTAGATAACTTAAATTTTACTCAAGAAGGAAAGCGGATAATGGCGGGCCAACATCTAATTTTCTTTTGCGGTTTAAATTATATTCACCGTTGGTAATAGAATATTTTTATATTTGATAGAATGAAAGTTGGGATTCAACCCGGAGAGTTTTTAATCGACTTTAAAAATGAACTCAAAACAATAACCGTTCGACTAAATTTAATAGTTAGAATACATGATATATTTCATTAATATCTTAATTTATTTTATGTTTTTAGATAAACAAAGCTAATTTTGAAATGTGTATGCACACAATGTTTGTTATAATATTATTTTTATTATTTATAAAAATAGTCCAATATTCTAATTATTATGTCAAGATAAAGATTCGAAAACAAAAATGACATTTATCTTAATTCTCAGACAAAATTTCTATATTTCTTAACTCAAAAAAGGAAAATTGTAAGAGTGTTTTTGATAATAAATTGAAAAATAATAACAAAAGTAATTGATTTCTTTAAGTAGTGAAGAAAAAGAAAATACACTATAAAAAGTTAAAAAAAAATGATGCTTATAAAAAAGACATGAAATTGAGAGATTACTCAATTTATTTACTCCCTCCGTCCCAATTTAATTGTCCAACTTTGAAAAACTAAAACTTAAGGAGACATAATAATTACTCTAAAAGAAAATGCTTATTTCCAAAAATGACATTTACTTTTTCTCTAATACAAAAAGGTGGCGGGACTCACAATAAAAAAAGTAGTGATAGCTTAAAGAGTAGTATTAAAAATAATAAAAAATGTTCTAATTAAAGACTTGCTAAACATAAAAAGTGAACAATTATTTTAAGATATCCAAAAATAAAATAATAAATAATTAAATTAAGACGGAGGAGGGAGTATTATTATTTGGCTATTAAAGAAGTGAGGTGATGAAAAGCGAAGCATGGCTTCTCAGCTAATTAAGCTAAGGAAGAGATGGGGATGAATGAAAGAAAGAAAGAATTATACATGACATGTGGGGTTGGGAAATTAAGCTACGTGACTTCGGGATTTGGAAGTACCAGAGTTTCTCTCTCTCTCTCTCTCTCTCTCTCTCTCTCTCTCTATGTATATATATATATATATGTTGCTTGATGGAGTAAGTAAGAAGAGAGTTGTAACTTAAAGAGGAGGAGGAAGATCATTGCGCACAAGGGATCAAATTAAACTAGCTAGTCTAGGCATGCTCTCTTCACGCCTCGCTTGCTTGATTATATCATATAATCATTATGTCTTTTTCTTTTCTTTTCTTTTCTTTTTAAAAAACAAATTTCATATATTAAGGGGGCTGTTAATGACACACTCTATTTTACTCTGTAACACTCTCTTAAAAACACTGTTGATTATTTTATTGACACACACTATTTTTTTTTATTTTTAATTAATAATTAAAACATTAAACACTCTCTTAAATTTCATCATCATCGTCACTACCACCACCACCAGCATCATTGCCGCCTCTTCTTCTTCTTCATCATCTTCTTTTTCTTCATCATCATCATTATCACTGCCACCATTGCCGCCACCACCTCCATCACTGTTGGTACCACCACCATCTAAATCATTATTCATCGCCAAAAGAAGTAGGATACTT
Organism: Lonicera japonica; assembly: GCA_021464415.1. Classification (NCBI taxonomy): domain Eukaryota; kingdom Viridiplantae; phylum Streptophyta; class Magnoliopsida; order Dipsacales; family Caprifoliaceae; genus Lonicera; species Lonicera japonica. The sequence goes on from CM038469.1 coordinate 62,357,986, forward strand.
ATATTTTGGTTATTGCTTTACTTTTCCTTTCATTTATAAATCATTCGATACAAACAAACGCAAAAAAAATTAAAAAACAAAAAACAAAACACGAATAATGTTTACTTGGCCCTTAGGAACCGAGTGTTGAACAGCTTACTCGGTCCTTAGGAACCGAGTGTTGTACAGCTTACTCAGTCCTAAGGAACCGAGTAAAATACAGCTTACTCGATCCTAAGGAACCGAGTAAAGTTAAGCTTTAGGTTATTTTTTCCAATTCCACTCGGTTCCTTATGACCGAATGACTTGTGCTTTACTCGGTTCCTTTCGACCGAATATGGTGAACAACACTCGGTTCCTAGGAACCGAGTAAACCTTCATCCATGGCAGAAATTTTTTTGATGTGATGTGTGCACTGGTGGAATTTTTTTAGCCAATAACAAAAAAATTTAAGAAAAAAAGAGTTAAACGATTAGATTGTTAAAGAAAAAGTTAAAATAAGAAGATTGGAGATGAGATTTGTGGGGTGAGTAGTGTGATTTGTTTTTTTGAATTATAGAGAGAGTTGAATGCTTAATTCTAATCGGAATTTCAAAAAAATCCTTAATAGCAATAGGTTGATTTGTGGAAGAAGAAGATTAAAGATGAGAGAGAGTGGAGTGGTAGAGAGTAAGATTGGAGTGATTTTTAGATGAATGTTAATTAATCCTAAAATTAAATGTGGAGTGGTGGAGAGGTGGAGTGTTAGGAAGAGTAAAAGTGTACATATGAAGTGTTAGAGAGATATGGAGTGTTAGAGAGTTAAATGGTGTGTGTCAATAGTAGCCCCCTATATTAATTGCACCTATATTTTATATAACATATAGTATAGGTTTTGAATTTTAAAATATACAAGAGATAAAAAAAATAACCGGTTACAAATTTAAAATGTTTTGTTACATTTATTTATAGGATAGGATTGTTCTTATAAACAAATATGAAGTTTCTCCGGTGAAAAAGGAAAATGGTGTATGGGATAATCTCCCAAGGGAGAAAAAATACTGCAACTAGACAACAAATTAAGAACACCGTCAAGCGACATCATAATCTCCCAATCTTCACAAGTTAACTAATTCTTAAAACTCCTCCTAGCTTTACACCTCCAATAATCAACTTTCAATCTTAAAGCTCCATTTGATTGTAAAGTGAAAAAAGAAAATAAATTAAGTTAGTTTTGGTGTAAATATGGAAAATAAGTTGAATGATAAAGGTGATATCCTCTTGATTTTTAAGTTTTTTCATGAAAAAATTTTCTTTGCTTGGTGGAGAGTACAAATTTTCCACCAAAAATATTGAACGATGGAGGATATATATTCATAAAATGAGTAACAACTCTCACTTTATTTTTTATCTTTTCACACAAACTAACTAAATTTATTTTCCTTCTCCATCTTTGCAATCAAACGGAGCCTAAAATTTTATTTTATTTTTGGGTAGAATATCGTTGAGATATTTTGTGATTGCACCCCACGTTTTTGGGATGTTTTGCACTTGCAACCCATTTTTTTAAATCTTTTACACTTGCACCCTACCATTTGCAACTTACGTAAAGTGGTGTTAAATATTTCACAAATGAGCAATTATGTCCCCATGTGAGTTAAAAGTGTGGGTTTCAATCACTAAAGGCTCAAAGAAAAAAAAATGTTATTACAACTTTTTATTTATAAGTTAACCAATTAACTTTTTTATTTATAAATTATTACATAAATTATCTCATATATTTCAATTTTAAAATTATTATAACTATAATTTAAAAACCTATTACTTGTACGTGCATGCGGATAATACATATTTGTATCATTTATTGACTTTTACATCTATTCTAGTTTAAGGACATACTTAATTATAGGTCATTATCTACATAATCTCTTTTTCACTCTCATTTCTTCTTAATGTAGATTATGAAAATTATTGTTGTCACTCATTAGTACTCAACAAATTAATACTCTGGTTGTTTTAACTTGCATTAAATTTATTTCTTCTCACTCATTATTACCCTTTCTCTTGCTTAGTACCATTCGTCATTTTAAGGATATTTCTGCTACTTATATTTCTCAATAACAATTATTTTGATCAATTTTAATATTTAAAATTAAAGCACAAAATTTATCTAAGCTACATTTTTTATAGTGCTTTTGAGATTTGATTTGTTAATTTAAATCATGTATTTGATTTACTTAGGATTAATAGTTTAAAATAACATTTTATAGTCTAAAATCTGGTCAAATTAAAATTCTTTAAATCACCTTATTTCATAATCCTAATATTTTCATCTCTTCGTTTTTTTTTTGTCAATATTTCTCTATCTAATCAAATGACATAATAAGTGAGAATTTGGCTCAAAATTAGCAACATACATAAGACTTTCAAAATTTGAGTAATCAATTAACTTTAAACAGTATTGGATTAAATCATAAAAAACAAAAGTTGTATTACCATTTCTATTTATTTCTTTTATTTCTTTTGAGCCATTAATGCTCGAAACCCACAATACTTTTGACCAGGGGTATTTTCGATTTTAGTCATAGTTCGGTTTCAGTTCTGTTCGGTTTCAATTTTCATACCTATGGAACCTAAACCCTCTCCAAATTATTTGATTTCAATTCGGTTCAGTCTCATTCAATTTTTTTTATATTACTAAAACTTTAGTTAAAAACTGTACTAAAAATCAAAAAACATCACTATCAACGCGATATGTACGCCGTGTATATGGAATACTTCATCTCTCTGTAATTTATTATACTATCCTTGAAACTCCAAACCAGTACCTTTTTTCCTACTATGTAATTTATTGTAACAACAAGTCCATTTTAAAGGGCCATGTTATAAGCATGTCAGTATAAAATTCAAAACGAGAATAATTTGAAGTGTTAATGACTTAATTTTCGTTATGACCATACATATATGTGAAGGAATATACAATGTAAAAACATGCTTCAATGTTCACGTGAATAACTTTTCATTGCAATTGATAGGAAGATTTACAAATGGCATGGAATTTTATAATCTTGTTCCGATAGTAATTTGCCTAAACAAATGTTACAAAACAACTAGTACACAATTCAAACAATGAAGAAATGTGATTTCCCTTACACGTGCTCGTACCCGTGTGTCTTGTGTAGTTGTGTTATCATCCACTTCATGAATCCCAATCAACCCATTGAATGTACGTATATATAGATATAGATACATTGAGAGAGATAAAGGGAATGCATTTGCATTCAATGGATTTGATATCTTAATAATTGCGTCACAGTACTTTACTAGGAATACCAACAAAAGACCAAATTATCTAAAAGACGAGTTCAACAAAACCTTCGATTAACACATTGAAAAAAACTAGCACAAAGTTGAAACTGCCAAAAAAATAAATGACCAATTTACTAATTAGCTCAGCTTATATTTACAACAAATAACCAATCAAAACCCATAAATCAATATCTACATATAAAATACATAAAAATCCCCTTAAATTCAAAGAAACCCATTAGAAAAGAACAATCTAAATATCAAACTATTACATATTCAAACAAAAAGCCCTAAAATCTAAAGTGTCAAACTATTAAAAATTTACAATAACAATAGTACAATACTACATAGATTCGACATATATATGGTATATATATGAACTCAAATCTCAAATAAGTTTAGATACGGACATGCCTGGTGATTTGGTGACTAGGGATTGATGACAACGTGAATGAGAGATTGAGATGAGGTTCTGTACTGCCGTGGTTGTGGATTGGACGTCAGTGGTGGAGGCGTGAGTGCTTGACTGCGTGAATGAGAGAGTAGAGACTAAGAGGTGGTGGCAAAATTAGGGCTAGAGAGGTCAGAGTGAGAGATAGAGAGACTGAGGGATGAGGATGATTTACTGGCTTGCCACGGCGTGAAAAGTGAGAAAGAAAAAGGTTTTTGACTTTTGTCATTTTTTTTAAGAGTTCGGTGCTTTCGGTCCAAATAGGGGAAACTGAACCGGAACCAACCCGAATTAATCAGTTTTGGTTTTTTATTTTGATATTTTTTTTCAGTTTGGGAAATTTTGGATCACAACGGATAGTGCCGGTTCGTTCGTTCGATTTTCGGATTTGTGACAACACCCAACTTTTGACTCACATGGGGGCATAATTGTTCATTTGTGAAATAATTAACACCATTAATAGAAATTGTTAATGGTAGGGTGCAAAATAAGTTATTTAAAATGTAAGGTGCAATCGCAAAATATCTCAGTATCATTTATTTACTAGAGCGTTTAGGCAAGTGAAACTACAATTTTTTTGAATTGAGGGGAATGAAAAAGAATAAAAAGAAAAAAGAGGAGTAATGATTAGTAATCACTTATTTAAATATGTTATAACGGAGGATGGAAAGAAAACGGAAGAATTGTCAATTATCTATATTTCTTAACTTTGTTTCCTTTTTCATTTTGGGAGAACAAAGAGAAAAAGAAAAAGGCTTTAATAAATTATTTACCATATTCTAAATTTAACCATAATTTGCTAATAATATATTTAATTATTTTCTTGGGAAAATACATTAATCCCGTAATGGTTTGTCGGATTAACAGGTCAGTCCCATAAATTATATTACCCAACACTAAACCCCCATGTACTATTTTTACCTTTTACTTTATCCCGACCTAATTAAAAATCATCAATTTTTCGAACAAATGGGTCCCTGTGACATTGAATAACTGAGTGTGACTTATTATAAATGTCCTAATGCATCCGTTCAAAATGCAAATAGAAAAAATACCCTCTTTTTCTATAAATATGTATTATTCTCAAAATCTTTCTTCTATTTCTTTGTTTAATTTTCTCACCAACTTCTGCTCTCATTATCAACATTTAAGGTAAAACGCAGAAAAAAAAACTTTGCATTCTAAATTGGTGGATAAATTACAATTCATCAAAATAAGAAGGTTGTAATGTTAGCCCCTATGTTTAAGAATATGTCAATTTCTAATTGGATCTGAACAAAATGAATGGCAACAATATTATAGTGGGTTTAAGTGTTGGGTAAAATAATTTAAGGGGGCGCTCGTTAATCCAACAAACTTTGGGGGGGGGGGGGGGGTTGTTTAATATATTTTTTCCTATTTTCTTTTACAATATTTTCTTCTTTCTAACCAAAGAAGACTTGCTTCCATTCTTTTATTTTTTTTTATATTTAACTATCCAAACAATAATAAAAAAATTATTCATTCATTTTCAATTAATTTAATTCAACTCCATTCCATTCATTTTCCTCTCAAATAGTCATTTTATTTCATCTCTCCTGCCGACCCGAACAAACGGTTACAACATACAGTACTCACTTTGTAGTAGGGGTAACTTAAGCAAAGGTTTGGTTCAAAAAAGAACTTAAGCTTATGGCATACGCTTTAATCTATATATATATATGTTAGTTGGGCCGCCTTACAAATTTGAATGGCCGGGCCGAACTATGGGTCTATGATCCATAAATATATATTTTTTTGTCACGACGAGTTTGGCCACAGGAGCAGCATTATCCTGGCCCGGGAATAAATAATCCCCCCGCCTCCTTGACCGGCGTTATCAGAAAAGGAAAAAATAACCCTAACAAGCCCCTCTCACTGTTCAAACATCAGTGAGCCATGGACGATAGTTTCAGAGTTCGAGTAGAGAAGACTTTTGGCTCTCTCGCAGCAGCTGCCTCAGCTTCATCTTCATCTTCATCTTCATCAGATACACATCAGGCACCTAGCTCCCTGTGGAGTCTCACCGACGAAGAGATCGAAAAAAGAGAGTGGAATCGGGATAAGGATATCCCCGACGATGACCTCGATTCCAAACCCTATCCTTCGAACCTCGATGGATTCTTTGCCAACCAAGGACAATTGCCTAAACCGATGGATCCCGATCTTCTAGAACTCGACGGTAACGGCGAACATGACGATGATGACGGCGATGAGGAGGAGGAGAATGATAAGCAGCGACGTCGTGGTCAGTTGACTCGGCAATTAGTGAAGCCTGAAGACCATAACGATGAGGAATGGGATATTAGGTCTTCCATTGGTCTCGACTCTACACTCGACAACGAGGTAAACTTTATTACAATTCTCTCTCTCTCTCTCTCACGTGCTATATGTAGGATTATGGAAACATAGATAGTTAGGTATGTGTATCCTTTTGTTTCAATAGGGGTTTTTGATTAGATGATCGTTTGTTTAGGGATTGGAACATTGAATTATATGGATTCTGTGTTTCGAAGCCCCAATTCCAAACTTTTTACTTTGACAGAAATGTGGCAAAATTAGTTCACAATTTAAACTAATTTTGCTTCAAAGCCAATTCAAGAGTTTGGAAGACCTATTTTTTCTGAAAAATCAATCTAAAGCTTGCAATTGAGTTCCTACAACACTCTAATTGTACTTCTCCAAATTTCAACACTTTTGTGTAAATTGCTAGTGTAATAACAACAAAATAAAATGGTCACTTTTGCGTAAAGAACATAGTAAAGCACGAAGGTCTAAGATGAACTTTTGTATATTGCTGCCTCTTTCTCACGGTAACTACTCGCATTCGTGCCTCTAGATCTTGACTTGAGTTTCATTACATGTATTTTATGCAGGAAGAGGAAGATGCATATGACAAAGTAGCTATTGGTGTGGACAGAACCGATGATTGCTTGCATTTAGGCGGGGTTTCCGATTATAAAATTGAAACGAATTCTTGCAATGAACTTCCCAACACATTTGGGAATGTCAATAGAGATTATCGCGCTAATCACATGGCTGCAAAAGCTAGGCTTAAAGAAGATGCAGAAGCAGCTGGGAATTTTAATTCCTTGAGAGTTTCTCATGATACTACTGGTCCTCAAAATAGCACACCGGCAGATGGAGTCAACCCTAAATCTATCTTGAAGAAGAGGGGAAATCAGGTTGTCTTGAAAACGGAGAAACGTGTTCGATTTGATCCTGCTTGTAAAGATGATTGCAAGGAAGTAGACTATGAAGGAACCGAAAATTTAGCAATGGGTTCAGCAGTATCTATTTTCCAACAAGATTCTGCTATTCTTCCAGATTATGTACGAAATCCTTCAAAATATACACATTATACTTTTGATTCATCAAGTGATCTTGATGAAGAATCTAACCGAAAAGCCTATATGGACTTCCTTAATTTGCTCAAGGGACCAAGTGCCATGGATCCAGAAGATGACATTCGCAAAAATCCTCCAAAAACAGTGACCTTCACTCCAAAGAAGCGGGCTGGTGATGATTCAATGAAAAATAAGTTGAAGGAAATGGAGGAAGATTTTCCGAAGAAAAGTTTTCCAGTTTGCATTGCAGAAAGTGAAATCTGTGCGATGGAGGAAGATGAGCCGGGAACACTGACCAATAATAGTAGCAGCTTGCGGAAAAAAGGTCGCCGGTACCGGACAAAGGCCAGTAGTGATTTGGATGATCTTGTTGCTTAGATTTGTAATCTTGATCTTATTTTAACATTATAATAATATAATAGCATTTGAAGTGATGCGTTGGGAACCAAATATAGCGTTAAACGTTGTGACATTTACATGATATTTGTAATTCAAATATGGTTTTAATACAAGTATCCTCTGTGCGAGTTCAAATTCTTTCTTTTGCATCCTGCTGTCAACTGTTGTTGGAATCGTACAATCTATTTGAGTTGTGCTTGTATTGCAGTCTGTTAATACGAAGATTTCTGTTACTCCTTATTCATTGGGAGTATCATAATAATTATTTCCATACACCCTAAGAAAATTTCTGGAAAGTCAGGAAATTTTGTATTAAAATAGTTCAATAGCAGGACACAGCCAAATAAACCACATTATTTTAAGGTGAGTGCTATTTGCATTACATAAAACATTTGATAACACCCTATAAAACATTTGATAACATATACTTGTCATCAAGCAAATGAAACATGAAATAAAATCAAATATTTTATGTTGTGAAAATAACAACCACCTATCTTAACTTCCATCTCAAAAACATTACAAGTTGAAGTTACAATTATGTTCTGGAACTTCTGTCTCAAAATCATCACGGGTTGAAGTTACAATCATATTCTCGAAAGTCGGCACTTTCATAACTGTCACGTTTAAAAAAAATTGAGAGAAAAGTACCCTTGGCTTAAAGAAATAAAGAGAAAATGGCACTACTTCAATTTTGTTCCTGGGTCAGTTTCAAGACTTGTTATCAACCCCACACAATCGCCCTACATCCATAATAGATTATCGCCCAAAATGACTACTCAAGACATTATTTGAGTTCTTCTAACTCGTACTGAAAAGAATAATCTTGTTTCAATTGAGTACTTGCCTATTTACAAACGTTATGCTTTCAAAATCCTTGCACTTCAATTGAGTACTTGCACACTCCACGCACGTCTTTAATATATAATAAGTGTTCAAAAAGATGTAGATGAAGTGTTACTAAAGCTAGAGAACTCATTTGAGGTGCTAATATCCTTGCCCAAAGTAAACATATTGTTTCGACAATTAAGAAATCATGTCACCAATCACAACTGCAAAGGCCTGGTCAACCAGAAGGATTAACTGACAAAATTGAGTCCCTCGGAATGACTCCCACGCAACGCCACAAGCGTAGTGTTTCTTTTCTTACCTGGCGAAAGATTCCACCGAGGTCCCTGCAACTGAAAGTAAATGAGTAGGGGCTGCTACTGGAATATGAGACATGGAGAGTAACATTTTCTTTTGGAAAAATCATTATTCCATGTGTAGAGAATGGTCAGTCAAGCACAAAAATGCAAACATATAATAAAATAATAATCTTCACAAACTGCTAATGACAACCACCTACGTGCTTTAAAATAAAAAAAAAAGAATCAAATTGCAATGATACATGCCATTCACAAACTTCATCAAAAAAGTTGCTGAGCTTCTATGGAATGTACAAAGTTAATATTAATTATCACTTGTAGCAAAACCAAGGTTAATAGCCTAAAATGGCAATTAAAATATGAGAAAAGACTAGTTGGTGCTCTACCTCAAACACGAAAAAATGGGGCATCTTTACCCAGTCTATAAGAGTGAAACCTCTGAAACATGTATCAGCAGAGCACACAAAACTATAGGAACCCTAGTATAACCTCTTTCTACAATCAGCCGCGCCACAATAGCATGGCATCTTCTTAATCTTGCCATCTGCACCGATGACACTATCAAGCACATAGCCATAGTCATAGGTAAGCTCCTGTGTGAGACAAATTGCACAAGTCAGTCGCAAAATAATTCAAAACGCATCCATTCCAAGCAGGTTAAAGATATCTCCCATGGGGGAAAGTAATACAACTTGAGTACAATTCTCGAGACTTCAGAAGAAACGAGGGCATAATCAACATTTCACAAGGAAATCCTGTCATCCAAAAACTATTTATTACAACTATCATCATATTCAGAGTTATTTCAGTTAGACTAATTAGATAAGAATAAAGATCATATTTATATATCAAAAGGAAAGGATAAAGAAACACCGACTTATAGTATGATTACGACTAGACTTATCCTTCCTCGATCTTTAAATGTTCTTTTCTTTCTTTTTTCTCAAATGGATGCAACCTGGTTTATATCAAAGAAAGAACTAAGCTTGGAGTATTTTATTGCCGCCTCCAATGACAAACTAACAAGAACTCCTAACTCGAATTTTAGAATGTCAAAAGGTTATCAAACGGTTACAATTAACCAGGGGGAATATTAACCAAGACCCAGCTTTCAACATTTTAAAAGGCAATGTTATCAGCCGCCAAATAAATTTTGGGAGAGAGGGGGATGGAGGTGGAAAGAGAGAAAGAGGGGGACGGAAGGGGAGAGAGAGAGAGACCTTTAACGCTGGAATGTTATCAGCCGCAAATAGGATGACCCGTGCCAGTTTCATGTCGTGGTGATCACTCAACACGCACTGAACAAACAAATTTGGCTGGCAGCTATGATTGATAAACCTCGCAACGTTGCCAGTGCTGCCGGCATCAATGCAGAATTCTGGACCGCTGTCCTTGTCGTCCTCCTTCACCAAATGTGAGATCGACACATCTCGAAAGCGTCTCTGGTGAATAGACAGAAATCAGCCCATACAAAAATATAATGTGCCAAACTGAAATCACCCCAAAGAAACCAGTGGCACAGCTAGGAAGATCAAAACAAAGTAACAAGACACTTCCCACCATACACTATTAACATGAGTAGCATTAAGCAAAAAAGAAAAAGAAAAAAAAAGTACAAGTCACATCTAAAGAGTGTGCATGATTGCCAATGTTTCCATAGAAAAAACTAGGTAAAAAATTGTGCAATTTAACACCAAAAGTTGGAATTACATTGTTACCGTCGGAAAAGTTTATGTTTTCCACCAACAAAATGGAGGGAACCAAGCACGTCTAAATGCCTCTTTCATGGATTCATATTCCTAGAAACTGAATACCTGGAATTAGGTTATTTTCAATACAAATACTTCTCGATCAAAGTTACAAAACACACCTTACTGGTTCATATTTAAAATCATCCAAGCGTACTATCAGGAAAATTAAACATCAAAAGCCTGTTTGGGAATCCCCAGAAATGGTTCAAACCAGGTAACAGGGACATGAATACTACCAGTCAGGTGACAAAATCGAGATACTATGATCAGCTTTATTCAGACAATTTTATGACCTGACCATAGCATTGGTTATCCTTGTAATGTTTAACAGCTTTTAGTCCAAAACATTAAAATAGAAAATAAAGGGGCAAACAGAATTGCTAAGCCAGCGAAAAAACATCCAACAAGTAATTCGAAAATAAATTCACAAGAAAATTAAGAAAATTTCAGGTTTTGTGAAACTAATCTGCTACAAAGAGAAATGTTGTGATGATGAAACCAATTCATAAAAAATGCTTAAATAAAATGGGAAAAATGAACATGAAAATTCAGCATAGATCTATAGAGTTTGTGTTTCTGTACCTCCCGTCCATCCAGCCCCTTAATTGTTTGTAAGCAGTCGATGTCAAAAATGTAACTGTTGTCCGTAACAGTGTCCAGGTCATCTGTCTTCCTAAGTACTCCCATATACTCACAAACAACAGCACCAGAACGAATCGTATCCCAAGACCTAACTGCCCAGCCTTTATTTGGAGTCTTGAAAACCTGTTGAGAATAACAATGTTAAACATGAGTCAAATTACAAATTTGAGAAAACAAAAATAAATGAATGAATACTCCCTAGTCCCTCCATCCCAAATTGAGAATCCACAGTTCCTTTCTGGGGTGCCCCAAATTAAGATTTAGTTTCCGTTTTGAGACATGAGCAGCATACCAAATCTCAGTACAGGAAACAAGTTTTCTTCTCAAAATTGATTGTATTGAAAATTAGTGTATCCGTAGAAAGTGGTGAAAGTCAAAACAAGACTCTTAATTTGGGAAGGTGAGAGTAGAAAATAAGAATTAATTAATATGTTACGGGCACTGACCTCAAGTCTATGCTTCAGTCCTCTCTGGGACGTCCTGTTGACACAGTCAGGCCCACAGCCACAGTTTGGGCCGCACTCAAATACAACATCCTTGGCTTCAATAAGCCTGTAATGGGCAATGAAGGCAACATAACCATCATAAAGAAGATCTGTAACAATAAAAGGCACTCAACTGGAACAACACCCAAGCCAAAAAAGAAAAACAAAGCCATTGCTAAACAATTATCTCGCATATCTCTTGCTCATATCATTACAGAGAATAGTATATAAAATGAACATATCAAGGAGAATAACTAATAGGATTTCTAGATTTCATCAAGAAAATCTTTGTGGGTTGAGATCTGTTACTCACCTGCCTCCATCCTTATGAACATATGGGAAGTCAGAGCCATTAAGCCTAGCACAAGCACAAATATTGGGGTCCTTACAACTACCCTCGCCCTTACAACAATTGCATCCAGGGGCATTTACAGGAAGCTTGACACTTTTTGATACTTGAACAGAGTTGATATATGTGAAACCTGCTATTTCTCAATATAGAGATTATAAAAAGTTACATGAAATATTATCAAGGTACAGAATTATATAAAAAATAAGCAATGTATAAATATAATAAAAATAAAAAGCAAATTTCTTTCAAGGAAATATAATCATGGTACAGGATTATGAGGCTTTGCATGAAAAGATAACAACAAAGTTTTGAAAAGACCACCTAAGACTCTAATAATTTCACTTGCAAAGAGGTAAGTTCATTGAAAAATCAAACAACCTAAAGATTTCAGAAACGTTACTTCTCATATTACTCAAATGGTTGTATTTGGTTTCGGTTTTGTTTAGTCCAAAAAGAAAAATTGTCATATTTGTATTATACATACATAATGGTAAGCCCTGCCTGTAGCACTATGAATGTTTATAAGGAATTTTCTCCACCGTATGGTAACTATCCACATTTAGAATTATATGTACCCACAGGCTATGCATTTTTCACATTACAAATTGTTGGAAAACATATCTACTTCTTGGTATCAGAGGACTAAGAAACTAATCAAGGGTTTTCTTCATCCTTTTCCAGAGGTTGGCCTTTCACTACCTGCCCGGTCAAAGAATTCTTCTCTTTTTCAATCTCTGGTTGGGCCCTATCAATTTCTTAACTGCTGCAATCAACTTTGCGCAAAAAAATTTTTGGAGTATGTTGCTGGTTACGCTATAGTAATTAGTTGGTTCAAAATCTGCCATGTGCTAGCCTTTATACTCCCATTAGATTATTGTTGAGCTTAGTATTGGTGGTTTGTAGTGGAACTGATCCTATATGTCTTGTCTACTCATTTTGACCTCTTTGAGGTATTTCCTTACTTACTTTGTTATGAACTAAGGTTCATTTGGTGCTGGCAAGTGTTGTTCAACGGTGTTATGTTTGCCGAGTTGGCTCGTTTGGTCTCGTGATCGATCTTATTTTGGATGGATGTTGTATCCACTTTTAGCTCATGTTGCCTTTTCTTTTTTCCAGAATTGACGCACTTTTTGGGACATGCAAAACACATCTCAAGCACAGAATTTTCAACTTAATTGAAAACTCAAGGGGAGCAATTTTTCAAAGGTGTGGCAAAAGTTTTCATGGAAAGAATCTACAAACTCCAAGGAATGCCTGAAACCATTTTATCTGACAGAGATCCTATCTTCACCAGTAATTTTTGGAAAGAATTCTTCAAACTCTTGGGGACAAAGTTGCAGCTAGGCATGCCTACCACCCACAAATGGATGGGCAAACTGAAAGAGTTGATGCATGTGTCGAGCATTAATAAGAAGCATAACCGGGGCACAAACCAAAAGAGTGGAATGTGTGGCTACCCTCAGCTGAAAGGGTTGCTGAATATAAACTACCATTATAGTCTTAAAAATGACTCCCTTCCAAGCCCTCTATGGCTACTCCTCATCTCCCTGGATGCCCTAAATTGAAGATACTCAAATAGCTGCAGTAGAGGATTACTTGAAAGGAGAGAGATACTCTTGCATCTAGTCAAAGAATGGCAGTTCAGGAGAAGATGAAACACTTTACTGACAAAGGGAGAGTTGAAAAGCACTGGATTATCTTAAGGTAGTAGTCCTTAGGCAATCAACTGCGGCATTAAGGAAGAACATGAAGCTGGCTGCTAAGTATAATGGGCCCTATCAGGTGCTGGAAAAACGAGGGAAGGTAGCTTACAGCCAAAATTCATCCCATCTTTCATGTTTCTCCACTTAAGAAGCAGCTAGAGAAGCAGCAGAATGTCAATTATTCTCTACCTAATTTTAATGTTGAAGTGCCGGAAGCGATTCAACCATTGGCTATTATTTTAAATTTTTTTTATCAGAAACAAACTTATATTGAAAAAGGGAATCGATACAAGCAATGAAGGGCTAATGGTTTACAAGCAGTCTACCAAAAGCCCCAAAGACAGAAATGGAAAGTTCAAAATAACCAGCATTAACAAAATATCAAACTAAAAAATAAACATAAAAAACAAACAACTAATTAACACCCCTCAAAACTCCAGGCTAGAGTTACAGCCAAAATCCTTCAACCCACAGCTGCACACCAATCCCGTCTAAGATCATCAAGAGATAATGAACTGAACAAACTAGACGTATAGGCCCATAAAGATGCGGACGACTTAACCCTCTGCCAGATTTCCTAGACGTGCACTTCTTTGCCTTCAAAGATTCTTCTATTTCTTTCACCCCAAACACACCATAAAACATGACCTCCATAAAATCTTAGACCTCTTCTTATTGCCTCTAAAACTCCATCCAATTAACAAAACTTCATTCCACGACTTGGGGAATACTGAAATAATACCTAACTCCCTACGAACAAATGCTACTCAAAACACCAAAACCAATGTCACCAACTATTCTAAACCTTTCATGTAATGTGACTTGTACGTCTTTTCTCAAAAATCACATATCGGAAAATTCAACATGATAGAGAAGAAAATTCAACTATGTGGAAGTATTGAACAAGAAAAAGAAGAAAGAACTAAAGAAGCTAAGAGAAGTACAAACAGGGACCTTCTGAGATCTACAATAAGAAAAAACAAGTGAGGAAGCACGTGAAGATTATAAAAGAGAAAGATGGAAATTAAAAAGGAAAGCCTTTTAATGTGCCTCCTGCCATGAAGCAAACGATCTCCAGTTTCTGTAATGTGCCTCGCCTTAAACATTATACAGCCCCCAAATTCTCAGGGCAATGTTTGGATAAATTTATACTCGGCTAGGAATTTTAAAAGATTGTTGGGTATTTACATCCCTACTCGCTCAAACGACACTCACAAATTAGTGGAGACTTGAGAATCAGTTGAAATTTGAAAATTCCAATGTTTTAATCACTTTTACAGGCACTTGGTGAGAATAAGCAGCAGCATATCACTACAGTTATTTTTTCATTATGAAAAAGTACTACTAATAAAACCTGTAACAAAACGTGCAAACACAAAACACAATAATGTATCAAGTCAGGATAAACAAAAAGTATTGCAGCCAGTTTCCGTCTAATGACAACTTTCTAAGGTAATCCGAAAATTCAACTTGCCAGTTGGTGCAACAGGTGGATCGTCAATCAAATTGGTAGCTGGAATTGGAAGGCACTCTTTTCCCTGAGCAATGTCCTCGCAAACCAACCTACTCCATTAAAACAGCAAGTTTTGATTGTTTTTGTATCGACTCCAAGAAGTGAAAATTTCCACTTGTAAAAATCAGAAATTACTGTACCCGCGTATTTCTGCAACCGATTTAGGAATACCAACCCGAGCAAAATGAACCTGTTACAGAGGTGAAAACAAATATAAAGAAAGCATCCAAATCAAGGATGAATGTTCAAATGATATTAACCCAGCCAAAGATGACAGGCATCCAAAACATTTTTAAAGATCCAAAACAAAAAAATGAAAAATACTTAACAGCAACTCCAATAACTACAACTAACTACAGCCAATAAAGAATTACAGAATACATCCAGGATCTCTTAAAAGGTTAAAATACAATAAATAAATTAGATACTGAAAAAGAAGGTGCCACAGATATGAAGCATGGACACCCCCCAGAAGCCCTAGTGTTTTTATGTTACTTTTCCAGAAAATTGCATATACATTTTATCTGTCTGGTCAAATCCCGTGCCCAAGTTGGTGCTTCATACGCCTTAAACAAAGGAAGTAAGAAAGTAAATATTACTAAAGCATAACTGGATAGAGATAATCACAGCTGCTGCGAATTTTTTGATATGTCATAAAGCAAAATTTTAATCAGAGGCGACAGCCCAAAAATAAAAATTGGTTACAAGTGAATATAGAATTGAGGCAGCCTAAGGCTTTTAATATCTATTTATTTATTTTTTTGATAGAAAACAAAAGATTTTATTAAACAACTGAAAATATACCCTGATAATAACAATCTTCAAAAAAGCTAGAGAGCAGAGGATTAGACATCCACTGAAAGTACTAGCGACTCGGGATCAACCAATCAACACCTTACAACATTAAAACTATCCAAAGAAAACAAAAAACAATCAGCTGCATCCAAAACACCTGAAGCTTTCGCTCACAGCCCAACCAAAAAATAAGAACACTCCCAAATGTCAATCAGATCATTGCTTATATCTTCAAACACCCTTCAGTTACGTTCAGACCAAATCAACCGTGCTATTGCCATCATAAAGAAGCTCCATAACTGCTTAACTTTCTTACTATTCTGCCTGAAATACCATTTAATAATCAAGAACTCATTCCATCTCTTAGGAAAAACTCCCTCCATGCCAAACATCTTTAATGCTTTTGACCACACATGCATGACAAACTCACAATGTAGCAAAATATGGTCAATGCTCTCCGTGTCTCTCCTACACAAAACACACCACGAGGGAGAAAGAGACATAAATGGCCTTCTCACTTGAACCTTGTCACACGTGCTCACTTTCCCCAAAGAGGCCAACCATGCAAACACTTTTATTTTGGAAGGGATTCCACCTTTCCAAATAACGCTGAATTGAGGGAAAAGAGGACTCGAAGAAGAGCATGAAAGAATTTTGAAGAAGGATTTGCAAGAAAACTCACCCAAAGGGTGCCCCACACAAATTCTTTTGTCCAAAGACTCGCGATTAATTTGAATATTATCAATGGTATTTAATAAGGAGATGAATTCATCAAATTCGCTATCATTGAAACTTCTAGAAAAAGCTCAATCCCCAGGAATAATTGAAATGAGTGTGCCAAGATAAGACCGATTGAATGTTCATATTACGATTGCTGGATAGACGATATAGACGAGGAACAGACTCTTTCAAAGGACAATTACCCACCCATAAATCTTCCCAAAATCGAATTCTATCACCCCGCAAACCACTTGGTATTTCCCAAGGCTTTTAATATCTATTGACTAACTATAAAACCATTTCACCCTGCAAAATCATTTATCGGAACAAAGGCAGAAGCACTAGTGCTTTAAGTAAATAAATTCTATGCTGCTTGTAAGAAAAATATACCAAACCTGTTCAGTGGTCAAACAAGACTGCCCTTCAAGACGCTTCAGTCGAAACTTATATACAGTAAATCCAGAAATACCTTTCTCAGCCCAGAAACTATCAACCTTCAAAATAAGAAAATAGTTCCTATGAACTATTAGATTTTCTCATAAGAAATATAGGGATTGACAAAGTTGTTCAAGAAACAGTCAACTCCATACTGGGGAAAAGAAAAGCAGTGTGTACCTTGTAGAAGAAAGAGAATAAGCATCATATTTTCTATAAGGTTACCTTGTATAATCCATCATATGTGTAAACCTTGCCAACGTAACTATCTTTACACTGATGGCCACGGATAACTCTAACAGGCACACCTTGTTCCATGGCATGCTGCAATGAGATGTGAAACGGTGATATTTATGGCCTAGCAACATTTTACAGGAAACAAAAGCAAAATATGTGTCCAACAGGATTATTCTTGGATTATGGGCAAAACAATGGGTTAAGTGGAAATTCGCTGATGCAGGTAACCTTTCAAGGGAAGTAGGGGAAGATTATGCTTGTCAGTTAGGACAGTAAGGTGGTAGATTCAGAATGCATGGCTGCTGCCAGAATTGATATTCTCAATGTCAAAATGTATTATAATAACGTGTATACAAGCTGTGAAAAGAACCGCACCACAATCCACATAACATATATATATATCCAAACAATATACAAATAGAAAGCCAGATACTATATGTATATTAAAGTAAATACAAAGATCTTTATGTATATGGGGATCTAAATAGATATATACACCCACATATATAATATAACATATAGAGGGCGAGAAGACAGAATGAAATACATGGACGATGGAGAAAGTGAAGGTGTACAGGGGGTGGACTGGGTAGGGAGGTTGGAAGTGCAAAGGTAGGGGTGATGGAATACAGGGGACAGGAAGAAGGGGGTACTGGTTGAAGAGAAAAAGTCATAACTCAAAAGCCCTTTAGGATGCATAAACTAAACTGAGTAAAGATGCAAGAAAAGAAAGGCGTTGCTTGTGAATAGCAAGAAGGGCAAAACGTTCCTTCCTTTTGAGGAATATTTCGACAAGGCACAAGTATGCCTTTTCAACATGTTATTAAGTGCAGTAAAGAAAATGGGCAGCATAATGCTATTCCAGTAGAGACAGACAATGCTACCAACAATATATCTAGAGCAGAGCTGCCAAAGGTGAAGCCAGATTTTAAAAAAAAAAATTACTGCGATGAACAGTCATACCTCAGAATCAACATGGCAACACAAAGAAGAATATCGACAAAAAGAAACGAATGGTAGAAACACGTACCTTTAGTCCCAAATTACCACGTTCCATTACTTGATCACTTACTTGACGCTTATTGCCAAGTAAATTATTACCACCTTGACCAGTATAGACTACATCCTCGCAATTATCCACATCATCCTCATACTGACCCGAGATAACAATGGCTACAGAAAGTGGTAATTTGTAGCCACCATACGTAACCTACAACAATCAATAGGAAAAAGAAAAAATTAATGATAGAAGTGGACAAGCAGATGAATTAGATGAACTGAAAAGAACAGAGATTAACACAACCAAGGATCTTCCTTTGCACTTCTCAGTTCTTGAAACAAAATATTAATAACAATGCCAAAGAGGACAGAGTGAATAAAACAATACACCTTACTAACAAACAAGCAAAGACTGTTAACCTTTGTTGCTAAAAGCATGAATCTCAAGATTATATGACACATGAAATACCTAGATTGTATTAAAAGAGCAAAAAAAAAACTTTTCAAAAGAAGTGTATAAAACATGAAATCACCACCCCCTCCGTCTTGAAGAAAATAATTAAATTCATGAAAATCGAAATACCAATTATTTACGGGTTAGCACTCTTCTGATTTAATTTTCTATTAACAATCTCATTGATTGAGTCATCCATGTCTTGGGGCAACACAAAAATCTAACATCGCCTCTGAAAAGGCTCCAGACTTCCTTCAACTAATCAGATTCAGGAATCCCTTACTCCTTAGGGTTGCCATCTTGTACCGCTATTGTGAAGGACAACACCAGCCATTAATGGAGTTTAACGGGTTTAGTGGTTTTGAGAAATAAGTCCTCAAAAGGGCTTAGCCTTTTTCTCCTTCGGAAGTATGAAAAATTGAAAATTCTTGAGGGAGGAAATGAAAGTTCTCCCTGGCACAAGTCGTTTTATAAAAGGGGTATCCCCCAGGTACATTCAGGGAAAATATGGCATAGGGTATAGTACACCTCATGGGGGCTGTCGTCACGGCAGCTAGAGGGGGCAATAGACCTTCCAGCTGTCTTTCGTGACAGAACAGTAGAATAATGTAAAAAACAGTAAAACAGCAACAGAAACTAGTGGTGTTACTTCTTTGGTGTTTTACCAAATGATTAATTGCTGTGACTTTTGTTTTGATTTCAGTATTTCAAAAATCAAAATACCCAAAAACCGCTTTGTTTGGGTTTGCTTGTGTGTTTTCAAAACTAAGAACCGAAAACTAAAAACGCCAAACATCGTATTTTGGTTTTAGTATATGCCAAATACAAACCAAACTGACCAAACCCAAATTAATTCCAAGATAAGCATTCTAGCCATTCCGCTAAAACCTGATTAATTCATCACCCTATGCCAGAGAGGAATTCAATTCCAATCGAAACTAGCAAATTGATTTTCCTACTACACAAGTGATCTTAGATACCAAAATCCTTATCCCCATAACACAGAGTATCTGCTTCCCCACGGGCAACGCAATAGTGTCCTGAGGGAGGAGTTTAGAGGCCTTAACAATTGCTAGATTGGGTATATGTTTAATCATCTTCATGTTTTAACTTTTAAGTGACATTATTTTACACGGTGAGAAGCAAGAAAAGATGCACCATAGAATGAGAGCTCCTTAATATAAAAATTCTTACACTGATCAACAAACACAGTTGCAAGTAAGACGTACTAAGAACAAACTGCAACCTAATTATCCTAAATCGCTGAAGAGTGAAGACCTCAGAGGACGTAGCAAACTTAAGTGTAAGAAAAATTTCGCACCGATTATGTATCCAATCATTTTATTAGATTTATTTACAGACACTTGTTGGATTCTTCTACAGTTCTCGAAAAATTCTAAAATCAACTACGATTAGTGGTAAACACTAAACCAAGTTCCAAAATCTATAAGCTAACATGAAACTATTGAGTGAAAATGTTGTACTTCGGTTGATATTAGAGAGTTATTGATGTTAGAAAGAGAAATAAGAGTTTAAGAGATCTGATATTGGCCATGTATGTTGAAATTCTTTACCTAATTTATCTAGCCCTGAATGTACACCAATCTTGAAGATCAAGACATATATCTTCATTCATCATTCTCTATCAACAAAGGTATTTATATGCACAATATAACACAGTGCATATGAAAATTAAAGAACAATTAATCTATTTTGTATTATTACTTTGTTGCCTGTCGCAATCGTATCCTAATTTTTTTGAGATTTTCTGAATCACCAAACCAGCATCATGTCACACCCAAACCCGACACCCGCATCCGTGCTTCCTAGTTTAGAAACTATCTCGCCAAGAAACTTAAGTTGTTTAGAAGAGGCTGCACAAAGCATATCAAGCAAATAACTACTTTATTTTGGGTAGTGATACTTATGATTTAGGAAATTAGTAATAGTTTAACTGTTAGGATTATTATGGTCCAGTAATAAGATCAGTGTTTTTATTGGTATTTCAATAGTAGATGAATTAGGGTTTTGATATATTTCCTCATAGGAGTAAAACTAGGATTTTATTTCTCCTATAAATATCATTTTAATCCTTCTTTTTTTTGATAAGAAACAAAGCCAATCTCATTAAAACAAAAGCGGGAGAAACAGATTCACTAGTGACAGAGGGCAAGATATCCTCTGCACAAGAGAAACATAAGAATTACAAGCTTGCAGATTGGTCAAAAAAACTAAAACAATCTAATCTAAAGAGGAAACTCTGAGTCGAATCGATAACATTAAATGCCCTAGCCCACAAATCTGCCGAAAAAATAAAATTATCCCAAATCTCCTCAGCTCCACTGACTTTATCATCGAAAATTCTGCTATTTCTTTCTAGCCACAACCTCCAAGCCATTGCCAAAACCATGATTCTCCACAAGATTTTAGCTTTTGCATAATCCCCCCCAAAACTCCATTTCTTCTCTTCTTTATTTGTGCTCTTCTCTTTTGGAGTTATTGTTATATTCTTCTCCTTGATTTAACTACATTTCACTGTTAGGGCAGATCTCTTATTAGCTGCCCTGCATCAAAACCTCCCACTTGCAAAAACAGGATTCAGAGCAGATGGAAACACAATTCATAATAGATGGAAGTTTGACCTCTCAAACAACCAGCCTTTGATACCATGCTAGAAAGTAATTAACCCAAAAGGTTAAGCTATTAAGAAGACGCGCTACAATGCATATCATACCAACATGAACATTACCTTGCATCCACTTCCGCCAATAAAATCAATGCCACTCAACCAATGATTATGGAAACCTACAACGACCATCTCAACCCGGGAAAAAAATTTATGCCCAACATCAATCCCTGCAATTAGGAGAGCAAGATAGATACTTCTCAAAATAATCCCTTGGAAGTATTGCACGTCATTTAAATAATTCAAGGCTCAATCCTAGCCATAAAATTAATAAGAAGAGTGTACATACCTGGAATGTTACCGATTCTTGTTTTGGGGAATAATACAGCATTCGTTTCCCTCATCTACACAAGTATTGGATTAATTAACCTTTAGTCCACTCCAAATTGCTATATTTCAGAAAACTGTTACGCATTATAAATATGTAACAAAGAATTTTAAAAGCATCGCATGAGAACCAAAAAAGGAATACCTGAGAACACTTTGTTGATGATAACAGGAAAAAAAATTAGCTAAGCTAATTCAGCCAAAGTGTATTCAGACAAAATGATACAGCAAACATGGCCAAGAATCATACCATTAGGCCAATATTAAGGGGTTAACAAAGGCCTATCTAACTAAAATAGAATTAACACTTAAAAAACACATTAGAGAAAAGAGCCTGCAGAAGCAAAAAGGAATAAATCACAATGCTGACTGTGAATATTAGCTATGATTCCCCGCTAGTAAAATTCTTCCAAGAACAAAACAACAGTGTTAAAGGGGAACTTGCCTTTTTTAACGCCTTTAAATCTGGTCTCTTGGCACGATTTTTGGAATCTTCTTCAGGTGCATCCACTTTCTGCACAATTTCCGAGAATAATATTTGATAAGAAAAGAGAAAATCTGTCAATCACAAAATACAGCTGTTCTCTGTCTCAACTGAAAAATGGCATATTAATGTAAAGAGATGAACACTGAAATAAGGTAGTTGTGTTAAGAAGAAATCAAGGATATTATCAAATTTTTCACACCCACACCTTCATACGTGCTTCAAAGCAGCATAGAAACCCATACACAACTCTACAAGCTCTTGCATCTGTTCTCTCCTCCCAACAGCGAGAAGCCGAGAACACACCAGATGGAAATGGAGAAGGAGATAACAAACAAACTCCTCACCTTTTCTAAAGAAATATAACCCAATTACAAGAATCCTAGCTCTCCAACACTAAGATGGCATATCCACTGCCGGGAATAATGACTGCTAAATCCTTCTTGGCCATGGTCCAAATATATTTTGGGTGAAGAGATTGCACGGTATAGGTTTTTAGGTTTTACAAAATGTGAACTTTTTAGATTTTATGTTTTAACCGCATTTGCTATAATTAAATAAAAATAATAATAATAATAATAATAATAATTGAAATAAAAAAGGGGGTTTGTCCCTGTATTTTAAGGGTTAATGATTGTTAACATGATTTAGTTTGCGATTCTTAGAATATTAGTATTCCTGTCGGACTCGATGCGATTGCACAAAAGATGATAGTTCCAAACTAAAAAGAGATTAAAAATAAAAAGATAAATTCAACAGTGGTTATATAAAGTTGAAAGGAGCTAACACTTGAAGGAAAATATATTTTAGTAAAAAAGGCAAGGCGGATATAACACGTATTTTAAATTACTAAAAAATACCCCTTGCTCTCCCTTTATATAGAGTTTTGTGATCCACTAGCAGTATTAGTAAGTCTACAAATGAATTAGGTTTAAATATATTCGCACACCAGATTCTTCTAGAATAAATAAGTTGTCTATTTAATTGAGATCTCAACGGTATCAATTAAGTTACTAAAGCCATATTAAGTTCGTGCAAAACTAAATTGCTTCAGGACCTAACAAGCAAAATATCCTTACAAATGTGTTATTTAATAAACTTTGGCAAGTGTGTCGGGGAGTAAAAGTTGAGTTTTTTAATCTACTCTCGTCTCTATATTCTACATTATTGGTAGCTTACAAGTCCCATTGCACATGGAATACCAAATATCAACCCTGAAGTCCGGCATAGCGAGGAAGGCCTGTTGAAATGTAGTTCAGAAAAAATTTCAACCAACCGTAGATAACTCAACCAAGTCACACGGGAATCAAAGCAACCACGAAATACAAAGGCATTCTGCCAGTCACATTTGAGTCGTTTGAGCACACTTGGTTATGTGGTCATGCACGCCAGCATTGCGAGATATAGCTAATACCTAAAAAGGTGAAATATGCCAATATCTATAAAAGATAGAAGAGCTGAGATGAAAGATGTATAAGAGGTAAATTAGTAGTGCCTTGGCACAGGTTAGCACCGGTTATAGACATATTACAGACTCCCCAGACACACACTCGCAGAACCTCAACTACAAGGAAATTACAAGCAACGAGATGCTAACCTTCTTAGTTTTTCGGCCTTTCTTTTTTTTCGCATTGACTTCCACTTTTCCAGACATCTTTTCTTCTTGCTGTAGAATCCAGAAAATCACGAGAAAGCAGAGTGAATAAAATGAAATTATTAATATTTCAATAAATACTCACAGAACCTCGACTAGAAGAACATTACAAGCATCTAGATGCTAACCTTCTTAGTTTTTTGGCCTTTCTTGACTTCGTCTTTTCCACCACACCTCTTTTCCTCTTCCTATAGAGTACATAAAGGAAGCAAGGTAAAAAATGAAAAATGAGATAAATCAAAATGCAATAAACCTGAAATTTATGTGCGAAAGTGAATGTTACCTGAACAAAATGAAGATATTGTGTATTAAAAGTCCTAATAGTATCGATAACTCTAGCATAAGCACTTTTCTCGGTGATTGCCTCTTCTGCAACCTTTACTAAATCCATATCCATCGCCTCAATGCTACCACCACCACCATTCGCGTGCTCCTTTGGTCTAATAACAACCTCCTTAATTTCCTCAGAACCTCCATTTTCAACTACTGGAGAATCAAGCTTAACAGCCGGTTCAGCCTTTTTCTTCTGGCAAACCTTCATTTTCTTCTTCACAACCATCTGTTCTACACGAGACGAATTTTCTCTCTTACGAGCTTGAACGGCCTGCATGTTTTGGATCCTCGAGCTCATTCTTCTCCCGGAAGAGCTACCGTCGTCGCACTCCATTATTAGAGATGGATGATGAGAAATGAGGTTAAATCTGTAAGAAACTAGGGCTTGAAATGTGAACAGATAAGTAGAGAGATAAAATGGAAAGCTAAAAATAGAAAGAGAAAAGAGGGTTTCAAATATCAATAAATCAAAATCTCCACTCTCGAGGGAGTGAAGAAGTGAAGCGATACAATTTATACAAAACGTAGTTTTGCGATCTGCAATGGCTGATTCGTTCCCGCTCGGTTTTGGTGAGGGAAAATTTCGGTGGCAAAGTTATCGGGTGCGCGCGAGCCTAGGGTAATTTAAACGTGGCATGGTATTACTGGCTGGAAAAAAATTAACTCGTTCCTTTCTTTTTTTCAAAATTCAAATCCATCTGCCGATTAGACAATCAACGGTGGAAAACTGAAAATCACGGAGCCCTTTCCAATACATTTGTTTAGATTTTTGTTTCTTAAAAGAAATTTGAAAAAATTATATAGTTATGTCAATCAGTAGACTTTCCTGTTCCTTAAATTCTAAACTTTCCTTTAGTTTTAGGCTAAATAATTCATTTCATTTCTGAAAACACAAAATAATTCTTTGTATTATGAATGGTTTAATACAAAAAATTACAATATACCAACTTGGACAATCTACATAAAATCGATTTAGACATAAAATTCTATATTTATTTTCATTTGTAACATTTGTTAGGGTTCTAAGCTAACCCTACCAACAATTGTTAACGTGGCATTAATGCATCATAATCGTTTACCAGTTGGCTTTACATTTCATAGTTTATTTTTATTTTTTTGGGAGAGCTTGTCATATTATATTAAATTATTAACGTGGCACTAATTTATTTTTATTTGACCGCTAACTTTTATAATCCAAGAGTTGCAATTATCTTAGAAAAATCTAAGTGTCCACTTTATCTGTAAATTTTTATTTTATTTATAATTGCTATTTTACTTGCTATTTTGTACCCTCAAGGTACGGGCATACCCTCGTAATTACCATAATCTACTACTTCAGATTGCTTTGTCATAATGTTCTACTTTGAGAGCTAAATATTTAGTTGATTATCTGAAATGACAGCAACAAATTATACATTCTCTAAACTTACATGCAACTTTATCATGGCCTTGTTTGGAATTTTTTCGTATAGCACCTCTTCCCACTTAATTTCAAATGAAAGAAGTATAATTTTTAATTTAAAATTATACTAATACAATAATATATATAATTATATTTATGCTTTGAATTTTATATGATTTTCTCGTTTTGGTTGTGAGAATGTTGGAGGGAGATGGACTTGGGGCTTATGTGTTTTACTTTGCTGTGGGAGTATAGTTTTAATTTTTTAGATGTACCCAAGTTCTTGATACCAAATATATTATGTTTAAATTTTTTTCTTTTTTCTTTTTGTTTATTCTTTTAGATCAAAAATTGGTAGTCATGTATCTCACAGACTTTCGGGTTTTGGTATTTTGTGATAGTGTTATTTTTCTCCTATTGTGTAAGGTCCCTGAGTTATTATTTTTGCAGCTTTATTAAATTTTTATTACCATATGGTTTATTCAGGGCTGGACCTGAGAATTCGGGGTCCTAAAGCTAAATTTATCAATGAACCCCTTCGTTTTTAAATTTTTAGGTCTTTTTTTTTTCTAAGCATCTAAATTCAAAGAAAATAAATTAAATTAATCTACGTATATGATTACTTCTTATTTTTTTATCAATGATAACATATAAGATTTTTTTTATCAATGAACCTCCCCAATTTCAATTTTCAAAAAATTATGGGGCCCTACAAAATTTTGGGCCTGGGGCAAGAGCCTGTTGCGGCTCACCTTAGGCCTGGCTCTAGGTTTATTTATGCATCAATTGTAAACCACTTTCTTACATTTCTCTGTCCATCCATTTAATTCTCTCACCAATTTATCTTCGTTAATTTCTTTTGTAGTTTTTCTATAGACACTCTTTACTGTGGCATATAGAAATAAATTATCCTCTTATAATTAAAGATTAAAATGTTTAAATAGCTTGTTTGATTGCCCTCCAATTTATAAATTGTATAATTTAAAATTGTTTAATTTGTTGATTATCTAATTTTAGTATTTAGTTGCAAGATTTAACTAGTATATACAGTTATAAACTTAAATTAATACATAAAACATTAAATAAAAAAAACGTAAAGATATAGTTGAGATTATATAACTTATAAATATCATACAAGTTCATGCAGAATAAATCGGTGCAATCTTTTTTTTCTTTTAAAATGAAAAGGTTTGCAAATTATTAGTTTATAATGAAATAATTACAAATGAGATAATCTACGCAACTAAACGAGTAGTATGTTCAAATACTATAACTTTATAATTTGTATTTATACTCCTTCCTCTCACCCTATATATGCATGACTTTATAAAACAAGACTTGTCTACAAAATAATGTTATTCAAGATGATCATATTTATATCTAAGAAAAATATAAATTGGCTTGGGAGGTAAGTAAACTATATAGGTAAAAAGTGTTGTATTGTATAATTATTTTATTTTATACTATTGGACATTGGATTTATAAACGAAATTGAAGATACATTTGGCGTTAAGTTGTTACGTCTTCTATTAATATTTATTTTATGTTTTAACTGTAAAATATTAATCAAAGATTGATATGCTATATGTGCGAAAACAATTATGTGGGGAGATTTTTAGTACCTTCCAATTGAGTTTGATTCATATTTATTTATTTTTTTAAATTAACTTCTCCCTATTTCACACGTCAATCTCTAATAAGCTCGCTTTATTTTTTTCAAATTAATTGACTTGTGCAACTCAACAAACATTCACTGTAATTGGCTTATCCCTATTTCACATGCTAAAGTGCCTACATTGTTTTATTAAGCCAAGCATCCGTTTACGTGATTATCGCATAACTTGTAGGCCTACTGCATGCTAGCATTGAATGATTATGGTTACGGAAACTTACACTCACCAAAATTACATCTATGGCATTTATAGGATGTATCAAAGTCGTGTTCTCACCACTAATCGTAACAATGATCCACATAACGCATTAGACTCAAAAGTTATTATATACTACTCCACCTTTGTGGGTTTATAGTACAAGTCTCATGGATAATGCCTTATACTTGTAACCAATGACGTATCTATATAGATTTAGCATTTATAACCCACAATCAAGCATCCTCGGGGCACCAATCCCAAAACCCCCAATTACAGTTCATATATGTAGCTATAAAATGGGTTTGGTGTGAATCTCCAAGCACATGTAGTAAAAACATGAAATTAATTATATATAAATGCAATATATGTGATAACTTATTATTGTCAACAACCAATTGGGGTTTAACCTGCATTTAACCTAACCCAATCCACATGTTTCATTACAAATCGAAAGTTTTATGAAAATTTTCCCATTTGTGTAGAAAACTCTAATGCAACAATTAATAATTTGAAAAACAAGTTTAATATTAGTGTTCCCACATTAATTAAAGAAAATCCACAAGATTGAGGTGTTAATGGTTGGACCTTAAAGCTCCAAGCTCTCCTCAAGCTCCTATAAAGGTGTGTAGGTAGAGAAGACGATGAACAGTGAAGAAAGAATGGATTTGAAGCTCAAATCATGAAAACCCCCATGAATTTTTTCTCTCTCCAGAACTCTCTAGATAAGTCCATGTGTGTGTGGCTCAAGAATGAAGGTTTAATGGGGATAAAAAGGTGAAAAAATGTTGTAAAAATGGCTTATTACGCAAGCTGGATTGATCTAGGCTTCATCTAGATCAATCTAGGCATGAAAAATAAATGTTATCGCCTATCTAGATCGATCTAGATGGCAGCTGCAATGTTACCCAACTTTGTAAGCCAAAAATGAATTTCGAAATGACCAAATCTCAACTCAGGCCAAATACGAAAGTTGTAAATGGGAATGAGATGGAGATTTGGACGCAAACAAGGAGTCGTTTATATATTGGATGAATAAGTTATGGCCTCTCAAAGCTGACAAAAAATTAACTTTTGCAAAAAGTTCAAAACACGCGATTAAGTTCCCGTTTTCAATTCGGGGCACCCGAATAATGAAACGATTGCTCCCACAAAATTAATATACCTAATATGACATGCTAAAAATGTCGGGTCAAATACAAGAGGTTTGGAACCCATGTTCGCGCTCTGACGAACATTAAGCTTTAACCGAGCTTAAGAGAAGGATTAACGCGAAAAGTGGAACATGGGGTATTACATATCCGCTTTATTGGTGCATGGCTTCAAGGCGTTTGGTGTTGGATAGACTTTTTTTTTTTGACTTGTTAGTTGCTTGTTTGTTTTGTTTTATTCCCTGATCAAAAAATCTTCAATCCATCATAAAATGTATGAAATTACCTTCCGTTCTTGTACGAGTGATGATACACGCACCACAATTTATATAAAAAACACCATAACAAAAAAAGGCAAATTTCTATAAAAGTAACTAAATACCATCTCATGGTGTTTGAGACTACAAAATATCAATTTTGAATATCCCTTGACAACTCGTCACCAAATTTATGTAGAAAATTCTGTATCTTTCAACCGAGGAATAACACAAAAACTCGTTATAGTTCAACCTAGACAGTGATAAAACTTGCACGACAACTAATTGCCCACATTGGACAACAAACTCGACAACCATTGGCCAAAACAAATGTCAAAGTTTAGCAACGAGACACCGAATCGTTGTTTAAATTTGGGGTGGTCCTCATATGTGTGCTATAATCAATAATGCTAAAAAATGTGTTGTTAAGGCTACAATGGTGTTCTGTATACAAAACCTAGCCACCTAGGTGCCTTTGTCAACACCCTTTCCATATTAGTATAGATAACAACCCCCAAGTATGCAAACGAATATGAATTTGAAAACCAAGGGCTTAACAACTGCAAAGTACTCCTAAATACAAAGATTATCCTCAACGGAGTTGGATACATTCCCTATCCATTATTCCGACAATACAATGAAGAAGCTCATAGTCTGCAAATGTTCCCCCACTCATTTTTCTCCGCTAAAAATAAGTTTAACTAAAAGCTTTGATCGAGCAAAGAACTTTCTTCAGGTGGTATATTATTGTTTTCCAATACGGAAGCAGAGGAGTGCAACTCCGGGCGAGGAAATAATAACTTCAGTCGGAAAGCGTCAACTCCATTCAAGTAGTATCTGAATAGCCTTTTCGCTCTAATAAAACCAAGACGGCCGTATAATGCAAGTGCTCCCTTATTGGTAACTTCTGCTTCCAATGTCACCTGACCAAAGCACAAGAGGAAAGACAGTTAAAAATAACCCATACAATCTCATGTCCAAATTATGGTATTGTAGAAGTAGGGGTTTGTGCAATATGGACGTATTAAAGCAAACGGAAAAGGCTTAAGCTAAAAGAACGGGATAACATTTATTTAATTTCACTGTGAATGGTGCTTTCATATATCACAAAAGGTGGTCCAATTATTGACATCAGCTAAAAAAATTTATGGGCTAAGCACTAAGTTTTACTTCAACTTTGACTGGACAGAGCATATTTCAGATACTCAAATCTCAAGAACCTAATACTGGCTAACAAGAAGTATCAACAACTAACTAAAAAAGACAAAGAGGAAGGAGATAAAAGGGACTAAACAATGCAGTAGTGGACAATTGCTAAAGATGTGCCCGCCTTCAGGGTTGGAACCAATGATTTGTTGGCTCAAGAAGAGGAGAGGGGAAATAGATAAACCTTACGCCACGTGTGCTATGTAAAGGTCAGGTCCACAATCATGTTTAGAAAATTCTGGGGCTTTGAATTATGTGAATAGTTTAACTTTTTTGCTTCTTCCAAGTTCTTTACAATGCTTGTGAAGCAGAAATGCCGGTGTACTCAATGAAATGTATCAAGCATGACAATGCATAATTATGGAACTATTTCTCTCCCCCCACATTCCTCTTTAAAGTTTTCATCAAACATGCATTTATGCAGTTTGGGAATCAGGGGCTCAGCACATCAACTTTTAGCCTACCAGTACCAGAAAATATATGCCTGACCAAACTTTAATACCAAAAGACGCCATTTAATCTGTACCATACCACCCTGCGTACACTAGACTTCTAGACACACCGAAAGAGAGTATAACAAGAACATGCGGGTGGGTGGGTGGATGGGAGAGCACATCATATCATAATTCAAAATTTCAAATGATACGAAAGGTAATTGTCAAACATACAAATTAACAAATTGAGTTTCCAGCAGATGTTTATTTGTTTTAAAAAATCCATTCATAATGCTCAGTGTAGGACCATATTTTATATGTTATTATGTTATACCATACACCACAACTACGTGGGCGTGTTTCACAAAATCTCAACCCATTTTTATATATTTACATTTGTTCCATCTAGCTAAAAGTACTTTTATTTCCATTTTTACAATGCTATCTTCATCAAACCCTCAAAAACATAATTTCAAAGTAAGAAGTTTATACCCTTAAAAGTTCTAGCGAAAGGCCAATCAGACTAAGGTATCTCAAAAGCAAAAAGAAAGGACAAGGAGAATACAAACATATATGCTCACATAGAGTTCTAACTTCCAGACTCAACTATTCTCAATTATAAACTTCTTCCAAATCAATTTGCTTCCAAAATTCAGTAATCGTTCTTTTTCTCTCTTTGGAGGATGGCACCAAAGGCAGAGAAGAAGCACGTGGAGAAGAAGCCGGTCGCAGAGAAAGCTCCGGCAGAGAAGAAGCTCCCAAAGAAGGCCGCCTCCGGTGACAAGAAGAAGAGATCAAAGAAGTCTGTGGAGACGTACAAGATCTACATCTTTAAGGTTTTGAAGCAAGTCGATCCTGAGATCGGAATCTCCAGCAAGGCGATGGGGATTGTGAACAGCTTTATCAATGATATCTTTGAGAAGCTTGCTCAAGAGTCGTCGAGGCTCGCAAGGTACAACAAGAAGCCTACCATCACTTCTCGCGAGATCCAGACTGCTGTTAGGCTTGTTCTTCCTGGAGAATTGGCTAAGCAAGCTGTTTCTGAAGGAACCAAAGCTGTCACCAAGTTCACTAGTTCTTATATCTTAGGGTTTTATTTTGAAACTTTTATGTTTTGATCAGGGCGATTTCTTGTTGTTTGTGGTTGATGTTAGGATTGTCAGATGTAAAGGTTAGCCGCATTCATCAGGTTCTCGGTAATTTTTTGGCAGTTACTCTTTGTTAATGAAATTCGTCTTAGTAACTTATTGCAATCGCTTTTTGGAAAAAAATAAAAAATTGCAGCCTTTTTATTTCCTTCTATATTATCAACATTGAATTGTCGCATAAGTAACAGAAAAGAAGGATGCAATAAGGTTCAATTAACAGGGCTATAAAATACGAGGTGAAAAACAAGGCACCATCTCAGAAACTGTAATATACCGATTTCACTACATACCTCTTCACAGCCAGATTCCATCATCACCTTAATGGATCTTGTAACAAGTTCTGTAGCTGCAATAAAGATATCTTAACTTCAATGGTCGAACAATAATATTTAACATAAGGCAAGAAATGTTGCTAAGTGCTACAACTATAACACATTACAAACTAAGTACAACATCAATTCCCTGGTAGAATTCACAGTAGTGATAAAAAGTTATACTCCCTCCACCCCACAGTAAGACTCACTCTTTGACTTTCACACATTCAAACAAAAACATTGTTTCAACATAACCAATGGCCATGAAGTTTTATTTACTATTGTGAGATTTGGTGCATCGATTATGTCCAAAAGGGGGGAATGCGACTCTTTATTTGGGCCCTAGTACTTCTGAAATATCCATTATAGGCTATTGACCATCAGTTATTGGATATGCAAGTTCCCAACTTCCAACCCAAATTATTCCCAAGCACAGATGCTATGTAAGCTTGACCACAATTGTTCAATTGCAAAAATAAAATTGGAGGGATATGAACAATCAAACGATATCAGATTTACATCGTTGATGCTCATTTTAGTAAAATGCACGACTTGGATTGGATTCTAAGGTGACACTCTAACAAGAAAGTAAGATACTACGCATTAAGTCCAAAAGTTCATCTGATAATTGAAATGTATCCATACTAAGGCTCGCAAAACCACTAATTCATCTTGTAAATATTCACACAATATCTATTACACATGTAAACCAAACTTATAGACCTTCAGAGAAGTTCTAAATTGATAAAGTTCGAATATTTAAATCCAAGTGCAGCCTATAGGTTCATTCACAACAACATAGTGGTCTATTGTACAGGCAACACATATGATTCGTGAATTCTCAAGTGTCACATTACAAAACTATTGCATCAAGCTGGGTACATTGCTACTCTTCTTGTGGACCATCTAGTAGAGAATCGCAAACAAATTTCATCTCAATATGAAACTCAAAAGATTTCAAATATATTTAAATGCATATCTAAGAGAGCACTAAAAGGCCTCAAGCCATAGGTTGACTAAGGAAACCTAAGAGTGTGTTTGGGAAGCACAATTCCAATTTCTTCCATTGGAATTGGTGCACAATTACATAAAAGTTTTGAACTAAGTTTGCTTCAATTCAAATTCGGTTAACTGATTGAAGAGAAGAGATAGTTAGTTACCAATGCCTTTGCCCCGGTAAGGCTTGATGACAACAAGCATGGCAATGTAACCTCTGAAAGTATTGCGATGCTCTCCCATCTTACATACTACTGTCCCAATACATCTTCCCCTGTGGAAAGCCTGAACAAAACACAAAAGTATAGAGCTTTAGGATCCTGTGGATGCGCTTCAAAACCATTTTTATTTTTATTTTTATTTTTTAAAAAAAGGCTGCAATCTCTGGGCAGACACGGCGTATGTATCTCACCATATCTACAGTATTTTGGCCAATGCCAAAGACTCAATTTCATAATATCTAAGTATTATAGCCTATGCCAAAGATTCAATTTCACAGTATCTACTGTATCGGCCCAAAACATTTAAAACTTTGACATCAGGGACCGGATACTAGGTAAAATAGCAAAGAGAAACTCGAAATGAATAGAAAAGGGAAGCATTTATCAGTGTTGAATTTTATTTAAAAGAAAGAGAGGGAGGGAGTACGAGGAAAGAGAGGTTGGGCCAGAGATAGACGAAGTAACGGTAGGTGAAGATGGAGTAGGGTTCACTGAGTTCTTCATCGACAAGGTTCATGATAAGGGGTAGGTGGTGTTCTCCTCCATAGCTTACGTATTCTATTTCTTCCGATGCGTCCTCCACCTCTATTTCTTCTTTATTCCTCCTCGTCTTCGTCTCCATTCTCTCCCTACTTTTACTTTTCTCGGTCTCGGTGGTCTAATTCTATTTGGATACCCACCGTCACCGACAACCCATAATGACTAGTTTTGCTTGAGTTGGGCCTCCTAGAGTTGGGCCTTTACGTGATTTCCCATATATAGTTTTCATAATACATTTCTTCTCAGCTTTGACGACGGCCGCAGATTTCTCGCTCTGTGTCAAACATTAAACCATTGACGATGTAATTCACTAGTAATATTTTTATTTTATATTTTAATTTAAATTAGATATATTTAGAGATACTAATAAATTAGGTTTGACTAATACTAAACACAACCTGTAGTTGTAATAACTCGCCTTTACGTGATTTCCCATATATAGTTTTCATAATACATTTCTTCTCAGCTTTGACGACGGCTGCAGATTTCTCGCTCTGTGTCAAACATTAAACCATTGACGATGTAATTCATTAGTAATATTTTTATTTTATATTTTAATTTAAATTAGATATATTTAGAGATACTAATAAATTAGGTTTGACTAATACTAAACACAACCTGTAGTTGTAATAACTCGCCCTGAATCCAATGAAGGCTTTATTTTTGAAACCCAAACTACTCCGCAAAAATTTATTAAAACCCGAACTCGCCCTACCCTAAATTTTAACTAAATCTTGCCCAAATCAAATAGAAAATTAGAATTCACCCTAATTTTAACTATATCTTGCCAAATCAACTATGCAGAAAAATAAATCGATCAAAATTAAATCTATTTCAATAGTTTTCACTCTATTTTAAAGAATCATAAAAATAAATTATATACAAATAAGAGAATTAGGTCAAATTTAGGTAGAGAGTATTGAGGGGAGGAGGGAGAGATTAAGTTAAGGCGTATCGTCGTGGTACTATATAAATATATATATATATATATATGTATGTGCGTATGGTAAGGTCGAGTTGGGTTTTTTAGATGCAAAATCTAAATCCACCCTGAACCTGGATCAGGTTTAGCCAATACTAAACACGACCCATAGTTGTAATAGCCCGCCTCAAACTCGATGCGTGTTTTATTTTTGAAACCCAAACCCACCCACCCTGAATTTCAACTAAATCTTGCCCAATTCAAATAGAAAAATAGAATTAAGCTTAATTTTAACTATATCTTGCCAAATCAACGATGCAAAAAAATTCATCGAGCAAAATTAAATATATTTCAAGAGTTTTTTACTTTATTTGCAAGAATCATAAAAATAAATTACATACAAAGAAGAGAATGAGATCAAATTTAGTTAGAGAGTATCGAAAGGAGGAGGGAGAGATTAAGTTAGGGCGTGTCGGCGTGGTACTATATAAATATTTACATATCTATATATGCGTGTAGAGTAGGGTCGGGTTGGATCTTTTAGATGCAAAATCCAAACCCAACCCGAGGTCAAAAAAAATAGTCCCATTAGGGCTGGGTCAAAAACTCTTATTTTTTTCATTAAAATATATGGTTGCAAGAGGATTTGAACATTTGAAAAAATAATTTACTACTTAACCACTATACTACTTAACATTTTTATTTTATATTTTAATTTGAACTAGATATATCTGAATGATGCGTGTGCATGTAATCTAGTATATATATATATATTTTGTTTTCTTTTATGGAAGAGAGCTCCTAATTTTTTGTCATCTCTCCTTAAATTTGATATATCTTCTTTTTCTAATTAAAGAATTTCATCATTTGCATAAAAAACTATTATTATTATTATTATTATTATTATTATTATTATTATTATTATTATTATTATTATTATTATTATTATTATTATTATTATCTCAACATCATGTTTTCCAATCATTAAATAAATACTTAATTTTGTTATTTGCACTACAATACTATTAATTTATAACATAACAAACTCCTAATTTTTTGTTACTTGAGATTTAGTTTAAGCACAAGGAGTTAAAGGTATAAATATTCATATAAGGGCATCTACGTTTGACCCATTTCGAATCACTTGTACTACTACTACTATTACTACTAATAATAATAATAATAATTACATCAATTGAAATTGTAAATTTACATACCAACTCACAATCACCTTGTCTAATATTATTATGGTTGACAACAAGACGGATTGTCAAATTCTATCCGGAATTGTATGCTTGAATTTAAGCTCGAACCTATTCAACTAGTTAACCTTGTCAAAATTATATAATATTAATTTTGAAGAAAAGTAATAATTATATTCAGGTTAAATCAAAGCAAATGACTTTATTTAATCTAAAATTAAAGTGACATTCTGTGGAGATGAACCCATGGAAAAAAAAATAAAAAAATTTCATGTTTTTCTTTTTTCTTTTCTGCAACCTGGTTAGGTAACCGTATACGGGTAGAACATAAGTTATAAATAGAGATGGAGAGGTAGGTTCTCTCTTCCCATTTACCAGGTATTCCGCAACTTTGGACTGCGGAAGTGCATGGGTTATATCTAATAATAATAATAATAATAGTTCTTCCCTTTTACTAGGAGACACCAAATCCCAAAGGAAAAACAAATATGTTGAGAGTCGCGGCTAGAAGGCTCCCTTATCTCTCGTCATGGAGGCCACACCATGGTGCTTCCTATCCCATCTTCTCCAAATTTTCGATCACCAGCGGCCATTCATCATCAGAAGACCTTAAAAAAACCTTCTTCTCAGGGGACTCCCATCGATCCGGGCCCCATTTTCATACCCCTTCAAGAGGTTATTGAGTTTTTCTCCCGATGCATTTTATTTTTCACATCATACCTTTTTTGGGGATTGATAGGAATGCTCCTACTTTGCATTGAAAAATTAAATTTTGAGTGCTTATTTGTAGATTTTATTTACAATTTTGTGCTTACGACAATTACTGCATTATTCAAGATAGTTTCAAAACAATGATTACAAATAAAAACTTGTTATTGATTAGCATGGAACCTTAACAAATATTGTATCCCAAGTGTTCGAAGATAACCACCATATAATTATGGAGTCACCTTCATATGATGTAATATATATGTATCCTCTGTATTATTTGCTCTGACATATTAATATAGGAACTACAAGTAAACACAAAGTTATGAATTTTTATTGGGAAATGGTAAAAGGCTACAAAAATGCTATATAACCCTCTGCTATATCATAGGATCTTCATCAAGGACCGAAGATTGTCCTCGAGAAGATTGACGATAACATTTGGAGACTTGCTATGATAAATCTTCCTTTCACTTGGCAATATGATCTATAGACTAATTTGTTGGTGGATGATGGTTGTTACAGGTTTCGTTTCAGGCCCTCTCACCTCAGAAAATGAAAACAGCATCATTCCCAACATTCCACCCACTGTGGCCGCCATTAAGAACCCTACCTCAAAGATAGTCTACGATGAACACAACCATGAACGTTACCCTCCGGGTGACCCCACCAAACGCGCATTCGCCTACTTCGTCTTGACAGGTGGCAGGTTCGTGTACGCCTCCCTCCTCCGCCTCCTCATTCTCAAGTTTGTTCTGAGCATGTCCGCTAGCAAAGATGTTCTTGCACTTGCCTCTCTTGAAGTTGACCTGTCCAGCATCGACCCTGGTACCACCGTAACCGTTAAGTGGCGCGGCAAGCCTGTCTTCATTAGGCGCCGGACAGAGGATGATATAAAGCTGGCGAACAGCATTGACTTAGCTTCACTGCGGGACCCACAGGAGGATGCTGTCAGGGTCAAGAATCCCGA
The DNA here is from genome assembly GCA_021464415.1 of Lonicera japonica. Classification (NCBI taxonomy): domain Eukaryota; kingdom Viridiplantae; phylum Streptophyta; class Magnoliopsida; order Dipsacales; family Caprifoliaceae; genus Lonicera; species Lonicera japonica. Next base: position 62,395,525 of record CM038469.1, read on the forward strand.
GTGGCTTGTTGTGATTGGTGTTTGCACTCATCTCGGTTGCATCCCCTTGCCCAATGCGGGTGATTTTGGGGGCTGGTTTTGCCCATGCCATGGTTCTCATTACGATATCTCTGGGAGAATTCGGAAGGGGCCTGCTCCGTACAATCTGGAGGTACCCACTTATAGTTTCTTGACTGAGAACAAGATATTGATTGGATAAGAGTTGGGTATGAAGCTTATTTTTAGGTGGATTTTCGGATTTAGGATATGGGGAGATTTTTCTTTGTTCACAATTGTTCGATACTTGTTACAGATATCTTTTTGTTTCATTTACTTTCTGTTTGATTGGTTCCTTTCGAGTCTCTAAATACTCAATAAGATGGATTTTATATGTTGAGCTTACATGAGCTAACAGAATCTTGATACATATAGAATGTTGCTTAGCTAAAACAGTTTGGTCCTCTCATATAAGTTATCATCTTCATTGCTTGAATTTTGAGACAAACATTTTAATTTCACTTGACGTTAATGAATGAAAAAAAAAAGGGAAAAACCTGCCGTAATAATTAGGAGACAATAAAAATGATGATGTATATTTTCACATGAATATGACAGAGAGATTGTTTGAGGATTTAAGTACAAAAAATACATTACCAAAAATTTGGCGAGAAATAGAAAAAAAGAAGAAAAACATCAACAGAAGTGTCCTCTTTCTTTTCTCCAATGGTAGTCATGGAACCAGTGGAACTCAAGTCTCAAATATATATATCTCTTCTATATAGAATTGAAAAGGTTACGAGAGTTAATACCAACCATTTCATCCCTCAAAGATGCCTTTAATGTAAACCATGCCTTTCTCGCTGAGCTGAAGCTCTTTTCTCATCTGCTCCACTTGTTGGTCATCCCCTTGAACAATGATCTCAGATAGAGTTCCATCTTCTCCTACCATCATCTTTACTTTGATCTGCTCTTTTCTTGATGCCCTTTTCCAATAATATGCTCCTCTGTTTTCCCCAATAAAAAAAGAAGAAAATAATTTAAAGTGTTTTACGTGGGAGTGTAAGACAATGTATTGGGTTGACATTGTACATGAAAAGCCTATGATTCACTTTTACTCTATTTTCCAATGTTTTGACTCAAACCAACTACACAAAAAAAATAAAAACAGTGCAGTTGATTTTCATCTAAATGATTCTGAAGTCGTTTCATTTGCTTGGAAAACTATTAGCATTTTAGACAATTTCCACTAGATTTATGTTTCAATGAACCAAACATATCCAATTCACAGAACAAAAGGAAGATGATCAAGGACTTACGCTAGTGGACTTAGGATGGTGAGCCAAAACCAGTTGTTTCCGAAATCTGGAACAGTAATTGTGAGAACAAGGGCGACGCTGGCGAGGCTTATGCAGGTACAGAATGTGAGTAGCGCTGCTTGGCCTCGGCTTGGGACCATCTCTCCTTCGAACCTTTTAGAGAGAATCGTCTTGAAAGTTAGTGTGGATTACCAAATTTGAAAGCTAAATATCCATTTGAAGAATTTTAAATTGTTGTCTAACGAAATGATCAAGCCCTTTACCCTATCAACAACTTAATACCAAGCTAAAATGAAAAATCTTGAAGATCTCCTAGATTGTTTATAAGTGAACAAACTTATTACATTAAATAATAAGGGGTTAAGGGTGGCTTACGTGATGGTCTCTCCTTTATCCAACACTGAGAAATTGTTGCGAGTGAAGAATGATAGAATTTCTCCAGCTACTCGGTTAGGCGCCTTGAGCCCTTCCCCTTCTCCTATAAATGTCTTCTTCACCACCTGCTCAACTAACCCCATTCATATACTCAGCACACTATGTAAGAATTAATTATTTAATTCTTGTGTGACCCACATAATTAGCCCATTTTATTATTTGATGATTTATTGAATAAATAAATAAATTATTGGAATTAGCCAAGTCTTAAACTTTACGACTAGTTGAGGATAATTACCTATCATATAGTTGAAGATAGATCTCTATTAGTTAGAAGTTTATAACCATTATTTCTATTAGTTAGAGATTAACCACTATCCTACTTTGATGGTAAGTAGGAGTTAGAGACAGATATGGAATTAGGTCCTCTTTCTACTTATAATAATACGTAACATTCTATAGGTTACGTATCCAATCTTACGGTACAACACATAAAGCCAGGTATAGGCCAAGAGGGAAAAACTTGTACCTGGTGTTTTGAATTCTGCCTTAAAGAACCATCCGTATATTCATTACTTTGGTATGGCTATGGACCGAGGTTAGTGAATCTTTTTAATTAAATTATATTTAAAAATTATATACGTAGAATCATGTTAGTCTAAGATCCGTATGTTAATTTATATAGATGCATGAATGTTATCCGCAATTATGTTTGTATTAAGATCTATGCAAAATTTAATTTACACACTAATCATTCAATTCAAACAACAAATAAAAATCAATCAAAGTTGTGCTCTAGAGCTCCGTTTGATAACAACATGAAAAATGATAAGAAATACAACTAATTTGGTTGAGAAGATGGAAAATAAGTTTAAGGATGTAATAATATACTCTCCATGTCATGCTCATTTTTGAAAAATAATTTCACCTCCATGGAAGAAGTCAATAAGCAAGAGTTAATCTCACCGCATTTTTCAACTTATTTTCCAACTTCTCACAAAAATACATTGTTTTTCCAATTATTTTCTATGTTATTATTGAACGGATCCTAAATATTCGTTTGGTTTGAGTTTTGGTTTAATTCTAGAATCCTAAATTGGTAAAAAATCAGACAAGGATTCTCTTATAGTTCATGCCCAGGAGATTAAATTATAAGTTTATGAGAAATTTTAATTTTGGATTACATAAACAAATAAAAACTCGAAACAAACTAGCACTGAGTAACTAGTAAGCCGATATCTTTATACGAGTGTGTGGATTTGTTCCCGTGGTAAAAAACTTGTATAGAAGTCGGGAGAGGGAATGCTGCATTTGCAACTATTGACATTTGAATTTGGAGTTTTTGAGCGGATTTTTCAGGTGCAGGCGCAGTTGCTAAAAAAAAAAAAAAGAATTTCATTAAATAATAATAATAAAAAAAAACAATTATCTTGAATGAAGTGGTACCTAACCTTAGATTTAACAGAACGCTTGATGAGGGACCAAAGGCCAGGGACAGAGATGACAAAGAGACCGAGAGAAGTGTAGTAACTGGCCGTGGAATATCCCACGCTGGTGCTGTCTGCAAGTAGAAACAGAGGGGATAATGATGATGATGGGTCTTGATGATGAACAAGGGCTGAAGAGAGAGGGTCTAAAATGGAGGAGCAGGAGATGACCCGGACCACGAGCCTCTTGGGTCTTAGTGGGGTTGGAGCTCGTCCTAGCCATGGCAGGTGGTGGTGGTGGGTCGCGGCTTTGGATTTCAATTTGGAAGGATGATGGGAGGAGAGTGAAGGGATGAGTGGCTTAGCAACTGCCATTTGTGAAAATTGGGTGGGAATAGAGATATTGAATATGAACTACTAAATAAAATAAACTCACTTCTTATTTCCCTTCCCCTCTCCGTTTTCCACCTTTTCTACGTGTCGCACCCCATTTTGATCGCCACATCTTCCATTCTGAATTCATTTGGATCGCGAATTTGAGCATTTAATTTTTTCTTTTGCTAAGCACTAATTCTTGACGAAATAAAAAGTAAGGATAAATTCATTCTTTTCAAAATTTATGAAATTAATTTTTCCTTATTAATTTTCGGTATTTATTATAAAAAATTTGGACAATAATACTCATATTTAAATTATTTTTATGTTTTACTAAATACGAAAAATTGATAGGGACTTTAGTTTTCCATACCCATGAGAAATACAAAAAAATTGATTTTTCTTCTATAAACCAAACGAGGCCTTATAAGCTCATTTTTATTTTAGACTGCTACTACTTTTAATTATAATTAATTCAATCATAACTCTAACTTAATCCTATCACTATCAACGAGCGCATCATATCATTGTTGACGATAACCACTCTCTCAAAGAATGAGAAGGAGGAGGATGACAAGAATAAGTCACCAGAGAAGAATAGAAAAAGAAGTCGCCAAAAAAGGTTAATAAAAAGAAATCGCTGGAAAATGAGAAGAAGAAAAAGTCACGGGAGAAGAAGAAGACAGTAGTGGTGGTGAGAGATAAAAAGAGATTAGTTACGAATTAATGATTAGTTTTAAGGGAGTAATTAGTTGAGTAAGGTGAAAATGGTCGGTGAGAGTGGCAGTAAGTATAAATATGAGTGAAAATAATACCACCCTTTTCTTTTTATGTTTCGAACCTAACTAAAAGCATTTATAATTTTAACATGAATTGCAGCTACCAAAAACATGGGCATGTAAATGTGTTTAAAAATATAGTTTCTATGTGATACTAAAAATTTTGTTCATAGTCAAGTTCTAAAAAAAATATCTCCAATAGCATTGTCAATAAAATTGCTATTGACATTGTTTATCGAACTTTTTAATGAAAAAATATAAATATTACGGACCTTATTTGATAGATCTTGGCGAGTCGTTTTTAACGATATAAATTTTATTAAAAATATAATTATAAATTCAAAGTTTAAATACTTTAAAGTTTAAAATATAAAATACTAAAGTTGAAATGATGACATGGTACATGGACATTGTGTAGAAGACAGATACTCACTCCCACAATATTATTTTATTTTTTTGACATTTCATCTTCATGGTCACTGTCCTTGTTTGTATTGTAGATTTTTTTTAACTCATTGTTTATATATCTTACGTGCCATTATATTTTTCTCAAATTTATGATTATATTGGAGATGCTATAACTTCACTTAGTCAAGTTGTCAGCGGTCTTATTCCATCTACCCTATAAAAGAGTTTGAAATTTATATTGTGTTGTTGCATATTAAAAGAGTTTAAAATTTAATTGTGTTGCTGCAAAATAGGGTTTAACTTATTTCATATTGAAAGTTACCAACAACTTTGTAAGCCTTTTTTTTAAAATAAATAAAACAAAATTAAGGGAGGTATAAATTTCTCATTTAATTTAAGTAAATAAAAAAATATTTCCATTGAACCCTTAACATTAAACCTTAACTTTAAGAAAAAAAAAATTGCCTATCACTAAACTAATCTCTCTCCTCAACTTTATAAGCCTATCTTAACTAATGTTCCATAAATGAGTCATTATTTAATCTAGAAATAAGGTAAAAAGGATTGTGTGATAATGTTTTTCGTAAAAAAAACAACGAATAATATTTTTTAAAAATAAGGACCTAGATATCATTATCATTATGAGATAAGAGCTTGTTTATCAATTGTGTTTTAAAATAAGAATTTTGACCGAGTACAAACTTTATTTTGCACTAAATTGCGTTGAGTGCAATTTTGTTTTGCATAATGTGTTTTTTTTAACAAGTATATTCTTATATTTCATTCATAAAACTTTAAAACAACGTTAAATAAACAAAAAATGATAGTAATGTTATAGAAAATAAAGAGTGCAAACTTAACTTTGCATAACTCCGAAAAAATTATTATGTGCATTTTATTAGTAAATAGGTTTTGAATATGTAATTTGTTAAAATTATTCTAAAGAACCATCAATTAAACACTTATTTATAAAAATATGCTAAAAAAATGTAGTGCAAACTTGATTTTACATGATTTTATAAAAAATACAATCTAAAAATTTATTGTAAAGTTAATTTTGCAATTCTTTTAGAATTTTGTCAAATATAAGCTCTTAATTTTAAAAAAAATATTATTTTCTGATTCTTTTGTAGATTTTTTTTCTTCATACAAGCACTAATTTTTAATATTCCGTTATTTAATCCATATTTAGATGGTGTTTAAAATGTAGTATATTCTTTGTAGTTTTATTTTAGATGAGTATTTTTGTTTTAAAGGAACATTTAGTTCTCTACTTCTCTTAATAAGGAAAACTTTTCATTCTAGATGACCTGCTTTTATGAACCTAAAATTAATTATATTTTTCAATAAGTAAATTAGCTTTTAGAGTTTTGTTATATAATTTAACATTCCAAAAGAAAATTACCATTCCTTCAAATTTATAATGGGAAGCGTACTAAAAATTCTGACAAACGAGATTTTTATTTATTTTTTACCGAGAAATTTAATTTAAACTTTAGAAACTAAAACATTTCTCAAATCTGATGGGCATAGGGTACGACAAACCCACAAATAAAAAATCCCATCCCAATTTATTCACAAAGTCACGAACCAATATGCTGAACGCGAGCAAACCAAAGGGTTCAATAGAGAGATACATCTGGAGCGAAGCCCCCCGAGCCTGAAGCGCGCGCGAAGGCGAGAGAGAGAGAGAGGGAGAGGGAGTGCGTGTTTCAATCAGTTTCCCAACCAAAAGCAAAAAGACTTAACAACACACCGTAACGGTTCCAACACTCTTTCTGATTTTTTTTATTCTTTTATTTTCCCTATCTATCTATCTATCTATCTATCTATCTCTCTTTTTTTTTCTTTACATGTTTTCGTCGTACCCTTCTCTATCTTCCCTCATCGCCTCCTTTTTCCTTCTCTATCGATTCGGATAATACCACAACCTCGTTCTCCTGTTCTTCCCCGAATTTTATTAATTTTTTTCCTCTCTTTTTTAACGTTTTGCTTTTAATTCACCAACAATTGTTTTAGGGTATACGACTCTTCGTTTTGTGGAGCCGCCTTTTTCTACTTCACCATCCACTCTCTGGTTACAGGTATTGTTTCTATTCACACCCTCCTTCAATTTCTAGGGCTTTCTTGTGGATTGGTTTTGTTCGCATTAATAGTTGAATTGGAACTAACCCTCTCGCTTTTGTATATAAAGTTTTATGTTTTGATTTTTGGTTTTTTTCCATTTCAAAATCCACTTTTTGGTGGCTTTGGAGTTTCGATTGAGGTTTCCCTTGGATAATCCTTTTCTTGAATGAATTTATGTATGTGGAATTCTTTCTATTATTGTTATTGGAATGGATATGTAGAGGAGCAATTAGTGAGAACCCAAATGTGGTAACTCTGATGAATATCCAGACTCAGTTATCTTCTTGTCATTATTTCCTGTTTAGAACTTAAACTCTATTTTTTCCCCAAAGAAAATGAAGAGGCTTCGTTCTGCTCTTATTTGAATATGTTTCTAAATTAGCAACCTTTACTTACATTTCTTTTATTGTCTGTTCCTTAGTTTATAGCTTCATTTGCAGCTCTCACATCTTTGTATTTCTTTATTGCCTTCTATAATATTCACAAATCTTCTCCTTATACATCTTCCTGTTAAAAACTCCAAGGTAGAACTCCACCATAAAACCTAGGTGTTATAGTGAGGGTGCCTTGGCTCTTACATAGAACTCTTTACTTTGGTCCCTGTCCGATGTGGGAATCACACTTTACACTTCCATCTTTGCTTCTAAAACTGCATCTCTTATCTCAATCCTCAAATCTTACATCCCTTAATACACCGATAATATATTTGATGTTTACAAATATTGCAGTTTTTGCCCTCCTCTAATTGAGAAACATTTAGAACTCCCTGAAGTTCCTGTACGTGCTGTATATGTAGTTTGTTTCTTATTCTTGCTTAAGAATGGTACCATGCGCGCCTCCAACAACACTGCAATGTGCACCGCCTGATGTGTAATTAATCACTTATTTTTTTTTGATGTAAATCATTGAAGCTCCTTACAGTTATTAGCTTTCATGCCGTTGATAATCTATACTCAAACTGGAGGATAGATAGCGGGGACCTATAATGACTGTGTTCACCTTTTTTGTGTTATTTGAGATGCTGGAAACTTCAACCGTCTTCCCTCCTGTCTCATTCTTGGAAGTATAGGTCCTTTAGTTGATTATATATGTGCTTATGTGCACTGTATTCCGTTTTGAAGTTTTAGTGTTCTCTAAAGTCTAAACTCTCTTTATATTACCTATTACTTTTGACACGTGATTCCAATAATTAAGTGCAATGTCTTCATGATATGGTAACCGAGCAGAGCTCTACGAAGTGAATTAGCATTCAGGTAGCTAATTATATTATTCTTGTGAACACTGTCTTTTCAGTGTGTGTAGAAGAGCAGAGACTTCTTTATTGATATCAAGATAACATCTTGTTATACGCTCCTATAGTGGGCATATTCCTTTTGACACTTTATGTAAATGGCGGCTGATCAAAGGAAAAAACGTTTGAACGCTTCTAGTGTTGGTCACACTTCTCGGGAACAATACAAAACAAAGAAGAAGAAATTGGATTTACAAAGATATGATTTAAAGATGAGATCTAATATTTCTCTTGAGTGGGATGACAAAAAGAAGAGTGTTGTCTCAAAGAGGGAGCAGATTGGAATTTCACGGAGAGACTTGGTTCAGTACGTTGATGCTGTTCCTCCTTACCACAATGTCTTGGCTGATGTTTTAGCCGTTCCTCAAGAAATTTTTGATTTGAAAATTTTAAAAGAGGTGCTCTCCTATGAGGTAAGATGATTTGACGGGGCTGTAACTCTCCATTTGAAAAGCATTATTTTTCCCTCCTGAATTTTTGATGCATTTTGTGTTGGACTTGCAATAGGTTTGGCAGACTTGTTTATCTGAGAAAGAGAGAAAGCTTTTGGCCCAGTTTCTGCCTAAAGGAGCTGATGCATATGAGGTTGTTCAAGAATTGCTCTCTGGGGATAACTTTCACTTTGGAAATCCTTTTCTCAAATGGCAAGTGTGAATATACTTTACGTTTATGTTGATAATGCATGATGTAGTCTTTTATTTGTTGAAGAACTTGTGGAATTTTTAGTAATTTTGTTGAATCTCAGTCGATAATTCATCTCACTCCCTTCATCATGTTTCTTGCTTACGCACAAAATGTATACTCTTTGTTCTTTTTGAGACTTTTCATACATGTGAGTCGTTTTCTAGTCTGCATTTATGGTTAGTATAACTTGTTAGCCTTTTGCCAAAAGAGAGATTTTTTTTTTGATCGGAAACAATTCTGCCAAAAGAGTGATGATGTACGACTTATTTTATTCATTAATGTACTAATTAATACAAAGATTAAAGCAGGATTATGTTTAAAATTACCCCACCACAGAACAAAATATTTCTGCTGAAGCACATCAAAAGTGTAATTAATTGATACATGTCCTAGTTGGTGTGTAGTAGTTAAATGTGCCAGATAATTATGTTATTGCCGGTCTTAGTTGCCTGATCTTGATTTTTCACATATGTTGCCTTTTATGATTTTACGTTGAATGGGGATAAAATTGGAGGTGTTGGAACAAATATTAATCCACCCTGTTAAAAACTGGGGAATTGAAAACGAAAAGGAGGAAGATAAATCAGATCATTGTGGTCTGGATAGAGCTTTTAGTTTCAACTCGGTTCCAATCTAAGGCCGTCTGTTTGGTTACTGTTTTTCTTCTCCATGTCAACTTTATTTTCTTTCTCAGTGTTTATTTTTCACTTTTTGGTTTCTGGAATTCTATATTTTTGTTTAGCATTTGCTAAGTCACGTAATAGGAATTACTGCACACCCCTAAAAAATAAATTATGTCTCAAAAAGATAATGTAGAGTTGATAATATTTTTTTTGGCCCTTTTTATTGCACGGGGCATTCAGGCCCCTTTTGGAACCTGACCAATCCCCAAGGCACGTGCAAACTTTCTTGTCCTCACTCACCATGATAAATTGTGGGAGCGGAAATGTTACGAAACCATGGGGAATTGAACACTTGGTGTAAGGCTCCATGAGGGGCTTAATTAAGTTCACTCTACAAATCCCCGTGGAGTTGAGTGTTTTCTTTTAATCCATTTCACGACATTTATTTCGTGCTTTCTTATTAAAAAGTGGTTTTTTGTTAACATTGTATTTGTGGGTCCTAATGTTGTAAATTTGTAACATTCAATTGTAGTGTCTGTGGTCCACCAATGAAACTACCAAATACGATATAACTTTATGATCCCTGAAGAAAATTCCTTTGAATGCTTTATGGTGCAATTCTGAAATTTGAGTTGGTCAAATTATCTGGAATGTATCGTTGCAGGGGTGTGACACTTTGCTCTGGCAACTTTCATCCTGATGCTGTTCTTCACCGGGAACTATCTTTCAAGGCTAATAAGAAGGCATATTATTCAGAGTTTCAAACGTATCATAATGAGTATGTAATCTTAAGTACTGCCTTCATGCTTTTTTACCAGATTGTGTTCTTACCATTGCAAAACATAGGGGAATTTTCATAAATGTAACCATTTAGAATGGACTGACCGTTGTATTGTCATTATATTTTCATTTTTCTTCTGCCAGTATGATCGGGAATTTACAGATGTGGAAGGAAAGATGGGCAAATTGCAAGGATCCTGAAATAGAAATCGTGCAGAAGATATGGAGGTTGATACTAACTGTATGGGTTGTGTGTTGTTTTTAATTTTGCTTCTTATATTAGCCCCAGATTGGTTTGCATGTTTTGTAATTCTGTGATCATGTTTATTTGGTTTAGGAGTTTTTTTAGTGTGGTGGTATCATTTCTTGGTTTCTCTTGGGGAGGGTAACCAACGGGCGCACGGCAACCGCCTTCCCTTCCCTTTACTTTCATTTTTTTTTGCAGTGTGTCTTCTCCTGTAAACTACCAGAGGCTCAATCATCTCTGTGTACACAATGTGTGTGTGTGTCTCACACATTAGTAATTTAAATAGAAAAATTATACAAAAAATAATAATTGGCTTAGTAGTTAACCATGAGTTTAACTTGCTATTCTATGTTAATAAATTGCTCTGTGTCGTTGCAATTTACGTGTTTTAATTAAGTGATTAGCCAGAACTTCCAATCCAAAAACTAGAAAGAAAAATCTAAATTGTCATCAGAATTTTGCTTTTGTGGATAGTTATTAACAAATTCCATAGAGGCCGATATATGTAACCAACGATAGTAGATATTGGCATTTGTCTGCCATGTGGGAGTTGGCTGTTTTCCATGTTATACTTGGTATTTCATTTGCAAAATTGCAATAAATGTATGTACAATCTTAATAATTGTATAATACATCTGTCAACTGTGTTTTGTTTGTTGGCCATGCCCATGTCATTTCAAGTGATTGCTGTGTTGTCTCTTTAACTATCAAGATGGGTGAACTGTGTGAAGGTCCTTTTTTGTACACATGCTCATCAATCAGTTGTGTTGGCTGCTCTGGAAATGCTCACAATGTGGCATCTCTAATATGTTTGGGGACTAATGCATTATTATTTTTCTGAAATTGTGAATTTAATATATCCATAATGTAATCTATACTATTATGTAAAGCCAAGACCATAGTTGTCACCTCCAGGCGCCTCCAGGCGCAGAAGTGGGGAGTCGCCTACTACTAGACGCATCCCATTCGAAAAGGCGAGGGCTTTTTGCGCCTAGGCTCCAGGCATGCAGGCGTGGATTTTTGAAGCTAGGCGTTTTTTTTTTCTTTTTAATGTTTTGACTTTATTTTTTTGGATCTAAACGGAGCCATTTCGTTTATTGGGAACTTCCACTGAAACAAGACGTAAAAAACCCTAAATCCCTACTACTCACCTTAGTTTCACGCCGTCTCACACTCTCACTCACACTTCTCTTGCTCGTTCCGTCGTTCACCCCGTCGTTCAGTCGATCGTTTCACGCCGATCTTCTTCTTCTTCTTCCTTCTCCTGTTCTTCGTTCTTCTGTCGCTGCTATTTTTTTTTTCTTTCTTCTTTTTCTTTTCCTCAGAAGAATTAATTTATGCAGCTCACGTTGTTTTGCCCTTTTCTACACCCTCACCTCACATATTTCTGCTCACGTGGTATGATATGTCCCTTTTTTATAGATAAGTGATATAGATAATTTGTTATATATATATATTTTCCAGAATTATTAAATTATAAATAATATATATATATATATTTTCCAGAATTATATTTTTTTCATAATTATTAAATTATAATAATATATATCCATATATATTCCAGAATTATTAAATTATAAATAATATATATACATTTTCCAGAATTATATTTTTTTCCAGAATTATTAAATTATTAAATATATATATATATATATATATACAGAATTATTAAATTATAAATGATATAATGTTTCTTATTTAGATTTTAATTTGATAACTTATTTAGCTCTAGATTGTATGACATTGGAGTAGGTGGTGCAAATTATGAGTAGAATAATATATTTTAAGTTTTTGCATAAGGGTGCGCCTTACTTCGAAAAGGCGCGCGCCTGCGCCTTGCGCCTAGGCTCCAAGGACCTTGGCGCCTTGGTGCGCCTTGAGCTTTTGACAACTATGGCCAAGACCAATTTCAACTGCCGAAACTGTGTCAGACTTTTGAATTGCCTATTTTACCCCTGCGGTTCCTTTTTTCATTAAAAAATGTGGTTGCAAGAGGATTCGAACCTTGAACATTTGACAATACAATCCACTACTTAACCACTAGGCCACTTGACATCTTCGTCTTATATTTTGGTTTGAATTAGATATATCTAGGGATGGAAATTGATCGGGTATGGAGCGAGTTTGGCAAATACCTAACCCAACCTGTATTTGCAGTAGCCAACCCCGAACCCGATGTAGTTTTTTTTTTTAACACCCAAACCTGCTATGCATAAATATATTAAAACCCGAACCCGCCCCACCCCAAATTTTAACTAAATCTTGCCAAATCAACGATTCAAAAAATTAAGTCGAGCAAAATTAAATATATTTCAACAATTTTTCACCCTATTTGAAAGAATCATAAAAATAAATTACATTCAAAGAAGAGAATGGTATCAAATTTAGCTAGAGAGTATCAAGAGCATAAGGGAGAGATGGAGCTAGGGCGCGCTAGCGTGGTACTGTATAATATATTTATATATATATATATGTATGCGGGTCGGGTTGGATCAGGTTTTTAGATGCAAAACCCTAACCCACCCCGAATCCGGCCCGGGTTATTTTTTTGAAATCCAAACCCAACCCGAGGATGAAAAAACCTGCCCCATCAGGGTCGGGCCAGGTCAAAAACCTACAGGATTGGGTCCATCGCATGTACATGTTAGTCTAGGACCAATTTCAACCACCAAGAAGCTGTGTCAGACTTTGGAATTGCCTATTTTACATGCAGTTTATTTTTTTATTAAAAATATGCTTGCAAAAAGGTTCAAATTTTGAACCTTTGACAAAATAATTTGCTGTTTAACCGCTAAACCATTTAATATTTTTTTTATATTTTTGTTTGAACTAAATATATCTTACTAGCACATACATTGCGTGCGCATGTAATCTAGTGTTTATATAAGCATATTTCTTTTGACCTTTTGGTGGATGCATAATTTCAAAGTGAAATTACTTGGGCATCGTACTTTTTGTAATTGATGTAAGGGTGTATCTTACCACTGTTATTTCTCATTTAAAGCATGGTATTATTTTTAAGCAGATCAAGAAAGCCTGCTGAGAGAAATATGGCCATTCCTGCAACTGAATCCAGACGTCATGATCCTAATGAGAACCTTGTTGCCACATCCGATTCTTGTTCTTGGGCTGCTGATGAGAAAGCATGTGGTAGTGATAACCTGACCTTAATGACATTGCATGGAGAAAGCCAAAGAAGGTGAATAAGTTCCCAACCTTAAGCTGTGTTAGTTCTGGAAATGAGTTAATTCTTTTAAGTTTAATAGCTAGTAAAATGCTTAGATAGTTTTTAAGGTTTCAAATATTTTCTCTTTGTTTTAGGAAGTTTATTAGTGCAACTCTTACAATATTGGAAAAGGATTTCAATGAGGCCACCTTTTCTTGCTTAAGGGCTAGGACCATAAAGGCATTTTGCCTCGGCTAAAGCAAGTGGCCTCTAGTAAGACATGCCGCTTTTGCACCTAGGAGCCAGGCTCAAAGTGTAGATTAGGTGTGCTTAATAGCATTTTCTCAAAAAGGAACTCGGGCAATTTTGGACCAATTATTTGAGTAGATTTATGTTGTTATTGTGCTCAGGGAGTTAGGGTAACATGGCTTTTGTCTCTCCCTTGATGATCTACTTAAGAGGTAGATTTTTTTTCTTAAAAGTACATCTTTGATCAATTGATACATCACTCCCCGCGCCACTTCCCGCCCTAAGTTGACCAAAATCAAAGCATAAGAAATCTTTGACCTAGCATAGCCATTTCTATCTTACTACAAAAATGAAAGGGTCTTTTATTTGCTCCCTGCATAAAACGAAAGAAGCATCAGAGATCAAGAATTATGATCCAAGTCCACCAATTAACAGGTTTACTTTCATTTTCTTACACCAGTTGTTGGACTAAGTCACTTTATTATTGTGATTTTTTGAAATGAAATTTTCCTGTTTGCTTGTATTTTACTACGCATAAACTTTTTTTTTTGGGGTCATATTTTCCTTTTTATTTGAATTTTTTTGCGAGGGAAACTAATGTGTTTCTTTGTAGTATCTGCAGAAAGGATTTCGTGGAATGCAAATATGATAATTCATCAGATGGTGTCAACGTTGTAGCAAGAGCCAAAAAAGGAGAGAAACTATGCAAGCGTAATATTCAGCGCTGTGATGGTGCCAAATATATGTCGTATATCAAGGTTTTTCATTTTGCATTTCATAAAGTCACAAAAGTGTGTCATGAATAGATGTTCTTGCTGTTGTAATTCTTCTTCATAAACATAGTTTTGTAGTGCTTACATTTTTTGGGAGTTGGGACAAGGCTTTGTTGAGAAGATTAGGAACATATATTTTGAGAGAGAAATAATGTAAAATCTGGACTTCAGTTTTATAAATTTTCTCACTTTCAAGTTCATGCATCTCTTTCTTGAATACTGTTTCCTATACCCTACACACATAAAACAAAAAAGAAAAAAAATGAAAAAAAAAGAGAAGAAAAATCTCTTTCTTGGAAAGACAGTGTTGAGTTTTTTTCTTTGGGAAGCTTTCCTTGTTGATAATGGAGCAGATGCGATGCTTATGTTGTTTGGGGAGGGGTTTATAGATTATCAACAGCCACTTTTATTTTTCAGGTTAGCAAGGAGCAGCATCAACGTGTTAAGAGTAGTATGAAGCATTCTGGTAATAGCATTCAATCCAGGTCTCTTAATCATGTTTTAGGCAACCTTGATACTTTCCAAGTGCAACCGTATGAAGTATTTGAGGAAGAAGAACGCCTGAAGTTGCGTGAACACTGGTTAGTGATTTTGCGGAGCAAAAATTACATCAATCTCTTTAATTTCCTCTTTAAAATTTCTTTTTCGGTTTATATAGGTTGCAATTGGCAAGCAAACATCTCCCAGCAGGTATTGCCAACTGGAGACGAATGCAGCTGGAGAAACAGCAGTTGATGAAGTCTTTGGCACAAGAAATAGAGGAAAACGTGACATCTTTGAAGGAGGTTTGGTCCTCTTCCTTAACTCTTTTCTTTGTTGTGTTCTTAGTTATTTTTTTGTGTTGGGTGGATTTTTTTTGCCTGTGTATCTCTTAATTTCATTTATTATCTGCATTATTTTAACTTGTTAGTTTTGAACTGGGTGATCAGGATGAGGAGGAGGAAGAGAACTCTAACATGCTACCAGAGCACAGACACAGTGGAGAATCAGATACTGAACCTACAGTTACACTCGAGGTTTCTTATTATGCATATCCTGTTTAACTAAAAAATGGACTTACTAATCCTTTTCAAAATGGTGCTTTTCGTACTCATTTTAGTTGTATTGTCAGCTTTCTGTACCCTGTCAAGAAAAGGAGGAAGAGAAATCTGATAGCTTGCTTCAGGAGCAGGTGGATAATACTGAAGCAAATCAAGATCCTGCCATCGAATTACTAGAGGTTTGCTACCCTGTTTTCTTCTCTTCTATACTTGTTTGTTCTAACCTTTTCTGTATCCAAAAGCGTATTTTACTTGTCAGATGTCTTTGTTTCAAGAATCTTCCTTAGCATTTGTGTGTCACTTTTTTGACATTTAATATTTTGGTGATCAGGAGGAAGAGGAAGAGAAAGAAGAAGAGGCAGAGGAACAGAGTGCTGATTCCGTGTATGAGGATCAAACAGATAATGTAACAGGAAACTATGGACCAACAATGGAGGATGGAAATGACTCTGTTGCAGTGTCCCCAGAAGATCAGCATTTGCAGACGATTACTTTCTCCCATGGTAGCCATGAGTTTCAGCCGTTGGATTTGGATTCTAATGACAACCATGTCATTGCAAAAACAGACGATTTCCCTTGTAATGTACTGGATTACCCTAAAAAATTGAACCACATGGACGTTGCTGTTAGTCAAAGTGATCATCTCTCGTCGACTGCTAATGTTTGGCCAGCAGTTAGCATGCCAAGCACTTTTTATCACTCTGCTTCCGTAAGCCATGAATACACAGCAGCTCCGAGTGAATTGTCACTTGGTCATTCACAAGTTATTGAACAGCATCCAGCCCCACTAATTGACTTGGAATCTGACATGCAAGAAGAAGACAATACAACAAATCTTTTGCACAGACCATCTGAGGACGATTCTTTTTTCAATCCTTACCCTAATCAAGATCGGCATGAGCTACTTCATCCACTCTTCAAGGCCCAGGGCAGTCTACCTTACCATCATGAGCAGCCAGTGACCAATGTAATGATGGAAACTGGTCAATTTCCAGTTCATTTTCGGGAACCGGTCCATCCTTCAATCTCGTTGGAGTTGAGGCAAAAGAGATTGAATGATATATACATGCATCAAAATATTCAGGAGAATATATATTCCGATGTGGGTAGGTACTCAATTCCAAGGCAAGAACAACACCTTTTGCCCCTTAATATTCAAGATTGGGCTGTAAATCCTGTCAATACTGCTAATATGTCGGCACCTCCCCCATCTCATTTGAATGGTGGAGAACTGCCTGTAAGTCAGAATTGGTTTTTTGGTGAAAACCGAGGCGGTGGTGTTTGGTCTGGTTCAGAAATAGGCCCGAATCCAAGTGTTGGAAATGGTAATAATGCAGACCAGAACCTGTTTAGCGTCATAGCTCAGTGTAATGAGCTGGGTTCTAGTGCCACCTACGACCCAATGCGACCTACGGAACGGTTAATACAGTCGGGGAACTATGGTGGGATTGGTGGTGGTGGTGGCCCTGCAACAAACATTGTGTTACCTCGAACAGCAAACCCACTTAACTTCTTGGGTGGGCATGAAGCTGCTGGTGGGCTAAAGGCCAATAATAATAATAATAATACTAGTCTAGGATGGGTGAACTTGCCGCATCAAGCTACAGCCTTACAAGATACCATGGGTAAACCATACTTGAGGCCTTGGAATCACTAAGGTTTTTTCTTTGTTCTTCACTTTTTGGGTGGGACCAGTGTGGCAGTGAGCGGAATAGTTGGTTGCGAGTTTTTGAGCTTGGTTTAAAGACAAATGGAACAGATTGCAGAATACAAAGGCCCATGCAAGAGGAGCTTGTGGCTAATTTTTTATTGTACATAACATGCAAAACAGCCAAGGGAGTGGGGATGTATATATTTAGATTCTAATTTGAAGGAGCGGGGGGGTTGTTTAAGTTATGGGAAAGGTAGAAAAAAGTATGGGGAATATATGATAGAAACTGCAAGTGTTTCATTTTCATTAGGGTTTTTTGCTTGTTCCTTGTTTGTGGAGAAATGTATCTTTCGTTAACTTTGCAGGCTAGAAACTACAAGAGGGGAAATGTTTTTGACATAATAAAAGCTGTCATTTTTGTTTTGTTGTCTTGGTCTTTTTATATCTACCTTATTTATAATGCCTGTTTGAATGAGATTTCGTTTGGTGCTTAGTGGAGTACATATACCTTTTATAATCTTTTATGATATATTTGGAAGACCTTCCTTTTTTATAGTCGTGTATGATACATGTGGAAGACCCTCTTTTTTTATAGTGGTATATGATATATTAGGAAGACGTTAACATATGTCTTTAAGATATTATAATTTTTTTTATAGTGGTATATGATATATTAGGAAGACGTTAACATATGCCTTCAAGATATTATAAATTGAAAATTAGTCTTTAGGGGGGAGTACATGTTTTATTTAAATTGAAAATTTGTCTCTTTATGAGAATACATGCTTCATATAATTTTTTTGTTAGGAGTGTGTTCTCATGATTATAACGTTTTCAAGTTGAGTATTTGAAAATTGCATATTCTAGTGGGTTGTGGACATAATTTACTCCAATTATTTCATCTTTCTTTAATCATGACAACTTCATTTTTAACGCCGGGCGGCCTTTGACTCGAGCGGATGCGGAATATATTTGCCAACGTATTTAAACTTTTATAACAAACAACTAAGTTTTATTTGATAATAATATAGTAAAAAATAATAATAATAAAATAGTTGATTTATATGAGAAATTGAAACATAAGAGTTAATTTTATTATATATTTCAATTTATTTTCAATTTCTTATATAAATTAATTATTTTTCTTACTATTTTATCAAAATAAACCTTATTTTTTTGAAAAATCAAACTCACCTCTCCATTACCTTTGTGTAGAAGAAGATCATTCTGTGTAGTCCAAATTAAGATGTCGGCATAATAAGTGCTTTATTGAAATGCAATTTTAAGTGGGACCATTACATAGACTTATAACTGTTGCATTTCGTCTGGATAAAACATCCAGTTACACCTGGCTGATAAATACTCTCTCCTTCCCTTACTTTTACATTTTTAAAATTTTATGCTAATCCATGGATCGCACAAGTTTTAGTCAATAATATTTATATCAATGATGTAAAACATTAAATTAATTATAATTGAAAAAATCTTTTAAACAATTGATATACGTAATGAGCATAATTTTGTATTTGGGCCCTGGCTCAAGCCTAGTGAACAGGCCACAGGCCTATATGGAGGATCGAACTCCTTCTGACTGATAAAACCGATTACGACGTCTGATCGGATAGTGGGCCGATCACCAGGCGACAAGTTATGGATAAGTGGGAACTGAGCTAGAGGATAAACGATGGGAAATAACCACTTCTACTTGTGTAAACAGGGTTGTTAACACATGTAATCGTGGAGTAGTGATCAAGTTTACCTTTTATAGTAATTTCTCACCCCACCAGACCTTATCTAGAGTTTATAAATAGAATAGGATAAACCTTTAGCGGGGGATGAGCAAATAAACGATAACAAAGAGTAATACATTTTTCTCCATACTTTCTTTCTCTTTCTGAGATGTACCTCTTTGGCCATTAGAACCTAGTGAAGAACACTATCATACAGTATGGGAGGATGTACTGCTGCATTGGGGATAAAAGCCATGGGGGAACCTACCCACACAAACAAAAACCCAATGTCCCTACTGCTAATTTACTGTTCATTATCGTCACCTTTGCTAAGTTTGATTACTGACTATAACGATTTGGACCGATTCAATCTCTTTTGGGTTCGGTTAGATTTATACCACTCATATGTAAAACATTAAATTAATTATAATTGAAAAAGTCTT
Organism: Lonicera japonica; assembly: GCA_021464415.1. NCBI lineage: Eukaryota > Viridiplantae > Streptophyta > Magnoliopsida > Dipsacales > Caprifoliaceae > Lonicera > Lonicera japonica. The sequence continues at coordinate 62,414,988 of CM038469.1, forward strand.
TTAAAAAAATTAAGATATAATTATTATAAATTAAGCATATTTATTAAATAATTATAAATAAATTATCTAAAAATAATAGCAATAACTTATTAAACGGTGAAATTAATAAAAATTATTAGTAGGTGTAAAAAATTTACTTAATTTCATATTGGTATAAAAAAATAAAACTTATATGTGTTTAGATTTAATTTAAATATATTAATTATGTCCTTCAAAGAATTAAGAGAGTAAATAAGTAAAAGATTATAGTAATAAACGTGTACTTTAAGGATATATTATATATATATATATTGCATACTTATAAATAAAAATGATTAAGATTTTAATTTTTATATTTATATTTATTTATAAAATGATAATATAGTTAAGATATGCTAAAGGACAAGAAGTATGCGGAAAACAAAAAGATATATTAGGGTGGTGCTATTGTCACCCCACAAACTTCTTACTTCCACTCCTACTAAAAAAAGGTCTAAACTTCTATTTTCACCCCCACCCAATTAATCATTTTCAACCAACCAATCACTCATTAACATTAATTACTATTCATCACCTTCTTCTTCCTCTTCCTCTTCCTCTTCTTGTTCTTCTTCTCTATAGTTTTTACTCAATAGTTAATAATTAACAAAAATTCAGATCTAATTAACCCATTCTATCTCATTCAGCTCATTTCAAAAGTCAAAAAAAATCCAAAAAACTCACAAAACACACAAAATCTCCATTACTGTAACAAAAAAAAACTTTAAGCTGTAGAGAATGGTAGAGAAGAGTGAATCAAGAATTATCAAGGTAGAAAAACCTAATAAAGGAGAGATATGTTTGTTTTTATTATGTTTAATATTTATTTTCTTTAGTTAATATAAAAAAAATTGTACCAACAAAACGAACTAGAGCATTAGAGCAGGTTACATCCATTACGGAAAACCGAAATTGGAGCACTTGTTCGATTTTTTGTGACCAAATGTGTCATATGAAGATGTGAAGGATAACGATATTTTGGTTCTACGGGACCAACATTTATCATTTTTCTCGGTCCGTAATGATCAAATACATGCCTATTACTTGTCTCTTAAGGGCCGAGGTAGTGAAAAAAATTCTAAAGGGTTATGTTCTTCTCCAAATACCTCAGTTCTTAGGAACTGAGGTATTGATACATATCAACTATATATTAGTTACGTGAAAATTTACTACATTTTTTTATGTGCAAGAATATCCCAAAATTCAAAATGTGTTCACATGTTTAACGAGCATATAATTGAATTAGTACCTCTGAATTCAAAGTTCGAACGATGTAATTTTTTGCTTTTCATGAAATTCTAAGGTTGTAATATTTTTGTATATGAATGACATTAATTTTTAGTAACTTGATTAAATTCAATCACAGAGAACCAACCATTATCCAATTTTTTTTTATTAAATTTTATTTATTTGAGTAATTTGATTATATTCTAGACAACTTCGATCCTAAGAGACCGAGCAATTTGATGAATTTCGGTCCTAGAAAACCGAAATTGTCCAAAATATTTGATTGTTAGAGACCGATGTAAGGTCCTAAGAGTTGAAAACATAGTCCAGAATACCTCGGTTGTGAAGGACCGAGGAAGTGGATGAATCCCGGTCATAGGGAACTTAAATTATTCTCAATACTCGGTTGTTAGAGGCCCATGCAAGGTCATGAGAGCTAAAATATGATACGAGGAGACCTCGGTTGTAAGGGACTGAGGAGTTTGATGAACTTCGGTCATAGAGAACCGACATTAGCCAAAATAATGTAGTTTCTCTCTCTAACGTGTTAAGAAAACAAAATGAATAAGAACCTTCAATTTTTTCTTCTCTACCATTATCTATAACTTATAATTTATTTGTGTTGCATTAAAGGTAGATGGATGCAAAAATTTAAAAACCATTGTTGAGAATAATAATAATAATAATAATGATAATAATAATAATAATAATTAATGATTAATTACAATTAGTTTGTGTTGTATTAAGGGTAAATGAATATAAAATTTTAGAAACCATTGTTGAGAAAGTGAAGAATGAGAAGAAAAAGAAAAAGGAAGAAGATGGAGGAGGAGGAGGATGAGGAGAAAGATTAATGATTAATGGTTAATTATAATTAATTATTAATCTATGTATATTAAAATAAGAGTGGTAAAAAAGTAGTGAAAATATTGATGAATAAAAGAGAATTGACAGGAGTGATAATAAAAATAAAAGTGATACCAAATATATATTAAGATAAAAATAGCACCGTTCTATATTTAAGGGTGCTATTATTTACACCCCTCAATTTTTTCACAAACACCACCATCTCTAATTTGATAAAACTCATTTTTCAACACACTACCTTTTTGTCACAAACACCCTCTCACTTAACAATTACTTAACTTATTTACCCAATGCTTAAAACATTAACCTATCTATTTATTCATTTTTTAATAAACTAATCAAACATTAACCTAAATAATTAAACCTATATCTCTCATTTTTTCCTCATTCACAATCACATTACTTGCTTCAAGTAAAAAGATTGAGAGAAAATAAATTCACTTCTTCATCATTTGAGCTATCAAAATCAAGAAATCACAACCAAATTGAAACACAAATATTATTAGTGGGAAGTTCAAGGCTTGGATTATAATAAATAAGAAGCATCGTTCATTATATGGTGGATAAAGAAGAAGTTAAAGAAAAAGTTTGTGATGAAATTCCACTCCAAAATGAAGTTAAAGAGGTATTATAATTGTTATTATTAGTGTATTAATGTGTTTATTAGCTTTCATACATCATTCTTCAACATTTAAATTAAAACAAAGATGTAATCCCTAAAACATAGTATAAAACGGGTGGTTTTGTCTAGGCTTGACTCGCTTTATATAAGGAGAGTAATATAGTTAAAACTCTCCTAAAATAAGGCGAGTGTATACAAATACACTCACCTATCATTAGGTGAGGCAAGCCTAATTTGGAAAATACTCTAATACAATTAGCACTCTATTACTTTATGTTATGCGAGTGATTAACATCATACTCACCCCATGTGAGATGAGTACTTGTGAATGCAATCACCTGTTATTAGGTGGGCTTAATTTGAAAAACACTCCAGGCAAAGGATGGAACCCAAGTAATATGTGTGTACAAATACATTCACCTCAAGATAAGCGAGTGTGTATAAACACATTCACTTTAAGATAAGCGAGTGTTTAAAAATACATTCACCTCAAGATAAGCGAGTGTGTACAAATACATTCAATTCTCCCAAAGTAAATTGAGCCAAAACTAACTTTGCATATAATTTCAGGATTTATCACATCAATCTAGCATATGGGGAAATATATCAACGTTTGAAAATTTTGATTTCACAGCAATGCAATTACAACCAATTCCTAAACCGGCTTATATTATCAAATTTACCGAGCATATTGTTGAAGAAGAGAGTCCAAAAGATGTTAATTATAAGCTTGGTGATGTTGAAGAATATCATATAGTAGAAGAGCCTCTTTCTCAAAGAAATTGCGTTGATCTTAAGTATGATGGTGGAGACGAAATTGTTAAGCATGCTAATGAAGGAGAGGCTAGTAATGATGATTATAATCCAGGGAAAGCAATTGACGTGAGTAACATTTTACAACATACGAAGTAAGTACATAATATTTTAGTACCATGTAGTAACTATTTAATTACAACATAATAGCAATTAATATTTGTTGAATTTATTTTGTAGGTATTTAATTCCCGGAAAAGCTTAGTTGACTGGGCTCAACGAAAAGGAAGAGAGGTTAAAACTATAGTAGTTATCCGAAAATCTGACCAAGGTAGTAGTAGAAGGAGGCCACGGGTAGTTTTGGGTTGTGAAAGAGGAGGGGTACCTCATGATAACCGACCACAAAAATATGTACCTAGAAAAAGAGATATTGCTACGAATAAGTGAAATTGTCCATTTTTACTACGTGGTTTGAGTATCGGCGCGGAGAAATGAAAATTAAAAATAATTTGTGGAATTCATAATCATGAGTTACTGAATACCTTATTGGGCATTCGTTTGCAGGAAGATTGACGAAAGAGGAGAAGAAATTTGTTACTGAGATGAGCATTGCTGGGGTGAAACCGAAAGATGTTCTTTGTGGGCTCAAAGCTCGTAATAAAGAGAGTTGGTCCACAATGAGCACAATTTACAATGTTAAGTCGAAGATGAGAGTGCATGCGATGGAGGGGAGGAGCGCCACGCAACAGTTGGAGGGTAGTGAAGTTCGTGCTATCTGTATTGCATTTATTTGCGGTAACCACTTTGTCAGTGTTACCTTGAAAGATAATGCCCCGCTCCCCATTGTTGCTAGCATGTGGAATTTACTTTGAACTCCTGGGGCAGCTGCTTGGGAGCAACTTTTTACCGATAGACTTCAATTTTATAAAGAATGATATCTACCCGATCATAGAATAAAAGACTCACCAATCTTAGTCAAAGATTAATGATTGCTCAGACTTTTGTTCTTTTTTGTTATGCATACATGTCGCATAGTAAGTCATATATTTTTTGGTGAAGATGGGTACAACTGAAAATGTATATCCGTTATATATCTAATTTTTTTGTTTAGTTGGCTTTAATTGAAAATGTAAAGCTCGTATAAGTATTTTTGTAAAGTTAGGTTGAATTGAATGTTTCAACATCTTATATGTAACTTTTGTTATATTAATGAAGTAATAATTATCTCTTATTAATGTGTGAATTAACTCACATCTCTTCTGATTTGTAAAACATTCCAATGCACTCATCACTCCATTGCCTTATATTAGGCGAATCACTCGTAACACACTCACCTGATGTGGGGTGAGTGTGAGTGAATTCACTCACCTGTCATTACGTGAGTCTAATTTTAAAACACTCCAGTACATTCCAATCTCCATTGCCTTATATTAGGCGAGGCTCTTGCAACACACTCACCTGATATGGGGTGAGTGTGTGTGAATTCACTCACCTATCATTAGGTGAGTCTAATTTCAAAACACTCCAGTACACTCCATTCTCCATTACCTTATATTAGGCGAGGCTGTTGCAACACACTCACCTAATATGGGGTGAGTGTGTGTGAATTCACTCACCTGTAATTAGGTGAGTCTAATTTCAAAACACTCCAGTACACTCCGTTCTCCATTGCCTTTTATTAGGCGAGGCTGTTGCAACACACTCACCTGATATGGGGTGAGTGTGTGTGAATTCACTCACCTGTCATTAGGTGAGTCTAATTTCAAAACACTCCATTACACTCCGTTCTCCATTGCCTTATATTTGGCGAGGCTCTTGCAACACACTCACCTTATGTGGGGTGAGTGTTTGTGAATTCACTCACATGTTATTAGGTGAGTCAATGACAGGTTTGGACATCACATATCTATACTTTTATTATCCCTGGACAATCCAAATTTAAAAAAAAACATCAATGTAAATCAACAATCAAGTAGTGTATCACATCACATATCTATAATTCTTGTAGGTCGGATTTCAACCCTAGAGGGGGGTGAATAGGGTTTAAAAACTTTAATGCGGAATTTAAAACTTTTCTAACAATGTTTAGGAAAAACAAATTTACTAAACTAATATACCAAGGAATGCAATCAATTGAACAAATAAACAAACAATCCCAAGAGCAAAAAATCAAACAATCTCAAGACAATCAATAGTAAATAAATAAAGAGATTGAATTAGAAGGATTGAACCGATTTGAAGTCCGAGACTTTTTGTCCTCACGGTTTTGGTTTATCAAACCATAATCCGCGCTCGGTTAGTGCCCCGAGAAATTCCAATAAAACCGTTTTTCTTCCGGGTGAAAAACAAACATCTACAAGTGTATTCTCCTCACACACTCTATATGTATTGCTTTACCACAATACTTCTCACAAGATTCCCTCTTGCTAACTATGTGAGATTTACCTCTCACAATCACTAAACAAGAATTTACCTTCTTGTTTTTTCTATGAGATTTACCTCTCACAATTTGAAATAAATGTTTGGTGATTCATACCAATTAACAACAACTCTCAAGTGTTTAAAGAATACAATTGAAGCTCACACTAGAGTTACTTGTTTGATCAAGTTTATAGCTCAATAAGAATGATTAATCAAAAATAATTTCTTGAATCTTTAGATATTGAAGATAGATGAAGTAGAGAGTATAAAAGTGATTCAAGTTCTTCAAAATGTGTCTTAGATAGTGTATATATAGTCCCAAAAGTGATATAGCCGTTTGTGAGGTTTGGTACCAAAAATGGTAAAAAATTAGAAATCCAACGGCTATATTTTGGAGTATCAGTCGATTAAGCAAAACCATTAGTCGACTGAGCAAAGCGGCTTAGTCGACTGATGGGCTCTGCTGCCCAACAGGCCAAAAGGCCAAAAAACTCAATTTTTGCACTTTTGCATTTAAGCTCCGAAATCAATTCTAATACTTTGGGGACCTTAAAAATAAGTTCCTAAGACACCAATTTATGGGAAAACTCAAAATAATGATCGTTTGAATTTAATATGAATTTATTTCAAAACCAGTTTTTGCTAAAATGATGTTTTGAAATGATTTTCGATCCAAACTGATTTTGATCAATCTAACAATGATGTAAGTTCATATTTGAGCTATATAATCAATAAATTAAGAAACTTTACATTAATCCTAGGCAAACACTCAATTACCGAATAGGTGAGTCTTCGAATGCTTCGATTTATTTTTTCAATTTGATCTTCACTTGAAGCTTTACCTTTGAAGCTTTGGCATACGATCCTTGATCTTTATCTCCATGGATTTGCATTGATGATGAGATTGATCTTCTTGCTAGTCCAATGCTTCGTTGACTTGATCGGATATTGATTGAACGATCCTTGTCAAACTTCCTTCGAGCAATCATGCTATTCTTGATTTTCCAAATAAGAAAGTTATAATCTTAAATCAAGAACATGTTAAATTACACATGATTGATTTATTGTTATTATCAAAATAAGATTAAGACTTTCAAGGTCAACACTTCTATTATCCCTAGACAATCCAGATATTGAATAAACCATCAATGCAAATCAACAATCAAGTAGTGTATGATGCACTAATAATAAAAACTTCATTAAACTAAAACTAGTACCAAAAGAGGTTCATACAAAAATAACCCAAGTTTATAAAATTACATAACGAACTACCAAAATATGTTCATACAAATTTAACCCAAGTTTTTTAAAGTACATAACGTACGACCTAAGAGGTTTATACAAAAAAACAATAAACTTAAAAAGTTCATGAAAAGGACTTGCTAATTCAGTTGGTGTAGCTTTTCCTTTCCCCTTGCAAACGTATTCTTTGGTTTTTTTTCTCTCTTAGAAGCAGTCATTCGTCTATTCGAGTCATGCCTAAAACAAACAAAGAAATTCAATATTAATAAAATTGGAATATATGCGAACAGTTCCCCCTAAAAATGGGTAATTACAGTGCATTTTTCTCTTACTACACATACTTCACAAATTACAGTTCCTCCCTAAAATTTGGGTTTTATAATTACTAAATGGGTAATGATGATGTTGATAAAATAAGTAAGATTCTGAAGAAACGATTCGAACCACCTGATCCTGTCGTTCAAGCTTTAAATGGTTGCAGTGTTATTGTATCCGAGAGTCTAGTTACTCAAATGTTGAAGAATGTTACTTATGAAAAGGAGAGAAATTATATTCGATATTATTAGAGAGAATATTATCCACTTATATACATGAGACTCCTACACAGATAAGGAAACTACTACTAATTAGGATTCCTAAATTATCTACCTTCCTAATACAATATTTACAACTTATAACACTCCCCCTCAAGCTGGCGCATAGATATTGATCATGCCCAGCTTGTTACAAAGATAATCAATCCGAACCCCGTTTAAGGCTTTCGTGAAGAGATCACCCAATTACTCTCCAGTCTTCACATATCCTGTGGAAATTAAGCCTTGCTGGATCTTTTCACGGACAAAATGGCAATCAAGTTCAATATGTTTCGTTCGTTCATGAAACACGGGATTAGACACAATATGTATGGCAGCTTGATTATCACACCACAATTTAGCCGGTACCGAAGTCTTAATCCCTACTTCATTTAAGAGCTGACATATCCACATTATTTCACACACAGACTGGGCCATAGCTCTATATTCTGATTCTGCACTGGATCGTGACACAACATTTTGCTTCTTACTTTTTCATGAGACCAAATTTCTGCCAACAAAGATACAATAGCCTGATGTGGACTTTCTATCCACCTTGGAACCTGCCCAATCTGCATTTGAAAAACCTTCAATACGAGTGTGTCCATGATTGGCGTATAAGATACCACGTCCAGGTGCTCCCTTTAGGTAACACAAAATTTGTTCTAACACTTCCTAATGATGAATTGTTGGAGACGACATAAACTGGCTCACCACACTGACAGAATACGCAATATCCGGACGAGTCACTGTAAGATAGTTCAACTTCCCCACCAATCTTCGATATTTCTCAGGATCCTCAAATAGTTTACCATTTTTTGTCAACTGTACATTAGGAATCATCGGAGTACTACACGGCTTTGCCCCCCAATATCCCTGTCTCAGCTAATAAGTCAAGAACATATTTCCTCTGAGATAGAAAAATACCCTTTTTACTCCTTGTGACTTCGACACCCAAAAAGTATTTTAGCATCCCCAAGTCCTTTGTATGAAACTGAGCATGAATGAAGGACTTAAGAGAAGAGATCCTCATAGTATCATTCCCAGTAATGACAATGTCATCTACGTACACAACCAACAAAATGATGCATGCTTCAGATTGTTTATAGAACACAGAGTGCTCAGACTTATTTTTCGCCATGCCAAACGACTCAATAGCCTAACTAAATTTTTCAAACCAAGCACGAGGACTTTGTTTCAAGCCATACAAAGATTTACGAAGATGACAGACTTTCCCATACTCCCCCTGAGCAACAAACCCAGTAGGTTGCTCCATATAGACCTCCTCCTGAAGATCACCATGAAGAAAAGCATTCTTTATGTTTAGCTGATGCAGAGGCCAATGATGAGTAGCTGCCAAAGATATAAATAGCCTGACAGATGTTAATTTAGCAACAGGAGAAAAAGTATCAGAATAATCAACACCATATGTCTGAGCATAACCCTTAACAACGAGGCGGACTTTTAAACGAGCAACAGACCCATCAGGATTGACCTTGACGGTAAATACTCATTTGCATCCGATAGCCTGTTTCCCTGCAGGTAAAGTGACCAAGTCCCATGTACCATTCTTGTCTAAAGCATCCATTTCCTCTATCATTGCATTACGCTATCCAGGATGTGATATAGTCTCATTAACAGTTTTAGGAACAAATATAGAATCAAGAGATGCAATGAAAAAACAAGACGAATGTGATAGGTGATCATAAGAGACACAAAACAAAACAGGATAAGTACACTGGCGTTTACCTTTGCGTAAATCAATAGAAAGATCATCGCTCGTCACATAATCTGATGATGAAGAAGAAGCTGGTGGAGGACATGAATCAGCAGGCCGGCGTCTAGAGTAGACTTGATGGATGGGAGGTCTGACTGGCGCTGGTTCAGCAACGGGTTCAGGGAACGTGATCGTATATACTAACAAATCATCATCCTCCCCCTGATTGTTGGAAGTGGAAGAAGGAAAATATGGTGTTTCTTCCATGAAAGTAACATCAGCTGAAACAAGGTACTTGTTCAAACTAAGGCAATAACATCTGTATCCTTTCTAAAGACGAGAATACCCAAGAAAAATACACTTCAAAGACTTGGGATCTAACTTAGTAACATGTGGACGAACATCTCGAACAAAGCAAATATTATCAAATATTCTGGGTTCAATAGGAAACAATGATTTATTTGGAAAGAGAACATTATAAGGAGTCTCACCATGAAGAACAGATAAAGGCATTCGATTAATAAGAAAGCATGCTGTGGAAACTGCATAAGCCCAAAATGGTTTTGGAACATTTATTTGGAATAATAAGGCTCTTGCAGTTTTAAGAAGATGTCTGTTCTTCTGTTCTGCCACTCCATTTTGGGATGGAGTATCAACACAAGAAATTAGATGAAGGATACCGTTCTGAATCATGCAAGTCTGAAAAGATGAAGATAAATATTCTTTGGCATTATCACTGCGCAATATATGGACAGAAGTAGTAAATTGAGTTTTAATTTCAGCACAAAACGCACAAAAATGAGAAAACAATTCAGAACGACTTTTCATTAAATATAACCAAGTTGTACGAGAATAATCATCAACAAAAGTAACAAAATACTTGAACTCAGTTTTTGACATAACAAGACATGGACCCCAAACATCAGAGTGAACTAATTCAAACGGAGCACCCGCTCTCTTATTGACTCTCGGACTAAGACTACTACGGTGATGTTTGGCAAATTGACACAACTCACAATCTAATGAGGACACCTTATTAAACTGAAGACACAACTCCTTAAGCAGAGGAAGAGAAGGGTGACCGAGCCTACAATAAGCCTTAAAAGCAGATGTGACACCCGAACATGCAACGGATTTAGGTATCGATGTGTCAAGGATGTAGAGGCCTCCCGATTCATGTCATTTACCAATAATCTTCTTCGTCATAAGATCCTGAAACAAGCAATAATCAGGAAAGAATGAGATGCAACAATTAAGTTTACGAGTAAGCTGGCTTACAAAAATTAGATTAAAGGACAATTGACGTAAATGTAGAACAGATGATAAGGGAAGCACAGGGGTTGGGGTGATTGTTCCAGATCCCAGAACGGAAGAAGATGTTCTATCTGCTAAAGTAACACTAGAAGGGGATATATATGACTGAAAGGTAGAAAAAAGGCTAGAATTACCTGTCATATGATCTGTAGCAACATAATCAATGACCCATTTGGATGATGAAGAAACAAGGCATGTATTTGGTTTACCTGAATTAGCAATTGCAGTGACAGATGTGACTGGAGTGGATGAAGACTTTAGAGATTCTTGGTACTTAGAGTACTTGGCAAACTCATCTGCAGGGATAAGGACTGAGTTTTCAGCTATATTAGTGGTAGATGCCATGTGGGCTGAGTGAGCTTTCTGAGTCCTGTATCGAAGCTTTCTACAATCCCGCTTTAAATGCCCTGAATTATGACAGTAATGACATACGATCCCTCCGGAGCCTTGTCCCCGAGTCACACTCGCTCCCGAATCATGTGTGCGAGTATTAAAATTGTTACTGTTCGATCCTCCTCCTTGATTGCCTTCCCGATATTGTAACCACCCAAGTTCAGACTCATTATTTTTGCTAACTAGAGCACTATTGAACGGAACAGGTGGAGTTTGAACTGGAAAAAACCCCTCTGTGCGAAGAACTTTGCTATACACTTCTTGTAAGGAAGAAATCTCAGGACTAGAGAGAATCTGGTTCTTAGCAGTTTCAAATTCAGATGGAAGACCATCTAAAAAACTCATGATAGCCATCTGCTCTCTCTGACTTTGCTGAACTTTGACATCAGAGCTATACGGCAATAGCATATTAAGTTCTTCATACGTTTTCTTAAAATCCATAAAGTAACTCATAATGGACCTGTCCTGTTTTTCTGTACGGTAAAAGGCTTTGCACACATCATAAATACGAGAAATATTCCCTTTTCCAGAGTATAGAAAATCCAAATAATCCATTAACTCCTTAACCAATTCACAATGGTTAATCAAACTAATCACAGTACTATCAATCGAATTTCGAATTTGTAAGAATAACCGGGCATCCTCCCTTAGCCACGTCTGTCTCGAATTATCTGAAGGTGGATCACTAGTCATGTGATCATCTTTATCGATACTACGCAAATAAATTCGAATGGTTTTACTCCAATCAAGATAATTAGAGCCATGAAGTTTATGCTCAGTAATTTTTGACATTACAGAAACCACATCAGAAACAACTGCCGCCTTTTGCTCTGACATATTTAAATAATTTTATAGCGAGGACCACAATTATTATTAACAAAATGAGTCACAAAACAGCGTACTAACCATAAACGAGGCAGTGAATAATAGTAAACGAGAGACGAAACGGTACCAAAATTTTTTGGACACGCCGAAAGTAGAAATCAAGCCACACAAGTCTCAGAGCAAACCAATAAATAGGTCAGAATATGAAGTATAAACAGTACTGACCACAAATAGAAGCAAAACCGAATTGTACCAAGTCACCGAATTGTTACCACGAAGGCTAAACCGAACCAAACTCAGATCTGCACCAAATAAAGACGAACTGAGCCAAACCAAGCACATATACGTGCTGTACTAACTGAGACGAGCCAAACGAGACTGGCCGGAGAGTGAACGGAGGCTCCACGCGCTGGGCAGTTCGACGCCGGATTTTGGGCGAGTGTGGGACGGTGGATGGCGCAACTCCCTATGTGGGAGGTGAAATCAAATATTCGCTAATGAAATTCGAAGTTGGAAGCCCGACAAACCCTAGTCTGCCGTTAACTAGCAAAACAAAACCCTTCCCTCTGATACCATGTTGCTTATGAGAAGGAGATAAATTATATTCGATATTATTAGAGAGAAGATTACCCACTTATATACATGAGACTCCTACACAGATAAGGAAACTACTACTAATTAGGATTTCTAAATTATCTACCTTCATAATACAATATTTACAACTTATAACAAAGAGATTTAGCAAAATATGGATACCAGCTTTTGGGTTTTTCAAATGGGCTAAATTGCAAACGGGTTTCAAGCACTCGCCCGATTCTTATAACTTGATGGTCGATAGTTTGGGAAAATCGAGGAAGTTTGCTCTTATGTGGGAAACAGTGGAAGAAATGCATAAATTGGGGTATGTTAAATTGGTGTTCTTAATAACAAAATAATATCAACTATACACATAAACAAACAATAGACCTCCAATCATCAGTCATCACGATCACCATGAAGCATCAATTTAACATTTATCACATTAATACACAACTAAAAAAGCCCTAATTTTATTTATAAAGAATGGGAGAGAGGAGATGAGCACATACCTAAAAAAACAGTCGCGGAGGTGGGATAAGGTTTTTATTTGTCATCAATGGCTGACCTTTGGCGCGGAGAGATGGGCGGGAGAGCTACGCAGGTGAGACACGAGATGAGAGTTTCGAATGTGATAAATGACTGGGATAGCGACAAAGATAAGAGCTACGAAGAGGAGAGATGAAGATGAGAGCTATGAATGGGAGAAATGAGTAGGTGAAGGTGGAAGACGAAGGAGAAGGTTAGACATAAATGCATTCTTCCTTTTGAATGTTAAGTAATTTTAATTAATGTTTGTATTAACATTTAATTGGGTGCAAATTGGGTGGTGGATGTTTGTGACAAAAAATTGATATGAGGGGAGTGTTTGTGACAATGGTAGTGTTATTGACAAAAATTGGGGGTGTAAATAATAGCCCCATATTTAAAGTGGGTCAGGGGTGGGGTTGAATTAATTAATAATTTTGGAAGTCTCCCGTTTGTAAAATTGTTGCGTTCATTCATTTAGGGTGCGTTTGATTGCAAGAGTGGAATTTGCATGGAAAAAAAATAAGTTACCGGCAATTGAATTGCCTAGAATTGAGTTAAATGAAAAATGTAGCGTAGTGTGTTTGATTGCCTAAATTTTCTACCAGGAAAATATTGGTTGTATTATGACATTTTTAATGTAGAAAAAATTATTAGTATTTTTTTTTACATAATTATATAGTCATGATGGATCTTGTTTAATTGATCTTGATTAGTATATTTTAAATATTAATTTTTTATATTATTTTGAATTTTATATTTTAAGTTATGGCATTTTTGATGTAGAAAATGGTAAAAACTTTGTCTCGTGAACCGTGCCCAAGCATGGAAAACAAAAAACCACCCCCTAAGAAAACATTTTCCTCAATTGCCTTGAAAATGCACATGTGTGAGCCAAAAGTGGGAATTAAATTGCCTAGAAAAAAAAGCCAATCAAACACCTTAAATTATCAAATCAAGTAAAAAATACACATTTTCCATAAAAAATATTGCCGACCAAACACACCTTTATGGTATTGTTTTCCCCAGAGTATCAGAGAGAGTATTAAATGCCAAGGTAAACAAAAATCCCCCTTTGGATTCCATAACGAAACCCTCAATTCCACGTTTCGAACCTTAACTATCTCCTATCTATCTAAAGAGGAGAGTAGAGGAGAGTAGAGGAGAGGAAATGGAGAAGAAGAATAAAGATGTGATTCAGTTGGAGCGCGAATCTGTAATTCCAATCCTTAAGCCCAAGCTCATCATGAACTTGGCCAATCTCATTGGTACTTATTATCTTTATATATCTTCCTATCCCTATTAATATAATATCTGTATCCAATCTGCTTGTTCTAAATTGCCACGGCCCTTTTTTGATTTTTGTTTTCGATGCATTTCTGTTAATAAGATTCCAAGTGTGTTAATGTTGATCTTCAATAGTTTTATTTGGCAGTGTAATTTTATTTGTATGGTTTTCATTCGGCTAGACTTCGTTTCTTTGATTAAAGTTTTCATGGGTACCGGTGTTCAATTTTGTTTTCATCTGCATATTTACTGCCTAATATCTGAGTCACATTTGCAGTCAGTCAACAGGGGCAATCCTAGAACTTTTATAAAGAGAGCGATTTTAGTACTAATAATTTGACGATAAATAAATAAATTTAAGGGACATTTTAGTACCAATACAGTTTTTAAAGGTCCCCTTTTTCTGTACAATAGCTCTGTTCCTGCCCGCCAATTGCCAATTTTCCTGCATTGCACCTACTTTAATTTGTACAAACTTTCTTGGATTGATGCTTGGGTTGAATCCAGCCAAGGGTTTCTTTTCGAATCTGGATAAGTATGTGAATTAAGAGAGGGAAATACTAAGACATGTTTTTCCACAAACAAATGGACTCAATTTGAAATTTTCATCGTTTTTCGTTAGTTGCCTGTACTTTGATCCCTAGTCAGTAATTTGGGTTCTAAGCATTGCTCTTTGTTCTTTTATAACAGAATAATGTGTTCTGATATTGGTTCAGTTCTCAATACTAGTCTTTTACCTCCAACTTTGATCAACTTGTTTGATGAGTCCTGCCAATTTTTTCTTCTCCCTACTTGCCAGAACATACTTCTGACCGGGCTGAATTTTTGAAGCTCTGCAAGAGAGTTGAGTACACAATTAGAGCTTGGTATCTTCTACAATTTGAGGATCTGATGGTATTTATATGCTGAATTCCTTAATAATATAAATCCTTTACAGTTATTCGTTTTCTTAATTATAATTGTGTTTGTAGCAATTGTACTCCCTCTTTGACCCTGTCCATGGGGCTCAGAAGCTGGAGCAGCAGAATTTATCCCCAGAAGAGATTGACGTTCTTGAACAGAACTTCCTGAAGTACTTATTTCAGGTGGCATTTTAACAGTACCCTTTCCTTTGGGCGCATGTTCATGTCCTGAGGGTCCCCGACTCCCCGTTGCTTTTGTTGCATGTTAGGAACCATCTCTCCCAAAAGCTTAAGCTGTTAGGAGAAGGAATCGTAATAAATATCATGGTTAACACCCTCCCTCACGTGCGACCCCATACTCGCACGTGGAGAGCAAACAAATTTCGAATTAACAAATGGGGATTGGAGGTGCCAAGGCTTGAACCTTGGACCTCCATGAAAATCAACCTCTGATACCATGTTAGGAACCATCTCTCCCAAAAGCTTAAGCTGTTAGGAGAAGGAATCGTAATAAATATCATCGTTAACATTGCACATGTGTTAGCTTTTATTTGAGAATTTTCTTTATTCATTACCGTATGTGGGTACAACACTTGCGGACTGAAATTTTACTTTGAAATCTATGTGGAAAAATAAAAATAGGATGATGCCTTAAATTATTTTAGATTTATTAGAAACTTAATTTCTTCTAGAAAGATGGAAAAGGAGATAAATTATATTTTGAGCTCAAAGCTTGCTGGCCTCTCTCTATTTATTTTCACGATCTTATTACCTTCTAGTTGTTGATATTAGTAGTGCAATTGAGTACATCATTTGCCTGCAGTTGGGGATGTGGGTTGTCATCTTTGGATTTACTTATTTCCCTTCAATTTAATTTCCCTTGTCTTTTTTGTTTCTTAAACTCCCTTTCTCTCTTCTTTTATGCAGGTAATGGAAAAGAGCAATTTCAAAATAGCTACTGATGAGGAGATTGAGGTTGCACACTCGGGGCAGTATCTACTAAATCTTCCTATCTCAGTTGATGAGTCAAAGGTTTGCAATAGCACAAATATCCAAGTCATAGCCAACAATCTCATTTTATGGAAATGCTTGTTTGCTATTAAAGTTTGAAGAATATTCATGCCCATTCATATTTCCATTTTTGTCACATGTAGCTTGATAAGAAGCTTTTGGAGAGGTATTTTGCGGAGCATTCTCATGAAAATCTTCCGGACTTTGCTGATAAGGTATAAGTCTAAATTGAAAGAATGGGAATTGATTGAACTTCATGTAGTTAAGTGGTATGGCAGTTTTCAATTGTATTTAGGACAAAGACTCATCCCCTGAATCTGGAATTTGTGAGTTATTTGTATGTTTGCTTGCTAGGAAGCACACAAATTTCTGAGTAGGTAACATATCATCCGTTTAAGACATATATCTTTTGAGACACTCTTGGACACATATCAAGCACTTCGACAAATTCCTTCTTCAAGTATAAAATCATTCATTGCAGAACATGACAGACATTTTGTAATAAATCTCAAAATATGGCCAAAAGACTTGTTGAGGTATGGTTTTCATTTTGGTATGCCAAAGTAACCTATGGAGAAGTTTAACCAAAGTAATACAGTTGAAGATTTTATTAGAACAGAAGGAATAGGAGGAGAGAACGTTATGTTGCTAACATACATATACATAGTTGCATGCCATATTTCATAGACCTTAACACATCCGTACTTATTCCTCTATAATGCCTTGGTTTACATTATATGGTGATAAATAAATTATATGATTCATAAAATAAGTTACAAGTTTCACATTATAAAAATGAAATATTTGATTTACATTTCATAAGAAAATACTTATGGTTTTATATGTTTACTTTTATATATACAAAATACTTTTTTGGTGGCACGTTCTTGGTGTGTTTGTGCGTGATTTTTAAAGATTTTCCATTTCGGCGTGTTCGTAGTGTCGTATGTCTCCATGCTTCAATGGGAAGAGAAAAAAAGGAGGGGAGGGGAGGGGGTGTAGTGGATGTGATGCTCATCGGTAGATAACTTGTACCCCTCAATCCATTGCACATCTTAATTGCTTGGCAGTGTTGGGGGGAGTAAATGGTTTTAAGTGGAGTAGTGGACACTGTACATACTTACAGTTCGTCAATTCATGTTGTAAATATCCCTCCTAGAGCCCATTGCCCCACCCTGCGTATTCTTAACTACACCTTACCCACATGCTGTGTGTGCGTTCGGAGGAGTTTCTGAGTTTGACATCCAGAGGGAATGGTGGGCTATTTTACGTTAATGTTTTAGTTTTCTTTTTCTAATTTTTGACATCTAATCACTGGGCCAATTATCAATTATGGTAACTATTTTCTTTAAGTTGAATGTATACGAGTTGCACACTCATCGATTGTGTAGGGTAATCTAGTATTTGGTATATCCAAGGACATCTTGCACTCTCTTGTATTATTTCTCTCCTTCATCAGTAAATAATTTTATTTACTATTAAAAAATGCTTCTTGACAACTATGAGAGAATTGAAGCGTTGCTGCACACCTGTCCCTAGAAATAGTTTCATCTCCAGCTGATATTCGAAAATAATTGATTGATGAACGTTACAGGCTTACAGCTAAAGATAGATGAATATTTTGTTAGGTGTCCCATTGGCAAACAATTGGTTTTCTGATGATTGTGATATCTAATTCCAATAATAAACATAACAATAGGCATGCGTCTTCAGTTCTGATGTTAACCATGATGAATGAGAAGTTTGATTTTTCTGCCGTTCCTTTGTAGTATGTAATCTTCAGACGCGGCATTGGAATTGATCAGACAACTGATTACTTTTTCATGGAGAAAGTGGACATGCTCATTTCGCGTTCATGGGCATGGCTTTTGAGGAAGATAAGGTAACTTTTGCATGTATCAGAAATGTTGAGTTAGTCTTGAACCCAAGAAAATTAATTTTACTATATAGTTCTTGAACCATGATTCTGTAAGGGAGCCCGCAGTTGTGTGTAATTTTCCTTTCTTTTTGTTTTTAAATTTTTTTATTGTGCATTTTGGGTTATATGGTGCTTGCAGGTTAGACAGACTGTTGTTGAGAAAATCAAGTACACGATGTAAGAAGCAACCAAAGAAAGATGAAGAAATTTATGCTGTCGACAAAGAGGGAGATGACTTTTTTGTTGAACGCATTCGTATAGAAAATATGGAAATCAGGTCTTAATTGCATGTTCTGACTTCTGATAGTTTATATTGTTATCTTTGAGATATTTGCTTATCGTCTTAAACAATATAAGAGTTGCCTCACCCCTGTGGTTGATCTCGTGGACAGTTGGACTTGATGAGTGCATTGTTCAAACTTAGTTATCCGATAATTATGACTGTGAAGTATATCTGATGCATTTGATTGAACATAATATATGTACACTGGACTTTGTGGATGCTCCTTATTCTGCATGTCTTATCGATATGAAACAAACAATAATGGACCAATTTGTATCAGGTCACTTTTATTGTTTCGAGTGTGTGATGTTTGTTGCCAATTTATGACATCCGCATGTTATTTTCATGTAGATTACGCAATATGCTGAGCAAGATCACCATCCAAGAGCCTACCTTTGATAGGATAATTGTTGTTTACAGGTAATAGCTTTTATATTTTTTTCTTCAAGTGTGATTGTGAATAGTGCCTCGGATGCTTTTGTCGGAACAGGTTGATATTCAAAATCAAGTTGGTACATTAAGTTTGGCTTTTTTGTTGGCATTTGGTAAACAATTAATCTGTAGAAGTGCAACACAAATTATGAATATGCAGGCGATCAAGTGCCCAAACAAAACAGGAACGAGGAATCTACGTGAAGCATTTCAAACACATCCCAATGGCTGATATGGAAATAGTGCTCGTGAGTTCGACTGCTTGATCTCTCTCTCCATGTGCCTTTTCTTTTAAAAATAAGTTTTATCCCCTCCAAAGTTTACATTTAACCTTTGAGCTGATTTTCATACTTGACACTTCAGCCAGAGAAGAAAAATCCAAGCTTAACTCCCATGGATTGGGTCAAATTCCTGGCTTCGGCGGTTGTTGGGCTGGTCAGTATCTAATATACATGAAGTTTTACTGATCCAAAATATTCTCATCTTTCGTCCGCTTTGTTTGTGCAATAACCATGTTGGTTTTTTTTTTTGCAGGCTACTCTAGGGGGTTCACTCGAAATGCCTCAAGCTGATCTTTGGGTCATTTTTGCCATTCTTTCCGGAGTGATTGGTTACTGTGCTAAGATATACTTCGGGTTAAGTTTTTTCTTCTTCACTATGATATCTTGAATCTACAATTCTACATTTGGTGCTCAATCGGTGTGATCCACTTTTTGTTGGTCTGCTTTCAAAGTATCATTTGTTCACTGATGTTTGTTTAACTGGTTTTAGGTTTCAGCAAAATATGGCTCAGTATCAGAACTTGATTACACAGTCCATGTATGACAAACAACTGGACAGTGGAAAGGGCACTCTTCTTCACTTGTGCGATGACGTTATTCAACAGGAGGTAAGTTGATTTTTGATTTTTTTTTTCTAACCATGGATGATATATAATTCTCAATAAATATACGCATTGGCATGGGTAACATCGATAATACTGTAGGTACAAGTAATTCTTTATAAAGGGGCTAGTGCCATAGGTATGGGTTTCCTAGTATGTACATATAGTACTTGTTATATGCATATAGAGTCCTGCCAACCACTTTCTCAACCCATGCACGCACGTGATACTAGTTTTTGTCCCACATTGATAATGACAGAAAGTGAAAAGTTTCTAAAATTGAAGATCTATAAAAGGGTACTCCTAAGGTTGGTATTTAACTATTTATCTACCAGCTTTTAATTAGTGTATTGGTCTATTGAATGGGTCTTCAATACTATATTGTCCCTAATGTATCATTAACTTTTCCTTAACAACTAAAATCAATATTATAGACAACAAAATAGAAGTTAAATTGTGTTGTAACTAATCAACATTTTTTCGCATGAGATTCTCATCCATTTACTTGTAAATTAACTAATTTGACAGGCTTTGACAAAAAAATGTTGGCTCCATCCCTGTTTAGATCAGTAGTGGATGTTGTCTCTCTCTCTCGACCCTCACTTTCTTTCCCAGTACCGAACTCATTTGACCAGCACTGTTCTTTTCTTATTTATGTATTAGTTGTTGAGTTGCACAAGAGATTCTTGATCAACTTCACTGCTTTACGGAATTCTTGATAAAATTTGTTATTTTTTGGCTTGCTGGATGAATCAGACTTGCTCAAATATAGTTCATTTAGCTTGCTAGGCAATGAAGATTCTTTCCATCTTTATTGAGGCAAGTGGTGTAGCCTATTATTACTGGAAGGCTCATGGAGTCCTAAATTATTGTGTAGGTAAAAGAGGTGATAATTTCGTTCTTTATATTGATGGAACAGGGGAAAGCTACTTTACAGGTATGCATTTGTTTCAATTTTTTCCTGTTTTGATATACTACATTTCCTCATTCATGAATGATCAGTGTTTTCAATCATGATAGCGCGTTGCATAGCATTTTGGCTCTAGTATTTCGTAGTGTAAGCAACATGAAGATTTAGAGAGAACGATAATTTATTCCATCATAATAAAACTGAATACCAAGCACCTAAATATATAGGGGTGACACGACTCCTTACTTACCTAAAATACCTAATTCTCTAACTAGAATATATCAAATAAAATAACATAAATAAAAATAAATAATACGAAATTATCAATACTCCCCCTCAAGTTGGTGCGAAAATATCTATCATGCCCAACTTGCTCACTTGAAATTCGAACGGTTGCCTTAACAGGCGCTTGGTTAAAATATCCGCTACTTGTTGATTGGATGGAACAAATGGAGTACATATTATTCCGCCTTCTAGCTTCTCTTTTATGAAGTGCCTATCAATCTCAACATGTTTCGTCCTATCATGTAAGACCGGATTGTGGCCAATACTAATAGCAGCCTTGTTATTACAGTATAACTTCATCGGGAGACTTATTGGCCTTCTAAGTTCTTCTAAGACCCTTTGTAGCCAAAGAATCTCACATACCCCTTGCGCCATTGATCTGAACTCAGCTTCTGCACTGCTTCTAACGACAACACTTTACTTCTTACTCCTCCATGTAACCAAGTTGCCCCAAAGAAACGTACAATAGCCAGAAGTGGACCGTCTGTCAGTAACCGATCTAGCCCAATCAGCATCGGTATACTCCTCTATCCCTCTTTTATCATTCTTTATGAAGAATAGACCTTTCCCTGGAGAGCCTTTGAGGTAACGAAGAATACGGTACATAGCCTCTAGATGCTCTTCACACGGTGAGTGCATGAACTGACTAACCATGCTCACTGCGAAAGCAATGTTAGGGCGCGTATGAGACAAGTATATTTGTTTCCCAACTAGCCTTTGGTATCTCCCTGTTTCGACTGGAACACCGTCTTTAACATTTTCTAGCTTGGTACCCATTTCTATGGGAGTATCCGATGGCTTACACCCACTCATCCCAGTTTTTGCCAGTAGATCCAATATATATTTCCGTTACGAGACTACAATACCATTTTTTGAACGAGCCACCTCCATTCCAAGGAAGTACCATAGGTCGCCAAGATCCTTAATCTTAAATTCTCTGGCAAGATTTTGCTTCAATCAACTCATCTCTTCAACATCATCCCTGGTCAAAATCATATCGTCAACTAAACTATGAGAACGGATAACTCGTTTCTTGTGGACGTCTTCGTGAAGAGAGTATGATCAAACTGCCTTTGAGTATATCCTTGGCTCTTGAGAAACTTCGTTAATCTTTCGAACCAAGCCCTTGGGGATTGTTTAAGGCCATACAACGACCTTTTAAGTTTGCAGATTTTGGTCCCAAATTCCTCAGTAAAACCAGGTGGAGGTTCCATAAAGATCTCATATTCTAAGTCTCCATTCATGAAGGCATTCTTCATATTTAATTGATTCAGAGGCTAGTCCAGGTTAGCTGCAACTGATAAGAGAACCCGAACTGTATTTAGTTTTGCTATTGGAGAAAAGGTTTTGAAGTAGTCCACTCCATATGTTTGAGTGAAACCTTTAGCTACCAGGCGAGCCCTGTGCCGTTCCACTGACCCATCTGAGTTATACTTCACAGTGAATACCTATTTACAACCAATAATTGTTTTTCCTTTTAGAAACTTTACTTTCTCCTAAGTAGCATTCTTCTCCAGCGCTTTCATCTCTTCATACACCGTTTCTCTCCACGCCGGAACATTTAGAGCCTCTTGAACATTGTTAGGAATAACCATAGTCAACACTCGAGAAATAAATGCAGAATAGGAGGGTGAGATATTTTTATATGACACAAAGTTGGAAATGGGATATTTGGGAGATTTCGTATAAGCTCTGACTCATTTTTTAAGAGCAATAGGAAGATCAAGTTGATCGGACTGATTTGACTCAGTATTATCTTGAGAACTACCTTCAGGTATCTCGGAAGAGTCATCGTGAATATCATGATCCACCTCCAGGTTGGATTCTCGGGGTTGCCGAGGAATGGGTTCTTTTCTTCCTTATTTTGGAATTTTTCTAGAATAAACAAGACCTTTATATTGTTTTGCACACATCTCTGGTTCATCGGTAGTCAGATTGTCAATATATAATTCATTTGCTTTCCCATATTGTGTATTAAAATAATTAGGAACTTGTTCATACGAAACATCACCCATTGAACTATCGAAACCACAACCACCATCTTCACTTGTGCTCTCCCCCTGAAGATGGGAGTCACTGTAATAGCATTGCTCCTCAAAGAAGGTAACATCCATAGATACGTACAATTTTTTGAAAATTGGGTCAAAACATTTATACCCTTTCTGAGTTGTAGGATAGCCTATAAAAATACATTTATGTGCCTTTAGATCAAGTTTAGAACATTTTGGGTCATGATTGTGAACAAAGGTAACACTTCTAAATATTTTTAAGGGAATATCCCCTAATAACCGAGTGTGGGAAATAGTTCAGAAAGCAACTTGATAAGGGCTTAACGCTCTAGCAACTTCAAGAAGATGTCTATTTTTCCGTTCGGCAACTCCATTTTGTTGAGAAGTATAATTACAAGAACTTTGATGAATTATCCCATTTTTGACAAAAAAAATCCCCTAACATTTTATTAAAAAATTCCTTCCTATTGTCACTTCGAAAAATTTGAATTTTGGTTTGAAACTGTGTATGTATCATGTTGTAAAAGTTTTGAAATACACTCCCAACATCTGATTTTTCTTTTAAGAGAAAAACCCAACCTACTTTAGTGTGGTCATCAATGAAAGTCACAAATCAACGTTTGCCAGACTAAGTGGGCAATTTAGAAGGACCCCAAATATCACTATGAATCAAGGTAAAAGGTTGTGATTTCTTATATGGTTGAGATGTAAAAACCGTGCGATGATGTTTTGCTAATTCACAAGATTCACATCGAAATTTAAGCAAATTTTTATTCATTAATAACTTGGGAAACAAATGCTTTAAATACTAAAAATTTGGATGTCCTAATCTATAATGCTATAACAAAATCTGACTATCACTAGAAACATAAATAGAATTAAAATAAGTCTGCCGGTCTTGCCTTCCAGAGGTAGACCCGTTATTGAAAAAGTAAAGACCCACATGCTGTTTAGCAATCCCAATCGTCTTCCCTAAATTTGAATCTTGAAATTCACAGTGAGAAGATCAAAAGTTAACTTGACGATTAAGATCAAGTGCTATCTTGCTAACAAATATGAGATTATATGATAGATGAGGGACATGTAAGACATTGTTAAGAATGAGAGACGGGGAGACAATTATGGTTCCTTTGCCAGCAACTGCAGCGAAAGAACCATCAGCAATTTTAACTTTCTGATTCCCTACACAAGGAGCATATAAAGAAAAGAATTCCGAGAAACCAGTTATGTGGTTAGTAGCACCTGAATCTAATATCTAGTTGCTATAGGGTTTGATGCATGCAATTGTAGCTGTGAACTTAGTACCTGACTGAACTATGGAACAGGAGGAGCCAGAGTTTTCTAAGGAATGAGATCGGACCATTTTGCACAGATGCTCCATTTGTTCCTTTGTGAATAGAAGTGGTTCTGAGGAAGACTGTTGCTCTAGATTTGCATTGCTTACTTGGAATGCTTGTACACCTCCCCTTGTCTTGTTATCTTGCTTCTTCCAAGTTGCTGGTTTGCCATGAAGCTTCCACCAATTCTCTTGAGTATGACCTGGCCATTTACAATGGTCATACCACGATCTCTGCTTTCCTCCCCGCTTATCACAGTCTATTGCCTTATCAAGGGCTACCAATGTAGATCTTTCACCATCTGTACGGGGCTCACGTTCGTCTCTCAACATCACAGATTGTTGAGCCTCTTCTCTTCGTACCTCTGAAAACACCTCTCTATTAGTGGGCAAAGGTATCCTGCCTAAAATGCGAGCCCGAACTTTGTCTAGATCCTTGTTTAGTCCAACCAAGAAGACAAACACATGGCCTTGTTCAACTTTCTTCTTGTAACGAGCACTATCATTCGGGTTTTTCCACTCTTCGGTTTCAAACAAATCCAACTCTTGCCATATGGCCATCATGTCATGGTAGTAAGCTGTAACCCCATGATTCCCTGCATATTCCACAACTGGTTATTGAGTTCGAACATTTGAGAATGGTTGTCTAGATCCGAATACGATTCCTTAACCGCTTGACATATATCTCGAGCGGTTGGCAGGAACATATGGGGTTTACCAAGTCCCGCCTCCATGGAATTGATCTATCATGAGGTAACCATCGAATTCTTCTCGCGCCACAACTTAAAACCCGGGTCATTAGATGGTGGTGGTACCACCTCACCATTCACATAACCTAATTTTCTTTTGCCGTCAATAAATAGCCTCATTGATTGTGCCCATTCAAGGTAATTTCTCCCATTCAATTTGTGACTGATATTTGCCACAGGATTTTCACTCACCGAATAAATAGAAGCAAATTGCGACATATAATCTGTGAACGTAGAAGACGGGTTTGTGGTGGACCCACTAGCCGAATTTGTGAGATCCGGAGTAGTAGCACCCACCATAGCATGTTTAGTTCATATGGTAAGAGAATCAAACTAACCAAATCAAAAACAGGGACTGAACAGTACCAAACAGGATAGAACAGTACCACACAGTACCAAACTGAACAGAACAGTACCAAACTGAACGGAACAGTACCAAACTGGATCAAACTAACCAAACCAAGGCCAGAATAATGTGCGGAATCGTGGGATGGCGGGATTTGGAGTTTTTGGTGATGATCGGAACATCCACGCGCTGTCACGCGCGGTGGATGTCAATGGCGCATGAGATCCACGCGCTAGAAGAGGTGGCGCGTGTGGTGTTGGTTTCTGGCACTTCTTTCAGTGTTTTACTTGTTGGAAGATTCCGACCAAGCCTACGTGGTTGGTTTCAGGAAGGGCCACGTATTACGCACGCTAGTGAACAAGTGACGGCGGTGGCTAGGGGTTTTAGGCGTGGGTTTTGGTCGGACCTAGGCTGCGGATGGACTTCCTAACCTAGCTCTGATACCATGAAGATTTAGAGAGAATGATAGTTTATTCCATCATAATAAAACTGAATACAAAGCACCTAAATATATAGGGGGGCCGTGACTCCTAACTTACCTAAAATACCTTATTCTCTAACTAGAATATATCAAATAAAATAGCATAAATAAAAATAAATAATACTAAATTATCAATACAGCATTGCTGCTTTTTTTTGTAAGTTATTTCGGACACGGGGTTTTTCTAATGAAAAAGATTATATATATTCTTACCTGGAGAATGATAATTAAATAAGTACAATAAAAATCATGAAATCATTTGAAATAACCAAACTACTGTACAATTCATATAACAATTCCTAGGAAGCTGTAAAAAGTGAACAGCATTCAAATATTCAATCATCACAAATACATATCAAGTTTAAAAATTGAATAGCACATATTAGAAAAATTACTCCTACTTTAAAAAGTTACTGACATATTAGAGAGAGAGATGGGAGTAATTACAATTAAAAAAGTCCACACCACAAACTGCTAGTAGGGCCCCCTTTTTTTTTGAAAAAAAGGGTCAGGTGTGAATATAGAGAGTATCAGAAGAGGCCTCACTATTCCTTACTCCCATCTCTGCACTTGACTTTTTTTTTCTTTTTAAGTCATGCGGGGAGGTTTGTTACCCCCCCATCGCTACCCCCTTCTTTTTATTTTTTTGGTCCAAGTGTGAGGAGTGGAAACACAAATCTGAAAAGACAAAGTCTACCGAACACCCAAACCCCCTCCTTGGCGGAGAATGAAAAAAATTGACGGAGGAGTCGGGCAAAGAGGGAGGTGCTCGCAGCTTGTGAACCCAAGAAACACCTTTTTAAAAAAAAAAAAAAGTAGCCCCCTTCCCTGTTGGAGAAGAAAAGAGATTGAGTATGTTGTCCCCATTCGTCTTGCAAAGGAAGAGAAAGAGGGGTCTTGCAACGCCCCCCCCCCCCCCCCCCCCCCTTCCCTCCTCCACCTATTGGATAGAGAGGGGGCTTGCACCCTCCCTATTGGAAATTGCCAATGGAGAGAGGATCTTGCACCCTCCACCCCTCAAAAGGAATTGCAAAGGAAGAGAGGGGTATTGCACTCCCTCCCTTATTGAAAGACATTGAAAAGGGAGAAACAGTGTCTTGCACCTCCCTCTTCATCAAAAGAAATTGCAGAAAAGGGGACCCCTCCTCCCCCCACCTAACGCGCTCACAACCCCCCCCCCCCCCCCCCCCCCCCCACCCACCAACAAAAACACACACACACAAAACACACATTTTTTTTTATTGAAAGATATTGCAAAGGAATAGAGAGGGGTCTTGCACCCTTCACCCCTCATCAAAAGAAATTGCAAAGGAAGAGAGAAGGGTCTTGCACTCACCCCCCTCTCTTATTAAAAGAGCTTCTCCATAGATTGGGGGTTGTCACCTCCTTGTTGAGACCGGGTGGTAGAGCCATCCTCTGCTGTTGGTGTGATTAGATTGCCATGGTCAATGCCTTACATTGGGTGAATGTCTTTTGAAGGCTAAAATTTTATGGAGATGCTGTTGTTTGGCAGTGATGTGGTGCATATGAAAGGAAAGAAATTCAACAATTTTCGAGGACAAGGAAGCAACTGAAGACAAGCTGTGGAGTAGAGTTAAGGCTTTGGCATCATTATGGGCTTTTTCATCCAATGCCTTTGGAGCGTATTCAATTATAGATATTTCACGGGACCGGGTGGCGGTTTTGGGATAGTTTTTGTTGTGGGATAGGTCCTATTGATATAGGGAGCTTAGGATTAGTAGTGTGTCGTGCGGATTGATATTTTGATGTTTTTTTTTGTGGCTTTGTCTTGCTATCTTTAGTGGTCTCCTCGACCTCTGTTGCCTGCTTTATTTCTTGTATTGATTTTTCTTATCAATATAAGATTTCGTTTCTGATAAAAAAATAAAAATGGAAAGGGACCAACTTTATTCCAAATGCTACATAGGATTGGTTGCTGTTTGGATATGGTTTTATTGAGCTCTCTGTCCGATTAAGTTTGGTCTCTCTTCTCATTCTCAAGGCGGTTAGGGACAACTCACCTAACACCTTGTGTCCAATCCTCAAAGCCACTTCTCTTCAAATTCCCGAGAGGGGTTGGTGTGTGACCAAGTACTGCTTGACTTAGTACACCTTGGGGTAGCTGCCCCCTAGACTAGTAAGCCAGGGGGTATAACTTTGATGATAGTTGCCCCCTAGGCCAGGGGTGTAGGATTTAGTGAGGGAGGGTCCCTTTACAATCTTTATTAAAGATAGATACAATAAAAAAGAACCCTAAACAAAAAGCAACAAAAAGAAAATATAGAAGAAATTGAGCAAGATCAGGAGAAGGGGAAATAAAAAAAAAATAGAAGAAAAAATGTGGTTAAAGAAAAAGGGGAACAAATCAACTTTTTAAACTGAGAAGAAGCTGTATTATTTTATAAACAAGAACTAGGGTTTTCCTTTTGCCCATTTAAAATAATTAGAGCAGAAGAGAACTAGCAAAATATAGATAGAAAAAAACGAGAAGAGAACCTGAAGAAGATTTGAGCAGCAGTCCAGCATCGAGCAGGTATGTCTTCTCCAATTTCAATCACGACCTAGTTTAAATAGTTTTTTTGAAAAGAAAATTCTTTTACCAAAATAGCGCACTCCTTTACCTCTTACACATAAAATGTTACCACTTGTCCACTTCGCCTTCGCTTTCTAAGCAAGTCGCTATTTTACACGCTCTACTAGGTGTTTCTCCAGAAATTCACGTTATTGTGCGCTACATCGCATGCAATTTAACGCTATTGAAAACACTGTGAGCATGATATTCAAACAAAATCTCTTTGGAGATATACTACTGATGTATGACTGACTGATGACGTGAATTAGGATCTTGACCTGAGATGTGAGGAACTGATAAAAGAAGAATTTGGTGAGAGCATCAATTTTGAAGTGGATGATGCTGTCCAGAAGTTAGAAAAGATGGGCATTGTAGCCCGGGTGAGTTTTTCTTTTTCTCTTTTTCTGCCCCAGCCCTGTATCAAACAGTTGATACTCATTTTTGTTTGTGTTTTTTTGTTATTTTTAAACCCAGAGGATTTTTCTGTTGTTACTCTTATTGAGTTCATGAATGGTCTTATTAGTGTTTACTGTTTGGTTGCAAGAATGAACACATGTTACAACATTAAGTTAATTCTTAGGAAACTATAGATAACACAGTTTATTGAAATACTAAAAGTTGCATAATCTACCTACAATTACGATACAGCATTCTAGCACTAATTTATATCAAAATGAACAGATTTACTGTTCATCAATTTAGACATAATAGCTTATAGATTATACGGTACATGCAACCAAACAGGTGATTGTTGGCTTCAAATGATGTAGGTTTGGGAGCTACATGCCATTAGTACCATACTTCTCTTCCCACGGCTAGACAGTTGATTTAATAATGATACTAAATCCATACCATATATAAAAGTACAAATAACTCAAGCGTATTTCCCTTTTTTTTGTAAAAGACAAATATGCGCCTTGATTTTAAATAAAATTGTATAACTCCATATATTTTTATAGGGGTTTTTTTTTGAAGGACAAATCTTTTACCCTCTTTCTAACAAAGGACATTCTATTTTTAGAATTAGTTTCAAGGACAACTTTTTAATTAAGGACAAAATGAATTTAAATGAATTAAAAATAATAAATAAACAAAATTCCAATACTGCCCTTATTAAATCTCAAAATGACTTTTAAAATTAAAATTAAAAAAAACATATTTAACAAAAACAACTATTCAAAATAAATCTCAACTAACAGACAATTTAAATTTGAAAGTTAGCTAAGTCTAGAGTCAACAAATATGACAAGAATGAAATTTGAAACTTACCAGTTGTTGTGGCCTTATCTAGCAGAATATTCAATAAGGAACATCTTTCCAACATGTCTAATGTGAGTACACGGAAAACACACATACATATTGCAAACAAGTGAAGAAGAAAGACCACAAGAATCAAACATTCTGCAAGAACAAAACATGAATCAATAAAAAAACAAAAAAATGTCTAATGGGCTAATATAACTGAGTACAAAGTGCGGAAAACACAACCACAATATTATACGGGAGAATTGTGCTTTAGACATATTTGCAACTTCAATCTCATAGTATGTCTAGTTAATTTGAGACATTTTCTTTATTTGACTTTTTTGAATAATTCTTCCATTTATCTTCTTGTTTGATTTTCTTGTGATATTTGTTGGAATTGATTTGAATTGATTTTATTGATTTAATTCTGAATTTAATTATATATTTATTTTATTGTATTTATCTTTAATAAGGGTAATATTGAAATTTAACATAATTAATTGAGATAATAAAATAATTAATATTTTGTCGTTGATTAAAAAGTTGTCCTTTAAACTAATGATTTTAAACGAATGTCCTTTATTATAACCATCATTTATGTAATGTCCTTTATTATTATTTTCTAATTTTTATATTAGGATTAGTATTCCAAATAAATTCAAACTCTACTTTATTTTGCTAAAATAATTAAACAAACATTTTTAGCTAGATTTACATTAAACAAAGTAGTATAAGACTATAAGTGTATAAATCCATATATTTTTATATTAGTATTCCAAATAAATGTAAACTCTACTTTATTTGGTAGAAAAATAAATCAAATGAATTTTATATTTGATATTATGTTTTGTTTATTTTTTATTATTTTTATTTCGTAGTAATTATTCAAATTTTTTTGTTTATTTGATTCTTTATTTTGCATTAAAACCACGTGCACAAAAACTAGTTAGGGTAAAAGCAAGAATCATATCATTCCTATTTATTTATACGTTGTCTGAGCAAAATTCTTCAAGGTGGTACTGTGGTAGTTACATAGCTGGTAAAGTATCGGGGTAGTCATAATCCCTCCCTTCGTCAGGGATTGGTGGAATTTAAGGGAGAGGGCTTCCTTGTATATGAAGCCTGCCCATCAGACGATAGGAAAAGGGAACGTGAAAAATATTGAGTGATAGTTGAGCCTTGTGCTATAAATTCATTTTCTACATTTTTTTTTTGGTCTGCATTTTCTACACTTTAAGTGAAAAATATATATGCTTTCTTTTGCGCATTTGTGTGTATTGACATTTGAGTGTGATATTTGGAAATAGGATTCGATAGGAAGGTATTACTGTGTGGGTCTCAAGCGTGCAAATGAGATCATCGGCACCACCACAGAAGAGCTAGTCCTCAAGGCTAGACAAGGCGTTGTTAATTCTTGATATTTGCTTCTGCTTCGTGATGATAAGCGTCTCTGATTCTCTCTTGCCAATCGATCAGCTTTCAAACATCTTCGTGCATCCTTGTCTGTTTCTTGTATTTTGAATTGTTTATAGCATTGGTTCATTTTTTTTCCCTTTTTAAGACTCGGTCTGCATGTGTATGTAGTTCTGTAGACAAAGGCTTTCTGTTCAAGTTTGAAAATATAATATATTTTTTTTCATTCTTTGATCTGGTTGTAGTTGTGCATGAACGAACAAATTTGCATGAAGGTTATGAAATTATTGAAAGGAAGCCCGTCAGCTGGTGGGTCATTGTTATATACTTGCGTCGCCTGGCATTTTGGGTCGCAGTTCTTGTCAGGAGGTTCTTTATTAGGACCTTTTATCCACCCCCAGACGGAAAACACACACACACAACCACAACCAATGTAACGAGCACGCATTGTTTGCGTGATGATTTTTTAAGGGTTTGTGTTCCTCAACTCTCTATAATTCATTTACTTACTCGGGATAACATGCCCTTCCCTTATTAATTAGACTAGAATTTTCTGTTTCAATATTTTTGCAAGTATTAGACAATGATATGTGAAAACCTGGGACTAGGCTAATGCACCATTTGGCAATTTGATACAGATTAGAAGATACTTAGTTGCTCAAAATTTGAATGGCAGACCTGTTACAAAGGCTGTTTCATTTAAAATTTCATAATTTGGGGATCCAAAATATTATTTCGGTTGTATTAGTGAAGTCTTATTACGATTACAACTAAATCAACATGAGGCGTGATGCAATTCATTTCTAGCACAACATTAATATGGTTGTACATTAACTCATTGTCATCCAAAATCCGAACTTTGTTGAATATGTGAACCCTTACATAACAAGGCAACCTTCAAAACTGAACTCAACAATACAAACTCAATCGTGTTGCTAAAATCACTGTCACAATATTGTAAAACTGCAACTACCACTTGATTTGTAATTATGTACAGAGCACCGTGAATCCCAGTAGAAAGCATCCCCTTTGCAGTTTGCCCCTCTCAACTTCTTCCTTTTTCATTCTACAAAGAAACAACTGATGAAATCAGAACTTTGCTAGCCAACCCAAAAATGGAAATATGGAAAACTTAAAGAAAAAATATCCATGAAAGTCATTTGCAACCTTTCATCATGCAAATAATCAGCCAACCAGCCAAACAAGGAGAACAAACAGCAGGATGCAGGAGCTTCTTTCTTCTTCACCTATATAAATAGACAAAAAATTGTTTTGAGAAAAGAAGAGCACGATTATATCTACTTTGAAAGACATATATCAGACATAAATTGTTGACAAAAACACGTCTTTTTATGCTCGATCGACCAACTAAAATTACAGTAAATAAAGTAGAACTATTTGACTATATGGTGGCCAGGGACCTCATCAATCTGTATGTTTTGAGAAATACAAAAAACTACATAGTTATATCAAACAATATATATATAGCATATTGCAAATGAACTCACCTCAATTTCATATTATCCTGTACAGAAGAGCAAATTGACCTTCCCTTCGGGTTTAGGCTTACTCGAGAGAAAGCACACCAGTTTTAACTTAACATTCATGGTTGCAACTGCTTCAATTTCTCAAGAACCTGCTTCATTGATGGCCTAACAGAAAGTGACTCTACTGTGCAGGCCGACGCAAGCCTCAACATCCTCAGCAGATTCTCACTAGGCCCAGATTCCCACAGTTCTGGTGAGAAAAGCTCAGAAGAACGCCCTTCCTCCATCAACAACTTGGCCCACCCAACAATATTGAACCCGTGCCCGTACTCGGAAAATGATGGATCAAGTGACTTCTTTCTTGACATAAGCTCTAATAACACCACACCAAAGCTATACACATCAGCCTTATCAGAAACCCTACAAGTAGTTGCATATTCGGGTGCCACATACCCGAATGTGCCTGCTACATCGGTAGTGGCATGGGTCTCAGAAACTTCTAGAAGCCGAGCCAACCCAAAATCCGAAAGATACGCATTACGCTCCTCATCGAGCAGAATGTTGCTAGGCTTTATGTCGCGATGAACTATTCGTGGTACACACGAGTAGTGAAGGAAGCTAAGAGCTTGTGCTATGTCGAGTGCTATCTTGTGGACCACTGGCCACTGCACATTTTTCCCAGGTCTTTCGTGTATGAAGGTTTCAAGATTCCCACCACATAGATAGTTGTAAATTAGAAACATCTCTGCTTCTCCCACGTAGTATCCAATGAGAGTTACGAGGTTATTTTGCCGAATCCTTCCTAATGTTCTTATCTCTGCGTCGAATTGTTGAATCCCATGAAATCTACCTATTGAGAGCCTCTTGACTGCCACAAGAAAACCCGGAACCAATTCCGCCTTGTAAGTTGATCCGAAGCCACCTGTACCAATCAGGTTTCGGTTGCTGAAATTCCCGGTTGCTCCGACCACGTTGTCGTAATTCAGTTCAATTGGAGTATCCACAAAGGTTACTAAAACTTTCTTCCTTAGACTAGCGAGTCTACTGAGCTTTCTCCTTCCAAGAACGAGGACAAGAACTATCACAGAAAGAATAAAGAGTACAACTGATGCAGAAGTGGCCATTGCTATTACAAATGACCTCAATTTACTCTGACTGTGCCACTTTTGAACTTCAAGCGGCACTGGAAGCTTAGCCGGTGGTGCCGCATTTTGATCTGGGCATGGTTGGATGAAAATATTCCCTCTAAAGCTATCACAATCAATTGGGTGTTGAAGATGTGGGATGGGACCTGAAAGGTTATTGAAAGAAAGGTCCATCAGAGAAAGATTGTTGAGGTTTGAGAAAGACCAAGGTATCTTCCCAGAAAGTGTATTGTGATGGAGCAATAGAATTTCAAGATTTGTGGCATTTGACAGTGCTTCAGGTATCGATCCTGTCAAATCATTCTTTGATAGATCTAAAACACTGAGAGACCTCAATTTACCAAGCTGGGCTGGAATTGATCCTGTCAAATTGTTCTCTCCAAGTAGAATCCATTTCAGATCCTTCAACTCCCCAATTTCAGCAGGCAAGGATCCAAAAAGCCTGTTCTGTCTTAAGTCAAGATGTTGAAGCAACTTCAAATGGCCTATCACATGAGAAATTGACCCACCAATGCGATTATCCTCAGCTTCAAAAATTTTCAACTTTGAACAATTACGAAGAAATGCTGGATGTATCCTACCGGAGATATGGTTCACACTCAGATTAACTGAAAAACTCTGTAGATCATTACATTTTGAAGATAAGACAACAGGGATGGACCCGGAAAACTTATTCTTATTGAGCAGCAGCGTATACGAAGCTTTACCATTAACAACCAAGAACTCATCTCCAATTGAAAACGTAGGTAGCGAACCGTTGAATTTATTCCAACTGAAGTCATGGGTAACTACAAAGTTATCATCATTGGTTGATCCCAATAGGGTGGCCATCTGATAACCCCAAACAAGAATGTTAGAGTATGCGTTCTGAATGTATTCATCTTTAAACGAAATCATGCTAATGCCATCACAGTCTTTCCCAAATTCTGGAAGAATGCCAGATAATGAATTCTTGCTTACATTGAAGTATACCATACACGGAACTCGCAGCTGCAAAGGCAAGTACCCTGTCAAACTATTTGAACTCAAATCCAAGAAAGTAAGATTCTTACACATTGCTATGCTCACTGGTACTTCACCACTAATATAATTTTGCCCCAAATTAAGAACCCTAAGTGAGCACCATTCGCTCCAGTTACTGGGCAAGTGTCCACGGAGATTTGCTCTTGGAGCCCAAATCATCTCAAGATTGGGAAGCAACAATAGCTCGTTCGGTAAACCTCCATCAAAGGCATTGAATTCGCCTCTATAAATATCCACCATGTTACCATCTACATCAATATCTTCAGTACCAGTAGATCCAAAATCAACTAAATTGGTGAACACAACAACGGAAAGCTTAGAACAATTTGCTAGCTCTCTAGGAATCCTACCAGTAAGACTGTTCCTAGACAAATCAAGAATCACAAGTTCTGACATCCGGCCAATATCTAATGGAATCTTTCCTTGGAAAATGTTGCCATCAAGAAGAAGAGTCCTCAAGTTCTTGCAATTTCCAATTTCCGAGGGAATATCATCAAGAAATATATTATTAGAGAGCTTCAAATAATTCAAATTCTCGCAGTTACCCAACTTATCAAATCCAAATGAGCCGGAGAGCTGATTATTCGATAAATCTAGCATATTTAATTTCCCATCCATACCGATGAAACGGGCAGGAATCTGGCCGGAAAGGGAATTATAAGATAAATTAAGTATTCGAAGAGAAGAGAAGTATCTTATCTGATAAGGAATGTTTCCGGAGAAATTATTTCCTTGAAGCTCTAGTACTTCCAGTGACCGGATTTGCCCTAATTCTGCCGGAATATCGCCGGAGAAAAAATTGTGAGGAATGGATAGGATTTGGAGGTCGGTGAGGTTTCCAATGGAGGACGGGAGTTTTCCGTGGAGGTTTCCGGTGAGGTTGAGAGAAATGACCCTGCCGGAAAGAGGGTCGCAGTGGATACCGGACCAGGAGCAGGGATTGGAGAGAGGGGTCCAGTTAGAGAGAAGATTATAAGGGTCCATGGATATGGAAGATTTGAAGGAGAGAAGGGAGATTGAATCTTGTGTGAGAGAAGATTGGGAGAATGAGAAGAAGAAGAAGAATAAGAAAACTAGGGAATAAAGAAAGAGAAAGGGGGAAGAATTAAGAAGCGCCATTTGATGGGGGGAGAATGTTGAGGAATTAGAAGAGAGGGAGTGAGTAGTTTCTTCCAGTTTTTTAATGCCGGCGAGATCTCTCTTCTCTTCTCTTTCTTTCTTCTGAGTTTACAACTTTGAAATCAACAAGAAAGAGAGAGGAGAGAGAGAGACACCAGTGAGTGAGCGAGCGAGCGAGCAAGCAAGACTTACCAGGAAATGTCTCTGTCACTCTGTTAGGAAAATCGGACAAAAAAGACAATCTTGCCCATACCGGTTTCATCAACGGTGTTGCTTCATACATATATTGTATTTGTACATTTTTTAAAATTTATAACTCTAGTTGATGAAATCAATTTGAATACTATAATTAATTTTACTTAAAAAAAGAGATAAACTGCCAATGGTACATTGATATTGTAAATAGATAGATATTTGTTTGAGACGGGATCTCATTGCACTTAAATACGTATAAGTTCATTTCAAAAAATGAATTTCATTGATTCGTTCATTCATTCTTCCGAAGGCTCTCAAGTCTCAACTCAACCTTTGGAAGTAAATGATTTGCATCGAATTTAACCAATTGCTCTGCATTCCCCCATCAGTACGTTGACAATGCATAAGGTGGTTGGACTCGTCGTACGTGGCTCATGCCTACTTGTTAGAGACCTTATGTTTGGGTGAGTGAAGAGGGCACGTGCCTCCCTTAGAATTTTTTGGACTTTTTATTGTTTTAACTAAGTTTCAAATCTTTTAATAAATGCGTATTTTATGAAAATAAAATGGAAGCATAAAATAGATGTTTCTATAATGTGGATCACTCGAGTACGTAAAATTAATGGTTTTGATTTATTTGTTATGATTCTCATACCGATGTTATTTAATTTGGTAAAAATAATATTAAGATTTAGCCTTTGAATAATTAAATATTGATGAACAAAAAATTAATCATTTTAGTTTGCGCCCCCTAGCCTTCAACTATAATGCTAAGTAGTCATATGCCCACTTAACACGTTCAGACATTCATAATTGAGTTGACTTACTTCCAGGATTAAACACCTATAAGTGCATCTGTTTACCATCACAACAAATAAGGTTAATTTTCCATCGTTTTAACTAAAGAGAAAAAAAAAAAAAAATTGGTTTTTTTACCGGAGGTAGTTCAGATGGTGACACAAAGGATAATGAATGCATTGATAGCCTGTTTTTTCTTTTCAGTAGCTCTCACCCTAAAAGTGGGTAGTTTTGAGTTCAATTTCATCTAACAGACCCAGGACAAATAATAGAGTATATTAAGATAATTAAATATGAGAGATACTATTGTTTGTCAAAGAGCTAGTTTCTTGTTAGAATAATTTTACTTCATTTTAATAACATTAAAAATGAGATAACTTGCAATGACAAGAAACTATATATATATATATCGCTTTTGCAATTACATCTAGCTCCCTTAATATTAGTCGATCTATTATGATATAAATTACATAATAAGTTTAAAAGATGAATTTGGATATATATATATATTCCAAAAAGAATACACATATAATATTATTGTAAGCACGCATATATGTTTTTTTATTAACGTGAATAATTAATGAGAACAAATTAGATTTAAAAACAGTATATACTAGAAGAAAAATGCTAAGCAGCCTAAAGAAAATACCAAAAATTTTAGTCTTAATAAATTTAAACTACACATTTACACGGAATTTAAAACAGAAAAAAATAATTAGTTTTAAAGTATTAATTATATATAAGCATCGGTGAAATGGTAAATCAAAGTGCGATGTTGAATGAAGAAAAGTTAAAAAAAAGAATCCATGGCCTCTTCCTGCTGCATGTGGGTCACTCCTTCAATTTCCTCTGAAGTGACCATCTATCCAATAATCGATCGATCTGTGTACGTTTTTAGTATCAAAGAGGGAAATAAAATAAAGACGATCGATATATAAAAATATATGATGGTAAATTAAATAAAAGTGAGGGTGGGACTGGGAAGGTAGATAGTGAGGACAAAAGAGGGCCGGCGAGAAGACCGGAAATATACATACATACATACATACATAATTAATAATAATTGTTTTTGTAGAAATAAGTAGGTAGTACTGTTTCTCTCTAGCTCTGTCATCACATGGCATGGCTAGCTCCATCTCCGATCCCTAGCTAGCTAGCTAGCTTGTTTCCTTTCAATCTTGTCTTGGAATTCAATTAATTAATGAAGCTCAACCAAACTTAATTCTTGCTTAGCTCTTACATTAATCTCCTTTAATTTCTCCGAAACAAACATCAAACACACTTAGTAATGTTACTGTAATGTCTTATCCAATGGCTTCTTTAGTGCGTACGTGCTAGCTTATGAATTGAATGAATAATAGATATATTCTAAAAATAAATAAGCATTCTCCCAAAGGATCCACCGTGTCTCTTTTTTATTGCACGTCTATCAAACTCTCTACACGTAAACAATACGGGTATGGTGCGATGCTAAAGAAATCGCAACTCCTCTCTCTTCTCTCTTTCTATTGCTTTATATGAATTTGTAAATATATATACAATTCAGTTCAAGTGTTTACTGTTCCGTATAGATTAGGCTTTTTGACCCACTTTTTGGTTAAATCATCTAAGCTCCACCCTAACCCTTTATCTCTTTACCAAATTTTATAAAAATTCAATCGAGAAGTGGATCAAGAGGGGAAGTAGTGCGTCCCGTTGGTGCACACCTGAACGACTTCCTCTAAATATATGTGTGTGTGTGTGTGTGTGTGAAGATAGAAAATAACCATTTGAAAGTGTTTATGTATATAAAAATGACATGAACTAAATATATCCCTGCAATGTTTAAAATAGTATATATAGCTAGAGTTTTTCACATGCAAATAGTAAAAATAGACCTTAATAGCATATATATATATTGTTGGTGTGTAAAACTAGAAAGATAGTTTAGACCACACAGTCAAATAATTTAATCGGATGATTAACATAATAAATGCAGCAAGCTAAGGGAGTCAAAGATATATAGAGGAAGTTAGCCTCATATGAAAATATGGGTTAGTCCTCCTCTTGTAAAATAGAGTTAGGAGCTCGGTTTGCTTTGTATTGAGAGTAACTAAATGACTATTACAAACTCACAGAAGTTTTTTGGCTATTCCATCTTCACAATAATACAGGGAGACTGTGCTTGAGTTCCACGAGCTCTAACCTTCTTATGTTAGGAGCTCTAACGTGTGCTCTGGAGTTTTATCTCTCTTTCTTTGACGACTGCCTGATTACTGTTGTATTCTTCTTGGTTGTTTAGAAGTGGTTGATCTTAGTTGAATTTTTGTTTAATTCCGATGAAAATTGGTTGTTGAAAGAAGTAACTGTTTATTCTATATATATGACTGAGAGGAAAGCGTGTTGGAGAGTGTCCCGAGCAGGTCTGAAGCCATGCCCTGATCATCACCAACTCTTACCTTACTTCTCCTTGAATTCTGGCTCATTAAATGCAGTTGGTATGCATTTAATGAAATTGAGGGAGGTTCTATGGCTTTTGACGGAGTTGATAGTAGCCATTCATGCCTCTGCCAACCACTCTGGCATAATGGTTGTGTAAGTGAGCTCTAAAGCCCATCGAATGAGCTCTTGCATTCGAATTCAGTTGTTTACTGTGTGAAATCA
The DNA here is from genome assembly GCA_021464415.1 of Lonicera japonica. Classification (NCBI taxonomy): domain Eukaryota; kingdom Viridiplantae; phylum Streptophyta; class Magnoliopsida; order Dipsacales; family Caprifoliaceae; genus Lonicera; species Lonicera japonica. Next base: position 62,454,535 of record CM038469.1, read on the forward strand.
ATTCTTGGACCAAGTACTAATTCGTAAGGGGATCTGGCCTTCCCATAATACTCGAGCAGAGCTCCTTCGAACTCCTTTTATCGTGATAGACCCGATTGCTGACGTTGACGGCTACATGTTAGCTCGTGGTTGACGGGATGAATTAGGTTACTAATTTGTAGCATCATATATATATATATATTAAAATAATTTTTCACAAGATAAGTCATTAGGTAAATTATATCGTTTATACAGACGTATACCATGTTTACATATAAATGACTTTATATAATAGTAGATTTTACTGTATAGTCCTCATAATATACCTATCTCACAGAAAATGTACCACTTCCTAAGTACGTATTAATTTGTTTCACTCAGACGTAATTTTTTGGATAAATATAAATAATAACCTAAGCAGAGGTAAATAAATATAATAAGCACATAATTGGTTAGTATTGAAACTTGAAAGGTATAAATTACACTAACCTTATATATATACATAACATATATTTCTCTAATGTGAATCTGGTTTGTAAACAGATTAATTTTTAACAATACTTTTTTATTAACAAAAAATATTATTAAAGACCATTATGTATATAAACCAGTTTGTACTAAAATTATATATATTCAATGTATATATAAATTAGTAATAAAAAAGTATGATTGGTTTAGATTTTTGGTGCTGTTTATTCTTGTATATTAGATGTTAGGTGCTAAAGTTTTATATGATAAGTATTTGAGTGTCATTTTCGATAAAATTCGTTAGTTAATGTTATCAACTATTAACTCATTTAATTTTTACTCATTTTATTCTTAAGTAAAAATAATATGTTTTGACACTCAATTTATGATATACAGAAATAAATCCAAAAAGTATCCGCCGGCCGGGAAGGAGAAAGGTAGTATGAGTTATTGAGTTTCAACATATGATGTACATAGTTAGGCCGTTATGGGGACCAAACTCGCCATGATAAGACGTAATAATTATATATATATATATATATATATATATAACCCCAGTAGCTAGCCAGATATGAATCTATCTAGTGGGTCCCTCCTGAGGCGTTCCGATTGATATACATGTATTTCATATATATGTATAAGTACTGTAGTAAGAGAGAGAGAGAGAGAGATGTCATTGGGAAGAGAGATATAAACCATGACCCACGAATTGAGCTGAATGTTTGTCAGCTTTGTTTTCTTCCATTCAAAGAAAATGTATGTATGTATGTATGTATGTATGTGAGCAATTACAAAGATTCCTTTTGAGTTTTGACGATCTCTTCATTTGATCTGTCTGCCCACAGCAAAGTAAAAAGAGTCGCCAACAATAATAATTAAGTCAAAGTTTTCCAATCCTATTATTCCTTTTTTTCAAATAATAACTGCAGTGGTAAATTATGTCATCTTTTCCAAGTAAGTTTTAAACGTTAGAGAGACCGTTTCTTTCTTGAAAATCAATGTGATAAACGCTAAGGTCTCGTTTGATTCACAACTTTTAGTATTTAAAAAAGGAAAATTGTTTCTTTTCTTTGTTTGATAAGTACAAATTTTAAAAATATTTTTCCGAGAGAAGGAAAAGTAAGGGGTAAAACTATTTCTCCCAAAACACATAGAATTAATTTTTCCATGTGATTTTCAAGTATTTATTATACAAATTTTAGACAAAAATACTCTTACTTAAATACTTTCCATGATTTACCAAATACAAGAAAAAAAATTTGACAAAAAATTTAGTTTCTCACCCCATGGGAAAGATAAGGGAATTGATTTGCCTTCGTGAACCAAACGAGGCCTAAATTTAATCTTTTCATTTTCAATGGCAAGTAAAATTATTATCTTATATATATATATCCCCCCCCCCCCCCAAAAAAAAAAAAATCAAATACACTTTCAACATTTGTAAGTATGAAAATAATTAAACAAACAAGGAATATGAACATAGTATTTGACAATCATATTAAATTTATATATAACTATTAGGTAATTAATTATCTGAGCTAATTAAGACACTACTTATCGTTTAAAAAGTATTTTTAATTTTAGTCACAATTTTTTATTTCTTTATATATTTTCAAGATTAAAAAAATTATGACTCATTATTATATAAATAATTATATTTGGCAAAAGAATTAGTTATTAGCTAGTGGGCTAATTATGCTAACGTGAACGCAAGCACCAATACCAAATTAGAATCATTTTCCAAAAGTTTAAACCTTTAGAAAATGAACAACAATACATGGCATATTATTCAACAATAATTTTATCAGATTAAGATAACATAAAAAAAATTGACATTGGAGCATCCATAGCATAAAGAGTAAAACTTAACCCCAAATTTGTAAATATACCAATAAATTTCTTGAGAAGTCATACCGGATATATTAAAATAAAATAAAATAGCCATATGGGTGTACTAAGCTTGTATGGTTCATATGAATAAACCAAACTTAAAGAAAAAAAAAAGATTTATACGAGTTTGTATGACTTGAAGAAAACTAAAAGTTCATACGAGTAACATAAACTTGTATGGTTTGAAGGAAAAAAACACACCAATATAAATAAAATTTAAGTGTATATTAAATTTAGTCATCTTATACTATATGCAATTAAATTTATACATTAATTTAATTCCTTGTAAAATTAGGAAGGGTAACCAGTTTGGATGCTCTTAAATAAATGTAAAGTAGTTAATAATATTGTTTTTGGTTCTGTTTTTGTTTGTTGTGTTTTTCTGCTTGCTTTCTTTTCACCAAAAAAAAAGTTAACAATATTGTTGAAGCAAACGTCTTATCCTCAAAGGACGCTCATCTAAAAGCATTACCCTCCCGATAGTGGAGCCGATCCGATAGGGACCAATTATAATTTTAATGATATATGTATATATATATATATATATATATATGATCAGTCATCAGTCATCACATCACATCAGATCACGGTCACACTAATTGGACTCCTTTTTGTCCTAAATTAGGATTGTGATATTTTGACTTTTCAAAAAACCTTAGTTTCAAACTCTTTTATTTGATTTTTGGGAATTAAGTAAAAATTTGATAATATTTCATTTGACATTTAAATTTTAAACATTAAGTATATAAATTTATAATTATTTTTTAAAAATTAAATAACAAACATCTTACTCATTGGTTAGCGAAAAATTTATCCCTAAATCAGAGATCCATTCAATAAGTTTACCTCTATATATAATCCAAATTATTATTATTATTCAATTAGTTTATTATTATTGTACCATCAAGTAATGTGTATATATATATATATATAGGACACAAGTAGGGGGGCAAGGCCACATGCACTTGGCTTTTTGGAACCACTTTCACATAATTTTTGGATCCATTTCTTTCGTTGGTTACCAAACAATTAAAAAGGATTGAAAGCAATGTATCACTACAAAACATTCCGTAGTTCCTCTTCAAACCTCATTTCAATATACATGGTGTAAAGGCTAGCCTAGCTATCATTGCCTTTCTTGTAGCTCACCGAAGTCCCTGACAGGTGCACTTAGTGCGTGCACACAAATTTTGCTGTTGATCAATAAATGGACTCCCTTAGTCGTGGGCACAAATATAGTGCCAAGGATAAAATTGCACAATATGCTGCTATACCAGAAGAGAAAAATGCACCATAACATGCTTGGATGCAATAACAGTAATCAAAGTATATTATCATAAGAAAAAATAAAAAATAAAAATCTCATAAGGAATTTCTTCCACGATCAGCAAGTGGCAACACGGAATGCTCTCATAATCCAGTTACTAGATTCAACTTGAGAAGCAGCTAATTAATTGTCCATATTATGTCAAGATCTACTGAGGAAGCTTTCTTTGACAAAAATCAAAGAGTAAACCTACCTTCATTAGAAGGTTAGCTGTAACAGAATTGCAAATGAGGTTCTAACTTATAGCGACTAATTAGTGTTAATGGCAATGGCATAGAAGCAGAGACGGGGATAAAGGATATGAAAGCACTTTTCTAATCTTCTTGCCTCAAGTGATATTCGTACGCTCACAGTATTAAAAGCTTCGGACTGCCAAACATACTACTCTATCAGAAAGGTAGGATTGCTGTGTCAAGCGTAATATTTATGTTAAACCATGTTTTTATCGTCTTCTCTCTCTCTCTGTAACAACTTAAATCAGTCTAGGGCCTTGGCATTACCCAAACTTGATCAGGTCATTTGCTGATCTACATTGCATGTGCCCAAACCATCTAAGACAATTTTCTCCTATCTCCTATATAATCTATTTCTGCAGATTCCAAGAATGTGCTCGATTCTAAGTTTATCCTTTCTGGTTCCACTGCATGCTTATCTTAGCATCTTTATTTCTGATAAGTTCATTTTACGAATATGATGTTCTTTGCAGTCTCACATTTGTTCAAATAAAGCATAGGTACGAGTCCACCAGATAATATGGTACTAGCTAGCACTTCCTCCACTTTGATCCAACCTGCTTAGTGTAGGGGATCTTAAGCTAAACTCCTCAATCTAGTTATCTCTTAGGTTCCTTAAGAATCGATGGGGAACCAAGTGGGGGTCTTAAGCTAAACTGCCCATTCTATAGTAACTCTTGAATTCACCTAAGCGGCTTCCCCACTTGGTTCTTAAGTTTCACTTCTCCACAATTTATAGGTGATTGATGGTCTTATTGCAAGTTTCATCTTAGGATTGTCTAAGCGAAATTTCTCCACAAGGCTTCATTGTAGATGTCCTTAGTCATATCAATATATCTACTGACATAAGACATTTCTTATTTAAAACCCACCAAATAATATATAACTAGGGCTATCATGTGCCTTGTCCGAATCTATACAACGTAAAAACCAGATGAAGATCTCTCTCTATATATATATATACACACACACCTTTGAGCTTCAGTGTCGGAGAATCAGTTTGGATTTGTGTCTATGGCTGATTTGAAATCTAATGGAGCTGGAGTATCATGAATACATTTTTCATGTTTCCAAAGGGGGAAGGTCAACTGGAGATAAATAAAATGGCTGGTCGGAATAAAGATGAGATACTTTGGTACCTATACGCTATTTACAAGAGGAAAGACACTTTGTAGGTGAACTTGTGTCAAATGCTCTTTTTATCAAACATACCCCCTGTTCTTTAGAACTTTTTTGTACTTTCTGATGCATCCTGGTCTTGGAGAAAAATCCTAAAATTGAGAGAAGATGCTACAAGTTAATCATTTAGAAAACTCTAATGCTACAATTTACTGGATGACAGAAAGCAGCAAATTCCGCATCGAAGTTATACATGAAGTGTGTTCAATGCAGCCATTTTCAAGAAAATGAACATATGTGAGGTTACCAATAAGGCAGAAGAAAATGTACCAAATATGCCATCATCCAGCTTTTAATTACCAACGATGCAATAATAACAGCACATGCATACCGAAGTACTGAAACAATTTAAGTAATACATGTGGTGACACACCAACCTCAACCTTCACTCTTATATTAACAAAAACAAGGGTTTACAACAAGATATCTCAACATTTATAAAGGGGTAAAACAAAAACAAAAACAAAAATTAAAAGGGATACAGCTGTTCTTTATACACTTATCAAACAGCTGGATCTGTTCTTCTCCGGTGTTTCCAATAAAGTATTTTCACATAGCACACTTACAATTTAGAGGCAAACAAGCAAAATCGCAGTTTCCTTTATTTTGAAGCCCTAAAAAGATGGCTTCCAAGCATGACAACTGGGGTTCCTTCCCCCATGATTGTTGTGAGGCTCATTTCTTTCTCAAGTATCCGATCCAGTTCCATTACCACATAGCTCATGGCAGGCCGTCTCTCACTAGAAGAATCCCCACAACGCACTATTAACTCCATGAACTCTTCCATGCCCTCTGTTGTGAAGCTATTCCCCAATCTACGATCAATGATTGTAGAGACATTCCCAGAGTCTTGACAATTTTGCAGCTTCAGATGAGTAAAAATAAAAAAATTGAGATATATTCACATCTTGTATATACTAACTCATCAATAACTAAAAACTCGCGTCAAATGCATAGCTTATTGCAAAATTGATGCAATTTAGTAAGCCTTCTTTTGATTGGTTTTACATGGAAAAGAATTGAGTCCTTCGGAAATCTTTTCCATGGAAAAACAAAACTTGGAAGGGAATGGCCTTTTTTTGTGGTTACTATGGTGCAAGGCTTTGGATTCCCAAGGTGGGATTTATATTTTCAACTGAAAAGACTATGCAGAGAGAACCCAAAAATATAGATGGTATATTTGAAGGTCAAAAGAAGAGGTAAATTTGGTTGTTCTATATCATAATTTTATGAGAATTAATGAGTACCCATTCAACCAGGTTCTGTTCGGTGTCTGAAGACATTAATTCCATTGCTTCCCGTCCACTTACTAACTCCAGAAGGAATACCGCGAAGCTGTACACATCACTTTTCTCAGAAAAGCGTCTGAACTCCCTCACCCTATACAAGTAAAATGATATATGTATATATATATGTATGAATATATCAATGTGAATTTTAACAAAAATAAAATAAAATTTGGAATTTGGTGGAGTATTACGTACTCTGGGGCAAGGAACATCTCATCAACTGCCTTTTGAGAAGATGGACCTGCAGTATCATCAACTCTTCCAAGAAAATTGCGGACACCCGCATCAGCAACCTTAGCTATGAAATTTTCATCTACAAGAACATTTGACGTTTTGAAATCCTTATGTACCAATCGGGGACTTAGGGTGTGGAGGTGAGACAAACCTTTAAATTGGACAAAAGTACAAATTAGGCTGCATAAATAAAGGAGCATTAAATTTGAGATGCTTCAAAGCATAAAGTTTGTATGAGTTTCCCCTGTAGTCTCTTAAAGCAGATTTCAAAAGGATTTTGCCGAGACAGATACTAGGTTTCTTTTATTTAAAGAAAATATAAACAAATACCAGGAAAGCCAAAAATGCTCACTGATTTTGCAGAGGATCACCTTTAGCTGCCCCTAGAGCTATTGAAAGCCTATGCTTGAATTCAAGCTTCTCCTCCGAAACCTGACTGGCACCTGCAGAAATAAAATCATGGAAATTAATTTAGAAAAAAATGAAGCAGAGTAAAACATAATCGATGCCATTTTTTACAAAACACTACGTTAAGATGACATATCTACCGGAATACATTGGACAAGAATATATAACGGGCAGGGTAAATAAGGAGATGAGCTCAGTTACTCCATAGTCCATACTACTTGTATCTGTGCATATGTAAACAAAATTAATGTCTGGATAGCATATTTACCATACAAGTGAATGGAAACGCTTCCATTAGGTATATACTCATATACAAGAATCTGCTGACCATTTTCCTGGCAATAACCTAAAAGTGTCACAAGATTCCGGTGCTGAATAGACGAGAGATAACGAACCTGAGATAGGAATTACAGTCCAAACTAATCAAACCAACAAATTCGAAAGAAGGACAAACAAGAAGTGAAGAAAGTTAAACAAAAGATGTAAATGGATGACAAGAAGCATGTGTGTACAATATCTTTCCATCAATTCGGGTAACCTCTCAATACTTCGGCATCTCAATTGTGCCCAGATTGTTTCCATTTCTAAATTAGATAGCTAATTCAAAAAAGTCAACAGTTAGAAATAATAAGGAAAGGAAAGCACACTAAATTAATTTTGAATTTTTGAATATCCATGGTAAAAAATAAATGGAAAAAAGACCCGTCCTTTGCACCAGCGGAAGTGGCTCCTTTAAGAGGCGCATGGTTCGAACCCCCGCCCTTGTTTTTACCCTCAAGAACCACGGCTCTATCCACGGCTTCTATCAAAGAAAGAAAAAGAAAACAAAACAAAACCCGAGCCAATGAGAGAAGTCATTTAATTTCCAAAATGTGCGATTTTAGAATTTTCCATCAGAACTGGTTTAAAAATTTTTTATGTGGCCAAGAGCAAGTTATTGGTTTTTCCAAGGAGGCATATAATCATTGTGATTGACAGAAATGCGATCCAATCGTTAAATGGAAGACATGGACCTCTATTAAGGGCTGCTGGTACAATATTTCAAAGTTAAAGCATAAGTTCGATTCGAAATGGCCAGGCTGACTTGGTTTCGGTAAACTCAGCCCAAAACAATTCCCATAAATTTCATATTAATAAAAAAAGTACACTTGAAATGACTCGTCAAAGTTTCGGTCGAAATGGCATAAATCTCAATGACTTGCTGAGTCAATTAACTGAGTCCTCTTCTTGACTTGTTGAGTCCCATAATGCTTCTCAAAAAGAGAACTTTTTAAATAATCATTTCTTGTAGCCCGAAACCGTTACTGAGTCAAAAATTTGATGACCAAGTCTTTGGATGATTTGAAACCATGTATTTGAGCCATGGGTGATTGAAGGTAAACTATTGCGCCAAAGATGAGCACTTGGAACTTGGTTTTGTTGCAATCAAAAATTCATTATTTATAAACAAATGCGCGCAGCTAAATCTCTACCTCTCCACGCCAAACCACACCACAATAAGGGTAAAACAAAACATGGAGAAAACGACAAGAAAATTCGATCCTTTACATTTCAAAAGTTATAATTAATAATCATTATTACCTCGTCCACAAATTCCTGACTAGGAGCACCAGGTCTCTTTTTAATCGCTACAAGCATCCCCTCATGAAGCAAGCCCTTGTAAACCTCCCCAAATTTTCCTTCCCCAATCAAACTTTTATCACTGAAATTTTTTGTAGCCAAAGATAATTCTTCCATCGCAAAACGCCTGGCTTCTCTTACTGTCATTTCATATCCAGTAGCTCTTTCAACTGCAGAGGTTAACAATATATATATTGATTTGGTAATGTTAAAGTTTATTCATGATCTGTGTGTAATTCTTATAAAAGTCAACATAAATACAAAGGGGTCACCTTGATCGGAAGAGCCGGTATCAGAAGTTCTAGAAACACTCCTATTATGAAAGAGGCACAGCCATATGATTACAATCACAACTCCCACCAATGCCACCGCTCCTGCAGCTCCTCCAAGTATTGCTGCAAGAGTCCTTGACATTTGGTATCGAAGCCACTTTAGCTACACAATTAAGTGTTTATCTGAAAAAAACAGTACACGTAAGAAACAATTCCTTTTTGTCAGAACGGTATACGCCAAAATTATGTTTTAGACCAAGTCATAAATACAAGCATAGAAATAAATTCTAAAGAATCTTGTATACAGCTAATTCCATTGTGTCGTACTATCAACTTGAATAACGAATGAGAATATTGGCCACAGAGCGACATGCAAATAGTAAAGATGCTAACTATATGATCAATGCCAACCAAGGGCGCCTTTGATCGGTTGACATAAGAAACAACTGAAGTCATTGGAACTGTTTTAACATTGATAAAAATGTTGAAGGAAAACAAAAACTTAGGTAGGGGAGTGGTGTTTGAATTCAGTGGTAAAGGGAGGAATAAAGGTAAAGCAAATTATACCATGTAAATTAGTTATTTAAAAAATTAATGAAATCAAACACCACTAAAGATGAAAAACGTGGAATGTTCAGCATTTTCCATGGAAAAGAAGTGGAATAAAAAACCACCAAACTGTAAGCAAGATCAAAGGCATTCAATAGGTATTACAGTTGTAGCCTAAGCCAGCAGTTCATGTTCCAGCCACCGACAATATGCAGGCAGAAACAGGGTAAGCAAATGTATGCAAAGATGATAAGGTTTAAAGATTCGGGTTCAGTAATTATGCTTCGGATCCACTGCAGATACACACTTGAGGTTCTGAATTATCATGCATAATAGCCTTTTCCCCATGGGAAGTGGACATAAGTGAAATTCTGTTAGGTTAAAGTACATGGTTAAAAAGGCAGAATTATAGACAAAATCGCAAGAGTCCATACCAGTGTTGGCACAGAAATAGTGAAGCAAGATCCCCAAGAAACCCGGCTTCATCTGCCAAAGACAATTCGATTGAGTTTTGGACTAGAAACAATAATCAGTTCAGAATTCAACCCACATTCCCACATTTGTATACTCTCGCTAGTTTGCCAAATCAATGGAATTAAGAAAAGGAAAGAAAATACAATCAGGACCCAATTGGAAAAAAAATGAAGTGGAATTAGGCAATAGATAAAGAAAGATAATCTGTCAAATCAAGAATGCATCAAAGGCACCTTATACGTGTGTGGGTACTTGAAGTAATCAAATCATCAAACACCTTGTAGTCAGATAAGTGTCTACCTGGGTTTTTATGTACTTTTAACTGAGATTGAAATTCATCAACCTCGTTGGATTCACTACAATGCCGACAGAAAGTGACTTAGCGCCGACACACAATCAGAGTTTATATTGTAACTCCACCAAACAAACAACTCAAGATTGAAAACCCAATTCAACAAAAAGAAATTTAAAAAAAATTAAAGAATTCGGATAAAGAGAAGAAAAAGTAGTGCAGTGCAGTGATGTATGTATGTATGTATGTATCTCTAAGGAGAAGGAACAGGGGAAAAGAGAATTTGACGACAGCAAACGTGGCCTTGAAGAGAGAGAGAGAGAGAGAGAGAGAGAGAGGAGAGAGGAGAGAGAAAGGGGTATTTTGTATTACAAACTACAAATTTATTTGTTGCTGTTGTAGTGTTGTGATGTGGTGGGCTGTAAAGCAGTATAATGGGTTGTCTGCTACTGCAAGTTGGAAGTCCAGGGCATCTTGGTTGTAACTTGTAACACACAGACCTCTTGATTTTACACACCCAACTCAAGAGTTTTCAGTATTATTTTTTTGTTTTTAAAACCCCCCCTTTGTTTTGGTTGTAAATGTGTACAAATTAGTAGTTTCAGTATAGCAATAATCATTCGAAAATTTCCTGGTAAAACTTTAGACTTCAATCGCGCTGTCTTTTCATGGGCCATGTAGGAAAGAACTACTGTAACTCTTCTCAATGGATTAATGTAAAAATTACTCTGAGCGCAGTTTTTGTTTTCTCCTCCCAATATTTAATGATAGTGTATTAAGTATTTAGAGTGAAGCAAATAATGGTATTTGTTTTTTTAAATGATTAGGAGTTTAACCGTTATATCTTTGGAAAATTAAACATTAACATTCAAAATTCTCAACCCCGTTGAATACTTTAATTTAAAACATTTCTTTTTTCTCTTTTACCTTTATTATTGAAAACATATCTTAAATGTTCTCTTTCAACATTTAAGACCAATTTGATTTAAAAAAAATACTTAATATTCAAATACTCAATTAGAATAAAAACAAACATCATTTTCAAATTTTAAATTCAGCATTCATCACTTAACATTGAAAAAATCAAAAAACAAACAAACACACCGTTACACTAGAAAGTCTCTCTTCACATAAACTTTTCAAGAAGGAAAGTAATGTCTAATAATAGCATAGGAGTAATTAAGAATTTCCAGCTGGGATTATTTATAAGTAGAAACTAAAATCCAGCATCCATATAAAAGAAGAGAAAAAACAATGGAAATGTTATTAGCACTCCACTTTATTACCAAGACACTCCACTTTTATTTTTAGTGATATAAAAAGTGTTCCAAAAAGCATATATAAGTGTCACTAAAAATAAAAGTGGAGTGCCTTAAGACAAAAGTGGAGTGCTAATATCATTTCCCAAAAACAATGGTAAAATAGTATTGAAACTGCCCACATTAAAGAATTTGAGTAGAGAGAAAGAGAGAGAGAGAGACTTGAATCAAAGGTGTGGGGTTGCTATCCCCACCAGCCAGCTATGTTGACATTGTTCCTACTCAGCAAATAAATTTTACTTTATTCAATAAAAATTCATGTATATATATATGGATGAACAATAATAATGATTAATAAGAAGTAATGAATAAAGTAGAGAAGGGGAGATTATATAAATGAATATATTTACAAACGGGTAGTAGGTACCCTATTTGGTTTTGTTTAGTATTTATTTATTATTATTATAGAAGAAAAGGGGCGGGGGAGAGATGGGCTTTGGATTCTTTTGTCAGTAGTATTCCCTTTGTTTTTCTTTGACATGCAAACATGTATATGATATATTAAGAATTGGGGTGAAAGCTAGAGTGGTTGCCAAGTCCAAGGTACGTATTACTTTTTTAATTAGTTTTAGTTTTGCATTATATATAACGTGATGAATGATTGATTGTTAAGAAAAAAAAAAGATTCGAGTAAACAAAAACTATTTTTATTTTAAAAATGGTCATTATATATATTACTTCACCTTTTTATGATTGAATGAATGATATTTGAACTTTTTAACCCCAAAGAGTCAAACTGTATTTAATTTAATTTCCTTTTGCCTTTGTTTTCTCAAAATTCTCGAAAAGAGAACCTATCTTTTTACTTTGATAACAGTATATATATATACTAGTCCAAGCTAGGCAGCAGTCGTTCCATTGGGTTAGCTGTTAGAAACTGGATTTTGGAGACTTCATTTGGAAGGGAATGCTCTATGCGTCGTTGATGCCTTATTGAGCAAAGAAGATGACCTTTCTACCACTCGTTTGGATTGAAGGGAGGGAATGAAAAAGAAATAATTAATTAAAAGGAGAAAAAATATAAAATAATGATTTTAATTTTATTATTATTTGAATCGTTAAGGATGTAAAAGAAAGGAATGGAAAGAATTCTTGTTTGAATAGATAATGGGGCAATTAAAAAAAAGGGCTTATTAGAGAAAGATTTTCACACTAAGGCTAAGGAATAATTTTTTTTTAAATAAAGGGCCTATTTTTTATTTTATTGATAATATGACATGTGTCTTTTTTTTTCATTATAAAATGACATCCCAACTCTTAAAATAAACTAAAAAAATATCAATATGCATTAAAATATGGACTGCAATATGAACTTTGCAGTCTATATTTCACTGCAATATGAACTTTGCAGTCCATATTTCACTGCAATGTGAACTTTGCAGTTCATATTTTTAGTGCAAAGTTCATATTGCAGTCCATATTTTACTTCAATGTGAACTTTGCAGTCCATATTTTTAGTGCAAAGTTCATATTGCAGTACATATTTCACTGCAATATGAACTTTGCAGTTCATATTTTATTGCAATATGAACTTTGCAGTCCATATTTTTTGTGAAAATTTCATAAAAAGGGGTAATTTAGGTAATACATAACATGTTTTTATTAATTAAATGATATTTAAATTTATTCAAATACATTCATTTAAAATATAAAACAAAATAGGCCTCTTACACTAATTACCAATTAAAAATAGGCCCTTCATTCAAATTACCAATTAAAAATAGGCCCTTCATTCAAAAAAATATTATTCATTGGATTTTTGGTAAAAATCAATGTATAATAAGCCCTTCTACCTAATTTCTAGATAGATAAAAGAAAATAAAGGAAATAATTTGATCTAATATAATGTTAACAAAGTATTCGACTAGGAGTAAGTTTTGTAAAGGTGGTTGTTTAGTTGAAACTGCAAAACTGAAGGCGGGGGGCTTGAGGCGTTGTGCTTTGCAATTGACGCGAGTTTAAGAGATATTAGTTTATAAGGTGGTGATGTGTCGGTTGTTAATGCTGTAAATGAGAATGAAGATGGTATTGCTTCAAAAGGTGCGATTATAGCTGATGTTAGTAGAGCGAGCCAGCTTCGCTGATAGCTAAGTTTTTCCTTTGTTAAGCGAGATGGGTATTTTGTTACCCATGCACTTGCAAAATTTGTTAAGACTATGAATGATTTTATTGTATGGTTGAAGATCTTCCTCCTTGGATCGATGAGTCTCTCTTTTGATGGAGCTAATTTAAATTAATGAGATTGCTGGTTTGACTTAAAAAATAAAAATAAAAAATTCTCGTGGTATAGTAATTGTTCGAATATTCTATTTTAATTATTTTCCTTATGCTAGTAGGCTTAGATTTCCTATTAGGTTTCTTATTCTCATTACATTGTATACCCCTTATAAATAGGGATTCCCTTGTACCAATATCATTCAAGTAATTATAGAATTCTCTTTTATATTTTCAAGTTGGTATAAGAGGTTAGCTTTTAATCATTATTACTATTCATCAAATCCTAACTTCATCTATACAAAATCAACCCATATAAACCAAATTTCTTGCAGCCACCCTCGATTTAAAAAAAATAAAATTCTCCAAACACAACGAAGCCACGATCGCACTCATACTTTATCGGAATCACCCAAACAGACCAATAATCTGATCGTTTAAGAAGGACGATCACTGTCGAAAAAAAATCATCGCAAAAAACGAAGCCACACACCCTCACGTGCCATGCGTGTAAAATCCACCTCGCCACAGTCGTTCACGTGCTGATTCCTGATGCCGTTAGCACTGTTCCTGACGCAGTTCTTGACACCATTAAGTTCCAGTTCTCTTTAACCAGTCCAATTGTGAGTTTTTTGACCGTTTTACTCATTGTTAATCGGTTTTCTCACACCCAAGATTGGTTCTCGAGGTTTTCGACTACTTCAGATGCAACCAAAATCTCGATTTTCCAAATTCAATCTCTATATAACAAAACTAGGTCTATTGCACTATTACTCATCTCGGTTTAGTTATTTTTTGATCAGTTCTTGACTATATTAAGCTAGTTCTTAAGATTTTTAAGCGTCGTAATCTCAAATTCAGCCTTTGGTTTTTTAGAATCTGCTTTTATTTTTAAGTTTTATTTATAATACTACATAATGGCTATTGATGAGCCTGCAATTACTGAGTCATAAAAGAAGGAAAACTCCACAATCATTGTTCAGACTGAAAGTTCTACATTCAATATCGAAGTTACGTTGGATGAAACCAGTTATGATATGTGGTCTCAATTCATGGAGATGCACATTGCGAAAAAAAAATTCTCGTTGATTCGCGGTATGAATCCGATTCCGAAAAAAGGAACTTTAGAATATGAAGCATGGTATTCAGACAACCAGAGGGTGAAAAGGTGGCTTCTGATGTCCATGAAACCAGCTATTATGAAGCGATATATTCGGGTCCCTACTGCACGAGAAATTTAAAAGTCTCTATCTAAAGCCTTCTACGATGGAGCTGACGAGTTACAAGTTTTTACATTGAATCAAAAGGCATTTACAGCTAAACAAAGTGGCAGATCTATCTCTGAGTATTATGGGAAACTAACAGAAATTTTCAGTGCAATTGGATCATCGCGATAAAGTGGTCATGAAAAGTCCGAATGATATTGAATCTTACAGAAAGTCAATTCAGCGTTTACGAGTTCACATATTTCTTGCCGGGTTAGACAACGAACTTAAACAGATCCGTGGTGAAATCTTATGGAAAGATCTTATTCCAGAATTAGAAGAAACTTATGCATTAGTTGTCAAGAAGACGTCAGGCGAAAAACTATGAACAGTGATGCTAATACCAATGCTACGGCCATAGTAGCTCGCAACCGTGTTTTACAGAACAACCAAGATTAGCCACGAAAGAACTTGACTTGGCAGAATAAAAAAAACCAAACTTGTGACTCACAATCAAAGGATCGAGGAAGTAAGTCTCAATATCCTCCTTGTTCGGTATGTGGACAAATCGGACATTTTAAAAATAGGTGCTATCAAGTAATTGGCTATTCGAATTGGTGGGATCATTCTTGTGATCGTCGTTCAAATTATAAGAATGAAGGTGATGGGAAGAAGGCCTCCAGATTACTTACCACTGCTGAGATACCTGGTAAGGCTTTAAATTATGCATCTATTTTAAATAATACGTGGATAATTGATTTTGGTGCTATTGATCATATGACATTCAATTTTAGACATGTTACTAATTTTAACCACTTATCCAACAATTTTATTTTCATAGCCAATGGTAATCCAGTTCCTGTTATCGATAAAAGGGATAGTTCCTTTATCCGATTTAATGAATTTAAACTCTGTCCTGATAATTCCCTTATTCAATTACAATTTACTGTATGTCACTCAAATTACTAATGTTCTAAATTGTATTGTTGTTTTTTGCTCTACTTATTGTGTTTTTAAAGATATTCATACAAGGCAGGCGATTGGTTATGGGATTAGGCAGGGCAAATTGTACTACTTGGACTTAGAAGTGAAGAGTACAAACCAGTTACAACAAGCCCTACAAACTAGTAATACCCGAGAAGGAAAAGTTGAAGATGAAATTTGGTTATAGTATCGTCGTTTAGGTCATGCGTCGTTCAGCTATTTAAAGAAATTATTTCCTAAACTTTTTAAGAATATTGATATTTCTGGTTTTCAGTGTGAAACATGTGAACTGACAAAGAGCCATCGTACTTCTTTTTCATCATCGTTAAATAGATGCTCAGTTCCTTTTATGTTAATTCACTCTGATATTTGGGGCCCATTTCCTAATAATTCTTTGAGTGGTTTTCGTTGGTTTGTTACTTTTATTGATGATTGCACAAGAATGATGTGGATATGTCCTATGAAATTTAAGAGTGAAGTTAATTCTTTGTTTCAGCGATTTCATAAACAGATTAGTACACAATATAATGCTACTATCTAGGTACTTCGAAGCGATAATGAAAGTGAATATATGGCTACCACGTTATAGGAGTATTTTAAACTTCAAGGGATTGTCCATCAAATTACCTGCCCGTATACATCTCAACAAAATGGGGTTGCGGAAAGGAATAATCGCCATTTACTAGAAATAGTCCAGGCATTATTACTTGGGGCTAATGCTCCGGTGTCTTACTGGGGTGAAGCTCTATCCTCTGCCGCATATTTGATTAACCGTGTTCTGTCAGCAGTTTTTGATTTACAAACACCATTCAATGTTCTCTATAAAGCAGTCTCAGCTTCTAAAGAATAATTTGCCTCCACGTATATTTGGTTATATTGCATTTGTTCACTTACCCAAAGAACACCGGAACAAGTTTGAAGCCTGTGCCCTCAAGTATGTATTTGTGGGCTACGCATCTAATCAAAAAGGGTATCGCTGTTATTATCCACCGTCATGAAAGATGCATGTGACCAAATATGTCGTATTTCATGAAGAAGAGATGTACTTTTCGCAGACTGAACTTCATTAGGAGCACTATAGTGAAGTTAAGACTCTTGATTATAGTAATGGCGACTAACTAATTCAGGTCGAGGTCTCACTGCCAATTTTAAGCTCACCAAGTTCGCCACAACCGGCAAAACCGACTTGGACTGATGACCCATTGCCTGGATTGCCGCTGTCAAGTTCGCCGAGTCCAAGCTTACCATTGCATTCGCCTGACACAAATAACCAATCGTCTCTCTCTGACACATCTGCGTCTGAATATCAGGAAGCTTCTCTTGTACCTCCTAGAAAACAACTCCCTCATCGAAACAGTAGAGGTATTCCTAAACTAGCATATGAACCCGATCTTACTAGTAAATCTAAATACCCCATGAGTAACTATGTATTTTAAGATGGGCTGTCTGAATCGAATAAGTCATTTGTAAATAAGTTATCTTTTGTATCTATTCCTAACAATGTGCAAGAAGCATTGAAAGATTCAACCTAGAAAGCAGTTATAGACGAGGAGATGATATCCTTAAAGAAGGATGGCAATGGGAGTTCAAGAGTTATTATGGCTGAAGTTATTATTGACTGGTTTAGGTTATCCACCAAGAGAACCTATGATGTTATATTGTGATAACAAAGCAATATGTGATATTGCTCAAAATTCAGTTCAACATGATGAACAAAACATTTGGAAGTGGATATGTTCTTTATCAAAGAGAAATTGGAAGAAAACGTGGTTGCTGTGCCTCATATACGTTTGGAAGATCAACTAGCTAATGTACTACTAAAGCTGTTTCTAACAGAATATCTTCTAGACTGATCAACAAGTTGGGCATGTTCGATATTTATGCACCAACTTGAGGGGGAGTGTTAGAATATTATATTTTAATTATTTTCCTTATGCTAGTAGGCTTAGATTTTCTTTTCCTATTAGGTTTCTTTTTCTGATTGCATTGTATACCCTTTATAAATAGGGCTTCCTTTGTACCAATATCATTCAAGTAATTATAGAATTCTCTTTTCTATTTTCAAGTTTAATGTTAAATTAGTAGCACACAAGTTAGACATATATTCTCATTTTGTCATATTATGAACTTGAGGAATATCTAAACTTCTCAGAATATGATGTACATTTTGATTTAAGTTGAATGAATGGTTTAATGTTGCTCTTTAAGAAAAAAAAAAGGAAAGCCTACTTATTCATTGGAAGTTTAGGACACGAGAAAGTTAGTTATATCTTTTCTAAGAAAAGAAGAGAAACAATAATGTTTTATGGGTAAGGAGTGTTACAAAAAAATAAATGTTTTAACTAGAAAAAAAAAAACAAACAAAAACTCACATTCTCTCTCCCTTGCAATTTGGACAGAGTTTTGCGAAGCATGTTTCATTAAAACTAGTTTTCATTCCTCACTCTCTCCTATTTTTACCTCATTAAATCCCCAAATGAACTTCTAGTTTCTCTTTAATATTAAACTCCAAAACATAGATGAACACAAAATATAGCATATATACTACTTTTTATTTTATTTTTAAATCATTTTCGAGCATAATTTAATTGTTTTAGTGTGAAGTATTTTTTTTTCTCTTCACATATTCACTTTAAAGCCAATGGTTGCTCAAAGTGGAATGCTTTACACCATTTTTCACAATGGCACTACTACACTTTTGTGATTTCTTTATACTAGAGAATCGTATGAACGATTGATTATTGTGTAATGCAATTTGGATTAAAGGAATTTTATCCATTTCAGCAATTTTGTTCCCTTAATTTCCTAAAATTGGATCCTATCGATATACTTATGAGGTTTGTCTCAAATCAAATTTAATTGATTGACATAAATCCTAGATCCTTTGTGCCAATAAATGACTTAAACATTTTGCATTTTTTGTTATGTGTACGAACTACAACTAAAATGGATAACATAAGAAGTGGACGGAGAGATTTGAAGAGGAGGAGGGTAAACGGGCCGAGACATAGTGTATGTACTTAAATGGGCAAAAGATACATCCGTTGTCCTTGTTGAAAGAGAGACAATTACCCCTATGATATGATATAATATAATATAATAATGTTTTGTGATGCACTTAAAAGGAACGGTGAAAGTTCATTGAGACTGATATATATATCCCAGTCCGGAAAAATCATCCCAATCCCAGGCTCCCAGCCCACACCTTTCATCCTCAATTATTGGTTTATTATCAAGTGGGCCTTCAAAATATTTCTGGTAAAAAGGCATATTCAATTTAATTTTGATCCTCGTGTAAATTAAATTAACCAGATCATATCATAGGGTTTAGAGGGAGTCTGATTCTGGGATTTGGACTGGTAAAATTCAACATTAAAACGTAATTCATTATATTGTTAGGTTCTTCTTGGTTTGTCCGTCAAAAGTCTATATTACTTATTGGGTTTTATGAGGTGCTTAGGCCCCCACAAAAACCCCGTTACTCTTCTTCGTTAGCCAAATAGAATTAATTAGACGCAACCGATTTCCTCTCAAGGAGAAAATAATTAATGTCAGCCAAAGATTTTTATAAAAATGCTCATGTATTTATGTATGTATGTATGACAAAAGTGAAACAATCCTCCAATGAAAAAATAACAAATGTCATATATGTCGATAACATTGACGAGACATGACTAACAAGACATGGCACCAAAAATCAAATTAAGCCACGAATGATACAAGATATGCAGAGGTAGTAGGTTTAGAATTAGGATTAATAAATAGCACAACACCCCTCACACAATTAGACTAGAAAACTTTAGGTTGTGGGCCCGTGCCAAAATTTACTTGTTATTGCATAATCCTCCCCCATCTAACCTTTATTTTTTTTTTCTGAAATTTAAAATTATATTTCACATAATTTTTTTTAGATCTAATCAATTTATTGACATGAAATATAAAAGACTCTTTTAGTATAAATTTATCAATTTAAAATTTTAAAAACAAATAAAAATTTGAATCAAACGAACACTAAAGAACTTTCTCAAAACAACTTAAATTTCGTAGGACGTTCACGCCTTTAATTAGCCTACTTCAATGCAAATGAAAAAAATATATGTAAAGTAAGTAATACCTAGCCTTAACCAATTTTGGGTACAAGAAAATTACTTTAATTTATGAAAGGTAACCTTACAAGAATTAATTAATTTGACTAAATTTTATAAGTAAAATAATTCGAAAATATACATTGGTTGCTACAAATCAATGTCAACTAACACATCATTTAAACTATACGACTAAGAACATCTCCAGTTTGGTTATGCATTGTTTATTTTATGTGAAAATTGGTTTTACGTATAAATTATACATCTTTTATTGTGTTCCAATAATTTCTTTACGAACACTTGTGTAAAACTTGAATTGACCAATTAGATAGAAATATGTGAAAATGTAATATTTAATATGTATAATTTTACGTCATTAGTTATGATCTTATTTTTCGATCTCAACTAGTAGATTCCAAAATATAGAAAGTTGATAAGAGAGCAAGTAATGTATGCGTTACCATATCTTAAATTTCAATCACACAATTCTTTATACCTTATTCATTTTCAAAATAAAAAAACCATTTTCCCTTATTATATAGATATTTTATACAATTGTTTTACACTTTGCTAAATTAAATATGATAAACATAATAGTAAATATTTACTCATTATATATATATATATATATATATAATTAAGTTACCGAGGTGCTATTAAGAGCATGTACATTGGGGGTGGTAATTTTATCGTTTGTGAAATGATATTGACACAATAATTCGTGCTGGTGTTGTTTTTGTGTCTATAACTTTTAACACGACGCCTTGTCGTATTCATGTCCAAATTTTAGAACAAACTTGATATGAAATTAGATATATGTCGTGTTAATTATATCTAAATGAGAGAAAAAAAAATTATTTATAGTTATGTTTGAACGTATTTGTTAGTATGAAAAATTATATATAATCATGCATGCTAAGTGCATTGTGTCGTAGTTACGTGCGTTGTATTATGTTTATATTTTCGTATTTTTTTGTTTATTGTGTTGAGTCATGTCAAACAAAATCACAATTAAAAAACATGAATTACCGACCTATATGTACACAATCGCATGAAACATTGTCTGCAGCTAATTAATAAGACTCCTGCTGTCACATGAGACTAGGAAGCAGCCACACGATCAGAGTTCCATTATTGTAGCTACCACCTTCAATTTTTGAAAAGATCCATTCATTTATTGCGAAAGCATCCCCCTCGACTCAAAGTACACACACTCAATTTTTTCTCACGTAAACTACCAAGGCATACTCACTATTCACCTGCACTATACATACATTTAATGATATTTTTATAGCAAAATAAATATATTATATAGTATTTTACCAAACAGTAATAACATTTATAAAAGTATAACTAAGATGACCGTGTTTTAAGTTAACCATATTAATTATTTTATTTTGTTAAACTAACCCTCTCCTTGTACCCACTTTAACCCTACCTATTTTTTAATTTTATTTTATTTTTGAAAAAAATTCAATTCAAACTTATAAACCCAATTAGAGTCATCTTCTTCATCATGTTTTTCAGTGCCAGATATTTGAAACTTTGAAAGTGTGTTTCGCAACTCTAATATCATGCCATTTAATTAGAATTAGAGCATGTTTTTGTAATTCTATTGTTTCAATCGACTAAAAGCTCATGGTTTTGAAATGCTAATAGAATTTTAAAGAATTGAATTCTGTAAAGAGATGAGAGTTTTCTTATTCACATTGAATTTAAAAAAAAGACTCACCTTTATCCACTATCGACCCCACCACGCTCCAAACAACCAACACCAGTCGCCCCAACCCAACCCCCAACGTCCACCATCCCCAACCCCTTCCTTATTACGCTACACTCATCACAACTACCCAAACGTACACAACCACACCCTAAATTCCAATACTAGTCACCACCCCACTCCATCCCAACACCATCCACCAACCCACCCCCTTCAATATCCCTTCCCCGATACAGTATTGTAAACACCACATCCCTACACAATTGCTTAGCCACCCTTCCCGTTACAATACTGTAACCATCATAAACCAAACCCCCTCCCTCCCACCCACCATTAATAATGTATATAATACATATACACATTTATTATTTATGCATATTGTGAAGTTGGCTCTCCATAGTGGACCATGATCGATCATGGTGTTGGTTGTGAATTCCTGTGGCTTTCATGATCGATCATGATCTCAGGCACTTCGTCTATTTAGTGTAAGGACTTGTGTAAGGAGAGAACTAAAACCTTGTTTTTGTGTGATTGTAGCTTTATTTCCTATTTCTCTATTGTGGGTTTAGTTTTTTTTTTTTTTTCAATCGGCAATCCTGTGAGCTTGTGTAGTCACTTTGCGCGCGTTGCGTCTTGTTAGGTTGTGAGCGGTTTGTCGCAACACATGTATATGTACATAGTAATTATATGTATGTATATATATGTATGTATTTACACACACACACATATATATAAGAAGGATATGATCTCCACCATCACCACCCCTTCCACCACCCTCTGCCAGAGCTGAGCTTGGCAACATCACTAGAACTCCGACGACCATTTCCGGAGCTCCTGCAGTAGTTGATAGAATCACATAGATATTGCCAGAGCTTAGGCAGTACGCGGCGGTGGTGGTGGAGTTTCCTTTTGTCTTTTTCAAATTAGTCAAACAAATAAACTTACAATTTTTATAGAATTCTATACGAAAACTACATGCACTCCAAATAGTGGTATTGTAATTTTATGACATTACAATTCTAATAATTATAATGCCATAAAATTTTAATTTTAATAGAATTTTAAAATCGTGTAACCAAAAGCACACCGAGTGTATTCACTTTCCCTGCGATTTGGTTCACTTTAATTTCTCTCTGCATATATATATATATATATGTACGTATGTATGTATGTATGAATTCGTGGATGAATGAATTAGTAGAAAACTAGGATTTTATCCCTACTTTTAAAACATATTAGTGGTCAGGACAACACAAGATTTGTTATTAGGATTACACCCCTCCTTTTAAATTCTTTCTTAAAATAGAGTTGTTGTCATAAATGCCGATTTGTATGTAATATTGGAGAAGACTAATATGCCCACAAGGCATTGTATGGAAACGTTTTTGATTGAGAAATTATGGGATTGTTTGCTGATTTTTTTGTTTTTCAATAATAAATAAACAACAAATAAATAAACGAAAAAATCAAAAAAATTAAAATATATTTTTTATTTAATTCTAGCACAGCCGCCTTGTATGGAAACCGTTTTTGTTTGGGAAATTATTGGATTTTTTGTTGCTATATTTGAAAATTTGTTATTCGGTGATAAATAAATAATAGATAAATATACTAAAAAAAATATTAGAATATCCATCGTTATTTAATTTATAAATTGTCTTTCAGATAAATGTATCGAAAACAAACATGTATCTGTTTGAAATTTGTGATGTAATGTTTCATACAATATATGGATTACATTTAATTTACATGTTACTAAAATATACACATATGGATATACATGTACCTGTTTGAGATATACATTCTATTCACATGTTTGTAAAATATATGTGTAACTGTTTGAATATACATGTACCTGTTTGAGATATTGTTTTATAATCTTTACATATATCTAATTTCTTTTTATGCGTTCAACTTATATACATGTTACAATAAATTGTATATGTTACAAGATATGAGTATTTATTAGTATGATTTTATTACATAGTTCAATTTATATGTTTATTGATAATTATTTTCAACAATATATATTAATTAAAATAAAAATAAATCTTCGAAATTATTATAATGTATTTGTTACCAAACATGATTAATATATATATATATATATCCAATTGTTAACAAAAAAAATACCAAACATGACTAAAACATCTACAAATTTAATTTTCTTAAAAAAAATAAAATAACTTGGTTAACTTGTTCAAAATATAAAAAACTTCCTAAAAAACGATTCTAATATATAAACTTAATTACCAAAATTAATACATTTCCTAAACAAACTTATTGTAGTAAAAAAATGTAAAATCGAAAAAACAAACAAAAAGAAAAACAAAACCTAGATCAAGCACACTTCTTCAACTCAATGTTTCAAGTCTCCCATCCACGACTCTTCTTTCAGAGCCACTCCCTTGCCGCCATCATTGTTCCCCTCTATTTTATGAATATCGTCATCCCCCTCATCCGTATTTTTATCATTATCACTATTTTCATCCTCATATGGATCTTTGTTGTGCTCTCTATCATTCGTACTTAAAGATGATGATAGTGGACAACCGTAACTCCATTTATGGCTATTACGATTATTTGTTATATGTAATCCAAAGATTGCGACGATTCATCTTCAACATTAAGACACAACTCTTCACTCTATCTGTTTCGCAGCATCCCAAACAGGTACGTAAGGAAATAGACAACTAATTATTCAGATTAAATTATCTAATATATATCTATATTACTATGATTTTTCTATTATATTTATATCTGTTTGTATTAACTTATATACAAAAAAACATATAGATATATATCAATTTTAATTTTAATGTGTAATTATTATATGTTTTTTTTTCTTTCTATAATCATAATAAATACATTTATCTGTTTATTGCTATATACCACAATATATAATCATAATAAAACTTTGATTTATCTGTTATTATTAGATGTATTATGTTTGGATTTTGAAATAATAAACATAATTAAATCTGTTTTAGAAATTTCGATTTATATGTTATTATTAGTTGTATTATGTTTGAATTTTGAAATAATATACATAATTAAATATGTTTTAAATGGTAATAATATATATGCAACTTTCTATAAATAGGTTGATCAATCATTTTAGCTGCCTTAATTAATAAGTCGAGGTTAATTTTGTAATGAAGATATAACATTAATTGATAAATTAGGGTTAATTAAAGTAAGAAGGACTAACCACTAATTTCTAAAAGGTGATAGTCCTAACCCCTAATAAGTTTTAAAAATAGGGATGTAATGCTAATTGCCCCATGAATTAGCTTGGGCCCTAGTATATAAACAGCAAGGGTTTAAAGATGAAGTCCTCGGAGGGGAAGGTGGTCTCCCTGATCATGATGGGTACCCACTAAATGTATCAAAAAAATTTTGCTGTTGATTTAACTTTCTTCTTCATTTTGTTTCAAAGTTCTTGTAGACAGATCCATTTTAGAGATAATCTAGATTGAGGGAGCTTCTAAAAGACAAGGTTTTGAATTTAGAAAAGAAAGATTCTGAGAGATTTTAGCTAGGTTATGTATGAAAAGACTTTACATTTAAGCTCTTTAGATTTAGATGACTGGTTTATGTTCAAGAGGATGATGATATGAACATAAGATATTTCGTATGTACCGGTCTAAGCGAACAGAACGTTTAGTGACTGTTTTTATTGATAAAAATATCTCTTTAATATTTTAAAAATATAAAATTGTTACTACAAATTATTCCATACGCACCGGTCAGTATAACGAATGTAGTTAATTTATGAATAAGAAGACGTGGGTTTAATATTATGGGATATAGTAGGTATTTTTTTTGATTTGTTGATCAATTAAAAGGAGATTTACAAAAAAAGAAACTGTGTTTTAATTTGTCTCTAGTATTCCTCGGTCTTTTGTATTTAATGCGAGCCAACCAAATCAACAAAGTAGATAAATGCTTATTTTATCGGGTTTAATTACCGGTTGAGGTGGCAACCCTATGTGGCTGCTTGTTGTGGACTTTAATTTGTTTGCTGGTAATTTTAATTACAAACAGTCTTAAAGTTGGGTTTGTTTTTTAATCCGTTCTTCAAGGTTTAATTTTTTCAAAATTAAATTTTAAAATATCAAAATTAATGCAACTCAAGCCTCGACCCGTTTATAAATTATAAATAATAAATTGTCTCCTTGTCGTGTTAAAATTGTATTTGAAAATCACATTACTTACAATTGTTAATGGATGTGGTTATTGGCAACTCCATATAAATTTTTAATGGTCGAAAATAACTTTCGGGGACACTAAGACTCCGTTCGATAAGAATATAGAAAGTACTAGAAAAAATTAGTGATTTTCGAAAAAAGTAAGAAAATAAATTGAGGCATGTAATAACTAATTAAGATGATATCCATCTCATTCTCATTTTTATGATTATATGTCCTCTAGTATTGTGAAAAAAAATTCTTCTCTCACCCAAAGAAAATTTTTCCATTGAAAATGTTACAAAGTAAGAATTAATCTCACCACATATCTTAAGTTATTTTCCAACTTCTCAAATCAATTAACAATTTTTCCAACAATTTTTTACGTTACTATCAAATAGAGCATAACATCAAAAAAATCATAGAAAAGTATCCTTAACTATTAGTTTAGAGTGCTAGATAACTTTCATAAAATGCCAATAGTCACACCCTTATTAAATCATTCTATGGATATAACAATATTTCCATTTGTTTATTCTATAATCATAGGATACCAATTTTAACACAATGAAACAATTATTTTGTGGGGGTATTATTATATTTTAATTTAAAAAAATTAAAATAAAAAAAAAATGAAAAACAAGCTTAACTTTAAGGTTGTTACGTAATTAAAGCTAGAAGGAGTTTTGGAGGCGGTGAATTTCGAATGTCGCTGAAAGTGATTGCTCTCTACTCTCTAGTTATATATGGAGTTAATTAATGGTCACTTGGGGCCAATTTCAGATATTATCTCCATGTTGATGACATTAAGGCTCTGTTTGATTGCAAGGTGGAAAAGAAAAATGAATTAAGTTAGTTTTGGTGAAAAGATGAAAAATAAGTTGAGTGATAGATGTGATATTCTCTTGATTTTTAAGTTTTTCCATAAAGAAATTTTCTTTGCTTGGTAGTGAGTAAAAGTTTTCCACCAAAAATATTGAAGGATGGAGGATATATACTCATAAAATGAGTAACATTTCTCACCTTATTTTCTATCTTTTCACACAAATTAACTAAATTTATTTTCCTTTTCCATCTTTTCAATCAAACAGAGCCTAATTCATTCCTTGTCGCTTCATATATATATATATATTTTAATTCCTTATGTTTCTAGAGATTGTAATTTATGCACCGCAAGCTCTTGCGCATCATGCCTGTAAGTGTAGGTGATCCGATGTTGTGGGATGCTAATATCCAGAAGTCTGTTTATTTATTTTGATACCTGCAGCTTAATAAAATTTTATCTTTTCCTCTTAAAAAGGGAAAAAAAAGAAGAGAAAAATTACAGGTAAATGAATTAAAGTTGGACAGGAAACAGCCACACTGGCTGGCCACCTCAGCCTGCAGTAAAGATGGCCGGTGGAAAAATCCGTGCTGCGAAAGAAAACACGCACTTCAATTCAGATTCGAATGCTTGATCATCGATCATTGTTTTACAAACAAGAAGTTGAATTTTCATTTTCGCTATTTACTTTTATCCTTCCCTCGGGATAAGTTGGCTACCAAATCATAAAATTTATTAGAAAACAATTCCTACACACTAAACTTGTAACATGCAACAGAGAAGATTAAGGCATAAACAGTAATACTGGCAACAATACAACACAATACTAGGCATTACCACTTGCGCTTCCTACCACCATAACTATAAATATATATATATATATATATATAAAACCTCCATTTTCCAATTTTATGATTACTCACCACCTCCATCATCAGTCATCACCAATGAACTAGAGCTTATATGGAAGCAGGGACACTGTGAAGCACCACAGTCTCAACAGTCAGACCTGGCCCGAACCCGAACAAAACGCCCCATTCCAGCCCATCACCGGTAGTCGCCTTGCCTTCTTCAATCGATTTCTTCCTCAATTCGTCGAGGATAAACAAAACACACGCGCTCGACATGTTACCGTACTCGCTCAAAACGTGCCTGGTCGGTCTCAGTTTTTCCTCCTTTAGTCCCAGCTTAATCTCCACCTGGTCCAATATAGCCGGTCCACCTGGATGTGCAATCCAGAACAGGGAGTTCCAATCGGTTATACCGATCGGAGCAAACGCCTCCTTCAAAGATTTCTCGATGTTCTTTGATATCAACCCGGGCACGTCCTTCAACAAATGAAATGTGAGGCCCACTTCACGCAAGTGGCCGTCAATCGCCCCGTCAGAGTCCGGCAGGATCGTCTGTGCGGCCGACACAAGCTCGAAAAGGGGCCGCTCGACAGACTTGTCCGGATCCGCGCCAATGATGACAGCAGCAGCACCGTCACCGAAAAGAGCCTGACCCACTAGGGAGTCCAGGTGAGTGTCTGAAGGTCCACGGAAAGTGACGGCAGTGATCTCAGAGCAGACTACCAGGACGCGGGCCCCAGCATTGTTCTCGGCCAGGTCCTTGGCCAGACGGAGGACGGTTCCGCCAGCGAAGCAGCCTTGCTGGTACATCATGAGGCGCTTGACGGAAGGGCGGAGTCCGAGGAGCTTGGTGAGCTGGTAGTCGGCGCCGGGCATGTCTACTCCAGAAGTGGTGCAGAAAACGAGGTGGGTGATCTTGGATTTGGGCTGGCCCCACTCTTTGATGGCTTTAGTGGCTGCCTCTTTCCCTAGTTTTGGTACTTCAACCACCACCATGTCTTGACGGGCGTCTAAGGAAGGTGCCATGTACTCGCAGATGCCGGGGTTTTCTTTGAGGATCTCTTCGTTCAAGTGCATGTAACGCTTTCTAATCATGGATTTTTCACCTGTACGTACGTTAAAAAGTATATATATATATATGATGTCATTATTAGCCGTAGAAATAATGTCTCTGCGGTGCATAGATGGTGGGGTTGAAATGTGACACGTACATAAGAGATCTATTAAACTCAAATCATGATGAATTTATTAAAAATGTTGCTATTAATGCACACTATTTTTTTATTTTTAATTAATGATTAAAATATTAAACTAACAATAATTTAATAACTTTAAATCACCTAAATTCAAATTAATTATATCTCCATTAATTAAAAACTCTTTTCTTCTTTTTCTTCTTTTTCATCATCATCATCATCATCATTTCTCTCCACCACCACCACCATTGCCAACACCATCCGAATCATCATCCTTCTTTAAAAGAAGTAGGATACTTATATTTTTGTTGTTCATTTACGTTTTCTTTTATCTATAAATCATTGGATACAAACAAAGGCCAAAAAAAAATTAAAAATAGAAACAAAACACGAAGAATGTTTACTTGGTTCATCGGCCCAAAGGAACTAGGTAAAGTACAAGTTATTCGGTTATAAAGAATCGAGTTAGGCTTTGAGTCATTTTTTCAATTCCACTTGATTCCTTAGGGCCGAGTGACCTGTGCTTTACTCGATTCATTTGGCCCGAGTAAGATGAACAACACTTGGTTCTTAGGAACCGAGTAAACCTTCATTTATGGCAGATCGAGCTTTGTTTTGACGTGGTGTGTGCATTGGTCAAATTAAAATCTCTTATTTATTCTTCCTTTAAAATAGATATAATAGATTCTTGTCAATATACATGGTGGAACTTTCTTTTTAATCAATAACAAAAAAGTTCAAGAGAAGGAACAACTAGATTGAAAAAGAAGAAGTTAGAAGAAAAATATTGAATATGAGATTTGTGGGGCGAGTGGCGTGATTTGTTTTTTGGAATTGTAGAGAGAAAGAGAGTGAGTGGTGAGAGTGGAGTGGAGTGTTTTTTAGATTAGTATTAATTAATCTTAAAATTAAATATGGAATATTTGGAGTGTTAGAAAGATATAAAGTGTATTAATTTATGGAGTGTTAGAAAGTGAAATGATGTGTACGTGTTAATAATAGTCCCTATATTAATGATGTTACAGAACCATATATAGAAGAAGAAGGAAAAAAATAAAAAAAGGAACGCATGCATATATATATATATATATAAGTGAGAGAGACAAATAATTAAGGCCGGATCGATGTAATGCGCATGATTTATTTATTCAGATATTTATTCTAGCTATATATGAAGCCGGATATGGAGGTGATGGTGTGTTTAAATATTTCAGCTAGCATGCACATGCATATATAAAATGATGAAATTAATTATATATATATAAGGGTCAAAATTAAAAGAAGTAGAAGTATAAAATGATGCGCGCTAGTGGCCAAGGAAGAATGAATGGCCAGGGGGGCGTACACATTCGCTTGAACTTCTCCTTTAACTCGGCCTTGTGCTCGCTTTTGGTGATGCGGAAGTAGAAGTCGGGATAGTCAGCCTGATAAACGCAGTTGGCTGGAGTTGCAGTGCCAATGGCTAGGACCGTTGCTGGACCCTGTGCTCTCTGCGCCTTCCTGATTTCCTCTACAGTAACGCTCCCCATTTTCTCTATCCCTATCTCTAGCTAGCTAGCTAATTAATTTCACGTACGGACGTAATTGTTTATGGGTCTTAGTTATTTGTATATATATATATATATATATTTAAGTAGCTGGTTAAGTTATGGGCAGGCCGCTAGTTGTAAGAGATGGAGTAATAGTAAGGGCGGTGGAAGTATGAAGAAGTAAAGAAGAAGAAAGAGGAGGGGAGGTGTTTAATAGCAAGGGAAAAAGCTAGGCGGGCGGGGTAGGTTGGAGGGGTGGGTAGCTTATGATCGACCACGTGTCCTTGAGGGTAGGCTGCTCCAAACAATGGTTCTTATGCATCCACATTTCTCTCCCAACCGCCCCCCACCCCTAACTACTCGATCTTGCGAAATTACATATTACCAAATATAATTAATTACATACACTCTACATATACATATTCATCCAACCTTCCAACCCTTAATTTCCTAAATTATTTCCCCCTAAACCTACATTTCTATATATCTCAACTTTTTTTAAAAATTAAATAAATAAAAATATTGATTTTAGTTTAATCAATCAATAATAAATACAACTTCACAATCGGGATTTCAATCTCATCGGGTCCCTCCCCCATCCCTAATAAAACACATAGTTGTACATACCCAAAGTCTATAAAAAGAATATGGTAAAATTTATTTTTTTATTATGAGATTTAATATATGAGTGTGTTCTAAAAAAATGATTTGATATATTTCGAAAAGAAAAATGAAACTCTTAAAAGTGTGTGATAATATATATATATATATATATATATATAAATACTTACTATATATGTTTATTAGCAAGCTCCTTGGCCGGGCATTTATTATATTTAGCTACCAGTCAACACAACACTCGTAACCAATTAAGCACCCCCCAATGAGTACTCCTTTTACCACAAGTTAGCTACCATATGCAAGGTCAAGTCGCCAACAGTACTGCTTTTGAAATTGAACCTTATAATATGACGATGATTTACTACGGACGCCCTCTTACTGCAGGCATGAATTCAGACAAAAAAACATAAATTAATTTTGAGGGGGTCAATTTTTTTATTCAAGTACATAAAATATATTAATAAATTAAAAAGTTAGAGGTATATAAATGTACGCTAAAATTTGAGAGGAGTATATGAAAGTATACTAAAATTTGAGAAGTTATGACCATACATATATAAAGGTATACCAAAAATTGAGGGGTATATGAATGTACGCTAAAATTTGGAGGACATGCTATACACTACCTTCGTCCTTGCACGAATCATATATCATGCACGCTCTCTCTTCGGGACATAGCAATTCATTCAACCACAAGATTTTTTTTATTAAATGCTTGTAACACCCCGAATCCCATTGGAAAATCCCACCTCCGGCACCCGGTGCGTCATGGGTGCTGTGCGCCGACGGCAGGTTAACTTAGCATAAATTTCCTGTGATATACTAAAGAAAGGCCGTAATCTAAACAACAAGAGTACTTTCCAATTACAAAGTTGGCTCACAAATGGATAAGAGTTTCTACATGTCTACATCTAGCCTCCAATGAGGTCCCAAGTATATAGATACAATACATATTAATAAAAGTTCCGTACATATGTAATCAGTACCATTACAAAACTTGAGTTTTAATATAAGAACCCAATGTACATCTTATAAATAAGACTCTAAGAACTATGGTACAGAGGCAGATTGAAAAATGCGTCCTCTCTTTTCACTTTTTCTCGGACGAACTTGCAAAAGAAACTGGATGGATAAAAGGTGGGGTAAGTCGAAGGACTCAGTGGGAATCATATAGAAAATATAGTACGAAATTAAGGTTTAAAAATCTCGTTTTGTACAGTCTTAGGAAACCCCTTTTTGTAATAGACTGTGAAGTAACTTGTTTACAAATATATGTATGTAATAATTTAGAAAAAAAGCTTTTATATCTTTAAAACATAAATAAGGCTTTGAGAAAATACTCTTTTGAAACTTTATATAAAACCAACCTTGTCTCAATGGAAATCTATGGCACAATGTATGTCTTTTTATTTCATGAATCTCGAATCGCATTTTCTCAGGTTCCATACCCCACAAGCATACAGCTTGGTCTACGTTTCATGACCTTTCAACCACGCGGCAGCAGGGCCTCCCGTTCTTTTCTCATTTGTAAGAACCAACCGTAATATTGATAATCGTCCAAGCGTACAACCGGGCCTGCATTTTGTGACCTTTCAACCATGCGGCAGGGCCTCCCGTTCTTTTCTGTGCACGATTTTGGGTCTTACACCCAGGAGACTGTATCCCAAATTCTAACCCCAATCATTAGAGACCAAACCTGGGACCTATCATGGACTAGTGCTAACATAAATACTCAACAGTATACCAATCGGCTCATATGAGAAACAATTATGCCATTTCAATGTTTTTCATAAATCAAATATAACTTTAATCTGTAACCGACAGGGAATATTATCACATAAGCCATTTCGATATGTCCAACAACTCATAAACAATCCCTTTATAACATAAAAGCCACCACTTGAACCCTTAAGAATAAATAGTTATATTTACATTAAAAATCGTTCACCATTGAAATGGTTCCAAGTGGGTTTTTGGACTACGTAAGAAATAAATCATAGTTTCTAGTTAAATCATGTAGTTGAATATGTATAAAGGTTATCCAAGCCATCATTTTAATTGTTGAAGCCAAACATCTCTTTATATTGAAAACCCCTTTCTTAGAAAGCTCAGTTTGTGCGTAAAACATGTGGATAGGTAAAATCTCAAGCTTACTCATGTAATATAAACGATAGTGAACTCATTTGACCCACTAATTTCAACAAAAATACGAAATAGTCACATATACCAAAAATCCTGTTTGTAAAAGTTAGGTTTTTAATCATCTAAGAGATGAAATCATAATCTCATAGTAATAAATTGGAAAACAAGGTTTAGAGTTAGATTCCCACCTCTAAGAAGCCAAATCTTCAAGTTAGAAAGCTTGAATCGAGCATAAAGTCCCCCAATCGCGATTTCCCCACTTTCTCCTTTGAACTCTAGCCATGGTGATGAAGGAGGATGAAGATAATGATAAATAGTGTTTGGAAATGGTGGATTTGGTGTTGGTTTTATGGGGTTTTGGGGTGGTGGAATGATGCAGATGAATCACTCCCTAAATCTCCCTGAAAGGCCCTCTCAATCTCTCTTTAGAAGTTTCCATCTATCTCTCGTGAAAATGAGGTAAAATGGGGCTTAAATCCAGCACAAAAGTTAAGTTGGTGGCCCAGCTCAAAGGCCGGACCGGTATGCCCATTTTAGGGTACCGATCCGGAAACAACAATTCCCCAATTTCTTAAAGGCTGGACCGGCATGCCAATTTCCCCATACTGGTCCGCGGGTAAAGTTTGCCCTACATCACTGAACTTCAATTGGCCATAACTTTTAGCTCGGGACTCCGATCGAGGTGATCTTTATATCCATGGAAAGCTAATTCAAAGCTCTAAAAGTTACTAAGAATAACTTTTCCAAATTCTTGATAGATGTTTTCCCAAAAATGTGTCGAAGACAGTGTTACGTCACAAGATTACCAAATGACTAACTTTCACGATAGGCTTACTTTGCACTCAATTTCAGCCAACAAGGAGCCTGAATTGGCTTCCGACCAAAACAAAAAAAATTTAGATTATATCAAGGCCAAAGCATAGGCGCACACGGGGGCTTAATCGGATAAGGAACAAAGAAGTTAAGCTTCCTTAAAGTTGACGAAACTAAAAAATCGCGTAGGGTGAAAACACACAATCAATTTCTCGATTTCAACTTAAACTACCCGAATTGTGAAACGATCACTCTCATGAGCTTAATACAACTAATATGATATGCTAGAAGCATTTGACGAACTCAGAAGTGTTCGAAAGTAATAATTCACGCCCTAACATGACTACAAGCTTTTATCAGGCATACGAAGGGTGTGAGCTTGTAAATGAAAACTCGAGGTATTATAATGCTACCGAATTTCTTAGCTTTATACATTGGAGACTGCATCTAGTGACTAAACCCAAAATAGTTCCACATGGAAAAATAAATAAATTTGGGAATAGTATATAAAGCCCATGGACTCCCTTCCCTTACAGTTGGTTTCAAGAGCAAGTTCTATCCATCGGTTTACAACAAGCGTTGCCTACGGTATTCAATTCGTCCCCATAATACAAAATTATTAATTAATTTGACACCATTCCTACGGTATTCCATTTGTATCATAATAATGGATCTTTAGTAAAATTAATTTTTGAAATGTCTCAAATTAATGGTCCTACTTCTTTTTTGGATACTATATCAATATACTAACCTCACGGTTGAGGAGGGATAACACGATTATAAAAAACTAATGCGAAGTCTCACTTCAGCTTAACCAGGTCTTGCAACGTGTCACTTTATTTTAGCCGCACCCTGTCACTTTTTACCAGAATACTTACAGTTCCCCTACTAGGTGCTTGGGGAGACTTTACAAATTTCCAAGACAACAATTAATCTCATTAATTTGAAAATAAAATAAAACAATAAGTAAAAAAATAAGGAATTTTCAATAATCAGCAAATATTTTCATCAGTTTGTATGAAAAACAAAAAAGGAATATCAATGAAAGAACAAGTGTTTTATTGATGGATGCAGTATTTTGAATAGCATTATATAGCGCGCTACGTCATGCGCTATAGCGTAAATTTCATGGCCAACGCTAAGTAGCATGAGTTAAATAGCGTTTAGAACAGAAAGCGTCTTAATAGCGCTGATGTGGCACACTATTTGTGCAAAAACACGCTATTGCGTGGATTTTTCACGTTATCGACAAAATGTTAGAAAAATTGGTCACTTAAATACATATTTATATATAAAAACTTGATTTATATATATAAATATAAATATACAAATTTTATAGTTCAAGCGAAAGTCCTTGATGATGAACGAAACCGAATCAATGATTTCATTCGACTTTGTACCTTTTGTACAAATAGAAACCAAACAATATAAATTTATGAAATATATGTTTCTGAATTTATGTACCACAATAGACAAATTTCAGTAATGGTATTATCTCAAAACCGTGTATTTCTTAAAACAATTCCCGAACCGTATGTTACCGAAAAATTCCTAGAATATTATTTTACCTTTTAAATATAGTAAATCAATTTATAAAATTCTAAAACTTCACAGTCCAATGTAAAATTCAATTCTGAACAACTTTCGTCTCTGGTCATTTTTGCATTTGAGGTCGTTTAAAAAAACGGGATTTACAGATCTGGACAGAAAATAAAACCGAGTCTCGTGTATCACACGATCTCCGTAAAATAGTTACGCCGCTTCACCGGAGTGCTTCGAGGTTGCTAATCGGCGTTTGTCTCCCAGGATAAAACGGTTTATCGATTATATCTAAGCACATGATATATCGATCGAACTGAAATTGTATGAACTACCACTGATTACGACACGAAATTTGACTAACTTGAACACGAAGAATGTACAAATTCTATGAAAAACTAGAGAGAAAACTAGTGTATAATCTTGTGTGTGTTGTGTGGAAGATGGAAGCTATTTATACTAATCATGTAGGGAAAACTCTTTGGATAATTAACTAGCCACTAAATATGAAATTAGTGCTAGTAACCTCCTCATAAGTGGCCACTAACACCCATTAACATAGATGTTGCAACATGGTCATAGTGACCACTGACACCCATTTTTCATGGATGTTACAACAAAATATTTTTGGGTAACAATTTCTCATCCACCCATTAAAAATGATATATAAAATACTTATTTTCCAACATTCTCCACATGAATGAAAATTGGCGACCAATGACACGAAAAACTTAGTGATGGTTTGGCGATCGAAACCTGCATAGGAAAGGTAGGTTTTACTCTTTGAACCTTCTCTTGTGAAAATATGTTTACCTTACTAACTAAACAGTAGACGCGATGTCCTTGAACTGTTCTGTCATTTGTGTAAGTGATGACATACTTCACAGAGGAATCTTTCTAACACACTTCAGTTCTCACTGTTATGTTCGTTAATCGCCCTGAACATACGACTGGTTCTGTAAGAGTTTAATAAGAATTGTGCCCTAAATAATTCTTTTGGAAGTGGCCCGTCTTCCCTCTTACATAGGTGATATCTTAATTAAGGGTAACCCGTTTTATCCTGCTCAATTTCTCGACGCATAAGAATTATTAAAAGCTTAGCTTAACCTTCATCCATACGGGCATCACTGTTTCATGATAGGAATGGGTTTAGGAAAAATTTCCACAGTGATCCAACACCGTCTTTATAATTTAGTTGTCCTTTTTGAACCTACATTTTGGGATCTCCAGTCACGTAGGTTGGGTATCCATTATAATGACTTTATTAATTCATGGGCTTTAACCCCATTCTTCTCGATGACGTTTCAACTAACTCTCTATTTAACCATTTGGTTAGCAGATCCACAATGTTATCCTTAGATTTTTAAAGACTAAAGAGATAACTCTAGTTGAGAATAGTTGTCTAATATTATTTTATGCTACCCCAATTGCCAATTAACTATCTGAATTAATACATATTGGAAGCACATATTTTTGTCCAACTTGGACTACCTATAGGCAGTGGTGTAACCGTTCAACATCTTCCCCACATTTGTCTAATGTAATAAACTTATATTACATAGTGGATTTGGCAATCACCATTTGTTTTGAGGATTTCTATGATATTATTGCACCTCCTAACATAAATATATATCCACTAGTGGACTTGAACATTTGTCATTAGATGTCCAATTTGTCTCAGTATAGCCTTCAACTAATGGCTTTAACACAAAGATTAATTTCTCATAATAATGCCTAATGGCTATGTAATTAGAACCACTAATTACATGCTCATTAAATCTCGTAACTATACCACCCGTTACACTTTATGTAATTAGAGCCATTAAACAAATTTTCATAAAGTTTTATAACTCCACTATACATATATTCAATTATGTAATTCGAGCTCATTAAGTCTTGTAACTTCATCATTGTTACACTTTATTTTATTTAGATGGATGTATTACCACTTTAACCAACATCCCCACATTTGTCACTATGTGAAAGTCAGCAAACTGAACAACAAAAATATTTTTTAAACAATAATTGCTTGACGAAAATTAAAAAAAAAATATCTGCATATCTGAATTTTGCAATTTTCGAGGTCAAGAAGGCCTCTAATCAAAATATTTTGTGAACGATAGTTGTCCGAAATCTGTTTTTCCATGTGACAATGACGTTTCAGAATTTTCTGAGCTCGTTTACTAAATTAAAACTGTACAAAACAGTTTATACAATTCACACCAAACTATTGAAAATTTGCAGAGACCAAAATCTACATTTTCGATTCATTTTAAAGAAATAAATTTCCCTATTTCCTCATGTTAACTTTTGAGAAGAAACACATAATAATTAAATAAATATTTACCACAACATGTTTGTATCTATTTATATATACACAACTTCAAATTCATTCAAGTATTTCTCTCAACACTATAATATGAATTTATTTGTTTTGTCTCAAACCAAACATCACTTTTATGTTTGGTATCAATTAGAAATATTGGTCTATCACTTAAGTTAATCAATTTTCCGCAAAAATATAATTAACATATCCTAATCTGCCATGCCACAAAATGGAAGACTCAAGCATATAAGTAAAAGAGCTAGCTTTATTCCTTTCAATAACTATAGTCATTACGTTCATCAAGAACATCTCATTACTCATATGCCACTTACCAACATATATATCGTTTAGACAAAATTTCTTTTAACTCAAAAGCTAAAGGGAATAATGAACCCGAAACAAAGGTTTGCGAAATTCATATTTCGATATTTTAGGCAGTCTATATTCGAAGGATTTGTGACCCATCTTGTCACATTTGTAGCCCTTGCCTTGGAACTTAGGCTTTTTGGAGATTCTTTAAACTTTGATACATTTGCCTTTCGCATTTTTCTTTGAACTTTAACTAAGTTCTATCACTTTAGCCTTAGGTTCCATGCAATTACCTACTATTTTCTTAGAAGTTCGGTTACCATTTTCATTTTGAAATCTCATAATCAGATCTTCAATGATAATTTAATTTTGTTTGTGATCAAGATCTAAAAAATTACCATAATTCTTTAGTCTCTTTCTTTTCAATTTACACATTATATAATGCATAAGAGTATCTATTAATTATATAATTTGCGTGTAAATAATTGGATTGATCCCAAATGTCCATTGCTACAACTCTTTTAGGTTTGAATCTACCATGTTCGCCTCACTAACAACGACGGACATATTGTGACCCACTTTGTGATTCAATACTTTACACAAATTTTTAACCATTTTCTTGTCACGATTACATCGTACAGAGAATTGGCCAAATCATTCATTATGCCATTTCGAGCTAAACAGTCCGAATGGTCCCAAACGTCAACGACGCTAATCGCTTGAATATCTTTCAGTTCAATAGCCATTTTCCTTTAAACGTCTGAAACACAAAACTAAAATATTTAATTTCAAAATTATATTAACTTTAACTGTTTTAAGATTGTTAGAAAAATTGGTCACTTAAATACATATTTATATATAAAAACTTGATTTATATATATATATATAAATATGCAAATTTTATAGTTCAAGCGAAAGTCCTTGATGATGAACGAAACCGAATCAATGATTTCATTCGACTTTGTACCTTTTGTACAAATAGAAACCAAACAATATAAATTTATGAAATATATGTTTCTGAATTTATGTACCACAATAGACAAATTTCAGTAATGGTATTATCTCAAAACCGTGTATTTCTTAAAACAATTCCCGAACCGTATGTTACCGAAAAATTCCTAGAATATTATTTTACCTTTTAAATATAGTAAATCAATTCAGAAAATTCTGAAACATCACAATCCAATGTAAAATTCAATTCTGAACAACTTTCGTCTCTGATCATTTTTGCATTTGAGGTCGTTTAAACCCCGAAAAATGGGATTTACATATCTGGACAGAAAATAAAACCGAGTCTCGTGTATCACACGATCTCCTTAAAACAGTTACGCCGCCTCACCGGAGTGCTTTGAGGTTTCTAATCGGCGTTTGTCTCCCAGAATAAAACGGTTTATCGATTATATCTAAGCACATGATATATCGATCGAACTGAAATTGTATGAACTACCACTGATTACGACACGAAATTTGACTAACTTGAACACGAAGAATGTACAAATTCTATGGAAAACTAGAGAGAAAACTAGTGTATAATCTTGTGTGTGTTGTGTGGAAGATGAAAGCTATTTATACTAATCATGTAGGAAAAACTCTTTGGATAATTAACTAGCCACAAAATATGAAATTAGTGCTAGTAAGCTCCTCATAAGTGGCCACTAACACCCATTAACATAGATGTTGCAACATGGTCATAAGTGACCACTAACACCCATTTTTCATGGATGTTACAATAAAATATTTTTGGGTAACAATTTCTCATTCACCCATTAAAAATGATATATAAAATACTCATTTTCCAACACAAAAAACAAACGCTATGAAGAAAAGTTAAATTATGTTTAATATGTTTTGAAAGCTGAATACCTCAGTCGACGTTTTCTCTCCTCGAAGTCGCTATTTAAGCAAAGGAATAAGAAGTAGAAAATAAAGGAAGAGCGCAGGAAGAAGATAGTAATAAGAACAGGGAAAAAGGCAGGAAGAAGCATAAAAAAGAGGAAGGGAGAGAAAAACAAACCTTAGTAATTCTTTTCTTACCTCCGGCGTCGAGAAAACGAGACGATGCTCTGTAATGGAAGATCGAGAGAGACGGAAGATGGGCACCTGTAGGCCTCGATTAAAATTAGTAGGGTTTTGAATTCATTAATAAAATGACTTAATTAATTTTGGTTATGTTCATATTTACAAAATTATTTTCAATTTTAACCCTTCCCCCTATTTTCTTAGTTTTGTACCCCTTTTTTGAAACATTTACAATTTTTTAGCCTATTCCATGTCTTTTTATTATTGTAAAGTCCTTTCTATTTCTTATTAATTAGTAGTTTAGTATTATCTTATTACAAATAAATAATAATAAATATATATGCAATTTACTAATTTTTTTAGTATATTTTTTTTTAATTATAACGCTATTCATGTCCCGAATAGTAATTATAATAGCTATATATGTAAACTGAATCACTGTCTCACCACTTTGATCTCACAATCTTTGAGTTCCTTGGCTATACGACACTAATATAATTTCAACTATCAACACATGGCTTCTTTTGGGGTCGCAGTTAAGCTTACAGAGTCTTAAGCACAAACACTTATAGTTGCAGGTCACACTATCAAACCAATAACTATGAACTAGCTTTGAAGATAAATAGAGCAAGAAGAGGAAACAATCACAAGAGATCAGACGCACATGCATGTGTAGCTTTTTTTGTCCTTTAGGATTCACTCCACGGAAGGTTCCAGTTTGATTCTTTAATTTGAATGAATAATGAGAGATTATATACTGATCACTCTCAACCTCAATCTCACAAAGTCACTCTCTATTACATCAACTAGATCACACAAGTTGAACCGTCTCCCTCCCTCTTCAAAGCTCTCTCAATATTGCTTTCAGAATGCTCCAAAGATTGTCCCAATGCTTGCTCAATCTTCCTTTGAAATTGCTCAACTACTGCATGTAAACAAGCCTTTAAGGTGCCTATGGTTAACTACATGAAGTTCACTAATCATTGGTTTAGCAATAACAAATGTTGCCTAGCTTCAGTTAACTGCCCTATTCCTGGACACTGATCGTTTCAGGCAGAGGGCAGGTGAGCTAAAAATACAACAATTTCCTCTCTAACTTGGCATTAACCTTCCCTGAACTATATATATTTTGGTAGGGCATTACTTGTACACCTTCGTGTACGACTAGGCTCAAGGTCCTAACTTATGTTTTGAAGAGTTTTAATTATTTTGAAGCAAGGGGTCAAACTTTAACATTCTCGGTTCAACTCCAAATGATGTTGTTTAAAAGCCACCTAATGGTAGCACAACATAGCACTTCTATACGTTAAATGCTCTCAAAGCCGGCTCCATGGGGAAGCAACCAAGGCAAATGCCTAGGGCCCCACATGGAGAGAGAGCACCAAAAATAAAAATAAAAATTAGGTATTTAATTGTAAGGAAGCAAACTTGAGGGGCATTTTGAAAAGTAAGATAAATTAAAGTAAGGAGAGAGATACTGAGGTATTGTTCACTTGCCACTTAATTTACTACTTAAATCTGAAAACTTAAAATTTTCAGATTTAAGTGGTACAAAAAGTTGTTCAGTAACCTAAAAAATTAAGTGACCACTTAATTTTTACCATTTAAAACTTAAAATTTTCATCCAAAATTTTAAGTGGCAACTTTATCACTTAAATCTGAAACTTAATTTTAAAGGGTGTAAAATGTCCATTTTGCCTTCTTTCTTTTAACAAAATTATATATACACTCTCTCTTTAATACCCACAACCACAACCACCATTCCCCGCCCCTTCCTAGCCTCCATCCACCAGCTTTAACTCCACCCAACTCCCCACCCTTGCTCTTCCATTCCTAACCCCTTGTTTAAAAAAATCCCATAATACATATATTTATATACACACAATATATATGTCATATTCCATATTCAAATCTGAAATAAATATATATACACACATATATGTGTAACATATAAAGGGGAATTTCATTGGGAATAGAGATAAAATGGAGGGATAGAATGGGGAGCTTAGAATAGTGGAGTGATGGTAGTAGCAAATAAAATTGAGGGATAAAAAGGGGAACTAGGCAAAATGGACGGGGAGTGGGTGGCAGGTTGGGCTGTGATACTACAAGAGATAAGTGATCAAAATAAAAGGGCAAAATTGTCATATATACTAAACGTCACCTGAGAGTTGTTTCTCTCTTTTTTCCTCCTCAGTTACGGCTTTCCCCTGTTTTTCCTTTCTCTTTTTCACTGCTGCGCCTTTCTCCTCTTTCTCTCCCTTTCTTTTTTTTTTCTTTTTTTTTCGTTTTCCCTCTCTCTCTCCTCTTCGACTCCACCCCAGCTCCTCTCCACCTCCTCAGCTTCATTTTTCCCCTCCTCCTCAGCTCCGTTGGAAGCCTGCGAGCTCTTAGCCTCCGAACCGGCACCAACTCACCAACCAAGGTTAAGATTCTTAAGCCCTAATTTTTTGATTTTTTGTTTTCTCTTTTCCATTTCTTCCATATTTTTTGATTTTTGATTATTTAGCAATTAGCATGATATTGATTTGTTGAATGTTTATTGTTGATTATTTATTGATTTTATTCCATATTTCTTGATTTATGATTATTTAGGATACTATTGATTTAATGATTTAGGATTATTTAGGATTTATGATTTAGAATTTATGATTTATGCTATTTCTTGAAGACTAGCACAAGTATTAAACTATACAAAATTACACTTTAGAATTTATGATTATTTAGCCCTAATTTTATATTGTTAGATTTAGTTATTTATATTTTACTTGTTAAATATTAGTTTTATTCTTGATTAGTCGTACAATATTAGGTGTATTTATTGTACGAAGAATAGGCTATTAGATAGTACTTGGATGGTTTTGTATATTTTTGTTACAAGCTCGAAGATTTATCTATTAATCTTATGTTAATTGTTGTCTTTATTATTATTATTATTATTTATTTATTTATTTATTTATTTGGTAATTGATTGGTTCTAGTTTTTGGAGTTTTTTGGTTTCAAATATATAAATATTATGATTTTAAGATTGTTTTGTTGAAGAAGAAGACAATGATACAGGGCCCCAATTTTCGTGAATATTAAACTTCGTTTAAGGTCTCATTTTTCCTCACGCCGGCCCTGAATGCTCTGCTCCATGAATTTTGGTTGTCCTGGAGACAAAATTAATTGTCCCACATTGTATACGAAGAACTCAACATATATAAGTATGTATGGTTTGTTGAAAACTAAATGCAGTGCAAAAAAATTTCAATATGTTGCTTTTCATGCACATGAATGCCCTGTCCTGTTTGGTTGGTATCAGAACTGCTGAAAACTAAGTATGAGAGGGTTTTCATTCTAATACCCACTGCAGATCGAGTGTTTGTTCAGAGGTCAGAGGCTACAAACACTGAACACATTGAAAAAAGGGGCAAAGTTGCATCGGGCTATCCAATGCCAAGACAAAAATGACAGGATGAATGCCCAAAGTTAGGGCATAATACCTCAATAAATTGCCCCAGCCGTCGAGGCTAACACATCTCAGACTCTCGGCATCAAGGCACATTGGTAATACGAATGCATATGGCATGTTAAAACAACGACATGATGGAAAAGGGAAGAACCATTGAATCCCCTACTGCAAGCAATTGTATTTAGCCAAGTTGCACATGTTACTACTTTCAGGCTCATACAACTGACGCAAGAGGGGAAGTCTATGTTCACCACTCTTACACATGTTAAGGCATACAAGTATACAACAAGCATGGGTCTGCAAATATATATCAAGATCTTCCATGAAAAGGAAAAAAACTTGAGGGGAGGGGGCAAGGCTCGAACCCTGAATGTGGTCTTTATAAGGCACTCTTTCACCACTTGATTCAGCTTCAAGGTCTTAGTTCCACATGTGTTTTATGTACTAAGTTTAAGCATT
Source organism: Lonicera japonica (assembly GCA_021464415.1). Classification (NCBI taxonomy): domain Eukaryota; kingdom Viridiplantae; phylum Streptophyta; class Magnoliopsida; order Dipsacales; family Caprifoliaceae; genus Lonicera; species Lonicera japonica. The sequence continues at coordinate 62,498,548 of CM038469.1, forward strand.
TTAAGAACCACGGATATGCTATAGGGGAATAGAAACAAGGTAATAGTCAGGGTTTTGATTGGGACTGGGATGGAATTTCATTTCGAGGCAGCAGCTGCTGGATTTTGAACTTTAGTTTGTGTCAGTGATCTCATCCGAAAGGAAGCAACGTCTGCTACTTGATTACCAGCCTTGTATTGATAAGCTAATTAAAGCTTTACATAGGGACATGAAATTCCATCGTAGGTGAATTTCTTTGGTTGCTAATTTGAGTTTATGCATTTCTTCGATCCTTTATCATCTCAAGGGTATTAGAGGCAACAGTTTATGTTGAGATAATAATATTAGTGCTAAAATACCTGTTTGATACCTGCAATTACTATCATGGTCATTATTACATATGAATGAGTCATGTTAACATGTGCCTTAAGGACACATGTTATGTACCTGTATTTGGAAAGAATAAACTCCCAATATGCACTAAATATGACACATATTCTCATACAAGAGTTCATTATTTCCATCCATAGTAGCTTTAACGTGTGCCCCAAGAGCACACGTTATCATTTCCCTATGTGAATAGGTTCTACAACCAGAATTAATTGAAGGCTGATTATATCTATCACCGTACCATAGTTACAACTCATGACTAGTAGCCTGAATCGAAAACGAATGTATGCAGTATGCGTAGTACTCCTTTGTAAATTATTTGTGGGATTTTTGACATGTTGAAGAAGGTTCAAAATTGGAATCTCATTACTGTTCCTTCTGCTTGGAGTAAATTTATACAAATAGATTTGATCCATCAAGGGCATTTTCCACCTTTTTTTAGGAAGCAGGGCACTTCTAAGTGTCTGATTAGCATTTTTTACCATAGAAAATGCTCAAGTTCCATATGTTCCATATCAGTAGTGTTGGAGTGCATGAATCTTCAAAGGAATCAATTTCCCTGATACGACTTCATTTAGTTTATTTTCTTTTTTGCATGGAATCCACAAAGAAACTCCCCATGGTGTTTCTGTTTTCCATAAAAAGCTATTTCCAGTGGAACAACTCTGAAAAATCCAACTCTTTTCAATTCAAACCAGTCAAACGAACACTAAAACTCTGTTTTTGTAACAGAGAGAAACCGGTTTTTCAGTTTGGATTCTGTTCTCAACAAATGCATGAGAAGAGCATAGATAATCGAAGACTGGAACCTCAAAGAAATATAAGACAAGGATCCTAGAAGGGGTCATCAGCCTCATTCATTTTATGCCAAAGTGCCAAGTCCATCAACAACTGTAATTTGAACAAAACAATTAGCCTATTACGATAGAGCAGCTGTTTCAAATGATAATTTAGACATGAAAGTACATTCTTCTCTTGGATCTACAAAATTACCAACATTAATACAAAGTGAAGAACTTAACTTTCATTTATATAAACATCACTCGTTCAAGAACTAGAGTTTCAAAACAACATTCATAAAAATCTCTGCTTAAAATCATCACTTGTTCAAGAAATTTTCATAAGAAACGAAAAGGTTTTGGGGGCACTTGGGATCGATGACCATGAAAATGGAAATCAACCCATCATGTTCTCCTTTGCATTAATACATCAAACAACAATCTCCACGACAACAATCCCCACGCCACTCCTAAAAATGAAAAAAGGTAATAGAATGCTTCATTTGCACCCAAATACAACAATACGACACACCACAAACATATTATACTTATATGTATATCTTATATAATAGTCACATTCCTTAATAGAAAAAGCCAGAAGACCCCAAATGAAAAGGTTCAAAAGCATCTGCGTCCGAAACGGGTGGCATTTGTCCAAAAAGTGGGCTGTGCACATAATTGCTGGAATCAAATCCCACGTATGACTCACTACCCGTTGGTTCAAATCCAGATATATTAGTACTCTGCTCCGAAAACCCAAAAACACTCGTTGAATCGTTCCAAACCCCCTGACATGTCTCATATGCCGGCCCCATAAAGTTGGAGTCCATACAACTCGAATATTCGGAAGGCAGAGGAGGGAGGTCTGACCCATCACCAGTAGAACCACCAATATTAATATTGTCAACAACATGCTGCTGTGGAAACTGGTAAGCATTATGGCCCATGTCTAAGCTACCAGACCCGGTGGCGGAGTTTTGACCGGAGAAGAAGAGATGGGGATTAGTGGTGGAGGACGAGTAGTCAATCTGAAGCATAATGTTGGGGTTTGGGTCGTCGGGGGAAATTATGGAGGTGACGGAGGAGCCAGGTGGCATGTCAGAGTAGACGAAGTTGGTACGAGCACGAGAGCCACGCATGGAGCGGGCAGCTCGGTCATAGGCCATGGCAGCCTCCTCAGCAGTGTCAAAGGTGCCGAGCCAGTGTCTCTCTTTGGTGGACGGGTTTCTAATCTCAGCCGCATATCGTCCCCATGGCCTCCTCCTAACTCCTAGGAACCTTACTCCTGTTTCTTGACCCTGCTTTTCCTTCTTCCCACTTCCACTCTTTGATGATGATGATGACGACATGGATCAGTATATAAGTTTGTTAACTGCCGTGTGTGAGAGGAGGAGGAGGAGGAGGAGGAGGAGGAGGAGGGTGTGTTTTTTGAATGTGAAAGATTAGGGAAGTGAGTTACTATATATATTGGTGAGAGAGCAATCAAAATTCTATTAAGGAAACAGTCTCAGTCTCTCTCTCTCTCTCTCTCTCTCTCTCTCTGTGAAGTAGGTATAGTATTTTTCCTCTCTAAAGTCCAAGATTGAGTTTTTTATTTTTTTAATCCAATAATGTTTATTTCTAACACATATATAATACTTCTTCTTTTAACTTATTTCTCAAAAATGATAACCATGCATGCATGTTCAGTCTATTAAATCATCCACATTATCATTATTCTCAATCACAATTTTGTGGTTAAATTTCTAGTAAATTTAACGTTTAATATAAATACTCTGTTGTTCCCTACCTATATGCCATCTTAGGCACACACACAAATATCTTTATGGAGAACATGTGCTTGAATGAGGAGCTAATTATGAACTTTACACATACGCAATCTATTAAGAATCGAATCACTTAATTATGTGATCAGACTTACCAAAAACAAAACGTTCAATTAGTTTATGTCTTTATGCGCATTCCAGTAATCATTATGAGAAGTCTCAGATGTGGCTTACAATTATAAAGTGCTATCATACAAGTATCATTACATGCATCAAAAAAGATTTCAGAAAAGCTAGATGGACTGATTATCATATCATGCCTTACTATAACATTCATTGATGACCAAATTATCTACTCCCTCCCTCTCAAATTGATAGTCCCACTTTCCTTTCTGGGATGTTGCAAATTGTTAGTCATTTTTCCTTTTGTGAGATAATTAGTGTACCAAATCTCCCAACATAAAAGAAATTGTATCGTTGACTGTTGACTACGTTGAAATTAGTGTTTTCTTAAAAAGTACCAGAGTCAAAGTAGGACTATCAATTTGAGACGGGGAGTATTAAGTGCTTTAACAATTTTAACAAACCCTCTTGATATATATACAGTAGCAATGATAATCAAGGAATGGGCATCTTTTTTAAATTAAACAACATTTTTAGTAGATAAAAAGCTACTGCAACCATCTTCTTCTATCATTGGAGGCATTACACTGCTAATCATGGCATTCATTCATTCCCATGTTTCTCCAAATCCTTACTGTTGAAGGCCTGACAAGAAGATGTTGATGATTGCATTACTGATGGCCTATAAATATATACTGATTTGTCTAAAATAATTTCTTTAAAATACTTGGAGATCTTTTGGTCAACAAATAAATAGTGTAATTAACATGGGATTTTGGGGCTAGTAGGATGGATGCTACACCCTGCCGAGGAGGGGATTATTTTATAGGGAGTTCTAATGCTGGATCATGTTACCCAACTAATCCTTAATATCAATATAATTAATAGGCTTTTGTTTTGGAGGAATCTGTATCATTGTTTAGCCCATGTGCCATCCAATTTCTGCCAAAGAAGATAATAAATAAGAAATCAATGATCAGTCCACGGTCTTCTCTTCTCTTACTACTTGAACCCAAAAGCTTTTCTTTTGGAGTATGTTCATTTTTTTGTTTTTTAATTCTTACTGATCGGTCTTTTCTCTCTCACATATATAATCGCACAGTCTTTTTCTAGATATATTTACACGGGAAGGATTAGGTGCGAACCAATCTGTACAGATTGGTCCCTTTTATAACAGTTTTGCGTCATAAAAAATACACCTTAAGTATTTTTATGACGAAAAACCGTCATAAAATGACCAATCCGTAAAGATTGGTCCGTACCTGAAATGGACTCTATACATATGTACATAAATATTGACAAAAAAAAATAAAAGAAATTAGTAACCCCCTAATCAACTAAGAGAGGAATGCCTTTCATTTTCAGACAAAACTACCATAAAAGGTAAACCCATTCCATTAATTCTGAAGGGACAGGACGGCCAAATTGATTCGACTAATTTTATCGTGTATGGATCATTGCAAACCTAAAGAATTCCTTTTTCAAGCAATTACAGGATTTAACAAACTATTTTTATTTTTTTGTACGGAGTGATACAACTTTAAAAGCCATGTTTCAGTTGTGACTTATTGCTGAATATTTATTTAGTAAGTGGTCATAGTTTTTGAATATTAAAAACGTATTAGAAATAAAGAATTGTGTGGTTAAAATTTAAGATTTTTTTGAACAGTTAGCAGTGCATTTGGCATGATTTACTATCTAGTATTTAATATGATCACCCTAAAGCAATTACATATTAGCCTAAATCTAAAACCAGTCAATTGGTGCGTCAATGCGCTACTACAGTCAGAACTCGCTTACAAGGCGAGAAGCCATATTTGTTGGATAGCATGTGTGAGAAACACATAGGCGCTTCTTTTTCACAAAGAAAACAATCACTAGCTAAGCACTAAGCTAATTATACTTAAAATTACCGAAAAGCTAGCAACATGTGCGAGTAAAACCAAGATCAGTCCACTTTGACCAAAAATACCTTTCTTTGTCCCATTGCTCCATATTTTCTGCATAGATTCACTTAAAAGATAACTAGAAGAAATCACTTTTGGAAAAATTTAGTATCTAGTCTCTAGGTTGGAATTGAATTTTTTTGCTTTACAAACTAGTAACTTCAAAAATCAATAATAGCTCCCCGTGTGATGATGTGGCAAGATAGTCTAACTGATGTAACATGAAGATGACCTGAAATACCCCTAGAGCGACATTGACATGTTGACATTATCCTCACCGGACCACCATTTGCCGTTGCCCTCCGCCTTTGGAGGTCACCAGCAGGCGAATAGTGTTTATATCACCATTTTAGAGACTAAAGCCATTGTCGATTTGTTTGTCTCTAAGGGTACTACATGTTCCGAAAAAATTAGTGAAATAAATAAAAATTATAGAAAAGGAAAACACATGAGACCTGGCCATCCATCCGTGCCAGGAGTAAGGATTGGATGCGCAAAACATTGTGGTGGGTCCTTGGGACAAAGGCACAAAGTGCACTAAATTGATTTGTGTCTAGTAGAATTGAACTCATAACCTGTGTTACGTGAGGCAGTTATCAATCCAAAGGATAACTAAGACCAAGTCTTGAGGTTAAAAAAACCTCTTCAACAATTAGAAAGAATACTGAGTTAGATTTTATGCCAGCAAATAAGTTGTCTGCATCTAGAAATTATAGTTTTTGGGTTACAACCAATGATCCAAACAAAACTAGGGTACGGATTCAATGGAAGAAACAAAGATACCCCAAAATTAAGGAATGTTGGGCCTTTCCTTCAAACAAAGAGGACACGGGCACACTAATATCAACTAATAATCTTAATTAATGCTCCCAATGGGATCACTGTACAGGTCAAAAACCTAGAAAGACTTTTAAGGCAGATTCAATACATTTTTATGGGCACCCAATTTGATGTAAAGGGATAAGCCATAGTAATTTATTGGGATTTGGATTAACGAGCTTTGTAATCTTTCAATGTCCATTCATCTTGTATATATATATATATATATGCTTCCACGTACGATTATTTCTAGTTTGAGGCTCTTTTGTCTTTTTGGTGTATGACAGTCAATTTTGGGGTTTTGTCTGGATGCATCGTAGTCAATGATTCTCAAGTTTATTATTATTGCAAATGGAACCTAGTTAATTGTATGACCATTTTGTATTAGAAGAGACTTATCTCAAGTGTGAAAAAGATCTTACCAAGTTTTGTGATTTATGTGTGCACCAGATGTTTGATGAAATGCCTACAAATGCACCGGTCTCACTCGTAAAATAGGCAACGTACATGTGCCCCGCCCCTTTCTCCCCCCTTTTAGCAATAAGTTGCAAAAGTAATACAACGACCTAATTGGGTTCCATGTGCAGTTGGGCAACAATCATAGTGGGCACCATGTTCCTCTGCCATTTTCTATATATGGATGACGAGACAAAAAGTAGCCTTCACTATCCCATCATCACTCCTCCAGAGACGGTAAATGCCATGCATTCGTTTGGTTTTATAATTTTAAGTCACTACATTCACTAAGTTTCTCATAATTCATGTCATGTCATATGGTGCAAACTTAAAATTTTATTTATAAAATTACAATTTTAAGTTTGCATAATTTCTTTTTTGGTGGTTAAAATATGCCCCCTGTTCCACTTCAGATTTGAATGGGGGACGAGAAGGGAGGATACTACCATGTAATTCTTTTAATGTGTCTATTAAATTTATTAACCATAATTTAAAGTGGCGACTTTATGCATGAAAAAAAAATATAATTTAACCATCTGATTAAATATTATCACTTGTCCTAAAAATATTTTGAAAATCTATAGAATATCATGAATTATCACATATAATATTTTAAAAATCTATAGAATATCATAAATTATGGCATGTAATATCATTGTAGTAATGCTTGTACCAGCCTTTTTTGTAAATAAGAGTTAAAAGTTGTTGAATCATCAACGTAACTTTTATGGATTGGGAGTGAGTGAGCGAGTGACAAACAGCCTTCAAAAGTTCCACATGGGGCCGTAAGGACCACCGTGAACTGTTTGGTAACCGAACTAACTAACCACTGGTGGTTCACAACATTTTGTTTGTTCGATTTGGACCTACCCAACTCAAGTGTTTGATATTCATGGGCTTACTTTGCTATCGGGCCGTATGAAAATTTAACCATATAATATATCCATATGCTAATATTTTTCTTTGCCGTTTTAAAGCTCATTGAGCGGGCTTGCATTGTGCTTTACATGCACCTCATCCCAAAATATTCCATTACCATATATATATATATGAAAAATTTCAAGTAAGAACTTTAACTTAAGTTTCTTATTTACGGACCGGGTCATTTGACATATTTCCCGATGGAATTTTTTGATGAAATTTGGTGGAGATATTTTTGATCGTGTGTAGAACATCTCCACCAAATTTCATCAAAAATTTCAACTGGGAAGTGGGTTAACTACATGATTGAAAAATATTGATCCAGAAATAGATATATATATATATATATATATATGTCCAATATATTTCAATCACGTAGTTAACCCACTTCCAGGTTGAATTTTTTGATAAAATTTGGTGGAGATGTTCTACACATGATGAAGAACATCCCCACCAAATTTCATCAAAAAATTCCATCGGTAAGCATGCCAAAAGGGCAAGTCCGTAAATAAGGACCTTAAGTTAAGGTCCTTATGAGAAATGCTTCATATATATCGAGATTGATTGTCACTTTATTAGAGAAAAAATTCTTTTAGGGGAGATCGCTACTAGCTATGTGAAATCGAATGATCAACTAGCTGATATCTTTAAGAAGTCAATTATTTTTGTAACAAGCTTGGAATATACAACTTGTCTGCTCTAACTAAAAGGGGAGTGTTAAGATTTGTATATATTTTATTTATAGAATGTGTATATTTATGAGATAATTAGGAAATTCTTATTAGAAGGAAATATCCTTATTTTTAAGGTCTATCTTGTATATATAGATGTACTCCTTTTTCTCAATAATCAATAACAATTCTTCTCACAATCTCTTGTATTCTCGCAATTCTTTTTGTAGTAATAACTATAATTTAGTAGGTGAGAGGAGAAACACTAAAGCACTGTTGGTAACAAAGACAAACCATTTTTCTTCCTTCACTTTTATGGGTTCTGTTCACTACTCTCACACGTGATTAGAGGAGAGTTGGTAAATGGAAGAACAGAACCCACAACAAAATACAAGAAAAAAGACCCCTACCCAACTGCACATGGACTAAGTTGAGTAGCAGCAGCAGTAGTAGAAATAGTATTAGTACAAAGATGAGCAGTTCAGAGGAAAATGCCAGGGAGCACAATCCCAAAAGATGCACTCATAGGACTAACATTGTGGTGGTGGTGTGGGGTGTTTGTAGGCTTTACATCATGACATTTATTCGTCCTTATTTGACACTCATCTCCTTCTCCTGCAACAGTTGCCACTGCGTCCGAAACTGCAACTACCGCTTCTTCTTCACTTGTTAAGGGCATATCGCATTTACTGCCTTCAGTCATTACTCTCAAAAACACCTCCAGTGCTCCACGCATCCACTCATACCTACACAGCTCGAATGCTTCTTTTACCAATAGCTGTACCACACATGCATGCACAAACAAACCAGTTTAAAACTCGCTCCAATATATAGCATCAGAGGATAGGATAAGAATCTGTTGAATAAGGCTCAGATTAGAAGTACGGAGTAAGACAAGCTCCTATATTAACTTGGAATAAATTAGGGCACTACTCTAACCCATTTTCTATCGCGGTTCCCTTGTTCTGGCCATGCATCAAGCTCCTCAGTGACCTCCAATGCAAACATGAATCCCCTGCACCCTCCTTCCAGGGTACTCATGTCTTGGCTGCTCTTGCTTCTGAACTCCCACACTCCCAGTCTGTCTCCCTATAAAAGGGAAGTGGGACTATTAAATTTGATGAGAAAGAACTACAGGTGGTCACTAAAAGACATCCTTAAATTTAAATTCTTGTAAAAAGGGAAAAAAAAATCAGTAATGGGGGAAATTCACAAAATTCGACAGGCAAAAATGAAACAGACATGGGGTAAGAAAGGAAATAATATGAAAGACCTCCAAAGAAACAAGAAGAATAATCCTGCACTATTTTTCAACTAAGCTTTTATTCTTTTTTCTTTCTTTTCCAACCTAAATCATCCTAGTCTAAAAACATTTAATATTGCTTTCAACCATGAAAGTAGTTCTACGGAATTTGAGTCAAAAGCCACAAGGTTATGAAACAAGTAAGCATTCCTCTCTCCAATGTTCTCAGCCTTCATTCATTTGATATGAAGGTACCAACTATCAACAACTATAATTTGGTTTGCCCATTAAATTGAAAAATCCATTTTAAAAGTAAAATGGAGATTTTTTTTTCTGTACATCCATCTTTAATTTCCAGAGGTTTATTAACTCCTTTTCCTGTTCAATTAACGGCAAAAGAAATGCTAAGGGACAGCATGCTAATATCGGAGCATGAACAGGAAGGAACATACTTTAAGAATTCCTCTCACTCCAGCTTCCTCTAAAGCTTCACGACATGCAGCTTCTTCAACGCTTTCATCATCCTCCCATCCACCCTGCAAATAATATGTAGGCAATATAAAAAAATAAAAAATAAAAAAAAGGAGAAAGAATATAATTCAAGCTAGAAAGGAATAAGAACTGTAAAATCAAGATTAAGACGAAGAAAGGGAAAACCGCATACCTTTGGAAACACGAGGTCATCACGATTTGGTGAAGATATCATAAGAACTTCTAATCTGCTCTCCAGTTCAGTACTGCTGAAATCTTCATCGTCACCTTTTACCAGCTTGTAAGGTATACACCTGTTATACGAGACCTGGTTAGTTCAAATGTAATAATGCGTATCCTTAATCTTACACAGTTATACTCAAAAATGCACTCGCATCATAGGAGGAATACGAATAACATAATCAGGTGTTTCTAGAAACTTTAAAATTCATTCCTGGTAAACAATTGTGCATCCTGAGCTGAATAAAAGAGTCTGTAAATCAATAATCTTGGTATAGACTGTTAGAGAGTGCCAGCCTGCTTAGTTCATATTGGTCAGAGGGGTTGGCTAGGATACTAGGTATAGGTATGGGGCACTACGACAACATACCCCATCCTAGCACTTGCTAATCCAACTTATTGGCCTATCGGTAGAGTTGAACAATGGTTTCAAGTGATAATTTACACATGAAACTACTCTGTTCTCACACTTCAACATAATTTACCAGTAGTTTCAAGCTCGGAACCCAATTCTTCCCGTAGCCCTTAAAATCCTTAACATTCACAAGTTAAGGGCACACTTGGGATGACCCATGAAAAAAATCGACCAATAACCCAAGAATTAGTTTGAAGTCTTCCAATCAAAGAAGCTGTCTAATTCCAACCTTGATATTCTGAAATTTCTCAGGCCATATCCTGGGAAGCTCATAAAGCCTAGAAGAATAAGTTTGCAAATTTACAGTAATAATCACGGTCTGCATTATCTTTTTCTTTCTGCAGACTTACACAAAAGGAATACCATGAAGACAAATAAGTTCCAGTTTAATGTGTTAAAAAATTCTAAGAAGAAATTTTATTAGTTTCCAGTTCAAATTTTTATTGGCACAAGTTCTAATCTTTGATTGGTATCCAGTTCAAATCTTTATTGGCACAAGAAATTTAATTGGTTCCCAGTTCAAATTCTAAAAAATCTACGATTATTCTTTTCTCACACTTCTTCATGTTACGGGGAAAAGATAAATGCAAAGATATTCGAAAGTATTGAGGAACTTTTGGGCTGTTTGTTTTTGCACTGGAGGAAAGAGAATTCATTTTCATATTCTAATGATTTTGCCTTCAAAAAATTTTCCCCACAAGTATTTTTCAATCTTTTATTTCAAACAAAAGGTAGAATTGAATCAATTGAAAATTGATAGAATAGATTCTAGTTGAATTCGAACCTAGTGGCCACAATCCAACATTGTCTTCTACATGGAAAGAACAATACTGATATTGATTCAATTATTCCCAAATACTCGTACAAAACCCTACCCCTTCTTGTGGCAAAAGGTCAACCTGATTAAATTGATAAGAACTAGCATAATTTAATGGAAAGTTCCACACAAAGGACAAAATAAATGGATCAAGCCTAAATCATTACACACAACCCAAAAGACATTGGTGTATATATATTATATAAATATAAAACAAAGTCAATCATAAGGCCCACAGTGGTGTAATCATTTAAGTGCAGAAGAGCCATTTAATTAATGCATGCAACACCAAAATTGTCCTCACACAAAGAAAAGAAAAGAACAGAAAAGAAAAAAAACACTCTTTATCTCAAAGAACTTGAGAGGGGTCTTCACCCAAGAAACCCAAAAAATAAATTTACCTTTTTCTAGGCACCAATATTCAGCTGTCAAAATTTGATCCCTACCCATTGAAGATTGAAAATTCTCGTGATGCATGTTATGTAATTGAAGAACTCAAATACCAAGAAAAGGGTTGACACTTGATATAATAAGAGGTCTGTGTAAAAGAAAGAAAGAAAGAAAGAAAGAAAGAAATAGAGAGAATTCGTACCCAGAAACAAGGCGGAGATTGTCCTCATAGCGTTGGCGTTGTCGCCCTGTTCTTGCTACAAGGTCTGACATCATCAATCCTAGATAAATTTTAAAAAATTAAGTCAGATATAAACATAGATATACATACATACATACATCTTTGCAGTAAAAGTAGGAGGGTCTTTGGGAAATCCCCTAAATTCCAAGCTTTGGAATTGGAATTTGGAGTCAAATTAGTTTAAGATTTTGAACTAATTTCGCTATAGCTCTGAAATTGGAATTCCCAAAACACACCCTAATTGATATATATATATATATATATATATATATATATTTATATTCAATGGCATAATCAAACTAGCAACGAAGCGAAATGGAGTTTGGGGGGAATAAGGAAGAAAAGGAAAATGAGAAATGGTGAATGAAGAATATAAATTATTTTACCGAAGTGCGGATAGGGAAGAAGCAAGTTTAAGAAGCAGAGAGTAACCCTAAAAGGTGGTTAATTTGCTTCGAAAATGAAGAAATTGGGCAACAAACAACATTTCCGCTGACAAACGCATGTTAGGGTTATTAATTGAATGAGCAAAGCAGATTAAAGGAACTTGTTGTTATCACAGATTTTGAAGAAAAGGGGAGGGGTAGGCAGAGAAAACCCTAGCCCTTTTTCCAAAATCATCTGTTTGTGTGTGTATGGAGGAGAGGAGATAGAAAGAGAAGAGAATACAATTAGCAGAGAAAGAGAGAAATTTCCGCGGGACCAGAACAACGGGCACCCATTTATAACGGCAAAAATTACATAAAGGGGTTCTTTGGTATTTTCAGATTTCTCTGTTAGTTACATAACCAACATTATTATATTCTTTTAATATTCCTTAATCTTCTACTCCATCGTCCTATAATTATTATTACTACACATGTGTAGCTGAATATGATTTTAAAATTGACATTTACATTTTTTTTAACATCATATTTTTTTCAACATTAATAGCATTATGCTTTAATAAACTAATTCTTCCAATATAACTCATAGTTGATTTTTTTTAAAATTATATATGTTATTTTATTTTCACTACTTTGTTCGTGGTAAAGAGCTTATTTTATATTTCTTTTAGAAATAAACTAGACCATCAATCAAAAGACACAAGTAATATTTTTTATGATATGCTCAATTTCAATATAAATTAGTTGATTGAATTATATATAAATATATATGTGTATTTGTTTATGCCATGAAGTTCTGTACCAGATTTTAGGCACCTTAACTAATTCTCACTCTTAAATCTAAGCTTGCATCTAGTTATAATTGTTTTGTTGCTATCGAGGATCAACTTGAGAATTACTTGAATTATATAATTTATATGTTACTTTATACTTTGTTCATATATAATTGTGGGTGTGACTGAAAATTAAAGACGAGTGGGTGTAATTGTATAGAAAATATTTAAGATAAAATAGTGAAATCAATGTATAGTTAAAACTTAAATGTCCTAAACTTGGACGTATGTGGTACTCCTTCCGTTCCACATAGTCACTTTGAGTTTTACATATTTAAAAGATACACTACTTTTAATATAATTAATGGTTAAAAATAAAAATTATTCACTATCCTAAGATATACTCCGTATTGCATTAAAAAAAAACAAAAAAAAAAAAAAACACACACACACACACCCACCCAACGAAACTATATATTAAGTGGGATATTCTTAAAAGAAAATTGTATACTCTAATTTGGGGCAAATGAGAGCTTGAAATTGAAACATTAGAACAAGCCCTAATATATATATATATATATATATATATATATATATTTATTTATTTATTTAAGGTTATATCAACATGTATCTTAAGTGCACATGCTACGTATCTATAAATATAAAGAACTAAATTATAACATGCATTAAATTAAATATATATTTTAATGCAAAGTTGTATTCTTCCTATTCGTAAGATAATTAAGAAGCTGCTGCAATTATTATTATTATTATTTGTTTTTTTTTATTTTAATACAAGGATTAATAGTACAACATTATTAATACTAATATTATTAATCTCATTGATCATAATACTTGAATCAAACGAGACCTTAAAGTATATGTTATCATTTTTCATTTATATAATGTAATTCTTAAAAATTAATAGCATCACTATGGTTTAAAAATTATCAGTTATTGTGAAAACAGATATGACTTTCACCAAAATAATATATATGTAATTTCAAATTTCAATGTATAACCATTCAGTGCATTTATTTCCTGATAAAGAACATATCCGTTTTGCAAAGGCATGGAGAAAGATGTAGACTACTACGTTTACGAAGTGCGAACAAAGGAATTTTTTTTTATTTTTTTAGTACATCTATATTATAGAGGGACACGAACTTAAAACTTTATACTATTTGAGATTGGGTTCTAATTATTAGACTAATCTTAATAATTTACTATTTGAGATTGGGTTTTAATTATTAGACTAATCTTAATAGTTAAACAAAGGACCTCTTTATTAAGTAAACAAGAATTAAGCACAATAGGCTGGTTACAAAGTCGTTGGTGTCCTCTTTTTTTTTCTTTTTTATTTGTTTCTTTATCTTCTTTTTTTACTTTCTCTGATTTGGCTTAATTACTTTTTTTTTTCTCTCAATTTTTTAACTTCGTAAACAATAATGTCTGCCCTAGCTAATATAACTGATGTATGATGCCAAAAGAATTTTGGAATTTTTATTGCTTCATGGCTACTTGACTGAACCTTCATCAATGCACACCGTATACGTCCATATATATATATATATATATACTAGCTTAATACCTATGTAATACGTGGACGATATAACATATAATTTCTTATATAATTTTATTTTACAAAAATTTTATTAACATATTACTTTGCACATCAACTATTTTGTATTGTCTCACTTTGACTTTAGTTTTTTTAAGAGAACTCTAATTCAACATAATCAATAGTAAATATAACTTATTTCTATTGTTAAATTTTAAAATTGATTTTATAAAAACGAAAAGAAAATATTAACGGTACTATTAATTTAAGAAATTACGAAGAAAGGGTAAAACGACTATTTAAGATATAAAGTACTTATTTACTGCAATTCAAACTTGCTAAGATAGGGATTAATTTTTTACTGCAATCCACAGTTGCTCGTGTACTTCCAATGATTAAAAATACAAAAGAAAAAAAAAGTTCATTATAGGGGCAGCACTTACGTACGTGATTAACGCAAAATTGAAAGATTTTTTTAAGAAAAAAAAATGTAACACAAAGTTTGAAAAAAGCATTAAGAATAAAAAACATTTAAGACTCAATCAACTAATATTTAGTTAGTAGATAATATATAAATGATAAAAAAATCTTCCTTCGAATCTTGAAATTGGAATGAAGTAAGAAATCTTTCTGCCGCATACTTATGAATCGAGTGATTTGAAGGGGTATACAAATGTGCATGAATGAATGAATATACATAATATGATATTAAGGAGAAGAAGAGTTGAGGTAGAAAAATAGAAAGAGAAAGGCACGATTAATTGTACAATATTAATTAAGATAGATAATTAAAACCTTATTAAAATTAATACAATTAATATAAATACACGTGACAATTAGAAAATATTTTCTTCTCACTCCTCTTATTTTATATATATACTATTAGATATACATAGAGAGAGAATCTATCCACCGAAACATTTCATGCTTGATATCTTTTCTACATTATATTCGCGTAGCAAAACCCAAGCAAGTAGAATCGGTTCCTAATTAATATGCTAAGAATTATTTTGTTCTTTTATTCTTTCAATTTCATCTGATATACAAATAATAAGCTACTTTTAATTATTACTTTCGTGGAATGTAAAAAAAATTGTTACTTTTATATATATTAAAATTGAAAATTAATATTGAAACGGTAGCAACAAAAATTAAATCATGTTTATAAACCTCCATTTCGTAATTTACTTATTTTTCTAACTCAAATTATTTAATATATATATATAGGTAGCAATTTATAATTATTTAGCTTTTCTCATTTTCCGAGGCTCGGTGTAGTAACAAATGTTAATTTGGGTATTAAGTATTAACCATTAATTACAAATAGGTAGATACCCCTAGCTAGCTCCCTCTTAAGACACGTGGCAATAGCATGAAGTACTTCCTCTAATGATTAACCAATATTTGGTCCAAAAGTCAACTTGATCAATTAATTTGGGTTCTTGAATCACAAGAATCTTTCCCTCCCCCATGTTCCTCTTTCATTGTTAGAAATATTTCGGCATAAAATTATAGTAGCTAATTAGTTAACCATTCGTGCAATACACGAAAATTTAATTAATTTTATTTTTAAAGATGTGTAAATAATTTAAAATTATTTATAAATATATCTAAATATATACATATATATATTATATAAGTTAGTAAAAAAAATTATATATATATGCATAAAACTATCAATTAGACAAAATTTACAAGATGTATATTTGAATATTAAATAAAACACATTCTTACATGATTATGTGTATCCTATAACTCTAACGTGACACATAAATAAATAAATATGACAAACTAATTCAATGAGCAAAATTTTAAAAGTAATTAATGAATCAAAATTAGGAAAAGTTTTAAATTCTACTAAAAATTTGAGTTAAAGTAGATTAATGTGTACTATATAAAAGTATAAGTTTGGCATAAAACTAATAGTTATATCATACACAACATATTGAATACTAGCATAAAATTTTATTTCCCTCGTTTTGATTCTTAATTTCTACGGACACCATTATATAAGTTACATATCTATATTACTAAAATAAACCTGCAACTTTAGTAGCGTTTATCTTATCGCTTTGCGAAATAATTAGTCCTAAATATATTGTTTATGGAGAATAAAATATATATTTCCCTTGTTTTAAATTAATTTTGCAACTTTTATTTTTTTTCTTTTCAATAAGATATTAATTTTAATTTAATTAATAATTGAGAATACAACTCATTTACTACGTCAAAGTAAAAATAAAATTATTAATTTTACGTCATTTTAATATATATATATATATATATTAAACAACATTACTTCCTCCATTATAGTAATTATTATTTTATTATGCATTAAGAATATAATAAAAATAATTAATGATTGATTAATCTTACTATCATTAAGAATATAAGAAAAATAATTAATGAGTAATTAATATTACTACTTCCTCCTTAATACTAAATAACTAGTTAACAACCCGTGCGATGCACGAGTGTTTAACAAACATGCAATTTAAGTAGTATTTGTCTTAATAGTTTTGATAAATAATTGGCTTAAATATGTTGCGTACAAATAATAAAATATATATTATCTCCGTTTAAAATTAATTTTGCAACTTTTACTTTATTATTTTCAAGAAGAGTAGAAGACATCAATTTTAATCTAACTAATGGTTGAGAATATAATTCATTTGCTATGACAAACTGAAAATAAGACTATTAATTTTAACACATTTTTAAAAAATAGTATAATAAATTATGCTACTTTCAATATTATAATAATAATTATTATTATTTATTATGCATTAAGAATATAAAAAGTAATTAATGTTACTACAATTAAAAATATAAAAATAATAATTAATGCATCTACTTCCTCTGTAATACTATATAATATAAATTGATAGTTAATATTCTTTCAACAGAAAATAGTAATTAATATGGAGAAAATGGTGGTCACAATCGTGTGCTATATTGTACCTTGAAATAAAGGATAGGAATCAAATTTTGAAATTGCACACGACTATTTATAGTGTTTAAATACATGAAAGAAATTTCAATTATAACACCACATCATTGTTTTGTCCCTTTTTTATTAAACTGATGTTTATGCATTATTCTATCTAAAGTAAACTATTATAATGGCCTTTGAACTATTAGTATTGTTCAACTTTAGTCCTTAAATAATTTTTTGCCTCATTTAAATACTTAAATTGTTGACCGAGTTTTAAATTGACTCTTCCACCCAATTTGAAAGTTAACTTGGACAGAATTAAAGAAAAAATTGTCATTTCAATTAGATATTTAAAAAAAAAAATTAAATTTAAAAAATATTATGAAAGAAAAGTTAAAAAAAAAAAACAGAAAGGAAAAGGAACAAAGAGAGAGAGAGAGACCCACCTCTACCACCACCACCTCCAACCTTCTTCATCCCATCATTATCACCGTATTCTTCATCCCATCACCAGTTCACCTCCATTTTATGGCACCATCACCACCACCCTTTTCCCTCCTTCTCGCCCCCATCATTACCGCCACCCCCTTCATCCTATCACCATCATCCCCTTTCGTCCGACCTCCACCACCTCCACCACACACGTATCTTAATCTAGTTTATTAAACATTAAAAGAATTGTTTGATTTATTATAAAATCCTAACCCTAAATTATCTATTTAAAAAATTTATGTATATGTGTGTGTAGGGCTGGGACCGGTTCGGTTCTTGTCCTAAATGATAAGAACCGGAACCGAGAACCGAAAATTAAAAACGGTTCGGTTTTGAGCATTTTTTTTCAAGAACCGAAAGTGGAACCGAACCGGTTCTAACGGTTCGGTTCTTCGGGGAACCGTTGGAACCGTTAGAACCGTTAATAATCGTAGGAACCGGCCAAAAACGGTTCTAACGGTTCTTCGGGGAACCGTTAGAACCGTTAAAACCCCTTAAATTGGTAAAAAACCGGTCTAACGGTTATTCTGGGAATCGTTAAAACCATTAGAACCGTTAAACCGGTTCCTAACGGTTCCTTTAATTAAATTGACCAAGGAACCGAGAACCGAACCGTTAATAACCATTAGGAACCGAACAGATAAAAATGTCCACTTTAATAATAATAACCGAACCGAACCGGTTTTTTTTCGGTTTTTTCGGTTTTTCGGTTTATTATCCCAGCCCTATGTGTGTGTGTGTGTTGAATTTGGTGTTGGTGGTGCATGGGTGGGTGGGGAGTTGCCCTAATCAAACTTGTTCGCCGGTCTCCTCCACCCATGGCCATCTTCATCATTTCCAGTTATAGTGAGCATTTTGGCCTCCCCCACCCATCATTACCAAATGTTTGTTTGAACTTAATGAAATGTTTGTTTAATTAGAGGATAAGAATGATGAGAGGTGAGTGGTTTGGTCTATTGTGGAAGGGAGGCAGGGAGGAGGAGGTGGTGGTGGTGGTGGTGGAGGTGGGTCTCTCTCTTTTTCTATCTTTGTTCTTTTTCCTTTTTTTCTTTCATAATACTTTTTAAATTTAATTAAAATTATTTTTAAAAAAAATATCTAATTGAAATGACAATTTTGCCTTTGATTCTGTCCAAGTTAATAACCAAATTAGACAAAAGGGCCAATTTGAAACTAGGTCAGAAGTTTAAGTATTTAAATTAGGCAAAATTTTATTTAAAAGCTAAAGTGGATCAATACCAATAATTTAGAGGCCGTTAGGGTAGTTTACTCTTCTATCTATTGTATGAATATATATATATATATTGTATATATAGTTCGTGAGACAAATTTACTAATTTAGAATCTCCAAATTTGAATAAGAGTTAATTGCATTTTGCGACTCATGAATACTTTTGCCATATGAATTACTAATGTTAACAATTAATACTATTAACTATTCAATTTGTTATAGTTGACCCATTTTGAATAAGAGTATTAAGATTTTTAATGCTTTAAAACCCAAATATATTTTTTGATAAATGAAAGTAATAAGTGTAATTTTAGTCTTTTGTCACCATTTTCGTTCACCGGTCCTGTCATTATCTCCGGTCACTTTCACCACCACCCTCTTTACCTTTTTCTCTCTCTAAAGTCTCCACTTTTCTCTCATCCCTACCACCATCTCCACACATTTCTCACTCATCTCCACCAACATCAAACCCCTTTTCTAGCTAGCTCTCTCCTCAACACCATCTTTGACCACCATCATCATTCTTTCTCTCACACGATCTCTCTCTCTCTCTCTCTCTCTCTCACTTGAAACCAAGATCCAAACCCGGAATTTCATCTCTCTACATTTGCAGGTCCATTCCTTCACCTTTTGTTGCACAATACTTTCACTCACTCCATTCATTCACAATCCACTACACCCCTTGTCGGTCAAACCAAGTCAATTGTAACAAATTGGATAATTAGTGATATTAATTACTAACTTTGATAGTTCAAATGGTAAAATGCAATTAAACCTTTTAGTAAAGATACAAATTCACATCCTCAAATATATATATATATATTGGTATAAGTTTTTTCTTTTATTACAGTAATAACGAAACCCCCCACTATCCTTCCCCACCTCCCCCAAATTCGAATGAAACTCGAATTTAAGACATTTCATGAATTCAAGTAGCTAGGTGCCTTACCAATTAGTTGTTTATCTAACTTTTTCCTATTTGGAAGGAGTCATAATATGATAAAGAATAGCAATTAATTATGCAGATCAATTTTAGTTTTAGTTCAAATGGCACTAAAAAGACAAAACTACAAACAATTTTTAAGTTTTTGTTTTTTGGTCTATAACAATTAAGCTTAAAGACATAAATAGTACATTATTTCGACTCTGGACACCTTAAGTTAGTTGATTGCTAAAATTTCTCTCATCATCATTTTTTTATTATTATTATTAAATTCACCTTTTATATGTCTCTTCTTTTTTTTGACAAAAAAAAAAAAAAAGCGGGCACAAACAAAACTAAGCAGAATAAACATCTCTAGAAATTAAAGACGCCAACCTAGGAGGAACACAAAATTGATTGTAAATCCAAGCACCCGAATCATTGATTTATTCTTAGATTGTTGATCATTTACACCTAAAATTACGAGTATATATGTAGGAAATATATTCTATTTTAGAAATATAATAAAAAAAAATATTCATACAAAGTAATTCGCGCGTACAGTGGAAATTTTCGTGGTTCGTATATATGCAGTTATCCCAATTAATTACACTACTCGTGAAAACAATTTGTCACAATGTATACGCTCATAGTTGCATACCTCAATTACACAACTATAGCTAGTCTATTGAAAAAAAACAAAAAAAAAACTATAGCTAGTCTATAAGATATAAGATCCCTAGCTTTGAAAAAAAACAAACAAAATTTTTTTTATCTTTAATTTATATCTACAACATTATAGTATCTTGACTGATCATTGCTAGCTTAGCGGGCAGACATGTAACATATTTTTCTCTTCCTTTTGTTTTCACAGAATTAATTAATCCTAAAGGTGTTTCACGGAAAATACTGATGAGATAGAAAAGCATTTCATTTAGTCTACTATATGAATAATAGGAAAGTGAAGAATAATGGGAAAATGGGAGATAAAGGCTATATAGGAAAGTAGAGCTAGAGAATTAAAGCTTTTGTTAGTGGAGACATACATATTGTGGTTTTCTAATTTCTTGATTCCAAAAGTTTGGTATATATGTTTTTATTCCTTTTCCAGCACTTCCCTTTAAAGTTTTCCAAATTTGGAGGGAAAAACTTTATCATATTTGTTCCCTTTTGCTATATATATGTACCTTTTCTTTTGTTTCAATTTCCTCTTACTTCTCCTTTAAATTTGGGGTTGAATAGTATTGCTCAAATTATTAATATGTAAGGCTTTTTTTGATAATAACATACAAAATAATAAGGAAAATGATGTATTTTTATGAGAAGTTGGAAAAGAAGTTGAGGGGTGAGATGCCTTCTTTCTTTTTCTTTCTTCTTTTTTTAATGGAAAAAATTTCTTTGAGTAATGGTGAAAAAAAAAATTCACACAAAATAAAAAAGGATAGAAAACATTTACTAATCAAAATGGGGAGCATCTCTCCACCTGCTCAACTTGTTTTTTAACTTTCTACATAAATTAATTAATTTTTTTTATCGTTTTTTATCTTTTTATCATACGAACTTTAAATGCATGAAAAATATATAATTAATGTAGGTTGTATGAAAGTGATGATTTGGAAGAACCAAATAAATATTTTCTTGAAGAAGTTGAGGGAGAAGGAATAATAATAATAATAATAATAATAATGATGATGATGATGATGATGATGATGATGATGACGAGGATGATGATCGAGGCATTATATCTATCATTAGATGTTTGCTTACATATATACATATGTATGTGAAAAATGAGAAAGATGGAACAAATAGGCCACATGCCATGCTGACATGCATGTTATGTTCATCTCCCACTCCCCCATGCTTATTCACATGCTCTCATCTTACACTCCCTTTGACCAATCATTACCAAATTTATTTATTATTATTATTATTATTATTATTATTATTATTATTATTATTATTATTATTATTATTATTATTATTATCATCATCATCATCATCATTATCATCATATTAATAGTATTATTAGTGTCTAATTAGCTAGCTAGAGACTTAATATGAAATCTCAATTGCTGATACCCACCACGTGATAGCGTAATTAACAATAAGTTTCAACTCAAGACCCCTTGTCTAATCTGACAAAGAATGTAATTAGCTAGTATAAGAATACTGCATTTTTTTACTTTTTGTATCTTAAATTACTAATATATATATATGTGTGTGATCCGCGAACATATCACGTGTATATATAAAAATTAAAAACCCAGGATATGTCTTACGGTTTTAGTTTTTGCTTTATGGACACTAGATTGACTAACACGCATACGCAATACGTATGTGACTCGATTATATCTAATTTGAATCAATAATTAAAAGAAAATTGGTAAGTGACTATGTCTTAAGTTTTTGTTTAATCTGTTTCATGATTTCACATCTAAAGTTCAAATCCTATTGCAAGCAATCTTTTGAATCATAAGTGACAAAATTTCATGACATTTCCCCAAATTCTACCGCTTTTGAATCAAAAGTGACACAATTTCATGACATTTCCCCAAATTCTACCGAAATGACAAACATGTGCAAATTAATATCATTGATATGCATATAACTAAGTTTGGAACGATCTCCACTTAGTCAATCAACTCAAATATCATGTCGCGAAGAGAGTTGACAACAAAGTGAATTCGTAGGGTTTGTACAGAAAACTCAAGATCAACCAAAGGGGCTTGTGTGTGAACCATATTTAATTGATAATCAAGTATTGATTATGTTCCATATATATATATCAACATTTGGTCCATGCACGCAAAAGTTTGACGTAGTTTTATACCAGTTGAAATTTGTCATGATTTTATACAATGGTACAGATTTGCAATTTTTGGTAGAAAGATAAAATGCAGCTATTCAGTTCACTAATTAAACTTATGTATGTAATTTGTAATAAATGTTGGTATATGTCATTCTATGATCGATAATTTCATGTCAAATTATGAAATATTTACATGCTATGAAAGTCACTCTTATTGTAACCGTTGAATGACAACTATTAATTATTAACCCAAGTCTTAGACGGTATTTATTATTTAATTTCGATATATAAATGATACCGATGTGATTAATTTGTAATATCTATAAAAGACGTGCACGAATAAGATTGATGTTAGTCAAATTAAATATGTTGGCATTTAAGGTGAGTTTGAAAACTTGCACATATCCAAACACAAGGAAACACGCAGCAAGAGAAGGAATCATCATACTTTATGAGCAGAATATATATATATATATATATATATATATTGAATAATATCTCACATAAAATGATGCGTTATTTATTGGATTGATTAAATAATTATATTTTTGACTAGATCGGATTAAATTCGAATACGTGTTTAGATCCGGTTAGATAACAATAACAACCGTAGCAAATGATAATACATAAACAATTGCACGACGTTAAGAGGTAATGTTGTTCAACAATTATCTGAGAGTATCTACTTATGATTTTATGTGTGCATGGGTGTTCTTTTTATTAGAAACAAAAAACAACGGAAAAGCTCTTGTAAAAGAGTAGAAATTTGATTGAAAAATGCAAGTAAGCTAACAACTAAAGGTAGTCATCCCCAAACAATTATCTCACAAAAAGATGTTTTAAACCGCCCCTTCGAAATTTGAACAATGCTTGATCGAAGTGTCACTTTGCACTTGTATAATTGTATTAAGTAGAGCCATCTTTTATTTGAAATTGTTTCGGTTCAATCCAACGGGACATGGGCCTATCCGTGCTGTAAATAATTTATGTACTAATGTTATCGCATATTTATTTGAATTTTTTTTTTAAGTAATGTAGAGGCTGATATTTCACATGAAGAGGGTCAATGAGGTTTGGTTGAATTGATAATACGTTACTTGTAAGGTTATTTTTTAATATTATTAGTTTTTTTGGGTGCGCAATCTGTATTACTCATTATAAGTATCTGTTAAGTCTTGTAGCAATACCTTAAACTGAAAACCTATAATATATTATTTTTTTTGGCCTAACTTTTTGTAAAAAGAATAAGCAATGAATGCATAGGATAATTTGTAAATAAGTGGGACAAACTTTTGGAATCACATATGTGATCTATAATACAAATCAAAGTACATTTTAGTGCTTATGACATGACTACGGTTTTTTAAATCGGATGGCCACAAAAGTTTTAAGCAAATCCAACGATGAAGATTAATATTTGGCATATACGATTCATTTTTCACTTTAAAGTTATAAACACAATTACGGTCCCACGCTCTTCTTCCCCCGAAAATTTCTCTCCTTTCTCTATTCACATTCGTCTATCACTATTTATCTAGGGTGTTCTTGTTTACACCCACATAAACATTCTACTCACCCCACCATTTACTAAAAACTTGACATATTAAATTGTAATAATTAGCCAAACATGCCTTCATCATTGCTGACTAAACTTGGCCCTAGAATACAACTGACGGCCTAAACTTTGCCTTTCGGTCTATTAACTAAGAATTAAGAACCTTCTACCATCGGTGCAATTGCTTGTTCGTAGAATCATTAATGCCGGATTTCTGGAACTTCGATAAGCATTGGTAACCCATTGCCAAGATAAAGTAGCGAATTTGATTCCTAATTTTTTAAACCCTTCTATGTATACACATTAGCAACGCAGAAATAATTATATCAAAACACTCAAATTTAAAATTGAAACAATTTTCTAATTCCCTGTCTCATTCTTTTATTTTGTTCACGTACGGTTGTTGTTGGATTTATTTTAGGAGAGATATTTTAATATATATATAGAGAGAGAGAGATAGAGAGAGGAGCATTAGTCAAATTCAATGGGGTTGGCCTCGGGACAGAGCAACAATTATAATCTATAAGATTATGGTCGATGTTGCAGAAGAGATGCCATCGTTAAAAAATCGTTGCTCTTTGCGCTTTCAAAGGTGCTCATCTAATCACAATCTTTCCAATCAATTAGTTTAATCCTAAAATTAAAATTTAAAGCTTTTACTATCACTTCCTTTAAATTCTATATATCGCAAACTGACATTCAAACAACACCCTCATGAAAAATCCAAATGGAAAAATGAAAAAAAGAAGAAGAAAATTTTCTCTACACTTTCGAAGCATGCCAATGAAAAAAAGAAAAAGGAAATCTCCTCTGCACTTTCGAAGCATGCCAAATTCAATGAATTTTTTTCATCATTGAATTTTTAAAATTTAAAGATGTATTACCTAATTATTAAGATTAAAGAATTAAACTGTGTTTTTAGGGATTTATGTTTATTTAGACTTCTTTATTTTTTACTCTTTTTGGGAATCGACCAATCAACGGAGGTAATTAAGTGTTAGTTTCGTTTCAAGCAATGGAGTTTAGTAATTATGGATGTACGTTTTGAAAATAACAAAAGAAGATCTGGAATTTTGCTGGAATTTAAGGTGTTTTCGCCCAAGAACATGATACCCGCAAAGAGATGGTTAAAAGGGGTTTTAGTGCCTTGTTTGGCTTTGTAAATATTGGTGGGTGAGTAGAAAGGAATTGAAAGAATCTAATGGGGTGAGTTGCAAGTTTCCTCAAATTGGGGTGAGAAGACTAAATTGGTGGGTTCATTTAAGAATACCCTTTATCTATCAGAGTATTTTTAATAGTAGTGTAAAAATTAATTTTTAAATTATACATATCAATTCATTTTTATAAAAAACTTAAATACTAAAAAAATATGCTCCAATAGTAATTTTATAAAGTCATGTGTAAATTTTAAAAGAACTATAGGATGCAAACACTAGTCAACTATCAATTTAAGCAATTTATTATTATTTTTTGTTGAATTGTTTTCTAAATAATTTTATAGTCGCAATGGATCTTAATTTGTAGGTATTGATGATCATATTTCAAATATATAATTTTTATTAAGATCCATATTTTACATTTGAAGTTATTATATTTTCGAAATTTATTTAAAAGATGAAGAGAGAGATCAAAAAATGATGTGGCATTGTAAATAGATGTGTATTTTACACAATCATTTTACATAAACTTATATTTTAAAAGACTACTGGACATAAAAAAATTATAAATTGTGTAAATTTTACATAAAACAAAAATATATAAAACTGTTGGAGATTGTGAACCACACCATTCAAACTCTTAATTTTTTTTTAGTGAATATGAAGGGTTATTTTTTAAAAATTTTATTAATTTCTAATTATATACTTTTATTATCTTCATTTCTTTCTTTTTTTTATATGATTTAAGTATCTTCTTCCGAAAAAAAATACTTTTTTACAATATATATTTTAAAATACTTTTTTTTTTAATTTAAGAACTTAGTTGACCATTTTGTTGGAAAAAAAAATTTGCAAAGCACTCATCTCCCGAATTGATTCACACATATCTAAGGTGAAAAATTGATCTTGACCCAAAAGTAATTTTGCATTTCTTTTATTCTCTTTCCCTAACCCTCTCTCGCTCCTAATTTTCTCCGTTCTCTCTCTTACTTTGGGAAAAAAATTTCTCTAAACTTACACTCTCTTCCTCTCTATAATCCATATCATTTTTCATAGAAGAACCATTACCTCACCACTTGTCGGCACCATCCAGCCATTGCACGCATACTCATTTAACTCGGCAAAAATAATTTATCTATTGTCTTCCTTTTTATCTTTACTTTTTCCTTTTTAATTTTTATTTTTACTTGGTCTTCAATGTGAATGGCAGAGGTATGGCCAAATATATGGCTGTGTGGTCTATTCCACTTAGTCTATAATTTTTAATATATCCAAAAAGTATATTAAAAATTTATAGAGTAAAATGTATATTTGACACTACTAAAATTCATATAAAACAACAACAAGCTAGCGGTGGAGTCAAACAGAGTCAATTTTCATACATGATTAAAATATAACAATTTTAAGCATGCATGCAACCATTAAAGAGTAACAGTTAGCAGATTGCCTTAACAAATAAACATTAACATATAATGCATTGTTAAATGGGTCCACTTAAAAAAATTTATGGTAACACTACTGCAGTAAGTGGGGCTGTTTTGGTTGTGTCCATGGCAATTAAAGTGCTACAAACATATCGAAACTGAAGAAATTGAACTACCAACTCTAAACTTATTATTAATTGTCCACAAGGTTAGAAATGGATCTTCTCATCTAAATAATTTTAATACAATACTTGAATTGAAAACTAATTAAGAGGAAAATATGTTAGACTTATTCTTAAATTCAATTATCAAATTTTAAAAGTTGAAAAACTAAGAATTCAATTGGTCTCAAAATAAGAGAACCACTCTATGGATTGTTGGTCAAGGATTTGGGAGAAGATGGTGGAGGATTGGAACTTTGCTATTGTTAGTTGAGAACCATTCTATCACTTAGGTTAAATATTATATCTAGATTTTAAAAACTGAAACTCGGATTATATTTAACATATATGTATTCAATATTAATATTCTAAAATTGAAAAAATAACGTATACAAGAAAAAAAGAAAGAAAGAGAGAATTAGAGACATATTTAAAAGAACTGGTCATTCAACCAATTAAAATAACGGAAATACAAATACTAGTAAAATTCTATTTTTTGAGTTATATAAAATATTTTTAACGATATAGTATCGAATATGACGGGTATAATCTAATTAAGTAGAGCATCGGGATACGCAGATATAGATAGAGACGGGGATTAAAGATAAAATTATATCAGGAGACTTGAGTCAACCCATTTTGGATGTTTTCTCTTTCTCTCTTCCCACATAAGTTAAGATACATATATATATATATACATATACGGGAACGATCCGACACGGATCAGTCTGTATGGACTATTTTTTTTTATGATAATTTTATGTTATAAAAAATAATTTTTAAATGTTTTTATTACTAAAAACCATCGTAAAAAGATTGATTTATAAAAATTGAGCTGTATCAAAAATAAAATATATATATATATATATATCTAAGTGAGGATTGAGTGCGTGCATGTCAATTCTCACTTTTGTTTATGTGTTCTCACTTGCAAAATCTTGTTTTTTTTCGTTCTCTTTATTTTTTTTATTTTTTCCTTCTCTAGAAAGATAAGGATCCAAATTTTCTTTTCAAAGATTAGTTGCAAAAGCGGGAAATCATCATTTTGGCCTTCTATCTGTCAATAAATTAATAATAAAGAGGAACAACATGCAAGACACTTTGTGGTTCAAGTATTTTGAAATTTTAAATTAATAAGTTTTTTGATAATAACATAAAGAATAATAAAAATAATTATTTAATTTATATATAAAGTAAAAATATAAGTTAAGTCATGTAATGATACACTCTTCACATCATACTCTTTTTTTAAGTAAATGTCTTTCATTTTTTTAGAAAAAAAATTCTCAACTCTTAAAGAAAAAATTTCAATAGAAAAAGTTAAAAAGTAAGAAGACGTCTCGTCACATGCCTTAACTTATTTATTAGCTTCTCACAAAATTAATAATTTTTGTTTTTATTTTTCATATTATTATCAAACAAACCATAAAAGTAAAGATTTAGTTATCCTCTACTTCAAGAGGATACAAATTTTATGTTTTTCGATCAATAATATCCTTCGTAGGTGATGGGGAGAATAATTGGACTATTCTAACCCGCCAAGCACATGAAGACACGTAGCAATCTACGTCAGCAGTCTAGCATATCAGGAAGAGGAAGGCTCTAGGAGCTCGTTTCAAGGGCCACATGAGCTCTGGAGCTCCTGGAAGTTTGTGCAACGGGCCTAAGGATTGGTTTCGTTCCACAAGTAGTGGAGTTCGTGAACCATAGCCCTTTCAGCGAGCTCTGGAGCTCTCTCCCAGACGGTCATGTCAGAGTAGGTGATAAATAGCATGGACGGCTGCTGCCAACACTACCAACGCTGCGAAGCTTCCTCAACTTCATCAAATGCAAACCAGCTGCATTCAATACAGCGAAATTAATGGAGAAATAAGGTCAGAGTTGATATTGATTAAAGCATGGCCCCAGACCTGCTCTGGGAGCTCTGACCACGCAACTCCTCCAGTCATATATATAGAAGAAGCATTTACTTCTTCCAACCAACCAAGTTCCAATTAAGAAAAATCAAGCTTCTAGTCAATAACGATCAGAGAGAAGCAAGAGAATTATTAAGCACTGCCATAGGTGTGAGATACCGAGCTCCCCAATCCGCTTCGTAGTTTTTGAACCAAAGAGATTAAACTCTGGATAGTTTATCATTCCTCTTATTGTAATAATGCGAGAATATAATAGCTAAAGAGACTTCTGTGAGTTTGTAATAGTTGTTTGTTTATCATCAATACAAGAAAAACCGAGCTCATAGCTCTATTCCAAATGGGATGACTAACATGTATTGTCATGCGAGGTCAACCTCCTCTCTAAATCTTTAACTCTCTTAAATTCAACACATTTACCATTTCAATTATTTGATATAATCATTTGACTGTGTGGTCTAATATACCCCTCCAGCCTTTAGCACCAACAGTAAGTATTTAAATATAAAATTAAAAGTAAAACAAGAATATCTTATATTTTTAATTAATTATGTTTTGATACATGATGACCCTATTTATAAAGTCATGTAAAGAAGATAGGTAGGGAA
The DNA here is from genome assembly GCA_021464415.1 of Lonicera japonica. Taxonomy (NCBI): domain Eukaryota; kingdom Viridiplantae; phylum Streptophyta; class Magnoliopsida; order Dipsacales; family Caprifoliaceae; genus Lonicera; species Lonicera japonica. The sequence goes on from CM038469.1 coordinate 62,528,145, forward strand.
GAATAAGGAATCCTAATAAAATAAGTAAAGTTAATATACATCTAATAATCAACTATAATATACTATAACACTCGCCTTCAAGTTGGTGCATAGATATTAAACATGCCCAACTTGTTGATCAACCTGTAAAATATTCTGTTAGAAACAGCCATTGTGATTACATCGGCTACTTGATCTTCCGAGTGGATATAAGGTACTACAACTACGTTTTCTTTCAATTTCTCTTTAATAATTAATCTATCCATTTTCACAAAATCTAATTTATCTTTTATGTTGAACTGGATCATGAGCAATATTACACGATGCCTTATTATTATAATATAACATCACAGGTTCTCTTAGTGGATAACCTATATCAGTCAATAGCAACTCCAACCACAATAATTTTTTGGATTATTATAGCCATTACCCGATATTATGTTTCAGCACTCAAACAAGAAACAACATTATGTTTCTTACTTTACCATGTAACAAAATTTTCAACAACAAACTTAAAATATCTTAATGCAAACTGCCTGTCACTTATATTTTCGGCCCAATCAATATCATTGTATCATTCAACATTCAAGAAATCACAGTTCTTTGTAAATAAAATCCTTTTTCCTGGAGTTCTCTTCGGATAATTAATAATCTTCATAGCAGCTCGCATATGCTTATCTGAATGATTATGCATGAACTAACTCATTATACTCAATGCATAAAAAATGCCAGACTTGATATGTGCTAAGTATATTAGGCTTCCTACTAATATCTAATAATGCTCTTTATCGACCGGCACTTGATCGGCTTTAATTCTCCAACTTCAAACATTATTCCACGGGTGTATCTGATGGCTAGTAAGCAGACATTCCAGTTTTACTTAGTAAATCCAATGAATACTTTCTTTGAGATAAAAAGATGCCCTTTGAAAATCTGAACACCTTAATTCCCAAGAAATACTTTAATTCGCCAAAAGTTTTCTTCTCAAACTCCCGAGATAGATCTACAATGTTTCTCGTTCACATGGATCATTCGGTGATAACCATGTCATTAACATAAATAATGAGTGTTGTAATCTTTCCATGACATTTCTTCAAGAACAATGTATAATCATAATTGGTCTATTCTCATTGATCCAGTGAATCTCCCAAACTAAGCTCTTGGAGATTATTTCAAGCCATACAAAGAAAGCAATACTTGCACAATGTTAATTTTTGCCAATAGCGTAAATGTCTTTAAATAATTGATCACATGTGTCTTTATATAACTTCTCACTACTAGTCTTGTTTTGAATATTTTGATAGTTTCGCCTACCTTATATTTCACAGTGTACACCCATTTGCAACCAACACATTTTTTCCATACTAGTGTGAGAATCCTGACGAAACCCTCGTCGACCTTTTTGGAGCACAAGCCTTTTGCTTGTTCTCTTTCTATGTTCAAAGTTGTTAATACGTTTTCTGCAAAAACGGACAAAAAATATAAATGAACCCAAACATGGTACAAGTACGATATACATAACCAAACTAGAAACGGGAGTACGTTACGATAATAAATAGGTGTTAAGCACCCATATTACCCTTTCGATTTCTAGATGAACATGCTCATTTTAATTTTTTATATTGTTTCTTTACGGATTTTGGGCCAAATACATGTGCGTGAGTTGTTATTTTAGTAAGGCATATGTCCTACTGATTTCTGCTTGTAAGATACCCCTAGAGGACTAATGATCGATATGTCCTATGGCTAACCCGATCGACTTGCTGACATTTGCAAATGGACGATCGATCCTGGGGGCCTCTGTCCAGATTTCTCTATTTTTTTACGATGTACAATTCATGTAAATCATGGAAATGAAGGCGAAAAGCAGTAAACAAGTCCCAATGAAGTTTATGCATATCTACATCCGATATAGTTTAGTTTAGGCTTATTTAAACATGTGTTGCTGTACTTAAACATTATTTACATAATGTATAACATATATGTACATATACGCATTATTGTAGAATGACTACACCATATTAAAAATGAAGATTATACTTATGCGAATAAAAAACTTTCAAAAAAATATATGTGTTACAAGTTTTGGCTAGTCTAAGATTTCAAATACAATAATTATAAATGAGTTACGAAGTCTTTACTCTCATAGTACTTTATTATAGTGTGATTCGCTGTCTAGAAGAGGAGCGTTTTTGCCATGAAAATCACGAGCTACACTCCCTTCGGGACAAGTGTATTTCATAGATCAAATTTTCACCTTACAAAATATTTTATGTGTAAAAAAGCCAACATTTGCTTTGAATCAAGCTTTACCTTATATAACAGCAGCGGATTTCAGTCTCATAGGCTAAATGACCTGTTTAGGTTGGTTAAGAACCTGTTTATAACTAATTGAACTGATCAAAGATTACTGGGGTGAACCAATCAAATTTAAACCAGATGATGTGGTGATCGAGATTAGGTTTGACGTGGAAGCTTGACTAATGTGGTAGATGACGTGGTGGTTGGGCTCATATGGCGTGGAGGTGGTTCGGGTTTTATGTAGAGATGATTGTCACCCTCTGACACCAAATTAAAAGCAAGACATAGATATTTGTATTCCTAATTAATAATGATTTGATATAAAAGGACCCTATTTATAGGGTTATATATAAAATGAAAGATAAAAAATGAATAAAGAAATTTAATATAATAAGGAAACTTAATAAACATCTAATAATCAATTATAATATATTCTAACATATAAAACCTCATTTTTTAAGAATATATATATGTATATAATTCTCATATATTTAGCAAACTAGTTATACTACTTATCTACTAATTACATGCTTTCACATATCAATTTGAATTATTTTATCACTATTGTGGATGTTCTTATATATATAATAGACTAACATATTATGCCTTTTTTATCTATATTTATGTAAACGTAGATATGTGTATTTTCATGCTATTCACCTCAAAAAAAGAGGGACTCATACCACGAATATTAACCAAGAATAAGTGAAGTGAAAAAACAAAAAGCTTATGTTGCAAATAAACTAAAAAAAACAAAAAATGTTGAAAAAAGATGGAACTGCAAGTGACTAATTATTATGCCACACAAGACTCATACCACGAATATTAACCAAGAATAAGTGAGCAAAGTTGACATTTAACAAATCTAACTAGGCTCTCTAGTTGTGACAAGTATTCTAGGGGCTATAACCATCATTCGCGAAGCTATCAATGCATTTATGATCAATCGCAAAGTTTAAACTTCGGCCAACACCATTACAATGGACATGGATATAATTATGATGGTCGTAGACATTTCATCACTGGAGGCGGAATACATAATATTGTATTATGATGTAATATTGTATTACTAAGTGTGACAAGCAAACAAATATTAGTATTTTGATGTAGACTATATAATTTGTACTAAACTAAATGGTATTATACTTATCTAATTGATCCATCTTATTAATCTAGTATTTTAAAAATCTTCCATATTCCTTTCATAATTTTTTAGACTTTTTAAACAACAAATTAATGTACGTGTATCGCGAAAACCGATACTAATACTAAAACTTAATTAAAATTTAAATGACCAAAACCGCGAAATTAAAACATGGTAATTGGTATCCATGCATGCAATCTCTCCCTATCTAAATTAATATGCGGCTCCTTGATGATAACGTCAAGCCCCTCTTACAACAAGACAAGTAAAAGCTAATTAACCACTTTTTGCATTTGGGGTGGAAAGAAAGTCGTTTTTTAAATAAATAAATGAAGCAACAGCAGCTTATACATGTAGGTCGCTAGATTTTATTATATATGTGCAGCTTGAAAAAAGTGCTAAAAACATAAAATTATGTCTTCTTAAAATTCAAAATAGAGATAAAAAGACAAATTAACCATAAAATTTTATCATCTTTATTTATGTTTTAATTAGTTCTCACAGGATCAGAGGGGGCTGGTTATGTGTCAAGACATTATTTATAGGGAAAGAGGGAACTAAAAAACAAAAGAATTCTTGTCCTAGCCCGTAAGCCACCAATTAAGTCTACTACCATATCTTGGTTCTTGCATGATACAGGGGCTTTCCAAGCCTGATGTTAACTGTTGTCCCTGATCACGTACCCTAATTAAGTCACCCCTTAATTACGACACATTCCTACCTCTTAGACCCCTGCCGCCATCTCGATCACGGCCTTTGTTCGTATGTATAGAGAAGTGACAATTAACGAGTTTCAATACTACAAAAAGATTTTCAGCATTTGCTTTATCACAAAAATTCAGTGTGCCCTAACCACGTACTAATGATATGGATGGATTCTTTTCAGACTGAACAATCTGTATTCTTCAATATTACATTCTTTAAGGATAAAAGAAACAAAAATATGCATACAAAAGAAGAGAAAGAAGAAAAACACACACACACAGACAATTATGGAATATATGAAGCCATGCACGCTCTTTAATTAATACTCATAACAATCGCACAATTGTTTTGATTCTGAATATAGTATTAGCAATGATGACTTTGTATATATAATTAGCTCATTACGTTTGCATATTTTTATGGTAGAGTAGAACTTTGATAACATAGAAATTACCAATATTCTAAAAAGCGCTAGGCGGACCTAGCCTAAGGAGGCCACAGAGCTAATTAGGCGCTAGGCAGTTATTTTTTAATATTTTTAAATATAAATAAATGTATATAATACTTGTAAAAAGCATAAACAAACGAAACATTGTCATTAGGTTCATTGTCCAAAACAAAATTAAACACGAGATCACATTCATATGAAATTATCAATTTATTTTAAGCAGCAGCAGCAACAAAAACAACAATAATAATAAGTTAGTGAAAAGAAAAGCCAACAACAAAAGAAAAATAAGAAGAAAGTTCAAGATAAGATTGTGGAAGTAAGGTAGCATGAAGTGTTTGTAACTAGTCAAAGTGAGCTCTTCTTGAACGTCTTGTAGCGATTGTAGTTGTTTGCTAGGGTTTCGTTTCAATCGGAAGAATGGAAGATGAATTTACTTATGATAATTGATAGATTGTATCCAATTTTTAAAATGATCATTTTTTAACAAAAAGTGAAATAGGCAGCTCCTTAAATACAGGAAAAAATAAATAAATAAGTCTATCCGCCTAATCACCCTCCTAAATTCGCCTAATTTATCCCCGCGCATAATCACCCGCCTAGGCACTAATTGAGGCACTAAGCGGGAACATTAAAATTACACAAGACTGTCACCACTAATACAAAGGTTGATAATATCATTTATAAATATCGAATAAGAAATCTCCTTGTTACGAGTAGGCTGGCCTTCTAAAATAAATTGGCTCGAAAGGTAAGGTAAACGGGTGCGGATGCTTACGTCGCCTCAAGTAATCTTAGCTACATTCTGCAAAAGTTTACTGCAAGGTGTACCTCCTCAACTGCAATTGCGTTATGCTTGCTTTTATACACCGTCATAATGTTGAACTGCAAGGATAACATACGATGTTGATTGTTGGGTTCTTTTATCACTTACCTCTATAGACAGGCTAAACATCTTCAAGCGACAATATGCTTAAAAAAAAGACAAAAGTCCACTAATTCCTCGTCCAAGCCATGCCAAAGTACCAAGCTACTGGCCATCGTCTTTGAAAATAAAACCAAAACCAAATATAGTACTTACCTCTGTCTCAGCTTCAACTTCAAATTTTTCGTTCAAGATTTAGTTTGTTCCAAGAATCCAAAACGGTAATTTCATATGGAAAGTTATTTCTAAAGTGAATTTAGCATGTTGGGACTCAACTCGAACCAGCACTTGAAGCATAACTTTGTACATGATGCCTAACTTAGATCATAACAAAATTAGGATGAATGATCCCCAGTCTGTTTTTTACGCACCTAACTAGATATTTAAAAAGCAATGATAAATATGGTTATCATGTTTCAGAACAAATCCTCTTCAATTTACAAATTTTTTTGATGATGCATCAACTAGTAACAAAAACCTAATTTGCAACAGTTCTATTTACATTGTCTTCATTGTATTTAGTATACATCCTTGTCCAAATAATGGGGTCACAAACAGAATTAAAATGACGACTACTTTTCCACAACAAAAGTTTGCTTTCCATTGGTTTTACATTATACCTACTAGCTTTGGTAAATTATCTTTTGAAAGATAATTGGTGAATCTAAAATCTATTCAGCATACTATTAGCAACACAATAAAATAATTAACAACTACACAGAGTCCTCATTCCAATAAAATAACATATAAGGTTGATTCATAATAGTGAAATGGGAGGAAATAAAAATATAACACAAAATTCGTTTCCAATTGGTAGCAAAACAAGTGTCTTCATCTTCCAAACAGAACTCAATTCAACTGAACCAAAAAAGTAGCAAATTGTGCATCACAGGAAATTGTGGTAGAACCCAATAATAAACATACTTAACTCAACCAAAAACAAAAAGGCAGTTCATATTGATCCTAGAGGTTCTTAGGAAGGCTTTCAACAATCCAAAAAGGCAAGATCGCACCCTTAATCACCCTTTCTCCTGAAGGAGCACCCCTCGGTGAGCCTGGCACGGCCTCCTGTGGGCTGGCATAACACCGTCTGGCAGTTTCCGCATACCACAACAGTTTGGGAGTGACTGAAAACAGTTGTTCTGCAATTCTCACAAAACATCTTGTTTAGCAACTTATCTTATGATATCTTTTAAGTTGCAATAACTCCAACAACAAAGGGTGCAATTGACACGTTACACCAATAATGATTTCAACAAATTGGAATTGATGAATTACATGAAAACATTATACACTACTATTAAAACCATAAAGAAGGTTGGGATTGATTTGCTTGCATTGAAATTATTTGAACAACCTGAAATAGTTCTACATAAAAACATTACACGCTATTGAAAACTTGAGGGGACTGATTGCTTACGATTAAAAAATAAAATTGTTGTTTTTACATTACAATCTCTCCTAGAAGGTATAAAACATTGTGTGGTTGAGATTACAAGATGCTTTTTCAAGGGGGGCATAGTGCCTTCAGCTCGGGTTAACATGGGTATTATATACAAATTGTTGAAAACTTGGGAGAGGGGCAGTGCTAAGAACACAGCCCTCTTTACTTCGTTTTACCTCCTCAATGCATACGAGGAGGATCAATAGGCACATATTCACTGCATTTGCGCCGAATCAGTGTTGGGTACCAAAAGAAAATATACTGGCTCAAAAACCATATACTGACTCAACACATATGTAGCAAGTATGCGCCTATTTTTTTCATCACATATGAGGTTAAACCATGTGAAGAGGTATGTGTATTTAGCAGCAGCCAGGGAGACAGGGGGGTTTGGGCCTGATTTGCGTCAATTGAAAACATTTGAACCCCGAGGAACTCACTCAAAACTTCATGGGGGTGGGAGGTAGTGTGGGCTTACAAAAAAAAAAGGCACAAACAAGATACTGCAACATGTAATTAAAATCAAAATCAAAATGTAAAATACGGGAAGGTTTAAATCAAGAGCAACTAAAAATATGGAAAAGATGCAATTTCGAGTTTTAAATGGAAAAGAATTGCAATCAAACAAAACCATAAATAAATAGAAATAAAATCAACAAGGATGTTATATATGAATTAGACTATAGTAGTACTTACATGTTGAAGCAGCCTTGGCATTTCACATCCTTCACAATAGAAAGAGAAACAGGGCACATCAATAAAGGGAGATTAAGCAAACAAGAATTATAGCAAATAAAGGAAGAATGATAGCAAACAAGAGAGGAGAGTACCATGAAGAAGGAATTGGGGGATTGGACGAGACGCTTGAGCTTGTGCTTCCTCTTCTCAATATCTGCTGGTGGGTGCAGTAAATCGATATCGTTTGGCAGAACCTATCCCATTTCATTTACAAAAAAAAAAAAAGTCAAATAAATTTGTTAAATCTCTTTCTCATCAATTGAGAAATGTCATTCAATTAGTTCCAAATATAAGCAGGTATGATCAAACGAAATGAAAAGTGAAAGCCAGAGATATAGATCTGAACAATGAAAGAAGACTTTCGTAGGGAAAATTCACCATCTTGATTGAGGGTTTGTTAGAGAGAGAGAACAGTTGAAAAACCCTTGAAAGAAAGAGAGGAACTTCGAGCTGCTGCTTGCTTGTTCGACTAAAGAGAAGAAACCCTAAAGATTTCGTTGAATTTATATAAGATAGAATAGAATGTTGATGGAGGCCTGCCGTTATATCTTGGCCGTCCAATTCCCCAAAACCTAAGTGGGTTTAAAGGCAATAAATAAATAGATTTGCCTATCGCCCAAACACAAATGTTACATAAGCCCACGTTATATCATTGGGCCTTGTCCAACGGTCTATTTACAAGCCCGCACAATTACCTAGTGTTCTCATGTTTAAAATTTTTACAAGAGTATTTTATCATGAAAATTTTACTCTTTTTTTGTTCTGAAAAAAAATAAAAATAAATAAATAAATAAATTTATTCATCAATTTTAGATGAATTGCCCCCGCATTTCTTTTTCAAATAATCAATATCCCAATTATTGTTTTGTTCTTATGTTTTAGTTAGGTTGAAATTCAAAATAAACTTTTTAATTTGTTATAAATGGAATAACACATAATAGAGTTAATGGATCTCCAGTAATGCATATTTTGGTTTTTTGTAACATTTACACAACTCGTAAAGTTTCAAGCTTTAGTATTCTCTTAAATTTGGGTTTTGTATAAAATACACTCCAATTTTATAATGTTAGCTTTCTTTCTCTCCAATTTTTTTATAATATTTTAAAATATAATAACTTTTAATATAAAATATAGATTTTAATAAAAATTATACATTTAAAATGTACTCTTCAAAACAGTAAATCAAGATATATTATCATTATAGGAATATTTATACAAAAATTCAAGAAAAAGAGTAATAAAAAATTGCTCAAAATTGGATTAAGCATGCGTTAGTATCTTATTCGTTCGTTTAAATTTTACGTAACAGTTTATAAGACTACCATTAATTTCAAGTTTCATGTAAAAGTAACTTGACACATAAAATTTACGCAACGAAATTAAGATGGTCTTTGTGCACATCAAGCATTAAAGAAAAGATATATTAATTAGGTAATATGTGAATGACAAAACCAAAGAAGGAACACATCAGTCGCAAAATTTAATAGCAACAAAATTATCACTCCCTCCCATTTTAAAGTAGTCCCAACCTCTTTTTTGTTTTTTATCCAAATTGACACTCATTTTTCTTAGAAGAAACAATCAATAAAATACGTTGTAATTTTTTATCATTAATTATAGTGTTGTATCAAATTGACAGGGAGGGACTTCAATATCAAGATCACCGAGGGGAGTAGCCAGGTTAAAAAAATATATATATGACAAAAGAAAAAGATGAGAAAATAAGAGCAAGAACACTTGATATACAATATTATACATGACACATAGTTTAATAGTTATGGAGCATATAGTCTAACCAGCATTCCCCAATTAATATTATTACATGGACAGAGATTAAGGGCCGTACTTAAAATAAAAGGTCAGTCCTAAAATCGTTACCAGAAAACTAAATTATATATCACTGCTGCCGAAGAAGAATCTTCGCCTTCTTGAATGCTGCCTCTGCCCTATGTAGATCCTCTTCCCTCTGCTGATAAATCTTCAAAGCTCCACCAGCCGCCTCAGAAGCAAATTCAGACTCCGCCTTGGCTTTTGATATCTTAATAAGTTTGCTCTCAAGATCCTGATTTTCGGCCCTATAACACACCAAATCCGCCTCAATCTCAAAAAGCATGTCCCTAATACTGGCAGCCTTTTCATCAAGCAATTTGATGCGCTGTTTAGAAGCATCTAACTCGGCTATAGCTTTGGCATGATCGCGAGAAACATCATCTAACCGGCTTTTCTCACGATTGTACCACTCAACAAGCTCCTTAGAAGAACGGTCGTTGGAGACAGACCGCTCGAGTTCAGCTAGAGATGATGCACGGTTAATGAATTCCAGCACTCGCTCACGAAAGTGTAGGAAATTCATTGAGTTTGGGAAATTCATAGAGAGTTGGTCCAGAGCGTCAAAAGTAGTATTTGCCTCCTCGGCCATTGACATGTGATTGTGAAAATCCATCGACTCTAGAAGTGCTAGAAGCTCGTTCTGGAGCTCCATTGCTGCTCGCCCAAAGCTCTTGAAAATCGCATCACTCATAACACTGCTTCCTACCACTCTTGATGGCTCCCAATGTACAACACTTGACAGCTGAGAATCTTTACCGCTACAAAGAGATGATGCATTATCCGCATTTTGAGGGACAGAAATGGGATTGAAAGAAGGAAAAACACCTGCAGAAAGAGGGGGGAAAAGGACAAAAACTCAGGTTATCTGGTTTTGAACTTGCCCGTGCAAAGTGCAAACATACTGAAAATTGAAAGCTCAAAACAAGAGGTGGGTTGAAAAGACAAAACAAATGAATATATATAGTCATACAACAAAAAAGGAGCTTGGGTGCAGGAATCATCAAGCCGCAAGACGGAGAAAATTGGAGCCTCCCCAACCAGTCGCCGACATAAAAACCTAAATTTCGGTCCATTGCAGCAGTCAACAAACAATTTTCTCTCAATGGCATGGAGTTGCTATCCAGCGTAGATGCACCAGACTCGAAAGAAGCACAAGGGCCTGCATGGGGAAAAAATATAAGAAATGCAGGTGCATTTGATTGGTTTACAAAGATTGAATTCCTTTAAATTGTTTTATATGAGAAGTAAAAATTTCGGAGGGAGGGGGTGAGGGTGGGGGTGTTTCAATTCAGTGGGAAGTAGAAGATTTAGGCTAAACCAAGTTGTACCATGGAAACTGATTCATATAAAAACAATACAATCAAATATCACTAAAGATGGAAAATATGCAATCTTAGGCTTTCTTTGTGAAATAATTGAAATCAAGCAAATCCTACATCAAAAGAAGAAAAACAAGAAAAAAAGACAAGATCCTGATGTTTTAGTGATTAAAAATCAAATAATTATATGCACCAGAAAACCCCCGAATAATCTGCCTCCCGCGATCAATTTCTGCCTCAGACCTCAGAATCATGGCAGCCTGGAGCTCTTCTTCCTTGGATAAAGGCTCTGTAGGTGTGTCCAAATACTCGGTTTCAAAGTCAAGGACAAACTTTGGGCCACCGTGACGAAACCTTTTGTGATGCTTTCTAAGAGTTTCAGTTGAATGGTCTTCTTCTTTGCCGTCTGAATCAAATGTAATTGTTTTGATGCTCCTCTTCATCTGTCCAGATGATACTGATCCATGAGGAGTGTTTTGGGGATCATGAGGAGGAGTGTTCACCACAGCCACCGGTGTTGATTCGATCCCCATCTCATTGTGACTACTACAGTGCCCCTGGTGAACCAAGTCGCTGCTGCTTGCAGGGCTGTTGTCATCGCAGTTGGTCACTGTAGAATGAGGGGAAGTACTGATTCTTTCATTTGTTGCATGTCCATTAATTGGAATTACCGGAGGAGTGTCATCAAGCCACTGGAGAAAATCACAAGCTCCTTGTCCCTGGAAGAAAATGAATTACCAATCTCAAAAACTGGTCTTGCTCTAATACAAGGATTCACTTTACTGAGCTAATAAATGTAAAAGGTTTGGCCTAAAGCTAGGTCTGTATGGGCCCAGATACCCACGGATATCCAAAAAAAAGAATAGGTTTGTATGGCACTGGATGGTGTACTAAAAAGGACAAGAGGGCTGAATTGATCTTTGTTTGTGCAGATTTGTAGTCCATACATATTAAATCGATCTCTAAACAGTATCCGATGCATAGCCACCAGGCCCACCACAAAATGTTTTCACGCCTAAATGTATCATAACAAATTACACATTCCTAAAAGAAAAGAAAAATTACACAAGCCTACTACAACATTTCTTCCTATGACAACTCATTTGTGCCTTTGACACTGCTCAAGCCCATGTGTATGACACGTGTTTTACCCATTACTCGAGTCTAAGGCTACCAATCCGATGAAAATTATTCGTCCTTCTACACAATCTCAGTTTGTGTTACTAACAGATTACCATGTCTTCAATTTAAAAATGGTAATAGATTTCACAATTGTTGACGTTTATTTTGAATGACAATCCCATGTTCAGATACATATTGGTATCGTACCTCAAACCTATGTCCCTATGTTTTTGGCATTGCTTATCCCCAGCTCTTGCCACTTCGTGTCTTTCAGTCTTTGCCATGTGGGTTCTATACTACCACCACTCCTTGGGCAAGACACATAATTTTAACATAAAACAGTTGTTTTCCTCTGAAAAATGTTATATATATTTCTTGTTTTACTGGAAAGATCTCAATAGATTACTCTAACAAGCTCAGAAATCAGAACCATGTGTTACTATTTATTTATTAATTATTTTAACAAAAGATTTTGGAGAGTTCTTTCTGAAAATAAGTTTTATGAGAGATCGACTAGCAAATGAACACTTGAACTGTTCTTAGTTTAAAAAGGGGGGGTGTTGGAAGTAGCTCACCTTTTCTCCCACTGACAATGTCATTAAGATATTTCATTCTCTTTTTGGGGTAATTTTGTCACATAAATTTACTTCATTTCTAAATCCAGTTGGGAACATATACATAATACATGTACCTACCTACATAAATATGAGACACTGTTGGGTCATAAATGAAAATATATGAGCTTTAAACATCTTGTTTCCCCTTTTACCTGTCTTTTGGAATCCACTGGCTATTATTTCAATTTAATTGCCAGTATATGTGTAGCAAACCCTTTCCTACCAGTTCCAATTTTGGGATATAACCTGGATTGGGAGGGACTTTCAAAAGAATATCTGTTTCAAATTTCCAAATTTAACCAAGACAACTAGACAAGCATAAAGGAAACTAGAAATGGTGAACAAGAATAGTGAACAAGGGAGGGTTAGCTTAGTTGGAGAGGCACCAACTCGGACCCGAGATCGAGTCTCAACGACTCTGAAATTAGTTCGAAGAACATGGATGACAGCACCATTAGACCCAAGAAAGAATGAGATGAACATAACATACAGAAGCCAAGAAATGTGTTACGAGGAGGAGTACTAGTGTTTAGAGAAGATTGTAACTAAGTAAGTAACCTTTTTTATAGGACAGACAAAGCAGTTGCGACCAGCGTTGGTAGAAAGACGGCAAAATCCAGCCTTACATTTGCATATGGGAACGTAGATGATGTCTTTAGTTCCCACTTCATTAACCCAATTGACGAAACATTTATTGTCGATGCATTTGAAATACTCCCGACCAGGGTTCTTCACGCTTTTCGAGGTTTGAGTCTTGGCAATTCCTCCGCACTTATTACATACAACTCTGGGTTCGCACTGCGAATGTGAACCCCCAAGCCCTAAAATGACCGGTTGGGGGGTCGATGGCTCTGCATGTTGTGGTGGTGGTGATGTTGTTGTTGTTGTTTTTGGGCAATCTCTGGTCCCGTGACCTAGCTTGTTACAGATATAGCAAGTCTCTTCTTCTTCCACCCGATTTCTGGGTGAAAACTTCCGATTCTGTTGTTGTTGTTGGGGAGAGTAGTTGTTCAAACCGACTATTCTGATGCTGCTACCGCCGGTGTTCGGAGATTGAAATGGGGATTGGGGCTGATTCTGAACGAAATTGGAATTAGTTGTTATACAACTCCAAGTTGATTCCAAGCTTTCTTTGTCCAACGCCATCATCTTCGCCTTTTCCTTTCCTGTTTTGGAAAAAAAAGATTGATCTTCCTTCTCCTTCTTCTTGTTCAGTTCTTCTTTGTCTTTCGAAAACTTTCAAGAGAGAGTGGGTGTTTTCTTCCCTGTTAAGACTATTGCCTATGGCTATGCAACGGTACTGTGAGACAGAGACTCTGTACGGCAAAGGTAAAAGTGGTAAGTGATGGAACTTTACGAAGAATTCTATGGCATGATGTGGGCCTTCATTTTTAAAAAAGACCCTACTTTTTGGAATATTTTGCTGTCGTCCCGTCGCCTTTCGGCCTGGTTTGATCCGCGGTAATGACACCTCGTTTGGCTCATTTTTTTTTTGTTTGATAAATATAAATTACGAAAATATTTTTTTGCATGAAGGAAAAAGTTAGAGGTAAAATTATTTTTTTTTAAATAAATGGAATTAATTTTTTCATGCAATTTTTAAATATTTATTACAAAAATTTTGCATAATAATAGCATTACATAAATACTTTATATACTTTACCAAATATAAGAAAAAAAACTTAACAGAAAATTTAATTTTTCACCTCTATAAGAAAGATAAGGGAATTGATTTTCCTTCTGTGAATCAAACGAGACCTAAAGGAGCACATGTTAGATAAGGAGATAAGATAGGATAGAATTAAGGTCGAATCAGATAAAAGTCGAAATTAATTGAATATGAATTATGAAAAAGGGAATAGGAAAGGAATTAGTCGAATAAGAAATAAGCAGGATTGGACATGATAAGGGCTAGTTGGATAAAAATTTAACAAACTTTGCATTTCATGAAGTTCCGGATTACGAGTTCAGATATTATATAATACAATTTGCTTTTCTTTTTAAGATATATGCAATTTTAATTGTTGTCTAAATATATATACGGAGTATTTTTTTTTTTGTTAATGCGATTCTCTTATTTATAAATAAATTTCGTAAAAAACTCTTCTAAGAGAAAAGTTATTTATTACATACAATATTTACGAATTAGGCATTAAGTACAGTTTCAAATTTTAATGTTACCATTTTTTTCTAAAATTTAAATTTCTTATAAATACCTTCATTTAATAAAAACAAAAATATCATATTATACGAGAAATTCATTTTATTAGTTGAATTATTGTGATTTTTGGTGGTTGAACAGTTTCATTAATAAATTTGATTATCTAAAAGGCGTAAAGAAAAATATCAAAATAAAAAAAATATTTTTTATATTTATTTTATTATCCGGCAACCATGAGATAAAATAATACCACCTATAGGGGTGGTATATATTTATCCGGTTCTAAAGGAATAAAAAAATAATTAATCCTAAATGTAATCCTGTCTCGTGTTATACCAAACGCGGGATAGGATTAAAATATTATCTCCACCCTTGCGCTAAACATAAGATGGGATTTATTTATCCTATCCTTTCCGACAACAAATATCGGATATGATTAATTAATCTAACCCTACTTTTAATCCCGCACAACAAACACACCATAAGGATTGAAAAAAGATTTTTTTTTTTTTTAATAAGTATAAACTCTCACTCAAATTTTATAAAATTGATTTTTTCTTTTAATTTAATTATGAAATTAGATAAAATTGGACCAAGTAGCCAAGTCCATAAAAAACTTCTAAAGAAACTATTAGCAAATATTATAAGGCACCCGTAACTGTATTTGAAAATTCACAGACTATTACTTTGCACTCGTATGCAGAGGAAAATAAAGAAAATAGGATAAATGGTAAATTAGCAAGGGGAGACAACAAACAAAAGAAATAGAGAAGATAGGATAAATGTTGAATCAGTTGGAGAGAAAAATAAACGGAAAATATGATAAATGTTGAATTAGTAGGAGAGAGAAATAATTGACAAAGAGATCTAAAATGATATTCGCGTATTCATTCATCATCGTGCATATTGATTTCGTTATACATAGAGCTATTTCGATTTTCATCAATTGAAAGCATCTTTCTACACATCTAATCGAATTGTATATATTACTATTATTATAGTTAGCGTGCGTTTGATTGTCATAATTTTTTATGAAAAATAATAATTTTTCGCTCAAGTTGTTATTTTTGATATGTTTGATTGTTAAAATTTTTTATGTGGTCAAATTTCATCTTTTAACAATCTTGAACTTGTTTTCCACCAAAACCTTGAAAACATTTTTTTAGAGGGGGGTAGTTTTTATTTTCTAGGATAAGTTGCACAAATTTCAAGACAAGCTTTACCGATTTTCTATATTAAAAATGCAATAACTTAAAATAAAATATTCAAAATTTAATACTTAAAATCTACTAATCAAGATCAATTAAATAAGGTCCATCATAAATATAGAATTATGTAAACAAAATAAGGCCAATAATTTTTTCAACATTAAAAATGCCATATTTTTCTGGTAGAAAATTAACGCAATCAAACACATTTAATTGATATTTTTCATGCAATTCAATTCTAGGCAATTCAATTGCCTAAAACTTATTTTCTTTCCATACAAAGTTCATACTGCAATCAAACGGACCCTCAGTAAAATTGTCTCCATCTATGATATTGTGCCACGTGTCTCTCATTATTACTGTTTTAATTAATTGATATTAGCCAGTTTTAAAAGCCACGGTTATATGATTCTTCATTTTCTCTTGACATTGAGCTTTAATATTCATCTTCACTCTCTACTATTTACCATTATCACTACAAAAAACCAGGACTTATGTAAAATACCGTTAAAACCATATATTATTCGACTGTGACAATGACAAGATTCGAACCATTGACCTATGTGAAGTTCCTTAATTCTCAATCTTATTTCTCACTCACTATGCCAAAATACTCATTCATTATATAATAGTAATTTTTTTTTCTTTTAATATCTTCTTCTTATTATTATTATTATTTTTATTTTTATTATTATTATCATCATCATTAACGAAAATACAATTAAAAGCGTGAATTAAATTATTTTTATTGGGTTTTTGCCCTTAGCAATTACCTTGGTGCCGTTAAAGTCAAATAAAATAAATAACTTAATTTAACTTATATAAAGTAGAGATAATGGGTTATAAGGGCTCGTTCCGTAATGTTTTATAACACTAAGGACGAACTCATATTTAAAAAAGAGAAGTGGTACTAATTTTATAATTTGATTTTGCAATAAGGACACTTTTCATAATATTAATTTATTTTAAAGAAAATGATAAATATTGATGGATAAAAATACTCCTAATATAAACATCTCTTAGCCCCTCCTCCCCCACCTAAACTTCCAATACCTCATATCCCTCTCTATAGATTTCATTCAACCATCAAATACTCTCATTTGTCTCACTAACGACCTCACCTCCTCTACCACCACCACAACTTGATTCTCCGATCGTATCACTGGGAGGAGCGCCGTTCTCATCATCATCTTCTTCTTCTTTTTATAGGGTCAATCATAAAACAGATATAACTTTTGATTAAACAGTTGAATTTACCTGATTTTCGGATATGTTATTCGGAAGACAAAGTTACTACATTAAAGTAAAAATCAAGACGATCAGAGGTCATTTTGCTATCGAAATCGACCAATTTCAACAGTCCAGCGGGATTTTAAAAAAAAAATCTGATTGTTTCTCTTTATTTTTTTACGAACCCTACGTCGATCCATATATATATACATATATATAAATAGAGTGGATGTTGATCTCATTAATTTTGTTATTCTATGTTTTGTAATGGTGTTAAAATCATTTTAGCACATTTTTATTGTTGTGCAAGTGGTACTACCTTCTAGTTGTTATCCAAGTTGTGCTAAATACATTTAGCACATTTTGGTTGTTATCTAGGTGATGCTAAATGTATTTAGCACATTCTGGTTGTGGTTTAGCACCTTCTGGTTGGTGCTAAATGTATTTAACACCTTCTGGTTGTGGTTTAGCACCTTCTTGTTGTAGTTTAGCACATTCTGGTTTGTACTAAATGCATTTAGCATCATCTAGTTATGGTTTAGCACCTTTTGGTTTATGGTTTATCACCTTCTGGTTATCGTTTAGTAGCTTCTGGTTGCTATCCAGGTGGTGCTAAATGCATTTAACACCTTCTAGTTGCTGTCCAGAAAGTACTAAATGCATTTAGCACCTTCTGGTTGTTGCTGTCCAGAAAGTGTTAAATGCATTTAGTACCTTCTGGTTGCTGTTAATATCATAATGAGACGTGAGATGTTATAAGAAAAGGGTATTAAAGTCTTTTTTGTACAATGTCCTTAATTTACACTGTTAATTTTTAAATGTCCTTTATAATTATGTTATTATTAGAATGAGCCCTTATGCCTAATTGCCCCTATAAAGTAATTCATTTGTTTAGTTTTTGAGGAACTTTAACGTATTTGTTTCAAATTGTATGAAATTTTTTGTTTATTTTTTTCTATTATTTTGAATTGAATTTATCTTTTTGAAAGAATTTTCAATCTAATTCTAACACATATAATAAAAAATAAATATTGATTTGAATGATGTAAATTTTTAGTATGTTTGAACTATTTTTTCACTTCGATACAAGTGGTGCATGTGGGATAATTTTAACATTATAAATTAAAAAATACTCTACTTTGCTCACGTTAAACTGGAGATAAATCCAAATTGTCGAACTTTTCTCCTCAGATCAACTCACTATTTGTATTCCGTTTCCAATCTTAGTTTAATTCTGCCCACTTAATTTTTTTTTTTCAGAGTTTTGTACAATTTGTTTCGACAACAGATGCTAGTATGCATTTGAAATGTTCCAGGAAAAAAAAATGCAAAACTATCAATTTAAGATAGAGGGAGTATGATATTGTGAAGGAAAATCTACATCTATTTATTTGTGTATGTATATACATT
Source organism: Lonicera japonica (assembly GCA_021464415.1). Classification (NCBI taxonomy): domain Eukaryota; kingdom Viridiplantae; phylum Streptophyta; class Magnoliopsida; order Dipsacales; family Caprifoliaceae; genus Lonicera; species Lonicera japonica. The sequence continues at coordinate 62,546,726 of CM038469.1, forward strand.
CATATAATATTTTTACTGTTCAAAGTTAATATTTATTTTTTAGGACAAAATCAATATTCAAAAATTCACAATAACAGATAAGTTGCATCCTCGACGACCTTGATTAATTAAGTTGGTATTAGTGCTTTGTTAGAAAGTGATAGAGTAAAAGCGAGAATCTTAATTTGAGATTAAAGGATAATCACTACAGATCAATCTCGTATTTTTTTAAGCATAGGTACGATCGAAGATTTGCTTTTGCTTCAAGACTTATAAAAGTATGTCGTGTTAAGCATGTTATTGATTTTGGTTGGAATTGACACCCCAGTTGTTCTTCGAATTTAGATCTTGGCACCCATTTGTTTTGGTATTAATTAAGTGTTTAGGTACCATTTTGAATGGAATTCGTTAATTGAATGGTCAAACCGTTAAGTGTCATAAATTTGTATCTAACCTTACCAAAATGCCCTTGTTTATTATTTTCATCTCCCTTTGGTCGAAAGCAATTAAATGGATAAGAATGACAAACATTACGTGTATAAAAAAACGAGTAGAATATTGCCAGTGTTATTCTAATAATTATATGTAATCCCATTATTTATCTACTTTTTTTTAAATTGAGTTATATTAATTATCAAATACAATGGATCGCCCAAATGGTATGAGAATGTGTTATTCATGTAGACCCCATGTTTGATCCTATCCCCTCCCTCAAAAATATTAAATTATCTCTACACTTCAGCTGAACGTAAAAATTATTTTCAAAAAATGAAAAGCTATACTATATTATCTCAACACTTCAATTAAACGTAAAAGTTATCACCAAAGATTACACGTATCACGCATACGTTGCAACTAGTCTAACTAATGATTTTGACCAAAAGGATATGAAAACAGTAAACATTACTAAAACCAAAACAAATAGGTGCCAAAGTCTAAAATATACAAAGAACAAACAGGGAGCATGCAAAGTTTAAAACACCCAAGTACATATATAAAAAGTACCTTAGAAGTTTTTCTCCTCGAACCCTTAGAAATGAAAACACGCTATTCCTATCTCATTTGAAAAAGGATGATCTGATCTTACGTACAGTTTAGTTCGACGGGTGGGTCTTGCAGTCAAAGCTCCTAAGAATGAATCGTAGTTGTTGGCAGCAAATAACGCAGGTTTATCCTTGCTACTACTGGATCGGAGATCAAGCTAGGATGATTAGGCCAGGTTTACGTACTCGATCTCCTAGCTAGCTAGCTAGCTTGTAGATGATGTGAGCTAGATCGACATTGTGGATTATTACTATATATCTGTATGTACTACATGATCGAGTTTCGTCATGCATGCAAGTAGAATAAATAATATTAGGAAACTTAATTATATATATAGAATTTACATTTTTTTTTCGCGTTTGATCGCGAAGAGGTACTTAATTTGTACTACATAACCTCGCTAGCTCATAACGTACATGCATTAATAGTACGTTTGTGCTCGAGAACAAAACACAAAAACATTGATATTTAAAAACTAGCTTGTAGTGTACGTAGTTGTTTTATTTAGTATTTAATTTAGGGCCCAAATTAAATTAAGGAAGTATTTCGTACATTAATTATATATTGCTGATAGATTCTTAGGCAACATATATATATATATATTGTAAAAGAAGCAAGCCTGGCCATCTGGGACTGTATATATATATATATGTTGGACATGCACTGACTTGGCGGTGGCGGTGGCGGTGGTCATATATCCAAGCAACACCACAAGCACATAAAGTTAGTGACACCACATCCAGTTAAGCAGGATATCATAGTGATTACCCCTCCTTCTATTCCACACTTGAATCCGCATGAAATGACCTGGTACCCACAACGAAATACGCACATTCCTTGCTCAGCGCATGCGCATGCGCATTCAACCCCTTTAATATTATTACATGCTAATAAAATAATAAGCATAAACACAATTACCACTACGGATTTATCTCGTCGACCAGCCATATATATATTTCAATCACAACACAATATATAGCAAACTAAATGTTAATTTGTTTTCATGGATTATATATATATATATAGATATTTGTCATTTAATAATTTATAGACAACGCTTCGGCATATTGCGTGTGGGACTACTACTACTTTCTTAATATCTCATTCATAAAGTGTGACTCGTTATCTCAACTTTCATTACATGATATATATATATGGTTATGGATAATTATGCGAGAAGAACGACAAGTACAACTAATGAATTAGACCGTGTCTTTCAATAACGATTAATTAGCGTAATAACCCCAACTTTCAAATTTAAATCTTAACTATCACGTGTGTCATGTCATGTTTAATTCAATTATGTCGACCCACATGTACACAGATAAATTATATATATATATATATATATATATATATATATATTACGTATTGGATCCGTTTCTGATACGACGGATTGATCATTTTATGACGCTTTTTCGTCATAAAAATATTTGGAGGGTGTTTTTTATAAAGTAAAAATGTCATAAAAAGGACCAGTCTGCACTTGATCCTGGCCGAGTATTTATTATACTTTGATCACTAAATTTTTTTTAAATTTTAGTTTCTTTAATTTTATTTGTGTTTTAAAATGTCTTTAATTAGAATATTTATTCGGATATGAATTAGCTAAACAATGAACCATAATCAGCTCTGGAATATGACCATATATAAAGATCCAAAATATGAATACGCGAAATATCTTGCACATTTTCTTCTCAGCTCCCAAACTTTTTTTTTTCCAATTTACAACTTCTCTTATCATTTTGTTTTTAGTAAATTAGTTAATATTTTTTAAAACTATTCATACCACACCGGGCTGTCCGGCTAATCTAGTTGGCAAGAGTCTCGTATTCGATTAAGAGGCCATGCATGCCTTAACAAAGAAGAATCGCCTACAAAAAATTACTTTGGAAATGGATATTTTTTAATCCAAACATATATATATATATATAGATTGTAAAGGTCCTCCCATGCCAGGGGCGGAGCCACATGGGGGCGAGGTCCCCCACCTGGATTTTTTGAAAATTTTCAGAGAGTATAGAGGTTTATGTGTGGGAAAAAAAAGTTGAGGGGCCATTGTGTAATTAGCTTATAAGTTTATGGAGAGAGACTGTAATATAAGCAAGCAAGCAAGCAAGCAGTGTTTAGTGAGGCATGTATGGAGGGGGCTTTGTGCAATTAGTGTTATTAATTGAATGTGTAAGTTTGTAATATATACTAAGTTTTTACTTTCTTCTCTTTCTCCTTCAGGTAGCCGTTCTTCACTACCGTTTATTTATTTTTTTGAAACACAGTCTCTATTTTTTTTTGGATTATATATCAAAAGATATAATTAATTTTAGTATATCATTTTTAACTTTTCTAAAATATTGAAACAGAATGGAGAAGTATTTTAGTAAAAAATTGGTCTGTAAACATAATTATTGAGTTTGATTTAGCTTATTTTTTTTGACCATCCCTGAAAATTATTCATGACTCCGCCACTGAGTCCTCCTAAAACCTTTTTCATTAAAAGGACACATTACTTCTCCTCGATCAATATATATATATATGAAAGACATTTTTTTTAACAATTACTTTAATCCACGTGTATAAAGTAATAGAACGCTTTAATTCCATCATGATCGAATTTATTTTACACTAAAGCTGAAATTTAAAAATGGGATAATTGGGCATAAAGACTCATTCCAATAATAACATAATTTTAAAAGACGCTTATAAATTAGTCGTGTAAATTAAGGACACTGTAAAAAAAGACACTAATACCCCTTCCTTATAACATCTCACATCTCATTAAAATTGGTGCTAAACAGATTTAGCACCATAACAACATTTAGCATCACTTGTCAACACACATGACAATAATCAAAATATGCTAAATTCATTTAGCAACACATGTCAACACTTAGCACCATCTGTCAACATACATGACAACAACCAGAAGATGCTAAATTCATTTAGCACCACCTGTCAACACACATGACAATAACCAGAAGGTGGTAAATGCATTTAGCGCCACCTGTCAATGCACATGACAACAACCAGAATGTGCTAAAATGATTTTAGCACCATTATAAAATATAGAATAATAAAATTGATGAGATCAACATCCACTCAATTTATATATATATATATATATATGGAAAAACGTAGGGTTCGTCAAAAAAAAAGAGTGCGATCAATTTTATTTTTTTTCAAAATCCCGTTAGGCTGTCAAAATTGATTGATTTCGATAGTAAAACGACCTTTGATCGTCTTGATTTTCGTGTATTTATAGTAACTTTGTCTTCCAAACAATATCTAAAAATCAGCTAATCGAACGGTTCAATCAAAAGTTATATCTATTTTATGATTACACCTGCAGAAAAAAGAAAAATATGAGAACGTGTTCCTCTCGGCGATACAATCAGAGAGTCAAGTGATGGTGCTAGTGGAGGAGGTGAGATCGTCAGAACTGAGCTTGGTCGGTCGATTTTAAAGAGGGAGAGCGAGGTGTTTGATTTTAGAGAGAGAGAAAAGAGAGAAGAAATGGGGTTTGTTGACCGGAGAGAGAGAGAGAGAGAGAAATTTGTTGCTTTTAATATTAACTTAAACTAATTAAGGGTATATTTGTCTATCAACATTTATCATTTTTCTTAAAATAAATTAATATTATGAAAAATGTCCTTATTGTAAAACCAAATTATAAATTAATACTACTTCTCTTTATTAAACATGAATCCGTCCTTAGAGTTATAAAACATTACGAAGCGAGACCTTATAACCCATTATCTCTATAAAAAATATATATTTAATGATATATTTGTAAATATTGTATAAAAAAATAAATAAGATAGCGACTGATATAATTTTCCATAATTTTTGGATTGATATCTTATCTATCGATCTCTATCCAAAAATGAAATGAAATGAAAACTATAGCAAATGAGAATTATTGTTTATGAAATTAAGGTATCATGTATGTGACACGTGAGAGGTGACAGTACGTGACTTCTTAATTTTGATCTCAGTACATGACTTCTTAATTTTGATCTCAATTAAGGAAATGCCAAGAGAAGAGATCGAAGAGAGGAAGAAAGATGAGAGGTGATGATATATATATATATATATATGTAATAACAATAATTAATGACGATATGATCATGATGATGTTAAGATATTAAAGTGTTTGTATGTCTGTATTATAATAATCGAGAGAAAATTGTGGTAAATGGAGCCAGAGTCTGGTGTTTCCCCTACTCGTAATCCTTCTCAGGTTTGTTATTTTTATTTTTTTTTGTAGTTTCACAATTTTCTTTGGAAGAAAATATATATATATCATTTCTTGTGTGATCTATGCAATTAATGGTGCACATTTGTTCCTAATTTTAAAGAACTTTTCAAATTTATTTATTTATTTATTTATTTTGTCATACCAGTTGTTTGCCAGGTTTTTGGGTAATGCATCAAATTAAATGATCGTTGATGTTTAACATAGACGACGACGCACATATAGAAGAAATGGATAGAAAATTAAAGGAGACAGATCGACATATAGGAATTTTAGAAAGAATTATATTTTGCTTTAATTTGCATGTGTTGGATTGGATTCTTTAATGAATGAATTAAATTACCCGCCTCTGGTTGCTGTATATCTTACCTTTCGTAAAATGGCTCGATCTGTTAGTTAAGAGTCCTAACAAATTAACTTAAAATTAAACAACCACTAACTAATAACTAGTAATTAGTAGCAAACCTATGACATTGACCAATTGAAGTATATATTAATTAACTAACTCCCTCATCATGCTTTCTTAATCACCCATCTCGACGTACACCAATATATTATATACCTACTTAATTGTCTAAATTAAGGATTCAAGGTACGTAACCTTAATTTTGATCATCCCTATCAAACACAGTTGCGCCTGGACCTTATCTTGTGTTTGGAGATTAATTGTGAGCTTAATTTATACATACACAATTAAGGACAGATTGAGGAATATATATATATATATATATTATGGAAAATTAATGCTATACACTAGCTAGCTAGTTCATTAATTAATTTCAAGCCAATTAACATGCATGTATGCATATACGAATATACATCCTAGCTAAGCTACGTATCTGATTAGAGATAAATAAACGCAAAAGCTCGTCAAGACCTGCATCACTGTCTCATAGTTTAATTCCCCTCCACCAAAGGATATATATATATATATATATATATTCATTGATCGAACGTAGAACCTAACCATATATATAGCTCCTGGAGAAATATAAGAGTACAGAAAATCTGACATACGACACTAACTTGAAAGTTGTCTGAGATCCCAAATGAAGCCCATGAGTTTTTCCAATGAGAGGAAAGGCGGACGCAGCAAGATCCCGTGGCGTTCTCCGTCTCCAGTAGGAATGAAACAGACTCCAGAAGCTCCACCAAAACAAAAATATAGAATTGTTTCTTTTAACTATTGCACGACTAATTTGAACTTACACTAAACTTGACATACACGGGATTGCAGTTATCTTGGGTGAATATTTCCAAGAATCTATTATTGGCATACCAAAGCTTTGGTGTGGTATATGGAGACTTGAGTACTTCACCTCTTTATGTCTATAAAAGTGTATTCATCGGGCAGCCACATAGAAATCAAACTCCAGATGCAATATTCGGTGCATTTTCGTTGATCTTTTGGACCCTTACTTTAATTCCTTTGCTCAAATATGTGTTCATCCTATTGACTGCTGATGATAACGGTGAAGGTATGCTGGTTAATTTCTCTTTACTGATGATTAAGGATAGGGTTTAACTAAATTTGACCGACATCTATATATTCAACTTTTGTCAGGTGGAACAATCGCTCTTTACTCACTGCTCTGCAGGCATGCAAAATTTAGTTTACTTCCCAATCAACAAGCAGCTGACGAGGAGTTATCTTCTTACAAATATGGATGTTCAAGACACTCTGTTGCCTCTTCGCCCCTGAAGAAATTTCTTGAGAAGCATAAAAAATCACGCACAGCCCTACTTATCATGGTATTATTGGCTGCTTGCATGGTCATAGGTGATGGTGTGATCACTCCAGCAATGTCAGGTAACATAATGCAAGGGTTCAATGTTACATACGTGGAATTACCTTAATCTTTGTCATTTTTATTTACCAGCTCTGCTTGTATTTGAATTTCACTTATATTCCTGCTTGTAATTCCATTACAAGGTTGCTCCATCCTCCACCAATATACAAAAAATTGTTGTATCATCATGCACTTTTACCTAACACCCAGTTGGTGTGACTTTGTGACATAATTTGATGCTTGCTGTAGTACTGCTCCTTACATTTTTCTTTATTACTTGTTTGTTTGTGTATTTCTCTAACTAAAGTCTTAACCTTGATATGGAAACTAGCCACCATGTTTTTTATTGTGTTTGATGGTTAGCCGCAAGGAATTCCTTCCACCTCCTGATAACTCATTTCATAAAGTAGGTAGCATTATCTCTCTCACCTAATTATACTCTCTGGTATTTCTGTTTAGTGGCTCTTTCTCGTTCTCGTTTACGTTTATACAAATATCATTTCTTGCACCTTTAGTATATCGTATTTGTGACTCGTTAAAGTTACCTACCTTTCTGTTTTGTGGATTAAGAAAGTTTTTTAATGTTAATTTTATACTTTTTTTTGTCCCTGCAGTTCTAGCATCAGTATCAGGGCTTCAAAAAACCGAAAAAATCTTGACTAAGGGTAAATAGTTGCAGCGGGGACAGTTTCTCTTTCTTTCTTTTTTCTGCTATTTAGCTCTGATTTATTACAATCCCTTCTAATATGTGGATGGCCGATGTGATTCATATGCGAACTGGCTTTGTTTTCTTGTCATTAATACTATTTCCTTTTGTAGGGGAAGTGCTGTTATTATCCTGTGTCGTATTGATTGGCCTTTTCGCATTGCAGCATTCTGGCACCCACAGGGTAGCTTTTGTGTTCGCGCCAATTGTTGTAGTCTGGTTAATATCAATTTTTCTCATTGGGCTCTACAATATAATTTATTGGAATCCAAAAATTGTATTTGCCCTTTCTCCACATTATATTATAAAGTACTTTCATGAGGGTGGTACAGAAGGCTGGATTTCACTTGGAGGAGTCCTTCTATCTATTACAGGTATGTGGGGTCCGGTAGTGTTATTTATTGATATTGTTATTGTTATTCAGCTAAACAAGTTAGTCGTATATCTTTTAGAGTTCCTGTCGATGGTTGGTATTTTTAAAAGCAATTTCATAATTAATGAATTCGAGGAAAACCAATATTTGCTGACATTGTGACATTCTAATAACTGCACCTATTTTGACACAGGTACTGAAGCCATGTTTACAGATCTTGGCCATTTCACTGCCTGGTCAATAAGGGTAAAGGCCATTTCTTTACATTTCTCCTAGCAATTCGAAATATTGATGTTGCACATGTTGATCAGAGGGATGGGATTGGGGTGCACTGATGCTGGCTTCACAGACGGGGCCCCAAACTTTTGGTGGCCCAAGACAAACTTCGCAATGGAGCACTTCAGACCATATTTAAATCGGTGAAAACTAATTATAAAAGTTTTTGCTAACTATTCAAGATAATATCTAAGCAGTTAATTTTCTTCTACATCCCTTTTGTGGTTTGTTGGCCTCAGTCCTCATGTGTCTTGGCATACCAAAATTATCAATTTCAGCAAAAAATACTCCCTTGTAACTATCTCATAGTGGTGGTGAATATGCATATTGATCTTCTTTGCAGCTTGCATTTGCATTTGCTGTCTATCCTTGTTTGGTAGTACAATATATGGGCCAGGCTGCCTTTTTGTCCAAAAATACCAGTTCCATTCCGAACAGTTTTTATGCCTCCATACCTGGTTTGTTCATTTTCACCTAAAATTATCGGATTTTAGCTTCCTATTCTTGAAATTACATTTGCTCTCAATCTGACTAAGATTCTTAGCTTATTTTGCAGACAGTGTTTATTGGCCTGTGTTTATTATTGCCACCCTATCAGCCATTGTTGCTAGTCAGGCAATCATCACAGCTACTTTCTCCATTATCAAGCAATGCCATGCTATTGGTTGCTTTCCTCGGGTCAAAGTTGTTCATACCTCAAAACATATGTATGGTCAGATTTATATACCAGAAATAAATTGGATTCTCATGGTTATTACTCTCGCTATAGCTGTTGGATTCCAGGACACAACTGTAATCGGAAATGCGTATGGTAAGTCAGTCAATTTGGAATTATCATTGTCCTGCGTGTGCATCTGTTTTCCAGAATTGGATTTTGTAGGTGGTTTGTTAATTGTCTTTATGAATTTTTATATGAATATGGCTGGTACTCCATGTGTCTATACTCTAAACGTGTTGATAAATAGGTACCTATGACAAAAAAAAAAGGGGGAAAACCATCTTGTTTCGTTGCAATCAATATTATGAGACTGCAATATTTATCTATGGAATTTAATGTATATTTATATAGAGATAGGATTGGGACCAGAGACATTATTTCATACCATTTGTCATGATAAGCATGCACTATGGATAAATTGTTGCATAACCAACCCTATCAGAAAGAAATCAAATGAACATATTTCGAAACAGTTTATTTATGTGGAATGTGTTGCATACAATTCAATACAATTTTTGCCCTTTCTCCGACTGCATAAACATAAAATTTACGGTTCTTTGTAAGGAAACACCCTTCAGTAGGGACTCCATCCCTGTCTGCTCATATCAGGTTTTTTCATGACTAAAAGTACCCTTGTGAGTATTTGAGTCTTTTTAACAATCTGCGTGGGTGGTGTTGGTTGGCAGGCCTTGCTTGCATGACAGTTATGTTTATGACAACATGCCTCACGGCACTTGTGATAGTATTTGTTTGGCATAGAAGTGTCCTATTGGCTGCAACCTTCTTTTTGTTTTTTGGGTTCATCGAGGCCGTCTACCTCTCATCCGCAATCATGAAAGTTCCTCAGGGAGGATGGGTCTCTCTTGCGCTTGCTTTCATCTTTATGATCGTCATGTTTGTCTGGCATTATGGAACTCTCAAGAAATACCACTTTGATCTGCACAACAAAGCTTCCCTTAAATGGATTCTTGGACTGGGCCCCAGCCTTGGTATTGTTCGAGTGCCTGGTATAGGCCTTGTATACTCAGAATTAGCAACAGGCGTCCCTGCAATATTCTCGCACTTTGTGACAAATCTGCCCGCTATTCACGACGTCTTGGTTTTTGTTTGTATAAAATCTGTTCCAGTACCCTATGTTTCATCAGAGGAACGATTCCTCATTGGCCGAATCTGCCCGAGACCCTATCGCATGTACCGCTGCATTGTGAGGTATGGGTACAAGGACATACAAAGAGACGATGGCAACTTTGAGAATCAGCTCATCCATAGCATTGCCGAGTTTATTCAGATGGAAGCGGTTGAACCTCAGTTCTCGAGCCCCGACAATGCGTCTTTTGATGGGAGGATGGCAGTAATAAGCAGCAAAAGCATTCAATCTAACTCAAACTTGTTAATATCCGAGCTAGAGCTAGAAGATTCTTCAACGGCCACCAACTCCTTCGAGAGTAGCAAATCTGTAACCCTACAAAGTTTGAGATCTGCTTACGATGAAGAGAACCCACAGGGGAGGAGGCGGCGGGTGAGGTTTGAGTTGCAGCAGAGCAATGGAATGGATCCTTTGGTTAGGGAAGAGCTTTTGAACTTGATTATGGCAAAGGAAGCCGGGGTTGCTTATATAATGGGGCACTCTTACATCAAGGCAAGGAGGTCGTCTTCTTTTCTGAAGAAGCTTGTTATCGATATTGTGTACTCATTTTTTCGTAAAAACTGCAGGGGGCCTGGTGTTGCACTAAACATTCCTCACATTAGCCTCATTGAAGTCGGGATGATCTATTATGTCTAGTGTTTTTTACTCTCATTTGTCCAACAATTAATACTCTCTGGTATATTTACATCTCAGGGAACACATAGGATGGTTTTGGTTTTGGTATCGGATTTTTTTTTTTTTTTTTTTCTCGGTTGGAGGAGGATGTTAGTAGCAAGCAGAAAGTAATCTCATCTGCGGGCTCTAAATTTTTTAAATTTTAAATTCTTTTTTATATGCATAAATGTTATCACTCTTTATATGTATGTATATATATGTAGAAAACAAATATTATAGCAATTGCTTTAGGCTTTAGGCTTTAGGCTTGGATGTGGTTTGATTCAACCTATTTTTTTTCCATTTGGGTTCTGTATTCCGGGTGGCTATGATGTCTGGAAATGAATTGGGAAGTTATTATTTATGCCAAGTGCTTTTCCTTCCCAAACTGTCTGATCTGCGGCTGAACTAATTGGGCTTCTTAACTAGTAAAATTGGAGAGATAACATTATTCTATTGTGATGTTTAATTATTAATTGATATTTAGTAATTTGTGACATTAATTTAATACTAGAATTTGTGACACACTTAATGTCTGTGCAATATGATACTTAGTAATTGTTTATATTTAAAATATGTAATTGTATTTGCTTGAGCGGAAATAATTCAATGTTTTCATACTTGCAGTCGTGCAGTCTGAGTATCAACATATATTGTTTAACAAAATAACTAGAAATATAAAAATTTACCCTTTAAGGAAGAATGTTATATGAAGGAACTGAGTAATTAAATAGACACACTGAAAAGGGTGGCTCAAAATTAATATATTGTATAGATTTGCATGCATAATTAAGTAGCTGATCGAATAATGAGTTCAAAGAAAAATTATTAATATGTATAAAACTTTTCGATGCTGGATCGCTAACGTACAGTAGCTAGCGCTTGTTAAATAAATATATATAGTAGATTTCCTGAAGAGCCTCTCTTTCTCTTTTCTTTTTTTGATAAGACTTGAAGATTGAGCCTTAATTAATCCTATGCAAAAGAAAATTAGGCGAGCAAATTATATTGATTTATTTGACCGAATTAAAAAGATCATAACACCAATGGGGCTGTTGCCGAGAGAGAGAGAGGGAGAGAGTTTTGCTACCAACCCTTTTGACCTAGGCCGGTACCCATAACTCCAACACAAAGGGAGAGAGAACTAACGGATCAACATATATTATGAAAGAAAAATATAATGGGAATAAAATAAATATATAAATGAAAACATTAATAGTAAGTTAAATATTCACAAATTGAAACAACGTAACTAGGAACAAATGTTAAATAAGTTGATGACGTGACAAAAAGCAAACATGCTTGTATAAAAGTAAGATGGTAACTAGTAGGTGAACCTATTTGACGGCCAAATCCTGCATGTAACAGTCAACTAGCTACAAGGGTGTATCTGTTCTGTTGGATCACCAACTCTAACCATCCCCCTCTCTCTGTTGTAGACTACATCTATGCGCATATATATACACACACAAAGAAACATGGAGTAGTGGCAGAATTAATATTGAATCAATAACACTAGTAGAAGTAAATTAATTAAGATGGAGAGAAAGTTGTGGAGGAACCTAATGGTGGTGGTGGCAGTGGCAACACTGCTAATGCTAGTGAGAGAGGGCAGGGCTCAGCAGCGACAGGACAGGTCGTGCATTAACAAGCTGCTTCCGTGCCTGAGCTACCTCAACGGCACCCGTAACCCACCAGATAACCCACCAGATAGCTGTTGCGATCCATTGAAAGAAGTGATAAAGTCGGATCCGGAGTGCTTGTGTAGGATGGCAAGCAACGAGGGAACTAAGCAAGCCGAGAATGCTGGCATTAACGTGAACGAGGCTCAACAGTTACCCGGCAGGTGCGGACAGCATGTCAACCCCATCTCCTGCCTCATATCTGGTAGCATATCATATCTCTCTCTATATATATGTATATGTGTGTATATATATATATTATATCTTGCGTTTTTGTTGTTTATAAGTGCATGTATGTCTTTACGTTTCAGGTGCAACTCCCAACTCCAGGAACTCGGTTCCAAATGGATCATTCAGCCGTTCAACTCCAAATTCAATCATGACAACGATGATTATTGTAGTAGCAGGTTTGTTGGGATCACTCCTTCATTGGTAATGTGAAATAGTTATTCATGGTTCGATTTGAGGTTCTTTTAAGTTGGTTTATGTCGATGGCCTGATCTGAGGAGCTATTTTTAATTTTGTTATTATTTCAATTTGTTCTGTTGGAAGATGATGAAGATGCATTCATGCAAGGAATTGTATCAAACTCCTTGGGAGTATACATTGAATATTTAACTTCTATATGTTTTTAAGAAATCAAACCTTTTTACAATAGCCACAGATCTCAAGTATAAATGTTTTGAGGAAGTTCACTGGTTCAAGATATTTGACTAAACATCACTTGGTTCTAGAAAGTAAAGAAAAATAAATCAAAATATTAAAGCATGAATGTACAAACCGAGTATGGGGGGTAAACGGACTGCTTTTAATGTAGAATTTAATGGATATAATAATATAAATGGACTAGAGATATGCCTTGCTCCTTAATTTTTGAACCATCAGGGCTCAGGCTCATCATTTCAATTTTGCAAAAACTGTTCACTAATTCAGAGAAAAACTACTCACCCTCCTCATCAACAAGACGAGATAAAAATTCAAACACCAGCACGGATTTTCGAGCCCCTATAATAGTAGCATCCAATAAAAAATGTTTGAACACACAATTTGCCAATACTTGGGTTAGTTACACCCAGGGCATAACAAGTATAGGGTGGCTGTTTACGCAGAGGCAAGGACCACTAAATATGTAGTGACTACGCCAAAAATCAAAATCCCTCTGGCCTCTAATCTGAGTAAGGATCATTCGACAATGAAACAACTTAAAACCGTCGTTACAACACAAATATTACAAATATAAGCTCTATGACCAAATTTGTGGTTAACAAGTAAAACTCAGAACTTTGTGTAACAAAAATATGTAAGTAAAAGCTATAATAGTGATAATAGACACGTTTCCACATCAACCTGAAGTTGGTGGTACCTTCTGCTGTTCATTTGCAGCTGCCTCTGGCTGTCCTTCTCCAGCTGCCGGCGGCTGTTCTTTTGAGGCTGCTGGCTGTGGTTGTCCTATTGCAATAGTCTGTGGCTGTTCTTTTGTGGCCGGTTGCGGCGACTCTTGGGGAAGAGGGACACATGGCCTCCAAACAGTTTCCTTGCCCACATCCATTAGAGCAATGCCTTTGGCCGCCAATTCACTCCTAATTTCATCACCTCTGGAAAACATTTTGTTTTTCCTTGCCACTGCCCTTTCCTCTATCAGATTCATTATCTCATCTTCTCTCAACTCTGCTCTCTTCAGCGCTTTATCTTTCAATTGCTGTAGAACCTGTCCGATACAACATACCAATATTTTGTTCCAAATTTCATCAACTATGTTCCTTTTACTTCTTTTTAATTTTGAAACGACAAATTTTATCATCTTAATAAGATTTCATTTACTCATGGATGAAAAATAAAATGGTCAAAAGTATTTTCACATGTTTGACACCGAAAATTGTTCTCTATTTGCCCGTAAAGTTGCATAATTGTAGTGTGTACTGTGTAGGTGAAAATACTTTTGACCATTTCACTTTTCACCCCGAACCAAATGAGCCCAAAAGTTCTAAGAATATGCCCACAATTTTTGTAGCACCTCAGAATAAGTTAAACTGGAGAGCAACCCCAAAACGTTCAAAACTTCCTTCACTTCTTTCTGTAATTCTTCAAGGGACTGAATAACTGATAATTGTTGTTTTTGTTGTTGCTTCTTCTGCAAATCGTTAAGCGAAAACAAAAAATTATGTTTACCGTATATATTCCAGTTAATTCACAGAGAGAGGAACAGTAGTAGGACCCATTCAAAATGCTTGCTTACTTTGAGCAGGTTCAAAGAGCTGTTGATAAATCTCAATGCTTCCTGTAGAGCACCGTTTAATATTGTGGGTGTGTTCAGATCGTCCGACATTTTTGTCTCAAAATCATTACGGAGCTTAGTGATGCATTCTTGGGCAGCTGGAGTAACGCGAGCTGTTCGAGCCTTTGTTTCAGTTCCCTGCTTTTGGCTTCCTTCTCGAAATGGTGACAAAGCATCTTCACAATCTTGCAGGGTCTATTCAATCAAAAAACGAATCAACATTATTTATCTCAGCAGTGTACCCATTCCTTAATTAATGTCTATATGACGGTAAATGGGTAATACAAAACTAAGATAAGAGACCCAGCATATCACGTTATACAGCAAAGTCAAAAAAAATTCCCGGTCAAGTTAAGTCTGAAATTCATTTGTTTGACACATAAATTGCTTAAAATCCAGTTGTATGGTTTCTGATTGGCCATGAGACCAACATTCTTATAAACCTGTTAAAAGCAGAGCAGAACAGCCTTTTGATCTAGGTTCAACAACTATCAAGCCAAGTGCTGCAATCTTACGAGCAAAATTACATTGAAAAATAAAACCAATTCGGCGCCAACTCATACCCATGTGACTAATTCGACGTCCAATGGAAAAATATTGGGTTAAGATGGTTTAACCTGATATATATAAAAAACCGCCTCCGATGCAATGTCTAGCTGTGAGAGCGAGTAATTGACAGGAGAACGGTACTGGGTGCCCATCAAGAAATGCCTCAATGCAAGTGGATGGTACAGTTTGGTAACCTACAGATTGCAGAAGGTAATATGCATAGAGAACGAATTTACAGAGACCATAACCAAATTAAGTCTATCAATAAAAAATTACAAAACTAGCAAGTTTTTTACCTCACGAATGGTGAAGAAGTTACCAAGTGATTTCGACATTTTCTCATCATTTGCAGTTACAAACCCGTTATGGACCCAGTAACTCACGTTGCTCTCGGGGCAGGCAGCACAACTCTGTGCAATCTCATTTTCGTGATGTGGAAAGATCAAATCCATACCACCGCCATGGATATCAAAAGAGTAGGTGAGATATTCAGCACTCATCGCACTACATTCTATGTGCCATCCTGGTCTTCCTGGACCCCAAGGGCTGTCCCAACTTGGCTCCCCAGGCTTTGCAGCCTGAAATAAGCATGTATGTTATTGCACGTATTTTCCATCCTAGAAATTAAATAAATGCCATATATATCGGTATTTTATTGCATAATTTTCCATGGTACAACACGGTTTAGCGTAATTTTCTCAATTTCTATGTAATCCAAGAACCAACTCCTCGTCTCCACCTCAAGTTTTTTCATTCCATGGAAAAAAATTTCCATGTAAAATAATTCCAAGGAATTCAATTCCTTTTCGACTAAATCAAGCAAATGCACCCTGAGAGAAATTATCTAGGGAGTCATAAGGAGTGGTTTTGCCATAATAGAAAGAAAATTGCTGAAGAACATTTTACCTTCCACAGCGCAAAGTCAGCAGGATTTCGCTTTCTCGAATCAACAGCAACCCGTTCACCAGCTCTATTGTCTTCTAACTTCCGCCCCGATAATCGGCCATAATTGGGGGAATTATCAACAGAGAAGTACACATCTCCATCTACCGGATAAGCACAACCATTACTAATTATCTGCGTGTAACACCAAAACTTAATATAATTAAATAAAGCTTATTTCCTCTAGAAAAGGAAATATTCATACAAGAAGGTAGCACAACAAAAGGTTAGAAAAGACCTACTTCAAAATCCATAGAAAATGTTGTGGTGGAATGAGACAAGGGGAAAAGAGGACTTAAAGAGCCAGATCCGCCATCAAGGATGCAGGTGAAAGAGATTCCAATGCAAGGTTTTTCATATATAATAACGAGTAATGCAAAACAATTACTCTACTTTAACATAAATGCTGAGATATGGGTGGCTACGTTGGGGAGAATAGGCAACAGTACGCCCTTAGCAGCAGAGCTGTAGGGAAACTATAAAGGGCTTGTTTGTTGAAAAATGCACATTCCACGTCAAAGAGGATAAGAACCATCACAGTACACCATCATGCAGATGTATGAGCTACTTGTATTAAGTGTAATGTATGAGAGAATCCTTTCCATCCAACAAATTAGAAGGGGCATGATTCGAAGGGAAGTACCTGAGCTATCATATTCCTGATTTGGTCCATATGATCAGAAACACGAGGCTGATGGGTAGGGGGGAGGCACTGAAGATCAACCATATCATCCAGAAATTCTTGGCAGAAACGACCACTCAAAGCTAATGCCTCCTCCCCAAGCTCATTCGCTCTACGAATTATCTGCAGTGATCCAGAAATTAGCTATCACAATATACAAATTTCGGGTATGGCACATATATCAAGCTAAGTAACAATAACTTAGTACGAGCAGTGTGTGAATTGAAGAAAAATTTAACTTCCACCAGAGGCAATTGTGATTATGCTTCGTGAATCATCAGTCACCTCTAGTGATTTAAGCTTCAAATGTGGAAGGTAAGAAAAAGTTTTGCATGAAAAATGCATTGTAGGCAACCCAGTCCTCGCCCACAACAATGCTTGCAGAAATTATACAGGTCCCTAAATAACTCAGAGCCAGTGCTTCAGTTTGGCAGGGTTCAAAAATAAAGCAAATGAACGACTTCGTCAACGAAGTGGAGGAAAAAAAATGCAGGTAAAACCAACGATTGATTTTTGACGGAATGAAAAAATATATATATATGGTAGAATCATAACCATATAATGGAGGTGGATAGTAAGACTTGCTATGAAGCATAGAACTTCTCACCTTGTCATCAACATCCGTGAAATTTCGCACATAGACAACTTCATATCCCAAATGTTTTAGGTACCTGCACAATCTCAATTCGGCTGAAGCATGATCAGAATCTACTTCCAGAATAAATAAATTAAAACATCTAGTAAAAAAAAAAAACACAAATTTGGTCTACAACTAAACTTTTAGTCCTTTATGGTAAAAGGTCCAGCCTAATGCATGCAAACTTCCAGGCCTGCAAGGTCTATCTTAAAAAGGCACTACTAGACCTCTTAATAAGGTCAAAAGCAATTTGCTCTTCAAGAATCAAGACTTTCCTCTCATAAATGTGGACTACAAAAATCAGATGGAGACTCCAAGAGATCCCAACCCTTAAACCTAACACGCCATAACGCCGCCACCCCCTAAATCATTTTTCTCCATTTTCTTTCTTCGTTTCTGGAAGAACCACAAATATTTATTTCCCTTTCAATTAAAGCTTTCATTACACCTTTCTTAGCTCCCAAGAGCATGAGCAAGAGCTACGATCCTGAAATGGCAAACATATAGCGTGCATGCTAACATGTGTTGTATGGTACATGTATGAGGAAACATGCTAGGCTGACACATACTGAAAACACATGATCGTCAGGCTGAACACATGGTAATGAAGTTAAACTATATTCTCATGGGTGAATCGACACAGAAGCTTTGCAGCGCAAGTAATAAAATATCTAAATGCTCTTTCTGTAAAGTAGATAATCCAATATAATAATCCATAGAGCCATACATAAAAGTAATATGCCACAAACATGGGCTCAGGTGGCGTTATAGGCACAAATAATTTGAAATAGACAAATATGAAAAGTTCTATAAATATCCTAATGCTGTATGAACAGGTCATAGCTAGTTCAAGTATATATATGATCGAGAGAGAGAGAGAGAGATGGACCTGTAGAGGACATCAAAGCAGACATATGCACGCGCATGACCGATATGGCTGAAATCATAGGTGGTAACGCCACAGACATACATACCAACCTTGCCTGGAACTCTAGGCTTGAAGATCTCTTTTTGTTTCGTCATACTGTTATACACCTGGAATTCCTGTTGTTTTGCCATTTCTCCCCAAGCTCTCCTTTTCTCAACCTCTCTTCGCTACAACTTGTTGAAAGAACGATGATTCTCACTGTAACAACATATATATTATTATCCCAATATACGAGGAGGACCGATCATACGGTGCAAAACCTGCAAAAACAAGAAACAAAATAAAACAAAAGGTTCATCAAAATTAATTTCACATTTACTGGTTTAGTGTATATAATGAAGATAAGGCTCGCTTAGATAATTAGGTAGCTCACTAATGGTCGATTTTAGACAGTGGTACCTTACAACTAGATATATTAGCCATAGAGCCTGCTAAAAATCTAACAGGCATGTATTTTTCTGTGACGTCTAACCAACGTGGAAGAAAAACGAAAAAACCGAAAGAACCCTCTCCAACGCAACCATCAGCCACCATGGTCCCTTACCCTCAGGCCTCAACCCACAGTTGTGTGTACATAAACAGTAAATCTCCTAAACTGCCACCAGCATAAAACGAAGGATTGATCACCTAAAGCATAAGCGATGACAAGGAGTGTGCCATCATCATGATATAAGGCCACAAGTGTTTTGTTGCTTCGGTTGAGTGTCAATACCTAGCAGCTAATGGCACAATTACCAAAACAAGTTCGTCACAAAATAGCCCATGCGTAGCGGCTAGTGCCACAATAACCAACACCTGCTTCAATTAAACAAACCTCCCAACCCCTCAATTGCTTGGCTCACTAGGCACTACGTTACAATTCATCAACAATGAGACATACTATAAATATTTTATTGATTCATTCTCTAACTGATATTTATCAAGCGTTAGAAGTAAGCAACAACCGAATATCTTAAATTTATCTTTGCTCTACTTGAGGTGAAATAATAAAGATTTATCTCCTGGAAGAAATCAAATGTACTATAAGGAGGTTGTGCAATTTAAATACTTCAATCTCATGGTTGACATGGAGTTTGATGGAATATTCAAATTCATGCTGGAAAAGGTAAACAAATATCTCCAAGAAGGCAATAACTATACCAAAGTAATAAAAAGGAATACATAGTATACAATTACGCAATCAACGTATAACATATCAGATGACATTTCCAAATAGGAAACAGACACGAGTGAACTGAAGTCTGAGCCTTCAACAATTAATCAGCAGGTTCTCAAATCTCAATATACCCCTGTTCCTGAAAATATTCACATACGACCATGAAGAACAAGGTAACAGCAAAATTTTGAAGGAAAAACACCCCAAAAAAGCTTACGGCAAACCCAAGTGGATTCCACGAAAGAGGTGAACTTTTGAATTCAATATAAGTCGTTAATTGTTTAGGTCTTATTCTTAAGCATGGAGTTGCGAAGAGAAACAGAACAAGTAAAAACCAATTTCTAAATGGGGTATTGCATTATCAATTAAATACCTTGGCTAGTAGTAAAGTCCAGCTTTTGCATCAATTTGCATGTATATTGAAAAGGAAAAGGTAAACAATTATCTCCAAGAAGGTAATAACTATACCAAAGTATTAAAAAGGAAGACATAAAATACAATTCCGCAATCAACATATAACATGTCAGATGACATTTCCAAATAGGAAACAGACATTAGTAAACTGAAGTCTGAGCCTTCAACAATTAATCAACAGGTTCTCAAATCAAAATATACCCCTGTTCCTGAAAATATTCACATACGAGTATACGACCATGAAGAACAAGCTAAACAGCAAAATTTTGAAGGAAAAACGCCCCAAAAAAGCTAACGGCAAACCCAAGTGAATTCCACGAAAGAGGTGAATTTTTTAATTCAATATAAGTAGCTAATTGTTTAGATCTTATTCTTAAGCATGGAGTTGCGTAGAGAAACAGAACCAGAAAAGACCAAGTTCTAAATGGGTTAATGGGGTATTGCATTATCAAGTAAATACCTTGGCCAGTGGTAAAGTCCAGTTTTTGCATCAATTTGAACGTATATTGAAAAGGATTTTATCACGTGATATCTTGTTAAAAGAATGATCCCAACAAACAGTCTTTAAGTTTTGGAAAATTGAGAGCACATGGATCAATAACCAAAGGTAACCAAGCAGGGCTAAACTGTTATAGCAACTTAAAGAAAGTTGAGTGCTTGAACTAAAGCATAAAAATAACAAATCTTGAACCAATAATAAATTGTACAAAAATAAAATTAGGGCACACGGAATAAGAAATCAAATTGTACAAAATTAAATGGGGAAGGAAAAGGGAGCAAACCGGGAAATGGTGGAGGAGAAAGGGTTTGAGGGACCGGAGGAGGTGGTGCGGCAACGGTTGCGAGAGGCTGCGGCAGCGGCGACGATGGTCTCGACAATAGAAAGAGCAGCAACTGGTACCCCCACTGGTTGCGTATTGACGAGACTCCTTTTGTCAAAATTCTTCCTTTTCACACTTGGAATATATTTGGATTTTTCTAACCCATCCAATTATTTAAATGTAAACCAAAAAAAAATAGTTAAATAATTTTATTTTTGTACCCCTGCTAAGAAAGTCCTTCGAAACTTTACGGTTCGTTTGGATGAAAGGAATGAAAAGAAAGTGAAAGGAAAAGAAAAGAAAAGGAGGGATTGCATTTTTTTTTATGTATAGAATATTTAAGAGTAAATATCATCAATGGTCACTGAACTATTGGCAAATTCTACCAGTAGTCACTGAACTTAATTTTGTTACACTTTGACCATTGAACTTTTAAAATGTACTACCATTGGCCACTCCGTTAAATCTCACCGTTAGTTTTTGACGGAATCAATATCACGTGATTTTCATGTGCAATAGAAAGGGCATTTTAGTCTTTTTCCATTTTTTTTCCTTTTTTCCTTTTCTTTTCTTTCTTCTTCTTCTTCTTCTTCTTCTTCTTCTTCTTCTTCCCCTTTCTCCTTCTCAGACGGATTTCTTCTTCTTCCCCTTTCTCATTCTCAATTCAATTCAGCAAAAAAAAAAAAACAGACCTCTTGATTTTACACACCAAATTAATTCAATTCAGCTAAAAAAAACCCCACCAACCAAAATACAGAGAATAAATTCAATTCAACAACATAACATAACAACAAAATACACCGATTGGAAGGAGAAGAAGAAAGGAATAACCAATTGGAAGGAGAAGAAGAAAAGATCGGAAGGAGAAGAAGAAGATGTGAACACAACTCAACCAAAAAAATTACTGAAAACTTGAGATATTTGATTTGCCATTCCCAGTCACTCAAACGAAATCGGGCGCAACTGCAAATACGGTTCTCAAAACCAAATGCAAGTGTGAACCTGATGTGAAAAAATCTCAATGGTTAAACACCCAAATGTAAAGGTGCCCAATCATAACTATGAAACTTCTACGAAAAAGCAAGTACTAAGTTGTAAAAACCGTAACATAAGAACCGATTGGAAGGAGAAGAAGAAAAGATCGGAAGAAGAAGAAAAAAGAAGAAGAAGAAGAAGAAGAAGAAAAGAAAAACAGATCGGAAGGAGAAGAAGAAGAGATCGGAAGAAGAAAAGAAAAACCGATCGAAATGAGAAGAAGAAGAAAAAAAAAAGAAGAAAAGAAGAACAGATCGGAAGGAGAAGGAGAACAGATCGGAAGAAGAAGAAAAAAGAAAAAGAAGAAGAAGAAGAAGAAAAAGAAAAATGAAAAGAAAAGGGGAAAAAGTGTAAAATGACTTAAATGCCCTTTGTATATCATGTGACGAGTATATGTCATGATTCCCGCCAAAAACTAACGGTGAGATTTAACGGAGTGGCCAATGGTAGTACGTTTTAAAAGTTCAATGGTCAAAGTGTAACAAAATTAAGTTCAGTGACTACTGGTAGAATTTGCCAATAGTTCAGTGGCCATTGATGGTATTTACTCAATATTTAAAGAGCATTGAATAGAAATGAAAAGAGTGGGAGAGAGTACCATTCCTCTCTATTCCCTTATCTTATTTTCTTCTAATATTGGGAGGATTAGGAAGGAAAGGAAATATTTTTAATAACTAGAAATTAGGTAGAAGGTCTTACTACACATTGATTTTTACCAAAACTTCAATGAATAATATTTTTTTGAATGAAGAGCCTATTTTTAATTGGTAATTAGTGTAAGAGGCCTATTTTATTTTATATTTTAAATGAAAGTATTTGAATAAATTTAAATATCATTTAATTAATAAAAACATGTTATATATTACCTAAATTACCCCCTCTTTATGAAATTTGTACAAAAAATATGAATATTGCAGTGAAATATGGACTGCAATATGAACTTTGCACTAGAAATATGGATTGCAAAGTTCACATTGCAGTAAAATATGGACTGCAATATGAACTTTGCACCAAAAATATGGACTGCAAAATTCATATTGTAGTAAAATATGGACTGCAAAGTTCATATTGCATTAAAATATGGACTGCAAAGTCCATATTGCAGTGAAATATAGACTGTAAAATTCATATTGCAATCCATATTTTAATGCATATTGGTATTTTTTAGTTTATTTTAAGGGTTGGGATGTCATTTTATAATGGAAAAAAAAACACATGTCATATTATTAATAAAATAAAAAATAGGCCCTTTATTTACAAAAAAAAAATTATTCATTGGCTTTAGTGTGAAAATCTTTCTCTAATAAGACCTTTTTTTTAATTGTCCCTTTTAATAAACAGTTTACTTTTTTAATAAATTACATTATTTTTTTTCATTTCCTTCTTTCTATTCAAACGGAGTTATTTCCATTCCCTTCATTTCCTTCCGTAGCTATCCAAACAATAATAAAATTAAATTCATTCCATTCCATTATATTCATTTCCTTTCATTCATGGCTAATCCTTTCCTTTCTGCTCCTTCCTTTTAATCCAAACGGACTGTTAGAAAACGGCTGCAAATAATTTGGTTATATGAAAATACCCTAAAGTTTATCTTGTGAATGGCGTATGATAAATTTTTATGAGTAAATACTACAAATGGCCATCTAATTATTATAAAAGTTTTAAATTTGTCACCGAATTAAGATTGGTTTCAACTTACCCACTCAACTATATAATTAGTTTTAAAATAGTCACTCCGTTAGATTTTGTTGTTAACATCTAATAGATGCATGTCACGTGAGAAACACGTGCCATTCTCAAGGGTTTTTTTGTCATTCTCCCTCTTTCTCTTTCCTTTCCTTCCTTTCCCTCCAGAACTTCCATCCAAAACATACCAAAGATGTGTATATATCATCTTTCATCCCCAAAACAGAGTAAAAATGTAAAAAGTAAAAGGAGAAAAAGAAATCTAGAAAAATGAGAAAAAATAAAAAGGAAAAGAAAGAAGACGAATCTAAAACAAACCGACGGATTAAACCATGACCATCTATTGCTTCTGTGGAAGAATGGCAGAACACTACACCTCAAGAACTCCTCAAAATTCGGGTAAAAGGTTTTTAAGATACCCAGAACAAGTAATTTGCAATATTATTAAAGTCAACCACAAATAGTATTCAATAACCACTATACGTGTATTTTTGTGCAGATTTGATGCGAATTTTTTATATGGGAGGACATGCATCTTTGGATTATTGAAAACGGAAGGCCCAATACAGGAAAGATCGAAAAAACAAATGTGGTTGATGATTTGTGTTTGTGTGGCGGTAATTTGGTTCCTTTTGAAGACAATTAATGAGGTAGAAGGAAATGAAAAGGCACTGTGCAAGTGTAGTGGGGTTGGAAATTGATTTCTCTTATGTACTATGTTTTTTTTTGGGGGGGCAGTGACGTTTTACGATGAAATACAATTATGTGTTTGTAAGTGTGCTATACTCCAATGAAATGCAATTTAGTATTATGCAATTTAATGTTATGCAAGTGTGGTGGTGTGTGAAGATTGCACATATAAGAATCTAAAACCCAACCATTAATAAGGAAGCATTTTCAACTCTCAAATCAAACTGGCATATATATATTGACATATCCCAATAAAAACAACCATACATAACCAAAAAAACAGTCCCATATGTAGTAACTAAATTTCCCCAAAAAACAGTCCCATTAATGTGTATAAAGCTAAACGCCTTGCAATCACCATTATGTACATGGCTGTGTTTGTGCACGTGTTTATGATCCACCTTCATCCCCACTTCTTCTCACCTACCTACATACATTAAATACAAATAACCATTAACTCAAAATTATATTCATTTTGGGCCAATTCAAAAGCAAGCATCATAAAAAAAACTGGTGAATTACCTTCATTTTTGGCCTTGAAGTACCTGCCTCACTCCCACTGCCCCTGCCCATTCCTCTTGTTCTAGTATTACCACCCCTGCCAATCATTCTTGTTCTTGTATTATCACATTGTCCCTTATATGTTCTTACATTGTGGTCTGTATTCCCACACTTCCTACAACTAAGGATCACTCTATTTCTGCCTAGCTTTCCCCCAGCTTGTCTTATATGCTCATCATTTTTTGTGTTTCTTACTTTCTTTTTTCTTCCAGATTATGTTTCGACTTCTGGTGGGACTAAATGATTCAATCGGGATTTTGGCCACATGCTCTGGCCATTGATTAGAAGTATAATTTTCTCGTAAGCCTCAAAGTACTTCTCCTTAATGAAATAAAGATGTACATATTTTGTAACTTCATCTCCTTGGCTTAATATGGCACAAACAACATGAACACATGGTAGCCCACTCAATGCTCAGACCCTATATGCACAAGTTCTTGCCCTCAAGTTAACTACAAATTGAACATGTGAACTACTAACTTGAAACTCATCATCTCTTGAATGCCTACATGTATAATCATTTGTTAGTGTTTCAAGAGTAGCCAATTTATTTTCTATTATAGGGCAAACAACATTTGGGTGCTTCCTCATTTTGTCGCTATTCTTTTTTATCCTCACTATTAACGTGATCCTAATAGACTAAAACATGGACATAATAAGTCTATCCCTAGCATCAGCAATAAAGTCATTAAATATTTTACAATGATTATTTATTAAAATATCACACTTAGAGTGTGATTGGAAGTATGCTCAACTCCAATGCTGTAGAGGTGCCTCTTTCATTAGCCATTTAGCTGCTTCAGCTTTCTTTTTCCTTATAGCCTCCATGCATAATTCAAATTATTCAGGTGTACTTGATCTTGCACACTTTCAGAACATTTTTTTT
The DNA here is from genome assembly GCA_021464415.1 of Lonicera japonica. Classification (NCBI taxonomy): domain Eukaryota; kingdom Viridiplantae; phylum Streptophyta; class Magnoliopsida; order Dipsacales; family Caprifoliaceae; genus Lonicera; species Lonicera japonica. The sequence goes on from CM038469.1 coordinate 62,572,612, forward strand.
ATACATTCCCACTCTGTTTCTTTCTGAAGTTATTATGATAATGCCTAACACAGAATCTTGTCTTAGAATTTGGGACCACTTCTTTTAGAGCTAGTTTTAAACCCTATATAATGTGTATAAAAAGATGTGTATTAACTACATAAACTGTGTATAAACTATATAAACTGTGTAAAAACTGAGAAATAAATAAGCATAAATAGAGCAGTGAATAATGGTTACAAACTGTGCATAAACAGAGCAATGAAGTTGTACCTTTTGTTAATTACTCATGAAAGTAAACATGTGCTGATTATTCTCATAAATTCCAATGTCCTAACATACCAATTTCATAAACCACACTTATGAGCTCTTTATTTCTTTCTCAACAACGACATACGCAAATGGGTACATGTCATTGTTAGCATCAATGCCCACTGCACTCAATAACTGACCTGGGTGTACAACCATTTGTTGTACACTCCAATAAAGGGTGTACAACCCTTTATAAAGCCTTTATTTAAAGGACCTAAACAACAACACATTTTTTTAAATCTATAAACCCCTCCAGCCTCTTCATCCTTGTGCACCCCCAGTGTTGAATTATGCATTACTCTATGTACCTCTACACAGTAACTCCATATCCAACTGTACTGATCTCTATGAGTACTTTCAATTAACTCTTAAGCCTTACTCTTTGTTTTGAAAAATTATCTTTTTGAAATTACTATTTTATGTTCCTTCTTAACAATCTCCATCAATGATTGCCATGACATATTTGGATTCGAAACAAATAATGCCTGATATGTGTATGCCATCCAATCTACAGTTATACTCTTGTTCTTGGTAGCATGTCTACAGTGAGTGTGTTTATGGTTGAAGGACTTCACTTGTAAATTGGTAGACAACTTGCTTTCCTTGGAAGTATAAATCATCCACTTACATGGTGCTCGGCACTTTGCTCTCACCCTCCACTTTTTATTTGTTGACAATGATAGATTCTTTCTATGAATAATGGAATATTGCCTCAATGCTGGTTTAAACTATGCAAATGTGCTAAATAGTTGGCACAATTCAAATTGTGGGTTGTCTGTTTCTTTGTCTTCTTTGAACTTTGGAAATCTTGGTTTCTTCCTCCAACTTCTATCATCATTCTCCACTTCTCCATCTCATGAGTCCAAGCTCATTAACTCATCAGAATCATCTAACTCAGGTTCATCTTCTCTTTCATATTCTTCCTCTACAAGTTATTCCTATTCACCTTATTCATCTTCATCATCATCACTGATATTAACATACTGATCTTTATAATATTCCTCTAGGTACTCTGAAGATAATGGTTATACCTCCTCTACGAATTGGTTATGAGTACAGTACACATCAATAACTCTATAAGCAGGAACCCATTTTGTCATTAAAATGATGTCCCTATCTGTTGATAATTTAGTTAATTAATCCAATATGTAGAGGTTGTGTTGGATTTCTATACCAAAATCTAGTAACATGGGGAGCCCTTACTTCTTTAGCCATTTCAATAATTTCATGTATTGAGAGAAAATCGGGGTCAGTCTTGTCAGCAAAATTAACAGTACCCCCCGTGTAAATCAAAAAATTAGTACCCTTCTCGTAATCAAACTGTCCACTGTGGTGTATTGTCATTGTGAACAATGGCGAGTCTTTTGCTGAAAATTTAAACAATATCATCACATAAGGTTTTGTACTCACAAGACAGAGCATATTAAAAAAAATCTTGGTAGAATATCTCCAAAAAACAGAATATGGTGGCAAAGTCCATTCATATTAACCAACAAATAACATGAAACCATAACATTCAAACCCTAAAAAATGAATGCAACTATCAAATAAATAACAAAAAAATCTTGCAATTAACTTATAATACATGTCTTCCACATAAATGCGCGGATCATTATACACCCTCAGTGACCAATCCATCGATATTAATGATCGCCGTCCCTCTTTCTCTTTATCTTCAGTTGATCGTCGTCCTACACATACTCTCTCTCTGAGTTACAGTTATTGTGTGGTGTGTGATAGGTCTTTCACTAGGGGTCTTAGACGTGCTTTTATGGTGGGAGAATGAGGGAGACTGACAAAAAAGCCCTTGAGAATGGCATGTGTTTCTCATGTGACATGCATCTATTATATGTTAACAGCAAAAACTAACGGATTAACCATTTTAAAACTAATTATATAGTTGAGTGGGTAAGTTGGAACCAATTTTAGTTCGGTGACCAATTTAAAACTTTTATAATAATTGGATGGCCACTTGTGGTATTTACTCAATTTCTATCAATATTTAACGAATTTTTTAGGGTGCTAGTAAAAGCACCTTTTTAAAAAATATTTTTCACACTTATTTTTCAGGCACTCACACATAAAGTTGAATTTTACAAAAGCATCTTTAATGATTAAAGCATTCTAGTATAAATATGTCTACAAAAAATTTACTTTTGTCATAAAAGTTTACAATCACAAAAAGATTGTTACTACAAGTTATACAAATGCAATTTTTTTTATCTCAATTATAGAATTAAAATCGTGTCACTGAGACAACCATAAGTTCAATATTTTCATGGTAATTAACTACTGGGAAAATTGCATGCTGAAAAATAATATGATAGTTTTTGTATAGAACATATTTTTTGCTCAAGGAATTTAATTTAAGAAATGATACAACTTCATATCCATTTATTTCAGTATTATTTTAATAAACTTATAGAATTTGTTGGTTGGAAAACAACCTTAGAGGGGGGTGAATAGGGTTTTAAAAACTTAATGCGGAATTAAAACGTTTTTAAAATATTTAAGCAAAGCAACTTAGCTAAGCAACAATATCAAGGAAATAATAAATATCAAGTAATCAATCCCAAGAAAAGCAAATAAGTAATATCAAAATACAAGCAATAATATAGCAATAAAAAAAGAGCTTGAGTTTAGAAAGATTAAACCAATTTGAATTTCAAAACTTTTTGTCCTTACGGTTTAGTTTCCTAAACCATACGTCCGCGCTCGGTTAGTTTCTCAAGAATTTTCACTATTCAATCTTCTTCGGGTGAAGATCAAACCTCAATACAAATGTTGCTATGCACACAACACTCACAATATAGCTATATCCACTACACTTCTCACAAAATATGCTCTCTTGCTCTACAAAGAGACAAACTCTCTTTTGAAATGAAGAATAAATTATTTGTGGTGATACACACAAATACAATAACTCTCAAGTGTATTTGAAAATTACAAATTAAGCTCACACTAGAGTTATCAAGATTGATTAAACTATATAGCTTAAAAGATGAAAGATTGATCAAAACGTGTTCTTGAATTTTTGTATATTTGAATATATGAATGATGGAGTATTAGAATGATTCAAGGTGTGTTAAAACATGTCTAGAACCTCATATATATATATCTTGCAAAACCATGTGTGATAAGTGCCCAAAATTGTTATTTTAACCCGCAAATAATATTTTGTTATAATATAATTAATGCTTAAATTTTGGAGGATTAATATTTATTTTGGGAAGAATAAAATTATAATAAAAAGCCTAAAAAGGTAGAAGACTACTGAAGATCAAAAAGGAAGATAAAGAAGAAAGAATATTCCAATTCAATATTTTATCCTAATTCGAATACAACTCATTTTCCCCTCTCTTAATTAGAATCCTATTTGAACTCAAAGTTATTATTTATTCTACAATTCTAGTTTCCTAAACCTTGTAAACTTCTATCACTCATTCTTATATATAGACCCAGTCTCTACACCTAAAAAGGGAGAAGAAAAACAGAGAAAAAAATATATAAAAAATAGATAGGGAAAATAGATAGAATATAGATATTATTATAGAGTTCTAGAGAGAGAAAGTCCTCCATACTAGTTGCCGTGCGGCCGAAGTATTGAAAGAAAAGAAGTGGACAGCGTAAAGCCGTGCGGCACACACCAGTTCGAGCATCATAAACAATGACACTTTATAGTTTTCTTTCTAATTTTTTATAGTTTGTATTCAAGTACTTTAATTTTAATTTTAATAATGAATTACTATTTTATTTTAATGTGTTATTTATTTAATATGTTTGGCTAAATTATCTCCCAAAAGGGAGGGATGAAACCGTCATGGATGTAATGGACTTAATTTAATTCTAATTGATTTTTAAATATTCGTCCCGAATTAAAATAAATTTTGAAATTACCATTACTATAACACGTGTTTTCTTTCTAGTACTTTAATTGTTTTTAAAAGAAATGAAGGATCTCTTGTGATCACCAATTTGGGGGATACATGCGATACCTATTTTTATTTACATTAGTTTTAAAGAAAGAATGATGGTGAATTCAAAGTTGTTTATATAGTAATGATGAATATTAAAAATATAATTAGATACCTTTTTGCTTATATCCATGGTGGTGGATTCTTTTTCCTTGGAATTTTCTATTATTAATTACTTGCTTGCTTGATTTAATTTAATTAGTTTAGTTTCTTAGTTAAATTAATTTCAAAAAATCAAAATTTTAAAACTGGTTTAATATAGATTCCTAAAATATTGGATTTTGACAAGCTTTCCTACTTTAAAGGTATTAACTTGGATTTGGATTGACTTCTATTTATTTGCTATACTAGTTTAATTATTTGACACAAAAGTAGGGTTTTATTGTATTTAAGTGAGGAATTAAGTAACGACAAATTATTTATAAAAATTTCCTTTAAATCAATATGGCTATTGGGGATGATTAAGAAATGTTTTGGGTCAAAGGTATACATTTTCAAACTTTTCAACAACTAGTTTTGACAAAATTTTTAAATTTATTTTGATAATTTCTCCCAATTTGACCGTTGGATCATGCTCAAATTTTAGCCAAAAGTGTTAAGAGATGTTGTCTAACTATTGTAAAATTTTTAAAATGATCGGAGACCGGGAAGGTCTCTATCTTACCTTTAGATCAAAACTGTGCGAAAATTGAGCGAATTTTAAATGTAAAATAAAAACATTTTTACAATTTAACAATTTAGTTCCAAATACAATTCTAATGATTTGTGAACTTTAAAGATATATTGCTAAGATACCTATTTTTATTAGAGCTTAAAATATGATCATTTAAAATTAATATGAATTTATTTTAAAACTTAGTCTTTGTAAAATGAGGTTTTTCAAAGAAATTCAATTTCAAGCTTGTTTGAATCAATCTTTTAAAAGATGCATAAATACGTTTAAGCTATAAGGATTTGATCAATAAAGTAACTTTACATAAATCTTAAGCACTCACTCAATTATTGAATTAACGATTTTTTGAACGCTTTGATTTGTTTTTTCGGATTGATCTTCATTTGAAGCTTTTTCCTTGAAACTTTTCATATAGTCTTTTGATCATTTGTTCTTTAAGATTTGTATTGAGAGATTTGATCTTCCTTGTCTTGTCCAGTGATCGAATAGTAAAAGATTGATCATTGTCATGTTTTTCTCGAATTTTCCAAGTAAATGAACTGTATACTTATATCAAGAAACATGTTAAATTACACATGATTGATTTATTGTTATTATCAAAATAAGATTAAGACCTTAGGTCAACATAATTAATCTCTTTAATTGAAGTTTGTATTTGAAAACACTTGCAATTAAAAATTAAAGTATCTGCAAATTTGATATTGTTTGTAATCGTATTATTATAAACTTAAATTTAAGTTCAACGTATTTAGCCGGTGAAACCAACTCAACCAAAGAATAAAATTGAACAGATACGTAACAGAAATTGAACGATATGTGGTAACAGACATTTATGAGTATGTATATATATATTTATATAATCACTACACCCATATTTGAAATCGCATATATAGGTGATAGATTTTTCACAAATTATATACATGGCAGCACACACACATATATATATATATATATATCGTGTGTGAGTGTGCGCGTGTAAAGAAGAATACATGCATATAAATTGACATGGTGTCATAAGAAGCTACGAAAGAAATAATGAGAGAGAGGGCAAGTGTCGAAATGTGGGAATTAGCGGTGAGAATTAATAGAAAAAAGGATAAAAGGTTTGGGTGCCTTCAAAAAAGTGTAATTAAATAATTTTCTTTTTAAAAAAAGAAAGTTGAGTGTTAAAATTAGTTTTTAAGGATGTTTTTACCGACACTCATCTTTTTAATAGAGCTATTAACAATAAAATTACTTCAATAATTGAGTAGACACATACAACTAAGTATAGTTTGTATGGGTCGGACATAATCAAGTATAATTGATTGCCCATTTTAAAATTGTCAAACCAATTTAATGGCTAAATATAATATTTACTCAAATATATATTCGATAATAATAAATTTGTAATGGCTAAATATAATACTTGCTTTTCATTATTTTTCCTATTATTTGAAAAATGAAAAAATGAAAAAGATTTTTGTGCAGACATAGTATGCGTGTGATTTGCATGTTTATATAGTTTTACACAAAAAAAGTGGTAGTGCAGACACAATGAAAGTTGCGACAATTATAACCCAAAATATCAATATATATATACTTTTAATATTTTTATTTGAAATTTATAGATTCAAAATTACTCAATGTTTGAGAAAATTAAGATTCGAAAGTATTTTTCTTGAAGTTTTCATTAAATCTATATACTAACATAAATGCGAAGGGAGAAAAAACGGTTCCGTTGCCATTCTTTTAATTTTTATTATTTGCCTACACAATTTCTAAAGTGGATAGAGCAATATTGTAAATCTACATATTCCACGTGCATAGTGCGTGAAATACGTATGGTATGAAATTTCTTTCCAAAAAATGACTTTGTCCTTAATTCTGAGAAAGTTATAAAAAATAAAATTTTAACAAACTTATATTTTCACAATAGAAGAGGAGGAGGAGTTAATGTTGCATGGCAAGAAATAAAACATTGGATTATGATTTAAAATTTAAATAAATAGCAGAAAACTAGAATCCCTATTAGTTTACGAGTTGCAAAAGCTAAATTAGTTTGTTATTGTGATAAATATGGTAACTAAAAAACTAAAAGTATGGCCACAAGGCAGCTTCTTAATTAATGTATGAAAATATCTTGTGAGATAGAAATGGAATTTTAAACAAGGCTAAATCGACGATGCATACTGTAGTGCAACAAATGCACCTTCCATTAAAATGGTTGGATTGAAGGCTTTGGTGTTTGTAGGTGAAGTCAGATTTTTAAAATTATATAAGAATGGTGATTGTTTTTTCACGCCTAAATATTGTGAAGAATAACAAATTTAGTTTAGTGAGTGGTGGTGTCTTGGTTGAAGACATTGTTAAAGTTTTTCAATCTTTTAAGTTTTCTAGTATTTATTAAGTGTGCTAGTAAAGCTTTAGGAATTATACGATTGTTTAATAAAAAAAACTAGCAGGACTTAAACACTTAACGTTGTAGAGATGGCAAGTTCTTTCAAGTAAATTATAATATTTATCAACGTACATTGTTTTTGAAATCAAGTGATTCATGTGAATAAACGCATTGTATATGGTATTAATAATGGACGTCTAACCCAATTTGTGATTTTTAAACTATTTGTATTTAATTCAATTCAATGTCCAACTCTAAAATCTTGCATCCAATTCGATCATGCAGGCCCTACTAATCTAATATAATTTAATTAAGGTAATTTCTAATAATAATTCTTATTTTTCGATTTATGTCATTTTATAATACTTTTATATCTAGTTGTCAAGTTTTTTATATAGTTAGAAAAGCATAAAAAAGTTAGGTCTCCAATGATACTTCATTTATTTCTTTGTTGGCATATATTTAGGAAGAGAAAGAATTAGTGAGTTTGATATATACAATAAGAATGTAAGAAGTCACATTACAAATTTCTATCATTACTTGTATATATAAAAGTGTTTCTACATGTAAAACTGGCGATAACTTTTTTTTTTTTTTATATAACTCAACTTTTACTCCACACAAAAATAATTATAGAAGGTTTCATTAGAACACACATATATATATTTTTATTATTATAGTTATTATTTTCATCATAAAATTTGGTGGCTGTTATTTGTATACAATTTTTTACTTGATTTTACTTAACTTTTCATTTGTGAATAAAAGTTTAAAAATGTCTTACTGGTCTATCATTAGAAAATATATAAGTATATATTTATTTATTATTAGATGAATAATATATACTTATTAACTTGTTATTAAATAAATAAAAAAAAAATATTACTATGCGTTTTATGAAATGTTAGTAAAATGTTTTATTTATAGATGGTAAATAGCGGCTTAAAATTTTGTATAATTGGAATGACGATTGGAGTTGGATTGAATCGAAGCGTGGCTACCATTGTCAGCTACTCAAGTCATCAACAATCGAAGCGCTTAAAATAAGTATCCATCTTTGGTGTATTGAACCGGAAATAAATCAAACACATCGACCCGACCCCCGTGAAAAATGTGGCCTGCCTTTCTTCCCTTCTAAGAATCAAAGCGTTTTTCCTTTTCCTAAACCTCTCTACTACCTTGCCTTTGCGCTGTCTACGAGCGCCCATATAAGAAAATTTATTTTAACATCATCAGCAGGAGCTTATTCTTAAATAATAATCATCATCATCTTCTTCTTCTTCTTCTTCTTCTTCTTCTTCTTCTTCTTCAGTTGAGTGGCCGCAAATAATGGCTACTACTGTTAAGTCACCCACCGTTATCCTCTTCCACAAGTATGCTTCTTCCCCTCCATCCACCCTTTTTACATTCTTCCACACTCCCAATTCCCTCTTCAAACATTCCTTATCCTTATCCTCATCCAATGCCCTATACAGTACTCGAACCATTTCAATCTCCTCTGCATCCGCCTCGGCATCAGCCTCCACCACCGAATTGCCACGGCGGCTCCGGAGGCAAAAACTCCGGGAGGTGCCGGAAGATGACGCCATTTCTACGCTCAACGAAAGGATTCACCGCGAACACGGAAAGAGAGAGGCTACTAGGAAGCCCTCGAATATGGATAGGGAGGAGGCCAATAAGTACATTCAGCTGGTTAAGGAGCAGCAGCAAAGAGGTTTGAACAAACTCAAGGGCGAAAGACAAACCAAACATTCCGCTGATGGAAATATCACTAGTTTCAGTTACACGGTCGACCCTTACACTCTTCAGCCCGGCGATTACGTCGTTCATAAAAAGGTTGGCATTGGACGTTTTGTCGGGATTAAATACGACACTCCTAAAGATTCCAATGTTTCAATTGAGTATGTCTTCATTGAGTACGCTGATGGAATGGCCAAGCTCCCTGTTAAGCAATCCGCTCGTTTCCTCTATCGCTATAATCTGTACGTGCTCCTTTCTAGCTGTTTCTTTTAATTCTTCTTTGAAACTTTTGCAAGTATAAGGGATTACTTGTTACATCTTGTGTTCATCCAATGACATATTCGTTGATTTCCAGCCCAAATGAAAATAAAAAGCCGCAGGCCTTAAGCAAATTAAGAGATACAAGTTCCTGGGAGAAGAGAAGGGTAAAAGGAAAGGTTGCAGTTCAGAAAATGGTTGTTGATTTGATGGAGTTGTATCTACACAGGCTTAAACAAAGACGCCCCCCCTACGCCAGGAATCCTGCCATGGATGATTTTGCATCTCATTTTCCTTATGAGCCAACGCCCGACCAGAAACAGGTTGCACTTATGTTCCCCCCCTTTCTCATTACTTGTTTTAACCGTCTAGTGTTTGAGTTTTGTAACACGGAGCATTTATCAGGCAATGGAAAAGTAGATTGTTGTTCATAGCAGGCTCCTTTTAACTTCGAATCGAGGATGTTTTCCTTTGGTTTCTAGTAAAGTTACTTCCCAAATTTGTAAGCACGATGCTGGTTTTGTCTCATATAATTTGAACTCTCGTGACAGGCTTTCATTGATGTGGAGAAGGATCTAACGGAGAAAGACAATCCAATGGACAGATTAATTTGTGGAGACGTTGGCTTTGGTAAAACCGAAGTTGCAATACGTGCCATGTTTTGTGTGGTCTTGGCCGGGAAGCAAGCTATGGTTTTAGCGCCAACAATTGTGTTAGCCAAACAACATTTCAATGTCATTTCAGAGCGATTCTCTGAATATCCTAATATCAAGGTCGGACTTCTGAGCAGGTTTCAGGTAAGAAAAATATTGACTAGGTGCACTAGGTCCAGCTTTAGATAGCAGAGAAAATCTTATTCGAAATATTTGCTAATTTGTTCGTTAAGAGGGGAGAGCGTTGAGGATTGATGTTCATTTCTTATTAATTATATATGGATCTTATTCGAAATATTTGCTAATTTGCTAATTGATTTCAGGCTGCACCTTTCAGACAATGGGATATTTCAACGTTAAACATATAATCATTTAGTTTTTACCATTGGAGTAATGTTTTCTATATCTGTTCGGGATATCAAAGCAATTTAAATACATTGCGGTAACTTTCAAAGATCATCTTTAGATGGTTTGGCAAAATTTCCCCCCATTTTGCAACTATGGTTAAATTCACTAGAGGTTGGCTTTAGTAAAGAAATCTTAATGTTATAATTTGCATTAGTCTTTCTTGTGCAGTTCATTGTAATTTTCTTGCTCTTCTATGGATGGATAGTCTTTGTTGTGGGACTAACCTGTTACAGTATGTAGACAAAATCAGAGAAAGAGGAACATCTGCACATGATTAAACACGGGCATCTGGACATTATTGTTGGGACTCACTCACTTCTGGGCAGTCGTGTAGTGTACAACAACTTAGGCCTTCTTGTAGTTGATGAGGAACAGGTTTGCCCACTTTGCTATGCTACCATTTGAAGAAAATCCTTCTGCTTTTGACATGTACTATTTTTGCAATCTTTACTATTTTTTTTAGGTTAAGTGGTGAGAAATAAACTCTATAATGAAAGAATGGTGCCTTCGATTAGCAATTTAGCTTGATAGTCTGTTTGGTTGGAATTAAGTGAGAGGGGAAGGAATAGGGTGAGAAGGAAAGAAGGAAAAAGGTTAAGAAGGGATGGGAAAAGGGGGAGCGAAGGCAGTGAGGAAGTTTTACTTCTTTCTTATGAGTCCATAGTCTGCCGTCCTCCCAAAAATGAGAGAAAAGCAGTGCAAGGGGTACTTTTTAATTAATCAACACTTCTTTTTTATGTCGAACGATATGATGGTTAAAGAATAAATTTCAAGTAATAAACCTCTGATTTCTAGCCCGTGTAACCCCATAGTTATGGAGATCTCTACAACCCCTCATTCCTGATCAAGATCAACCTATCCCGAATGAGGTCAGTCAGTTTTTCCATGCTTCCTGTCAAGTCAACCAGAAAACTTCGCAGTGAAGTGGTGTTATGTAATAGTTCTTATTTTCTTGCTGATTAAGCACAACCGAACCTACTAAAAGCTCTGGTGACCCCATGCGGTACGTCACACATCATTTACCTCCATCATCATCAACCGAAAGGCATAGTTTGTTGGGTTAAAAAAAGTTACTGCTGCCATTTCTTTTTAGTATAAAATATTAACGAGCAATAAAGTACAAGAGGATCAAACTCAGCAACCTGACAGCTGTCAATTAATCTTTTATATGTGTGAAATATCTGTTAATTTCTTTTCCTAAATGATTATTTCCTTTTATTTTCTGCAACATAATTGTGAGTTGGGAGTGGTATTGCAGATCTGTCTGTCTTTAGATTGAATGGGATAAAACACATAAAGTAGGAATGTCGGATGCTCCTTCAAGTTGCTTTAGAGCCATTTGCCATCACTGATAATTACTAATGATGTCCTCTGAGCTTTAGCTGATTTTTCCTATTAATCTATTCATTAAAAATAAGGATCCTTGATTTCCATGTCTGATGCTTCTGTGCTTTGGCAGAGGTTTGGTGTCAAACAGAAGGAGAGGATTGCTTCATTTAAGACTTCAGTTGATGTTCTCACTCTTTCTGCAACACCCATACCAAGGACCCTTTATTTGGCAGTGACTGGGTTTCGAGATGCCAGGTATTAATGCAGTTGGACCGGATCTTCCACTATCCTCGGTACTTTATGCTGTAGTTGAGCTTGTGCATCTTTTCCACAATTTTTTTTTCTTGTTTTTGTGTTATAAGAGTTGTAGGCCCGTGTCATTAGATGAAAATGGTTTTGTGGGAAATATTTTTCATAGCCAGCACGTGTACCAAGTGAATTTGAGCTGCGTCCACAGGACTTTGCTCGCGCTAGACATCAATTTCAATTTTCAAGTGCTAATAATCGAATCCTCAAATTTGAGTTGTGCATTGATTATTTTTTCCCTCCTCAGTTTAATTTCAACACCGCCTCCTGAACGAGTTCCTATAAAAACACATCTTTCAGCATTTAGTGAAGAAAAGGTGACATCAGCGATCAAGTATGAGCTGGATCGTGGAGGCCAGGTTTTCTATGTCTTGCCTCGTATCAAAGGTAATCTGATTAATGACAACTTATCTAGTGTGTACAAATGACCTTTTGATTTTGTTTAGGCAGATATTAATAGACAAACATAAAAGTTAATGTTTCCATTAGCCGACTTCTAAGTTTACAGATCTCTGTATTTCGGTTAATGTGTTTCATTACCATCTACAGGGCTTGAAGAGGTAATGGAATTTCTTGAAAAGGAATTTCCGGACATTGATATAGCTATTGCTCATGGAAAGGTATTGCTTTTGTTTGTATAAGAAAACATCAATTTCTTTAAAATGTTTTAGCCGCAAATCTGAACCTTCACCTCCTCACCAATTAGAGTGCCAGTTCCCTTATCAAGTTGTTCTTTTAACTGTCAGCACAATGATGAATTCTTCATAATATTGTAATGATAAGTTTGGGAATTGGAGTTTTATTTGGCCAACTTTTCGGCAAGGAAGCTGTGTATGCTTATAATATTAGTTCTTTTTTCCTTACAAGAAAAATATTAGTTATTTTTGTATAACGCATCAGAAAATGTACAAGTTTCCGAAGTTCCTCTAGAGTTGTATTATGCCAACTTGAGTCTGAGTCATTATCGGGTGAGTTCTTTCCACCTGTTAAGCATGATATTCATTACAGTTCCTTCTCCAAACAGCTTAAGCTTTTGGGAGAGATGGTTCTTAACATGGTATTAGAGGTTGGTTTTCTGGGAGGTCCAAGGTTCAATCCTTGGCACCTCCATTCCCCATTTGTTAATATGAAATTTGTCTACTCTCCACGTGCGAGTATGGGGTCGCACGTGAGGGAGGGTGTTAAGCATGATATTCATTACGGTTCCTTCTCCAAACAGCTTAAGCTTTTGGGAGAGATGGTTCTTAACACCACCCTTTGTTTAAGGCTTTTTGCGTGTGGTCCATTAGTAATTTCAGAACTCTTTCACATTGTTGTATATGATTTTAAAGGCCTACTAGTGTTTTCATAACTTATGTAGACCTATTTGAGAATCTGATTAATCCATAACAGCCACACATAAACCTTCCTATCCCAATGCATTGGGACAAACTATTGGGAGGTGACCAACAGTGGTGTAAGTACCCGTGGAGTCATTCAAACAAATTGACCTATATACTTTGTGACTACTCACAAATATATAAATGTTTTTATATATACTGTGGCTTTCTTAAAATCCTTGTATACAAATTCGAGGTTGTAAATTGTGGTTTGTTGGTTGTGTTTGAACATGCGCAAATGGGGCAGGTGGTGACTCCAAAATCCAAATCAACCCAGGTGTCCCCTTGGGTGTTACTTGAACTTTCTTAGAAGTTGTCAACTAGTCGAAATTGTTAGATAAAAAGAGATTTAAAATTGTCGTACAGTAGCCTTGGATTCTATATCAGGATTAAAACATGAAGCAGATATATGAAAAATGTGATATTAAGTTTTACAAATTTTCCGTTTTAATTCTTTCTTGCAGCTACACTCCAGACAGCTTGAAGAAACTATGGAAAAATTTTCAGGAGGAGAAATCAAGATTCTGATAAGCACAAATATAGTAGAAAGTGGGCTTGACATCCAAAATGCCAATACCATCATAGTTCAGGATGTTCAACATTTTGGTGTTGCGCAGTTGTATCAGGTTTTGTTTCTTTCTCTCTTCCTTTTCATTTCTAATTTGAATTACTATTGGCAGCGGAACATATTTGAAAAAGCACAACACTGCAGCAGTAAAAAATCTTAGTTTCAAGTAACTTCCCGAAGTAATTCCTAATATCTCATATCTCTTAAAGGTAAACAAATATCTCATTTCACTTAATATGAGTTCTGTCACCTTTTCCATATCTGCCTACATTATTCAAACTGATTTACAAATCAAGTATTGGAATTCGATTGAATTGATAACAGATTAACAGTACAATCTGGTAAAGGTTAAGCATAACACTAAAAAAGTAACATATAAAGTGTAAAATACTTAACAATATTGATCAACAAAAGTTAGATTAATGTAATAACAAAAGTCCAGCGACATAAAATTTATGATCCGTTTTCTCATACGACATACTGTTGGATATTGGTACTGATTAACTATAATTCTAAAAACAAGTCCCCACATAAATACACCATCCGTAATATATTTATGGAGTCCTTTTGATTTTATTCATTGGACAAGAAATACTAATGGTTGTTGAGCTGTGAAGCACGGGTACTTCATTTTTTTCTGGGTACCCGTTTGGACACGGCTCGGGTATGGGTATGGGTGGGACACGCCACGTGGCGTGTCCAATAAAAATAATATTAAATTTTGTTGGACACGGCTAAAACGGGTGTGGGTACGGGTACAGGTACGGCTGGGATGAAAAAATAAAAATTAAGGGGTCAATTTACAATATGCAATGAACTTTGTGGGTTTTGTTTAATTAATTTTATAAATAGTATATTAAGTTATTAAGAGATGAGATGTCCCAAATATCAATTGACAAAAAATTAGGTCACGCTCAAACCCATTCTCACATCTCTCCTCTCTTCTCAACGGCCCTCTCTCATCTCAACGGCCCTATTATCGTCGTCAAGTTCTCGCCGTCCAGTCCTTCTCACTCACGGCCTAGACTCGTCGTCGACCTTCTCTCTTCTACTCTTCTCACTCACGGCGGTTCGACTCTGCTTCGTCAGTCTTCTACTCTTCTCACTCACGGCCTAAGCTCGTTGTGGACCTTCTATTTGATGCAATCCTTTCTCTTGTGGATATGACTTGTTTATTTTAAGTAATGTTAAATTTTATTTGTTTGTAGTGTTCTTTGGATATGAGTTTACATAATGCATATTATTATATAAATATATTTATTTATTTATTAAACGTGTTCCTCGCCGTACCCGTGTCCAAGTTTTTTAAGATTTGCCGTACCCGTACCTCGTACCCGTACCGGGTACGACACCCGTACCCGTGTCTGTGCTTCATAGTTGTTGAGCTTCATCTTTTTCTCTTCTGTTCCATGATTTCTCATACATCTTTATTTGAACAGTTGCGTGGCAGGGTGGGGCGGGCAGATATGGAAGCTCATGCACATCTATTTTACCCTGACAAGTCATTGCTTTCTAATCAAGCACGGGTATGGTCATACATTTATATATATATAAATACATAATGTATTACACTACCTATAAATCTTTTATTCTACTTTTGCTAGCAACAGCCCAGAAGGTTCTCAGAACTGTACCTGGTGTAGCCCATGTCTTACAACAATTTTCCTATTGTTGCGCCATTATGGGAATTCATTCTTCTATATGCACCTTGTTTTTGTTTACTATTTTGTAATGTCTTATTTGGTGTAAAGTGATCCGGTAACTGTGGCACTTCAGGAGAGGCTTGTAGCTCTTGAAGAGTGTGGTGATCTTGGCCAAGGTTTCCACCTTGCAGAACGAGATATGGCTATAAGAGGCTTTGGTAATATCTTTGGAGAGCAACAAACTGGGGATGTTGGAAATGTTGGCATTGATCTTTTCTTTGAAATGCTTTTTGAAAGCTTGTCCAAGGTTTGCGATGTTTCATGCTCCCCATTTCGTCTAGTGCTAGTTTTTCTATAAAAGTAGTCTAGTGCATTGTTGCAAATTATCGCATTGTTAATCGAATCATAAGATTCGGTGCTAATGGAAAATAATAGCAGATAACAAATAAACACGTAGAAGATACAATGTAGTGATTAGTACTGCTAATGCCAAGATTCTATGTGGTCTGTGTTGATTTTGACGTTACATATTCCCAATCATATGATCTTATTACGAATGGTATTGAATCTGGTATGATTTTGCTAATTATGGTATTAGTGTGTTAAGTGAATTTCACGGGTTCTTACTGTCCTGTTCAATGGCCTTAATTTCCATTCCTGGCCTGATTGTGATTTGCTCTCTAGAAGAAATGCGTGGGTGCCTCCCCAACTAGGCTAGCCCACTTGCTGCTCTCTCATTCCACTCGTTTTCTCTTCACTACTCTTTCCTCCATGGTTAGAGATATATATCATATACGAAGAAAACATATGTTTGCGAGTAAAAGGAGGGCACTTCAGTTATTTAGGTCTCACGCAGGTTTTTTCCATGTAAGTTTTTGGCTGGTAGACCTCTGAAGGAAGGAAGGAAGGACCTTGGGGGGGGGGGGTGAGGTTCTGTGTAATTAACTATCTATAATTATGAACCCAAGGGGTTGCCACAGCGGTAAGGGCGAACTTGGGACTGTATGGGTAGGCGCACGTTCTCAGGTTCAGTTCCCCTGTGTGAAACCTTTCTTGGGCCATAGGGGGTGTCTCCTGGTCGAGCAGCCAGGGCCTTATGGGATTAGTGGTGGAGGAGCCCCGATACCCATGGTTATCAAAAAAAAAAAAACTATCTATAATTCTGAAAAATTGATCAACCTAGTTTACAGATTTTCTTATATGACTTTTTTACACATGAATTGCTGTTCAGGTTTTTTACTCAAAGTAAGACTTTGTTTTACATTTGCTGAATCCAGGTTGAAGAACATCGTGTAATTGCAGTTCCTTATCAGTCAGTGCAGGTATTTGCTTTTGAAAAAATGTTGTACAAGTAATTATCTGTGCATTCTTTATATTATTTACACTGGCCAGATTTCACAATTTGTTTCATTCAATTAATAGATAAAGGTAAATTTTGTCGACCCCTCTTGTTATGCATAATTATGGGTAGCTCACCTATTTTTTCGCATATTACATACTATTGGAAAAAATACTAAAATATTACTTATTTATTTTTACTTCTTTTTATGTTATTAGTTGTTAAATCTGTTAGTTGGTTTTTATCCCACATTGGGAATTTCATTTATGTAGCTCTCGTTTTATATATAAATATAGACTTTGGCTATCAAACTATATAATTAAGGCTTAATTCCCACTCATTGGAATTAGAGCGGAGGGGTTACTATATTGTAATGCGAACTCCCTGCGTTTGCTTTGTCAAGACTTTCTTTCCTCTCCTTTGAATTATAGCTCTCATTTAATTGGTCCGTGTTGTAATTATACCTCTCATTTGAATCATTCATTTGAATTATATGTATGGAACTGCTATTTTGTCAAGATTGAATGTGAACCCCTTTATACTATCTCTCTACTATAGCAAGCCAGGCCTTTAAGCCCATTATAAAATTCTTCTCTTATTCACCCCCTCCTTTTTCACATGTTAAATGTTACACATGTTTCCTCTCTTAATAGGGAAGTGGGTTTACAAAAACAAAACATTAGGGAAGGATCTGTATTATTTATAACAAGAGAGGGGTCCCTATAACCACCCACAATAAATTTATTTACTCTTACTTCAGGAATAAAGAGGCTGTCTTGCAATGGGAAACTAAATGTTGAATATTCTGGAGAGTAAAAAATGTGAGTGCACAGTGCAATCAGGGATCGAAGGGTTCTGGAAAATGTTTTTGCTATCTTAGCCATGATAGATATATATTATCGAGAAAAATGATAATATGAATGAGCATCTGATTAGATAGATGGCTTTGGTCAATTTGTTTATGTTACTTTTGATTAGTATGTGGTTGGTCTAGAATCTCCAAGGTCATGTTAATGCTAGAGAACATCAAATTCTCAGAATAATTCATATTATGCTTAGTCTGGATAATAAATTGCTCTGCTGATTCCATCAATTCCATTGATTATTCTTGTTTTTCCTGTGTCAGCTTGATATGAATATAAACTCTCATCTTCCTTCGGAGTACATAAATTATCTGGAGAATCCCATGGAAGTAATTAATGAAGCTGAGAAGGCTGCTGAAAAGGACATCTGGAATTTGATGCAGTTTACAGAGAACCTGAGGCGCATGTACGGAAAAGAGCCTTACTCCATGGAAATTCTATTGAAGAAGCTTTATGTGAAAAGAATGGCGGCAGATCTTGGGATTACTAGAATCTATGCTGCAGGAAAGATGGTTGGTATGGAAACAAACATGACTACAAATGCTTTCAAGCTGATAACAGATTCAATGGAATCGGACATACACCGTAATTCTCTTGCTTTTGAGGATGGCCAAATTAAGGTATAAATATTTATGCACATCATATGCACACACAAACACGCACATATTTTTTACTCCTGTCTCAAATTAGGAGTCCCAGTTTGAGTTTGCTACTTTTTAGGAAAACTCCAACTTCGACCTAATTGATGGTCAAGAATAAAATATATTTTTCATTGTGAGATTTGGTACTTTGATTATATCCCAACAAAGAAATGGGACTTTTAATTTCAGATGTCTTGAAAAGAGAAGGAAGATTATTAATTTGAGTCGGGGGATTATATGTTTAATTTGACTTTTGCACGCACATATTTTGTACTTCCTCCGTCTCAAATTAGGAGTCCCAATTTGAGTTTGCTACTTTTTAGGAAAACACCAACTTACACCTAATCAATGGTCAAGAATACAACATATTTTTCATTGTGAAATTTGGTACTTCGATTATATCCCAACAAAGAAATGGGACTTTTAATTTCAGACGTCTTGAAAAGAGAAGGAAGATTGTTAATTTGAGTAGGTGGGATTATATGTTTAATTTGACTTTTGCACTTTGATGGAAGGCTGTAATATGTGCCTAGCTTCATGTTGTTCTTTATTGGGTGTTACAGGCGGAATTACTTCTGGAGTTACCAAGAGAACAGCTGCTCAATTGGATCTTCCAGTGCTTGGCTGAACTTTATGCTTCGCTACCAGCCCTTATAAAATACTAGTTTTACGTGCTTCACCATTTTTTTTGGTCACTTAATTCTTGGGCATTGGCCCATCATATATTAGTGCAGCTAGCTGATATAATTTGGATTAAGCGGGTTGATGAAAATTGAGGCTCTCAGGCTGATGTAGAAGCTGCCTGCTGCTGGTGAAGGGATGACCAATGTGACTAGTGCAAATGATAGAACCATTTGATGTTTGGAGCAACAAGTTGTCTTGTCACACGCGGAACCAGTGTCTAAAATCCGAAGAATTTTTATTGTAAAGTGAAGGGTATACTTATAAGGTAAAAGTACGTGAAGGATGGTCATTTCTGATCCTCGGATTCATCCATTTGCTGTTCTGACGAGGATTGTCGGTTAAATTATGTGGAGGGAATGGATGGTTAGGGCGAATACAACAATGTCTTATTGAACAGAACTAATTCCAAGATCAAGGATAGTCTTCATTCAAGAAACTATATATGGATACAGTTCCATAACACTGCATTTACGGCAATACTTAGGGTGTATAATGTACCTACGAATGTTTGTTTGTATGTATGTGGATAATTGAAATTGCAAGTTGATTTTCATGGTGACAGTTTTTGATAAGAGAGGGTTGTAGGGAATTAGGGCAGTAATCATGCATCGCATACACATATTTACGCACTAATCTTTAAACCCTAGGATCTATGCTGTTTAATAAAATCGACAGAAGACATACCTTATATGCGATTTGGTGTTAATGAAACGAACAGGGTGGATCGGATCCTTCTGTTGTTGTCGTCCTTAGCGTAGAAACTACGACGCCTCTACGGTATGCACACACGAACGAGGTGAGATCCTTGCTTGGTGTATTAGCGCCTTCTAGGGTTCTCTCAATTAATTCGACTCTCTGGCCTCTCTGAGTTTCCTTGACGGCTAAGATGAATAAATGTTCCCTTTTATAAGAGAACCCTAGTGAGAACCCTAAGCAACAAACGAATTGGGCCCAAGTCCAACTTGGCCCGTTTTAATTCGTTTTGATCCAACTCGTTTTGGTGTGCGACCCTGTAGGTTTTACACTCTTTGGCAGTATAATTAAAAGCCCGTTTTATTATACGAATAGTAAGCGGTCTCTAGTAAAACATTACTATTATCCAAAGGGTATAAAGGTCAAAAACGACACAACCTTAAATTGATATTCCACATATTAACCCCTTTTGTCAATCGATATCTAGATTGAACACAAGACTAGGCAAGTGTCATTCTTGTATAGTTCAATCTTTATTTCTTGATCTCTAAGTATAATTAATCTAAAACAAATGACATCTCATTTGTGCATGGCCATGCAAATATTAATTACACTTATCAAGGGGCCCAACGATATCTCTCTCAATATACGAGAGTGACAAATCCCATCTTGATCAACCACATACCTCTACATAGTTCATAGTATGCTCGGTCATCATCTTTATAATTACTCGATCAAGAGCAACGTTTGATAATGCCTAACATGCTAATCCCTACGTTGGTAACCATGGCGATCTCAGGTCTAAGGATAATACGATATCACAAATGGGGAACATCACTGATGACATTATGTAACACTCCTCGCAGTGTCCCCAAAGCGGGTCAGTCCAATACTTTGTTCCCTAACAAGTATCAGTATGTTCAGCTTGATATTTCCATATCCATGACTTGTGGAACATAATCATCAGCTGACCCATACTCTAATCATTATATCAATGTGATCCTAGGTTATTGACATATGATTAGGGACATCTAAATAATATTATTATAACATTACTATCATCCCACAATCAAGTCACGTACTTGATGAACTAGTATTAATATATATTATTTACAAGAGAAGATAAAGTATAATAAATAAACTTTATTAATAACAATAAGCATAAAATATCCAAGTACAAATCATAATCTATAAATAGTTCTAGGACATATCTCTTTCAAGGGTTGCCTAGTTGTGTGGCTCATTAGCTTCTATGAATTTCATTATCATTCTTGACCATTTTTTTTTCAAAGGATGTATTTTCTTCAAGTAAGGACATAGTCAAAAGGCTAAAAATGTCTGTGTTGCAGTATAAAAGAAAGACATTTTTGTTTGATGTATCTAGCAATAAGTATTAATTTTATAATAAAAGAATGATTTGGCCGATGCGTGAAAATATATAATTTAATATATTACGAAGCATAATAGTGCTCCTATGATTTATTCAAATATAAACAAAATTACCAATTGATGAATTGTTTCCAAAATGGGAGGTGCGAGGGCATTTCAATATTAATTCGGGGGCACCGCACTTTTAATAAAACTAATTTTTGTGCAAGTACGTTGCACGTGGTTTTATTGTTTAATAAAAGTAATTAACTAACTCTATTAATAAATATTTATATATTAAATTAATAATTATAAAAAAATCATAAAATCGATCAACTATATCAATGTTTTATATGTTGTGTTCACCGGCACAGGAGTCGGGCCTGGCAATTGAATACATGATAAAAATTGATTAGACATATAAGAGAATAATATATTTTTAATAAATTTTTTAGAATTGATAGATAGTTAAGTCTATTAAACGTATGCGGATTATTATGCACAATATCACAAACTAATATAACACTCGTATAAATAATAGATTCTATAACTTGGTGATGTATAAGTTAATATTAAATAGCTTTGCATTTTTAATACGGTTTATTAAATATACATACTTTTATGGTGAGATTTGGAAAACACCCAATTCAACACAAAGTCTAACTTATATAATTGCTTTAAACAAATAAAATAGAGTTTAAATTTATTTAATACACTTTGAAATACTAATACTAATATAATTCTAACTTATTTAATTAGTTTAACTAAATAAAGTAGAGTTTAAATTTATTTAGAATACTAATAATATAATATAAAAATATATGAAGTTATATTTTTTTTAATGTAAATCTTAAAATCTTGTGATTAAAATCAAGGGCATATTTGTCTCTACAAAAAAAGAGAAAAACACTTTAAGTTGTTCGTACTTTTATATATGGTATATATAGTTTATTTTATCTTAGGGGGGTGTATTCAATTCAGATTTTAAAAGATTTTAACTGACTTTTTAAAATTTCTGAATTCTGTAAGTCTATGGATTGTTTTAAATCCTTATAGAATCTGATAGATTTTAATGCATGGATTTTTTTGGATTTCAGCAGATTTTAATAAGTCCATAGATTTCTGCAGATTTTAATAAGTCTATGAATTCTTACAGATTTAATAAGTTCATCAAAAAAAAAAAAATCAAAAGACAAAAGACAAACAATAAAATAAATTAATTAAGAGTTTAAAGTAACATTATCAAAATCCACGTTTAAACCAAATTGAGTACTTAAAATTTTGATTACAATAAAAAAATTAAAGGAATTTTGATTACAATAAAAAAATTAAAGGAATTTTGATTATAATAAAAAAAAATTAAAGGATAAATAATAAAAGAATTTTGATTACAAAGTGAATAAGAATTATAACATTGTTATTCCAATGCATATCTATTAATTTAAAATTCACGTTTGAACCAAATTTAGTACTTAAAGCTTTTTAGTTTTTGGTCATATTACTATCTGGAGTATTATAAAAGTGTAATAATGCATGCTGTGTTAGTCCATGAAATGAATTACCAAAAAAAATATGTTATGTCCCTAACTTTCGCTTATAGTAAAAAATTAACAGTTATTACATAATAAGTTAATTGAATTTTAATTTTGTGAACCGATTTTAACTATGAATGGTTTTATGCCCCCACAAAATTAGACTTCTCACCCCACTAGTATTTTTTAATAAAATTGACATGAATTGTTTTTAAAAATTTGAACAACAATTAGCTGTCTAATCATTTGAAATTATATTAATGCGTGATAACCACATTATTAGTAAAAGAGAAAATAAAGACTTTATAGGAATGAATAAAAAATTAATGCGTTTATCACATAATAAGAAATTTGGATTTTGAGAGATAGGGAAAGGGGGAGGGGGAAGGGGGAGAGAGAGAGAATGTTGAGTAAAGTTTTTAAAGGAATTAGAAATCCATCTGAAATCTCTGGGTAAGTGAGAAGATTTCAAGATGGATTTTTATGTATAAAAAAAGCTTTATAATCCACCAAAATCCATCAATAATTAAAATCCTACTAAATCATTAGACTTTTGAATACCATAAGATGTAAATGGATTTTTTAAAATCTTAATTGAATACATCAAGATTTTAAAAGACTTTTTAAAATCTCAATTGAATACATCATGATTTTAAAAGACTTTTTAAAATCTCAATTAATTGAATACTCATGAACTTTAAAAGTTCATAAAAATCCTATAGATTCTAAATCCAATACACCCCCTTAGAGTCACCACTTATGAACTGGTGTTGTTAAGTAGTCAAAAATTATGTGGGAGCACAAATATATACATGTACAAACAAACACAAATGACATTATACGCACACGATATCTTCATTTCTCACCGAATCCTCATGAGACTTTTAGTAAGTTAAATGTGGTCTGTTTTTGGTTGATTTACTGAAGCTCGAAGAAAGTAAAAATTTTCAAATATGAGGTATTTAATCATAGCATTTAAATATAAAGATTTTTAAGCATTACTTTGTTCCAATGGAGAGAGAGACGGTATCGAGAGATGTGTGCAGATCTCAAAATAATGTTTTCAAAAATTTTATGTCCCAAAATAATACCCTCTATATCTTTGTTCATAATATAATGTGTGTTTTTAAAAGTGGTATCAGTAATGCCAATTTTAGAATTGAAAACAGCATCAGCAATACCAATTTCAATAATTAAAACGTCTATTTTTAAAATTGGCATCGCTGATGACGTTTTCATTACTGATATTGGTATTGCTGATGCCATTTTTAATTATAAAATTGGCATTACTGATACTACTTTTAAAAACACATTATATTGGGAACAAAGATGAAGAAGGCATTATTTTGGGACATAAGATTTTTGAAAACATTATTTTGGGGAAAAAAATCCGAATTTAGAGATAATATATAGAGTAAATTGAGTTTTCCAAGTTTTGAGGGTAAGGTGTTCTGTTTAATATGCGATGCCCTGAGTATGTAAAAGGATTTATGTACTATTTAAAAGTCTTTGCATGCCCTAGGTTAATATTGTAATACCTTTAGCATCCGCCTTCGAAGTAAAATATTTTTTTCTTTCTTTCTTTGGTAAAATTAAAATACATAAAATTAAACAAAGGCATTGTCACATTCAAACAACAAAATAATACTTACTTAAAAACTTTATTAAATTAAGAAAATATAATAACATTATCATTTCCAAAATCAACATCATTTCATATCGACGATATTTTTTTTTCTTTTTATAACATTGTCTTAAAAAGTAATACCAACAAATATTTACTACTAGTACACATAAAAAATTTCTAGTCAAAGTACACAAAATAAGACTAGTAAATATTTACATCTCAAACTCATCTTATGTTTGTATTTAACTTATTTACAAAATATACAATATACAATAAACATAAATAACATAATGTCTTTCCCATAAACCTTCCCACCCATGTTACACCTGACAGTAAAAGTCCTTTCTTCATACCTATGAGATAAACATATATAAATGTATGAGTTATAGGTTCACTGAATGCACCACCTCCATCAACAATAATCTGTAAAAGTTTATACATATATATATATATATATATAACCACATTCAATTCACATCATCTAGTCATCATATAAGATATCATATGTACTACACACATAATCGTTCTCTAGTCTTAATTATTGGGCATCAAGCATCTATACCATATACCCATCATCTAACCCTATATATATTAGGCATCAGATGTACCATTCCATACTCTTCTTTGAATCAAGTAGCTATTCAACTCCACTTCACCAAGCATAATATTATCAATATACATATTCCACACCACCTTTCACATTTATACATTTAAATGTATAAAAATTTCAAGTGAGTACACTCACATCAATTTCACACGAACGTAGTTTCGAGTTCTATTTTTTCAATACTTTAGAAGTATTCGTTCCTTCACCTATCAATCCAACATATTTAGTATTCCAATTCCCCATTAATATAACTATTTATAAGTGTGCATAATATACTAATAATTACACAAATACATACTCCTTATGTACTTGTTAATTTACAACGTATTATAACCATACAAATTAGGTGCAGTCCAAATTCCCTGCATATACGAGGCATTTTCTATGCTCCGATCGTTCACAATTTTTTGAGTAGTTACACAATATGTTTATAAACAATATTCCAGAATTTGAGCATAATCCAACGGCTAAAATATCGGATATTCACAAAATAAATCGGTACAAACATGCTGTCCATAATATAACGTATGATAATAATCTAACTTCATGTATTAAACTGTACCAATTGGCTAAGAGCTAAGTGCTCTACCATATATTTCTAAAAATTTCTATGTGTCTACTTTCTAATGCAATTTACAGTGCATCAATCGAAATTTTCTACAGTTAGTTATAATAGTTTTCCCATAATGACACCAATTTGCCAGAATTAAAAATTTTCTAAATTTTCATCTTGTTTTCAATCAAATCTCATACAAAACCTTACTAAACATCAACAAACAATACACAACTCATTTTAAGTATGATTTATACTTTTCTCATCAATTATATCTTTTCATAATCAAGAAAATCTAATTATATCATCAAAATGCACAAGAACACCAAGAAACAAACTCAAAAGCATGTTCCTTCATTTTCAAGCATGGTTTTTCAATTTCAAACACTACAAACATGATGAAAGGATGATAAAAACACAAATAACATCGTTTTAACTTACTAAACTTTAATTCTCTAACTTTTGCTTGTTGTTTCTCTTTTCTTCTTCATCCTCTTTATCTTTCACTTTTGTCTTAAATTTTAATCTCCTCAATGAATATTACACAAGGGCGGTGCTTGTGTAAACACAAGCATCTTAATTTGATTAGTCAAATAACTCTCACAAGAGTGTAACACCTAGCACATGCTTGTGCATACCACATCCTTCTCTTTTTATTTTATACAACTAAATACACTTACATACTTTATTTTCACATAAGCTCCTCATGAATTATTATTCCAACATGATTTCTTATAATATAAACAACCTTAACTCACATTTTTCTTACAAAATTAAATATCATGGCAAAATGCACGATTCCATTATTCACCACACATTACGCATAAATTGATATTATCAAATGCACAAGTATAATTATAAATACTAATCAATGCTTAAACGTGTTTAAATGTTGCTAAAATATTTATTTAAGATTCGGGATGTCATAGGCATACAACCTATTAAGGGGGGTACACCCCAGGAATTACATTAAAATACTTCCCACAAATACCCTACTTTTTACATACTTTCTAATTTTCTGAATTCATCTTAACACTCCAATATTTAGCCTTAGCACTAATATATCCCTCAATTTCTTTAATTACACAATTACTAGAGCAACTACAACTATAAAAAAGTCTTTTATTTCGTTCCTGCCACAAGCAATATATGGTAATGCAAAAAACCACCCTCAAAACTTTAGTCCCCAGACTTCTGCCTCTACAACAATTAATGACGCATTGCAATTCTTCATTCCAATTTAATCCCCTATTAAAAATTGCTTTTATGGATTATGTCCTTCCAAATATAAGCTGAAAAACCACAGTGAAAAGAAGAATGATGTTTAGTTTCACTGGACATCCTGCACAAAATACAGCTATCTTTTGTCATAAAACCTCATTTTAACAGTTTATCCTTAGTATTAAGTTTGTTTCTACATACAAGCCAAGCAATGATCCTATAACGAGGAATGCTATCTTTATGCCAAAGCACACTAGCTCAACTAACCACAATACGATGCTCTCTAATAGCATCCCGCATAGATGCCACTGGGACGGCACCATTCTTATTAAGGGTCCATTCCACATAATTAGGACATGTTTGATCAAGTATATACAAAGGCATATTTTTCCTAATATTAATGAGATCCTTAGATCTGGCAATATGGAGATTTGATCTATTATTCGCTTTATAATACTACTCCCAAAATCATACACAATTTTGGGACCGTAATGTTCAAAGGAAGGGCCCTTAGGATGCCAATTATCAAACCACATCCAAGTGTCCCTACCATTACCAATCTTATATCTAATAAAACTTTGAGCCGCATGTCTAAGAAACCTCCCCATGAATGTCCATGTTCCACAAATTCCTCCCATTTAACATGAATTGACACCATTTTACTTGCAAAGAAATCTTCTTCCGAGCGGGAGCTGACATCCCACAAGTGTCTCATCATACAAGCTCTATTCCAAGTCAATACATTTAATGCCCAAGCCACCCTTTCACTCCAAGTCACCTTTGCACCATGCTGCTTTATCTCAGCACCGATCCACATAAATCTTCTCAGAAGCTCATGATCAACTTCCTTAAGAACTTTTTTAGGAAGAACAAAAATGGTACGCCAATAAGCTTGAATGCTGTAAAGAACATGCAGCTGCTACTCTCCCAACATAGCTAAGCGCTTTAGCTGTCCATACACCACTTCCCTATTAAGAGAGAAAACATGCAGCTGTTTAACTACCATACACCACTGCAATGCACCAAATTATTCTTCAATTCCTTAAGTCACACTAGAGACAAAACAAATATGTTACATTTTTTTTTTCCAGATTTGGTCTTAATTAATTAAGCCCGACTGATCACCAAAATCAGAAGCCTAACCTAACAAGAACAGGTCATCTGCACACAAAAAAAATAGGAGAGTTGCTTTTTGTGTGTCGTATGAAAAAGGTGAAGAAAAGCAGGTAGCTATAAAAAAATTATTGCATTTAATTTTATTAATATTATCGGGGTAAATAGAAAGTGAGGAGACGGCAGCACGTTCGAAGCCGATAAAAAGCTGGAAAAGAGGCTGGGACGGGTTTATTTATTTCATTCTGTGAGAGAGTCAGTGGCGGTTCTTGTGTTGGGGGGGCTAAGTAGCAGAACAAGTAGTGGAAAGCTATGAGCTTCCAAGATCTCCAGTATGGCGGAGGTGGAGGTGGTGCCAAAGCTCGACCTTCTTCTTCTTCTTCTTCTCAGAAATCATCGCAGTCCGTTGCCGCCGGCATATTTCAGATCAACACCGCCGTCGCCTTATTCCGTAGGCTAGTCGATTCCATCGGTACCTCCAAGGACACTCCCGATCACCGTCAAAAGCTGTACGTCTCTTCCCTTCCCTCACTTTGCTGCTTTAAGCCTTCTTCTTCTTCTTCTTCTTCTTCTTCTTCTTCTTCTTTAATTATTATTTATTTTTGTTACTTACTTAATCAAATTGAAATTGAAATTGGTGATGATGATTTTTGGGCAGAGCAGACATAATACGAGGCAACGGATAGTCCAGCTAGTCAAAGAAACTTCTTCTAATCTCAAATCCCTCAGCGACTCCGATCGCGGTACCCAGGTCGATGTATGTAGTATTTCCCTTCTCTCTCATTCAGATCTTATTATAATGCTTAATTTGTTACACATTCAGGTAAATTCGAGTTACTTTGTCAATCCATAATTTTTCCGTAATTTAATTTAGGCAATTGTTATTGCCGGAGTAAAATGTACAAGGATTTATATATATATATATATGCACACAATGCTCTGCCAACATATATTCTGCTCTGGCACCTTGAATTTAAAATCTAATTGATTTCATAGTACTAAATCCCACCATGTTCCAGCCCAAGCACGGGGAATTTGAGTCAGTTCGTCAATGCCTAGCTCCTTTATATGTTTAAAGTAACATGCATTGGGCATGATCAGGGGGTTCTTTGCAGGACAAAACGCATCTCTAGTTCTGGTTAAGTCTTTTTGGTAAATGTCAGCGGTAGTGCCTATCCCTTTATTTAAAGCTAACTAATACCAACATTCTTTATTGGGTGGATTCTTCAGCCAAGTAAGAGAATAGAAGATGCCAAGCTCGCCAGAGAATTCCAAGCAACCTTGCAAGAATTCCAAAAAGTTCAACAGCTTGCCTCTGAACGCGAGTCTACCTACTCACCTTATGTTCCTCCATCTTCTGTGGCAACAACGTAATTGTTCATATGTTTTCTATCCTACATATTTGATCCATGTTCCCTTTAATAGTTTATTGTCCCAATAAATGGGTTATGCTAACACTTTTAGTGTCCTTGGCTTTTGAAAGCAGCTCTGGCAATGATGAACAATTGGAACCTAATGTGGAACAAGAGAACCAGCCATTTCTTATGCAACAGAAAAGGTAGGCAAGTATGTATGCACTTGAGATTTAGGTACTTCATCGGATACAATTGTCATTGCTAGATATTTAATATTCTTTTACTTGCTCTATCATAGATAAACCATATATTACTGGGGTTAAAATTGCAGGAGTTTTCGGCTAACAATCCACATGGATCATAACTTGATAATTATTTGACTGGATTTTTCTCTTTCTGACTGTGACAAAAGAAAGCAGGTTAGGGATGAGATCTTGAATAGCTTGTTAACAAACTTGGTTGCTCTACTGATTTTAGCATGCTTTTGTAGTACATGAAGGAGAACTTAACTCAAAAAGGTGACGTCTGAAATACTTAACTTCTGCAAATGCGAACAAGTTGAAAATGTGAAACAAAATTGACTATATGTAATCACATCTTATAGGTTATGCTTAAATGTGGAAGATGGAGAAACCTTTGGTGTCAATATCTAATCCAAACTTTAAGTAGTTGTGGTGAAAGGAAGACAAACCACACAAAAGGATTAGGTTTCTTCCTTTTAGTTAGTAAGCTTAAGGGAGATAACAGTTTGTGTCTTCGAATTTCAATACATGTGATTCCAGTCCTGTAAAAAGAATGTGAAGTGTTGAATATGAATACTGTTTCTGATGATTTATGCTGGTACCTCCTGAGTATTGTGCTGGATTCTAGGAGAAATATGACCAAGGTAAATACAAAAGTTGAGTAGGATACCACTGCAGAATGGGAATCTCAATTACCAAAACAAAAGGAGGGAAAATTTACATGGTCCACAGGATTTGTAGAGTTAATAAGTCCTTTACAAATACGAGTATTCCACCGACTATAATATGTACAAGCAGTGACAATAAGAATGAGAAATTAGTAGTACGTATGAACTTGTACAGGACGATCTAAATATGTAGAATACTTCATAATTTGTAGGCGTAGTGCCGCAAGATGAGTCTATGCTAGCAAATAAGATATTTGAATTAATCATGCCTAAGCCACTACTTCACTTTGTGCTTATAATGAATCCGTACCTATAGCAATACCCAACTTCTTGCTTACTAGCTACAAAGAATTGTGTGCATGGCAATATACAAGTTTTCACTTACAAGGAATTGTTGGAAATCAAGTCCCATGATTTATGGGATTAACCTTGACTGGTGGGTTGGAGATCCAATTATTTGATTTATTGCTTGATTGGGGTTTAGATTTATTTACTTTTATTTACTTTCTAAATTGTAACCTTGTTATCAATATAAATATACATGCCGACCTTGCTTAAGACAAGCCAAATTATAAAATTCAACAAGACTTAGTTGGGCCTTTAGCACTAGAAAAATACTCCTTAGATATAGTGAATATTACTAAATAAAATTTAGTTAGTTTTGCCAAATAATAGTTTGAAAATCAAACTTCTTTTCAAAAGTTTAAAATAATTTTAGAAATTCAGCAGGGCAAAGTCCGCAGGCCATGTTGGAGGAAATGAATTTGAGTAAAGAGAGAGGGGGAAAGAGTTTATGAAAAAGAATTGGTTCTATAAAACTAGTCATATTACCTGTTTATGTGCAAGTAACATATAAAGATAGAAATGAAATGCAAATCATAGCAGACAGTACTGCCAATGATGTCAGGGTATAACGTTGATATATTTAACGAGGATTCAACTCCTCCATGATGTTCTAATACATTTCTACAACTAATGAACTAATATCAATGCGCCCAATACATTGTTCACTCTTAAGTTAGAATTTCAAGTACACTGCTGCCAAAACTGTCAGAATTCAAAATTAGCAGGTTGTAAAGAATACTGAGGATTACGTATTTGCCAACGAGAACAGGTTTTGTTCGTGTCAATCTGGTCAACTTGCGAATTCATGTGACTTTGAATCAAATGGTGGAACTCACTTGTTGGAGAGGAATTCTCCCCTTAGGTCAATCAACTTTGCATCTATGATGATGTGTACGGGCTAAACATATTTGAAAATTTTAATTTTCTTTTAAAACATGTAATTTTGTCGTTCAGCTGATGTGTACATCTTGTTTTCTTTGAACTTGAATGGGACTCCCTAAAGGAGTGGTATCTCAGATGTCATTTATTTGTATTGGAAATTTATGTAAAAGCCTCCACTTATACCACCATATATTTTCTTGAAACTCAAAATATGTAGGCAGGAGGTATTACTGCTAGGAAATGAAATTGCATTCAACGAGGCCATAATTGAGGAAAGGGAACAGGGAATTATGGACATACAAAATGAAATTGGACAAGCAAATGAAATTTTTAAGGACCTTGCAGTTTTAGTTCACGACCAGGGTGTTGTAATTGGTAAGATACTGAACCCCAGCCAGAGAAAGAGAGTTCATTCATATATAGCTCCCTTTTTTCTTGCCAATCATGGAGCTCTTTGCGTATATTTTTGTCTATCTGATAATTTGTTTAATGGTTACAGATGACATTCACTCAAACATTGAGACTTCCTCTGCTGCAACAACCCAAGGTAGAGTACAGCTTTCCAGGGCTTCCAAAAGTGCAAAATCTAAATTATCCTGGGTAAGTGATTTGTAAAGGAACCCTAAGTGCTCTATTGTCCTTTTAGTGCTTGTTTGGTTCAAGCTTTGTGATTTCCAGTAAATTCACTTGTAAAGTCTCATAATTCATGTAAGAGCTTGGATCACGTTATGCCAACCTTTTTGCTTAAGCTCAAAATTTTTATGAGGATTGGCAATTTCCCAATCTAAAAGCTCTAAATCTCAAACCAAACAAGCATGTAAAGTTACCTAGGTAGGAACCCAACAGAAAACGTTGGCTAAGCTGCTAAGAATCACGTGAATGTAAACTGCGTCTAATGAACAACATAAGAAGTGGAATAGCATGACAAAGTTAAAAGTTACCACATTCTTCGTAGCATATGGTTGAGAAATATGGGCGGAAGAAATAAAAAGGGTTAAATACTAAATTCAGTTTATTATTAGTCATAGCTAAACCTAAGAGCCCCATTGTTTTATTAGAGTTGTATTGATTATGGTTTCATTTTCATAGTTACTATCTGGATGTTTTTATGTAAATATTGATTGTGCCTTTCTATTTGTTGACAGTGTTGGTGGTTGCTGGCAATTTTGGTAGTGGTGCTTGTCATTTTACTGCTGGTCTTTATTCTCTAGCGTGCAGTTGGTGGGTTGGTATTGTCAGCGTGTTCTTGTTGATTGGCTTCAGTGTGATAAAGCTTCAAGTTATTCAAGACGTTGGAATGTATTGGAGTGGAATTATGATTCTTTGTTTCTTTTTTTATTTTATTTTATTTTTTGCCTTCGTATTTGGGAAGGCTTATCTTGCTCTGCGGTGTGGCTTTTCTTAATTTGTTGGCTAGTAGTTGCGGCTCATGTATGCTTAAGTGGGTATTGGATTTTAGAATTATGTTTGGTGTGAATGGGAGAAACCTCTTCTTACTTGTGCTGAACTGCACAGAATCTCTTTTTAACAGCACGGGCAAAGGGAAAAGAAAACACATCTGGAAGAATATTATTACATTAGGTAATTCCCGCGTATATTATGTAGATACGACATAAGACATCCCCAGTGGAGACGCTGCGTATTTTCTTTCTTTTTATCTTTTTCCTCGTGTTGGAGATGCATACATGGATCCATCATCAGGGTACATACATTCCATTTCTTTTGAGTGTGACATACTTGGTTAGATATATGTGTGTACTTTTGTTTTTCTAGGTTTTTCCTTGTGTTTTAATAGCAATTAGCAAAAGATACGCGTAGAAGATGATATAGGAAAAATAAGAATTTTGAGTACAGAAACTAGATAGTAATAATAATAAAATACACACAATCACACGGTGTACAATATGTTTTAGCAACAGTTAGCTAGCGTTTGATAAAATAACTAAAAATTGAAATTGAAAAAAATTGTATTTGAAAAGTATTGTTTGTTTGAATATCATACATCTAAAAATTAATTTATTTTAATATGACAATTTTGCCCTTGTTTTCAAGGCATTCCTTTAAAAAAGAGGTCTATGAATTAGCTTTTAGAGGCTTCTATTAATTAACGATGCTTTTTTCTCTACGAAAGTGAAAAACAAAACCAAGGGCTATAGATACATAAAAAGTTTCAGTTGTTGACATGGATTGCATTCCGTGGGAGAGACTATGAAATGCGCATAACCTGAAAATCTACCTTGAACACCCGTCATTATAATCTGCATCAAGGAAATCTTGTCAAGACCACTCTAAAAGGTCCAGAATTTCGTTCGAAATAAATGCACATTTTTCCAACAGACTAAGGAAAGACTTCCTTTCAACTTAATACTCATCCAATTACACGTTGATCCAGTGAACAAATATACCGTATTTAACCACATTTCCACATTACAGGCATCCATATGCTTTATCAAAAGTGCAATATAAAACAGGTCAAGGGTATTTAAATAAACTTCATACTGACTCCCAACTTTATATGTCGAAATAGGAGTGTGTAGAAGAAAGAAGAAGCTGTGCGTCGTGTTTTGAAGGTTTTAAAGAGAGTAAATTAGGTGTTGTGTTTTGAGGGTTTTAAAGAGGGTAAAATATGTATTTTGTGATAGAGGATAAAATAGGTGTTTTGTAATAGAGTGTTTCAAGTTTTTAGATTTAAGTGATTAATTTGGCACTTAAAATTTTTGATGCAAATTTTCAGTTTTAAGTGGCAAACCACTTAAATTTTTTTTTTTGACAAACGAACAATTTTAAAATCACTTGAATCTAAAAACTCTAAATTTTTAAATTTAAGTTGGCAAAACATACAACCCTTTAGTCACTGTGTTCAGGCATAAATTGAATTTAGGAAGTTTCGGGAATTGAGAAATGGTCGTTGTTTTCATTGCAACAAGTTTTTAAGTTGAAATAAAAAAGTATCTAGAATTAAGAGAATTGAGAAAATATTCGTTGTTTTCACGGCAATAATCATTTTCTCAATGCAATGTGTGCAGCAAAAAATTAATTTATCACTCGAGTTGGAGACCTTTGTTGTAATGGCGAATTAAATTATTAAACTGTGTGTCTGAGAGGAAGGTGGACGAGGGTACAAAGGAAAGGATGCATAAAAAAGAAAAAGAGGGACAATAGGAAAAGAGGAAAGGGAGGACAGAAAGTGGCAGGAAGTCAGAGGAGTGAGAGAGGTGGTTTTGGTTTTGATTAGAATTGAGATACGGAGAAAAAATTATGAGATTAAAACTCAAATTAGATTTGAAAGTTTTGTTTCAGTTAAGTTTCGAATTTTAAATCTTTTAAATTTAAATTCGAATCAAACTTTTTTGATTTAATTTTATTCGATTTTTATATATATTTTTTAAAAAATAAATAAATTGTAAAATAATACTTATTTTAGTTAAAAAAAATAACTTTGGAGTAATATATTTTTTGATTCGGTTTAGTTTGATTCAATTCGGTTTTGCAATATCACACCCTAAATCTATATTAAACATATTCAGTTTTTTTATTTTTTTTATTGATTTTCTTTAAATCGGTTCAATAGTTTAGTTTTCAAATTCGTCACAACACCTTTCTCGGTTAATTTAACGTAAAAAGGAAGGAAGGATAAGGGGCATTTTTGTGAAAAGTCAGGAATCATTTTCTTTGACTGCTGTTGCTAAATACACGTATGGCTTTTACCTCTGAATTCATAAGTAGGTATATTTTTTGGTATTTAATATTAATTTTCACATATGCAATGAAAACATGTTTATTTGTTCATTATATATAGAAAAGAAAAAAAGAAAAGAAAAAAGT
Source organism: Lonicera japonica (assembly GCA_021464415.1). NCBI lineage: Eukaryota > Viridiplantae > Streptophyta > Magnoliopsida > Dipsacales > Caprifoliaceae > Lonicera > Lonicera japonica. The sequence continues at coordinate 62,607,772 of CM038469.1, forward strand.
GTATATTTAGCGCCACCCTTGTTTCTTATCATTCTCTCTATACTATTCGCTGAACCTTGTAGAGTAGAAAGAAATGAAACGAAACTAAACGTGAAGACAAAAACGTTAGCTCTAGTCTTGTGCTTATTCTTTGCTCCTACTTCTCCATTGCTCTTTCACCGTCCCTCCTCGATGTCTAATTGTGTGAACTAATAGATAAAAACACATAATATAGCTTTTAGACATCCCCATCGAATCAAGAACCCCTCTCTCTCTCTCACTCTGTTTTCATTTCTCTACTATTGATTTATTATTCAGCTATACATACAGAATTACAGACAGACACCAAAGAAAGAAAAATGGCAGCGGTGATCTACCATATATTCTCGTCGACGGCGATGTTTTCAATGGGACTTTACCACCTCATCTCCACCACCACCAATCACCTCAAATCCCCCCGCGAATACTCCGCCAAACCCTACCATCCCCTCTCCCCTTCCCCTTCCCCTTCCCCTTCTCACTACCACCGATTCATCAAAAACCTCCAGCTCTACCTCCTCATCCTCTGCCTCCTCGTAGCTTTCATCCACCAAACCCTAATTTCCGCCGACTCCGATCCCCTCCTTAAAGGCCGAACCCCCGTCCACCACTTCACCTCCCTCCAGTCCGCCGGCGTCATCTTCCTCTTCCTCATCCTCTCCCTCTCCCTTCTCTTATCAGAAACCACCTCCCTCCTCCCCCTTCCCCCTGATCTCTTCTTCGCCATCGCCTCTGCCCTCTTCTTCCTCCAGTACTCCGTCTCCTCCGCCTCCGCTTCCGTCCAGATCTCCGATCTCCAAGCCAAATGCGACTCCGTATTCTCCCGAATCTCCGCCCTCTCCTCCCTCCTCTGCCTAATCCTCGCTTGTAACCCTAGACTCTTTGCTGCCGACGTGGCGCTCGGCGGGTCCATCTGTTTGCAGGGGTTGTGGGTGCTTCAGACTGGACTTACCCTGCACGTGGACGCCTTCATCCCCGAAGGATGTCATAAGATGCTGGATGTTGTGAGTGGTGTTGAGGGCTCAACCAAGTGCGATCTTGATGATTCCAAGTTCAGGGCTGTTGCTATTCTTGATCTGGTCTTCGTGGTTCATGTCCTCTTTGTTCTCCTTATTGTTATGGTTGTTTATGCTGTTCTTGCCAAGACTGTTGGCATCAGGAGATTCGGTTCTTACGAACCCTTGCCCACTGCGGCTAGTGCTGCCGATTCCAATCACATTCAGATGAAGGCTTTGACCGGCACCCAGGCCTGATTTGTTTCTCTCTCTCTGTCCGTCTTCCAATTTACTACTAGATATATTTTAGATTTGAGCTCTCAGACTATTTTTCTTCACTAGCTGCAGTTGCTAAGGATTTTGCCAAAACTTTCTTAGTCCCTTTACCCTTTTTGTTGTTTACTAAACTTGACGTTGTAAAACTTTTTAAGGGATTTTTGTGTATACAGAGAAAATTCATAACTTGGATGAACATTGGGAAGTAGCTCAAATTTCACTACCTTCAGTTTTACTTGTACTTTAATGTCTGAGCTATAGGAGGTCTTCTTCTTTCAAGTTCAATCTATGTTTACATAGTAGCACCAGTTTGAGACAGTTGGGTACTACTTGAACTGATGATGCATTCAGCTACTCTAAGTGCAATGTCTTTCTTAGATTAATATTCTTGGTAATGTCTGACCCTAACTTATATTACATATATAATATATTGGTATTTGGATGTCATAATGTTCACTAGTAGTTCTAAGGATTTAGCATGTTCAGTAAAAAGATTAGGTTCTTTAGGATATCAGTAACTAAATTTCAGCTTATAGTAGCATACAGTTATTGTTTTAAATTGAAAAAGAATGGAATTTTAGGCCCGGGATTTGTATAAAATGCTGAAATAAGGTATAACTTGTATGCTGGAAAGATATCCTCCGTGTCCCTGCGCCCTTGTTTAATTTGAATGTGAGTGCTTGCTATCTAATGTGGCATGATCCCTGAGGAATTTGATTTTAAAAAAAAAAAAAACTCTTTAGATTCTTATTGTTCTCTATCACCTCTTTATCCCCAATTCCTCTCCCTCTGGTGCTGATTTGCAGTATAGAACTAAGGCAGCAAGGCTCATGGAATAGTAATTTTGAAGTTTTACAATATGTTTGGAGTTTTGGAGAGACAAATAGCTGTTTCTTTCCCCTTTTTTTGTAGATTAGGATAGAAGAGAGTAATTTTTTTCTCCTCCTAGCTGAGAAGATAAGAAGCCAAAATAGTTTTGCAAGTTTATATTACCATTATTTTCTTATGAGGAACAATAGTATCCCCCACATATGGGGAAACTTGGATTGATAAGGATTGCAAAAATGAGTTTTTCTTTCACCCATTTCCTACTTACTTTTTTGAGAAGAAAAAAGTGAGATGGAAGGTTACAATTCTTTATTTCCTTTCTTTAGTCTTCATAATACTCCCACACAATATTATTGTGATACCTTTTGTCATTTTTATCTTTTTTATTATGTCTCTTCACTTTCAAATGAAATGCTAGGCTTGAAAAATTAGAAGTATTGTCTTTAGACACGAAAGAGTAATGTATAGGGAGTCACAAAAGGTATGAAGAGGATTCCAATGAAGGTTGTTCAGGTCAGAGGTTTCCTTCACACATAATTACAAAGTTAAAGAATAAATATTTGATATGGGGGAAGCTGATGGTGGTGGTGCGTGAGAGGAGGTGTTAGATGGCTAATGAGAAAGGAACTATAATAGAGGGCCAAAGAGATTAGAGAGACAAGCATGGAATTTGCGAAAGCTGGAGAGGAGATAGACAAAGAGAGGTTGAATGATAAACATAAACTTCTTGTTAAATATTCTGATGCAAAGCTTGTAAGTGCAAAGGGAAGCTTGTGGCATTTATTTCCTTGGGCATCAGCTTCACAAATATTGAGAGACCATGGTCTTAAACGATATAGACCTTAGTTGGATGAAGGTTATTGTGTAACACTTTCTGGGTGGAGGGGGATGATTTTGGTTTATAGATGCAACTGTGTTGACGATTTGGAAGCTGAATTTTTGAAATATGGTTGCCTTTTAAGATGAACAAGAAGAAGCAAGTTGCAAGAGGACCTTTATGTTTGATGTTGTGATTCTTTTCTTTTCTTCGTCTTGTATTTTCTTAATTATCTTATTTAATTGTACTGATGGAGGACATATTGTTCTTTTGCTGCTGGTTGTATTTGTTCCTTTTGATAAATAATCAAAATAAAAATTGAAAGGAGGCTTTTAATTTTGTTGGTTGTATCCAGGGGAGGAAGCCATAGTTTCTCAATTAGTCTCTACGGGCGAAGGTATAATAAGCTCACCGGGAGAGGGATATATTAAAAGTGATTTAGTAAAATATTTTGTTTTGAACATAGTTTGAATTCTATTAAGGAGGTAGATTGGTCTAGTTAAGGGAAAAGGCATCGATCGGTTGTTTATCTTGGATAAATTTTTAATTGAGTTAAACTCTGGAGGATATGTGAGGAAGTTTACATTATATTTGTGATACATGTATATACAGTTAATGTAGAAAATAAGAGGATGTGATGGCGTTGAAGCAGGTCCACCTCTGGATCTAATTGATGGCATCTTTAAGAAATGATGGATACACCACTGATTGTTACGCTGACACTTGCAATATCTCGATCTTATGCAGATGTCCTAGGAAGTTCTAGATCTATAATTATACCTAAATCATATTCCGATGTTATTGGGAACAATAGATCTACATATTCAATTGCTTTAAAATCTCCAGGTTCTTACCGAGGGGATGATGAGGACATCATTTGTTTATCCGCCCTCTTCAAGTTTGAATTGATAGGGAAATATTCTCACTGGCAAACCTCAGATCTCAGAGATTAGGTTGGCTTTGGAATCATTTGGGCTTAAATCGGGTTTCAATGTTGGTTTATTGGGCAATTCTCATTCACTTTAATCACGAGGACCTTAATAGAATTTAGCTGCGTGAGCTTCTGTATTTGAAGAATAATTCAATGCGCATAATCAAATGGACGCTGGAATTTTGAGTAAATGCGGAGACTTCAATTGCCCCTATTTGGGTTAGTTTGCCCAATCTTCCTTTTCATTTTTTTGTAAAACTAAGCTTATTTTCTATTGTGAGTTTGTTAGGAGCTCCTATGAAAATCGATGCTATTACTATTTCTCTTACTAGACCTAGTGTAGCTAGATTATGTATTGAAATGGATTTAATTAATAAGTTTCCTTCTAGGGTTTGGATTGGAAATGGTGAGGGCGGTTATTGGCAGAAGGTTTAATATGAAAGAATCCCCAAATATTGTTTTGGATGTCATAAGCAATTGCATGATGCTAACTGAATGCATATTTAATTTATCGAAAAGAGAGCTTCATTGGGAGGTTACGGAATAAAATTATAATCAAGGGGTAATAAAGAATTCTGAAATTTCTCATGATGTAGGGGAGAAAAATGAGGTGTGTTGTGTAAAGGAGAAATGCTATCAACGAGGGAAAACAACCAGTGGTGGAAGATGTGCCTGTAGATCAAGGAAATGCAATTAGTGTAAATAATGCTACAGCAGTGGATATTAGTGTCAGATTGTTGTTAGTATGGCTGGGCTTCCGGTTAGGGAGGAGGGGGTCTGTACAATTCAAGATGGTATTCAGAATGTTGCTAGCTTGAGTGCTAATAGTAAAGAGAATGAAAAACAAGTGTTTGGTTAGTACTAAAAGGGAAGAGGAGAGGGGAGGGGGGGTTGGGGGTTAATGAAGAAGATGATGACGAGTAGTGGTAGTTTGGAAGTGTTGGTTGAAAGTAGACCTCTTTCTCAAGGGCTAGCAAACCCTTCCACTGAACAATCAATGTTGACATCTAGTTGGGTACATAACGATTTAATAGCCATACGTTCTAATGAGGTTAATAATCACATTTTCGATAGTAGTCCCAGAGGAAAAGATAAAGATAGATTCACAATAGTACGTTCCAAGAGGCAAAGGAAAAACCTCTACAGCGAATCATCATCGCAACCTCGCTTTGATCAAGAAGAAACTTATTTATTGAATCAAGTTCATAAACATCTTAATGGGTGGGCAAAAAGACAGATTTGGAAGTTAGCTCGATTTAAATAAATCCTCGAGTCTTTGTAATTTCTTTTAAGTATTCTGTTGTCATGCTAGAGTTAAGGTTTTGCCTTCTTTTAATTTTGTCATTTAATATTTTTTTTTAATAAAATTTAGGGGGTCTTCCCTTTTGAATTTAGAAAAAAAAGGAAAAAGAAAGAAAAGGTAATGTAAAATAATAGAAGAGGATGGGAGAGTTATAGTGGCAGAGGAGTTGGTATTAGAAGGTAGGAGAAGATGGTGAAATTATAAATAAATAAATAAAAGCTGAAAAGCATACGCATAGGACAGAAATTATAACAAGTGGGGAGGAAAAGAGGAGAGGCAGTGGGGGTAAATACAGCCTCTGGTGAAATTATAAATAAATAAATAGATCATAGGGTTAATTATAAGAATATGCAACGTGCTTTTCACTCATTTTAAGCAATGTAATTTTTATTCATTTTACACTTTAGTCATTATATATTTGATAGTATATTTTGTGTCTGTTTTTATTTTGGTACATTTGATAGTATATTTTATGTATGTTTTTATTTGTTGACTTAGTATTAACTGTCTTATCTGGCATTCTAGGTGACATCTGTGTAGGAGAGCAAAATAAATAAATAAGTAATGAAAAAAAATAAGATCCACTTTTCTTCATTTTCTTCTCTCTCCCCCTTCTATTGCATTTCGATTTTATCTCCTCCAAAACCCTAATAAATGTATGTGATGCATATATAATTTGTTATTTGGCCTCAAATTGAATAGATCTATTCCTTTTTAAGCTTCATTTTGTCAAATTTAATGTGTATATGTATATATGTATTGGTGTATATATGTATATATATAGGTATTTGTGTATGTGTATGTGTATGTATATGCAAAACTCTTTGTGTATATACATATATAGAGTTGTGTAAGAAATTAGGGTGTACATACCATTTCTTTCTTCCCTGCTTTTTCTTACTGAGCTTACAATTTCTAATTGGGCTCCAACATGGTGTGCACCATGACATTCACCGGAAGTATTAATCATTCTCTCCCATTTCTTTCTATACTCCTTTTATTCTTTCTATTACTCCTTTTATTTTGTGAATGAAACCCTCATTGTAACAAACCTTTTCTTTAGACTTAACAAATCTAGAAGTTTACACTTGCCGATGAACTCCTCGGTTGTTGAAAATTGTACCGCTGGAATGAGTTTTGGGCGTTTGGTGGAGGTGAACGGTGGACAATTTTACTCTTTTTCTTTTTTCAATTTTTAAATGGATTTAATTTTTTATATAATTATAATTTGATGCAGAGATACACTTGGATGCCAATTAATAAAGTTACTAACACCAACGGATGGAATGATCAAAATGGAAATAAACACAAAATATACTATTAATTTTGTTAAAAAAATTATAAAATAACTAAAGTATAAAATGGATGAAAGTATGTTGTATATTCTTGTAATTAACCATAGATTATAATGATGTGGGAGGGTTTTGGTGTTAAGAGTTGTTTGACTACTGCAAAAGAGGATTGATGATTCCAATCCCATTTTCCGTATAATAGAGATGAAAGTGCGCTTTCGGAATTGAATTGAGGCCCACCACCACTTAGTGGTAACAAAATCTTAAAAAGAGAGTGCTAAACAAACCATTTTGCACCATGGTAACATATTTATATAGTAAGGGTTAGGTATTTTTGAATCTTAAAAAATGTGTAAAGGATAAAAATTGTGTAATTTACATAATAATAATATGTATTTTCTAAAGTGAACAGTGTATTTGTCAGTCAGAATTTGGTGTAGATTAGTCCATACGTATTGAACTTTTAACAATAATTTTTTATTACTAAAAATATTTTTTTAATATTTTAACAATAGAAAATCATCACTAACCAATCTGTACCAAATCTGGACTTAGGGGTCATTTGTTTTTTTAGCTTTTGAATACTAAATGTTGAATTATGAATAGTTAATGCTGAATATAACTTTTGAAAAATATATTTGATTATAATTAGTTTTGAATGTTGAATTAATGGCATGTTACAATTTTACCCTCATTAGTGTTTTATAAATCAACATTTAATAACTCAAAAGATAGAGGTACCAATGGAATAAAATTTTATTAAAGTTAAATTAAGCATTCAACACATGAATTATCTCTTAATGCTGAATTTTAATCTAATTCAACATTAACATGTAAGAAAACAAACACCAATTATATTTCTTAATGCTTAATAAATTTCCATTAAGTATTAAGAGGTAAAAACAAAACCCGCCCTAGTGTATATATACGTGATCAAAGATAGATCTGCAAGCCATAAAAATCAAGATGGCCTCTTGCGTCATCAATGAACACGGGTTCTTGTATAGATTAAGATGTCTTCTTTTGTAAGATGTAGCATTCAAAAGTCCTTAAATCTTACTACTTAAACAGGATTATTAAGTGAACCCGGGCACGACAAACTTCTACCAATTAAACTTTGCATTTCCTTCAAAGGTTATTCCTGTCACGGCCTCTTCCTTCTACCTCCCCCTTCTTTTCTCCCTTTAAATACATCAATTCATCTCATTCAGAATTTTATGCTTCCGTAGTTATTTAGTCAAGGTCATTTTATGCACCACAAATCTGACTAAACCCAAAACAACACCACCAAAAAAAAAGAAAAAAAAAACTTTTATTTTCTTTAAAGGGAAGTGACTATTATAATTACAAGGCAGATAACTGGTGAGAGCTTTAAGATGTTGCGTTATACTATACATGGAAGATAATGAGTTCAATTTCCGGGCATTTGTGATTTTTCTCCTCCATCCTTCACCCTAAATTACACATTAATTCAAACTAGTTTGATGCTGTAAAATGTAGAGATATGACGGTGTTAAGTGATATACTATGTGGTGTCCTAAATTATGACTCCAATTTCTATTTCAGGGCATAAATCATTCACCCTGTTTCTGAACATCACTATATTTGTATGATCATTATTTTGAAGTTACAAATAATTTCACTAAAAACTGCCCCACAATCATATTGTAGTTTGAATAAAATCATTTTACATTCATGACACAAAACAAAAGGCTACACAACATTCAAATTTTTTTTTTCTCTTATTTGTATCTCCGAGCTCACCTTCATGAGTAAAAGTTGGTCCAAGAGAATGATGTCCCAACCCCCATTTAAGTTACAGTTGCCATAAAAGCCGACAACAGCAGCCATTCGGGTCTAAATTATTTGAACCTGGTTATTGACTCACTCATGTTGACTCCACAGCATCTTATAGCTTGACTTCCATCGTGACGATAACAAAAACTGATATGCCTTAAGATCCTTCTTTTCTATACACAATATACATGCTAATCAAGTTCAAGGTTTCTCCCTAGACGCACAAATGGAGATCCTTGACTGATAAATTACAAGGAAAAAAATACTTATAAATCATGTGCCTTTCATCCATTCACGAAAATAAGACTGCATTTTATCTCTGATAGCAGCATTGCCAACATTCACTGTAGGTATTATCTTCTCAGGCCTCAGAAACTGTAAAAATTATGTTAACCATGAATGTTTGTTTTTTTTTTCCATGTATGAGATTGGAAATGTTTGTGAATTAACTAGTGAGGATTTTGAATTAGGCAAAGGAATCAGACCTGAACAAACTCTCGCAATTCTGTGAAGCTGGAGTGCTCACTGTATGGAACTCCTGCACATATTTTTTGAAAGATATAAAAAAAAATCCATTTTAGCATTTGAAAGATACTCATTCATGTACATCAAAACCAACTAAGCATCTGCAAATAAGTTCATTCTTGAGATTACATTACACATATCTTGAACAGAACAAACATTAGCTTAGGGGATTTGAGGAGCATTAATACACACTAATATTTATTTATTTTTGTTAATTTCGAATACAAAGTCCAGTTTATATCTCTCACCATAAATAGTGATGCGGCCTTTGGAAGTGGGCTTAATTAAATCAAGCTGACTGCCAATTCTTTCAGAGTAAGTCCAACCTGGAGAAGAAGAAGAAAAAGATTTTGCAAATTAAGCACGATCCCTGCACTCGATTCCAGGAAGGTTAAATAGGTCCACAGGTCATCAATGTCTCTCACCTGTTGGCCGAAATGCCAATACTGATTTATATTGACCTGTATATGTCTTCAAGTACTGCTCCAAGGTCTTCGCAAAAAATATGCGCCAATCAATTGATTTCGAAACAGCAGCAGACAGTGTTTAAACAATAAAAAACATAGATGTTTGTAATCAAACCTCAAATTTTAGGGACGATATAGGCAGAACGTGCAGAGGCGTATCCTTCCCATGCGTGCACAGATTCCCAGATAGTTCAGGCCAACCAAAAGACTGCAGAATGCGCCTCCTCGAAGGGTTTGCATATACCTTTACCTGTTTTCATTTTCATGCATGGAAGTTGGTTATTAGCTAATCTCGAGTCCATCTAGTTTCAGTCCCTGAAACAGACTTGGAGGATACTTTTTCAATTTTCACAACCCATAGCATTAATAAAAATAGACACCACCATTCGGATCATAGTGCTTCTAGTCATCAAATGCATTTTATTTCTCTAAATACGTTCTTCAGTATTAGAAAACTGACATTTAGATGATTGAAAAAAACTTGTCATTAGAATTGATACTTTGCTCGTCCCTACAAGTGCAGTAATCAGAACCTAGAGTATAATATCATGAAATCTGGAGCTTGTGCATCAGGCCAAATAAGGAATTTCCTCTACTAGCCTCAGCTTCCAAAAACAAATAAAATTCTTAATATTAAATTTTTTTGAAAAGAGAAATAGATAACCCAACATACCCCTAGTGCCTTGGAAATTGCAAGATAAACACATTCTTTCCCAATGCTATAGGCTCCCACTATGACAAGGGTATTGGACTGCTTCTTCATATAGTTCTTGGTGACGCTCACAACAAAATTCAGTACGTCTTCTTTAGAAGGGAACCTGAAACAATTTAACACTTCAAAATAATGGGAAAAGAAAAGCCACGCCTTGAGATCCTGGAGAGAAGTCTTTTTACCTGTACTTGGGGTTGCAATAGGTTGTGTCAAGGTAAAGTGCATTAATCCGTTGGTTTAGGAGGAGTGGATAAGATTGCATCAGCTTCGAAGCCCTGAAATCTCCGGTGTGCAAGTAAGACTGCCCATTTGGAAGACGAAAGTGAATGAGAGCTGCACCAGGGCAGTGATTAGCCTCAAGCATTGTCACTTTGATTCCCTCTATGACAATTTCTCTACCTAATTCCAAAGGATGGATCAATCTGCAAATAGGGAACCATGAACAGCAAAATTAAGTATCGAGAAATATACATGTATATGCAGTACAGCAAAATTAAGTATCGAGAAATATACATGTATATGCAGTACAAATTTGATGGTACAAAAAAGAAAAAGGAGATCCTCACGAGGGATTTACAGATAAAAGCATTATGACGAGGCGAGCAGTAAGAGGTGTGCAGTATATAGGGCCATGTGACCATCGCTTGCTCAAGCCACCATAGTGATCAGCATGGAAGTGGCTAAGGAAACATGCAGAGCAACCTTGGACATTACCATAACGGAATGCATCAACCGTAAAGGGCGTTCCTGTATGAGCATGAGGGATCAAAAAGAGCAAAATAACGTGAACTGTAATGCATAATTGGGTCACACAAAATAACAGGAAAAATAATCATTTGCTATGCTGATGCTCTAAAACATAAGGAGAGAATTCAGTTAACATAAGATGAGAAGAACAAAACCCAAGACCAGCTTTCTTAGAAAACATAATGAATGATTTTCTGTCAACATATCAAAGCTATTTATTTAAACAATCCAACATCCCCAACCCCATTTCTTTCTTACAAGGACAACAAAAAAGAAAGAAGGGGATATATAGAAACATTGGAGGCCTGCTACTACCAAAATATCACACGTGTTGCCCTTTCAAGCGCTACCTGCCAACCAAGAAAAAAAATAAAGGTAATAATAGCTGTCCGGAAAGCTTTAATCCTCGACATCCTTAATTTTACTATTTCAAAGAGCAAAATAGACAGGCAGGCTCCATCAAACACAAGAATTTGCAGCAAGTCCCACTAAGAGAAACACTAATTGAGGAAGCTTCTTGTATAAAGGAAGTTAGAAGTAGAATAGAGTCATAGAGAGAGGGCTGAAAAAGGAAAAACAGACCAGGAATCTTCTTGTAGAAAGGGCAAACACGGGGACGCTGTTGACATTGAGAAGCAGTGGTAATAGTAGTACTGGTACTAGTTTGTCCCCAATTACCACCTACATAATAGTCTTGGTTCGATTTTCTCTTGCTATTGTTGTTATTGATGCTGAGACAGAGACTGAGACTGAGGGGCAGTGAAAATCCACCACTGGCAGGAGCAGGATCCGTATGGGATTTAGGGGGGAAGCGATTTTCTGTTTTGGGGGAACCCCCCCACATCTGAAATAAATTGGTTTGTTTGAGCCTCTTCTTCGACATGTTCTTCTTCCTCATCGACATCTCATCCTCGTCTCCGTTGTTATTATTAATAGCATAAGAAGAAGAAGAAGAAGACGAAGATGTAGTGTTAATATTATTTAGTTGATGATGATGATGATGAATAGGAGTAGGAGTAGGAGGATTGTTGTCAATATGTAACAAGCAGGACCAATCGGTTCCGCTGCGATAAAAATCGGAAGCAAAACTATCTTCTTTGGATCCAGGTCCAACTGAAAGTTGCGATGTGTTGGTATCGTCAGTTTCATAATCTCTTTGAGGAACATTAGTAGTAGTGTTGCAAAAATGATCTTCTTCTTCTTCTTCTTCTTCTTCGTTGTAATCAATCTCTGGAAAATGTTCTCCTCCTCCTCCTCCATCACAGCAGTAATTGAAGAAGAAGAGATCGTCATGGTCAAGAGTCTCTTCCTCTGTAAACGATCTCTCCTCTTCCATTTTCTTCTTCCTTCCCTCTTTTGGAAATTAGAAAAAGAGAGGGAAAGTGTAGAAGAAGATGAAATTTAATTTTGTTGAAAATTGGGGAGGGAATGAGGGATAGGCTTCTCAATTTCTCCTAAAACGGGACCGCACTAGCTTTAGGCAACTTCTGGTTTTTCATTTTGCTATTTCAAAGTATTTTAAGCATTTAGAGGTAATTATTATAAATTTTATTTTATTTTATTTTTATAAGATTATTAAGTTACTGCTTTATAACAATATATATAAATTTATAAAATACACAATTAATTTTTGTGAAAAAATTGGAATATAAGTTAAAAGATATGATGATAAGTGTTTTCTGTTTCATGTTCTCCTAACATGTCTTAATTTAATTTTGAGTAAATGACTCATTTACACCCCGAATTTTGTACTCGGATTTAAGTTGCATCCCAAATTTTAATTTATTCCACTTTACACTTCAAATTTCAAAAAGTAGTTTTAAATGTCCATTCCATTAACATTCCATCCATTTTCTAACGGAAAATGCAAAATGAGAGACATAATGGTAACTACTCTTCTTCTTCTTCTTCCGTAGTTCGTCTTCTTTTTCCGTAATTCTTTTGCTGCTTTCGTAATTCTGCTGCTACTTCGTAAATTGCTGCTGTTGCTTCGTAAATTGTTGCTGCTGCTTCGTTATTCTTCTTCTTCATTCTTCTTCTTCGAAAATCTACTTCTTCTTCGTTAATCTTTTTTGTAATTCTTCTTCAATTTCATCTACCTTTCTTTGTTCAATTTCAACCATTTTGTGCCATTTTAAATAAATTATGTAGGAAGAGGGAGAAAAAAAGATATAGTCTTGAGTTTTGTTTTTAAACATAGAATAAGAATAATCAATGATCCGTGAAAAGGAAATTCCTTAGGTAATTTTCTAGAAGGCACATGGGTTAATAAAATAAATGATAATGAAATAAATAAGCAACTTTGATTAAAAAAAGGGTAGACAGCCGATCCCCCAATTGAGCAATTTTTTTCAAACGTGCAAAATATTGTATATATATATATATGGAAGAGTTTTCAATGGTTACCTTCTCTCTCTACCCATAGATGAGTACTGACATAATTAATGGACATTGATGAGTTGGCATATCCCTTAACCTGTTATAGCAGGTTAAGGTGACCGGATCTTTTTTTTTTTTTTTTAATTAATCTTTTAGATTCTTTAAAGATTCCATTTGCCAAACAGACTTGGTATAACCCAATTCCGGATTAGGATAAGTGCACATGGGTGTTTTAGTCATTTCTGTTTTATAGTTAATTAATGGCATATGTTTATAGGAAATAACACTTCAAAATAGATTTGAGTTTGATTTTTCATCTCTATATATCATGTTACATTTTACGTACAACTCTACTTTCTTTGCTTTTTGTTTGTTTATTTTTTTTGTCTGAGTCTTTGAGAGAGAAAGAAAAGTAAAATACAGAGCTGCTTCTTCTGCTTCTAAGATGAGATCTGTTGGAGCATCACAGCAAGTTCCAACAAGATCACGTAACTACCGGAGAAGATCAAGAGAGATCGTAGACAATGCTCGCCGATATTTTTCCCCTAAAAAGTCTGAGGGATCATCATCATCAAGATTCAAGAATCGAGGCAGAACCAGTCGTACGAAGCTTGATCTGTGTTCCTCACACGGTTTTTTGGTAATATTTGTGTATAGTCTGCTTGTTTTGTTTTTTTTTTTTTCCTGTATTCGAGAATTGCTTAACATGTTTCCCTATTTTAACCAATAATATCTGTACATCTTAAATTATTAGGATTGTGCCAGTAATGAAAATGTTAGTCTAATTGAAGATGACGATGTCCCAATACCGCCTTGGACCTTTCTTATTCCAGACCAAGATGGTGATCCAATGACTATAAATATACCATCAGATGTTAACATGAACAATATGCAGATTCCAGAACATGTTAGATTTGTAAGTGGATATGTTTTTTAATGTTTGTTCTTACTTTTTCCTTTTATATATATATTTTTATTATCCTATGTTTGATACATAATATAATTTTACAAATGTAGGTTAGTGTTGAGAAAGTGTCTACCTTGCTGAGAATGATTGTTGGGTTGCAAAACATACTAGTTTCGAAGATGCTAGAATCGAGAGATAGGTTGAATGCTTCTAACGTTGTAATACATGAGTTACGACGTCGTATTGTAAGTACCGTTTGATCTGATTATAGGAGTATTTAATGTACTTGGTTGATTAATAACATAAAACTTATTTTTTATTTGTTTCCTTTGCAGCAAGAATATGAAGGCAATCAAAACAGAAATGGAGATGAGGAAGATGGATTGGTGACAAGTGAAGTAGTGCCCGGAGCCGGAGGTGGACGTTGATTATGAAAGATATTTTTATTTATTTGCTGGTGAAATAAAAACTATAATATCATTAATGCATTGAAGTCTCATGTATATATGTATTTTTATTTTTATTTTTATTTTTATTTTTATTTTTATTTTTATTTTTATTTAAGACCCAGCTGGATATTGAAACAGCTTATTTGAGGAAATATAGAATTTGTATTTTTGTCTTTTAAGTCTCATCAGTCAAATTTATCTTTAAGACGCAAATGGGTTTAATTAACAAAGATTTTGATAAAATTTAATTGAAAACACCACCCGTTTGGTTGTGTAAATTACCTAATTTTTGAATTATGGTTAATTTTCGATTGAAGAATTGTGAATTTGCTCATTTATGACTAATTCAATTCCAATTGTTAGAATAATGTTCCCTTTTGTTCTATGTCATTTAAAATTTTGTCTAGATGCATCAACATCACGGGGTAGATACTAGATCTTCTCGAAAAATAGAGTTGGAATGAATTATCTAATTCTTGAATTTGGGGCAATTTCAAGTTTTACTTGAAATGACTAATTTGAGTTTTTGTGAATCAACTTGAATTATCATCTTTACAATTGTTCAATTTACACAACCAAATACTAATAAATTAAAATTTTGTAAATTAGTTAATTGTAAATTATCTAATCTGCAATTTGAAAGACAATGAAACCGTAACTGATTTTTACATATCAAATAATATTATGCAAAACAAAAGAAGAAACACAATGGATAGAACAGATATCAAATTTTATTGAAATAACTGATTTTTTACATCTTTAATATTATGCAAACTACAAGAAGAATTAAAACAACTGTTAACACAATTTCAATGAAAACCATAACATACAGTTTCTCGTGCTTATTTAGAATATTAACAGAAGCTGAAGTAGTTGAATGTGTCGACCTATCTTTGTTCTCTTCTGGAAGAGAAGACAGAGCACTTGGTTGAACAAACCATTCAAAAAAACCGCAGCCATTGTTCTTGCAGCAATAGAAAATCCTATCTGGGTTTTTCAGTGTCCGGCTAATCTTAACGGAGGCGTTTTTCCCACAGAAGCATAGCTTTGGCCTGCAAACGAGATTTTGTTCTCCTGAATTGCTGCTGCTAGAATAATCTAGTGCTCCCATCTTTGAAATCGTAGTAACAAGAAGCGAAGAACTTGTAAGAAGATAATAGTATAGTGTAATTTGATTGAAGAATTTAGGTTAATTAGAAGGTTTTAATTATAGCGAAGATCTTCTAACAGTTGGAGTAGTTTTAATTATTTCCTTGGCAGCGTGAGATAATGCAATTTCCGATGCTTGGTGCATGTAAAGTAGTATTTATCTAAAGCAACGATTCTGATTGGGCATGTAAAGTATTGCATGCTGCAACTAATTAATATTGTTGGAACTCACAAGTTTACAATTATGACTATTTTAAAAAGTCTTGTGTAAAACGATGTTGTCCATTAATTCTAATTTTGAGAGAATGCTTGCATGCTACTTACGATTAGCCAGGGCGACTTACGGCGGCAAAAGGATTAGACATCTCCCCATGCTACGGTTCCCTGCCGTCCGAACCCGGTGCCGCATTAGGTTAGGGAGCTGGGCGATACCCACAGTTTTTATTGCATCCACTAATCAAATGCAAGGGTCACCATTACCCTATTTTAAAGAGGTTAACAAAGTCCTTCATTCCTAATGGAGTAATAACAGTCGAGAAATACTTATTAATACTCGATGAACTTAATGGAAATTAAATCCATGAGTTTTGTCATTCGGTTGATATAAAATAACTAATGTATTCCCTAAAAGAAATTATGAACGAAAATACTTGTTTTATTTTGTGATGTACTTTAATAAAAGTGTAGTTATGTCCTGTTGTTTTAAATTTTTATTTTTTTTTTTGGGTTTTTTTTTTATCTTCAACTTAAAAATGACGAAATTATGTTTTTAGTTTCCTTTTTTATTCAGAGAAGGAGAACCTAAGCATTTGAACTAACAAAAGAAAAAAGCTTGATTTGATGCTTCGGAGAGGCCAGGGGCCCAAAACAAAACAATTGAGAGAAAAGTAGGGGATATAGGTGCTCTGAGGACCAATCATTTACACAACCACAAAAAAAAAAAAAAAAAAATTTACCAAGAGGATTCGCTGACAAAAATCCTTACCCAAAAAAGAAAATGTTAAAAAAATCAAAAACTAGGGTTTTCATCGATGGGAGTGGTTTGGAGGTTCATCATCATCGCTGTCCAGAACATAACCATTTTCTTCCTCTTTACCATCCAGAGAAGGGCTCACATGGTCGCTTCCGTCTTCGTACTTCAACCACGCTTCAAATTTGTCAATGTCGGTATCGACATGATTTCCGTACTTCTTTCTCTTGTTCTTCTTCTTGTTCTTCTTCATCTTCTTCTTCTTCGTCTTCTTCTCTGCCCTCTCTTCTTCACACTCCAAAATTTGAAATGTCTTCATTAGTTTCTTCGGAGCAGATTCCGACATGTTTATTTGAGGATCACTCTCCTCAACTCCGTCGTTGCGGCGTTTCCTTGAGGTTCCTTCACTCATGAGGGATTTTGGAACGTGGTTTGCACTGTCTATCTTCGCCGTTGTTGTTTTAATCATTTTTTCGTAGTAGTTGGTGGTGAACGAAGGGACTGTTACGTTTCCGAGTTATGACAGGCTTAGAGCATATTCATCGCACGTTTTGTTAATAATGGACACGTGTCAAGCCCCGCAGAGAAAGAGAGCCTTTTACTATATATTATTATTAATATTAATAATAATATAATATAAAATATAAAATATAAAATTTATAATATAATTAGATGGATATCAAAAAGTGCTTCCTAATGCAATCAAGAATGATGACCATGGGATATATATTTATACGTTTTAAATAAGTGTTTTCAAGTTTTAACAAAGAAAAAAAAAGATTGCACTTTTACCCGGTCAAAATCTATGGGATATATATTTTTTGCTCCATTTAAATCGTAATATTACATCACGTTGGAGGTTAAGATGCTACATAAAATAATTTTGAGCCTCTTAAAAAATGACTCTACAAAAATAATTTTGTTGACCTATGTAGCACTTTGAAGAGCCATTTTAAAAAATGTTTTCAATGATCTCCAAGAGCCTCTTCAAATATATTATTGTTTTAATTTTTAATATATTATTATATATTAAATGTTTTACTTTCCAACAATGTCATTTTAAATTAGCAGAAAATCACTTTAGTAAAATATTAAAAAACATGTTTGAAGAGTTCTTTCATCACTCTTCATATTTGAAGACTGAGAAAGACTTTTCAAATTGGAGATTCCATTGTGCTACTTCTGTTGGAGTGAATTTTGCTGACACGACTATTCAATTAATTTGCAGTTTAGTCCTTTGAAGAGCTTGTTGGAGATGCTCTAACAATTAATTCAACAAGTGTACAGCGTACGTGGTGGATAGGAATGTGGTTGCATGGGTTTTCCTTAAGTAGATTTTGTGGGCCCCGCTACAATTTAGGGTGCAAATTGATACGTTCTTTTAGATTGGGCTGCATTATTGTCATTTACTTGTTTGATAAAAATAAACTCCTGCAATTAAATAAGGCACAGATTCTCGTAGAAGAAATTGTTCTTTCCATTTATAATAGTTTTAACATGTGCACTAAGGCCTCATATTATCATTTTCCTTCTTAAATTTAAATATATATTTTCAGTCAGATGGCAGAACAAAAATATTTGAAAAGAAAAAAATCAAGCATTAGTCTAAATTATGGGTTAAAATATTGGCACCCCCAATATCTCTTGGAAACAATTCCACTTTTGATTCGGTTCTTTACAACCGGGTAACTATACATTACCCAGTTGTCAAGAACCGAGTATAAACGTAATAATGCATTACTCGGTTGTCAATGACTGAGTATATAAGCTTCTAATCGATCCACAATAACAGAGTAACAGATACTTTACTTGGTTGTAAAGGACCGAATGAAAGTGGGAGTGTCACCAAGTTTTTTTGGGGGTGCCAATATCACTGCCCTAAATTCTAGTTACAATAATGTGACTAGTGTGATGTGACCATTGTCTATCACATCACTTTATTTTTAATTATCACTACTAAAATAGTACTATTAGTTTTGTTGTTTTATAGATTGGTGTGAATCAGTTGAATTCGTTCGGTAGGCTTTCGGATTTACCATAACACCCCCTAAATTAGTACTAAACACCTTGAGCTACTAATATTACGTATCAATTGTCTACTACTACTGTCAGTAGTAGTGGTGACAACAGTAGTAGTAGTAGTAGTAGTAGTAGTAGTAGTAGTAGTAGGTACGTAATAGTACTATCAGTTCATTGTTTTTTGGATCAGTGTGAATCAATCCAATTCGTTCGTTAGGTTTTCGGATTTGCCATAACAACCCTTAAATTAGTAGTAAGCATGCTGAGCTTCTAATATTATGTACCAATTGTCTACTACTACTGTCAGTAAAAGTGGTGTCAGTCGTAATAGTAGTAGTAATACAATAGTACTATTAGTTTGTTGTTTTTTGGATCGATGTTAATTTGTTCAATTCGTTCGGTAGCTTTTTGTATTTGCCATAACACCCCCTAAATTAGTTCTAAACACCCAGTAGTAGTTACAATAGTACTATTAGTACTAATAGCTTGTTGTTTTTCGGATTTGCCATAACACCCCCTAAATTAGTAGTAAACCCCTGAGCATCTGATACTATGTACCAATTGTCTACTACTACTTCTATTACAACAACTACTACTACTATTTTCTTTATTTTTATTTTTTTAAATTTAAGGGAGGTCTAAGTCTCTCCCTTAATCCTACAAATAAAGAAAAACCCTTCCCTCCCACCCCATGAGTCGAACCCTTGATCTTACACCGAGGGTGGAGGTTGCCTACCACTGGGCCAACCTCTTTCCTCTACTACTACTACTACCGTCAATAGCAGTGGTGTCAGTAGTAGTAGCAGTAGTAGTACAATAGTACTATTAGTTCGTTGTTTTTTGGATCAGTGTGAATTTGTTCAATTCGTTTGCTAGGTTTTCGGATTTGCCATAAGACCCCCTAAATTAGTACTAAACATACTGAGCTGAGTCGAACCCTTGATCTTACACCCAGGGTGGAGGTTGCCTACCACTGGGCCAACCTCTTTCCTCTACTACTACTACTACTATTACTACTACTGTCAATAGCAGTGGTGTCAGTAGTAGTAGTAATAGTAGTACAATAGTACTATTAGTTCATTGTTTTTTGGATCAGTGTGAATTTGTTCAATTCGTTTGGTAGGTTTTCGGATTTGCCATAACACCCCCTAAATTAGTACTAAACATACTGAGCTACTAATGCTACGTACCAATTGTCTACTACTACTGTTAGTAGTAGTACAATAGTACTACTACAATAATATTTCATTGTTTTTTGGATTGGTGTGTATCAGTTAAATTTGTTCGGTAGGTTTTCGGATTTGTTTCAGTTGTTATTATTCTATTATTACATTACATATTATTATTATTATTACAATAATATATTATTATTATTATTATTATTATTATTATTATTATTATTATTATTACAATATATTATTATTACAATATTACATTACATATTACTATTATTATTATTATTATTATTGTTTCTGTTGTTTTTATTCTATTACATTACATATTACTATTATTATTATTATTATTATTATTATTATTATTATTATTATTATTATTACTACTACTACTACTACTACTACTACTACTACTACTATTACTGTTGTTGATATTCTTATTGTTATTATGAATGAAATTAATTGGTATTATTATTATTATTATTATTATTATTATTATTATTATTATTATTATTATTATTAATATTATTATTATTGCTATTGTTATTATTGCTATTGTTATTTTTTCGTTCCACAAAATTTCCTTCTACTTTATTCTCATTTGGCTTCATCGGATTGTACAAATGTCACGGGTCATCTCCCTAGGCAATGCCGTGTTCATTTCAACTTAATTTTGGGCGCCAAGTCACGCCGTGGCATGTTGCATTTAATGTGATGCAGTGGTAGAATAAAAAGTTCGAAGTTCTAAGATTAACATGATTACACAAGGCATGCGCATTAGATGATATACAACAAAATCCCTTTCTTTTTTTTGTTTTTGGGGAGTCTTGTCTCCGTTACACTATAAATATATGCACCAGTACATCATAACCGAAGCATCACACTATTTTGAATAATACATCTTTTCTTAGTTTCTTAATTAATACTCAATATGTCTTTGATCATTTTGTCTGATTCTGAAGAAGTACCAAAAAAGAAAATCAACAAAAAAAATGTTACTCAGGCAGATGAGTGTTCTATTCATTACGAAGAAGAGGATGAGGAGGAGGTTCAATCTCCGCTTAAAAAGCTCAAGGTTAGCCGAGAGGATGACGTTGAATCTCCCCATAAAAAGATCAATGTTCGCCAAGAGGATGAGGTTAAATCTCCCCTTAGAGAGAACAATGGTAAAGAACTTGACCAGAAAGAGGACTTGACACAACTGCTGAACAAGCTTCATGAAAATTTGGACATATATGGCAAACAAAAAGCCCTTTTGAGTGCATGCGTGACCGATATTATGTTTATCAACGCTACCATTGAGAGTCTGGAGAAAAATCTCGCTGAGATTTTCAAGCCTTCGGACGATATTTAATGTTTTTTTCTTGTTACTTTTAAAATTATTTGTCAAGTCTTTTTGTTTTGGGGTCCTTGTCCCTTCTAAGGATCTTAACTTTCTTTGTCAAGTCTTTTGTTTTGGGGTCCTGGTCTATCCGAAGGATCAACCTTCCGAAGGATCCTTACTTTATTTGTCAACTCTTATGTTTTGAGTCCCTGGACCCCAAGAAGCATCTCGTGTTGGCTTAATTAATGTTAATCCTAATGCTTTTAAATGTTGCGATTTCCCTCTTCTTTTTGTTAGTTCAAATGGTACTTGATGTTCAATTCTCCTTCTCAGTGCATGCATAGCAATTCAAGTTTTCCTTCTAAGCGAATACATTAATTATTTTATATCAACCGAAAGACAACTCAGAGATATAAATTTCATTAAGTAATTTGTCCTCTCGGGTTTTTTGCAAAAAAAAAAAAAAGGACACTTTTTAATCCCGTACTCAATATATATACTTGAAGTACTTAAGCCTTTGCATTAACTACAAAGGAGACGTAAAAAAAAAAAATACAATTTCTATCTTCTTTGAAATAATATTTAAAAATTAATCTTGCCTCAAATATGTAGGCCTCAAAGATAACAACACATTAATGATTATTTAGGTTTTTATTTCTGCAAAGGCAACACGAAAACGATAATTTATTTGCAGAAGCGTTGTACAAGCATTTAAACTATCAAAGAGGAATTAACATTAACATTAACATTAAGCGAGAGGAATTAACATTAACATTAACATTAAGCGAAAGACAAAATACCTCACAAAAAACTAATATTTTTAATGACAAAAAACAAAGAAGTAACAAAAAACGAAGATAATCATTATAAATCGTCCTTCGCCTGAACCGTTACAGATTCCTCTAAAAAACCTTATCTTCATTTTAGGTATAACTGTAACAGTGCACGTCGCAGTCGGTCATTTTCTTCCCTCAATCGGCGGATTTGTTCTTCTTGCTCCCTCCCCAATCGGATGGAGTCTTGTAGCACGCCATCAGCATAAGCATTTGTGCTGGCCTCCCGGGATACAGACATCTCGTACTTTGTCCTCAATTGCTCATATCTTACCCCAAGGTTACGCCGCTTAGACTCAAGGTCAACTATTTCACACTCCATCCGGTGGACTTTACCTTTCAATTCCGCCTCTACCCGTCGGATCCTTTCGAAATAATGCTCGTTTGGATTAACATCTGTCGAGTTGGAACCACTTGCATCGCCCGTATCCGACCGTCGGAGCCTACGAGGAATGGGTTCGGCTTCAACAAGAAAGATATCCAGATTCCTGTGAGTCGACATATTCCAGAAACGACGA
Source organism: Lonicera japonica (assembly GCA_021464415.1). Classification (NCBI taxonomy): domain Eukaryota; kingdom Viridiplantae; phylum Streptophyta; class Magnoliopsida; order Dipsacales; family Caprifoliaceae; genus Lonicera; species Lonicera japonica. The sequence goes on from CM038469.1 coordinate 62,630,200, forward strand.
AATAAGAAGGACGAATGAGTAAGCCCTAGGTTTTTTCTTCGAAGAGGGAGAAAGAACTCAATTGTTTCTATATTTTCTCCGTATTTAACAAATCCGCACGCGCAAGTTCACACGCGTTCCACGCTCGATCAACCAAACGATGGAGTGTAACCATTGCCCATTGGGAGTCGAGAATGGTCACCATCGCGCATTTAATGCAAAAGACGTGCGTTGAAATGACCCTCAGGGAAATTCCATGTGGCATCTTCAACTTAGAAATAATATTAATAATAATAATACTAGCTTAATATATAATAATGTCCACCCAGTGCGTGGTCGTTTTAATAAAGAATTTGTTATATAATTTTGTTTTGCTAATTTTTTACTAACATATCACTTTACACATCAATTATTTATATAATGCCTACTAAATTTCAGAAATCTTATGCATCTCAGTCAATTAATATTTAGTTACTAATTAATATATAAAAATAGTTTACTATAAGCAAATCAAATTCTCCATTCGTCCAATAAAAATAGTTTACTATTCTTTTTTCGTCTGTTCCAAATTATAGTCCTCTTGCCTTTTAAAAAATGTACTAAAATTTTCTTTTTCCTAATGTACCCTTATTTAATTACATTGTTATCAACTCCTAAATAGTTAACTTTACCTAATAAATACTCATTTCCCATAGGAAAGATAAAAAAATGTATGTTCATATTCTAATTCAATGTATTTATTATAGTAAAATAAATGAGGGTATAATAAGGAAAATATGAAAAAAAATTATGGTTCCAATTACATTAAATGAATTTTTTTAATCTACATGAAAAAAAATGGGTCTATCTTTGTGAGACGGAGGGAGTAATAAACTTCTTCGAAAAGTGTTTACAGTGGCAAGAAAATTCAAAAGCCGCATTAAATGAAAGAAGACGAGGAGTAACTGAGATATAAATGCTCAATTGTTAAAAACGCGACACGTGGCACTTCTTTGGTAAGAAGGGACTGCATTTTTATTTAGTTTTTAGTTTTAGTAGATTTTTAGTTTTAGTAGATAGGTATCCTTTATCTGTCTCACTTTTTTATTTTATTTTTTGCATCGTTTCCCGAGTGTCATAACTCCCTTTTGCGAACGGTCATTTAGCTTGGCTATAAATACCCGAAGCACCTTCTCAGAAACCCATCTTTCTCATATTCCATGCCTTTATACAGAGCCATATATAGATTTTTGGCAGAATCCGGTGCTTCAGAATCGTCCACCTTTATAAAACATATATTTTCCTTAGGGTTGATCCTTCGGCAAACCCATAGTTATCCCACCGAATGATGGGTGCTCCTTCGGCAAGTAGAGTCTTTTTTATATACATTTGCAAAAACAACGGTAACCTATTAAATAATAGTTAAGAAATGACTGGAACTTAATGGAGATTCGAACTGACTTTAAGCATTCGAACTTAAAAGATTACACTACGGGTTTAATGGCTTTTTTAACTAAAGTAACTATTTTATTAATGTCTGTTGTTCCTGCGGGTGGGTCCTTTGGCAAACCCATAGTTATCCCACCGAATGATGGGTGCTCCTTCGGCAAGTAGAGTCTTTTTTATATACATTTGCAAAAATAACGGTAACCTATTAAATAATAGTTAAGAAATGACTGGAACTTAATGGAGATTCGAACTGACTTTAAGTATTCGAACTTAAAAGATTACACTACGGGTTTAATGGCTTTTTTAACTAAAGTAACTATTTTATTAATGTCTGTTGTTCCTGCGGGTGGGTCCTTTGGCAAACCCATAGTTATCCCACCGAATGATGGGTGCTCCTTCGGCAAGTAAAGTCTTTTTTATATACATTTGCAAAAACAACGGTAACCTATTAAATAATAGTTAAGAAATGACTGGAACTTAATGGAGATTCGAACTGACTTTAAGTATTCGAACTTAAAAGATTACACTACGGGTTTTATGGCTTTTTTAACTAATGTAAATATTTTATAAAATGTCTCTTGTTCCTGCGGGTGGATCCTTCGGCAAACAATTAGTTATCCCATCGAAGGATGGATGATCCTTCGGCAATTAGAGTCTTTTTTATATACATTTGCAAAAACAACGGTTACCCTAAATAATAATAGTTCATAAATAACTGGGACTTTAGCATTGGAACTTAAGATTACACTATGGGTTTAATTTTAATTTGAAAAAAAATGAAGAAATGACGAAGTAATATTGTGCAATAAAAATGTAATGTAGATATATAAACAAAATAATGCTTTCTCACAATGTAATATACATAGATGCATTAACATGTCTACGAAAAAAAGAAGGCGCTAAATTAAGACGAAAAAAAAATATTATTAATTTTTGTTTGACTTCGTCCCTCCTCCATTGGTTGGGCAATTTCTTGAATCGTGGCCTGTTCCATGACATCTCTTGCAATATCTTGGCTTAATAGTCGTTGTACTTTTCCTTTTTTCACGTTGAGATGATTGAGTAGGTCTGCCTTTGGTTGGAACAATTGCTGGGTCTTTAATACCCAATGTGGCAGAGTTTTGGTCCCTTGATATAGGATCATCTCCTTTTTCTTTCGCCATTTTTTGCAACTCAACTACTAACCCAGTCATAGCCTTCATTGCCATATTGAATGCTTTGCTTGATTTGGTAGCGTAGAATGCGACCAAATTACTCTGCGTGCTAATGCCACCATACCTGGTGTTCTCTACGACATCCGGATGAGGGCATTTTCTCTCCGAACCTACTGATGACGGATCAATGATTTTTGCATCCCTTAACCACCTCCTCTTTACTAAATATTCTGGGAAGTCAGCCTTGTTCAAATGCTTCATGACTGAAAAAATATGTCTACATGGTATTCCTTTGGTTTCATACCAATAGCACTCACATCTGACGTCATCCCCATCATGAGAGTAAAGAACCTTACGCTTTGAATCATTGCGCATGTACTTTGTCACTACGCAAACATCGTAGTTAGGTAATTCTGTCCGTTCTAAAACAATGTATTTATCAGCACGTAGAATATGAGCCCTCACCCGATGAAATATCTCTCTAGTGAAAATTGAACAGGCCTGTTCCTCAAGCAACTCCATGTTGGTCCGATCAAGGACAGCTTCTGTCATGTTTGTTCTAAAGTCTTCTCTCATATCATGGTAACGTAAAGCAGCTAAACCATTGTCGCAATGTCTAAGAAACATCCACAATGGTATATCCTCTTCTAAATCCTTTTTGAGAAAAGCATTCATAGACTCACACCTGCCGGTTGCTCTACTCCCACCAAAATAATGACCACGAAGAAAAGAATCTGCCCACATATGCCTAGTCATGTACTGTGCCTCCAACCAATCATTCTCAAGTAATTCGTGTTTGGCCTTCATTTTGTTCCACTCTTCTTCCCACTGATTATCTGAGTAGTACCTGTTGAGAAGACAGAATGAAAAAAAAAAAAGTGTAAATATATTGATCGTTCGGAGTAACAATTATTTACCTGAATATTAATCTCTTGAAATCTTCGCAGAATCCAGCTTTATGTATATGTTGTATCGAGTTTTTTATTATGTGCCATGAGCATATACGATGCACAACACCTGGCATGGTCTCTTCTAGTGCCTTGTTCATGGATCGACAACCATCAGTTAAAACTGTATCAGGTTGCTTTCCATCCATACATTCTAAAAATGTCTCTAGTATCCATGTATACGTTTCAGCCAACTCGTTTTTTATTTTTTTTTTGCTATTAGTATTGTGCACGTTTTAATATAAATAAATAAATATATGCACGCGTACAACGTAACCAAATCATCACTGCATTTTCAGTAATACTTCTCTTAATACTCAACATGTCCTTGATTATACTGTCTGATTCTGAAGAGCTACCAAAGATCACAAATGATTTTAACGAGGCAGAAGAATGGTATATTCAGTACGAAGAGGAGGAACATGTTCAATCCCCCCTGAAAAAGATTAAGAATCTCCATCAAGATGAGGTACAATCTACCCTGACGAAGGTCAACAATCGCCAAGAGGATGAGGTTCAATCCCCCACGAAAAAGATGAAGCCTGATGTCTCTTGTCCTAAAGAGTTAAATCATAACCAAGATGGACAAGTACTGACGGATTACCAGAATGCGGAGTTGACCCAACTGCTGCACAAGCTGCTACAAAATTTGGAGAGATATGCCAAAAGGAAAGCCCTTCTCAATGCTAGCGTGTCCAACATTATGATTATCAACGTTGCAACCGAAAGCCTGGAGAAAAAGCTCAGAGAGTTATTGAAGCCTTCGGACGATGTCTGATTATTACCTCAGTCCTATGGTAGTTCTAAGCTTGTTTTGACTAAGCATTATTTTTAGATATATTGTAAAATCTGAAATTCATATTAATATTTAATGTCAGTTCAAATTCTTCATTAAGTTAATCGTATTAGGGTTACCGTTGTCTTTGCAAATGTAAATATACAATCAATATTGTGCCGAAGGAACACGCATTATTCGGTGAGATATATATGGGTTTGTCGAAGGAGCCACGCGCAGGAACCGCAAACATTTTATAAAAAAACTACATTAGTTAAAAAGTCCATTAAACCCAAAGTGTAATCATAAGTTCCAATGTTTAATGTCAGTTCGAATGCTCCATTAAGTTCAATGTATTTCTGAACTATTACTGTTGTTTTTGCAAATGTAAATATATTAAAGCAATATTGTGCCGAAGGATCACGCATCATTCGGTGAGATAACTATTGATTATTGAACCGTCCATCTCTTTTATTGTAGGTGCACATGTAATAATAACTGTTGGAATGCACGCACCTGTTGGGGTTTCCAAACTGACAACCCTTCATATTCTAAGAGACTAGTATATAAACATGACTGCCATTCACAAATCAAATCAAACCAACCATCAAATATCTTATCAACTTTCAATTTTCTGTTTCAACATGTCAACTCCTCCAAAATCTCCATCGACGTCGAGCCCACCAGAATCTCCATCGACGTCGAGCCCTCCAATATCATCGTTAAACTTCACTAAGATGTGCATCGACAATTTGATTTATGCTGAACGATTGACAAAAGAGTGGGAGGCTGAATCAAAAAAATTTGAAGAGGCCTATAGGAGGATGAAAGAGATACTGGATGAACTGAGGAAGGCAAACCTCGAGATGGAAGAAGCAGCGGAGAGAGAGAATAATGAGAAGAGGAGGAGAATTTGAACTTTTTTTTATTACGAATTGGGTTGGTTTCCTTAATGTTAACGTAGTAGTGTTGTTTTTGCTTTCTGATGTTAACGTAGTAGTTTTCTTTTTGCTTTCTAATGTTATCGTAGTGCTTTTGTTTTTGCTTTGTAATGAATATTACTACTAATTAATATTTTAATATTTCTTCCCGAGTTCAATGACAAATTAAACATATTATATTTTTTCCTTTTTTCCAATACATGTTAACATTTGGACTTCCAACTGAGATTGTATGGACAGAGAAACTTAATTAAAGTACTTGAAGCATACACACCAAATTTACTCTCCAACCGTGTTTAGAGAGAGGAGGAATACAAATATTTAATCATAACTATTGGCATGCATATTGATTACCGTGCATCATCATTGTAAAAAATAATAATAACTCTTCATTAATCAAATCCATTGGCATGCAAATTGAGCACCGTGCATCATAATAATAACTTTTCATTTTTTCTTACAAAAAAATTCAAAACAGTTTACATGTTCATTTTCAAATAAAATTCTCGAACATCGTTCATCAATATATCTCTGTGCTTGTTGTAGTTAGAATTCGCCAACCAACATGCTAGTCTACACCGATCTTCATTTGAGTCGAACTACAAAATAATTACAAAACAATTAAATAAAGGAAACAACGATTGAATTAATTAGTAACGCTAAACAAATAGAAATATCTTACCACAAAGGATCGAGAATCGACTTTACATCCAGATTGCATAAACAAAATAACAAACATGCCGCAATCAAACCCGTTAGGTTGCCTCGGAACGAATGATGCACGAACAATGCGAAAACTAGAAAAACTGAAATTTCCAGGCTTCTTTCTAATCTCTCTCTCAAGTCCCAAGTCCAAATTACGTAGCTGGAATATATTAGGAACATTATAGGAAAAAAAATGACATTTTATGAACCTTTGAAAAATAATCAATGTGGAATAGAGATCCCGTAATTTTAAACTTACAATATCCTTAATTCTTGCAGAATAAAGAATAGGTTGTGTCGCATCCGATAGAGAGTCCCAAACTTCAACAACTTTTGTCTTCAACAACACTCGTGTAAGAATGTAGTGTCTTGAAATTAAAATTGGAATGAATACCTAATGTAAAACACATTACCAATTAGTTAGATATAGAACGTAAAACGAATTACAAAAGAGATAATATATACTTGCCTCCTCGCACTTGTCCATGCATCCCATAAACGTCTTATAGTAATTCATTGTTCCCCAAACTTTGTGTAGTGTTAGATCACGATGTGGCAGATGATCCTTCTGCAAAAAGTATAAATTAATAACAATAACTAAGTTTTTTAAGTAAGTGATTCAATCAACGGCATACTCACTATTAATCTCGCAGGAAGATACCACTTTCTTGCCTTTTGGCTAGTTCTGGATCTCTCATCTTCGGTCAATATTTTGGAAACCATAGTAATAATCTATTTCATAAATAAAAAAAGTCAATACGACCACTACGTGAATGAAACAGTACTTGTCTTATTTTACTTTAAAAATAAAAAATATAACAATAAGAAGAAGAAAAACCTCAGATTCTATTTCCTCATTGGGACCGAGATATCGAAAATCAGAACGCAAAAGGCTATGATCACCACTCGCCACGATCAATTGGCTGATACAAACAAGAAAAATAAATTAGTGTAATTCAAACAATATATTATATGAAGAGTTAATATAACTCACTCTTGCTTTACAGATTTCGAGAATATGTACTCCAACAATTCTCTTTCCTTTGCCCTGAACGTATTTTTAAGTTTGAAATCTTTGAACAAACAAATATTCACTGGCGTCGTACAAATACTTCTACGAACTTGATGTGTTATTATTTTAATACTATCGTCATTCGATGACTTGAGTTTCTTTCGAGACATAAAGGAAAACTCGTCATCATCCCCGTAACAGTTATCATCAGAAGAGTTTCTCTCTCTCTTGATAAACTCTTTATCAACCATCAAACTTTTTATCAAACTTAATTCGTTCTTCACTGTTTTTAATTATCTCTCCATGCGTATTCTCCATTCTTTTTCACCTACCTCCTTAACCTGATCACTATAACTCATTTTCTTTAAAAACTATTCAATGGATCGAATAAACCAATCCAATATAACTTAGTTTGTGGTTCTTTGTGAAACTAGCTATCAAGAGTTGTAAGTAGAAGAGATACTATATATCAGATCTACGGTGTGATAATACAAACTTCGTGACTAGTGTAGTATTAAATAATTAATTACTTTGGTTCAATAATCAATGTGTGGTGTTTGGCAAATAATATTTGAGATCATATTTTACAAGGGTAAAGAATAGGGATATCCCGGATTGGAATTAGCAAATCATGGAATGAATCTCTAATTTAAGATTCCTTAAAATTAAATGGAAATAAAAATAAAAATGCCATGTCATCAGGTAACAACAAGTTACCCACTTAACCTGGCACTTAATGGTTTGTATTTTTTCAATGTGCATTAATTATGTTAGCCAACTACTCATTTGATCTCAACCATTAATTTTTCATCCAACGGTTAATATTAGAATAACCATCCATGGGTAAAAATAGCGGTAACCATTGAAACCTTACCCATATATATATATATAGATCTATAATACAAATTAAGGTTATTGATGTGACCATTGTCCTACGCAAATTTTTTTTTTTTATTATTTCTCTAAACAATATTTTTTTTCTCTCTCTTTAAATACCAAGGAGTGAAAGACACATGCAAACCAACTAATAATTAAACTTTGAAAAATGAAGTTGGGTTTAAATTTTAAAAAATAAATAAATTTTTATTCCACAGTATTAGAATGGTACAAAATTAAAAAAAGTTGTACAAATGATTTTCATTGTTTGTAGGTGTGGTTTAATTTTTTCAATATATCATGCATTCAGATATGGGCATACTGTAGCTTGACATTGACCGCTAATTTTTTAACCGTGCAGTTATAAGTGGTTCCAATAAAACTAGTGGTGTAGAATTTATCTGGGTCAATTTCATTTTTTTTTTCACTATGACCTACAACCCAACTATCTGTCTATTTCTAAAGTTCGAATATCCCCTAATCTTCACAAATATCCCCTATATCTTTTTTTCTCTCTAAGTACCTCTCTAAAATTTTCTTCTCTTCAAAACTTTCCCCATATTTTTTACCTTGTTTATTTTGTTTTCTTTACATTTTTCCTCTTTACTTTGTTTTAGTGGTTATTGACGCTATTTAATTGGTTTATTCGCTTGACATTGACCACTAACTTTTTAATCGTGCGGCTATACGTAGTTCCAATAAATCTAGTGGTGTAAAATTTATCTGAATCAATTTCATTTTTTTTTTCACTATGATCTACAACCCAACTATCTGTCTCTTTCTAAAATTCGGATATCCCATAATTTTCACCAATATTCCCTCTATCTTTATTTCTCTTTAAGTCCCTCTCTAAAATTTTCTTCACAAAACTCTCCACCTAATTTCTACCCTGCTCAATTTTTTTTTCTTTACATTTTCCCTCTTTACTTTGTTTTTGTGGTTATTGACGCTATTCAATTGGATTATTTGATTGTGTTAAAGATGGATTTATTAATCGAAGTTTGCGGATTTTATCGGTGGGGATCAAGAAGTGTGGTGTGGTGTGGTGGAGGTTGTAAATTTCTTGGGTTTTGATAGCTGCGTTTCAGTCAACGAATTTTATGTCAGGTTAACATATGTTTGGGTTTTGCATTTAAAGATCTTCATTTTTATTCTAAAATTTTACTTGATATTTTTTTAAAATAATTTTTAAAATTTGATTGTGCGACACACAGAGATGAAGAGAAAGGAAGGGAGATAGGGTGGCCAAGTATATTTGCGTGTAAATTGGCAGGGTACAAATTAATAGTTTTATAATTAACATGAATCTTTTTTTGGTTCGAGGGTTAGCTCATGGAGTGTTCGGGCCAGCTTTCGCGCATTTCAAATAATCCCTGCTAGTGGTGTGTGGCGGCTGCTGGTGAAACATTAATGTAATATTTATGTTTCATGATATCATTAAATTAATATAATTAATTTGTGTGTCAAGTAAGTATTTTAACGTAAGTTACATAATAAAGGTAATGATGTTAGTCTTTCACAAAAATATTCTAATAGTTTAAAATTATTTTTAGTGATATTTTATATGAATTCTTTGGTACACTTTTTAGTCATTAAAGATGATTTTAGAGTGTAAAGTATTTTTTGTATAGTGTTAATATCATTACCCAAATAAATAATAATTGTTTCACCTGTCTAACAGAATTTAAACATGTCAATTTCAAGTAAATCATGTTATATATGCTAACTCGACATGATACATTTATTAAATAAATTAGTCAGTTCCCAACTCGAATTTGACCAAACCATTCAGTTCCCAACTCGAATTTAACCAAACCATGCTATCCCAACACCTTAGCTCGTTAATTTTAAACTACGTTAGCGAGTCGTGTTAAAATTTATATACTGTAATCATGTATGTTACGTTGTTCAAAATATAAAAGAAGTAAAAATATTAGGTTAGCGAGGTTGTGTAGTTGAGTAAGATATTTATTTATAATGTTAATCCAAACAAACTGTTTTGCACATTCCTGTAAATTAAACACTTTTGCAAAACTTAGAGATAATTAAACACAATCCAAATTGGAGAGATTATCAATATATATATATATATTCATATCATCGTGCTAAAACCTGGAGTAGTGTTCCATAAATATTATTTTTGTAAGGCTCACAAGCTTCAAGTATTGTTATTTGATGTTAAATACTACTATTTTAATATATGCAAGGAATCGTAGTTTTTTTAATTTCAAAGTGAGTAAACCAAAATCTTTTAATTTTGTGCAATTAGAGATCTATAGTTATTATTTATCGAAATGAGCATTAAAAAAAAATATAACGGTTAAAACTACCTCTGCGAGATTTGATGGTAAAAAGAAAATTTTAATTAAGATAGTAAAAATGAGTTCAAACCTTAAATTGAGATGATTTTTGTCTTTAATTATATTATTTTTTTATTTCATCTAACACCCACTAAAAGCGTCACTCTCGATAATTTTTTTCAAAATTATTATAAAATATTTTTTTTTGTTATACTATACAGTGCTCTTAGGCACTGGCATTACCCTAATATATATATATATATAATATAATGTGTAATGTAAAAGGAATATATATACGTATAACTCCAACAGATTAGTCCAATGACTAATTATTTTAATTTCAAAAATCAAGGTGGACTAAGAAAAAGAAGATTTACGAAAGAAGAATAAGAAGAATAAGAATTACAAAAAAGAATGAAGAAGAAGAAGAATTACCATTATGCCCTTCATTTTGCATTTCCCGTTAAAAAATTGATGGAATGTTAACTGAATAGGCATTTAAAATCACTTTTTGAAATTTAGAGTGTAAGGTGGAACAAATTAAAGTTTGGAGTGCCACTTAAAATCAAGTACAAAGTTCGGGGTGCAAATGAGTCATTTAGCCCTTGTTTGGTACCTATATATATTTTTTTCCTTTCAAATTTTAAAAACTCAACTCAAAATCAATTTCACTTTTCCACTTCCCAAAAAAACTTTAACTTCACTTTCTCTCTCTAAAAAAAACTTTTAAAACACCATAATTTTAAATTCAAAAATCAAAATCAAATAAAAAATATATATTTAAAACATACTCGTTGAGATCTATAAAATAAGATTCATTTTGACTATTTTTTGAATTTTTTTTATGAGATTTTTAATTGGTTGAAAAAAAAAAACCCCCAAATCAACTTTTTAACATATTTCTAAATTCTACCAAACACTGTATTTTAAAGACTCAACTCAAAACATCTACCAAATAGACCCTTACTCTTTAATTTTTAACTTTTGACACAATTTTTCTTGAACCATCTTTCATATTACTGTTAAACGGAGGTTAATGACTATTTTTTTATAATTAAGCATTTATTATTAAGATGTATCAATCTCACTAATTACTTATGCCAAATTAAAATTATTATTTTTCGCAAATACTTAATATTAAGAGGCTGATTTCTATATCATAAAGCATAAACTTCAGCCAACTATTCACTTTTTAAAGTCTAAATATTAATATGTCATTTAATTATCTATAATAAATCCCAGTTATTAGATGTGAGTTTCCTTCGAATTGAAACATAAAACCATTTTCACTCACTCACAAAATTTACACTAAGCCTCAACTTTTCTAACCATTTTCTATCGCAAAACCTTTAAAATAAAATAAAGTGTTGTAGATTTTTAAATTTTATGTATTTAAAATTTATAAAACAAGATTCATTTTTAAAATCAATATTTTCAAGACGAGAGACAACCGTCGTTGATATGATTCCCAGATGTCTTATGGTGTAATTATTGTATATGTTTTTATATAATAAATTTAGGTATGAGATAATTTTTGTTTAAAAGAAAAATAGGGGAATTGAAGATAACCCCATTTATGTATCCCTTACTATTTATTAGAAAATTAGGCTTGTTTAAAAAATAGATTGTAAAAGAATTAGGAAATAATAATATTTTTTATAAATTAAAGAGCTTATATTTAACCAGAAGATTCTGAAATTAGTATAATATTAACTTTACAGTGAATTTTCATATTATTATTTTCAAGTGTTTAAATGGTATTACTTTTAAATTGCAAAGTAAAATTTGGACAAATCACAATATTTGTTAAAACTGTCATTTTAAACACAAGTGATAAACATAGAAACTACACTAATAAAATTAAAAAATTGACTACTATTATTTTAGAATAAAATATTATTTCATAAATTTTTCTCAAAAAATAATATTATGTTTTTACCCATTTACATTTTACAGACTAGATTTGAAAAAAAAAAAATTAAAAGTTAAATGTAATAAAATCTATCACAAAGCATAAAATAAAAAGTTAGAAATTAATCCGAAGCATATGTCTACCCGCCGACAGTTGATAAAATGGCAGAAGCGGACGATAAGACGTCACGTTCTGTATCACGACAGCCAGAAGGGGAATAATAAAAATAAAAAATAAAATAAAAAAATGGAAAATTAAGAAAGAAGAAAGAAAAGGATTCATCTATTCAAACACAAAATCAAAGCAAAACCCAAAAGACTGATTTTGACAAATCTTTAAATTTCCTTCTTCTTCTTCTCTGTTGCTTTCTTCCCACATTCTTACGCGTCATTCAACCAATCAGGTCTTCTTTTTCGTTAATCAAAAAGAAAAATCTTAAATCAAAATCCAAGCTAGCTTCAACCCTTTTGATCCTAAATCTTCTTAACAATTAATCTTCAACCACATTCATTAACATATATAGATTTTATGCCATACTGAGGCGATTATTTGCTTCTTCCACCCTCAGGCTTACACGGTAAACCCCCTTCAGCTCCTTTCTTTTGGAATTAAAGGATTCCAAATTCAAACAAGCTTTCGACTAATGCTACATTAGTGGTTTTAAATCTGTTCACAATTTTCTTGGAAGCGATCAGATCCAAAAGTGTCTTACTTTTCTTTCAATGTATAATTCTTTTTTCTTTTTAATAGAAATTTTAATGTTATCTGTTGTTGTTTGACCAGTGCATGATTATGTATGATCCGTTACTGCCTTTTCTCTTTCATTTCAATTTCTATTTGGTTCTTGTTATTTGGTAGTTACCTCTTCTTCTTTTTCTTCTTTCTTTATTTCTTTTGAATTCAACTGAATAGCAATTTATAATATTTTTACCTATTAATGGAATGAGATTCATCTCAAGATTGATACTTATTTTTAATGGTTTAACTGACTAAATATTATAATTAGTTGAATAGTATGTATGTATGTATGTATATATGTATGCAGTTGGTTTACCTTTTACTACTTGTATTTAATCATAGGTAACCCACCTCTAGCTTGTATGTTATGTTGAAATTTCTCATTAAGGATGGAATTGCTCCCCTTCTCTTTTGGGTTTCTAAAGAGATCTTATTTTCATGTTCATTTTTCCAGTTTGCAAGGAATACACTGCAATGTTTTCGCCCTATGAGGCAAACGTTTGTCTGAAGAGTGGTCTTTACCCTCAGTGATGGATACAGCACAATTTGCCTATAAAGTAGTTGCCTCTTTAGACTATTCCCTCCCGAGAACCAGAGACTTCTTTTTGCCTGCCTCACCACATTCTGTCAATACTTCAATTGTTTGTGGAAATCATTAATCCATGGGGGAGTGGGTTATTGGAGCCTTTGTCAACTTTTTCGGTAGCATTGCCATCAACTATGGCACCAACCTTCTTAAATTGGGTCATGATGAGGTATTTACTTCTCTTTTTATATCTCTGACATTATTTCTTGAGTAAACAGCTCAAATGGCCACTAAACTTTTGTTCCGGTACCCATGCAAATCCATTTTTTACAATAAAACATAGTCTAATTTTGAATGCATCTAATAAGTTTGGTGAGCTTCCGTTGAATGCTTCAAATCTTCAATTCGACTCAAACAATTACAACGAAAAAATGCTTGGCGTCGAAATCAAGCTAACTAAAAATATAAAAATTTTAGCTCAATAAGTCATAACATTTCCTTTGTCTAAGATTGGGAGGTCTAGTTGGAGATTAAATCACATCCAGTTTAGAGATATTTGATCAATACAAATTGAATCAAGCTGCTTAAGCCAAAGGTTCGGGTGCACCAGATGCTTCAAGCCTGTATGTAAGGTAGTCACAGTGAACATATAATTCAAAGTAACAAACCAAAGACTCTAGAGGAGCCGGATTCCTAAAAGGGGGCAACTCAAATCAAACTAAAATGAGGAACATATCGAAAGCCAGTTTAATTAGAATATATGTATAACATTTTTGCACAAAGCTCCGATTAACAAACCATTTGGCCGGTTGGAAACAAAATTTTCAAAACTTTCTTTCGATATGTGGACCCGCTCATAATTCCAACCATAGAGGTTGCAGCAAGCCTGAGAATATACCAGCATTTTATTTGCAACTTTCTCCGTTCAAAATGCTCCATTTTGAATGATAACCACTCTAAGATTTCGAAATTTGAATTCTGAAAGTATAATCAAATTATAAAATGAACCATTTTGGCCGTCCAACTTTAGAGTGAGTACCACTTTGACCATTATGTCCAATTTGGCTGATAAATTAGATAGAAATAAGCCATGTAGAAGCCATGTGTGTGAGGCACATCACTTCATTTTAGGGTATTTTGGTGATATTGCAACAAAACATCATTCTCTCCGATAATTTCCTCCAAAATAAAACACAAAGCAATACTTCAAATAAACAGAGCAACTTGGGCTATTTTATAAACAAACTAACCAAATAACCCTTAAATGAAGTCATGTGCATTGCACAGGGCCTCATTCCATCAAATTTAACGACCAAATTAAATGGAATGGCCAAAGTGGTACTCAATCTAAAGTTTGATGGCCAAAGTGGTTCCTTTTAAAGTTCGATGGCCAAAGTGGTATTGACTCAAAAATTTAGTGGTCATTTAGGCTGTTTACTCTTATTTCTTTCCAAGAGAGCATTGTAAGAACACAACTTCCTTGCAGCAAAGCAACACATGTTTATTCATCTAGGCCATCTTTTAACTCAGTTGCCCAGTCTTTATACTTTTAGTTATGATGTATTGTAGCTCAAAGGGTAGTTAAATTGTTCTGGCACTTAATTGTTTTGCTTGTAAGTGGGTCCATTGAAGTAAGTGGCTTGGCTCATACCTGACCCACTCACAGTCTTTCCATTCATATTGTAAGTTGTTTATCGTCTTCTATTGTGGAGTTCATGTGACTAATTTGCTTAGGCGTGCATGTAGATCCAACTCGTTGACAAAGCGAAGCCTCTACCCTCATGTGGTGTTCATGTTCAGTTGATGGTCATGTTATGGCTTTGAGGCTAGGATAAAATCAACCATTATTATTTTGACAAGTCACTTGTGATAAGAGATAATTAATGTAGGTGAATTATCATTTGGGTTTCACTCTTTATTGCTAGCTATTATGAGCCACTGAATTATTGCAGAGAGAGAAGTACTCTGGGCTAGGCAGTGACGGGACAAGTGGAAAGGCTGTACCAAAGCCCATCATATACTTCCAGACTTGGAGAGTTGGTATACTTAAATCTCATGGTGTTTCTACGTTTGCAAGTGTATTTGTAGGATTTACTCTCGCTCAAATGCATAATTTACTTGTAATGCAGGTCTTCTATTCTTTGCTCTTGGAAATTGTCTTAATTTCATTTCTTTTGGATATGCTGCTCAGGTCAGTATGACATGTATGCATAAAATTCATGAAGTAGATAATAGAACTGCTTATTTGTTCCATGTACTCATCTTGATGACTAATACATGTTCTACTGGGTTTTAGAATTTAGACCAAAAAACTATACATTTTTCTTTGTGGGGGGTCGGGGCAATTGGAGGGTTTCTTTTCTTTCTATTGTTTCTTACTTGTCTTCTACGTTAATCTCTTTTTTGTCTCGTGCTTTGCAGTCGCTTCTAGCTGCCCTGGGATCTGTTCAATTTGTGTCAAACATTGCATTTGCCTATTTTGTTTTGAACAAAACGGTGACTGTCAAGTAGGTTAAAATCTCAAGCAATATCTTACACATGATGACATGGTTGTTTTTTGGCATATTATGCTCTCTAATGGAGTTCCACTACCATATACTTGTTCTTTTTACAGGGTAATGGTTGCCACGGCCTTCATTGTTCTTGGAAACATCTTTCTCGTTGCTTTCGGCAATCACTTGTCACCTGGTATGGCACTTATTTAGGATGATGTAGTTTAATTTCCTCCATGTGCGGGCGTGTGCCATGGATCACTTGTCGTTTTTATTTTATGTTTAATGGCATCAAGGATTTATATGGATGTTGGAAGATATGTCCTTGCCATGTAACAAGAATAATTTTTTTCAAAAAAAAACTTTAATGAAGGAAAAATTGTAGAGTGAAATTTATTAAGAAACATAAATGAGCTACACAAATGGGGGTAGCCCTCCTGATCAGCTGTTCCTTAGTGGAAATATATCTTTGCAGCATCACAAAAGATATGGATATATGGTTCTTGCAAAGTCGTGCACAGTGGGATCTGTCATATTGATACTGAACAGTGCTTTTTATTTGGTATTTTGTCAATTAAGTATTTAAATAACAAGGTTACGTAATAAATCACAAACTACAAGGCAAATTAATAGTTATCCAAATATTTTTCAAATTCTTTACAGCAGTACCCATTACATAGAAACTAATGATACAAAAGCAATCATCTAAAATAATAAGGAATTGGCTAAAATGTCGTGGCTTATTTTATTCTTATATTATATATAGGCTTCAAGTAAAAGTTTAAACTTAGTTGATGAGTCTTCACCAAACAAAATGTTGTTATCTGCCAATGGATAGATCAACCCTAGTCCCCCACTATATGCCATGAGATTAGTGCGACATCTTGTCTAGACGAGCCTTAGAACTCAGGTTAAGATGTGCAGAAGTTTTCCATTGGTCATTTCTTTCATTTGATGTGACCTTCGGTCAAAGAATATATGGTTTTCATTCTCAAAATATTTACATCATTGGTCCATTTGTTTTCCTATTTGAAGTGTTAGGCATTGGTTAGTGAGTTCCTGCCATATGTTTGAGTTCCATGTGAATGATCCCTTCAGGCGTAATTGTCATCACCCACACAAAACAGTTCAGGATCGGGATTGGGGTCAGGGTCAGGGCTGTCTGCTATGTCCCCCTTAGTGGCAGTGTATCCAATCTATGGGCAATTGAACCCAGCACTAGATGATCATGTAGGCACTATAGTTTCTTAAGGGAAATAGCAAACTTTTTTTGGCTTAACTGAAAATGTTCCGTTTTCCATTTTTTCCTTTACAGTGTACACACCAGAGCAGTTGGCAGAGAAGTACAGCAACATTACATTCCTTCTTTACTGCATGATTTTGGTTGTAGTTGTTACCCTCAATCATTCCATATACAAGTGAGTGTATGCACTTATGGCATTCGAAACATATGA
Source organism: Lonicera japonica (assembly GCA_021464415.1). Classification (NCBI taxonomy): domain Eukaryota; kingdom Viridiplantae; phylum Streptophyta; class Magnoliopsida; order Dipsacales; family Caprifoliaceae; genus Lonicera; species Lonicera japonica. The sequence continues at coordinate 62,647,439 of CM038469.1, forward strand.
GCTTCGTTTTCAAGCATACAGGTTTAACTGAGTTTATGCACTCATACGAAAAAACTAATTTCATTATTGAACATCTTATTTATGTATTTAAAAGGTAAGCTTTTTCTCAGTTCTCTTTGCGATGGAATATGGAAAATGCAGGAGAGGGGAGCTGCTGCATTCAGTTCCTGGACATGAACTTAAGGCCTATTGGCAGATGCTGCTTCCCTTTTCCTATGCTATTGTTTCAGGTGCAGTTGGATCATGTTCTGTCTTATTTGCAAAATCTCTGTAAGTCACATAGTTATCATTGCCTTCGTTCTAAAATTGTAATATTGTTACTGTTTTTAATGCTCGGTTTCTTTATTTTCAGCTCAAATCTGCTAAGATTGTCCATGTCTAGCAGCTATAGGCTGCATAGTTGGTTTACTTACTCTATGCTGCTATTGTTTCTCAGTACAGCCGGATTTTGGGTAAAGATAGAACGCATCCCTATTTGTCATTTTTTTGGATGGCTAAAGTTTCCAGACTCATAATTTTGGCCAACCTCTGAATTTGTTCTCATTTATTACGATTTTAGATGGCAAGGTTGAATGAAGGATTATCACAATTCGACGCAATAGTCATTGTCCCTATGTTTCAGATTGCTTGGACATTCTTTTCCATTTGTACAGGATTTGTATACTTTCAGGAATATCAGGTTGTTCTCTCTCTCTCTCTCTGTGTGTTCATGCTTGTGCTTTTGTTTGTTCCTATTGTGTGCGCGGTTCAGGCTGCAACTTTAGGACTATTATACCTCAATCAACCCCACATCAGTTTAATTCTATGTGATACCAGCTCTGGACTAGAACCCACCCCAGATAGGTGTTATTGTCCATTGTAATCTTTTGCATTTGTATGCAAAATTATTTCTGTTACTATGAATTCCGTCCCCTCGCTTTTGCATTGGCAAAGAAGACCAAGTGTTTTGGGGGTTCATGTGATAAATGCCATTCAAATACTCAATGCCGGTTGCAGTACCAGCAATCCAATTTTTGACTCAATAGTGGTACTGATTTGTGTGATACACCACAATAAGCCATATACTTGCTGAAAAAACTATAAAATTTCTACAGAAAACAAACAACCAAATGGACCGATTAGACAAGCATAAGGTACATTGTCAAGTACACTATATTTTTTAAATGATGATGCAGAAATGTTCTTATTGGACTGACTTGGTGACAAATTGCATAGTTTTTGTACTATGTATCTATTTTTTGTTAATCAATTTCCTTCCAAGACTTAATACTTTTGCCGTTGTAATGACTGCCTTGTCATTTCATTATATTTATAACGATGCACTCCCTCCCTCAATCTCAAATTGAGAGTTCCGCTTTCCTTCTGAAGGTCCCATTTCCTTTTTTGGGACATAATCGAAATACCAAATCCCGCAATAGATAATAAGTTGTATTCTTAACCGTGGATTAGGTTGAAATTATTGTTTTCTTAAAAAGTAACAAATTCAAAGTGGGGCTCTTAATATGAGATGGAGGGAGTAGTATACAAAGCAACGTGCAACATTACTTGAAAAAAGAAAAGTGGCTTTCAGGCTTAGCTCATTTATGATTGCTTTGAGTGGGCTAGTCTCCTTATCCTCTGTCAAAGGGCAAAAATTCGTCGTAGAATAGTGTAGATGGTTACTTTTCTTGAGAAGAAAAAACTTCAAACAACTCATGTTTTAGTTAAAATACAAACTTAAAACACTAAATAATATGTAAATTGTTTAATAATTTTATAAGCCCTCCATGCTTAAAAAGATAAGCAGAAGATATATCAAATTATCAATTGCAATATAGAATAGGAAAGGAATGACTTGTGATGCCCGGCCTGACTGAGATTCACCTAATATTGCTGACTAAGGCAAGCCAGTAAAGCCTCTGGATTCTTTTTCCAATCCTGGGAGTTGGATCTCATTGATTCCTGGGACAATTCTCATCTTTCCATCTCCACTAAAGCACTTTTCAGCTGAAAATGCTTCTGCACATGACAAAACACCGTTTCCTTATGTTTTTTGCACTTCACTTCCCAAATTAAGTGTTGCAATTTTGTTTTAGAGATGCTAATGAAGAGTCACATTTCTAAGAGCAATGCAAATATTAACATAGTAAAATTAGTTTTGATGTTGTCCATTAAGACTAGTCAGACAGTAACTCATTGGGAGGGGGAGTAAGTTTTACTTCGAATGGGACAAAGCACAAATGGGCAAGTTATGGTTTGCATAAATAGCCAAAACAGATTAACCGCAATGTGCTTGTGTAAAGAGTTTCTGGTGGTTATCTGTATGGTAGAAACAGATGTATTAACGTTGGTGCTTTACCCAGTTCTTAAGTTCTGTTTCACTGTGTGCCTGTTGATGCTTTCGGCACTGCCCAATTTGTGCGTGTGTGTTGAGTTTGGAACCTCATCATATACTTATTGATTGACATTTAAGCAGGTATTTGATGCTCTAAGGACGACAATGTTCATACTAGGAATGATTTCTGTTTTCGTAGGCATTTCTTTGCTGGCACCAGACGAATCGAAAGGTACCTTGTGGTTGATACTGAGTTTTTCCAGTTCTGAATACGTGGGTAAAGATGGTAACTAATCTGGTGAATTTTGTAGGAGGTGAAGTGAAGGACAGCCCTTTAGTTTCTGTGACATCGTCAAATACTTCAGCTGACGTGGACAGGTATGACACTATCTTTACACTAGAATTTTTAGGTTTTAATGTATTTTAATCTTACTAGGTTTGTGTAGTGGTCCTAGTGGAGGAAAAGTTTATATGGTTAAAAATGAAGATTGAACATAACATAACTAAGAAAACTGCTGGCTGTCCAGTATAACTTATTCACTCTCCACATTATGTATGGAGGCCTTTGGGAGGACAGGTCCCGAAATTTTGGGGCGAAAGGGGGCTGGCCAATCCTCCAGGCGGACCCTGGTCTTGAGTTCTATTCGAACCTTGGTTGTGGGGGATTGATTTGTGTAAGAAGTCAGTCAAAAAATTAAAGATAAATGGCGGTTATACGCTTGTTGCAGTTGCATATGATTGAGTCTCTTAAATATTTTGAGGTAATTGTGTTAGATATAATTAGTTGACAATGTACTTGTTTACACAGGCTGGTGATGCCACCTGAAGATTCACAAATTAAAGATATGAGATCACTTGGGCAAGCAATGCTGACCAAGGCTGGAAATTTGGCGGTCAAGGCCAAGGTTCTGTTAACCAAATTGCTTAATTCTTGGGCTTTTGTTTATCTTCTGTACTTGCATGTATAATAATTGTTGGTTACTTATGCAGACGTTGTTTTCACTCTTTTTGGTTATTTTTTTTGTTGGTGAAAATGCAGAATGTTTGTTCGTTATCATTGGGATTGGGAGAAGATTCAATACATGCATCTTCAGTTCTAGTGATGCCAATGGTTTCGTCAAAGATGACAGGCTTCAGAAAAAGTGGTTTTGAACGGGGTAAGTTCTTCTATCATAGCCATGGCAGCGGCAGTGGCAGCTCGGGTTGGAGTAGTAGGATGACAGCGGATGAAGATGGTGCTAAATTGCTGGAGGAGACTACTTCAATGCTTATTGAATAATCTTTTTCTTCTTCTTTTTGTGTCCCCTTCTTTGATTATATATGCATGTACACAATTGTTTAGGACCACGTTTTGTATGTCCATTCATTAGTGTGTTATATGTATTATTCATGTATTGATCATTCTTTTTTGAGGAAATATATATATTTACCATAGCAAATTTGAGAGGACAACCCGTGTAAATGATGAAGATAAATGATAATATTACTAGCTGGGTTGTGTAGCAATGCAGTTTGGATGCATAGTGGGATTGTGATTGCACAAAGAAAGACCGAATTTGTTGACCCACACTAGATGTTTTTGCTCATCACTTCTCATTCTCTCTTTTCTTTTTTTATTGGTTAAAAGGTTATGCCATTGGTGTGTCTAGCCAACTTTCACGTAGCTCGACTAATCTCCACTTGCATTTTCGGTGTATGGTTGTTGTTGGTCAAATATTATTTTGACAACTTTGAGAATAGATTTTGAAGGATCCTCATATTAAATAATAAAGCTATGCCCGGTGTCTTGATTTTCTTTAAGAACTAGGAATCAAATTTTAGTGGAGTTTCGAAATGGGGGTAAACTATCATATGTAAACTATTCTTTAGACAAATTTGAACCCACCCCTTGCAGACGGGCGAGATGATTGAGTTCAGGACTGAGCTAATTTACAGCTTAAAGTAAGAAGAGAGAGAGAGAGAGAGAGAGAGAGAGAGAGAGAGAGAGAGAGAGAGAGAGAGAGAAGACGGTGGTCATATTGGTTTCTTTAGAATGAAGTCTATCTAATTAAAGTGAATTCATGCTGAACTACCCCCAACAAGCTAACGCTAGTTCCCGGGTCGAAGTCTCCATTCATACGAGGACGATGACAAAGATCTTATATTTCGGTTTTGAGGTGTTGACAGGCTGCCGCTGGTGAATCAAATCTTCAACCACCATTTTTTACCTATATTATTTATGTTTCTGATTAATTAATTCATTCTAGTTGTTTGACAGATAGACAGACGGACAGACAGTTCGTTGACATTTATTTATAAACTTCTTCTATCGATCCATCCATTTCCGATTCCAATTTCCCTAGAAAAAAGAAATTCAAGAATGGGAGAAAACCGGCTGGAAGTAAAAGTAATGTATTGCAAGGATCTCAAATTGTTTAATTTCTTCCAGAAACTCTCCGTTTATGCTCTCGTCTCTCTTCTCACCGACGACGATGACAATGATAAGGGCGGCGGCGGAGGAGGAGGAGGAAGAAGAAGTGACAAAGAGGGCGATGAGAATAATGAGAAAGCCAAGGTGAAGTTGAAATTGAAGAAGCAGCAGCAGAGGACCCCTACAGATACAGAAGGAGAGGCGAATCCAGAATGGAATCACGAGATTCGATTCGACCTAGGCTCCTCCTTCAACTCCCTAGATGATTTTGATGATGACCGTCTCTTCCTTCATTTCGATCTTCGCTCCGAAGCTACTGGCCTCCTCGCAATCGGAGGAGACAGATCCATAGGCGAAGTCTGGGTTCCCTTGAAGGATCTCATTCAACCTCATAATCTTAATGGAATTGCTCGTTTCGTTAATTATGAGGTCCGTACCCTCGACGGCAAGTCCAATGGTGTTATCAATTTCTCCTTCAAGCTCAGCTTCAAACAAAATTCCCTTCCTACTAATCTTCGACCCATTAACATTCACGGTTACCCAATTCATCATCATCATGCTAACATTGATCAAGATCAAAACCCCACTTCCTCTCCTGTGAATCTTTACCCGCCCTCCCCTTCCTTGTATTCTCCTTCCTCGGAGTTGTATTATGATGCTGTTACTTCTCCCATGACACCATACTCACCTCAACAAGCTTTTCACCAATACCAATACCCTCATCCTCATCCGTTTTCTCCGTTACGCCCACCTCAGCCGGTGCCATATCCACATGAATTTTCACAGCCAGCACCACTGCCTCCACAGCAGCCCATGCCATATGCATATCCTCCTCCTCATGAGCATCAAGCACCACCTCCTAATTGGGCACAATATCCGCATCCACCCAATCCTCTTTATTGTGCTCCAAGTAGTGCTGGTGGTGGCTATGATTACGGCCTTGTCCCAGGGAGCCCTGGGACGCCGATTGGCAGCCAAACCGCCTGGCCCAATCATCATTTTCAACCTCCAGGTGATCACTTTCCACCACCTTGGAATAGTAGGTGACTTTTGTAACCCTTTTCTTTTTTATTTCTGAATACAAATGTTGGCAACCACAAGTAAATTTTCATGTCCACATTTATGTCTTATACATAGTATTTTATCAAGTTTATTTACATGTACATATTTTTTTTCTTCATATAACATGGCTTTGTTTATTTTTGATGGTCCTGCTATTACTACTGCTATATCTGATCATGTGCTGACCAAAACGATTTGAGAGGGAGGCATAGCTATGTTATAGACACTTTTAAGTATTTGCACCTTCAGTTACAGTGTTTTTTAAGTTTTATTTTGTGCATTGGAGTGGTAGTGAGGTTGATCAATGGGTTGCAAAATGTGGTCACGAGTGCATTTGGATGATTAAGGCCTAAGCTGTTATAAGCTCCCCTTCATTTGATGTAATCCAAGTTGCAATATATCACTTTCCTCCCAATTTCATAAGAACAGAGTTCAGTAATTTTTCAAGAGGCAACAAGTGTACTATCCTGCAAAATTTCCCTAATATAAATGGAATCTTGTCGCGGACAATGGTCCCTCTTTCTTGGAAAGAATAGTATTGATGTATCGAATTTCTTTTATTTTTGTGTAGAATTTTCTAGACATTATGTACCTTTTAATTTTGAGGAAGATATATGATACTAGAATCTATTGTAAAAACTAATTCTGATATGTTTACTAGTAAAAACTAAACTTTGACCTGTTCAATAATAATTAGAACGAACTGGTCATCAGCTAAAATTTTTGGGCACCCAAGAGTGTATCAAATGTGGATGTGGATGCTATTAAAACATATCAATAATTGCACTGATAGAAAAACACAAGTTAGAGGAGAAGGTGAAGCCTAAAATCTGAACTTTATAAAACATGTTCACGCGTACAAAATATATGATGAAGTGATTCTATCTGAGATACAATAATAAGAAGAAAGAAAATCATTGCAAAGGGGAAGTAGTACAATATTAGTGTATCTAATCTATCATCCTCTAGCCCGGCTAGGAGGAGATATGGTTCTTCTGCAACTTCAGTTGATGTCGGAAGTTCCTTATGAACAAGTCTGCGGCCTCATCTATGTTGATGTGGTGATGATCATCATCATCTTTATCCTCATCCACCACTACTGATTCTCCCTCCTTGTTGGAGTTGTAATTATAATCATAATCATAATCATAATTAGTAGTGTTCTCATCCTTATCCCCGGCAAACTTCCAAGGTTGTTCTGTTAACATTAAATCTACATCTTCCTCATCATCCTCCTTATCATTTCTACCTTCTTGTTCTTCTTCACGGTCGACTAAGTGCACCTCCTCTTCCTCCTCTGCAGCGGCTGTTGGCTTGTCTTCATGATCCACGGAAGGCATAGTAGTTGTTGTAGTCGTAGTATGGACCGGCGACATGGCTATCTTCTTCTTGTTGTACATTTTAGCAAGTTGAATACCCTGTTTGCTCATCATCATCCTCATCAACCCTTCTACTTGTTCTTCTTCTTTTTCTTCTTTTGTGGGTGCCATGGATTCGACTGGCAGTGGTGGCTGGTGGTGGTTAGTGAGCAAGCTCTGTAGGCTTGGGGAAAGGTGCTGATTGGATCCCAACAGCACCTTCTTGTCCTTGAGCAGCCAGAATATGATGAGCCTTGTCTTCAGCTCCCTCGTTTTGCTCTTCAACTCCATTGACTTTGCCTTTACCATAGATCCCAATATCCCCATTATTTGCTTCACCAATCCTATACCTCTACTTCTACTGCTTCCTGATGATCTCTTCTGCATATATTAATAGAACAGCATGCAAGAATATAAGAGCTGAGTAGCCACTATATATGTATGTATGTATGATAAATTTGAAGGTGTGTAGTATTGGATTCAATTGATGATCACTGTCTAAATGTAAATCATGAAAACAAATAGAAATAGTAAAGACTGTTTTGGCATCAAAGAGAAGGCCAATAGATATTATTATATCATATATGCTTGCTTGCTGGGGGAGATGGGTGAGAGACAGAGATTTGGTTTTACTATCTATATTTATATATAGAAAAGAGTTGGATGATTTCCTTAAGAGGCGGGTTCGAAAGAAATAGAAATTAGCTGTACAGTAGAAGGATGAGTGAAAGTTAAGAAAAGGAAGCAATGTTTGTTATGTTAGTATACCACTTTAATTTGAAAGTGATATCTTACTGCTGGTATATTAATTATTGCGAATATATGTTAAAAGAAGTGAAAGGAATAGGTGCCCCCCCCACAAACTTTTTTCGATATTTTGTAGTTTACGTTGTTTGTGTTGGCGCGTGTACATACTTCACCTCTTATTATGGGTGAGAAAAATAATTACAAATTATTGGTCTTCTTTTTTTCTCTTTGTAAAATCAATCCAATCAGTCCCCCCTTCAATTCTCTTGACGTTAAAGTTACTTTTCCCCTTCGCATAAAACGAAAAACGAATCCGAGGAACTCTTTAATTTCATTACTTGAAACATTAATAAAATAGCATCCACAATAATTTATTTATATTTACAGTAAGATTTTACTTGTTTAGGTATTATTTATACATTAAAATAATAGTATGATAAAAAATAAATAATGTTATAATAAAATATGGTCTTTTTAAGTTATCCCTGAATAATTACCATAATTAGAGTTATCCTCAAGTTTGATAATCTTTTGAGTTACCCCTCTAACATTTAACGGATTTAGCATTCCGTTAAATGTTTGGTGCAATATAATTGATTTGCCTCTAGGGGTAACTCAAATTATGCCTATTATCTAGGGGTTAATTTAAATTATAACATTAACCTCAATGAATTTTATTTTTTAACTTTTTTATTGTAACACTGACTTTAATCTTAATTTTATTTATTCTCTTTAAATACAAAATTGAACAACTTTCTTTTTTCTAAACTCAAAATACTCAATTGCTTCATCTCCACTCAAAAGAAAAGTATATTTCTATGTATCGTTCTTTTTTTCCCCTCTCTTCCTATTAATAAAATTGAATCAAAACATTTCTCATAATCAAGAGTCTTTATTTAACGATATATTCGTTAGAAATGATCTACCTCGGTGATCCTCTTCATTATTTCTCTATTTTTGTTTTGTTTCAAATCAAGGGTTTCGAAAGAGAGGGGGGTGATGATGGAGCTTTGTGTTGTTGAGAGATAGAGAGAAACGATAAATTCCTATAGATAAACTGACTTATTTGGATAGGTATATATATATATATAGAGAGAGAGAAAATGAAGTTTATATCTATGTATGTATATAAAATCTAGGTACGAGTATATATGCAGAGAAAACAATGGAAAATTATTGCGTATATCTATAAATCTTTGTATGCTTATGTATAGAGAGATAAAATGAAAACATTATTGACATTATATACCATTGCCTAATGGTTTGAATTATCTAGATAATATATTAAAAACATGATTGAGTATTTTGTATTTGTTACTTTATCCTATCTTATTTTGTGTTTGGTTTGTGAGGTTTTTTTTATGTTTGGTTTTTGGAGAAGAAATAATTGTGTATTTTGTGTTTAAAAATAAACAATTGTTGAATTTTGTGTTTAAAGAGAATAAATAAAATTAAGGTTAAGTTAGAGTTACAATAAAAAAGTTAAGAAAATTTTTCATTAAGGTTAATGTTATAATTTGAGTTAGCCCTCTGAATAATAGGCATAATTTGAGTTACCCCTGGGGACAAATCAATCATTTTGCATCAAAAATTTAATGGAAGGCTATCTCCGTTAAACGTTAGAGGGTAGTTCAAAGGATTATCAAACTAGGGGGTAACTCTAATTATGACAATTATTCAGGGGGTAACTAAAAAAGGCCCAATAAAATAAGGATATAATAATTATTGTGTGGTCTGAAAAAAGAGAGATAAAGAAAAGTGTTTGAGATTGAAAATGAAAGAAATAGAGGCAAAGAAAGAAACACCTTCCACGCATCTCTCTTATGCATATTACTCTATTACTCATATTTGAAATGCGTAATTTCTTGATATGCATTTCAAAAATTCGTGGCTTTTTAGAACACATTTCTAAAATACTAATAATCCATTCTCCAACTCAAATGGTTTATACGTACGTGAGAAATTTAATGAAAGATAACTCGTACCACTAACCTACGGAACAGTGTTTTACCTTATCATACATAACCATTGAATGTGTGTGTAGGGTATATTTATCCTACTTACAAGTACCATCGTTGGTGCTCTAAAGAGAATTAGAACTCATTAACAACATTTGAGTCAACCAGTGGTGGATCTAAAATTCTGAATTAAGGGGTTAAAATGTAAGCGTAATTTTTTTACATAAAAGCAAGATCAAAATAAGCTTAGCAAGAAAGACCTGCAATTGTCACGTGTTCTTTTTTTCATATCTATACACAAGTAAATCCCATTGCTTGTAATATTATAGTTTATATTTGTATGCTTTTCTTCTTCCCCTAACAAAAATTAAATTTCTTAGACATGAAATCTCTAATGGAGAAATCATAACAATAAACCGTTTGATTGACTTTGCTGATAAATTCCTAGAACAAATTCTTGATAAAATCTAGTCACAAAGGTTCCTGGGAAGTATAAATTATATAGCCGGTCATTATAAAAATTTAGCTATTGATTGCGCTCCTTTATAGTCTTCTCCCAAAATATTAACCAGCATTTTAAACATTTGAATATTCTTATTAATGTAATAAAGAGATCTGGATTACTTATCTCATGGATTTAACGTATTCACAACTTTTTAATATATATGGTAAGTGAGATTAATAGGTTTAGAACCTAAGAACTCTCGAAAGGTTATAAATTTTATCTATATAATTATTTTTTAAAAAGGCCCAATAAGATCTAACATATTTATATTTACATTATAACATATAGTAGGGGATCGGGCCAACCCCAAACCCCCTGAATCCGCCACTTCTGTGAATAAATTAAATTTCAGGACTTGTCGTTATAATTTAAATGATTTGGTTATAGTTATATTGTAGTCATGGCAATTTTATATACGTACTAAATGTTGGCTTCCTTGTTTCCCTTTTATCTTTGCAAGCTTGTTAGCGCATTTGTTTGCCTCTCTTAGGACATAAACTATAGCCGTATTCATTTCTTTGATCGCGTTATGAAGTTTTCGACTAAGATCCTTTTTGGATGATTTTCTTCATCTTCCTTGCCTTCAATGAGCTTCAACGATCATGCTATAAGTTTCCACTGGGATTCCTTCCCACTTCCTTTCCTTGCATAGCTTCAGAGTATATCAGATGGCCTAGAGCTCCACTTTTATAACATTATATTTAGAATCATTTATATTTTTTTATAAAAACGGAAGGTTTACGTTTTTCTTTTTAACTATAAATAATAAAAACCTATCATAAATCTTTCTTAATAAGACTGGAACATGGGAGAGAGTGCCCAATTAAGTTACATTTGTATTGAAAAAGCATGCTTTTATTTTTCTTAATTAGATAGATTTTCTACAGTTGACTAAATTATTAAAGGTAATTTTGATAATGTTGTAATCCTAAAGATGTATAAATGTCCTTTTCAATTTAGAATAATACGAATGGCGTGTGATGTAGGTAGTGGTGCAGGTGGATGCTGTTGCGAGCTTTTTGTCATTTTCTTCACTAAATCTGCTTTAACCTTTTCAGTCCCACTCATATTGTACTAAATTGGTAATAGGTTTTCGTTTAAAACATATAAGCTAGAAAATGTTTGTAATTTTGGTATATATAACGTAATACCATTTAATAAACTATTTGTCATAACAACACCAAAATTATTTTCACATTAGTATTTTCCTAATGAATAACGTGTCCCTTCAAAATTATATACGTCGTCCTATGTTGATAATTAAAAATAAAATTGATTTGTTAAGAGAATATACGGCCTCAATTTCAAACTTTTACTTCCTACTTTTAAATGAGAGTATTAACTCCATTTACGACTTTGAAATCAGCAAGTTTTTGCTGATGATGCAAGGTTCAATTTGCACCGCATAATAAAATTGGCTTGATGGCGAATTGAAAGAAGGTTTTTTTAGGTTAAATAGTAAAATAAATTAAAAGAAGCAAACTTTTTCCACCAAAATATTCATGGACAATGTTTTCACTCTCGGTCAAACCTTTACATTGAACTTCTAATCTAAATTCATATGTATTTAAAAGAATTTATAAACAAAAATTAGGAAAACGAAAATCCAAGTCCTTTAATTTTGAGCTAGACAAATCTAGAACTGGATTGAAAATAAAACAAAGGTAGGAGATTAGGAAGAGAGTTTCAATTTAGACTCATATTTCTGCCTAACAGATGAAGGCTGTGCGTGGTTTCTTTTGAGCCGGGATGAAGGCTCAAGATTGTAATTTTCCAAAATTCAGAAACAAGAGAGAGAGAGAGGGGATCTAGAGAAATAGTCATAATCTAAATTCACAGCATTTTGGCGGTAAATGTTAGAAATGATGATATTGAATGATGATATTCTCCAACATAAATTAGCATTATTATTTGTAATTATTAAAGCTTAGAATTATTCTTCTTTTCCTTTATTCCCTCCTCCATGTTTCCCTCCTTGTCTCCTCCTTTCTTCCTCATTTTAGGCTTCTTGTTTCCTTCTTTACTTGTATATATATTCATGTCAATTCCATTGTAAATAGATGTGAGATTGTAACAATGTAACCCCTTGTGGATTTCTTGCTCATTAATATAATTTCTCTATTTCTTGTGTTGTATAATTTAACATGGTATCAGAGCACAACCTCGCCACTAGCCACCACGACCTCGCCACTAGCCACCACGACCTCGCCACCAACCACCAGCCATCACACAACCTCGCCACCAAGCCACCACACCTATCACCATTATCAAACAAATCAAATACGCCTCCAAACACTACTCGAATCAGACTTTACGCAGCAAACCTGTTCAAATAAAACCACGTCCAAATAATTATTATTGAAGCATTCAGCCTGGCTGGCAAGACCATCAGGTAACCACAGCTTAGTGCAAGGTTCGATTCCTACTAATAGCATTTTAGTTTTCCTCTATTTCCTTACAAACTGCAACTGCCACATCATTGACACACTAGCGCCACGTGTCCACCACGTGACATCCAATCAGCGCCACGTGGCATCCAGTCAGCGCCACGTGGCATCCAGGCAGCGCCACGTGGCATCCAGCCAGCGCCACGTGGCATCCACGCCAGCGCCACGTGGCATCCACGCCAGCGCCACGTGGCATCCAGTCAGCGCCACGTGACAGTCACGTGTCAGCCACGTCAGCGGTTAACGCCGTTTGCTTGCCGTCAGAATTGACGGAATATTCCAGACACCGTCAGATATATTTACAATTTCACCCCTGTACTTTCTGATATTTCTATTCTAGCCCCTAAACCTTCTTATTTTCCTATTCTAACATCAAGAGCCGTTGATCTCATTGCACCACTCATCCACTCGTTCAACTTCCCGATTCTCTCCTCCGTCAATCCCAAGCAACACCGTCCATTTCCTCAGTCATACCATAACCGACAACCCCTAATCCATACCATAACCGACAACCCGCAAATTCCGTAAACTCCAAACCCTCGCCATCATCAAATGCCGACATCTTTTTGCTCTGACCTCGAAATTCGAAATTCAAATTTCGAGATCGGCGCCTTTAACCCTTTCACCAGCTTCCTGCCATTAAAATCAAAACACACCATCCTCACTGCAAATCACCCAATAGCACCATCCTCACTGCAAATCTCCCATTCAAATCCAATACAAACAGCCATGTCGATCAGCATCCGCCAGCGAGGTACTCCATGTCCTGCCTGCTCTTTTCGCCGCAGAGCTTGTCCTCCTTCTTGTGAATCAGTTAAAATCTTTCCAAATGCGTATCATCGTCGAGATTATCACACAATCTTTTCCGTTTTCGGGGTAAAAAGTGTTGAATTTTTTTTACAACACGTACCGGATCACAAACATCGTGAAACTCTCGATTCGTTTCTCTTTGAAGCTAAGGCAAGAATCCTAAATCCTGCTGGTGGATGCGCTGCCCTCCTTACCTCTCTTGATCAAAAGCTTGAGGCTCTGCAGTCACGAATGACGGCGTTGGAGGCTCGACTGGACAGCGAGTCTCCCAGGGTTAATCCGTCATTTTCCTTTGTCCCTCCTGCAAGTTCCTCAAGGGCCAATCCATCCGACTCCCTTGCTCACCCACCAGGCTCCTTCGCTTCTCCATCCGGCTCTGGTCGACGCCGCCACCGTTCGACCGGAAAACTGCCGGAGAAATCTCCAGCCTCCAGGTCATTTGCCTACCCATCAGGCTCCTTTACTCACCCATCCGGCTCCTTTGCCTCTCCACCTGGCCCCTTTAACCCTCCTGCAAGTTCCTCAAGGGCCAATCCATCCGACTCCCTTGCTCACCCACCAGGCTCCTTCGCTTCTCCATCCGGCTTCTTTACTCACCCATCCGGCTCCTTTGCCTCTCCACCTGGCTCCTTTAACCCTCCTGCAAGTTCCTCAAGGGCCAATCCATCTGACTCCCTTGCTCACCCACCAGGCTCCTTCGCTTCTCCATCCGGCTCCTTTACTCACCCATCCGGCTCCTTTGCCTCTCCACCTGGCTCCTTTAACCCTCCTGCAAGTTCCTCAAGGGCCAATCCATCCGACTCCCTTGCTCACCCACCAGGCTCCTTCGCTTCTCCATCTGGCCCCTCAGAGAATCCTCTAGAACCTGGGGTTCTTCCGACCCAGGAAGATTTGTTGGAGCATCCTCACTACAAAAGTTTTTTAAAGCTCCTTTCATCAACCCCTGATATCCATCTACCGACCGTGAATCTTTCAGAACACGGGGATCCTCTGACAGCAGTGGATATGCCGGCATATCCGACTCTGTCAGATTACCAAGTTGCTTTGGATGGTTTCTCAAAGGGGTCTCCTCAAATTAGTTCTGTTGCGGAGGTTGCCGGATTAATGACTCCGGATTGGACTACCTTAGGAGATATAGGATACAATTCGCTCTCTGCTTCTAACTTCACTGATATCTTGAATTTTGGTGCTGATGATTCTCAGAATCCATCGCCTTTCTCTTTTTTATCTCAATAATGTGTGTTCCCTTCCTTCCGCACCACCAACACCCTCGGAAACCTCTCGCCTCTCATATCGAAACTTCAGTTTATCTCTCTAAAACCAAAACCAAAGAAAGGGCCATCATTGACTACTAGCACCACTGCTACTCTTCCACCTCTCTCTAAAAAAAAAAAAAAAAAAAAAAAAAAAAACAAAAAAAAACATATCTATATATATTCAATCTCTTCAATTTAATATTTCCGGCGGGTCGCCTTTCGCTGTACCTCCAAGTATTCTGATTCAATTTCTTGTTACTGTTATACGTACTGCTCGCGTATTCAGATCAAGTTTTTTCCTCCGGAAATTCTACACCGGACCTCGCCGTTCCGTCGGCTCCCGTCATCGCCGTTAACGCCGTTCCGTCTGTCGGTCAATCATCGAACATGTCAAAAAAAAAAAAAAAAAAAAAAAAACCAA
The DNA here is from genome assembly GCA_021464415.1 of Lonicera japonica. Lineage (NCBI taxonomy): Eukaryota > Viridiplantae > Streptophyta > Magnoliopsida > Dipsacales > Caprifoliaceae > Lonicera > Lonicera japonica. The sequence goes on from CM038469.1 coordinate 62,662,727, forward strand.
AACCAAATTCCATTTTCTCGTATCCAAGCTTCGGATCCCTAAGAGCCTCCTTCAGCTTGAGGGGGGTGTTAAAGTAGATCTAAGCACATGCCTCCATGCTCCTGCACACATGCCTCCATGTTCCTGCTTCCATGCTCCACTGCTTCCGTATTCATTATGTTTTGTTCTTTAATTTCTTTAATTATGTAATTATAATCATTATGTTCTAGATCTAGTTTTCCAATTTGTTGGAGATCATCTCATGTAGTAAAAGGACGCTTTCAGGATTTGCTTTCCAAACTCAAGCTGACCGCCCATTTGCCACCTTGAGTTTGAAGGGGGGTGTTAGAAATGATGATATTGAATGATGATATTCTCCAACATAAATTAGCATTATTATTTGTAATTATTAAAGCTTAGAATTATTCTTCTTTTCCTTTATTCCCTCCTCCATGTTTCCCTCCTTGTCTCCTCCTTTCTTCCTCATTTTAGGCTTCTTGTTTCCTTCTTTACTTGTATATATATTCATGTCAATTCCATTGTAAATAGATGTGAGATTGTAACAATGTAACCCCTTGTGGATTTCTTGCTCATTAATATAATTTCTCTATTTCTTGTGTTGTATAATTTAACATATATAAAAAAATATGTAAATAATGTTTTTTCTTCTCATTTTCATTTTTCACATCGCCCGCGTCATTGGAATTTAATTTGAACAATTGAGCAAAACACGCGGAGGCTACGTTGACGTTGCAACCAGAAGAATATAACAACTCTGAGCAATCCAAAGTCAACCAACACGCACTAAAAATTATGAGGTTTGGCCAACCGAAATCTTTTCACAGGCCCTGCTTTCATGCGCCCAGGTGTACAACTTTTTTTCTCATATAAGAGTTGAGCAATGCTACACTAACGAATCAGCCATATTATTTACATCGGATACATCCATAAATTATAGATACTTAGAATGTATAATTTATTAATATACTCAATATAATTACTCAATTGATAAAACCGGTAAAAATATTATTTTTTATAAGAATTTAATATTATTTAAAAAGACTTATATATATATATACGTACGTACATACATACATATATCGCATGTGTAGGACAAACTAGTTTATACTTATATTAGATTGATTCTACTTTGAACATATATTTAAATCACACAATTATGCCACGTTTAACAAAGAAACACCAAATGGAATATAATAATAAAAAAGATCAAATTCATGATGTCTACTGTTATTATTATAAAGTTAAGAGGCATTTTGACTGTCTATAAATCTCTATTATTTTTTTGTTTTCATGAAAAGAAGACTTTTAAGTCCTTTTATTTTATTACAAACTAGAGTTTAAACAAATAAAATCTGATAACGGAATAAAAAAAAGTAATTTGTGACGAATTTAAACTGATAATTGCATCAATCAGTCTATTTTGAACTCATTGTTTAGCCTAGTTTAATGTTTTGAATAACTGAAACGTAGGTTCAATATATCTTAATGTTAAAAAAACTAAAAATAGATGGGATTGGACCAACTTGTTTTAAATTTTTTAAAGAATTTTTTAATTATAATTTTTAATCTTATTTTGATCTCAACAATTTTTTTTAATAAATTAAACTCAATGTCAGGTGTGGAAATAATCCACCGGCCACTTTTGTCAGTATGATTTGAAAAAAATTGGACTGATGTATCGCGAAACTCCTAAAAACGATATATTGAGTTTATTGTGTGTATATTATTAGTGTGAGTATTATAACTTTGATGTGATATCTTGATGCGTGTATAAAACTCATCTAAAGATGCAGAATTAATCAAAACCATAATATATGTATTTTTAACAATTAAATTTTTATATTTTTTGCAAAAAAAATGTGGTCAAAAAAAATGTTGTGTAATATAGATAATTAAAAAAAATTCCCACGTGCCTTGAATGAAAGTCTTTCCAAAACAATTTGGACAAGAAACTACATACGTATTTATCCAAAACCGATTTGATGATGAATGTTATTAAGCTCGACCATGTATACCGGGGGAAGTCAAATATATTAATTACGCATCCAAAATTCCTTTCTTTTTTGAACACTGCTACTTTGGTGCAAGTCCTCAAATAGTATGTACTACTGTATTGTATTGTGAATTTCTTTGTTTCATCATAAACGTTTTGTGTTTATTCCAAGTGCATGTGGACAAATAGATTATACACATTGTTTAAGTCTTGGGATACCGGTACAAAATCATAAAAAACTAAGAGTTTTTTTTTTTTTTTTTGAATTTGGTAATTAAGTTAACATTTTTTAGCAACAAACAATCCATACATCACAAGCAGTTAAATGGCATACACAAGTATACAGAGCACATAGAGTAACTCCAAAAGGATCCAACCTTTGGAGTCACCAAATATGGTTATATACTTATGCGTTTTAACCAAGCATAGCGATGTGGGACGGTTGCAAATCACATTTGGCTTCATTGCCTTTTTTCTTTTGAATTTGGTAATTAAGTTAACATTTTTTAGCAACAAACAATCCATACATCACAAGCAGTTAAATGGCATACACAAGTATATAGAGCACATAAACTAAGAGTTCATATCTTGTAAAACGGAACATAAGGTAAAATGTCTTGTCTGAAAATATTTTTTGCAAAAAAATCAATGAATAATATTTTTTAGAAATAAGAACTTAGATATCATTATTATTTTGAAATAAGGGCTTATTTATCAATTGTGTTTTAAAATACGAGCTTGTTTATCAATTGTGTTTTAAAAACAATTGTTTTAACCGAGTGCAAACTTAACTTTACAATAAAAAAAAATTAATGCAAATTTGTTTTGCATGATGTGTTTGTTTTTTTTAATAATTATATTCTTATATTTCATTCATAAAATTTTAAAATAACGTCAAATAAACACAAATACATAGAAATATTTTAAAAAATAAAGAATGCAAATTTAACTTTACATAACTCCGAAAAAACTATTATGGTCATTTTATTAATAAGTAGGTTTTAAATATATAATTTGGTAAAATTATTCTAAAGCACTGTCAATTAAACACTTATTTATAATAATATGTTATAAATATATAGTGAAAACTTAATTTTACATGATTAAATTTAAAAATTTACTATAAAATTAAATTTGCATTCATTTTAAAATTTAATTAAATATAGGTGCTTAATTTATAAAAATATTATTTTTTAGTTCTTTTGTAATTTTTTTTTTATAAATTCTATTTTTTAATATCCCAATAGTGTACTTCTTCTAATTTAAGACATGAAGGAAGCATAGTATTATTATACGGAGTACATAACTAATAACTGGTTCAGTTGGAAGGAAACTTTTTTCCCGGGAAGGAAGAAGAAGAATGAAAGTGAAAGCTGTCCATTCCTATCTCACCACCTGTCTGCCTCTCTGAAAATCTAATAAATGGACACACCCCTCCAAATAGTAACCTCTTTTGTTGTTTGCGGGTCCCCTTTCTTTACCTGTCCCACTGTCCCCCCCTCCCTCGAATCGTATCTTTCTTCCCCTTCTAAAATTCTCTTCACCTCTCTCTCTCTCTCTATATATATATATACACATAGCAGTGGAATCGTATCTCTCTCTATATATTTTAATTATATTTATATAATATTTAAAAAAAAAATTTATTTTATTAAAATTTGAATTTTTAAAACTAAAATTATTTATTTTAATTTTTTAAATGATATAAAATATTTATTATAATGTGTATGTTTAAATTATGATAAGTTTCATTACACTATTATTTACAATAAATTTGTAATAACTTTAAATGATTTATTAAAACATTAATTACTTATTATATTAACCATTATATATATATATATTATAATTAACATAAAAATATTTGGCACTACTCTCTCTCTATATATATACACGCATGTTATAATAAATTATATACGATTGGTGGCCAAATTTCAACGATCTCATACTAATGTAACTTTCTTGTTTTCCCTATATGTTTAATTTCCTCATAAATCTCACTGCGTATGTATGTATGTATGTACGTATGTATATTTTCTGACACAATAATTTCTTTATTTTTCTTTCCCAGATCAAGATCGACCATTTTTGTTTGTTCATCCTAGCAAATCTTCATTTCCTTTCTCTGTGTTGTTATTATTCAATCTTTATCGGGGAAGAAGCTGTTTGGCTCTGCTGCTGCTGTTGGTGGTGGTTGTGGTATTCCTTTTAAACATCTCTGATTCTTGTTCACCCGCTTGTTTCCTTATGATCTTGATTTCCCTTTCTATAAATTGATTGATGATTGATTCTTCAACTCAACTCATGATGCTATTCGATCCCTTACATTAGATTCTTTAAATTAATGGGTTTGACTTGGACGGTAGGTATCCAAGAGATTTCTTTGTAATCCTCCGTGTTTTTGGTTGGTATTGGGAAATGCCTTGCAGCCCCACTCGACTTTTGCTTATTTCCTCCTGTATTTCAAATTCGAGACCCGTATGGTTGTGTTTGGGAACCCAATTCCAAAGCTTGGAATTGGAGCAAAAATTTAGCCTCAATTCCTAATTGTGTAGGCTAATTTTTGCTCCCATTCCAATTCTGTAGCTCATAATTGGGTTCCCAAACACACCGTTAGTTAATTTATAGATAAGAATTTTGCAAATTAATTATCTCTTCGGTTCGGTTAGGTTCTTTTGCCTATTGTAACCGGTCATGACTAATTAGGCATTCATTCTTGTTTTTGTGGATGGAAGCTTTCTCCTTTTACACCTGGCATTATGTTCTGGTCGAATTCTACAACATGATATGTACTAGAAAATACTTGTAGTTGGTAGTTTAGTTACTAATAAATTAAAGCTCTACATTATATGTCGAATGGTAGTTAGTCATTTGGTCCTCTTTTATCACTTTCAGCAGACGTTCATTCTGTGGTGTAAGCTTGTTGTTGACCTATTATTAGATGACGGCAAATGGTGCTCAAAGTATTGGTGAGTGTTCAAGATCAACTTCAGAAAGCAGCCAGCAGGAGGTTGAGGATGACAGAATGATTGCTGTTGTACTATCCGAAGAGTATGCTCAGTTAGATGGTGCAGTTGGTCGTCGGCTTTCCAACTTGGCCCCTGTTCCCGTAAGATCCTTGACCGTTCTTCATGCTTTTGACCAACACAAAATCTTATGGTTGTGAATGCATTCCAATCAAACTACGTCAATATCACTGAATTGACCATAATTAAGTTTCATATTATATCCTTATTTCTTTGAATAGCAGTTGATGGGCCATTTGGTTTGGTTTCCTCTTGTATTAGTGCAATATGCATTGTCGTTTATGCTTTAGTTGTACTTTTGGTTTGTCTCTCCATGTGTGAGCAGGCATATGCGAGGGTGCATGTTGGAAAACATGATACATTTTGACCCATAGCCTAACAATTTATGCTTTTGGATGAGGTGGTGTTAAATACTCTCATTCTGTTGGTGGATATCTTCTTGAAGTTTTACCAAGTCTTGTACTTCTCATAAAATTGTCCCAACAACGCCTAATATGAGCTCTTCTGTTCAGTGTCATGGTTGTGAATTGGTTTATTGATGCCTCATGCTTGTCACTAAGCTCCCTATCTGATTGCGTGACTTGAACAAGTGCAACCCCATCCCTGGATGCCAGCTCACATTAATTTTGGGTAATGGGGAGTAGTGTCCGAGCAAGCCAAACCCCAAAAATTGAAGCACCCCTCCCTATATAATATTACCAATAAACAATGAATTCAGATTATGCTTGTAATTTCTTAACACATGCCTTATCAATTGAAGCAAAGAGAAAACTCCTTATGAAATTGTCCTTGACAAGCTACGTAGCAGTTCAAGCTAAATGTGCCCCCTTTTCTCATCGCAAGAATTTATGATTGATGAAACTTCAATTACTAATTGCAGATGTTTCTTTTTTTAGATGAACATGTGAATCTTTTGTTTACAATGATATCATTTTTAATTTCAGCATGTTCCACGGATAAATTCTTTCATTCCAAACTTAAGTGACGCCAGTTTGGATCATAACCGGCTGCTCCAGAGGTACGTTGTATTCAAGTTGGCATATTATGATTCAAGCTTTTAATGGTGAAGAATTTTTCGAAGAAATATTTCAGATTCATCAAATTAAGTTTCTTTATTTTTCCTTGTAAACGAGGGAACTTGTAAAAAGGAGAATGAGGAAGAATTTTAATAAAGTTAAAAACAATAATTCTAAACTTTTTCTTTTTTGAATTTGAATCAAATTTTATGTGCATGTGGAGTGTAGGTGTAGACATATCTTTTTATATTCTACCTATGTTTTAGAATATATGGGAACATACGGCTCTCACACCTTGATTATACGTGAAATATGTAGAGAAGGAACCTACACGTGTTAACAGCCATTGTAATGAGGACCAAGCTTCTAGTGTTTTGTCGAAAAGTTGGAAGATATGTTTAAATATTATGCTGAGTATATCATAGAATATTTTTATGTAACAGTTTCTACTAGTCTTCTGAACTTTTGATGCAGCAACGACTACCAAGTGATAATATTTGTAAGCGATAGCCCATAAAGATCAAGTTCAGCCATACAAATTAAAATAAAAACATAAACAAAAAAGAGAATGAAAGCCACAAATTACAGTAGCATGAAAAGTAACTTGTGGTCATGGCCCTTTTGAAATATTGCAAATAGGGAACTGCTAGAGAACATGAACAGTATGCTGCTATGTTAATGTGAGCACTGTGCTGTATTGCTGTTACAGTTCTACTGTATATAATTATCCCAAGTCAGACCTAATTTCATGAACCCCAAATATCTTGAATAGCCAGAAAATTGGAGATGCTGTGATTTCATTTTCATCCTTGGATCTGCTTCTTGGATGAGCTGATGAGTGATTTTCATTTTACCACTTCCTTTCAGGCTAAATGTTTATGGTTTATACGAAGTGAAGGTCTCTGGGGATGGAAACTGTCAGGTTTGTTCAGCTTCTTTCCACTGTGGGAATGTTATCACTAGATGAATACTAATTTTTCTTCTCTTTTTCAGTTTCGTGCGCTTTCAGACCAAATCTATAGATCTCCTGAGTACCACAAGCATGTTCGGAAGGAGATTGTGAAACAGGTTTGTTATAGATTAACTTCTTCGTGATCAACGAACTTGTCTGAGGCTTTTTTTTTTTTTTAAATAAATTAAGGGAGGTCTATGTCTCTCCCTTAACCCTACAAACAATGAAAACCCCCCCTCCCACCCCCACGAGTCGAGCCCTTGACCTCAAGGCAAGGGTAGAGGTTGCCTACTACTGGGCCAACCCAAGTTGAGCTAAGTCTTTCCATGCATGTTTGATCTAGGCTTTCCTGTTTTACTCTTCTTTAACAGGCTTTAGGCTGGCTTGGTTTGGCTCAGTTTTTAGTTTCATCATGAATAAAAAAGAAACGCAAAAAACTTGGGGGATAAACAGAGGACCCCATAGACGATCCAGATGAGATCAATGTAGATCTGAAACGTTTGAAATAAGCTAAGAAATTATTTTATAAGTTGGGTTGATGGCTATTGGCCAGGTTTCAGTTAATTTGCTGCCTTTTCTAATACTAGCGAAGTCTCCCTGTATTTAAGTATCATAGTTTTGGTCTCAGAGGGGAGTGGGGGGAGCCTGTCGCAAGTCTTAATACAGAGGTTAGGAAATATTAAAAACTACAAATGTAAAGTTGAATTATGTTCATAAAACAACTACATCCAGATTAGTACTAGCGCTGTCTATCACCACTAATGTGACCAACTCCACGTCTCCTATGAAAACCCATTTTCACCTATATCATAGCCATTTTGAATCTCATCTTGAATGCCATGTTTTTCTTCCAGCTTAAGGACTACCGATCTTTGTATGAAAGCTATGTTCCGATGAAGTACAAGCACTATTACAAGAAAATGGCCAAGTAGGATACTTTCTTTGTATTCATTGTGCTTTAATTCTTTTGTCATTCTTCTTCCATTTAATATTTGCATAAGCAATACTTTTAGGATCTGCTGCAAAAGCAGGTTTTCGTTTGTCTCTGATACATGCCACATGCAGGTCTGGTGAATGGGGGGACCATGTTACTCTTCAAGCAGCAGCTGACAAGGTCTGGTAATTTTGTCAAAAAGAGTTATGTTCTTAGTTTCATTCTACTCCTTTCTAATCTCTTTTCTTTCAAACATTACTGGTGCATCTGATGTGCTTTAAACTCGCGGATATCAATAACTTCCTTTACAGATGCCTTTCCGTGGTCATACAAAATTCCCTATGTGAGGGTCAACTGATGTACGTTTTTTTTTTTTTTTTTTAAGAATTCCATCTAAAATATAGGAAAATTGTACTTCGAGTGCAAAGAATAAAATGAGGAATATTCGCCATTTCAGTAATGAGGTGCGGATGTGAGGCAGAAAAAGAAGAAAAAGGGTGAGGGTGGAGAGGACGCTGTAAGGTGTACCTAGCACTGCTATTGAAAGTACATACCTTAGTAGAAAAAGTTCATTTCTTGCCCTCATTCATTTGTTTATAAGTATAACCTATTGCATGTACCTTCTGAAATTTGATTTATGAAGTTTAAAGTGATGTAGGAGTAGAACATTTCTTTCATCTCATGTTGGACAGATTGTAATAAATGCCTATACTTCACACATCAATTTTATAAGTATAATTTGGAGATTCGGGCCTTTTAGGCACCTGACTATTTCCCAAGGGTAAACATAGACCCCCTAGTCTGTATGCACCAGGACAAATTAGGGAGGTGGGCTCAAGAGGATTCAAACTCTTGACCTCCTGCTTGTGAAGTAAGGGCCCTACCACCACGGCACCACGCTATCTCCTTCGGATTATACTTTATGCATCTTTATAAACAATATTAACCAAAATGTTTCTCAATAAAGGTGAATATTTCAGAGTACACAGAGTGATCAAGTAGCTTTGTATATTGAACACAAGGCTAATAAAATGCAATGAGATAAAAGGTTCTGAATCCCTATGTAATTTATATATTTAAACTCTCTAGAATAAGGAGACGACAACTCAAATGAATATAGAAAAATAGTAAGAGAAGGACAAATTAACTCTAACAGATCATGGGAAAAGTTAGGAACATGGTTCAAGTTTTGGTTTCCACTCTTCCTCAAGAAGAGCAGACTATGACGATGCTACGGAAACAGTACTTTGTGGGTATGGGTGTGAGAAGTTACTTCATACACTCTTGGTCTGTGTTATGCAATGTCCCCTCAGTTCTTTTTGTCAAAGGTTAGTAGTGGCTTTTTTTAGGGGAGGTCTACCTCACTTCCTCTAACTACAAACAACGAAAATCCTTCCAAATCTCCCTGGTGAGACTCGGAACCTCGGGATCTCTCCCAGATCCGAGTGGGTACCTCCCCCGACTAGGCTAGCCCACTTGCTCAAGGTATGAGTGGCATTAGTACACAAACTCTGGCATCCAAGGTTGACACTTCAATGCATTTATTATGCATCCATTGACGTCAAAAGTGAGCTCTTGTGTTTGATCTTTCTATAACATGTAAACGTTAAAGCACTACCCGGGCGTCCAATGTCACTTCTACACCTCAATATCAACATAATAGTTCAAATTCTGATTGTTTATTATTAGTTTGTAGCAAAATATGCCTCCTTAGACTCCACATGTCGAGGTTTGTGAGGATCTCCTCTTGCAGACTGCAGCAGCTAATTTATGTGTGTGCTTGTTTGTATGCAGTTTACAGCGAAGATATGTCTTTTGACTTCATTCAGAGATACTTGTTTCATAGAAATTATTCCGCAATATCATGCACCTAAGAGAGGTGATCGTATATACTAGTTGTAGTAGTCATTTTTCTTCATTTTCTTCCCTATTCACTGATTTCTTGACATTTAAGCGTTTGCTGGGTGTTTTTTGGTCATTTTTACAGAACTGTGGTTAAGTTTTTGGTCTGAGGTGCATTACAATTCAATTTATGAAATCCAAGGTTGGTAATTACAATAATAGCTGATTTCCTCTGAAATTGATGATACAAAATATTGAGCAATTTTGCTTTTGGGTGCTGTGCAGATGCTCCGGTCCAGCGTAAGCCGAGAAAGAAACACTGGTTGTTCTAGAGGGTTAGAGATATCATATATAGGGTGGGTGAACGTCATCTGTATAAAGATACAGCCTATATTCCGTCTTACTATCCTTTCTGACTTCTATTCTATATTTTCATATGTTTATTCTATTTTTAGTTACTCTACTTCTGTTCTTTTATTACCATTATTTAATTTACTGTATCTTTGACATGTACAAGTAAGGAAAAACGCCGGGTTTTTTCACATATATGTATATTGCACTATTACTTATATTTTATACAATCAGTTGAAGAGAGATACTGTTAGCCTTCAAACTACTCGAAACATTGTTTGTTGTGCTTAGTCTTTATTTTGTTATTGCAGTTTTTATGAAAAGAAGAATTAACTAATAAAACATGAGACTGGGTTCACTGGGGTCTAATTCGAGGGGTGAAATGAATGAAATTTTATGGAGATGAGAATAACTAAAATCTAATGTGAACACAATTTGCTGAAAATCTGTAAAATGAGATTGTTCCACAGAACGGGTGGATCGATCCTATGGGGAATGGATCCCAAGAGTTGAAAAACTTCAGCAAGTCGGATCAATCTGCCTGGGACATGATTAATTTGATTCGCTGGACCAATGTATTTTGCGTTGCATTTATGCTCAAGAGCTACTCTTGTATATCTTCTAATCAAGTCTTAAATCAATCTATTCACCAACTATTCATTGTTGAATCGCCTTTGAAACAAACACTTTACCTAAGCCTGAATTTGATATCCGCCTTTAGGTACAATGTTTGAGTTGAAGTTGTTTCCCTACGGTCAAGGACTCAGACTCTAACCTACGCTTCTAACATAGTGAGTGCGTCGTGGGAATTAAGCCAAAACATACATGGTATTTGTAAAATAGATGTTACAATAATTAGATAGTGTTGTTGTTCATGAAGTGACAATAGTGATCTTAACTAGCGCTCCTTGACATGTATACCCCTCACCATCAGCATGAGATAAGAACAATAGCTAATCACAAAATGTGTTCCTGTGGCTTGACCACTACTGAATTCGAGCTCTGGCTCCCAAGTCGAGTCCTAGCAGCAACAAAACAATTGTGCCTAGAGGTAGGCTTAGATCCGCGATTGAAAATTAATCGATGTGTGCGTAAACTGGTCTGAACACCCCATGACTGGAACAAAAAAAGAAAAAAGAAACAACTAACCAAGTCTGTCTTAATTTCTTTTTGGTGAATAACAACGATATTCGATATGTGCCATTCTCTTAATTTTAGAGCATATATAGCATAGGCTTCTACTAATTTACTATTAACTTTTAGTTTCCAAACTAAATCTCTTAAGGATCAAATCACTCGCTTTCCTAAAGGGTGATGCTATATGCACCCCTATTTTGTAGCAAAAACACCACATAATTAAAGTGTTGAAGGTGTTGTGGCTACATAATTAGAGGATATTTGATTCGGTGGCAAGTTGCCGACTTGAAGGTTCATATTCGATGACAGTTTACCGAATCAAATGTTCAATTTCGGTGGCAAGTTGCCGTTTAGGTTAAGTCGGTAAAACGTTACCGAATCAAATGTTCAATTTCGGCAATGAGCCACCGACTGGGTGTTTAAATTTTGAGTGTCATTTGTGGTGTCTTGGCTACAAAATAGGGGTGCATATAACATCACCCTTCCCTAAATGTATTATTAATGTCCTGCATCAAGCTGTAATTAAATTAGTTTATGGTGTACCAAAGTAACAATAACCCTTGCTTTCTTCTAAAAAGTGGAGGAACTTGGATTAATCTATACTACCAAAGTAGTATATTTAATACTAAATTAATATAAATGCAAACAATTAGGATGTATGTATATATATACATATATATATATATATATATAAAGTGGTAATTAATTTATATTTAAATAAATTATTGTCAGAATTAAAAACAATTTAATAACTTTAAGAGATAATGGGTTATAAGGTCTCGTTCCATAATGTTTTATAACTCTAAGGACAGACTCATATTTAATAAAGGAAAATAGTACTAATTTCATAATTTAGTTTTACAATAAGGACACTTTTCATAATATTAATTTATTTTAAGGAAAGTGATAATTGTTGATGGACAAAAATACCCTGATATAATTCCCTCTCCCTCACTCCTCTCTCTCTCTTACAGAAATATAAATCGTTTATATATAAACCAAGCATTGTATGTTGTTGGTGCTGCTAATGAACATTTCAACAACATCTCTTCTTCTTCTTCTTCTTCCTCCTCTTCTTCTTCTTCTTCTTCTTCTTCTTCTTCTTTGTTTAATGAATTCTCTTTCTCTCTCTAAATCTTTTTTTTTCTGTAAAAGTATCTCTCTCTTGATCTTTAATGTGAGACACAGAGAGAGAGAGAGTTTGAAATTATGTGGGAAGTGTTTCTTCGATAGGACTGAAAGAAATGGGAGGCGGAAGATGACGTGTTTCCTACGAAAATGCCACTTGCTTTTGAAGAGGAGGCGGAAGAGGCTTGATGATTACTTGGATCTAGTTTTTCTTTTTGCAATTTGTGCGAAATTTGGTGGTAAAAGGAGAAAAGGCAAATCATAGATAAAATTGAAGGCGGTTGAGGTGGAGTGTCCAATTGATGATGAATCGAAATCGTTCATGAAGGTTTCGAGAACATAGAAGACTAATGAAGATGTTTATTTTGACAAGGATTTAGATTTGATTGGAGGTGTGAGAGATGAAGATCTCATCAATTTTTTTTATTTTTTTATTGGTGCTAAAACTGATTTAGTATCATTGGTATACTGAAATAGATTGGTGCTAAATATTCTGGTTGGTGCTCAGAAGGTGCTAAATGCATTTAGCACCTTCTGGTTGCTGTCTAGAGCATATTCAGGTTATTGTTCTGGTTGCTGTCCAGGTGGTGCTAAATGCATTTAGCACCTTATGGTTGTGCATTTAGCATCTTCTGGTTATTGTTCAGAAGGTGCTAAATGTATTTAGCACCTTCTGGTTGTGCATTCAACATTTTCTGGTTATTATTCAGAAGGTGCTAAATGCATTTAGCACATTCTGGTTGTACATTTAGCATTTTCTGGTTATTATTCAGAAGGTGCTAAATGCATTTAGCACCTTCTGGTTGTGCATTTAACATTTTTTGGTTATTGTTCAGAAGGTCCTAAATGCATTTAGCACCTTTTGGGTCCAGAAGGTGCTAAATGCATTTAGCACATTCTGGTTGATATTAGTGTCATAATATGACGTGAAATATTATAAAAAAAGGGTATTAGTGTATTTTTTGTATAGTGTCCTTAATTTACATTGCTAATTTTTAAGTGTCCTTTATAATTATATTATTATTAGAATAAACCCTTATGTCTAATTGCCTCTAAATTTAAGTCATCCTATTATTAAATCAATAGTTTAAATATGCTGCTGTATTTTTAAATTGAAATTCATTACCCTAGAGGAGTGTCTCGAAGCAATAGTTGATGTTGCCTATACCTTAGCACAACTGCATGTTATTGTATGTTTGCTTAACATCGATTGATTTGATGTTTACTGTCGTCACTCAAGATTTTTCTTTCGATCTAGAGTTTCCACTTTAAAATCTTTAATACGTAAAAATTATATTCGACTAACAAGTGGATCATATGAAAAAATTTTTATCGTTCATTAAAAAATATTGAACAGAGCCTACAACACCTTCCTCAGTGTATTTATATATTGCTAAATATACATATAAATCTTTTAAAATGACTTTGACACATGAGATTAAAATCAATTTACAATAGAAGCCATTTAAGATGGCTTAAGAGTCGAGTCCTTGGTTGAATGATTTATTTGGCTTTGATGATATTTTATTCCAGCAATATTTCTATTTTGTTGGGTGGTATTATAATTAAAATAGTTATACTTTTTGGCAAGGAAATATACAACTTCAAAAATAATATTATATTATGATAAAGAGAATATTTTTTTTTTACAATATAAATATATAAATTTCTTTTTAACTATTGATATATGTACTATTATTATTATTATAAGAATAAATTATAAAATATCATATATTTAACTGAATCAAACGTATTCTTTAAAAAAATCATTAGTCATTTAAATATGAGGTTTGAAGAATCAAATAAAATCAAATATATTCTTAAAAAATTCATTAGTCATTCAAACATTGAAGTTATTGTATTGGTTTTGACGATGCTAAGTTTCATCGATTTCTCCACTCTAAAAATCGCTTGCTTAATGCGGGTGTAAATAATAAAGAGAGGGGAAAAAAAAAAGGAAGAAAGAAGAGAGTCCGGAGATTATGAGGAATAGTATATAATAATATACAATAATACATCTCGCCATAAATGTCTGTCTGACTAAAACCGTCTATAATAATACCAAAAGAAAAGAAAAATACATAATCGTAAAAATGACCCTTTCTCTCGCTTCTTACCAAAATCATAATAATAATAATAATAATTATTATTATTCAACAACCGGTAATCGGATTGCATCATTTGAAACAGTCCCGATTCCGATCTCCCCATATTCCAAATCCAATAAATATTTGGTCAAAGCTGCAGCAGCAGCAAAAGCAAAAAAGAAGCCGCCTTGGAAATTTCGATTATCCCAACAGAATACTCCGCTGACATTGATCGGCGGCAATAGTACTAGTAGTAGAAATCCTCCGCCTCCGGTATTAATATCATTTCTGAAAATGACTACTAATAGTAGAAAGAGGACATCCGATCACCTGAGACATGTGGAGTCCATGGCCACTCTGCCTTCTGGCGCCGGCACCATATCAAGGTTGAACGCCGTCATTCTCGGAGAGGCTCTTGCTTCCGAGGAGGATGATCTCGTTTTCCCTAGCCAACATTTCTCTCAACAGGCTCTCGTTCCCTCTCCCCAAAAGGTATCTCCTCTCTCTCTCTCTCTACTTCTTCTTTTCTTTTCTATTTAATACTACCTATTCACCTGCCCAATTATCATTTATGATCCAACTACTTTGTTGTTTTTGCTCCAATATTAAGGGCTGTTTGATTTTGCCTCTCAATGGGGTGGAGTTTTCAGCATTTGGATGTACGATAAGTTGTTTTTTTCTTTAATCATTAAGATATTAAGGCTATTTTTTCATCTTCAGGCTTGGATTCAACATTTAAAATTTGGCATTCAGGATTTCGATTTTTTTTTTAACATTACATCGCTATAGCAGTAAATTGTTGATTGGAATTGGAATCACCTTTCTCTTCTTTATGAATGAAAGTTTTAAGTTAACAGACACTTGTAGTAGTAGTATTTATTTGTTTCATAGTTAATAGTAATTCCTTTTGCATTCCTCTTTTTAACATTGTGTGTTAAATTTTCCCCTTTTCACTATGAAAACCATCAGTATTTGGAGTTGTATAGGAGGTCCATTGAAGACCCCGCCGGATTTTGGTCTGATATTGCGTCGGATTTCTATTGGAATGAGAAATGGGGTCAACAAGTCTACTCAGAGAATCTAGACATCAGGAAAGGGGACATCAAAATCGAGGTATTCTCGTCCGTCCATCGATTATTAACCCACATTTGATCACCTCTCTCTTTCTCTTTGTTAATCTGATTTACTTCTCTCTCTCTCTCTATCTCTCTGTGTAATTTAATAAAATGTAATGTAATGTATTATCATCAGTGGTTCAAGGGTGGTATGACCAACATTTGCTACAACTGCCTGGATAGAAACATTGAGTCTGGAAGTGGTGATAAAATTGCAATTTATTGGGAAGGAAATGAGCCTGGTAATGATGCCGCTTTAACGTACAACCAAATTCTTGAGAAAGTTTGCCAGGTTTTGATGTTGCTCCTTCATAATCTGTCTCTCCCCATGCTTATGCATATATACACACATGCTTGTAGTCCAAATTCCAATGAATCTTGTTTCGCTTGTGGCCAATCCAGCTTGCAAATTACCTGAAAGATGTTGGTGTCAGAAAGGGTGATGCTGTTGTGATTTACTTACCCATGCTTTCGGAACTTCCAATAACAATGCTTGCATGTGCTCGCATTGGTGCTGTCCACTCCGTAGGCCTCAGAAGCATATATTCTACTTCCCTTGTAGTTCAGTTTGTCTCTCATTTTTTTTAAGATATCATTTCTATTTCTGTTTTTCAGGTTGTGTTTGCTGGTTTCTCTTCCGAATCTCTTGCCCAAAGGATCATGGATTGCAAACCGAAGGCTGTCATAACTTGCAATGCTGTTAAGAGAGGGTCTAAAATAATTAATCTTAAAGACATAGTTGATGCTGCTCTCACAGAATCATCCCAAAATGGGATCTCTGTAGGTGGGGAAACTGTCACCGCTTCATTTCTTGAATGCGATAATACCCCCCCCCCCCACCCCCCCCCCCAATATTTGATTCACCATCCCCTCCTTGTTAACATAATTTCATGTCTCGTGTGGGAACCATAAAATGATGAAGGCATGTTTGTGTATGAAGATTTCAGACTGATATTTAAAGTACTTAGCTATCCAACATACAGAAACTATGTTACGCATGAGCATGATTGCCTAATGATTCCCTTCTGTTTTTTGAAATAGTCCTTGTATTAAAGGAAAATAACTTGGGAGGAAATAATCTTAACCATAAGAATTCATTAATATAAACTCTCATTGGGCTGGAGGGAGCATGTTAGTGGTCCTGAAAGTCTGAAACTAGAGACCTAGTCTCTCTGGTTGTAGTTTGCTGTACACTTTAAGTTCAGTCTTCTGTATACAAGTTTTTTTTAACCTTTTGTTGTCTTTCTTGAGTAGGTACATGCTTGACCTATGAAAATGAGTCGGCCATGACGAAGGGAGCTACTAAATGGCAAGATAAAAGAGATATATGGTGGCAGGTGGGTAAATAACATGGTTTCTTTCTATGTTCTTAGTTTTATTGAAAATAAATACAAATAAAATTGAGGATGAAGTCCTTCTCTGCCCAAAACTCCTGAACCACATTAGCTTTTCAAAGGCAAAAGCAGTTTAGAATTTACAATTCATCTTCTGATATTTTTCTTTTCTGAGGGCATAGGATAGGGGTTTACTTTTTATAGTAATTGTAATTTATTTGTGCCATTACTTTATCGTAATGTGCATCTAGGTCATACACTTCCCGTGGCAACATCTACTGGTACTCCAGTTGACTAAAAAAATTTGCAATCAGTGATATCTTAAGCGAAGTGCAACCTTATCCTTTTGAAATTCACTTCCATATTATGTTCTAAGAATCTAAGATATTTAGATTGCGGTTTTGGATTTGATAGAATAGAACATGTAATGAAATTGGATTTGAATTAAATAGAATATGCAACGAAAAGTTTTGGTGGGAAAATTAGCATTGTGTCTGAGCGGGCGAAAGTTGGATATATCTAGCATATATTTTTGGTTTATCAAAGTGACATTTAAAAAACAAGGTATCATATTATATAGATATCTTATAAGTAGGCCATATAATAAGTAAGATGCTCGCTGCAAACTCCCTTAAACACCTGATTTGCTATGAATTTGTGTGGAGGATATAAAATTTTTATTTGAAAAAGGATTAGAAAGGTAGAGGACAAATTTGCCATCCAAAAGCTAGACAAACAATAGCTAAAGACGAATTGATGAATGGTGGCGCTCCAGTCCAGTTGAAGATCTAAAGGACAACCTTAAATGCAAACGTCCATAGTGATATCAAGAACACCATCCTGCCAGAGTGCAGGGAAAAGGGTAGCAATTGTCCCCGGAAAACCTCATATTTTTCTTCAACCAAATTCCTCAGGAAAATAACACAGGCTCATAGAGTCTGATATCTGATCCCTGTTAAAGTTGTGTTAATTCAAAAAGCAAGCTTTCAGTAGATGATAGGCAGATTCGATCCTTCCCTAGGATCCTGACCATGGGTAACCATGCTTTATTTAAACAATATAAAAACAATGGACCTTGCGAGGCCGCCAGTCTGCCCGCACATTACATGGATATGAGGAGATGAAACCCTTATGAGGCCTCCACACATGCAAAAAAAAAAAAAATATATTATTGTTAGAGTTGATTAAGGAAAGCCAATCTGGTAAAGGCAGTAGTAGGTGAAATTCCATGATGAATTCTTCATTAGAACCTCATAGTCTCTGGCTGAAGAGAAATGAAAGGAATTAAGAAGAGTAATTAGATTCAGAAACTTATCTGCTTTTCTATCAGATTTCTCAAAACTCAAGTTCCCAAGATAGCGAATTAACTATACACGATAGAGGCTGAGAACTCAAGAGCATCATAGGGAAACAAGAAACAACATAAACATGGGAGATGTGGACCAAAAACAAAGTCCCCAATCATGATTTTTCCCATAAACAAATAGTATAACCATCCTCAGCTCTGTAATGAATGAGTGGAGTAAAAGAGAATAATATGAGAGATGAATTTGCAAGGATGATGCATTAATTCATTGTGAAACCACATCCAATGCCATACTGGCTCCATAGCTAGAGAGTATTCAGGTTTATTGAACTGCCACAGACACTGTCACACTTTCTAGCTACTAGTTCCTCAAACCTAAACTCCCTTTAGTTAGAGGCCAGTTAACAGGGGCCGTGACCAATAAAATGGTCCATTTTTCCTTCTGACGCTAGATCACAAAATTTTCTTATGAAACTCTAGGCAGTTGACCCTCTCATCAACGAAAGCTGGTGTAGAAGGGTAATTAAGCAAGATAACGTAATATGAGATTTAACCAATTTGATGGATAATGTAATATCATTACTCATAAGTGTGGAGATTTTTTAGAGGATACTTGGATTGAGGCCTTGAGGGAGAGAAGATCAACAAACTAAGGGCAAGAGAGAGGCACAGGTGATCAAAATGCTCTACAAGGATGATGATTGGCTAATGCCTTTAAACCTTTGGGGTATTGAATGCTTTAAGCTAACTAACTTTCTTTAATGAGGGAACTTTGTTATATATAGTCCCTACGAGAGTTCTTCTGTTTAATGCATGACATCCTCACTAATGAGAGAAGTATTTTGTCATTAATGGGAAGGGACATCTTCGACCTCATTACCCTTGAGGAGGGGGCCCACTGATGGAGCCAATATAGGCTCAGTGGGGGCTTCAGCTCCCACTCAACTTTTCCAAATTATTTTTTCTTATGTATAGTACTAAAATAATATTTTATGAAAACTGTAAATTAATTATTTAAAAATTGTAATTAAAAGAAACTAACTTAAATTTAACAAAATCATGTGTCTCTCTTTCTTTCTTCCAACATTTACGCAGCAGTTCATTCTCTTCCTCTTTGGCTCTCTCAACATTCCCTATGCTTGGGAGTTTTAATTTGGAGAGAAAGGGAGAGAGTTTATCTTTAGTCTTGATTTGAGTGTTTTTTGAGGAGAGAAAAGGGAGAGAATTAATTAAAACTTTCTCTCCAAATCATTCTCTCCAATTTGGAGAGAATCGGAGAGAAGAGAGTTTTTTTTTGTTGAAAATCTATTGCATTGACTATTTTACCCTTAAAATATATAACAAATTTTTAAAAGATAATATTTTCTCTCCCTTTCCTTTCAACTCACAAACATAGAGGAGAGAGTAACATTCTCTCCCTTCTTAGACTTCCAAATAAAGGATAGAAAATAATTTTCCTTTCTCTCCTTTTCTCTTCCCTCCAATTAATACTTTCTCTAATTTTCTTCTCTCCTAAACTCCCAAACGCATGAAAGTTCTGATATCTCCTTTTAAATTTAATATGGCATAATAAAACCATTTATATAACCATCCTATGTAATGGAAATACCATTTTCAAATTTTCTAAGGTCAGATTCAATCTTTCATTTTTAATATTTTATTTCCTTTTTCAAATTTTCTAGGGTAAAATAATAAAGCTATCATGAAATGGTTTCAGAACATGAAAAGTCATCGGGGGTGATTGTAATTGTACTCCTGACAACAATATGAATCAAATATCCAAGTATATATATTTGCTATGTTTATTAATTCTTTTCTTTTATTATTTTATTGCTCCCACTCACAATAATTTCTGGCCATTCCCAGAGAGGGCATCTCCCTTTTCATTTATTAGGGAGGAATGGACTATAGAATATATGTGTTAGGGTTTACTCTATTGCACACGCACATAGGTGTAGGGGCTATTTTAGGAACTGATGCTATAGTTCTTTATCTATTGCAGAGAAGAAGGGGTGTCTGATGTGATGACCTACCATTTAGGTGAACTCAACTGTTCTTTTCGTGAAAATAAGTCTGCTGCTAGGCCCAGCTTTGCTTGATAGCTGTAGCCAGCTCCCTTTCAAATTTAGATGTTTCATTAGATTGGACAAAAAAGGTCCCCATTGTTAGAATTAGAAAGTAATGTTGGCAGGTCTAGGGTCCTATTTCATTGCTTGATTAGTTTATTGCAATAAATATTTCTGTTTTGATTAAAAAATCTCTTACCCTTATGGAAAAAAGAGTTGATTTTGACTCTTGTTCGTCATCACAAATTTCCAGGATGTTGTTCCCAAATATCCCAAGACGTGTACTGTGGAGTGGGTAGATGCGGAGGACCCGCTTTTTCTGCTCTATACTAGTGGGAGCACTGGAAAACCCAAGGTACAAAAGCCTCTGGCATAATCAAGTGGTTTTCTTTCTGGTTCTGCAAGTGTCTTAACAACTTGTTTCATTGATTTGGTAGGGTGTTCTGCACACAACAGGAGGATACATGATATACACTGCAACGACATTCAAGTATGCATTCGACTACAAGCCGTCGGACATATATTGGTAATCTTCGAATTTCGTAGATGTTGGTGTTTTCAGAGCTTCATAAGCTTCTTTGAGTACAAAGCTATTATGTTCCTTGTAATCTAATCAATGTTTCATTATTTTAGGTGTACAGCTGATTGTGGTTGGATCACTGGACACAGCTATGTTACTTATGGGCCTTTGCTAAATGGAGCGACGGTTGTACTTTATGAAGGGGTAACAAATTCTTAACTTCTGAAGGCTATTCGTGAAAATTGATGATTCATCTTATTGATAATTAAATTGATCCATAAGAACCTCTTAATTAATTGATATATGGTATTATTACCTTTGAGCAATAGATGACAGTAAAGCACAAACAAAATACAGTGCAACAAACTATATAAATAAATGTTTCTGTTTATATGAACTTCAAAGCTATGCGAAATGATTTTTGGTATAATGAGTGCGATCACTGCATTTGAGTTGAAGAATACATATAAAGCGTCTTATTCAGCATCATATAATTGCATTCCAAAGGATGTCACTTGAAGCTAAATGCTGATACGAAGGTGATATTAATGTTTGATTTATTGTCAAATTTCTTTTAAAACTGAAATCAGTAAGGAAAACTTTCAGCACAAGTATTTTTAAATTCTTAAGATGATCTATTGTAACAATGATTCTACTAATACATTGCTTTATTGAATGGGTAAGTTCCCTATTCAAAAAAGAAGGAAAAAGAAGATGGTATTTTTGGATGTTTGCATAGCTAGACCAAAAAAAAAAAGGTTTGAATAGGTGATAAATTTGCTCATGGGCCATAGGCCCATGGTCATTGCGGAAAAAATCATTTGTGGTGCATCCTACTAGCATCGAATTGAATAAATTCCAGTTAATCAAATAGATGATGTTTCATTTTAATCATTTGGATAACTTCCTTCAAATCCATTTGGGCAGTAGAGTTACTTTATGTTATTAGGTTGTGATGGATGTAATTTGGGTGGGTTGCTGGAAAGATTGGGTAGCTTTTTGTGGCCTGTTGTGTAGTGCATTGGCCTT
Source organism: Lonicera japonica (assembly GCA_021464415.1). Lineage (NCBI taxonomy): Eukaryota > Viridiplantae > Streptophyta > Magnoliopsida > Dipsacales > Caprifoliaceae > Lonicera > Lonicera japonica. The sequence goes on from CM038469.1 coordinate 62,684,563, forward strand.
CAGATTTAGGCTCTGTGTGTTGTTCGCTTTTTGTTTCTTTTAAAAATCGAAGTCTCATCCATTGCTCATGTATGTCTTGTAAAATTCTTTGATATTTTAACAGAAAGTTTCTATTATTACAGATAAAAAGCTTCTAGGAGCAGTGATGTGATTATAATTCTTTGCCAAAATATCTGATATGTCTTGCAGGCTCCAAATTATCCCGATGCTGGACGTTGCTGGGACATTGTTGACAAGTATAAGGTGTCATTATTCTACACTGCGCCAACACTGGTGCGGTCTCTCATGCGTGCTGGAGATCAGGCAATAAATCTATCTATCCTTGCAATTTGGTGTTTCAACTAATATAAAAAAACAGTGGTTACTGCTAAAAGGATATAATATACTGTCTGTAAAATAGTTTTGACAATTTCTCTATGATTTTATGCATCACGACAAGAGAACTCCTTGACTGGGTGGGCTCCAAATTCTCCGTTATTGTTAGGTGTTGATTAAACTTCATTTCAAATAAGTCATATGGTTTTGTTTAAGTCCAAGTGTATTCGGTGTTTTATCTTCACGCAATCAAGCCTCATGTTCATTCCAATCAAGCATCAAAGATACATCATTTTGTATCGTAGGTTCTTGCTTGTGGCATTTGCTTGTGCATTTCAATTTTCATAGTATCTATCAATTTCGTATCAATCTGGACATTTTCTCCCTTCCCATCACCAGAAAGGAAGAATGGTTCTTCTACAAGGAAGAGATACTCTGAGCTATTTTTTCGAAAATGGAACACTTATTTTGGGTGCTTTTGACTGATGCAGTATGTTACTCGTTATTCTCGCAAATCTTTAAGAGTCCTTGGAAGTGTAGGCGAGCCTATAAATCCTAGTGCATGGAGGTTCAGAGCTCTATTCACTCTGAATTTAAGCCATAAAAATATTTAAAAATCACATGATGTATTCTTATTCGTTGGCTTAACAGGTGGTTTTTCAATGTTGTTGGAGATTCGAGGTGCCCAATATCCGACACTTGGTGGCAAACAGAGACTGGTGGCTTCATGGTAGTTATGTTTTCTCTCTTTATTGTTGCTGTATCGTGCTTATGACTGCTGCAATTATTACATTGATCATTGGATTGTCATTGCTGCATATTGCAGATTACTCCTTTACCAGGTGCCTGGCCACAAAAACCTGGTTCAGCTACTTTCCCTTTCTTTGGGGTTCAGGTACATTCCGCAAACTAATTTTCCTGACAGACTTTCTTCCCCATTGTCATTTCATTTTGTCCTCTCTCTTATTCATTGCAAACTAATCTTCTTTTTGTATGAATGTAGCCTGTCATAGTGGATGAGAAGGGTAATGAGATAGAAGGCGAGTGCAGTGGATATTTATGTGTGAAGGGCTCATGGCCTGGAGCATTTCGAACTCTGTATGGGGATCATGAAAGATATGAAACTACATACTTTAAGCCTTTCCCTGGCTATTATTTTAGTGGTGATGGCTGCAGTAGGTAAATATTGTTTGATGTTTTATAAAGCCTTTCTTATAAAAAAAGTTGGTTGTTTTTAAATGACCATCGGTACGAATTAAATTTTAAAACCTTAATCTCTAGGTGCCCCAGATACTCTGTTTTGATTCACCAGCATGTTAAACTTTTGTTTCAGGGACAAGGATGGATATCACTGGCTCACTGGGAGAGTTGATGATGTTATTAATGTTAGGTAATGTTAGGTATCTTATGAAGTTTGATTATTGATAACTGGTGAAGACCATGATGCTTCTACAAAGGAGACGTATCAGTATTCAATGTTCTAAAATGACCTAGGCAGACCTAGAGCGCCTATTTGGTGCCTAGGTGGCTAGGCGCGGGATGGTCATGTTTTAAACTTTTTTAAAAGTTTATATATATATATATATACACTAGAATGCGAAAACTGTCATTAGGACCACTGTCCACAGCAAAATTCAAGCAAAGGTTCACATCAGTATGAAACTCTCAATTTATTTCATGCGACGGTAAAAAGGCTGGTGAAAAAAGGGGAAAAAACTCAAGACAAGGACATTAGGTTGAGGAAAGAAGGTAGAATGGTGAGTTCATAATTAGCCAAATTGATTACTTTCCCTTCTCCTCCTGTTCTTCTTGTGGCAACGGGCTAAGGTTTGCTGTGAATTGGAGGAGTGAAAGATGGGTTGCTTAAGATGGCTTGATAGGTTTTCTTCTGTTTTCTAGAATGGTATTTGTAACCAAGAAAGAATAGCCAGCTATTTAAACAAAGAAAAAGAAAAAAACTTGGTCTATCCACCTAGGCCTCTGCCCAGCTCACCTAGGCTCCCGTCCAGCCTGATTATGCAGCAGCTTAAATCCGCCTAATTCATTGACTGATTAATCAAACGCCTAGGCACTAATTGGTGTGCCTGGGCGGCCGTCTTTTAGAACACTGTTTGTATTGTATACGTATCAATACTGATACTCTCTACCATGGGAAACCAACTAAGCCCCAAGGATAGCGTTAGTGGCATGGACTTTTACTCAACCTAGAGGCCAAGAGCTTGAATCCTTTTAGGCCCATCTCCAATTTTGTGACCTGGTGCACGCGGATTGGAAGGTGTATAATAGCCTTGGGGATTAACAAAGTGCTCTGCATGGATACCACGAGTTATCTGGAAAAAGAAAACTACAGAATATCAACCATCACGTATATTTTGAATAGTCAGTTTCATGCATGCCCTAAAAAATGATACCCCATACAAAAAGGAATAAAGAATAGATTTGTTTATCCTCTAATTTCCCACACATATGTTTGACGAACTTGCAAATTTTGGCATACGTTAGCTGGAAATAGTTTATGAAGATCTCTTTGATTGTGATTCTTATTTTATTAGTGTATTAATTTCCTAAGCTTTGCAGTGGACACCGTATCGGCACAGCAGAAGTGGAATCTGCTTTGGTTTCTCATCCCCAGTGTGCTGAAGCTGCTGTTGTCGGTGTTGAGCACGAGGTAACTTTTGTGTATTAAGAGTGTTGCATGAAAAACAGTGAGAAAAGCATATTCAACATGTGTACTGGTGAAAGTATTATATGAATTTTGTATTATATGTTGTTTAGGTTAAAGGGCAGGGGATATATGCATTTGTTACTCTGGTGGAGGGTGTTCCATACAGTGATGAGCTCCAGAAAAGCCTTGTTCTTGCTGTGAGAAACCAGGTGCATTTCATTTTCCATGGAGTTTTTAAATTTGTGATATAATCCTTATTGCTGGAATGTAAATTAAACTACCATTGGGCTCTGTCTTTTTGTCCCGACTCTCCAAGGGATACTGCTTCTAAAATGACAGTCCATAACGCCTCCTCTAGATGTTATGCACTGTTTAGATATAGCATCTTCTTGCATTAGAGATGCATTGGTTTGGCTGCAAAGCTAAACCCTTTGAGCCATTTCCTGCATTGTGGTTCCCCTTTCTTGAAAGTTGAATGAATTAAATTTATAACAGGGTATTATTCATGCATAATATAACTTCAACAAGACTAAGAAACCTCCAACTTTTTTCTGCTTTCGTAAGGTAAATTTAACTCGGTTTCAATAAGATCGATTTAAGATGCCTTTCCTTGCCAAATATTAAATGCGAGTCTCAGAAAAGCAATAGAAGAATTTTTGGTGATAGATGCAGCTCTGTGGTAAAAGTGTGGAATCATAGTATATTTTTAGTTGGGCTATGGGCTAGAGCATTGAATGTTTTCAGTACTGTTGACCGTTTCTTGTTTTCACTGGACTGTCATAGCCTTTTTGTCTTGACTGTTGTTATTTTGCAATGGGTTTAGTAGCATTTGATGAACTGTAGGCATAGGGTACAATTCCAGTGGAAATCTCATTCACTGGCTTATACTTGCTCTGATTATATAATCTTTTTGAGTTTGAAATAAAATTTTCGTTTCTTATCAAAAAAAGAAAAAAAAGCAATGATAGTGACTATACACTGAGCAAATGATATGAACAACATTCTTATAATCGAAGACTAGACCTATTATGAAAGCAATTTGGCTTTGGCAAAGCACAGGACTGCTGCAAAACATATTGTCATACTGTCATATGCTCTCAGAGTCATGCATTTCTCTGGCAATAATCATATTTGATCTTGCAATAGAGCCACCCTCATGAAAAATCTTCTTATAGACCAATGCAGAAGTATAAAAGTGATTGAAGACAAACATAACATTGCTATTTGATGGACATAAAATATATATATATATACACACGCACACGCACGTAGATATTCAGTGGTTATTTTCCTTGGAACTGAGATATGAAGTTTGGTAAGCAACATATATAATGGTTTGCAGATTGGAGCATTTGCGGCTCCTGACAAAATCCATTGGGCACCCAGTCTACCAAAGACAAGAAGTGGAAAGATAATGAGGAGGATTCTCAGGAAAATTGCTTCTAGGCAGTTAGATGAGCTCGGCGACACAAGCACTCTAGCTGACCCAAATGTTGTTGATCAGCTTATTTCACTCTACGATTCCTAAAATTTAGAATGTCTCTTTTTTTTTTTAGTCCATTCTGAGAAGTTGCCCAGCAATACATACCATGATGAGTTAGCTAATTCAATTCCCAACTTTCACTTAAGAGCAAGAGAAATACAAAAACTATAGGTTTGCAGGTGAACGGAAGATTAAATGAATAAATGGCATGTGTTCCAAAACTTTCAGTTTCCACTTTGAAACTTTCACTGAATATTTATGTATCCATGCATGTAACATGTATTATTGTTATTATTGGTATGCTGTTTACATAATAAAGCATATGTTAATTTTGTCATGTTGGAATTGGTACATTTTGCATACCAAGTATTTAACCGGCAGCAAGCTCCGTTTAATACACATGTAATTTCATCTAAACATGGTTTCTTGATTGATCGATTTCTTCTTTCTCTCTCTCTCTCTCTATATATATATATATGCATATATTCATGATCTATGAATTTACTATTTGGAGCCTATGTGTTGCTTTCTTGGGGTACGAAGTAATCCCTTTTTTATAACGTAATTTTGCAATTCAACTAGATATTATCATGTCTTGTGTCTTGTACACTGTAATCCAATCCATCTTAGCACATTTATCAGGTGATCTTAGATATCAGCCATCCCAGCTCACCGCTGCATTCTGTTCAATTTTGAAGATAGAAGTTACAATAAGCTACAAGATGGTCTACCCTTGTTTGCCTTATATTTCTAGTTTTAACTATGAGCAGTGTTTTAAAAGGCTTTCGCGTTTACGCATCGATGCTCGCCTCAGGACACTTTTTCTAAAAACAAACTAAAGCTCATTAATAAGTACGTGATATACAAAAGGCTTATGCCTCTTTACGCTTTACTATTCCTTTTTGTACGCTTTGTACGCTTTTTGCGCATTTTACACCTTTTGGATACTTTTTTGCATTTTGGCTCTTTGATGCAACTTTTACATGTATATGTAGCTTTTTGTCTGTAAATTCATATTGGTTGCTGCTATATAGATATAAATTGATGATTATACTAATTCCCGCTATATGTATGAAACCTCAACTTAAAATTTCAACTTTTTGTTGTTATATGCACTCTTATTGCCATTAAAAAATATAAGCAAGAAAGATAAGACAAAGTCCTTAGATTTAATTATTTATCTATTTGCTTATTTGAATTTTATTTGATACTTCAAAAGATGATTATGTGATTGTTATTTTTAGTGTTAGACGTGTCTTTTAATTATTTATTGTTTTTTTTTTTAAATTTAAATATGTAATGCACGAACGGTTTGCGCATTAGCGCCTTACCTTTTGACAAGAAAACGCCTTGACTTGCGCTCTTGCCTTTTAAAACATTGAGTATGAGACTTTCACACCTCCTTAATTTGTTTCTGATTGTGCCTTGGGGCTTTTCTTGATAAACAAATGAAGGACGAGAAAGAAGAGGATAGAAACTTGAATGAATACGCAAAATTGAGAAGCCGCAGTAATTGGTGCGGTGAGTTTACAAGTTTTGGTTAATTTATGACAAAATTTTTAAAGATAAATTTTTTGAAATATTAAAAAATGGAGTTTGTTTGAAAAAAATTTCTGCAAATGAATTAGGGAATAATATTTTTGTAAATTAAGGACTTATATTTGACTAAATTTTAAAAGGAGTGCAAAGTTAAGTTTATTTTGTGGTAGATTTTTAAATTGTATTTTTTTATAGAATCGTGCAAAATTGAGTTTGCACACATCATATTTTTTAGCATATTATTATAAATAAGTGTTTAGTTGACAATGCTTTAGAATAATTTCAACAAATTACATATTTAAAACTCATTTATTAATAAAATATACATGATAATTTTTTCGAAGTTATGCAAAGTTAAATTGGTACTCTTTATTTTCTAAAACATTATTATGTATTTGGGTTTATTTGACAGTGTTTTAAAGTTTTATGAGTGAAATACAAGAATATACTTGTTAAAAATATAAACACATCATGCAAAACAAATTTATATTAAATATTTTGAATTATAAAGTTAAGTTTGAAGAAAATTCAATTTTGGTCAAATCTCTAATTTTAAAACACAATTAATAAATAGGCCCTTATTTTAAAAAAAATAATAAAAACTAGGCCCTTATTTTCAAAAAATATTATTCGCTAAATTTTTTGCGAAAAACATTATCACATAAAACTTTTTACCCCATTTCCAGTAAAATTTTAAAGTGGGATGAAAAAAATTAATTATGTTGGTCCATTTAAATTATGCTTTATATTTTTTTTATTTTTTTTGGAATTTTTTTTAATTGAAATTATGGTATAAGAAATTCTATATAATTTTTTTGGTACCAATATTATATTGGTTTAGTATTTCGCAACATATATGTTTTGCTGAAGAACGTGAATGTTGATGAGAAATTTTTTTTTCTTTGATTTGAGGGTTCATGTTTGTGGGGGCATAATTTTAATATTATCTTGTGAGGGTCGAATGGGCAAAACAAGGCCCATATATCGGGAAGAATAGAATGGGTTATGAATAAGACCCAACAATATGAAGGGCATTGCAGGGTATGTGCCGAATAAATAATAATAGCACACTGAGTAAAGGGTAGTCAAGCGCCGAGTAAGAAATAATCAAGTTAAGGTTTCGAGCATACAGATGGAGAGAAATGTCGATATGGGCATTCTAACAAATATGATAGTGACACCTGTGATAACATAGCATGATAAGTGTTCACTACAAAAACGAATAATGAGGCGACACGTGTAAAGTGTTAAAAGTTAGTTATAACAAATATGCTTCCCTTACATGGAAGGAACATGTTGAGATCACAAGAATCACGAGCTATACCCTTTATAGTCATTTTACTTATGACCTAATTAAACTTGGGGATTATGAAAGATACTTATAAATAGGAGATGAAAGCTTTATAGTAAGGGGATGAGTATTCTCTCTCTAAAAAAGCCACGAGAGCTTGAGGAATAAATCAATAAAAACCTTTGTTTTTATAACTGTAGATTGATTCAATTGCTATCTCTTACTAGTTTGGGCCAGATCTACTCTGGTTCGATTCGATACACAAACACACCACCTACAATATTCACGGAGTGTTCGGGCCAACTTTTACGCACATCGATTAATCTCCGTTTATGCAGGGTGCTAACTTTTGACCACTCAAAGATTTTGTACTTGAAAGTATTCGCCTCTAAAGTTAATAACCTATATGAGACTCTACTATTAAATTCTCCAAATTGGCCCTCAACCTTCCTTTTGCAGCAAGTTTGCCCTCATAAATTCAATGGTAACAGGTTTAGACCTTTAACTTTAACTATATTCAGTTTGACTGTTCAATTTTAATAGTTTCTATTTGGCCCTTCAAATTTATGTATTCCAAGATGGCCCTCAAACTTAAGTTATTTCCATCCAACCATCTAATTTTTAGTGCTCCAGTTTAGTCCACAAGCTTTGTTTTATTTCAATTTGGCCCTCTATTTCTACAAGACCCTCAAACTTTGTTTTTAACAATTTGGCCCTTGTCAGTCTTGAAGTGATTGTTCAACTCTTGGAGAAATATAATATACCCAACATGAGAGGACTTGTCGGTATAATAAGGATTTAGTTATTATTGTGTTTTTCTCATTTTAATAGGTATTTTGGATTATCAAAATTATGGTTGGACCCAAAATTTTAAATGAGAAGAGGCCAAATTTTATTTAGAGGGGGACAAATTTTATTTTTTTCCTAAAGTTACTAAAAACAATAACATCTTAAATTCAATACTTGATCATTTAGAAACCAAATCTTAGTATCAAATGCAACAGTTGCTAGATATAGAATTTGAACGTGATTCATAAAAAGTATGGTTTTAACCTTAACCAGCAAACTAATTTACCTTAGTGTTAAAATATCTCCTCAAATTATAAATTATAGTAGCACACATCACATGTGCAAATAAATTAATATCAAAAATAATTTCGAAAAAAAAAATTCGATTTTTCAGGGGGTACAACCCACATGGATCCAACCCTAATTGAAGGGGTATCAGGTTTATTTTATTTTAATTTGTTTCCCCTTGCTAGCTTTATTTCATATAAAAAAAAAATATAACATTAAATTTACTTGAATGTGTGAAGAATCTACTTGAATGTGTGTATATTAAATTTATCATACATTATGGGAATGGGAATAATAGAAATGAAACAACAATGTTTTAAGTAGACAAGTAAAGGAGTCTCCAGACTGCGAGCAAATAATCTTTTTACGGATGGAGATTTCACTTTAACATTCATTACACGCGCAGTCTCACAAGCGGATATAACTTATAAAACATAATCATCAGGATCAGGAGCATAGAGCCTTCTCCAATTGTTCCTGCAACTCCCCGCTCTTGTATGCCTCTGCAAAAATAACAAAATCATTTCAACTTGGAACACTTCCATCCAATGCAAATCCCCCTCTTTTGACATAATGACCAAGGCACAAAACTTCAACAAAAGAGGTCCAAAAAAGCAACAATTTAAAGACAAAGGAAAAACATGCAACGTTTTTACAGTACAATTTGGATGCTTGAGATACCGTACGTATATCATAAAAAATTTCTACAAAAAAAAATGGAGGACAACATCTACTAATAGAAAGTGAAGATAATATCACACAACACTCTATTTATTTTCCATTTTCTCCCACAAATCAGTTGCTTGAGATAATATAAGTAAATAAGTATATCAAAGGAAAAAAGAATAAATTGATTGAAGATGTTATGGTATCAGCAATATTGATAATATAGCAAAATGGTGCAGGCAACTATAATAATTAAAGATACAAAAGTGCAGGCATTGTTCAATCTGCTTGACGGGTCAAAAATACTTCACTTGTCCCTGCCAAGTTTCATTGTTTTTAACCTTACTTTTGTCTTGAAATTCATAGTGGGTAGTGATAGACTGGTAGTTACGAACAAGAATACCGACTCATTATCAGCTTATGACAGCAAATGATGACAACATATAACACAAAAAGGCAAATGCAGAAAAAAAACTTAAAATTCTTTAGAACAAAATTTTTCTTGTGGTGAGAAAGAATAAGAAAATAGTTGACGACATTAAAAAAGAGGAGGAGAGATATTAACTAACCTACAGTAATGTCACAACCTCCAAAGAACTCCCCGTCAATGTAAAGTTGAGGAAATGTTGGCCAGCTGGAATATTCCTTCAATCCCTGACGCAAAATCTCATTTTCTAGAATGTTTATTGTTTCAAAGGGTACAGCCAAGGACTTCAAGATCTGAACACAAGTGTTCGAAAACCCACATTGTGGGAAGTCCTTGGTCCCCTTCATGAAAAGAACAACCTTCTGTGATGTAACCACTTTATCCAAAGTGGTCTTCAGCTCAGGAGTTAATGCTGCATATCAACATATGAATCATTAATCTTATTACAACGCATGGTAGTAAGGAATAAGAATAATATAAAGGGTAAAATAAATGGGAAGGGCGTCTAGAAAAACAATCACATTCATCTCCATCAATACTTCAGAAGTTAAATGAGATATACAGGCCTATATAGGCCTGAAATATTTTATGTAACGACCTGACCTCCTCCCTAACTAGATATTGTCCGCTTTGGCACTCGGGCACCTGCTCGGGACAACCCCCAACCAGCCAGGCCCCTCCACAGCTCATCAGTTTTGTCCTTGGAAGGTGCACAACCAATCCCCAAACGTGTCTTACCAGTAAATACCACAGGTCATGTACATATAACACTTCAAGTTTCCTCCTCCTTCCATGTGGGATCTTACATTTCAAGTTTTTAACACCATGTCTGTTTGGTTGGCTTATCTTAGCACTACAAACCTTGGAAACAATTAACCCACATTCGAGTCATCTCAACTACAAATAGATGAGACACATGTACCTCTTGAATTCAATTTTTCCTCAAATAGAATAAATTCTATTGATAATAAGTATAATATACAAAGACATTGATAGAAGATAGAAGATAGAACAAGACCCCCAATGAAAGATACCAGCATCAAAATTGCATGATAATAAGAAATAAAAAATGAACAGAAATTACTTGAACTCTACAACAGGGCAACAGAAACTACTTGGAATGATCATGTAATATACTTTCAACCCTAGCTTGATTTAATAGATGTACTTGCTCGCGGTCCTGGTGACCTCTGGAAGGCCAAGGTCACATAAGAATCTTAAAGCAATTTTTGAGGCCTCTCCAATATGTTATGATCCTCCCATGAATTAAGGGCACTTCACAAATAGTGTGAAGAACGTTGGATTGTTCTCAAGTTGTAACATAAAATAACTAAGTTTTGTCCGGCCATGTCATAAAACAAACCCCTCTACAATCACAAATACAACATGTGATGTCCTTAGGAGAATTGTAGGGTATTAAGGGTATCACCATCATTAATATTCATTCAAAATATGGTTAACTAGGATGTCTGCATCAGATATCCATGGTCCAGTCTCTAGATGTGTGATGCCAATTCCCCGCCCAAATGAACTTACAACATTTCCCGCTTTGGCAATCTTTATCACCCATTTTACTGTTTATTAATCAAACTCCTTTGCACCACAGTAATTAGTATCCATTTCCCGAGCATTGTTACATAAGATTTTCCTTTTTTTGGTGGTAGGTATTGGGCTCTCAAAAATAACTTCTTCCTTTCTAAAACTCTTTGGGGATGGCGTGGAATGCAGATTCCTTTTTTTCTTTCTACTAATTCAAACTATAATGGGTTCTCAATGAAAAATCCCCTTTATTGACTCAAACAAACAAAAAAACAAAACAACTCATCCGTAATTCAGAAATAAATGACCATCTACAACTAGGATTAATTAGGAAGCGATGAATCACGGCAGAAAGAAAACAGATAAAAGAGAAAAGAAATTCGTAGGTAGGTAGGTTAGGGTTTGTTTACCAGAGAAGCATCGAAAGGAGGAGGAGGAGCCAATCCTTCTGTTTGTCGGGATGAATCCGAATCCGGATCTGGTTATAGTAGTAGTAATATCACTTCCACTACCACTACCACCATCACCAACAATCATCAATCGGCGGCCAAGAAAGAAACTTGACCTTGGACTTGGACAGCGTAGTACAGAAGCAGAAGCAACAATACTACTACTATATGACTAGTACTAATAAGGAGTACGTCGGAGGAGAAGGAGAAGGGAGTCTCCTTGTTCAGCCCAAACGGCCGTTGTACCGCCGCTGCCGCCGTGGTAACACAAGACATGTCCGAACTTTTCCGTCACTCTGTTTTCGACTCTACTACTTTGCCCAACACTAATTTTCCTTTTTTTCAAGGGATTAGATTTCTCGTCATTTTCCCAAACTCAAAACATGTGGCAATGCGGGCCGTGCGCATCATTTTTTATGCCTAAAACAAGCAGATGTGGACTTTCTTTTTCTTTTTTTTCCTTCTCTTTTATCCTTTATCTAAATTAATAATAAATTCATCTCCCTCGTTAATTTAAATTTTATATTTTTTTATGGTGCAAATGTATTGTATTTGAGCCAATAATTCTTAATAAATTTTAATTTAAATTAAACCTATGTAGCTTACTATTCAACATCCGCACGAACATCTACTTTTTGTCCACACATCGTGTTTATGGTTGATATTGACAAAAAATAGATGGAAGGATGACATTGTATAACTTCTGCGGATCTTACTGTAATCGATTTGTTTGAAAATATGCGTACCCATATTTTTCCACCACGACGTGCATTTCGAATGAACATCTTTGAGTAAGGAATCCCCATTTGAATGATTCACGGTCAATATCATTATTCATACTGAAACTTACAAAGTCTTCCTTTTGAAGATCCAAGAAATTCCAAGCTGATACTAACAAAAATTTAAACATCAGGATTAAAGTTGTAACGTACCCAAACTTCGAGGTCATTTGTTTATTTTAGATCTACGTTAGCTAGCCAAGTAAGCTTCTGTTAAGAATTTTCAAGTGAAAAGAATAGAAAGTTGGCATTGCATAATTAAACATATTTCAAAGATGACATTGTTAAAATTAAAATATCAAGATTAAAATTACAACGAACCCTAAATTTCAAGGTCAAATTTGTCGGTTGTCCTTAAATCGCTTAATTGCTCAACTTGGCCTTTAACTCCTTATTCAAAGCTCTACTTGAATTACTCGCTTTGTACTAAAACGGCTTGCATGACTCTAATTAATTTCAATGTTAGCCTCTTTTGTGATTCTCCACAATTCAATGAAAGGATTTCGAAATTTTAGATGTTTAAGGTGATGAAAATTTAATTTAGAGTAGAATTGATATAAACCCTTAACCACTAGATTTCTATCGTAGAAACACGTGCCTCTCTTTAAAGCGTGTATAATAGGCATGGTAAAAATGCGGCCTTTGAAATAGATTTTGATTCAAAATAATTCTTGGCCAGCGGCAGCCATGAACCGCGAGCAGGAATTAATCGAGGTGCGCGAAAGCTGGTCCAGACATCTCGTGGAGAACATAAAAAAAAAGAAATAGATTCTGAATCAAAAAGTCTTCAATTTGATACAAACAAATCCACCACTTAGAACTTTGAATCAAGCCACCTATACCAAACTTGCCTCACCCGAAATACGTCTAAGATTAATATTTGGCTTTCGGTAGCTTGCACAGAGATGTTGCTTCTTTTTCTTTTCTTCAATATGGGCACAAAATACAACCGAAAATATGATTTTATCATCGGAATAAAGTTAAAATGAATATTCTTTATATACTAGACTTTACATACATGACTAACGTGAAATTATTGTATGTGAGCCAACTATTCTCAATATGAGTAAAGTTGCAACCCCTTCAGCTCCTTGAACAACCCTATTTATAATCCTTAATAATTATAATCAACCTTTATTTTAATTTGCAAAAAAAAAAAAAGAAAAATGAAAAAAAATACTTTGCAAATACCCAATTCATATGATAACTTTTCTAAAATAAATGATTATCATTTAAAAATGTTGATCATCTCGGTGTGACGAACAATTTTTTCATTACAAGAATTGCCACAATCAATTTATTACACTGCTATAAAAAGTCCATTATACTGTTACATTCAGTTTATCTCAATGTTACAACAAATTCATAGTATAATTACAATTAATTCATAGACAACATATATACTAAAACAAACAATTCACACTGATTAATGCTACAATAGTTGTTTTATATATACAGTAACTAATAATAATAATAATAATAATAATAATAATAATAATAATAATAATAATAATAATACTCTGTTAAAAATAGGTGTGAGAAAAGCTGTTTAGAGATATTTCAAAAGATTATTAGAAATTTCTTGTGCAAAAGTTTTTGGGCGCGGATATATGGTGTAAAGCACCAAACTGTGTTAACGAAACGTTAGATGGGGTTGTTAAATCTCTCTAAACTCAAACTCTATTATATTTCAGGCATTTAATTTGTCGTGTAAATATATTCTTATATTTAAAAGATGGTATTAAATCCTATTATTTGCAATAAACCCTATTTAACTCCCGTTGATTCTCTTCAGGCATTGAAATTTTAGATAATCAACGCACCTAAATTTAGACCGAATATTTTAATAAAATTTGATTGAGTTAATCTACTCAGTATGAAGATTAACTCCACCAACTAGGAGAAAAAAAAATTATCCATTTACACCTCAAAAAAGGAGGTATTGCTTTTTAAAAGAGATGACCATCCAACTTTTTAATAAAATTTGAAAGAAGGGAATGTTGAGTTGTGTTTTTCCAAACCAAAAGTGGATAAATGTTCAGGAGTGCACGGAACACGAGCTGTTCTGTTTGATTTGCACATTCCGAAATCATACAACCAAACAACTACCTAGCCACCTACAACTTTGATGGAATTCTTATCAATGTATTGAGAGAGGACGGGAGGGAGGGAAGAAGGGTTGGATTCACCGATGCAAAACAAAAAAGCCATTACCTCCCGGCTAGCCACAACTTCGATCGAATTCTTGCAAGTAATTTAAGCCTTTTCAAATATATCAATGATCAATTTATTGTCATCCTTTCTTTCTTTGTTGTACAGAGTATTGTTGTTTTTTACCAAGTAGAGCTCTCAGTCTCAATCACTTCGCTACTTTTCCTTGTCTTACATGCTCTCTCCGTACCACACATTCCAGCACCTTAGCCGAAGATCCCTCGAAATATTCAAAAAAATAAAAGGAACAAAATAACCAAAGGCTAAAACATTTCTGCGTATGAAAAAAATAAAATTAATAATAATTAACTACAGAACAATGCTAGTACAAAATTGGTGAGACTAGAAGAAAGGACTACATTCCCCAACTTCACAAGAAGGTGGAGAGAGAGAGAGATGCATCACCACCACCCAAGACTGACTTTAGCTCTGGAATCACACCTTACCAATCGATGAATCAATCAAGCCAGGTTAGGAATATTGCGGTGGGTGTCGGCGAATTCTCGAACTAGACGCTTTAGACATCTTCCACCTTTCCCTTGCATATGCCCGAAATTATTGTTCTTTCCTCCACCACTATTTCTTCTGCTCTCAAGATAATCCATAGCTGCATCACCAAGGGCCTTCAGCCATAATGGCACTAAAGATTCTGCTTCTCCCTGTTTCAGGTACTCAGCTGGTAGAGTCTGCACCTGTTGGTGGTAATAATAACTCAAGCAGTCAACTATAAAAGCAGCAGATATCTTCTCATTTTTAATCTTTACCCCAATTTTCCCAACTTTCTGGCAATTGTATTAAGTAATTTTGACATTCTTAAGAAAATATTATCTCATTTAATTACAAGAAAAAGAAAACATAATATCTTTCATTGGTCTGAATAAATAAGTTTCAGGAAAGCAGAAGAAATAAGCATTAGTAGTAGCTTTTGCTAGAAAGTCATAAAAACATAATGGGGAGACCTATCCACTCATGATCATGTGTGCCTTTTAATTTTAGAAGTATGTTTGCTATGTTTCAACGTATTGTATCAGGGCTCCATTTATTTTTTAATTTTTTTGTAATATCTTTAATGTTTGAACTAATCTTGACAAGTGCAAGTAAAAAGTTATCCTGAAATAAGTATGTCAACATATAATTCATCTTAGTAGTTTCCTTTCCCTTGGGGAAAATGTTTAGGGATGGTTCAAACTCAACAAACAAATTAATTTGCTAGGACACCCTGACACAATTTTTTCAGGTACCTAGGGTCTGAGCCTTTGGGCGATTTTGTGTTAGAGGGAGGCTTATCTCATTGCCAAAAATTATAATCGGCAACACAAATTTTAGTTCTGATGGTTTGAAAACCTGGATCTTTGAACTCAGATCTTAAACACATGACCAATGTCATCTTGGTTTGGGGCATCTGCTGGCAGTAATGAGCATCAGCATTGATTGATTCAGTCAGTCTTGTCTGAGCCATCTGATGCGTTCAATCATGTGGCACTTGGCCAATTCTGAACTCGCTATACTGTAGGTAAGATTATGAGTCGTCACTACAAGAATTTGAATTTTTTTTTGCTAAATGCTAACCACTATAAAGGAATTTGAATCCTAAATTCAGTACTTCTCTGCTGAATATTAATACACTTTTACATTCTTAACATAACATACACAGTATAAGCAATAAAATAATATTGACTCATTAATAACACCACGTATTTATACATTTTAAAAATAATAATTAATCCACTTAATCTAATATATATACATGTATAACTATTTTTTTAGTACTTGGCCCTTTTGAGAGTGCTACATTTGAAAACATTATGTTATATCAATTATTTTTTATAATTATTTTATGTATGTATATATGTTATATAGCGAGGGAAAGAATTTTTTTTTGTGGGTGGGGTGCCCCAGCTTGTATTGATACAACACTTAAACTAAATCTTGATGTTGGGGCCAGGGTTTCATGGTACTTCATCTTCAACCTTAATCATCTTCTTTTGGGGCTTTGAGGGACTAGTAGTGTGGGGCATTCTTGATTGATCCTTGTAGATTCATCACCACACATCAAGATTTAGTTAGGGTTTGGCCCAAACTCCACCATTTTCACACATTCCTTGCTTGGATTTGGAAACTCTTGGATTTGGCCATATTCCAGCCACTTTTCTCCATCATCAATCATCTCAACTAAATTAATCTAGCTCTATTGAGGTGGGAACATTACTACTCAAAATCTATTTTTCACCATTATGTGTTGCATCTAAGGATTATGTTAAAATTGAACTTATAATGGCCAAAACCCTAGAATTGGTTGTATGCATTGGGGTCGGGTGATTAATACATGTTCTTTACACTTGATATGGGTTTCATATTACTTTGATTTCATGGTCAATTGGTCATTATTTCATGATCAATTGGTTATTTCCCCTTGCATGTACTTGGTTTCATGATTTGTTCAAAAACCCTCCAAACTGAAATTAGTACTGACAGATTTCTATAAAGTATAACCAACACCATATGAACTATATGGATGAATTGATTGGTGGGTTTTTGAAATGTGCAAGTAAGAAGTTATCTTGGTGAATTTGAATCGTAACTTCTTACTTGCACTGTTTTGGTGTCTATGTTCATTTGGATGGATTTGGTTATTGTTTTACATATTCGGTTTTACATATGACATTTCCTTGGGAGAGTATCATAGGGCATGCGTGCATTACATGGCTTTGCTTTTACTTTTGGATTGGTACCTTCTATATATATATATATAGCATATATGTATAAACATACAATTATGGTTTACTTGTTCTACTTTTTGCATATATCATTTTTGGTGTGCCTTCCTAGTTGTATTTTTATATACAAAAACCCTATAGTTCCGATTGAGCTTGTTTGGCTCACTCCCGTTTTTCCTTAACCAATTTTGCAGGCATATTCTCAGGTTGGTGCTTGGCTTGAAGTTCTAGATACCTCTAATTACCATGGACATCACCTTAGTCTTCCACAGTGGAATGACTTCATCTCTAGATTTCTTATTGTAACTTGGCAAATTGTATACCTTTATTATCCATTAATATAAAAACTAAGGTTTGTACTTTGATGTATTTGAGGTCCTTAAAGAGGATTTTGAAATCAGATTGTATAATTATAGCTACTGAATTGGTTTATGGAAAATATTTGGGCACTTAAATGATGTGTGAATACAAAGTTGATGGTTGTATTTGAATGGATGGGTTTTCATACAAACATGGTGCTACTAAACTTATGAGATTCATTTTACCTGTGCCCTTTCTAGATGAGTAATACTTACATAAAATGGTAATAATTAATTGTAATTTGCATTATCACCCTCATTTGGCATTACGGCATACCGGTTCTGGAGGTGGTTTGCCTCCCGATGGAATCAGGGCATCACATGAGGTCCCAAATCCAAATCTCACCCTCAAATCCCAAAATAAAACGCACCCTAAAGGAATATATAACTATAAATCAAGTCTAATAGATATCTAATTCCTATATAAAGCATAAATTTCACAAAAACTAGTTTTTGTGCACATGCGTTGCACATGGTTTTAGTGTTTGACAAATGTCATTAAATCTATTAATGAATATATATATATAGTAAGAATAGAATAATTAGTGTGAAATAAAAATAATAACAAATAAACAAAAACATAGTATCAAGTGTAAAATTCAATTAATATCTATAAGAAAATCATATAATCAGTCAACTATAGAAAAGTATTGTAGATACATGATAAGAATTTGTCATGTTGAAATTTATCACTACATAGGTGGCTACGCAAACTCTTGATTAGATATATAAGAAATTAATATATTTTTAATAAGTTTTTAAAATTGGTAGATAGTCAATTCTATTAAATGTATGTGGATTATTATGCACAGTTCCAAACAATAATATAATACTGTAATAGCCAAAAAAAATGTGACAAGAAGAAGAGAGAATAATTTTGCGTACACAAAATTAGTAGTAGATGAAAATTTGGAAACCTATACTATGAAATTTTGTTGCACTAAAATAATGTGTACTAAAAGCACAAAGTTAAAATATATATGACTAGTTCCTTAAAATTTATCAAGAGTGCCTTATTTGTACACATTGGGTAAAAAGTGGGTATAAAAGAGGATAAATGAAAAAAGTGGAAGGGTTATACGTGGCATCAATTGGGGGAGTTTAAAAGGACAAGTGTCAAAAAAGGATGAAAGCTAGCATGTGAAGGGTCATTTAAATGATTACCAATGCTCAGATTTTTACTATATAAGGGACAAGCTTGGACCATAAATTCCACACAAAAGGAACCATAGCTCATAACAAGGAGACTACGGAAATACTTTAAAGAGGTCAAAAGAGGCATAGGGACAAAGCACCAGAAGCCATCAATAAGATAGAAGCTAAAGACTAACATCAAAAAGAAAGGGATAGCAGAATCCGGCAAAATTTAGGTAAAGCTTGCTAGACAATGTTGTAAGAAATATAAAAGGAGGTGAAGGGAAAACTCTTTGACAAGGTAGGCGGCAAAAAGCCGCCGAGGGAATAGGTAGAACCCAAAAACCCTAGGTGAGAATCAAATTGCTTTGATACTAAGTTGAAAAACATAATTAGGGTTTCGGCATACTCAATACGAGAGCTGGAGCCGTATATTTATATACATAAATTAGGGTTACAATGAATAACCAAACATAAATAAAAGACAAAAAAGGACACAACCAAATCCTAATTTGTCTCGAATCTAAAGGATCCCTTGTATATATATTTATTTATTTTTACAACCATGGGTATCGGGGCCCCACCCCCACTCATCCCACAAGGCTCTAGTTGTTCAACTGAGAGACGGCCCCAGTGGCCAAAGAAAGGTTTCACGCAGTGGGGAGTTGAACCTGAGATCATGTGCCTACTCAAATAGTCCCAAGTTTGCCCTTATATTATGAGATGTACAAAAGTTACCCATTATAACTTAATACAACTAAAATAATAAAAATAATTATGATTTCCAACATCATGAACGTAGTATTCTCCAAACAAATCGGGAAAACCATATAAGTTTACAATGACGACATGCTCATCACAAGCCTATAATTAAAAATAAAAGAAATGATCACAACTCAATTCATCCAATTACCCCATGCCAACATTTCAGTTGGCGTACCAAACTATCAATGCCTAGTTAATTGTCTCATCTCTTGACCAACACTATAAAAGACCCAACATTTGGTTTGAGCATTAAGAGTTTGTTTTGCATGCTCCGCAGATATCTACATTCAAAAGGGGCTGAGAATCGTGTCATGGCCTAGGGAATATCTAAGCTCCGTGGGGTTGTCTATTTTAATCAAATCGACTTTTACTGTGGCAGACATGTCAATATAAGTTTCTGACATGTCCTAATGCTATGCTTTCTTCTGCTACATTCTTCATAAAAGATCAAAGCAATAGAGGTTAACACCTCTACTTTAGCAGTGAGAAAGTTCCGCCGGGCATTATAATCCCGTCTTTTGTTCCATGTTAATATCAGATTGTAGAGACATTTACCAAATCAGGCGAGACATTTCTCATTTAAGTTTATATGGTCATGCTTACTTGATTGATATCTTCACTCTAGCTTCAGGAGAGTTTTAGCTATTAGGGTCTCTGGGTTTACAAACCAGTTTTTCTAAAATTTGCTTTTGGCTCATGCTTACTATAATTTCTTCCTAAAATTGAAGTCTAGTTTTGCCCATAAATATGCATAGTTGGCACTCCATTGAGACAGGCCAAAGATATCACTCTTACTAGGTTGCTGTTAAAATGGAAAGAACATGCAATTTTTACTGAAAAAAAGAGAAAGAAAAATGTAATAGCGAGAACTAGTAATAAAAAATAAAAATAAAAACGGAGGGAGGGAGGGAGGGAGAGCACTGACCGCAGAGTTTAGCCATCTGTGTAAAGACTCCCAACAAAGAATAGTTTTCCATATTGTTCTCTCACTTAAATTACAAACTGCAGCCAATTGTTGCAAGATCGTAGCAGACTTGTGAACCTGCAAGAGGAGAGAGAATAAAAAAAATCTTAGATATATTTTATAGGAAGATACTGGGGAAATCAGCAAGGTATACAGATGTGAGAAGTTTAACTGATCTACTGTATTTCAAAAAGGATTGATGACGGTCCATGTAGTTATATACATGGGTTAAATCGCATATTATTGGTCAACCAAGAAAAACATCAAACCACGTTAAAGTGGATAACAATAAAGGAGAAATGGTTCTCAATGACTTGTAAACTTGAATTTTAGAAGCAAAGGAAACAAAAATGTGAGGGCAAAGATTGTCTTTAACTAGAAAAATATGGAATTCTATAGGAACACAGACATTTGGAACAGTTCACAACTTGCATGAATGTTGGCCTAAGCGGCACCAATAATTTTCTCAAAAGGGTGAGAAAATAAAGCAGCTATCCATCTTCTTTCACACACACAAAAAAGCAAAAAGTGGCAAAAGACATGATTGACCCTGTGGGGGAAGGCAATGGTCCAAGCGGTCAAACCAGAGAGCATGAATACCAACTAATGGACTAGGAAGGTATTACTCATGCAGCTTGTTTTTACTGTTTCAAAGGGCGTGTAATGTAAATAACTCTATTATAAGAATGGTCCTCCAATAAATGAAGCATGGAAAGCCCCAGAGAATCCTCTAACATACTATGATGACCTCATATCAGTCTTGTTATATCTCAGGCATGACACTCCTTTTCTTTATTTTTTAAAGTATTTATATAGATCCTAATTAACAATCTTTTAGGATCCGGCCCCTAAGAAGAAAGTTTTAAAGGATGCGGTCCCTGTAGTACTGCCTCACAGTATTTGTCTAACACAATATTTGTCCCACTATCTGCCTCTAGCGAGGACTCAATTTCATAGTATCTGTCTCGGGTTACAAACTGTCTACATGACAACATCCTTTAAAAAAGAATTTGCGGACAGCATCCAAAAAATGTTCGAACGCAACAACCCGACCCTAATTTTTTCTTAAAAATAAAGGAGAATATTTTCTAATTAATGCATGCATAGAAAGAGAGATTATCAATTTGGTAGAGTAGTCGACTTTGCGAAAAAGAGTTCATAAAATGCTCTCCTAAAGTCAGATAAAAGCCAGAACAAAACTCATTGGTCTAACTACTATATACCATACACACAAAAGCAAGTAAGAGTACAATTTCACAAGCACAGGGAATCTGACAATATTGTATGATAGTTATTTCTAGAGATACCAAGTTTAGACCTTTGTGGCATTACAACCCAAAGGTCAAGCACCGCCACTCAATCAATAAAAAAGGGTCATGTCTTGTTTACCGCCTTCAGTTTTTGACCACTAGAGGGGGGTAAGGCATGCCTACAATTTCTCTCTCTCTCTCTCTGGTTTGACTATCTATAGTTTATTTCTATCCACATCTCTCCTTTTTCCTCAGTTTCAAAGTATGGCACAACCACTAGACTACCTCTCAATGCACGTGCAGAAGAATCTTCATCAAAGCCCCTAATCTTTGCCGCTCTACTTGTCTTACGTGGTTCTCACTCTCTAACTCTAAATCCATTATTTTTGGTTTGCTGTCAGGCCACTTCAATTCACTCTCTCTAACAGACCTGTCTTCTTAAAACAATGAATTACCACCTCTCTTCCCTCATATGTATATATAGATGCATCTGTATTGTCATGGTCTACCATGGAACCTACAAACATATAGTTGCCTCTACGTCGTCTTCATTTTTTCTTCTCAATCTCTTACTTCTTGCTAGCCGTGTGTCACAACTTCCACAATTCAACTAGACATTTTTTTGATAAGAAACAAGATTTCATTAATAAATCAAAAAAGTACAAACTGAGAGGGGACAATAAGTCTGCCAAAAATCATATAACACAAGAACAAGAAAAATAAAAAGCCAAAAACCGCACCCAACAACACACCCCTAGAACAGATTATACAATGGAACACTTCTCAAAAAATCCAAGCTCCCCAAGTGTTCTTGATGTCTTCACTCTATAGTTTTTCAAAGGCTTGGTGTTGGAAGCCCACAACGAAGCCATGAATTTGACTCTTTCAGACAGCCACTCCTTTTCTTCTTCTTCCTTTCCTTCGAAAATTCTACAATTCCTCTCCATCCATAATAACCAGAAGGAAGCAACTTTGACACATCTCCATAACTCCCTGCTCTTAGATTTGTCTCTGTATGATTTTGAAGAGAAGAAGGCTCACACCATTTTCGGGAATGGCCAAACTAAACCCAAATTCTGCACAAATTTTGTTCCATATGAAGTATGAGTAAGGGCAGTGTAACAACAAATGATTCAAAGATTCTTTGCATCACTCTTACAAAGTACACACCAAGATGGGGAGAGACAATCATTCGGTCTTCTCTTTTGCAACAGATCATAAGTATTAACCCTCCTATGAGCAACTAACCAAGAGAACACCTTCACTTTTATGGGAATACCAGCTGCCCAAATGACTTTTGAAGGTGCAAAATGTGGATGCGATGGAGAATCGATAAGAGATTTGAAAAAAGAGCAAGAAAAACCCTCCTTTCAACAACCATCTCCTATAATCTACACTCAAATGATGTTGTTATAATGCTCTAAAATTGATTTTAGGACAACTACAATCTGTTCTGTTTTCTCCACTAGAAACCTTACACAAAGTTCCTTCCTCTCGTGGCTGTCTATTGTCTTTCGTAGAACCCTATGTGCCAAGTGTCCTGCCTTGGGTTTTGTACAGCTGAGATTGGTAAAGGGACAGTCATGGGAGTGCCCAACATAATGAAAGGTCTGGATTTAGTTACACAAAATTACTTGAAGCCATAGAAGGAGAAAATTACTTGAAGCCATAGAAGGAGAAAGTATAGAAACCTAAAATCCTTAATTATTTAGGCATGTTCATGTCAATGTAATGCGAATTCAGTGGCAGATGGAAGGGGGCCCCGGGTCCCCCCAAGATATTTCAAATCTCCATTAGTATTAGTATTAGTATTTTTTTTTTATAAATATAGTTGTTGGCACTCTTTAAATAAAATTATGCATTTTTTATTTTGTCCACAATATCTGAGTTGTGCCAAGTGTTGATGAAAACAAGAAAAGCTATAATTTATCCTCTTGTTGATAAATTGATTCATCTTGTACGAACTCTTCCAGTTTCAACGGCAACGACAGAGTGTGCTTTTTCAGCCATGAGCATTGTTAAGACTATGTTATGCAACAAGATGGAAGATGATTATCTTACAAATTACTTGATCACATATATTGAGAAAGAAATTTCTCGGTGCTTCGACATTGATACAATCATAAATGAATTTTGTGCGATGAAGAATCGTCGAGCGCAACTGATGATGCCTAAGTTTAGTAGTTAAATCAAGATTGTCTAGTTACTTTTGTACTTACTGTAGATTCATGCGAAACGCATGCCTTTTGTACTGCAAAAATATATGTAAAGAACTTCTTAATTAAAATATATTTTTTTGAAACTTCTTGTCATATTTTTTATGTTGTATTTTGGCCCCCCCGTATTCCAAATCCTGGATCCGCCACTGTGCGAATCGGCTATTATGGATGCGAATGACAACATTAATTAGTAGAATCAACACATGCAAAATCCATAGAGCTTTGATAGATTGGTATGATAAAAAGAAAGAAGGTTCTCCTCATTGCTCCCATTGAATATTCTTTCAGAAAGCTATTATGCAATCTTCTACTTACCCTTGACATTGCTGAAACACCAAGTAAAGCATACACCAGATTTGATACAAGTCCCTCCCCGCTATGAGATACGACCTGAATCACCATGGCACCACTTGATCCTTCAGAGATACAAGTGACAGATTCCAACAAAGAAGTTAAACCGACCTCCAAGAAACCTAAAAGGCTCAACAAAAATTTTGAAAGTCAATATGCATCATCAAGATATAGATGAGATCAAACCAAAAATACCACTGATGGGACTAATATCAACAAAAATGCAAACGGAATGATAAACAAGATTTAGGCATGCATGTTTTCAAGCACAAATGCACTTAAGACTTAAAGGACGCACAATTTTATCAAAGGAGCATCATAGTATGGCGCAAATTGATTCCGGTTTTAACACGTCTTTCAATTTGAGAGAGTGTTGGATATTTAGGTATTATTATATTTTTTCTGTCATTAGGTGATTGAATCTTGATAGTCATGGGATTTGAGTTCTTGTCCCACATCGAAAATTTCATCGTTATGTAGCAAATGTTATGTTTATTGAGGAAGCAAAAAAATCCATTAGAAAATTCTTCTGCGAACATTACATTCCATACACCCCACAAAGGAATCAGGACTCTTAATTTGGGTCGGAAGGAGTATTAAAACGATCAATTAACCTAGTTTATAATTTCAGATACATCAATACAAAAATTTAGATGAAATATCCAAACGGGGCATAATATGGAACTGAACTAAGATATGTAGTAAAGACAACTCCAATTTTTGGGGGAGGCCAACTGGAGCCTTGCGTCTGAATGATCACTAATGCTACTATTTGGCATTGCTAAGAAAAAGAAAGTGAGATTAATGCACTAAGCTCACATGACATATATGACATTGCTGCAAGTGCTGCTCCACGATGCATAGCGGTACAACATATTGCTGCCTTCTGAAAGGATACTTCAAGAAGGGAACCAGAGGAAGCTAATACTTCCTGAAATACATCACATAGCTGGTCACAAGAGAGGGAGGGAGGGAGGGGGGAGAGAGAGAGAGAGAGAGAGAGAGAGACCTTTGGAGCACTGCGAACAAAGGTAGATGCGAAATTAGAGTAGGCCTCCACGAGATCGGGCTCTTGGTCACATACATATGAAGAATTAAGAGCCATTATGGATGATGCACTGGTAAATCTTTCAAAAGTACTGATGAATATAGGTCCACACTCCTCTTTACTACCAAATTCTTCAATGACAACTGATGCTGGAAACACAGTGATAATAAGGTCAAACCATCTTTCTTGATTTTTTTAAGTGAACAAACAAGCTTGCGTCAGTCAAATAAAGTAAATAAGCCACTGTACGGCATAAGGTTGCTACGTGAAACAAAATGTGACAAAACTGCAAATGCTGCCACTCAATGCTCATTCCTGTAATGCAAACAGTTTACCTGTTCTGATGTAGCATTCCCGACTTTGGAATGATGCAAAATTTGATGATAGACAATCCAATACTTTGGGCAATAGTGTAATGAAGTGCTGACCTGTAAGGGAAACAAATGCAAATTGTTGAAGCATGTAAGCAAACATGATTCCAGCTATGTCCATGCAACACCATATACCCGTCCCGGAAAAAACAACAAACACATGCATAATAAGGGAGCCATACCCAAGGATTGAATTGCTTGTGAAAGAGCCTTGCAAGCTGCCATTGATAAACTTGAATTCTCCATATGTTCGGATTGAAAGAGCTTCTCAAGCATCGGCCAGAACGTCCCCAGGACTGCAAGTATAGGATCATCTAGTGCAAGATCAGTTGACAAAGGCATTGCGAAATTACTGAATAGAGTTCCCAACCTGCATCCAAATAACCAGAAATTGAAAAAGGAAAATTTTAATATCTAAGTTAGAAGGCCTCAATGAATATCAACATGAAAATATTTTTACTGATATAATTAGTTTTGCTAAACTTCGTCCGCCAATAACTGTGAACAATGATTTTTGCAGAATCCTAAGTTAGGGGTCCATTACTGTGTTTAAGTGTCTACAACAATTGTTACAAAATTAACCTTCAAGATTTAGGGCGCTCCTACAGGCACCACAAAAATCACTACGAACTCCAGAACACTTGCTAGATAAAAAGACACAAAACAATACGAAATTGGCCCGAAGTTCGTGTTCGTGTTCGTGTCTAGAATTTTTAACACGAAGCTGTGTCATGTTAATCGGGTTTTATCATGTCTAAATTAGAGAAAATCCTAGTTTCCACTCATGTTATAACGTGGTTTATTAGGACCCTGGAAAATGACACTCATGTTATAACGTGTTTATTAGGACCCTGGAAAATGATATATGTAGTGTATTAAGCGGGCTCTATTCGTGTTTAGTAAAAATAATACGACTGTCGTATTTTAGAGAAACTGAAATCGTGTATGTCGTATTTTAGGCGGACTATGTTCGTGTTCCGTAAAAATAATACGACTTCGTACCGTTTAGCGTTCAAATCTTGTTATTCAATGTCGTGTCATGTCAGGCCCAAACACAACCCAAAAACATGAATTGTCACCCCTAATTTTAACCTTAACTAGAAGAGGGAAACATTATATGCTTTAGCATCCTTGAGAAGTTTTACTGGAATTGTTTCTTTTTTCTTTTTCTATTTTTAATAGTTTTATGTTCCAGGTGACAGTTGAGAGCATCTTTTAACTACGATTTGGTTCTTACTAGGAAGTCTTATCCTCTCTTTCTTTGTTTCTTTCTTTCTTCTTTTGTTGATACAAACAAAATCCTATTAATTCTCAAAATGTAAGTACAAAGTGAAGGGGTACAGGCTGTCCACCACCAGTACACAGAAGAAAAGACAAGCGTCATAAGAATCAAATACAACCAAAGCTTTCATAGAGCAAGAAACACATGATAACTTTTCTCAAAGGATTAGCCTTCCAATTAAGATTGATGTATTCCACCCCAAATGCTTAAACAATTTGGAATTTGAGGCCCATAGCGATGCCACAAATCTGATTCTCTCCCATAGCCATTCCTTTTCACCATCCTTTCTTTCAAAAAACCTATTATTCATTTCTACCCAATTTATCCACATAACTACCACTTTGATGCACCTCCACAAGGCCCTGCTTTTTGGAATATCTTCATCAATATTAACATCCATAGGAAGAAGATCCTCCGCCCCAGATTTTGGAAGAACCCAACAGAGAACGAATTCAGCCCACACTTTTGCCCATTTAAAATAAGAAAAAGGTCAGTGCAACATAATATGACTCGATGTTTCTTCATTTTGCTTGCATAAAAACACCACGATGGGAATCAACAATTATTCAGTCTTCTCTTTTGCAACAAAACACAAGTACTAACCGTCCCATGAGCCACTAACGATGCGAAAACTTGCACTTGTGAAGGAGTGCCTGATGCCCAAATAAGTTTAGAAAATGTGAAGTGAGGATCCAATGGGAAATCAATGAGAGATTTGAAAAAAGAAGAGCAAGAGAAGCCTTCCCTATTTAGTAGCCACCTTCTCTTATCCTTACAAGCTGGAAACTATCTTATTCCCTCGATGATTTCATTAAATAAACAAACTCCTCAAACTCCATATTGTTGAAAGATCTAGCAAATGATAGATTCCAAGATGCCAGTTGATCTGAATTTAAAGAAGTCAAAGAAGCGATGGACTTTCCTTTATTCAAAGAAAATCCATACAATCAAGGAAACAAATAATGGAAAGCAACCTCACAAATACACTTGTCCTCCCAAAATCTGATCAAAACTCACTCACCCAATTCCAATCTTGTGTGATTCAAAAGTGATTCAAGACCATGAGAAATAAATTTCAAGGACTTCAATAAGACCCTTTACAACCAATTTGGAGTCCCACCCATTGTCGCCTAATCCATATTTTCTTTTAAGGATGGAGTACCATGAGGAATTTTGGCTATGTGGGAATCTCCACAACCATTTACTTAGCAAAGCTCTATTTCGATTCAATAAATTCCCAATACCCAAACCTCCCTTTATCTTTTGCATTAGACACATTTTCCCAATTAATGAGATGATTTTTTATTATTATCGCACCCGACACACAAGAAATCTCTCATTCTTTTTTCCAGTTCATACTTAACCCTTACCGGAAGGCGAAAATGTATTAGAAATAAATTGGCAAGCTTGTTAAAACCGATTGAATTAACGTGTCTTCCTCCTCCAGATAAGCACCCTATTTTCCACCAATCGAGTTTTTTCTTGACCATTTCTAACACCGAATTCCAAAACTCTATGGGAATTTGGATTACCCCAAAGGGGCAACTTCAAGAGCCACTTCTCTATCTCACCTCCTTCTCTAGAAGCCCAATCCACTAACTTCTCTTCTTCCATATTGATGCTTGCAAGCTTACTCTTTGTGAAGTTCAATTTTAGGCCCGATAATGAACATAACACCAAGAGCAACTTCAACAAATTCACAAACTTGCCTTCATCCCTCAATAAAAAGAAAATTGTATCATCCACAAATTGTAAATAGGATATTACAACCTTATCCTTTCCCACCTCAAAACCGTCAATCACTCCTTTATTTCTTGCCTTCTCCATTAACCTCCCTAAGCAATTGGCAACAAATGTGAACAAGAATGGTGAAAAGGGATCACCTTGCTTCAACCCTGTTGAAGAGTATGATATACAATGTTGGCCCACTACTTAAGAGCTTAAGCTTTTGGGAGAGATGGTTTCTAACAAACCCTTTAGAGGCCCCAAATTT
This sequence comes from Lonicera japonica, assembly GCA_021464415.1. Classification (NCBI taxonomy): domain Eukaryota; kingdom Viridiplantae; phylum Streptophyta; class Magnoliopsida; order Dipsacales; family Caprifoliaceae; genus Lonicera; species Lonicera japonica. Next base: position 62,713,457 of record CM038469.1, read on the forward strand.
CCCTCTAGGTCTCCAACTAACAAAAACTGGAAATTTGACTGATGTTAAACAACCTCTCATCCATCTACTCCATCTAACCTTTTTTCTACAATACACCATCCAAAAAATTGCAATCCACATGCTCATAAGCTTTTTTTTTTTTGGTCAGAAACAAGAACGCTTTTATTGATAATCAAACAAAAGCGTTACAATGGAGGGGTTTCAGTGGACCAGCAGTCCATTGAAAGTGAAGGCCCGCAAACATAGAAAACACAAAATAAAAAAATCAGCAAATTATAAAGCTAATATATGGTCATAAAATTTCTCAAAATCTGCTTTAAAAATCTCTCCTTCCTTTTTCTTTTAATCTATATTCCTCCACCACTTTATTGGCTACCAACACAAGATCCAATATTTGCCTCCCTCTGATAAAAGCCCCATGACACAACGAAATTGTTTCATCCAAAACTTCTTCTAATCTCAAAGCAAGCACTTCGGCCAAAATTTCATACAAACATGTCACTAAGCTTATTGGCCTAAAATCCTTTATTTTACATGAGTTTGCCTTTTTTGGAATTAAACAAATGTATGTCTCATTCAAACTTATTGACCACCCCATTCTCGTAAAATTCCTTTAAATTTTTTATTAAATCACTTTTAATCACATCCCAATACTCGAGAAAACAGCCATAGTATATCCATCGGGGCCCGGTGCCTTCTCTCCATCACATTCCATAATTGCCCTTTCACTTCCTCTTCCTCAAAAGATCTTTCAAGCCAATCTGCCTTATTTGATTCTATGGGGAACCAATCTAAACTCTCCAATTTTCACTTTGGATTGTCATCACGAGAATATAAAAACTCGAAGAAATTGATTCTATGGGGAACCACACCTACCCAACCCCCAGTGTAAACTAGCTTCGATCAAGAAAAGTGTGTTCCGGCTGCCATAGTGCAAATATCACTTTTAACTAATCTTTGATCACCAAGGTGCCTAACTCACCAATCTTTTGTGTTCCTTTCATTAAGGTGCATCTAGGAAAAACTCTATCAAATTGAACCGGAATAATTTCTGCTATTTCTGGGAAAATGCTATTAAGTCTCTCTTTGATTACCAACCATTGCAGCTTCCAATTCATTCTAACAATCATAGCCATCTTCTTCCATTCAATTGCCTTGTTGCAACATCTATCCATCTCTTTATCCGAATTTACTTCAGCTTGCATACCACGAACCTGAACCACCTGTGCGTATGATTGTACCTTTAAAAAGTTCCCATATTTCTGTGGTTGGTTATACAATGCATGTTGTTTTCTCTATTCACAGATTTCCTCGTTATCTGCCTATTCAGTGTGCTGCAAATCAGTTCTGCCACTTTGCACCAGCCACAAGTCTTTTCACCTTCTGTTATGATAATGCTTTCACCTCTGCCACTGTAAAATTTATTGTATATTTCAATGAGCCTTCCTCTTCTATTTCTTTGAACCTTCATCTAGATCGTATACCCATACTCCCTTATGGTTTTGAAAATTTTTGCTGCTCCTACACTTTTTGCAGCCTCCCTGAGAGTTCTCGCTATCCATATGCCTTGGTATTCTTTGAAGTCAAGACGTGTGTCCTGTCTGCATTCTCCTCTATAAACTCGTAAAGCTATCCATTGTTACCTCAGCGGAGATTTTTTTCCCTTTCAACATGAAGCACTTCCATCCCTAAATTCAAGTTTAGGGTCCAGATGAAGCGTTTTCAAAGTTAGAGTTGAGATGTGATAGGCAGCAGATGGGGCAAGTTTTTTGCAATTGATGATGGGGAGATGTTTTTGTGATTAGTAGGCAGGAAGTTGGAATATCATAGTGAGAGAAAAGCTGCATCGTATACATTAGAAGGGGTTAGTTGTAATTACCGTCTTATTATGTTTTTTTGGACCAGAAACAAATTGCTTTTATTGATAAAAACATTTAACAATACAAGTGGTACAGCCAAAAACAGACTTGGTGGACCAGAAGTCCAACAACCCCTAGAAACCGAAAATCCAACACAACACTGAAATTAACAACAAATCACAAACAGAAAGCTACACAGCTGTCCTAAAACAGCTCCCCTTCCCAAAAAAAACAATCAATCTTCTCAAGAGATAGCAGCAGCCCAATTGTTAGCAATGTCTGAAATAGACAAGCCCAAATAACTTCGACATGCTCGCCCATAACGAAGCCATAGAAACAGTTTTACTCCACACTTCATGAGACTCTAATGACTTATCCTCAAAAGTTCTCGAATTCCTCTCTTGCCAAAGGCACCAAGCCATTGCCATACAAACTGATCTCTAAAGGACTTTTGCCTTCTTTTTTTTGATCGGAAACAAAGAACTTATATTGATAAAATAAAACCAATACAAGCAGAATAGGCTGGAAGAGGATGAGAAGTCCACAACCAGCCTGAGAAAACAAAAAACATATGCCAATGGCCCCCAGACCAACTAAAGAAAAAACAGCAAAACACGTAATTCGATCCCAGACTATAAACAAAACAAAACTGAAATGCTAAACAAGAAGAACATCCCTGAAAACACTAAAACACTGTCTAGAGTACAGCAGCTGCCCAGTCTCTAGAAATATCCGAAATTGAGAGAATGCCAAATGCTTTAGATGAAAAAGCCCATAGTGAAACCAGTGCTTTAATTCTCTGCCAGGTCTCCTCCATGCCCATTTCCTTGTCTTCAAAAGTTCTGGTGTTTCTTCCTTCCATAAACAACACATCACTGCCAAACAACACCACCTCCACAAAATTCTAAATTTCTTCTTATTCCCCTTCAAACACCATGATACAGACAACAAGTTGAACCAGGAACATGGGAATCTTGCAACTAAGTCTAATTCTCTGCCAGATCTCCTCCGTGCCCATCTCCTTCTTTTTTTCGTCTCTTTTTATTCCCTTGTAATTAAAAAGTTATCCAAAACACACACCCACGGGATGAAACATTATGTGTTGTGATTGTCTTACCTTTATTAATTTGTTTAATAATTTGCTTTGTTTAAGGAAACAAGCATGAACAAGAAGTTCTTATTTGCATCTCATGGTTCGATATTGGAGATTTTCGACTTTTCAGCTTCAAATAGCTAGTTCCAAGGGTTAAAATGATATACTTCTAAAACTCAATGTCAATATCTCTAAGATTGATTCATTGCGAGAGACTATAAGGCTCCGTTTGATTGCAAAGATGGAAAAGGAAAATAAATTTAGTTAGTTTGTGTGAAAAGATAGAAAATAAGATGAGAGATATTACTCATTTTATAAGTAGATATCCTCTGTACTTCTATATGTTTTGTGGAAAATTTTTACTCACCACCAAGCAAAGAAAATTTCTTCATGGGAAAACTTAAAAATCAAGAGGATATCACCTCCACCACTCAACTTATTTTTCATTTTTTCACCAAAACTAACTCAATTCATTTTCTTTTTCCACTTTGCAATCAAACAGAGCCTAAATGACATGTAGTTTCAATGATTAGTTTACAATTAACCCAAATAACTAGATTACAGGGCCAGATCATTCTGAAATGAGATATTGGAAAGTTAATCATTAATGTGAATAACAAGAAACCATTAGGTGATTACTTGCAGCCCACCAAGAAAACACGGGCATGAATGCTGAGAGTCTGAGACCGTAACAACCGAACTCTTTCAGTATTCGTTGTTCAATATCGAACCCAATCAATTTGAATGAAAGCTACAACCCAAGAAGGTTGTCTAAAGAGCAAACCTGTAAAACCCTCTTGCAGCAGAGTTAACCGTTTGAGTATGAACAGCTGGATTCTGCCTCGAAGGATGCCCACCATCTTCATCAATCTGAAATAAAAGTAGAAATGATGATGCATAGTTAGGGATTTTGCAGATTCAGGTCACTAGCTTTGATAAGTCATTCACACACTTCGATGACCTTTTTAATTCTAGGTCCGTTTCTTAGCTGCATGAGCAAAGCAGAGCACAGTAGGGTCTAGTCCCCACATGAATGGAATAATATTGGCTGATTTTGTAAGCAAACTTTCCGATCTTGTACTCCGGTAATTTGAACCTTATAACTAAGATTGTCACATATTGGCCGGCCATAGAGGATCAGAGAAATTGATCCGCTTGAGTTGAACTTGGGCCACCAAATAAATATCCAAATGCCTCCTTTGTGCTTGCAAATGCACATGCCAAAAGGTAAAGTTTTCAAAACTCAGTGTTTCTCAAATCCGCCCACTAAGCACTTGGAGGTAGTTTGCGGCTTCGCCTGGCTAGGCGGTAGCCTAGGTGGGTGGGACAGTGATTGGTCACGATTGTACATCCTTTCACTCTCTCTCTTGAAAATTATTTTCTTTCATGTTTCAATTATGACCAATGTTTGATTAATGAACTCTCAATGTCCTTTTTAGAAGTAAAGGAAGATTTTTTGTAGTATTATATTTTCTTAGAAAAAAATAATAAACAGATAGCTGGTAGCCTACCCCTAGCCTAGGCCCCCTCCTGTCAGAAAACTTCCGCCAAGCTCTTTTTGGAACATCAGTAAAACTAAAAGACAACATGATCCAAAAGGCGGGGAAAACATCCACCTCAACATGCACCGAAGAAACTAAGGTAATACCCAAAGAGGCAGTAGGAAAAAAAACCTTATTACAAGGAAACAAATGTTATTTCCCCAAAAAAAAAAAAACAAAGGCACCAAATAAATGCACACAAAGTCACAAAATAAAGCTAGCTGCAGTATTTAGCCCGAAATTGCAAACAGCGGAAAAGGCATGGAAACTGAAGAATTGCAGCTGTCGGTCAATGTTGGCCTGGAGTCGGTCACAGTTGGCTTGTAAATTAGTGGGAGTTCACCATTCCATTGGACTGGTCAATCATCAAGTGACAAACAGATCAATTGCCTTGCAAATCAAACAATCGAACCAAGATATCTAGCAACGAAGTCATTGAATTGAAAGACAACTTGTCAATTGACTCAACCCAATTGAACTTCGCCCTAAATAGATTTTTTTTTTCTTGGAAATTGAAATCTACTTTCTGCATTTGAGAGATTGAAACGGGTTTTGTGGCTTCTTAAAATGGGCTCTGTCCCTCAATTAAAATAAAACCAGCTGAAAAATAAAAGAAACAGCAATGGGTTTGCATAAGAAACCCTATTCAAAAATTAAAACTCCCCAATGGCCACTTCTTTTAAAAAAATAATAATGAAACTAAAAATATAGCAGCAGTAACAAAGACAAGCAGCAACAATGCCACCCTTGACCCCCTATAACTATGCAAACGACTTTGAGACCATATGAGCTCAATGGCGACGCAGACGAACAATAGAAGAAGAAGAGGAATGCTACTAAAACAGCACAATGTACTCAGAGAGATATACATCACCAAAGTCCCCCTCAAAATAGTGGACCAAAAGAAGTCAAAAGTAAAAAGAAAAAAGATATCTTTCACCAAACAAGCAATGGAAAGCCTCCTGCTGCAAAAGTTGGGTCAAATTGAAGAAAATCCTAGATCATAATAATATCCTCTGAAATTGATTTTCTAATTAAGAAGATAGAGAGTCCCACATATGAAAAAGGGTCAAAAACAAAGTTAACCCATGCAAAATTGCAGAGGCATAATGATACTATGTATGTTCCATGCTGAAATATGCGAAGGTGCATGCTGATTCGCTCACTGCTGATAGGAATAGGATGAGTTCTTTGAGAAGTTCTGAGAACCTAAGATTAGAAAGCTTAAGACATGAGTGAGAGAAGTCTTAGCCTCCTTTTGTTCTACCCAGACGATGCTTCTACATAGGTAATAAGGAATCTCTTTTTATTGTCAGATCCAATGGCAAGATCCAACTGCTGGTGGTTTGTAATATGTTGGAATCGCCTGCACAGAACGGAGTCTCCTATTCTATTTCTGTTTTAGAGACCTTTTGCTACGTCTGGTGTCTCTGTTCCTTGGGCCTTAACATCAATAGTAAGCTAATCTAGTAATGCATGTGTTCCACAGCTTTCATTTGAATCATTTGCCTGGGAAGAGCTAGATCTAAATGCTTATGAGCTTTCCAAGAAAAGGTGGGACTCCCACTTGATTAATTGGCATCACTCTGGGCCCCTTACAACGATTTGATCCTGATCTACTTCTGAAGCTTGCTCAGCAGAAGGTATTGAGGGCCAGTCGTTGCAATTGTAACGTATATATATGTATATATAGCTCCTGGCTCTTGGTTGAGTTTACCAAAAAAATTATGTTGTACAATTACAGCCTCCTCCGGGTCTATTCTATTTCTTTGTTGAAGTTTGTTAGTTTTCGTTCAGTATGTTTGTAATCTTAAGGGGTTTGGTGGACTGCTGGTTCACCAATGATGTACCTATCTCTGTAACACTTTGATTATTTGATTATTATTATTATTTTTTTTGATAGAAAACCCGAGGCTTTGATTATTTGATTTTAATAAAAGCGTTTGTTTCAGATCAAAAAAAATATACAGTACAATTTGTGAAACAAAATTGAAGGGAAAAAAAGGAAAATATGTCAAGCAAGGTGATCTACGTGATCCCATGATTCAGGGATCTTACATATAACAATAACACCTGATAAAAGCTAAACAAACTAATAAATAAAAATAATGAAGGTGTTTCAACAAAAGTAATGCTAAAAAAGGCCAAATAGAATAAACAAATTTAAACACCAAGTAAATGCGCTCTGCCAGAGAGCAATGACAATGGCATATCACCACAGTATGATCATCAATATCATATAAAAAAGACTAACAAAAGCTCCAGGAAACTTACAAGTTTCCTTATTGCTTCATAGCTAGGAGAAAGCAACTTAACCAACAAGTTGTTCTTTAGCTCTTTGTTAGCAACAGAGCCAAGCATCAGGGTAATTGCACTAACAACTTCTTGCTCGTCTTCTAGAGGTAACTGCCTCTTCTCCATTCCCTTCAAAAAAAAAATGTCAAATGAAGATTGACATATGTAAATGCAGTAAAAGTTTGACAGTAACAACAATTTTCATAGTGACTAAACAAGGGTAAAAATAGTAAAACATAGCATACAAATACACTTAGCTTCAGCAAAAACTGGAAGGAAAATGAACCAATTTTAACTAATTATTCATTTATTTTAAGGAAACTTAATTGGCACTGTGCTTGGTTGTACTCCAAAGCCCTACTGTTCATGGTCAAGTAAAACTTTTCTGCAAAAACATTGACACTAGCAGATGTCAACTTTAAAAAAAAAATCAGAAAATAAGTATTCAGACATTAACATGAGTTCATATGCCACTTGTTACAAACAAAAATGCATACTTTAAAGAAACTACTGAATGAGGCATTAACCAAAACTGAACATGGAAATTGTAACACACCTCTCCTATCCAGATTAAGATTTCCAAATTTGAAGGTTCACACATAACTGCTGTAGCATCTTCACAAAACTTGCGCAAAGCAGATGCACAAGCATTAGAACATACAGGTTCTGAAATCCCTGCAGCCAGAAATATTCTGGGAGTACCAGAAAATGTGAAGAATAAGCCCTACTTGAGAGGAAAAAAACACCATAGATAAGAACCATAAAATGTAATGCCCGACATACTAGGTGCCTGATAAATTGCACACAAAAATATGCCCGAGCATATGCTAGGCGAGTCTTACTTATCAACTTGAAGTTTAAAGAAGAGGGTTCTTACAGTAATTGTCTAGCATTAGTTTGCAAAGCAGATATCCACTTGGAGTAAGAACCAACAACTTCGGCAAGTGATCTATATACCTAGAAGGAAATAAGAATCCAGCGACAAACTAATAAAATTAGAGAAGAGGATGAACACGCATTATCAAAACCAATAGCTTGCTATTAAACTAAGGGGTTAAGACATTCTTCTTTCTGGTTTTGTTTTGGTTGGGGGCAAAGGAGAAGGGGGTTGACAACTGTCCTAATAGGGGTGTGAAGAATCCAATCCAAAACTATTAAAAAGTAGGCACATGTCAACAAATAATTACTTTTTATAACACTGCAACTCAAACACGTTCAACAACTATTTGGTTTTTATAATACATTAAAGAATTTACCAATCAAGACGAAAGATCTAGTATAAACAAGTCACGGTTAAGTCACACACGTTCAACAACTATTTGACATGTTATTACTATAAACAAGTCACGGTTAAGTTGTCAATGACAAGTATGATTAGATAAGTGCTAGGTTACAAGAGGATTTTAGTTAACCTATCTTTGGTCTTTGTATTTTGTTGGATTTTCTTTGGACTAATTGTTGAAAGTTGGATTGGATTGGTCATAAATAAACAAATATTAGCACAACACACTGGTTTCGACCAATCCAATACAACCTCGAATTGGATCGTTTTGGATTTTCCAACCAAGTCAGATTGGATTACAAAGTGGATCGTCAAGAATAGATTGATTTCAAACTGATGCACACCTCCATGTCCTGACACAACACTACAAAATGGAAAGGAAAAAAAATGAAGAGGGAATCTATGACATACAATACACATGAAACCCTTGAGTTCATCAGAAATCCTATTGGACAATATTGACACCAAGTGCATAACAATAGACAAATCAAAGGGTTGGCCCTCCTGCAGTACTACTTCAGCAACCTGAAATACAAAAGTTACACAAAGTTAAAGTTGTAAAGTGAGATGCAACACAAGCATTTTCAATGATGAAGCTGAAATCGTATACTGCATCCAACTGAGAGCCACTGCAACTAATGTATAAATAAAGGTAAGGAGCAGGTATAGCAACCTAAGTGTTAAAACGGAGGCCATGTATGTCCAACTTCCATAAAGGCTACAGGGGGGGAAGTCGGTGGTTAGCTGCTCTAAAGTCGACAACACAGTTGGTTACAGGTTGTATGGTAATTAATCTTGTGAAACACCTAATCTGTTGGGCAGAAATTCAGAAGATAACGTCGGCGATGAGTCATGAGCATAAAATAAAGAGATGGTTTGGGTTACTCAAAACAGAGGGTCAAGGTATATATTTGCATACAAAGTTTGGTACAATAAAGGAATCGAAAAGATAAGAATCTACTTGATCCATACATCTAACAATCTTATGCAAAACAAAATAAAAATAAAATAAATTGGATATATCACAAAATCCATCCACACCCCCCCCCCCCCCCAATTGTCTTATTTTGAGATACTATATTAGAATATATAGATATGGTATTAGAATATATAGATATGGTAGTATATATTTATATGGTATATGTATAAATGGTATAGTTGACTACCACCATAATTCCTATAATTATGGGATATTATTTTTGTTTCCATGTACAGCTCATTTACTCCCTATTTAAGGGACCTTTGTACTCATTCATAAGATCATCAATATAAGTTATTCTCTCATCTCTCTCTCTTATAGTCAACATGGTATCAGAGGAAAACACAACCACAAAACCCTAGCCGCCCCACCACCACCACGCAAACAACCTACATATCACCTTACAACACCATCCTAAACCCTAAACCTATCCTACAACACCCGCAGCCACCCACACACAACCGGATCAAACTTCTGTGCATTCGTCCATCGCCTACAGACACCCAATCAAACCAAAAATCACACCAACGTCCTCGTCTTCAATAGACGATTCAGAATCCGTTTGAATCACCTCCGTACACCCCCGCACGCGCTCTCACGCGCCGCCAATACCATCAGACCTCCCGCAGCGCTTCGTCCATGCGCTTCCGTCACTGCGCCTGCTGCCACGTCAGCCCTAGCGCCACGTCACCGCCACGTCATCAACCACGTCACCCTGCCACGTCAGCCCTACTGCCACGTCACCCTGACCCCGTTGACCGTGACCGTGACCGTTGACTGTTGACCGACAGAAACCTTTCTGGCATTTTTCGATGTTCTGAACACAGCCGCGGACTCAGAATTTCCAGATTCAACCCCGATCACTAGGTATTTTGTCTTACTTCAATGGATTCCAACACCACTTCAATAACAAAGGATTCCCCTCTCATAATTCAAACTGAAGGCTCCTCATTTAATATCGGCCTCCTACTAAATGAGACCAATTATGATATATGGTCTCAACTCATGGAAATGCACATCGCGGAGAAACAAAAATTCTCTTTTATTCAAAGTTCAGCCTCAATTCCAAAAAAAGGAACACCGGAGTTCAATAAATGGTACCCCGATAATCAACGAGTCAAACGCTGGCTCTTAATGTCCATGAAACCAGAAATCATGAAACGCTACATTCGCATTCCTACAGCACGAGAAATCTGGAAATCATTGTCTACGGCATTTCATGATGGGGCTGATGAACTACAGGTTTTTTCTCTGAACCAACGGGCTTTTTCCGCCAAACAGGGTGGGCGACCAATATTTGAATTCTATGGGGAGCTGACAGAAATATTCAGCGAGTTGGACCATCGTGATAAAGTAATCATGGAAAGTCCTACTGATGTAAAGTCGTACAGGAGGTCAGTTCAACGCTTGAGAGTCCACATTTTTCTTGCCGGGTTAGATAATGAACTTGAACAAATCCGGGGTGAGATTTTGCGAAAGGATTCGATTCCAGAACTAGAAGAGGTATATGCCCTGGTTCGTCGTGAAGTTCTTCGACGACAAACAATGAGCTCAGCAACAGAAACTGTGGCTATGGTAGCCCGTAATCAAGCCCCTTCCAATTCCAATTGGCGAAATTCAGAGAAGCGATCTGGTAACCGACCAAATGATTCTCGGGGCTCCAACTCCAAATACCCTCCATGCTCTGTCTGCGGACTTACCGGACACTCGAAAAAGGCTTGCTATGAAATCGTTGGTTATCCAGATTGGTGGAAAGATACTCGAAATCGCAAAACAGGTCCAAACGCAGAGGGAGGTAACAAACAGGCCTCAGGCTTACTCACCACCACAGGTACATCAGTTATGGCTTTAAATTCTGTCTCTGTTTTGAATAATACATGGGTAATTGATTCTGGTGCCACTGATCATATGACATCTAATTTAAACATGATTACTCCTTTAATTCCATCACTTCAGACCTTTGTTTCCACAGCCAATGGTGCTCCAGTTCCTGTAATAGGAAAAGGATCAATCAATCTATCAGAAACCCTGAACCTAAGCTCTGTCCTAGTAGTACCATCCCTAGATTATAATATATTATCTGTTGCTCAAATAACTAATGCCCTACACTGTATTGTCATATTTTGGCCTTCTCATTGTGTTTTTAAGGACATTCAGACGAAGCAGACGATTGGTTGTGGCGTTAGGCGCGGGAAATTGTACTACCTGGACCTAGAGTTGCACAGTACAGATCGTTTGCACAAAGCCTTGAACACTAGTACATCTGAAAAGAAGAATGTCGATGAACTTTGGTTATGGCATCGCCGGTTAGGACACGCATCATTTAATTACTTAAAGAAACTATTTCCCAGCTTAATTAATAAAGTTGGTTCTTCTGTTTTTCATTGTGAGACTTGTGAATTGGCTAAAAGCCATCGTACCTCATTTAAACATTCATTAAATAAAAGCTCAGTTCCATTTATGATTATTCATTCTGATGTATGGGGCCCATCTCACATTTCTTCTTTAAGTGGTATACGATGGTTTGTCACATTTATTGATGATTGCACTCGAATGACATGGGTTTGTCCCATGAAATCCAAAAGTGAAGTTAGTAGCCTATTCCAAGGATTTCATAAACAGATCCGTACACAGTATAATGCTACGATTCAAATTCTTCGCAGTGACAATGGTGGTGAATATATGAGTACAGAGTTACAGGAATTCTTCAAACTCAATGGGATCATTCACCAGACTACATGTCCTTACACACCTCAACAGAATGGGGTTGCCGAACGGAAAAATCGTCATCTGTTGGAAATAGTTCGGGCATCATTGATTGGCGCTAACACGCCAACCTCATATTGGGGCGAAGCACTGTCCTCGACTGCCTATTTGGTAAATCGTATTCCCTCCGCTACACTTGATTTTCAGACACCCTTCGAAGTTCTAGCTAAATTTGTCTCGGCCCCTGCCGTGTCCAATCTTCCTCCCCGGGTGTTTGGATGTGTCACATTTGTCCATTTACCAAAGGAACAACGACATAAGCTTGAACCTCGCGCTCTCAAGTGTGTCTTTGTCGGGTATGCATCTTCTCAGAAAGGGTATCGGTGTTATCATCCTCCTACACAGAAACTGTACGTCACCATGGACGTTACGTTTCATGAAGAAATTATGTACTTTGACAGGACTAAACTTCAGGGGGAGCACTATAAGGAAGTTCAGTTATTTGGGAATGTCAATGATGAGGAAGAGACAAGCTCAATAACGGTAGTACCACCATTAACTTCAGATTCACCACCATTAACCGCCGAGACAACAGAAACAACAGAAATCCTTTCAAATGAAGTTGAGTCGTCTCAGTCTCTGCATAACGCAAACAACCAATCATCTACTTCAAATATCCCTGAAACTGAGCTCTCCCAGGTATCTCCTTCTATTCCTATAAAGAAACTGCCTAACCGAACAAATAAAATACCTAAACCCACATATGACCCAGATTTTACCAGTAAAGCCAAATATCCCATGAGTAATTATGTGTCGTATGACCAGTTAACTGCATCTAACAAATCCTTTGTGAATCAATTATCATCTGTATCTATTCCTAACAGTGTGCAGGAAGCCTTATGTGATTCTCAGTGGAAATTGGCAATGGATGAGGAGATGAAATCCTTGTTGAAAAATGACACATGGGAGTTAACAGAATTACCAGCAGGAAAGAAGAAGGTGGGTTGCAAGTGGGTGTACACTATGAAATTTAAAGCAGATGGTACAATTGAAAGATCCAAGGCGAGATTAGTTGCAAAAGGTTACACACAAACACATGGGATTGATTATCTGGAGACATTTACGCCAGTCGCAAAAATCAATACAGTGCGAGTGTTACTCTCATTAGCTGCGAATTTGGACTGGCCTCTACAACAGTTTGATGTGAAGAATGCCTTTTTACATGGGGATTTAGAGGAGGAAGTATATATGGAGTTCCCACCTGGATATAAGATTCCGGTTGAGCATGCAAATAAAGTCTGCAAATTGAAGAAATCTTTATATGGGTTAAAACAATCCCCTAGAGCTTGGTTTGGGAGATTCGCGAGATCAATGCGAAAGTTTGGGTACAACTAGAGTAATTCTGATCATACTTTATTTCTGAAAAGGAGCCATGGGAAGCTTACAGCTCTTATTGTCTATGTAGATGATATGGTGCTCACAGGAAACGACCCTCAAGAACAACAGGCATTGAAGAAGCTCTTATCTCAGGAATTTGAGATGAAAGATCTTGGAAACTTAAAGTATTTTCTGGGGATCGAGGTGTCTAGATCATCAAAAGGCATCTTTCTATCTCAGAGAAAGTATGCTCTAGATTTACTGAATGAAACCGGGATGTCTGCCTGTCAACCATCAGAGACTCCAATGGAGGAAGGATTAAAATTAGAGGTCGAACCAGATCAAGTACCCGTGGATAGAGGGCGTTATCAGAGATTGGTAGGAAGATTGATGTACCTCGCACATACAAGGCCTGATATATCCTATGCATTGAGCATCGTCAGTCAATTCTTGCATAATCCAGGGGAAAAGCACATGCAGGCAGTTATGAGGATTATCAGTTACCTTAAAGCAGCTCCTGGAAAAGGAATTCTATTCCAGAAAAATGAAAATATTCTGAAAGTTGAAGGATACACTGATGCTGATTGGGCGGGTAATATATGTGACAGGCGATCTACTTCAGGGTACTTCACATTTGCAGGAGGAAACTTGGTTACTTGGAGAAGTAAGAAGCAAAATGTAGTATCCCGATCAAGCGCAGAAGCAGAATATCGAGGGATGGCAGTTGGTATACAAGAGCTATTATGGTTGAAACTGCTACTGACAGATCTCGGTTTTCCTCCAACAGAACCTATGGTACTATATTGTGACAACAAGGCAGCATGTGATATCGCACACAATCCAGTTCAACATGATAGAACAAAGCATGTTGAAGTGGATAGGTTCTTCATCAAAGAGAAGTTAGAAGAGAAAGTTATTTCTGTCCCTCATGTACGCTCCGAAGATCAGTTAGCTGACATTCTCACCAAGGCTGTAACAAAGAAGATATTCACCAAGCTAATTAGCAAGTTGGGCATGTTCGATATATGTGTGCCAACTTGAGGGGGAGTATTAAAATATATAGATATGGTATTAGAATATATAGATATGGTAGTATATATTTATATGGTATATGTATAAATGGTATAGTTGACTACCACCATAATTCCTATAATTATGGGATATTATTTTTGTTTCCATGTACAGCTCATTCACTCCCTATTTAAGGGACCTTTGTACTCATTCATAAGATCATCAATATAAGTTATTCTCTCATCTCTCTCTCTTATAGTCAACATACTAGAGGCCGACGCACACTCGATGCACGTGCGCATCTTGTTTTCATGCACGCATAGATTTAATATATAATGGGAAGAACAAAACATAAAAATATTGTTGGTTCAATGGTAAGGTATCATTACTTTTAACTTAAACCTCATGGGTTCGAGTCTTGTCAACTACATTTTTAAATAAAAGAACAAATAAATGGGTAAAATAGGAAATCCACCGTAATGTGGTGTCATGACCGCTTTTGATGCCTTCCGGTTTATATTAATAGAGATTCATTTTATTTGATATTTTATGTAGCTTTCTTTTTGTGGGATTGTAATGCAAGGGCCGGTGGTATGCATTGTTCAAATGCTTGATGTTGAGATTATAGACCTCGATTATTGCATTGTCCATATTAGCCTTTTGCTAAGTCTAGATTTGAGATCTCCTTGATTGATGTAATATATTCAACTGAGGCAATTAAATAATCGAGGAGGCACCTATCTTAGACAGGTCCCTCACCTTTTATTATATATATGTATATAGTGCTGTTACCTTAGTTATTTCAGTTGAAGCAATACAACTATCTTCTCTCTCCTTAAGCTTTTTCTCATGGTATCAAATGATTAATATCCTCTAGACATGAGGTCTTGGTAATATTTCAGCCTTTTGCTAGCGGGCACCCAACTTCACTTGCTATTGCAAAGTCGTCAATCCTTTATCCTTCCAATGCTGTTATCTTGCCCCATCAACCTCATCAAAGCTCTATTTCCTCGCTATTGTCTCTATGTCTCTTGATTGCATAGCCAACAACCTCACTATCTCTCTTGAACTGTTCCATCATTGTTGCGGTTTTTATCAGGTCATTTCTATACCCCGCTTGGTGGTGCTTAAAAAAAAAAAAAGAACACCTCCTACTAATGGGTTTCAGATGATAATTGACTACCTGGCTTGATGTTCTACTCACTTTGAGTGTACGACCACTGTCCAGTTTAACGTTGCTCGTGCTACCTTCCAAATTTGTGTTTCAAGCTACGAAGGTTCAAAAACCATCCTCCAGCTTAAGTGTGAGTGTTAGATAACGGGTATAATAAAGCTATTTTTTTTGATAAGAACAGGTATAATAAAGCTATTATCTACTTTTTATTTGTGTAATGTACAAAACAAGGTCTCCTTGATTGAAGCAATCCTGTTTATTATGGCTATCAAATCAATCAAGGAGATCCCAACCTTATTTAGGTGCCTCACTGTTACAGGTTGTAAATAATATAATAGGAAGGTAGATAATTAAGGGATCGTAATTAGTAGCATTATTTCCTAATGTAAGTAGGAGCTTTGTGTATATATATGTCTAATCATCTTTCTAATCAATAAGATAACACATTTTTCTACTCATCGTAGTTTACATGGTATCAAAGCCCGGTTAGGGTTTCTAGGGTTTCTAAAACGCAATTACAAGTTAGGCTTTCTAAGTCGCAATTTCAGTTCACCACCTTTGAGGCTCAAATTTGTTGGCACCTCTAGCACAGGAGGAAGTGAGGAACCACCACCTGCCGATCCGCCATCATCCAAAGTCCACTGGCCTAAAACCCAATGCGTGAGCCTTACGAGCCACCACAACTTCCGCCTCCAACGCGTGTGGGGGTGTGCCAAAAAGGCTCCGTTCAAATTTTGTACGCTACATCTGGTTGTCCGCTTCACAGATCTGTGATTTGTGTGGCTTGATTTCTATTTTTAGCGTGTACAACACCTTCGGGTATCGTTTTCGTTCCTAGTTTACTACTGTTCACCTGTATACTACTGTTCACTGCTCATTTCTAGTTTATACGCTGTTTTGTGCGCTATTGTGTGACCTACTCTGTTCGTAGTAATTTTTGGGTCTTGCTATAAAATTATTTAAGTATGTCAGATAAGAAGGCGGTAGTCGTTACTGATGTGGTTTCCATAATGTCAAAAACCACTAACATAAACTTAATGGCTCCAATTATTTTGATTGGAGTAAAACCGTTCAACTTTATTTGCGAAATATTGATAAGGATGATCATATGACTATTGATCCACCTTTAGATGATTCTAGACAGGCGTGGCTAAGGGAGGATGCCCAGTTATTCTTACAAATTTGAAATTCTATTAACAATAAGGTGACAAGTCTGATCAATCACTGTGAATTAGTTAAGGAATTGATGGATTATCTGGATTTTCTATATTCTAGAAAAGAGAATATTTCTAGCATTTATGAATTGTGCAAAGCTTTTTACCGTGAAAAAAAAAACAGGACACGTCTATTGTGAGTTACTTCATGGATTTTAAGAAAACTTATGAAGAACTTAGTATTGTGTTGCCGTATAATCCTTTGATGTAAAAGTCCAACAAAGTCAAAGGAAGAAGATGGCTATCATGAGCTTTCTAGCTAGTCTTCCGTCTGAATTTGAAACTGCTAATAACAGATTATTTCTAGTCCTAAGATCTCCTCCTTACAGGATGTGTATAGTAGAGTTCTTCGCACAAAGGGGACTTCATTTGTTCAAACTCTACCTATTCAGTTCAATAGAGCTCTGGTCAGTAAAACAAGGAGGGGGATCAAACAGTAACGGTTTAGATACTCGAGCACATGATTCAGAAGGGAGTGTGACTCGAGAACAGGGCTCCAGAGGAATTGTATGTCATTACTGTCATAATCCAGGGCATCTGAAGCAGGATTGTAGGAAGCTTCGGTACAAAACTCAAAAAGCTCACTCGGCCTATATTGCATCTACTAATGATATCGTTGAAAAATAACTCCTTATCCCTGCAGATGAGTTTGCCAAGTTCTCTAAGTACCAAGAATTTATAAAGTCTTCATCCACTCCAGTCACCTCAATCACTGCTATTGCCAATTCAAGTTAACCAAATACAAGCCTTGATTCCTTATTGTCCAAATGGATCATTAATTCTGGTGCCACAAATCATATGACAAAGCCTCTTTTCTACCTTTTAGTTACAAACAACCCCTTCCAATGTTACTTTAACAGATGGATCACCATTTTCCGTCCTAGGACCTGGAACAATCACACCAACCCCTTCACTCCCCTATCGTTTGTCCTACATTTACCTCAATTGTCCTTTAATTTGATTTCTGTAAGCTAGCTTACTCTGTAATCTTAATCGTTGCATCTCATTCTTTCCTGATTATTACTCGTTTCAAGATCTTATGACGAAAAAGATTTTTGGTAAAGGATGTGAATTGGGAGGCCTCTACATTCTTGACACACAGATACCCAAATCCGTTGCATGTTCGAGTGTCACATCTGCTTTCAAGGCTCATTGTAGACTAGGTTACCCCTCTCTTCCTCTGCTCAAGGAGCTATGTCCACAGTTTAACAAAGTGTCTTCATTAGAGTGTCCGCGCATCATAGGATGGGACCAATACAAAAAGAACAATCCCGTCCACCAGACTACAAGGTGGGTCGCCCGCTAGCGAAAGAGAAAGATCTTTGAAGTCCTCTGATACTAAGTTGAATTGTATACAAGAAAATAAAAAAAGAGAAAAGTAGAATGGGAGAATTGTATTGATAATTGTATGATTACATAGACTCCCAAAGTGGGTCATATAGGACTCAAACTAAACCCTAAGATAACAATAAAGGAAAGAAAAGTAAAGGAAATAAATAACTAAGGAAAAACTCCATAAATAAAATACCTCTCCATGGTATGTTTTGACCAAGACAAAAAAACAATACAATAACTAAAACAAGTACCATAGATAAAATATATTCCCACAAATTATATAATATTGCTTTCCAACAATCTCCAAGACATCTTTGGCAAGTAATCATTTACAAAGTCATCTCCCAGCCAATTTCTTAGTTAAGTCTTGAGAATTTTATTGCATAAAAGCAGGATTTACAGTTTATCTGTTGCAGAAAAACGGGTTCCGTATACGTTTTGCAAAAAAATGTGGCCCGTAGAAATACAACACTCCACTGTTGGTTCTATGTTCAAACAAGGTATTATAATTCTGAATTTTAAAATCAACTTTTATATTATCCCCACTTTTTGTAAGTGCATATGCACTTCGTTATGATTCTGCACACAGTACACCTTTGTTTGTCTCCCCAAGGCAACTGTATATGGGGGTAGAGTCTGAAAATGTACATAATTAAGCCCATTCCCTAACAGATTAAGTAATAGGTGAGATGGAGTTCTAACAGAAATTAATTCAAGTCTTCATGACATTGATCTTTATCTCCAAAAGAGCTTCATAGCACATCAAACTACGCCTATGAAATCACATTGGCACTGCCTATAGTCCACACCTGATGTAGGACAAAACAATACTCATAGGAACAATATTTTTGAATTTTAATTAATTATTTTCTTTAGGAATTCTATTTTAATTGGAATTAGATTTCCATTAGGTTTTCAAACTTTCTAGTTTTATATATTTTAGAGTATTTTACTTGGTAATTTGAGTCTAATTAGGATTCCTAGTTTAGTTATTAGTCTAAATCCTAGTTTTATTTGGATCATTTTTGCCCCTATATAAGGAGGCTTAATCTTGTATTCCATTCATTCAACTATTCAATCATCAGTTGCGTGAAAACTATTCAATGTTAAAACTAAATCTTGTATTCCCTTCATTCAAATATTCTTCACTCTCCACACTTCTCCTGCATGAAAACCAATGTTGTAAACACCAGTTGGCGAAAGGAGGCCAGCAGGAGGGTGCCTAGCACCTAGGTTCGGACTCAGTGAGTAGGGCTAGGCTGTTGATTATTTATTCACTTGTTATAAATATAATACTGTAAGAAACCAAACAATCCCTATAGTTCCAAAAAAAAAAAATCCATACGAAAAAAATCACCACTACCTAGTTGTAACTTGCAGTCTAGGCGACCACCTAGCACCTAGACGGGGATTTCCAGAATCGTACTCCACACAAATAAAATTAGCAGCAAAAAAGAGATGTCAAATGGAGATTGGATTCCTTAATCTTGCCCCACCAAGAAGAAGCCTATCAAAACCCACCTGAAAAGCCTATTCAAAGGAAACATGAGGAGAGGTACTACCCACTTTCTCAAGCCTCTCACATTACCAAAAATCCGTAAGGAGCCCCGTGAATGAGAACGAAAAATCAGAAAGAAGAGACCAAGCTGTTTCCATATTCTCCATTTCCCGCCAAATATCATAAACATGTAAATCAAGAAGTCTCAATTCATGTGATGACAAGTGTTCTAGATGCTCGTAAACTAAATAAGCATTGTGCAGAACCAAAGAGAACACAAAAACAAGATCAATTTAAACCAAAACATGATCAAAAGATGTCTCAACCAAGCCTATATGAAATTCCAAGCCCATGACTATTATATTGGTTATTTGGCATTTCTTGTTTCCAAGATAACATTAGAAACTCATTAGAAAAATAATAAATATGCTTACCCATTGGATGGATACTGGAAACATCTCCCCAATGCATGACAAAATTAACTAACCGATAATACAATTACATAAGAGAAGACCATGACCATTGGAAATGCATTATGATTATGAAGTGAATAGCCTGAGCACTAACCACATTAAGAGCAAACATTTTGGTTTCAACCTCCTTCCAAGGAATTTGTAACTTTGAAGCCCAACCACCAAATAATATCTGAAATGAAAGTGTATTGGCAAAAATAATCATCAAATTATCACAAAATAAATTTTAACACTGCATTTGTATGCATGAAAGATAATAATAAAAAAAAAAATTGATCCGAAACAAAATGCTTTATTAAATAGAAAAATAAAAGCATTACAAAGATGAGAGCAATCTTGGTGAACCAGCAGTCCACCAAGCCCCATAAATCCTCTAGCTAACTGAGGGAAGACAAGAAGAAAAAAAACAGTAAACCATCTCCAAACACATCTCCATCACTGGATAGCTGCCCCCAAATTAGAACAAATAACAGAAATAGAAAGGTTGACAAATAAAATAGAAGAGGTAGCCCAAATAGATGATAACAGCTTGATTTTAAGCCAGATTTCGGTGGCTTAATTTGATTTGTTTTCAAAAACCCTCGTGTTTCTCTCTTGCCAAATGCACCATGCTAATGCTAGACAACAACATCTCCACATTAGTTTGGACTTCTTTTTATTCCCTACAAACTGCCATTCCATGCTCAAGAAATCCCGCCAAGAACTAGGTTTGGCACCAATTGAACCAAATACCTCTCCCACCTTGTTCCACATATATCCAGTGAAATTACAGTGTAAAAGAATGTGATCAATGCTCTCTCCTTTCTGTTTGCACAGAATACACCAAGAAGGGGAAATCGCTAAATAAGGCCTTCTTATTTGGAGAATGTCACATGTGTTTACTCTGATGACTAGCGCAAATTGATGAACAAATGCAAGTCTAATGACTAGCGCAAGCATAATACTCTAATGCAATATTTCGTATTTAATTTGTGTTCTTCTAAGTAATATTTTTACTTTGTAGATGGTTTTTTTTTTTAAGTCCTCTATGCCCAATCATGGGCACTAGAGTAATAGCATAAAAAACCAAAAAAGAATTACAAGAGAGGGGATATAGTAAAGCCATCCCCAAGACCCAAGAAACACAAAAGAAATATGCCTAAATTGCATAATGGACTAAGGGGAAAACCAAAAAGTTCACAAGGCAATTCAAAAAATGAAGGCAAGGCCTAACAGGAGGCCAAAAAGAAAGAAAAAAGAGCCTAAACATGATGGCCAAAAAGCAGAAAAAAACAAGAAAATTAACAGCAAAACTGTGCAAAATACAAGGAAGAAGGGCAGCAGAAAACTGAAGCAAGGAAGCAGTAAACTGAGAATAAAAAACTCCAGAGAAATGCCTACCACTAAGAGCCAAACTGCACCAAAAATTGCCACTGCTGTAGCTAAAGCATAGCTGCCAGCAGTGCACTGACACTGCCAGAACTGAAGCTTGCTGGCTGAGAGGCACAAAACTAGCAAGATCCCCCTTCAGAAAAGACGAAAAACCTACTGAGGAACTGTGGCATCTACTATTGTTGATTGTTGGTTGTTGTATGTCACTTTGTCCATCTGATTTTGAGCAAACACACACACTTTCCATGTTTTAGAGGGAGCATCAGAGGTGTCTGCCTCAATTTCTCTCTTTTCAATAGGGATTTGCAAGGAAACATTGGCATTGTCCGCATTTTCTCTTTTCTTCTGCTATGCCAAGAGGAGCTGCCATTGATACTCATCAGGGTCATGTCTAGCAGTGGTGGCATTAGGCTTTGAAAGCCTAGAAAGAGCATTGGCTTCCCTTTTTGCTGCTTTTGACAATTTCTTCTGTTTGTGCAAAGGCAAAACATTTGTTCCACCTTTTTTCCTTTGAGCTCTGGTCTTCATAGGAGATGGAAAATACTCAGAGTCATTAGCCCCTGATTTATTGGTGGGATTGGATGAGGGTTGTGAAATTGAAGAGGAGAGATTCACGAATTTCCCACTCGGAGAGCTGTGTATGGACTGTGAAGCTGAAAGATGGCTATTTTGTTGAATAGAAAGTAGTGAAATATTACCTCCCAAAGGAGGAAAGTGTTGGTTAAGAATTGATGATCTGTCATCTTGCAAAAGTTGAATGCATTCCTCATTATTGTTGTTCTTAGCTAAGGTAGTTTCAAAAGCCAAATCTGCCCTAGCTTCCCATGAAGGAAATGGCTCATCATCTGCCATATTACCCCAATTTAAAGCCTCCTCAACATTTAGGGAAGGATGTTTATGAATAGCCAAAAAGTTTTCTGAACCTATGGGAGAGTTAACCATCTCTTAATTCTCTTGAGAATTTGCTTTAGAAGATTGATCCCATGCTTCACCATCACCATCACCATCATCATCATCATCCAATAAGTACCCCTTGAGGGGAGAAAATTTATTAAAGACTCTAGTTCTAGTGTAATGAAGAGGATAAGGGACTGTGTATTTACTACCATGTGTGTCTGTGAGGGATCTATTAATAAACTGAATGGGAGTACTTTTGTAGAAACTGGAACTATTATTGGTAAAGGTTTTTTTGGTGGAGGAGGGTTTGTTTTTGTTAAGGGAGAAAGGAACAATAGATTCCACAAATGGGGAGGAGGTGTGCTGGGTGGAGTTGGCAGAAAACACTGAAGGAGAGCAGTTTTGTTCATCAGTTTTAGAGCCTGACTGAATGGTTGAAAGTAAAGGAGCAAGGACGTTATCTTGTATGCCTATGTTGTTGGTGTTAAGAGGGTTTGTATCATCAGCAATGTGAGCTGCAGAAATGATGGCAGCATTACCTGTTTTTGTGGAATGAACAAATTTGCCTGCAGGTATGACAGGATCATTAGGCACAACATGAGCCTTGTTTTTATGAGCAGATGCTTTGATGGGAGCAGAAGAAAGATTAGTGGTGTTCCTGTAAAAATTCTGGTGCTGTTTGGAGGCAATATCTTTGGATTTCGAAGCTTCTTCTTGCACTTTTTTTAGAGTTCTACATTCACCCACCAAATGCCCTAAAATGTGACAGTGCATGCAAAATTTAGGGAGGTTTTCATATGTGACAAGCACTTCAAAGCTACAACCTTCCCTTTCAATGAGAAGTTTTTGATGGAGTATGTGAAGTAAATCTACTTCAACCTGAATTCTTGCATAGTGACCAAAAACAAACTCCTTGGTATGAGGATCGATTGCATGTGGGGTGCCAACAAGACTGGCAATACTAATCAGTAGTTGTGGATCTCAATATTCCTGTGTGATTCCATAAAATCTAACCCATGTTAGAGAGGTAGTTTGTTGTTGAGGCTCAGGGTAAAAGTCATTCTGCCAGGGTTGCAGCCTAAAGGTACTAGGATTGAAGTTTAAATGTCCATTAAACTAAGCCTGATTTTGATCTTCATGGTTCTCGAATCTTAAACAGAAATACCCTCTGCCAATAGGAGTGAGCTTAAAATTATTTTTAATGCCCCATCTAGTATTAAGTTTTGAGTGAAGATCTGAAACTTTGAGAGGTGAGGATCCTTTAGGAAGAGTGAGTCTGCCAATGAGATTGAAAATGCAGGCCTAAACTGCTTTTTAGTAAACTGACTCATCAAGCTTGATAGCTGTAAGGTTGCCTTTGATGTAAGGAGTAAGAATGGGAGCAAGAATGGTGGGGGTGAGGTTATCTGAATTTTTTAATAAACTAGCAAAGGTTTGTAGATGGTTATTTTTCTTGAACTTCAAAAAAGGGTTTTACCTTCTTCAACTCCTAATTTATAGGATTAAGGAGTTATGTAAGAGATAGAGGGGAAATGGGCATCTACCAATAGAATCAACCAAGAGAAAAGGGAGTTCGCGAATATGTTTCTCACACGTAGATGTTTTGCAGAATAAAATTGGATAAGAAAAAAAATATCAAGGGATATCCATATTCTCAGAAGGCCACAAATCCGTATCCGATACATGTCATATAAGGATATGCTTCCAATAGGTATTGGATACGCATTTTAGAGTATCCTGATTTTAGTTTATTTTTCTAAATATTGATACGCTTGAGATACTTTTGCGATACAATTGGGAAACGCCGAGGACAAGTTTGGAGGTAAATTTTGTTCTATTTTAAACCTGAAATTAAAGGATCAAATGGTACTTTTAGATTATAGTGGACGCCAACATAAAACATTATAGAACTTTTATAACATAAGACAATAAAAAACTTTCATACTTTTTTTTTATCAGAAACGAAAGCTTATATTGATGAGAAAAATCAATACAAGAAAGAAAGCAGCCAACAAAGGTCGAGGAGACCACTGAAGGCAGCATGACAAAAACAAAAAGAGAACATCAAAATATCAAGCTGCATAGCACAAAACTATTCCTAAGTCCCCTATAACAATAAGAACTAGTGTTTTAAAAGGCGTCGAAGAGCGCGCAACGATGCACCTTGGCCAAAAAATGCCTTCGGGCACATTACGAAGTGCGACCTACACATTGATCAAAGTTCACGCTTTTTATCCGAGGCATACGCCTTTTATGCCTAGGCGTTTAAGGCTCACGCTTTTGTTGCATTTTTTAAAAGTTACATACTATGTTGAAATAGGGTATAGGTTTAAAGAAGAAGAAGAATAAGGAGGAGGATTGTTTAGAGATTGTTAAAGTTACATAATTAGGGTTCCCTTTTTTAGATCGTTCTACTAACCATCACTGGCAAGATCAACATCTCATCGGAAAAATTGACTCCAATCCTCCATTTGTACAAAGAGAGAGATTTATAGAGAGTGAGAATTGAAAAACATAGAGCATCTGTTTTCAACTCTGTTTTCCACTTTTCCTTGATCGAATACAACTATACGAGTGTCTTGAAGAGAGAGAAAAGAACGAAGAAAGATGGAGAGAGCAGGAAAGTAAATGATGTTGCTTCTCTTCTTCATTTTTTAATATTAGTAAATTACCGAACACCCCGTAAGTTATTTTCATTTACCACTTTACACCTTAAACTAAAAAAATTGAAAGTAAAATAACATAAACAATCTATTTTTACGCTTATATTAATTATTTTTTATTTATTTTAATATAAAAATACTTTGCACGAAAGGCTTACGCCTTATCGCACTGAGGCTTATGCCTCGCCTTTGGTCAAGCAAACGCCTTGGCTTTTTAAAACATTGATAAGAACTATCCCACAATAAGAACTCTCCCAAAACCGATGCCCAGTCCCGTGAAATATCAGTAATTGAATACGCTCCAAGGCATTGGACGAATATGCCCATAGTGATCAAGAAGGAAATAATATAATGGGATTATCAAGTGTTCCAACTTCCAAATATCAGAGTATTTCTCACAAGTTTGTTTTGCAGGAAACACCAAAGAGGCTTGCACTTGGCTGTTTACATAGCTTCACATGAATCGCAAGTCTGAGGTAAAATTAAATTCACAGCCTCTCTTTGAGCTTTTTCATCCAAACATGTTTGGGATCGGGCAATTTTTCATATCTATGCCAATTGGGCAGCAGCAATGTGTTAGATACCAGGTTACTTTTCAAATGAATTTGCACTAGGCTTTCAAGCTATGAAGCACAGACGGGCACGGGTATCGTACCCGGTACCGGTATGAGGTACGGGTACGGCAAATCTTAAAACACTTAGACACGGGTACGGCGAGAGACACGTTTAATAAATAAATAAATATATTTATATAATAATATGCATTATGTAAACTCATATCCAAAGAACACTACAAACAAATAAAATTTAACGTCACTTAAAATAAACAAGTCATATCCACAAGAGAAAGGATTGCATCAAATAGAAGGTCCACGACAAGCCCAAGCCGTGAGTGAGAAGAGTAGAAGACCGACGAACCAGAGTTGAACCGCCGTGAGTGAGAAGAGTACAAGAGAGAAGGTCGACGACGAGTCTAGGCCATGAGTGAGGACTCAACAGAGAGGGCCGTTGAGATGAGAGAGGGCCGTTGAGAAGAGAGGAGAGATGTGAGAATGGGTTTGAGCGTGACCTAATATTTTGTCGATTGATATTTGGGACACCTCATCTCTTAATAACTTAATATATTATTTATAAAATTAATTAAACAAAACCCCAAAGTTCATTGCATATTGTAAATTGACCCCTTAATTTTTATTTTTTCATCCCAGCCGTACCTGTACCTGTACCCGTACCCACACCCGTTTTAGCTGTGTCCAACAAAATTTAATATTATTTTTATTGGACACACCACGTGGCGTGTCCCACCCGTAACAGTACCCGTACCCGAGCCGTGTCCAAACGGGTACCCAGAAAAAAATGAAGTACTCGTGCTTCAAAGCTTTCAAGTAGATTTTGTGTCATCTAGCAAGAGTCATTGGAATACTTTTTGCAATCATGCTATCAGCATAGGAAATAGTTCATAAATAGATATAAAGATACTAAATTCGAGGATAATGCACAAAAAAAAACACAGAAATTGCATAAACTGTAGCAGATCATATATATACATTATATAATAATCCGCCCAAACAAGCACCTTTTGTACAAATGCAGCAGGTTTTAGAAGTTGACAGATATCCACCAAAACTTCCACCAAGTTCAACCTGAACTGTACAAGAGCATCAGGTAGATCTACTGTTCCTCCCTCATCATTATACATAGAATTATCCACCTGTCAAGGAAAATGTTGATGTTATGCCATATTCATCTAATTGAAAAACATTATTAGGTTTTGGCATACTCCAACTAGAGGCCACGGCTTATATTTATATAAATAAATTAGGGTTACAAGCTTGAAGCAAAATAATGAAAACGACAAAAAAGGATAGATTCAAACACTAATTTAAGCCTAAATCTAAGATGCCCCTTATAATTATGGAATGTACAAAAGATGCCTAATATTAATTTAATAACCAAAATAGTAAAAGATAAATATGATTTCCAACACTCCCCCTCAAATTGAAGGAAATTGTATTGTTATACAAAATTTTAAATGATTGGAGGATTATGTGACAAAGCGTGAAAAGGGAGTAATGCACTAAAATGTATTCTCATTTAAATAAGTTGGTTCTAGGCACCAGGACTGACAATGGAAGCTATTGTTATCAAAAAGAAATAATATTCTCATAAAAAAGAAAGGTGTATGAATATGGCATTCATTGGCCTGGTAAAAGAGATTCCGATTAAAATTCTTCCACAAAGACAGCATAAGAGATTCCTCCACAATGACAGCATAAGAGATTATTTTTGATAGAAAACCAAAGATTTCATTAACCAACTGAAAAGATACAAAGGTAAATACAAAATCAAAAAAGCTAGAGAGCAGAGGATAAGACATCCACTGAAAGATCTAGCGACCCAGACAAGAACAAGAACTGACAGAAAACAATTCTGCATGACTGCTTTATTACATGTAAATGAAAATTCTAATCGGAGTGAATGCAACTTTCAGTGCCTACATATATTAGAGCATGTAAGAATGAAATCTGAAGAAATCAACAACTAATATAGGCTAACATCTACTAGCACATCTAAGTCTGAAAGGAGTAGGGAGAGAGAGATTATTGATTGACACCTAAACCAGCATGGATGGACAGAGGAAGAACCTGAGCACGCAATAGGAGTGCATCAAGTAATGCTGAGAATATCGAAAAATACACATCATCCACATTTTTCCTATTTTCTTCAGTGTCCACATCAATCCCAAGAATATTGCTTGCAAGGCAACACCTGGCATATAAAGAAGATCAAACAAGCCTGAAGAAAGTTTTGAATCCAAAAAAAAAAGTAGGTTTCCAAATCACAGGGACCACACATAGAACTCAGGAAACAAATGCATCAAGCACAGATTAAGGGGGGTTTCAGCAGTTCCATTAATTGCTGAAAACAGAATTCAAGAATTAGTTAATAAATTACGTTTGATAAAACATAATAACTATCACTAACCATCAACAAAATTCTTTGGAAATTTACACTAACGTGACTTATCAACTATTACTGAAAATGCCTAGGGGATGACACCACTAATTAATTCCTAATTCATGATTGCCCTTAAATATCATTTAAACACTTTGAATGTTAAAAACGAACATTTTCAAAATGAATCTAGCATCGTCCGTAAAAAAATCCACATATATAGCATGGATTGCAGTGTCCATTCACACAAAAACATTTACTTAACTTTTCCTACTATGTGCTTAACATATTTTTATTTTTCTATATAAAAACATATTTTTATGCACCAACACTAACAGGCTTTGTCCAATCCAGAGGAACACAAACCGTGAAAATATTAACACAACATTAAGGTGTTCCCAAGCGGCTCCCAAGCTGCATGTTGCACCTCCCACGTGGTGTAGTGGAAACTTGCTCAAAAGGATCTTATTGATGCCAAAATATGGTGGAAAACAACCAAGGGTTCCTGCACCACCCTGGACAAGTGGTGGTAAATAAACAAGTCCACGACAATAGGTTCTTGATTATTAGATGGAATACAGGGACTTGGGCGAGAAAGGGATGTAGTTGGTAGACGATCATTACTAGGAATGCTAATATAGCATGCAGAAAATAAACTGACTAGATTGAAGACAATGAATAAAAAGGAACATGAAATACATGGCTTAAACTATAACGTTTCAGCAAACATTGACACAAAACCATTGTGCTGGAATAATGATGATAATATAAAATAACTTTTAAAGAAGATATTGTTAACTGTTTACCGGAAAAGTGAGATGAAAATACTAATAAAAAAAATTATGTTTTAATAGGAGAAAACATAAATAGTATTAAGGAAATTCACAGTGGCCTATCTTCCTCTTTTGGTTTATCAAACTCAGGTCCCCCTGTGTTTTGGGAAATTACGATTATGTCCCTTGACTCCTGAATTTTGTAATAGGGAGTCAGTCCGTCGGTGATCTACTGTGAATTTTGGTATATTACCACCAACCCATTTTTTATCAGAAACAAAACGCTTTTAATAAAATCAAATAAACAAAGCATTACAATGAAGATTACACCATTGGTGAACCAGCAGTCCACCAAAGCCCTAGGGATGTGCCAGAAACTACACAGGGCTCTGAAAGATAGCAATACACAAATATTACCACAAACCTCCCAACGTGAAATTTCAAATTTCTTTATAATTTCTCACTTGTAAAAAAACTTCTTTTATGTTGAATGAACCTTCTTCATTGGAATTTCAAATGCTTGTCAAAACGAAATTTAAAAAATGGAAAATTGAAGGTCACTGCAATTTCAAGAACACACACAAAGGAGGTGACTGCAATAAACCCAAAACTCAGTGGAGGTCATATAAATCTTCCCTTGGTATTATTACTCCTTATGTAGCACAACTAGGATTAAAAAACCACATTGAATATCTTTCTGAGAACATACGAATTAACTAATTAGATAAATACATAATGAACTAACTAGACAAATACATGCACAAGCAAAAATATGCAAGTCCATGTTTGATTCCAGGAAAAATGCTACAGTAACGAATAGTTCACATCAAAAAGATACCAATTGTATAATAGAAGCAATGTAGTCATTGTCATATGATACATATGATCTCAGAACACGAAAGATAGCTATTCTGTTTTTTATAATACACAGATATATTATATATAGCATGAGAGGTGTGTAAATCGCACAACAGTGTCTATATCACAATCTTATGGCGTAACTTGAGATAAAAAAGTAAAAAATGCTTCCCCTCTTCGGATGTAAAACATCGCTTGGTGAAATAAAGCTCTCTTTTATTGGGTTGGCTTCATGAGTCCAGTATCACTCAATCAGACCAGAAAGCAACAAAGAAACTCTAAACAAGTACCTAAACCCTAAGGTGTTGTTTGGTTTGGTTTGGTTTTTAAAAAATATTTTGGGTGTTTTTTTTTTAAAAAAATCGTTTTTGGTTCACCAACTTCATTCAAGTAAAAATAATCTTTTTTGTTTATTTTTTCTTTTATATTTTAGAAAAACTTTAAGGAATGAATAAAAAAATAAAGATTACATTTTTTGTAAATTTTTAAAAACTTTTAATTGTTTACTTTTACTTAGAATTAGAAAAATTAAAAAGTCAAGCAAATCAAAGCAACTTAATGAATAGATGTATGCTATTCTACACAAGTATAAGAAGATGGGAAAAACAAGAGACAAAAGTAAGTGCATTTATTGTGGAGAAATATGTTGGGGGGGGGGGGGGGGGGACAAGAAGAGACAAATAGTGGACAAATATGTGTAGAGCACAACATGTGGGTCCCATGAGAGTATCGATGCTTCATAGGTCAAGATTCTTTTCTTTTTGTTGATAAGAAACAGGATATTATTAATAAAACAAAAGAAGTACAGACTGAGGGAGGACAAGGCGTCCACCAGCATAACACAAAGTTCCAACAAGATAAATTAAGAAAGCTAAAACCCATAAGACCAGCACTTCCTAAAAACAGATACCTCATCATACAAAATACACAAAGGATTACCACATTCCCAAGATGGGATATGATGGTTTTAGAGTTGCATGGACAAAGAGAAGTTAGAAAAATTCTTAAAACAAAATGGAGGACATGTAACTTTTGTGGGGTGGGAGAAAAGTAAGTTCTTGGCTTTGCTGTGCGATTTCATATTTATAGAATTCCAAGCAGCCCTTTTTCTTCAATCATTCAAATTGGAGACCAATATAATTTAAGTCTCAGTTTGTTACATTGCCATTTTGTTTCTTTTCATTTGACTACTTCATTCTAGGACATCTTGTCCACCAATTTTTCCATTTCCTCAACATTATTTTTCTATTATATGGGTCCTCATCCCTTGAAAAGGACGCCATTCAAGAAATATGAAGACAACTGACCATATTTAGAGATGCTTTGAACTTTTGATGCTTAAAAAAAAAATAGTGCCATTCACAATAGGCAGAAATGTTAACAATTGAATTTTTTTGATTTTTTAACTCCATTCCGAGAAATCAATGCAAGCCCTTTGGGGTACTAGATAAACCAGTAATCGTTCATACATACATAAGCCACGAGGTCCCAAATTCTTCCATGTAATCAGAAACGTATGTAACTTGAATGTGTTTCAAATTTTCAATTAATTAAAGAATTCAGCAAGATCTTTCTTTCCTTCAACTTAACAATCCGTGGAACAATTACACCCCTAACCTCCCAAACCCTTTGCCTGTCAAGACAAAGGAAAGGGACACAAGAAAATAGAACATTAAACCAGAAAGTAAAGGTACCAGAACTGCAACGTTGAGTCTGCAATCTCCCAATCCACACTCGGAAATGCTACACAACTGCAACCATATACGCATTACATGTAGCACAAAAATAAACATTAGAATGGTAGAATTAATGAATGTTTCTCATTTGAGCCGTTATGCTCATTACAAAACTTGGGAAGAATAACCAAGCCCAAATTGCAATATTCTAGGAAAGTCTAAGAAGCATAGATAGAGATGTGGGTACGGGAACAACATGATGCAGCGTGATTATGAAAAATCTCAAAAACTAGGATACAGGTGTGACAGGTTAAAACATAATGCAATCAATCAAGGATTCTTCCCCTATCAAAGGTTTTTAAGATCCTTTTCCTTGTGTTCTTAACAAAAGCAATTCTTTTGCCGGTGGGACAGTGGGTGATGCATATTATTGCCTGTTGGACCACCATAGCCATTGCCTATCAAAATTCATTTGTAAGGCTTGCAAACTCCCAATACTCTAGCCTCCCATCTTATGCTATTTTACTTTCACCGCACTCATTATCTCTCCTCTGATTTTCCGTCTCCACTATCACTGTATCTCTCAAACTATGTTCTCATGGCAGCAACTTTATCTCGCAGTTTTTTTTTTTTATCCGAAACCAAATGCTTCATTAAAATAAAATAATGAAAGCATTACAAAGATGAGAACAATCTTGGTGAACCAGCAGCCCACCAAGCCCCTTATAACCTCTAGCTAACTGAGGGAAATCAAGAAGAAAAAAAACAGCTCCAAGCACATCTCCATCACTGGATAGCTGCACCCCAATTCGAACAAATAACAGAAATAGAAAGGTTGACAAATAAACTAGAAGAGCTAGCCCAAATAGATGATAATAGCTTGATTTTAAGCCAGATTTCAGCGGCTTCATTGGATTTGTCTTCAAAAACCCTCGTGTTT
The DNA here is from genome assembly GCA_021464415.1 of Lonicera japonica. Taxonomy (NCBI): domain Eukaryota; kingdom Viridiplantae; phylum Streptophyta; class Magnoliopsida; order Dipsacales; family Caprifoliaceae; genus Lonicera; species Lonicera japonica. The sequence goes on from CM038469.1 coordinate 62,745,427, forward strand.
CTCTCTTGCCAAATGCACCATGCTAATGCTAGACAACATCATCTCCACATTAGTTTGGATTTTCTTGTTATTCCCTACAAACTGCCATTCCATGCTCAAGAAATCACGCCAAGAACTAGGTTTGGCACCAATTGAACCAAATACCTCGCCCACCTTGTTCCACATATATCCAGTGAAATTACAGTGTAAAAGAATGTGATCAATGCTCTCTCCTTTCTGTTTGCACAGAATACACCAAGAAGGGAAATCGCTAAATAAGACCTTCTTATTTGGAGAATGTCACATGTGTTTACTCTCCTCCAAGAGGCCAACCAAGCAAAAATTTTCACTTTCGGAGGTATACCTGTTTTCCATATAAAATTATGAGGCACAAAGATGGGATCCTGTGGTGAATTGATGAGCAGATGGAAAAAGGATTTGCAAGAGAATATTCCCGATTTTCCCCCCACACAATATCTAGAATCTCGGTCTATTCTAGACACCTTCGAATGATAAATCAAACCCAACAATTCCGAGAATTCCCCAATTTCCCTCTCATGTAGATTTCTGCGAAATTCTAGATCCCGTGAGAAAGAATCATGATGATGCTAACGAATAACTGATGCAATTGAACTATTTATATTTCGAGAAATGCTATACAACCGAGGAAAGAGAGAGGCAAGAGAAGAATCCCCAACCCAAATGTCTTCCCAAAATCTTATGGAGTTACCCATTCCCACCTTAAGTCGAATGAAAGCTTTAAATTTTTCAATACCGGAAGAGATAGCTTTCCAAGGGTTTCTATGAGTGCTTCTAGTGACCAAATTTGTATCCCATCCATTAACGTGAACGCCATACTTGCTCTTGATAATTAAGCACCAAAACGAATTTTGTTCATTAGGAAATCTCCAAAGCCATTTCCCTAACAAAGCCGCATTCTTAAATGCAATGTTACCAATACCCAACCCACCCTTTTCCTTACTCTTGGAAACATTGTCCCATCTTACAAAATGATCACCAACACTCTCACCATACCCTTCCCAAAAAAAATTCCTCATCATTTTTTCAATGGTGTTGCACACCGAAATCGGCATTTTAAAGAGAGAGATAATAAATGGGGATGCTTTCTAACACAGATTGAATTAAAGTTAACCTCCCACCCTTCGACAAGCACCCTTTTAACCAACCCTCTAATCTTTTGGAAATCTTTTCAATAACCGGATTCCAAAATCCTACTCGAGTAGGATTATCTCCTAAAGGCATCCCCAAGGTAGGACATAGGCCACGAACCCATCTCGCATCCCGACACTCTCGATAGTGACACCATATCCTCCTCCTTCAAATTGATACCCACTAGCGTACTTTTGGACACGTTAATGTGAAAGCCCCGAAGCTAACGCAAAGATATCCAAAATGGGAATTAAATTTTTCAGTTTATTCACATCATTTGATAGAAAGAATATGGTGTCATCGGCAAATTGCAAATGAGACAACTTTGGGCATTTTCTTCGAAGAATTTTGGAATCTGGACTATATCAGAGATTGCTAGGGATTGGGGCTTGGCTATGCAGTAGCCTTATTTAGGCCTTAGAGGTTTGCCTAGTGCCTAGGAGTATGATTGTTGTTGTTAGGGGCTACTGCTTGTTTTTAGGGCATGGGATTAGTTTTGATTTGTAGTAGGGTTTTTTGTCTGTTTTGTGATTGAGGATGGAGCTGTTCTTTTTAGTTTTTGTTTTCTGGTGTGCTTAGTAGTGGATTTCTCATCCGCTTCCAGCACCTTTGCTTGTATCTGATTTTGCCAATCAATATATAAGCTTTGTTTCTGATTAAAAAAAAAATTATCCCTCCCTATCTCGAACCCATCAATAATACCCATCTCTCTCGCTCTCACAACCAATCTATTAAGGATGTCTGCCACTAGCACAAAAAGAAAAGGTGAAAGCGAATCCCCTTGTCTAATGCCTCTTGGTCTCCCATTAACCATAACCGAAAAATTGGAAGAGGAAAGACCACCCTTAATCCACTTCCTCCATCTAACCCCAAAGCCCTTATTTTCAAGCACGTGATCTATGAAATCCCATTCTACATGATCATATGCTTTTTCAAAATCAATTTTGAAAACCACACCTTCTTTATTTTTACCTCAATACTCCTCTACACTTTCGTTAGCGATTAAGACAAGATCAAGGATTTGTCGACCTTTAACAAACGCCCCTTGTGCTAACCCCACCATTTCGCTCATTACCTCTCTTATTCTCAATGCTAAGACTTTGGCCAATATCTTATATAAACTTGTGACAAGGCTAATTGGTCTATAGTCTTTAAGTTTAAGAGAAGATAACTTCTTTAGGATTAAGCAAATGAAGGTGGAGTTGGTGCATGCGTTCACCACGCCATTATTAAAAAATTCATTGAATACCCCCATGATATCCTTTTTAATGACTTCCCATCCCTTTTTAAAGGCCTCGATAGTGAAACCATCCGGCCCTGGTGCTTTCTCCCCCTCGCAAGCATCAATTGTTGCTTTTATCTCACTTTCATCGAACGGTCTTTCAAGCCATTGTTTTTGTTCGAAGCTGATTGGGCACCATTCAAGGCCTTGGAACCCCACACTTCGCCTATCTCTCTTGGTGTACAATTTTTTGAAATACTCAAGAATTTCATTCACAATATCACTTTCAGAATTTACGATTGAACCGTCATCTTTTTCAAGTTTGGAAATTATTTTGTTAGTTTTTTTATTATTGACCACTCTATGGAAAATTTTAGAGTTACCATCCCATTCCTTAACCCCTCGTACCTTAGCTTTTTGCTTCCAAGAAATTTCCTCTCTTAGGACTAATTCCCCGAATTTCTCTCTTAAGTCATGTCCCTCCTTTTTTAATTCCACCCCTAGAATTCCTCTAGACTCTAATCTATCGATGCTTTGAATTCTCTCCAAAATTCTGCCTTTCTCCACTCTCACATCCCCAAAGATTTCAAGATTCCACTTTTTCAATTTATGTTTTACTTGTGCAAGTTCTTTCATGAATTTAAAACCTTCCCACCCCCTCACCTCACTTTCCACCCACCAATTCCTAAAATTACCTAAGAAATCCTTATGTGTGAGCCACATATTTTCAAATAAATGGCGAGGGCCCCCATTTAAACGGGTTGGAATCAAGTACTATCTGAAAATAATCTGATTCGATTCTAACAAGAGCTTCTTGCCTCACCGATACGTACAAATCTTCCCACCCTGTTGTGAAAAGGAACCTGTCCAATCTAGAGTGTGATCGCACATTAGACCATGTGAATTCAACATTGCTGATGTTCGGGTCTTTCAAGGATGTTTCATTGATAAACGCATCAAAGTCCCTCATACTCCTTGTCACTCTACTACCCCCAACCCCTATTTTTTCCGATGCAAATCTAACTATGTTAAAATACCCTCCTAGACACCACCTATCCCCACAAATACCGTATAAACTTGCCAATTCTTCCCAAAAATCGCGCCGCTCTCTATACCTACATGGACCGTAGATCCTCGAAAGCCACCAACTATCCCCTTTAGCTGATAAAAACCGAATTGACAATGAGAAGTTCCCCATGATGGATTCCTCTGCTTTTAGAGTTCTAACATCCCAAATGATTAAAATACCCCCGATTTACCTACCGAAGGAAGATATGCCCAATCCTTGTATCAAACTCCCCATATCGCTCCCACTATTGCCCAATCAATTATTTCTTTCTTGTTTCTTGAAAGATAACAATATCTGGTTTTTCTCTACACGCACTCTTTTATATTCCTTCCCTCACCCCCTTTTTACTAGAACTAATCTCTCCCATTTTATTTTTTTATAAGAAACGAAAGATTTATTGCTATTCAAAGAAAGTTACATCAAAGAAAAAGCAATAAAGATAGCAGTGGATGAGAAAACCACTACTTAAATGAGACAACTCAACCCAAAACAGCAATAACAAAACCAATTAGACCAAAAAACTACAACAATCCAACTCAAATAAAAGCCTATCAGTACTATCAAAAATATTAGCTGCCTTAGCCCAAAGACCAATCAAAAATCTCAAGTGATCCCATAAGCTAGATACTGATCTGTAGCAGTCTTCAAAAATTCTCTTGTTTCTCTCTAGCAATATTGCCCAAGCTGCAGCCATCACTGACACCTTCCACAGATTGCTAGCTTTTGCGTTGCTGAAGCTACATTCCAGGCCAATGAAATCTACCCATCTTTTGGGGACAGCCCCTACCCATCCAAATGCCTTGAACAACCGAGCCCAAATTCCCCATGCATAGTTACAATGGAGCAAAATGTGATCAATCCCTTCGAAACCTTCTTTACACAAAGTACACCAAGACGGGGACAAACACATAGATGGCCTCCTCTCTTGAATAACGTCACAAGTGTTCACTCTTCCTCTTAATACAAGCCAAGCCTTTGGAAGGGACTTTTCCTTTCCAAATGAACTTATACTGATGAGGAGTGATTGAGGGCGATGAATGAGATAGAGTTTCAAAAAAGGACTTACAAGAGAAAACACCAGAGATTTGAGCAACCCATACCCGTTTATCCAAATAATTTTCGTTAAGATTTAAACCATGAATCAAACCTAACAAGGAGACATACTCGTCAACTTCCCTATTAAGGAAAGACCTACGAAATGAAAGATTCCACGAATATTCTAAATGAGATGACCAAGAATTTACCGCATGAATTGTAGCATTATGATCACAAGAAATTCGATAAAGTCTAGGGAACCTAATTTTGAGAGGGTTATCTCCTACCCAAGAATCCTCCCAAAAGTGGATTCTCTCCCCGTTTCCCACAACCAATTTAATATTTTGCTCAAAGTCACTCCACACCCTTGAAATAGACTTCCAATGAGCACAAAGAGAGCCATTAATGTCATGTGAAGAGTCCCACCCATTCGGATGAGTGCCATACTTACTATAATCACATGCCAAAGTGAATCACTTTCAAGTGGGAATCGCCAAAGCCATTTACCGAGCAGTGTCTTATTTCTTTTAGATAAGTTCCCCACACCAAGCCCTCCATCTATCTTAGGTCTAGAAACAACCTCCCAATTCACAAGATGGTCTTTTTTTCCCTCCCATCTTCCTTCCCAAAGGAAGTCCCTCATTAACTTTTCCAAACTTGTTGCTACTTTTTGGGGAATTTTAAAAATAGAAAGGTAGTAAATTAGGATGCTCCCCAGAACCGATTGAAGCAAAGTTAATCTCCCCCCCTTTGAAAGGCACCCTCTATGCCACCCCTCCACTCTTTTTGAGACTCGTTCAATAACCGGGCTCCAAAACTCAACACTATTTGGATTACCACCTAACGGTAAACCCAAATAACTAAGAGGCCATTCCCCACACCCGCACCCAAGCGTATTTGCAATTTCAGACAGCCGTGATGGAGCTAAGTTCAGCCCCACCACAATGCTCTTTCCCATGTTGATCTTTAGACCCGATACCAATGAGAATACCTTAAGCACCCCTGCCAAATTATCAACGACAATACTATCGTTTGGGATAAAGAAAATGCTATCATCTACAAATTGCAAATGAGAAATTTCAGTTTTATTATGCCCAATCTCAAAACCTCTAACAATCTTCCTCTCGCATGCTCTTTTCATTAACCTACTTAAACCGTTCGCCACTATTATGAAAAGGAACAGGGATAGTGGATCCCCTTGACGTAATCCCCTCGAAGCCCCAAAAAGCCCACTCGGTTTCCCATTAATCATAACAGAGAAATTAACCGAAGAAAGGCACCCTCTAATCCACCTCCTCCATCTCCCCCCAAACCATTTTTTATCCAAAACGAAATCCAAAAAGTCCCAATTAATGTGGTCATAAGCCTTTTCAAAGTCTATTGTGAACACCACACCCTCTCTCTTATTCGCCCTATATTCCTCCACTACCTCATTGGCGATGAGCACTAAATCAAGTATTTGTCTCCCATGTACAAACGCTCCTTGAGACAAATCAATAGTTTCCCCCAAAACCCTTTTCAATCTCAAAGAAAGTACTTTTGCCAATATCTTGTACAAGGAAGTAACAAGGCTAATTGGTCTAAAATCCTTAATTGAGATTGAATTCAACTTCTTAGGAATTAGACAAATGAAAGTGGCATTAGTTTTAACATTCACCACACCATTCTCATAAAACTCTCGAAATACTCCCATAATATCACTTTTGATAACCTCCTATCCGGCTTGTAAAGACGCCATTGAAAAACCATCCGGACCGGGAGCCTTATCCCCATCACATTGGAATAAAGCTTCCTTTACCTCACTCTCCTCAAAAGGACACTCTAACATTTCTATGCTCTGAGTTCCTACCCTCGCCCAATCAAGACCGTCAATCCCGAAGCTACAACCCTCTACACCCTTATAAAGATTTTCGAAATAATTTAGGATCTCTCTTTCTAAATCCTTTTCCGTTTGAAATACCTCCCCTCCACTCACATTTTCAAGTTTATTGATTATGTTATTTATTTTCCTACCACTCGCCACTCTATGGAATAACTTGGAATTATTATCCCACTCAATCACTCCTTTGACTTTGGCTTTTTAGTGCCAAGACACTTCTTCTTTAACTAGTAACTCCTCTAATTTTATCCTCAATGCACCTCTTTCTAATCTCTCATCCTCATTTAAGTTTAAAGTGGAATCAACTTTATCTAACTCCTCTATACGTTTCAAAATAGCATTTTTTTCAAATCTAATATCCCCGAACACCTCTTTGTTCCACTTTCTAACCTCTCTTTTCACATCCCCTAATTTCAACATGAATTTATATCCCTCCCAACCTTGATGCACACTTGATACCCACCACTCCTTGAACTTCCCACTAAACTCCTTGATTTTTAGCCACATATTTTCAAAGCGGAAAGGAGTTGGGCCCCACTTAAAACAATTGGTGTCGAGAATTATCGAGCAATGATCTGAAGTTACTCTAACCAATGCCTCTTGCCTAACCAATTGGACCGAATCCTCCCAACCCGATGTAAAGAGAAATCTATCCAACCTAGAGCAAGCCAGCCTTTCCCTCATATTTGACCATGTAAAATCCGAATTATGCATTGCTATGTCTTGCAATGCCGCCTCCATAATAAAATTATCAAACTCTTTCATGCTTTTTGTACATCTTGCTCCCCCTAATTTTTCCGACGGTAACCTCACCACTACACGCCATATGTCTCCACAATAACCAAATACTTCCCCTAGCTCTACCCAAAAATCATCTCTCTCCTTCGTTTACACGGCCCATACACCCCAGATAGCCATCACTCCTCCCCACCCCCCACCGGGTGTAAGAGAATCGAAACCGAAAAATTACCTAAAAGTTAATCAAAACCTCTAAAGACCCTCGAATCCCAAATTACAAGAATCCCTCCCGACGTTCCGGTTGACGGTAAAAAGACCCATTCCTTAAACCGACAACCCCACACGCTACCTACAATTTTTTTATCGATATCTTTCTTTTTTGTTTCTTGAATTATTACTACATCCGGTTTTTCTTTGCACAAAAGTTCTTTGACTACCTTCCTTTTGTTTTTCCCCCCCAACCCCCTCACGTTCCAACTTAATATTTTCATTTAAAATTACCGCTAACTCCCTTCCTAACCGACTTACTTCGTTCCCTCTCCAATCTCCCTCCTTCGTAATTCACACTACTCTCCAAATTTTTCAACTCCCTACTCCTATTTCCTGTCAATTTCTTATCTCCCATGATCTTTCCCTTTTTTGTTATAAATCTTTTCTCAAACGTGTTTTGAATAGGTACCAAAGTCAAACTCATTTTGTTCAAAATGCTCAAAATTTCCCCCCACTCTTCCCCTTTCATAATTTCTTCACCCGCCGCAAATTCCCCCCCATTTTGCTCGATTAATGGCATTGGCTGCTGATTATTCAGTTTCACTTGGCATACATTTAAGCTAGATAAGTATTGGTTCTCATTTATCGGGGTATAAAGCACCTGAACTCAATAACTCCTTCACACGACTTTTCAATAGTACACAAGGTGTGTGAATTAAATGCTTGCAAATTTAAATTAGAGGGAGACGGGAAAGTAAGAAGAATATTACCTTCAGACTGATTCGAAGATCTGCTAGGTGACACAGGAGATGTTATTGTGAATTTACTTGGCTCAATTGCAAGGATTTGTGTGTCATGTACCGTATTCAAGATCTGCAGTACTAGTCTTTTGCTTAATGGGAATTAATGCCACACCCATATTGCCAAGAAAACCACTATATTTCTCCCAATCGTCCTTACTCAAACCCAACATCTTTGCTTGCTCAACAGTTTTCTTAGGTACTGGGATTGGAGTACTGCAATCCCCAAAATTGGGCCTAAACAAATCGTTTTGGTGCTCAATAATTTTTTCTTGTTGTATATTCGGATCAACATATGGAATGAGCTGCAAATTGCAGTTACTATAACACTCTAACCTACTCTTACAAAGTGAATTTTGTGTGCATATTTTCGACTTAAGTGGTACATGAGCTGCCATAATTATTTCGGGTGTTGACGTCTGTTTTCTATGGTATACTGCCATTTTACCCAACCCCAAAGATTGAGAAAAAGGGTTGAAAAAGAATAAATTGAAGAGGCATCTTTAGTAGGTGACCAGAATGGTGAAAGATGTGCATAATGAGAATTAGAATTTCGTACCTTTGTGCCCTGTAATTTATTACCGAAATTCTCGAATACCTCCATTATGTTTTTGGCTTTGGCCTCATCGAGAGATTTACCTTGTGACAGAACCCCTTGACTTTCCTTTTCTGTTTCTTCGAATAACTGTCAACTATTCATTCACTTTTTCGTCTTTTTCAAAGCCATAGCAAGTTTGTCTCTTCATTAGACAATATTGGATCGTCTGTCATTTCTCCTTCCTCGTCTTGTAGACAACACACTGCATCTTCCTCTGTTTCTTGCCATGTATTACCCTTTTCCCATGTCCCTACCTCTCCTTCAATGTCTTCTTTATCCTCCATGTGTGAGGATTTGCCTTTTCTCACACATTTGCCTTTTCTTTTGTATAAAATCGTGCCATATGTCTCGTCTGTAGTCTCCGTATTGTCTTCTACACATCTGAGAACGTTGTAGTCTCCACATTTAAAATCGCAGTTTTACTTTCTGGTAGTCATTTATTTATTTTTTTATGTTTTATCAGAAACAAAAATTTTATTTCAAACTCAAAAAGATAATACAATCATAGCAGGTGCAGGCCAGTGAATGAGATTTCCACCGGAATTATAGCCTATGCCTACAATACATCAAAACGCTACCAAACCCATTACAAGATCACGACAAAAGGTTGTGACAATCCAGTGAAAACAAGAAATGGTCAACAGAACTGAAGACATTCAATGCTCTAGCCCATAACCCAACCAAAGATATACTATGGTTCCACACTTCTACCACAGAGCTGCATCTGTCATCAAAAATTCTTTTGTTTCGTTCCATAAGCCTCCAAACGCATTTAGCTATACTACCTGTTTACTTGAACGACCACTTAATTGCAATAACATCCGCCCATTTTTTCGGAAGTGCACCCACTAATCCAAACAGATTAAACATTTTAATCCACAAATCTTGACCAAACTGGCAGTGGATTAAAATATGGTCAATGTCCTCTCCACTTTCCCTACATAATATGCACCATGAGGGGGACAAACACATATACGGTCTCCACCTTTGGATTAAGTGCACGTATTCACTCTACACAACAAGACTAGCCAAGCATACACCTTGATCTCAGATGGGACTCCACACTTCCATATAAAATAGAATTGCGGGAATGGGATTGATGATTGTTTTTTCAAAAGATAGTCATAGAAAGACTTACAAAAGAACTCCCCGAAAAGATGTGTGGACCAAACCCTTTTGTTTAGGCATGTTTTGATTAAGACTAACATTTTGGATCAAGTTGAGTAGTGATAAATACTCCCCAAATTCCCTGTTGCAGAAGTTCCTAGAGAATCTAAGATCCCAAGCATAATCAGTATTTGAAGACCAAGAGACAACCGAACCAATCGACATATATTGGTTGTTGAAAGACGAAAAATTTTAGGAAAAGACTCTTTTAAAGGAATGTCCCCAATCCATTTGTCTTCCCATAATCGAATATTCTCCCTTTTCCCCGCCACAAGTTTGATATTTTGCACAAAAGAATTCCATATTTTCATAATTGATTTCCAGGGAGCACGGCGAGAACAATTAATATCAATGTTAGCATCCCACCTGTTAGGATGGAGGCCATATTTGCTCACAATAATTCATGCCAAAGCGATTCCTTTTCAAGAGGGAATCTCCATAGCCATTTCCCTAGCAAAGCCTCATTCCTTTTCAACAAATTGCCCACGCCTAAACCCCCACTCCTTTTTGACTTCGATACTACTTCCCAATTTACTAAATGATTCCCTTTACCCTCCCCCTTCCATTCCCAAAAAAGTCTCTTTTCAAAAATTAAAGCCGGTTTGTTAGAGAAATAAACAGGAATACTCCCTAAAACCGATTGTAACAAAACCAACCTCCCCCTCTTAAGAGACACCCTTTATGCTAACCCTCCACTATTTTAACCACTCTCTCAATAACGGTATTCCAAAATTATAAACTAGAAGGATTTCCACCCAACGGAAGCCCTAGGTATGTAAGTGGCCAAGATCCACTACCACACCCCAACCCCTACGCCATGTGTGATAATTTACCGCCTTCAATGTTCAAACGCTATTGAACTTTTCCCTATATTAACTTGCAGCCCTGAGACTAAAGAAAACAATTTAATAACCCCCAACATATTTTTGATGCAATTATCCGATTTGACACAAAGAAAATGCTATCATCCGCAAATTGCAAATGTGATATTCTAACTTTATTGCGTCCTATCCTTAAACCCCTCAATTAAACTACTCTTGCAAGCTTTTTTCATCAATCTACTTAGTACATTTGCCACTAGAATAAACAAAAACGGAGATAACGGATCTCCCTGCCGAATCCCTCTTGATGCCCAAAAATGACCTTTCGGTCTCCCATTTATAACGATCGAAAAATTCGCCGACGAAATACACCCTTTGATCCAAGATCTCCATTTGTTACTAAATCCTTTTTTCTTTAGTACAAAGTCAAAAAACTCCCAACTAATATGATCATATGCCTTTTCAACATCTATTTTGAGAACGACACCTTCCTTTTTCTTTGCCCTATATTCCTCAACCACGTCATTTGCGATCAAAACCATATCCAAGATTTGTCTTCCTTGAACAAACGCCCCTTGGGACGAGTTTACCGTCTCCCCTAAAACTTTCTTAAGTCTCAATGAAAGGACTTTAGCCAAAACCTTGTATAACTAAGGAAAAGGCTGATTGGATGAAAGTCTTTAATTGAAATTGAATTCAATTTTTTTGGAATTAAGCAAATAAAAGTGGCATTTGTTTTTGCATTAACCAATCCAGTATCAAAAATTCTTGGAACACCATTATAACATCTTTCTTGATAACTTCCCATCCTTCTTGTAACGCAGCCATTGAGAACCCATCGGGCCCCGGTGCTTTATCACCATCGCACTCAAAAAGTGCTATTTTCACTTCATCCTCTTCAAAGGATCTTTCTATAGGGATTCACTAGACTCTCTACAAATACGTGTGCACTCTAATCCTTCAATCCCAAATTTTCTTCCTCCCTCATCCTAATATAATTTTTCAAAGAAATTCATAATTACCTCCTCAATTTCCTCCTCTAATTACAAGACCCTCCCACTAGAATCTTCAATCTTATTAATCAATTTGCTTGCTTTTCTACCACTTGCAATTCGATGGAATAACTTAGTATTATTATCCCATTCAATGACTCCTTTCAATTTTGTCTTCTGATTCCATGAAATTTCCTCCCTCACAATTACTTCCTCCAATTTATTTCTAAGCTCTCCCATTTCTACCCTTCCCTCATCATCTAAAACTCTATTTGTCTCTTTCTCATCCAATTCACCTATGCGCTTGAGAATTGCACTTTTCTCTTAATCTTATATCCCCAAAAGTCTCTTTATTCCACTTTTTAATATCTTTTTCGACCTCCTCCAATTTACCCATGAACTTATACCCCTCCCATCCTTGTTGTACACTATTCTCCCACCATTGTTTGAATTTATCTTTGAACTCTTTATCCCTTAGCCACATATTCTCAAATCTGAATGGTGTAGGGCCCCATTTAAAATTATTGGTATTAAGCATAATTGGACAATGATCCGATGTTGCCCTAACTAGGCTTCTTGTCTCACTGATTGAAACATATCTTCCCACCCCTCTGAATACAAAAAGCTACCAATTCTAGAGCAAACTAGCCTTTCTCTCATGTTAGACCATGTAAATTCTGAATTGTTCAATGTTATATCCCTTAATCCCGTCTCTCTAATAAAAGTATCAAAATCCCTCATGCTTTTTGTGAATCTTTCCCGTTTAATTTCTCCGACAAAAATCGAGCAACATTAAAATCCCCCCCAAGACACCATTTATCCCCACATAACCCGTACAATCCCGCCAACTCTTCCCAAAAATCTTTTCTTTCTTTAGACTTACATAGACCATATACCCCGGATAACCACCAATCACCTCTCCCCTCCACAGATCTAAGCAAAACCGAGATCGAAAAATTCCCCAAAAGAGATTCTAACCCTCTAAAGACCCTAACATCCCATACAATGAGGATTCCCCCCGACCTACCCACTGAAGGTAACACTGCCCATTCCTTAAACCATGCCTCCCACACACTCCCTATTAACTTTTTATCAATTTTTCCTTATTTTGTTTATTGGAGAATTACTATGTCAGGCTTCTCCTTATTTAGTAATTCTTTTATTACCTTCTTTTTACCCATAGCCCCCCAAAACCTTTAACGTTCCAACTTACTTGACTTAGTGATCCACTCATTTTAAATGTGCTACAATGCTCATTACCTACACACTTGTGCTATTTTTACTCATGATACCTTCGTGTTTTATTACACAATTCTGGCCATTCTCAAACTGGTAAGCAATTTGAGAATATCTTCACCAAAGCATGCCATTGATTCTACTTGCAGCAAGTTGGGAGTGATTGACATCAACTCTCCAACTTGAGGTGTTGATTCATGGTGCTCGATTATAGTTGTGTGCTTATATACTATTTCAGTTAAGTTTGGGCATAAGATTCCTCAATTGATGTAATCAAGTCAATTGACGGAATCACTGGGTTGGCTATAAATTAAGTTGTAATCTATTGTTCAACAAATGCAATACAATTATCTTTTTTTTCTCTCTTTCTATACACTAGATGCGTGTCTTTGACTAAGTGGTGGTTCAGTGGTAAAGAACTAAAACTTCTTATGTTCGAAACTTTCTACCTACAAATGTTGTGCTTTAATTTTTGAGAACAAAAGAACAGAGCTAATATTGGGAAGACCAAATTTGCTCTGCTATTTATACTAAAAAACAGGGACCACTTGTGCTTCTATTAGTAATAGACTTTCCACAATAAATTGTATTGTTCCCTACTTTTTAGGTATGATTTTTTTTTATTGATTAGTTTATGTATTTACAATTGATTTGTTTACTTTATAAATCTGGATATCTGTGCATTGTCTGTTTGCAACCTTAACATGTCTTAGAGTGAAAGTGGTTCCAAAAAATGCCTTTTCAAAAGTGCTGCATAACTTGCGGTTTTCTTTGTTCACAGAAAAAAAGGAATCCAGGAACTGATAATAATTAGGTGCTGGGCTTCCTTCTAAGCAGTGTTTTAAAATGCGTTTTGGGGTGCGCATCAATGCACTTTCTCACAAAAATGCCCCTAGGCGCAATATCAAGTGCAGGGTGTACAAAAAGCTTACAATTTTTGACTGACGCGTACGCTTTTTCACCAAGGCGTGCACTTTTAACACTTAGGCATTTAGTACGTACGCTTTGTTGGCCTTTTCCTTTCAAGACAATAAATGAAAAATAAAATAAAAAAAAAGACGAATGTAACGAAACCCTAAGGTCCTAAAAGGGGAGAGAGAGCAAGAGAGAGGAGGGGGGGAACTCCATTGCTGCACACACGAATTGATGGAAAGTCCATTGCTGGCTTGATGCACCAAAGTGATCAACACCCTTTGTCAGATATTTTAGGGTGGATTTCTACACGAGAAAGTGATCAACTTATATCTAATTATATTGGATTTTGTAACTGAAGCACTATTTAGGGTGTGTTTGATGGGTAGATGAAAAAATTTAAATTGTATGGAAAACAAAATCTAGAGGTTGGTTTATGATTACATGAGAAAAGGAGAAAAGTGGGATAAATCAAGTTATACCAAGGAAATTGATTACATGGGCAATTACGCAACCAAATAACACAAAAGATGGAACATATAAAATTTTGAGCATTTAGCAGCGAAAAGAAATGCGATCAAACACTGCCTTTTGTCCAAAATAACCGCATGCACACAATATGCAAAAGGAGCGCTAGAAGCACATCGGGAGGAAACGTTGGTGCACTTAGTGGAGCATGTTGAGCAACCATTTTGCACATCCATACCATGCAAAATCTTTCAATTTAACTTTTTATCTAAAAACAAAACACGAGAATTCAATATCTAACCTGAGAAGTGCATCCACCAGCAAAAGTGCATCTGCACTTGCTTGTACAATCAGAGATGGCGCCTAATGTACAATAAACAAATAGGAAAAGTTGATGTAAGTAAGTGTTGAAAAGTGAACTACATTTTTTTTTATCGGAAAAAAAATGCTTATATTGAAAGAATGAAAAAGCAAATACAAGCAGAGAAAGAGTTGAAAGAGAACGAGATGTCGACAAACAACTAACAAGAAAAACAAACAAAGCAACAACAACCCAAATCAAAAACCATAGGCTACAGCACAGCACAGCCTAGAACAAACAAACAACCAAGTAATCAAAACAAACAAACCCAAAGCAACTCAAACAGAAAACTCCCTCGGTTGCTAAAACCATAGAAAAATTTATGTTGAAAAGTGAACTACATGCAACATCCTTTATTGCTTTCTTGGCCCAGAACATTACAAGTTTATTATAACAGAAAAAATATGCTTCCGTTTTTAGAACTTAGATACTTACGGCCTGTCCAATCTCTGACATTAAGCATGCAAGACCACTGATTACTTTCTCATCTCCCTTGTTAAGAGCTGGAAGAAGAAGTACTTCTTTAAGAAATCCTACCCGACATAACAGAACTTGTGGTATCCCCTACAAAAGCAAGGGCAGAAAAAGCAAGATGAGTTCAAATAAAGAGTGAGTTGAGAACATAAACTGAACACCCACTCTACCGGCCTATTTAAAAGTTGATATAAGGAAACAATGGTGATGCAAGATCTCTTAATTGGTTAGATAATTATTACATGGTTTGGAAGACAATGGGTTTAAGAAGTCTTGTGAGCCCAAAGCTAATTGCTCTTGGTAAATAATTAAACAGTATTATTGGTGTACTACTATGTTTGGGTACTTTTAGTATGTAGCATCTTAGGCTTTTGCGTCTTAGGCTACAAGTAAGGATGTAATCCATCGTAATTAGTCAGAATATTGAATAGTAAAGCATTAGAGCTTAGGGGCTTGTGAGAAATCCCTTAGTCCATCGTAATATTGAATAGTAAAGCATTAGAGCTTAGGGTATGCAAGCCATCCCTTATTCTCTTTCTCCCTTCTTCTTTTTGTTCATATTCTTATATGGATCCCCGTCAATTTGGTATCAGAAGCAAATTTGTTCCAATTGATATCGATATCTTCTTCCTTTCCTTAAGTCATATACTCTCCTCCCTTAAATCTGCTCTGTCAGATTATTCTTACAAACGAACCTCTTCTTTCTAATATATATACATACACGTACGTATGTTATTTTCCATTTTTACCTCACTTTCAATGGTGACCGTTGCAGAGTTAAGCGCAAAGCATGAGACAGAGGTGCGAACTTTAGCCTAAACCAACAAAAAGTGGATTGATCAGCAGAAACTGCAGCTTCCCTAGCAACAGAAATGGAGAAGCTTTTGGATGACCAGGGCAAGGGAAAATCTGCAGAAATTGATTCCAGCTCGAGTATTTGTCAACCAGTGCCCCAAGTTACGAACCACATATTGGAGAGCTTCTTTTTAGGTGGTATGGCCAAACGAATTAAATTGAAAGGGACTGCACAGACATGTACTAAATATCAGCAAAATCATTATGCTTCCATTAGGACATGGGGATGACATGAAACTAGCATTGACTTGCTATTTTGTCCCGCCAAATTACAAACAGCGTCCTCATTTACAGTTTACACATTTGACATAGGGCACACAATCCGTTGAAGAGTACATCGCACAGTTTTATAGCCGAGCTACACAGTCGAAGTTCCCTTGGAGTGAAGATGTTATGATATCTAAGTACAGACATGGATTGAATCCAACCATTTCTTGTGAACTAGCTACTATTTGATTATGTTGAATATCAGACACAGTCCAAGTAGCTCATCAGATGCAAGATGAAACAGAAAAGATGTCATCCTTTCTGCCACCAACTGAAACATAGACAATCAGTGAACAAACTTTTATTGATGCCAACAGTAGCACTTTTTTTATTATCAGAAACAAACGCTTTTATTGATATAAAGAAACAATATAAGCGTACTTTGCAAGAGAGACCGAATTCTTGTCTCTCCCCATCTTGGTGTGTACTTTGCAAGAGAGATGCGGATTCTCTGAATCATTTGTTGTTACACTGTCCTTACTCATACTTCATATGGAACAAAGTTTGTGCCAAAATTGGGTTTAGTTGGGCCCTTCCCAAAGCTGGTGTGAGACTTCTTCTCTTGGAAATCAATAGCTACAAAGACAAATCTAAGAGCGGAGAGTTATGGAGATGTGTCAAAGTCACTTCCTTTTGGCTATTATAGATGGAGAAGAATTATAGAATTTTCGAAGGAAAGGTAGAAGAAAAGGAGTGGCTGTTGGAAAGAGTCAAATTCATGGCTTCGTTGTGGGCTTCCAACACCAAGCCTTTCAAAAACTATAGAGTGGAAGACATCAAGAACAATTGGAGAGCTTGGATTTTTGAATAGTGTTCCATTATATAATCTGTTCTAGGGGTGTGTTGTTGGCTGTTGTTTTTGGCTTGTTATTTTTCTTTTCTTTTCTTTTCTTTTTTTGGGTTATATGATTTGTTGTTGGACTCCTTGTCCCCTCTCAGTTTGTACTTTTTATTTACTAATGAAATCTTGTTTCTTATCAAAAAAATATAAGCGTACAAAGATAGAACCATCTGGTGAACCAGAGGTTCACCATAGCAGTAGCCATCAAACAAAAAAACAATCAAAACATATACAAGATACTGCTAATCATCAATTCACAAAATACAACCCCAACTACCTAAAGATCTCAAACTGCCCTAAATTCTCAACAGCCATAACTCATAGCTGCACCCCAATCACTAGATATATTGGAGGCAGATAGAATGCCAAAAACATTAGACGAGTTCTGATACTACTAGAGGTTTGATGGGTCTCTTATTAATAGTAGAAAGAGGGTTTTTTTTCCATTACAAATATGATGTAATGCCTCTACTCAAATCAGACTAGAATTAATTGATTATTTGTTTAGAATTTAGTTGTTTTACTTTAGTTCTTCTTAAATTTGTGCTCTTCTTCAGAGCAATTCTCTCTTCTTCATCTTAAATTCGCTCTCAATTTGTTGCTAGGGCAGATCTCTTAATAGCTGCCTTGCATCAGCTAGTGAAAATGTGAGCCATCCCTTATTCTCTTTATCTCTTCTTCTTTTATTCTAATTCTTATGTTGTTCCCCATCAAATATTTTATTAAATACAACACAACACCATGTACTACGGAATGGAATATGATGTCCATTGAAGGTACAAATCCAGAAACAGAACTTGAAATCCACTCAAAACAAATTCGTTGCGCGTTATACAACACTATCGAAGTAAAAAGTGGTTGATAGATAATCCCGACTCAGGACACAAGGATTGTACTTAATGTCACAGACCCATCAAGGTAACACTATCCTTATTCCCGATTACACCTAGAACCAGCATTTAACTCACTGTCTCTTGGGTTTTTTTGGTAGTTTATCAGTTCCCTGTTACAAAGTCATCGACTACCACCCCGGCCAAAACCCGATCAACCCATTTGGTTACTTTCTTTGCCATCTCCAACTAACCAGATCAGGGGGTGTGAAAGTGATTGGTTGGTCTTCTAATGAAGGTTGCAGTGGAGCAAGACGACTAATGGGTGATGACAGCGTGATGGTGAGCATTGTTGCTGCAGATTTAGGCATGCTGGGAGTTAGTTTTAGATGGTGGTGGCTTGCAAGAAAATCGGATGGGCTATCAAGTTGCAAGAACTCAAACAATATATATTTGTAGCTTTGTATAAATACGTACCTCATGTCGAGAAACAAGTTCAATAAGAACTTCAACAGCCAGATCAAATGAGGACAAAACCTACATTCAGCGATGTACATATAAATTCACTGCGGTATTTGGATCATTCTCAAGATATTTTCAACAGCCAGCCAAAAATTCTTAGAATTATTACCTGTAAAGAGTTGAACACGAAATTAAGAAGTGGATGTGTTGCCAATGAGCCAGGTGGAATCTTTGAGAAGCACCCAGCTCGAACCTGAGCAAGATAGCAGGAGGTATAACCTGAATACTTTTAGACTATAACATGTGTTTGCGCAGATATCTAAGTACCAATCTAGACATGGAAGCAAATTGTATACATGGAGAAACAATTGAATCGCTAAAATCATGCAACAACAAAGATTATATTTGCAGCACAAAAAGAAGTGAAAAATATTCTTGAAAAACCTTTGCGTATTCTTGAAGTAATCTTACCCAACTCAGTAAGCAACGCAATATCTTTCTGCTGTTCTCGTGCAGTTGAATGCCACCATCAAACCTTTTCTCAGATTGTTGAAGCAGGAACTCCAGAACCAAAGGTGTATGCAAGAGAAGCTGCTCCAAACAAACAATATGTACATTAACAGAGACAGCAGAAACAAGGAAGCAAGTGATGAAGTAAATATATATAAATGCGTGAAAATAATAAGAAAGTCCTAAACCTCTCGATCATACTCGCATCGCATCGCTGAACCAAAATTACAATCAGTAGTTTTATCATCAACAACTTCTGGCAACACCGTGAGCATTTCCAGCACAGCAATATCTCCATCATCTTGGCTTTGCAGACTCTGGAGACTGTACAAAAGCTTTCCAATAGGTTTTCCATGCTCTACAACATGAAGTATAAGAGCAGAGAGAGCGAGGCAGATTTGTGTTAAAAGCTGTACAACACCAAAAGTACATGGGTAATCAGAACATTTCACTAGCAACCCAGAAATAAAGTGAAAAAAAAAAGAATTAGTTGATATATTAAGAAACATTTCATTGGAAATAATAACAAAGGCAAGGAAAAATGATACGACACAAAATCGAACAAGTGAATTTTGACATAAATAGCAGATGTTTAAAGCATACGCACACAAAATCCTATCAGAGCAGGATAACAAAGCACCTGCGGAGGGCCTGAAGTAAATTTTTTAGCAGCCACCAGAAGAGAATTCAACAGAGCATCCTTTGCTGCCAACTGCAAATAATATCCTTCATTTTGGATCTGTAAAGTAACAGAATATATTTATTTATTTTTTGATCAGAAACAAAGCTTATATTGATTAGCAAAAACAGATACAAGCAAAGCGGCTGGAAGTGGATGAGGAATCCACATTCAAGCACACCAGAAAACAACAAACAAAAAAGAAACAAACACATCAGCCAAACAGAAAACAGACTGAAAGACAAGCCCCAGCCAATAACTACAGTCAAACTCCTAGGCCCTAGGAAAACCTCTAAACATAACTAAAACTACTGCATAGCCAAACCCCAATCCCTAGCAATCTCTGATATAGTCAAGATCCCAAAATTGTTCGAAGTAAATGCCCAAAGTGAAGTCAGATTCTTGATTCTATCCCAAGTCTTCTCTAATTCTTCTTCAGCTTCTGCAAAAATTCTCTTATTTCTCTCTCTCCAAATATACCGCATCACAACCATGCAACTACATCTCCATAATATTTTGCATTTCTTTTTGTCACCTATGAAGAACCACTTAATAGAAAGCAATTCATACCAAGAACCCGGAAATGCTGCAATCAAGTCGAATTCCTTTCAGACCTTGTTCCAGATTTGTTGAGCAAAAGAACAGTGTAATAATAAGTGATCAATATTCTCACTGTCCCGCTTGCACCAACACACAAGATGGAGATAAATGCATAAAAGGCCTTCTGAGTTGAACTAAAGCTGCTGTGTTGACTTTCCTTAGTGCCGCTAACCAGGCCTTCTGAGATAGATGCGTAAAAGGCCTTCAGGGAAATGCTTTTCCTTTTCAGCAAAATGCTATTACCAAAGCAATATTGCATTCTCCCAAAGTAAGGTGCATTGAAATGTTGTGCATGAGGATAACCATTACTTTGCAAAAGCCACGTTTTTGGGCAATACCACTCTTTTTTAATATGATTCTGAACTTATCTCTCAAAATATTTGCAGCCCACTTTTTTTCTTGTAAGAGATAAGATCAATTCACTAATGAAGAATTGAATACGTACATGAGTTGTAGGAACAAGATGTCCCTATATAATAGATAGAAAGGAGAATAATCATAAAAAGTAATAGCGAAACTAATCACAAGATGATCCCAATAAATATCACACACTCCAACATTGTTTTTCTAATTCCGCCACAATTCTCAAACCAAGATGTTTGTATGGTGGTAAACATGAAAAGTGGGCTGAAAAGTTGGTTAGAGTCAGCTGGAAGATCGGCGGAAAAAATAAGGCAACGATGAAATTCCAGATGTGGGACAAGAACTCAAATCCCATAACTAACGGGATTTAACATCTAACAACATAAAAATATCTAAATATCCGACAATAAGAAACAAAAAAATTATTACTAACCCAACATGTGTACAAGATGTTCACCACCAGTACATTATAGGAAAAGAGAAACAGAGAAAGAAAATACTACCAAATCTCCATTGAACTTAGTTCTTTTCTACAACCACCCTTTCTCCTCAACTAGATCTTCAAAAATCCTCTTGCTTCTTTCTAACCATATAAACCACATCACAGCTGGTACCAGTTCATCTTCACAAATATTTTCCTGTTGCCCTATCACCACCTAGATCCACTTTCCAGGACAAAAATTCCGGCCTGTGTCCTAGGTGAGGTCCAGCAAACTTCAGAACATATTTTTTGCAGGCCACTCTGGCAATACACAATGGCCCCATGCACCATTAGAGGACACAAAGTGACATCTAATTCTCTCCAGTGTATTTACTACCAAACACCAACTGACTCAGCACCATACAAACTTCCAAAAAGAATTCCTATGGTATAGTCTGTGTAAACAACCTTTTTACCAAGAGTCAGAATGGGGAAAAAAAAGAAGTTTGTTCCTAATCAACCTGAAGAAACAATCACTGGTCAATGAAAAACAAAAAAAAAAATAAGAATAATACGTTTAAAACACAAGCATTTTCTCAGAAATACATATGAAAAATAAAGAATTGCCAAAACCAGTGGATTCTCACTTTCACAATGTTTCTGGCACATGTGAATGTATTCGATTTGTATCCTACCTTAGAGAAGCCCGGGGATGTGCGTACCTTCAGTGTTGGACATGTTTGTGGTACTTTCAAAATAGCAAGATCATTCTTCCACAACACGAAATTGATCTCTCTCTTGCAAAACATGTTGGAATTTGGAGCAAAAGAAAAGGTTAAAAAACCCCAAAACTGATGGATAAAGGAATCTACTCCTTTAAGGAAAAGAGTCGACTGATGGACAAGGAGTCTACTCCTTTGAGTAGAGGAGTCAACTGCTGGACAAAGAAGTTGACTCCTTTAGTAAAAAGTTGCATCTTGAACTCTATAAAAAGTGGTTTTGGTCTATTATTTCATACAGAGAAGCTTTGATATCTTTCAGGAAAGACGGATAGATGGGAGAATTTGATAGGAGTTGGTCTCTCTCTCGCTAAAAATCTGGATTTTTATTTCCTCCATTTGTTTTTGAAGTAGAAATTTGAAAGAAGACACTGTGTAGCTGAAGGTACAATTTGAGAGTTCAATATATGGAAGTTGTGGAGATTTCGCTGTTAGAAAAAATATTTTTAAATTTTCATTTGGATGATCGTGTGAGCCTCGTGTAAACCCATCTGTATTTGTACATTTGAATATTTTTTTATTTTTTTGATAGGAAACAAAATTATATAAATTCTAAAATATGAGTACAAAGTGAAGGGGGACAAGCTGTCCACCACCAGGACATATACCAAAAGACGAGCGTTAAAAGAATCAAATACAACCAAAACTTACATAAAATAAGATGCACATGATAAATATTCTCAAAGGATTATAACCTTCCAATTAATTCACAGCGGAATTTCTACAAAAAATCCGGAAGGGAGGCCAGTGACAAGTCCTGATTGTATGAAGGTCTTACATATGTTGCCATGTGATAGTTTAATGTATTCCACCCCACAATGCTTAAACAATTTGGAATTTGAAGCCCAAAACAATGCCACAAATCTGATTCTTTCCCATAGCCATTCCTTTTCTTCCTTCCTTTCCTTCAAAAATCCTATTATTCCTTTCGATCCAAATCATCCACATAAGTGCCACTTTGATGCACCTACACAAGGCCCTGCTTTTTGGAATATCTCCGTCAATGTTAATATCCATGGGAAGAAGTTCCGCCCTAGATTTTGGAAGGATCCAACGGAGAACAAATTCAGCCCACATTTTTGCCCTTATAAAATAAGAACAAGGACTGTGCAACAGAATACGACTCAATGTTTCTTCATTTTGCTTGCATAAAACACACCATGATAGGGATAGACAATAATTTGGTCTTCTCTTTTGCAAAAAGTAACAAGTATTAACCCTCCTGTGAGCCACTAACCATGTAAACTTGGACTTTTGAAGGGAAACCTGCCGCCCAGATAAGTTTAGAAGTGAAGTAAGGATCCGATGGGGAATCGATGAGAGATTTGAAAAAAGAAGAGCAAGAGAAGCCTTCCCCATTTAGTAGCCACCTTCTCTTATCCTTACAACCCGGAGACAATCTTACTCCCTCAATAAAGATCTAGAAAATGATAGATTCCAAGACACTATTTGATCCGAATTTAAAGAAGCCAAAGAAGAGATAGACTTTCCTTTACTCAAAGAAAGTCTATATGATGGAGAAAACAAAGAATGGAAAGCAACCTCACCTATCCACTTGTCCTCCCAAAATCTGATCATAACTCCCTCACCCACTTAGGGGTGTTTTCGGTTTTGGTCTGGGTAGAAACTAAGGTATCCCAAACTCAAACGAAATGTAAAAATTCGGTTTCGGTTCGGTTCGGTTTCCATTTCTAAATCTTCAAAACCCAAACTAGAACCAAACTTTTCGGTTCGGTTTTATTCAGTTTTGACATTTTTATTTTTATTTTTCTAAATCAATTTAACATAACAATGTAATACTAATAGTATTTAAGATTTGTTCATATTCAAACTAAAGTCATGTTTTTTTGCTCCTTCAGAAACAAAGAGCAAAGGGTTAATACATGATATGTTGCAATACCATCTTGGTGTGTTGTGCAAGAGCGATGCAGAATCTTTGAACCACTTGTTGTTACAATGATATTTCTATGGAACAAAGCTTGTGCAGAATTTGGGTTTAGTTGGGCCATTCCCATTCTTCTTATGCTGGAAATCAATAGCTAAGAGACAAATCTAAAGGCAGGGAGCAGATGTGTCAAAGTCGCTTCAATTATGGATGGAGAGGAATTATAGAATTTTTGAAGGAAAGATTGGCTGTGGGAAAGAGTCAAATTCATGGCTTCGACTTCCAACACCAAGTTTCAAAAATTATAGAGTATCGAGAACAATTGGAGAGCTTGGAAACAGTGTTCCATTGTATTATATTTGGGTTATATTCTAAGGGTGCATTGTTGGCTATGGGTGGCTGGATCGTGGGTTAATTTTGGTTGGTGGACATATTTGTACTTTTATCTTTATTATGAATGGAATCATCGTAATACTAATAGTATTTAAGATTTGTTCATATTCAAACTAAAGTCATGTTTTTTTAGAAACAAAGAGCAA
Organism: Lonicera japonica; assembly: GCA_021464415.1. Lineage (NCBI taxonomy): Eukaryota > Viridiplantae > Streptophyta > Magnoliopsida > Dipsacales > Caprifoliaceae > Lonicera > Lonicera japonica. The sequence goes on from CM038469.1 coordinate 62,769,589, forward strand.
ACATATAAATACCATGTTTTCTATATAGATACTATTTTATTTGTAAATTGACAAGAATAAAACACATTAAATAAAATGATGAATTATCATGCGATTGTGTATGTGAAAAAAAAATCTTAGCATTGTGTCGTTAATTCAATAATAAGAGCACGCGTTGATGAATTTTTTTTAAGATGATCACAATATGTCAGAAACAAAGCTTATATTGATGTGAACGAGAGGTCCACATATGAGTCCCAACTAGAACACCACAAGCTGCAACACAGAGCGAACTAAGCTGACTGAAGCTTCAGTCTTTTACACAAAAAAGGCTGTCTTTTTTGTACGAGTATGTTCCTTTTATACGAGTATGTTCCTTATAATATAAAAGGCTGTCTTTTTTGTATTATAGTATAATTAATGTGTGCCTTTAGAGTATATATTAACATTTTTTTATTTTCTTATACATAATTCGGTTCGGTTCGGTTTTGGACTAGCTTACCCCAAACCCAAACCAAACTATTCAGTTTTGGTTCGAATTTTCTCGTTTTTGGTTCAGTTTTTTTTCTGTTCGGAGTTTTACGGATCGATTCAGTCCGTTCGGCGGTTACGGATTGGACTTAACAACCCTACATCCACTTCTAATCTTGTGTGATTCAAAAACGATTCAAGACCATGAGAAATAAATTTCCAAGGACTTCTATAAGAGACCTTTTAAAAACCACTTTGGAGTCCCGCCTATTGTCGCTTATTCCATGTTTGCTTTTAAGGATGGAGTGTATCTTTTGCTTTAAGCACAATTTCCCAATTAATGAGATGATCTTTTTTATTATCGACGTACCCATCCCATAAGAAATATCTCATTCTTTTTTTTCAACTCATTCTTAACCTTTACCGGTATGTGGAAAACGGATAAGAAATAAATTGGCAAGCTTGTTAATACCAATTGAATCAATGTGAGTCTCCCTCCTCTAGATAAGCACCCTCATTTCCACCCATCAAGTTTTTTCTTAACCTTTTCTAACACAGGATTCCAAAAATCTATGGAATTTGGATTACCCCCAAGAGGGAACCCCAAATACTTTAATGGCCACTTCTCTATCTCACATCCCACTTTAAAAGCCCACTCCACTAACTTATCTTCTTCCATATTGATACCTGCAAACTTACTCTACATCAAGTTCAACTTTAGGCCCGATAATGAACAAAATACCTAGAGCAACTTCTCCTCCCCCCCCCCCCCCCCCCCCACTATAAAAAGAAAATTGTATCATCCGCAACTAATGTAAACAAGAATGGTGAGAGGGATCCTCTTGCATCAACCCTTTAAAAGCCCCAAACTTCCCTTTAGGCCTCCCGTTAACAAAAATCGATAAATTGACCAATGTCAAACAACCTCTCATCCATTTTCTCCATCTAAACTTGAACCCCTTTTTTTATCAGAAACAGAAACTTATATAGATGAGAAAAATCAAAACAAACCTTGAACCCTTTTTTCTCCAATACATCATCCAAAAAATTCCAATCCACATGGTCATGAGCTTTCTCAAAATCTATTTTAAACACCACTCCTTCCTTCTTCTTTTTTATCTATTTTCCTCCACCACCTCATTGGCTACCAACACTAAGTCCAATAATTGCCTTCCTTTGATAAAAACTCCTTGACATAACGAAATTGTTCCATCCAATTCTCTTAATCTCAAAGCAAGCACATTGGCTAAAATTTTATACAAACTTGTCACTATGCTTATTGGCCTAAAACCCTTTATTTTGCATGAGTTTGCCTTTTTTGGAAGTAAACAAATGTAGGTCTCATTCACATATCCCAAATACTCATGAAAAACCGCCATAGTATATCCATCCGGGCCCTAAACCTTTTATCCATCGCATTCGATAATTTCCCTTTTCACTTCCTCTTCCTCAAAAATATCTTTCGAGCACTCCGCTTTACTTGATTATATGGGGAACCACTTTAAACCTTCCAATTTCCACTTTGTCATCACGAGAATACAAAGACTCAAAGAAGTTGATTATATCCCTTACAATTGGAGCCACTTCTTCCAAAATTTCCACGTAGTCTTTTTCCAAATTATTAATCAATTTATTTCCTTTCTTCATGTTTACAATTTTATGAAACAATTTTGAATTATTATCCCATTCCCACACCTATTTGACCCTTGCTTTTTGCTTCCAAGAAATTTCCTCTTCCAGAATTAAATCTTCCAAATTATTTTTCAAATCACACATTTCTTTTCTTAAAATTGCAATAATATTCCCAGATTCTTCCTTCAAATCAATTTCTTTTATTTTCATCATTAATGCATTCTTTTCAAGTCTAATATTGATGCAATCAGTAATTTAATTCTAAAGCTGTCATAATGTGGATTACAATGTATTAAAATTTGTCTAAGTCCCAAGGATTAATTGTGCTTAGGAACCTGGTTTGTTGGTATTTGTAATTGATATTAATGCTTTGTGGGGAGTCTAAAAGATAAGTCCAGGAAGAATCTAGAGTCTAGCTGATATTAGTGTTCTATAGGGAGTCTAAAGGGTCTAATTAGAGAGTTCTAGTAATTAGAAAGTTCTAGTCTCTATTGTATTATAAATATGGTCTGCCACAGCTTCAAGAAGCAACTTGTTAAGCACTTGTAAGAATAGTTTCAGTTCTAAACTTTAATAAAAGGCTTTCCCTTGATTTCCCTTTAGAAATCTTGGCTCCAACGGTGTTTGGAGTAGCTTTCAGTTGTTCATTATTCTGTGGAAATTTCATGTTTGTTGCTGTCTACTTCAAGTGGTATCAGAGCAGGCTTTCTGGCCTGTGATAATTGTTAGTCTATGGCTGGACATGGAAATAATACAGAGAGAAACAATGAGAATTTAGAGACTTCTCAAAGAACCGCAAGTAGCAGCGGGGTTACAAGAGAAGATTTGGAGACTTTACAACAGCAACAGAGGCAACTTCAAATTCAGATCACTCAATTGTGCGCCAGGTTAGAACAATCTGGACTCCTTAGTCCTCAAGACCAGAATATGGAACCTCAAAGGTGTCCACCATTAAACGTGTATCAACGTCGTAATGTTCGAAATCAACAAGTTTTTGAAGCAAATCAACAGCAAGTTGTGGATGACTCCTCAGATGAAGACGGAATTTTACCTAATCGGAGGACAACCATTGCTTAATAGAGCAATTGATCGTAATCAAGATGCTCGACTAAAAGTGGAAATTTCTAATTTTACTGGAGAAGAGCAACCAAAGGAGGTCTTGGACTGGCTAAATGAGGTTGAAAGGGTATTTGAGTATCTTGAACTTCCAAACAACAAGAAGGTAAAGGCAGTAGCTATCAAATTGAAGGGATATGCCTCTTCTTGGTGGCAACAAGTTCAAATGACAAGGATCCAGTCTGGAAAAGAAAAAATTCAGAGTTGGGTGAAGATGCAACGATTAATCCGACAACAGTTCCTTCCTTTAAACTATGACGGACTCTTGTTCCAGCAATATTGTTAGTAACCATCTCACCCAAAAGCTTAAGCTGTTAAGTAGTGTGCCAACAATGTATATCATACTCTTCAACACTCCCCCTCACGTGCGTGGATAGACAAACAAAACCAAAGGCCAAACTGGCCAAACCAAAGGTGCACTTTGTGCACAAATACAAAGGGGGAAACAAATGCAAGCGGGAGGATTTGAACCCGAGACCTTGCAGAACCTGAGCTCTGATACCATATAGAATTTAGAGAGAACTATTATTCTTATTCCATAATCATAAACAAAGAGAACAACGAACCTTATATAGGAAATAAACACAACTCCTAATCAACCTAGAGTTCCTATCAAGGTGGGATTCTGCCCACAAATAAAATAACATAAATAACTAAAATAAATAATACTGAATTATCAATAAATATCAATCCCTCCAACAAGGAAGTCGTTCTGTTCGGGAGTACACTAATGAATTTTACAAGATGAGAACACGAGTTCAGCTGGCCGAGACAGAAACACAAGTCATTCACCGTTATTTGATGGGTTTACAACCCAATATTCGAAATCAAGTGGAGTTACAACCTTGCTGGTCGTTAGCAACTGCCGTCCAGCTAGCAACAAAGGTAGAAACCCAACAAAAACAGTATAACTACCGTCCAAATCAATTTGGCAAGGGACAAATACAATCAGAAATTGAACGAGGCTATAGGGATGCGAAGCAAAAGTCTGGAGCAGCAAATAATTTTCAGAATTTCAAGACGGCCACTAATTTCCAAGAAAAGGGACAGGGTCGTGGACGAGGAGCAAGTAACAATGTTGTCGGCAGCAGCAACAACACATCTCAATTTACTGGGGCAAAAATAATATGCTACAAGTGTGGAAAAGAAGGTCACAAGTCCTCCGATTGCAGAAAATTAGCAAGTAATTTGCTCATTGATGAAGGGGGTAAAATGGTACATGACGGACAGTTGGATGACGAGCCTAGTGACGGATTGCTGAATTTTACAGAAGATGAAGTCACACACGGAGATCAAGATCTTCTTAATCTAGTAATTCGTCGCACCACACTGACGCCAAAAGTTTCGGAAGGTGATTGGCGCCGTAACAATATATTTAAGACCAAGTGTTCCTCTCATGGAAGGCTTTGCAATGTTATCATCGATGGAAGAAGCAGTGAAAATCTAGTGTCCAAAGAAATGGTGACAAAGCTTAACCTAGTCGTGCAACCACATCCAAGGCCATACCGAATAGCTTGGTTCAAAAAGGGAGGCGAGGTAAATGTGACTCAACAATGCTTGGTTCCTTTTTCCATTGGAAAAGGTTACACGGATAAGGTTTTATGTGATGTGGTAAACATGGATGCTTGTCATTTGTTATTGGGAAGGCCATGGCAATTTGATAATAAAACTGTGCACCTTGGCGAGAAGAATGTTTACGCCTTTTATAAAAATGGAGTTAAGGTTGTCCTAGCTCCTATGAAGGAGGATGACTTTCCTAAGCCCAAGATGGGAGAACAACATACTCGTTTGTCGTTTTGGCAATTTATGATTGAATTTAAAGACAATGAGACTGCATATATGCTACTTGTAGGGGAGAAAAAAGAGGAGCTACAAGCGATACCGGCAGAGATGAAGAAATTGTTGAATGATTTTAAGGAAGTTTTTCCAAGTGACATGCCTGCTGGATTACCACCAAAGAGAGAAGTCCAATACCATATTGATTTAATACCAGGAGCTAGACTTCCAAACTTGCCCCACTACCGAATGAGCCCAAAAGAGCATGATGAACTCCAAAGGCAAGTGGAAGAATTATTACAAAAGGGGTATATTCGAGAATCCATGAGTCCATGTGCAGTTCCTGCTCTTTTGACTCCGAAGAAAGATGGATCATGGAGGATGTGTATCGACAGTAGGGCCATCAACAAAATTACAGTAAAGTACCGTTTCCCTATACCGCGATTGGATGACATGTTAGATACTTTGCATGGTGCACAGGTGTTTAGCAAAATTGACTTGAATAGTGGTTACCATCAAATCAGAATTCGTGACGGGGACGAGTGGAAGACGGCATTTAAAACAAAAGAAGGGCTCTACGAATGGATGGTGATGCCATTTGGTTTATTAAACGCACCAAGCACTTTTAAGCGTTTGATGAATCAAGTCTTGAAACCGTTTATTGGAAAGTTTGTTGTAGTGTATTTTGATGACATTTTGATCTACAGTCCATCCAAAGACTCTCATTTGCAGTACTTAAGACAAGTACTTGAGGTTATGCGTCGAGAAAGGCTCTATATTAACTTGAAGAAGTGCCACTTCATCACTGATTCGCTGCAGTTTTTAGGATTCATTATCAGTTCTGCAGGGGTGAAAGTGGATGAAAGTAAAGTGGAAGCCATCAAAAGTTGGCCCACTCTAACTAAAATCACCGAGGTACGCAGTTTCCATGGTTTAGCCACATTTTACCGGCGTTTCATTAAGAATTTCAGCAGTATAATTGCTCCGGTGACTGATTGTATGAAGAAGGGAAAATTTGAATGGTCGGAGAAAGCTGAAGAGAGCTTCAAACAAATTAAAGAAAAGCTATGCTCTGCCCCTTGCCTTGCATTACCAGACTTTGAGAAAGTTTTTGAAGTCGAATGTGATGCTTCTGGAATTGGTATTGGCGCTGTTCTTAGTCAAGAACGGAGACCAGTAGCATTCTATAGTGAGAAGTTAAATGACACGAGACGGCGATATAGCACTTATGATCAAGAGTTTTATGCAATTGTTCAAGCATTGAGGCACTGGGAACATTATTTGATTCAATGTGAATTTGTTTTATATACAGACCATGAGGCCTTCAAGCATATCAATAACCAAAAGAATTTGGATAAGAGGCACACCAATTGGGTTTCCTTCTTGCAGAAGTTCACTTTTGTAATAAAGCACAAATCCGGGACTAGCAACAAAGTGGCAGACGCTCTTAGTAGAAGGACCATATTATTAAATATTATGTCTACAACAGTTGAAGGGTTTGAATTATTTAAAAATTTGTACCCTACTGATCCATATTTTGGTCCTATGTGGAATGAATGCACTAGTGGGAAGCAAGGAACATATATGTTGCAAGAGGAGTTTCTCTTCAAAGGAAATCAGCTATGTATACCAGATTGTTCTCTAAGAGAAAAGATCATCCAAGAAATGCATGGAGGAGGTTTGGGTGGCCATTTTGGAAGAGACAAGACATATACTATGATCGAGCAAAAGTATTTTTGGCCTAAAATGAGGCGTGATGTTTACAGGTACGTTGATAGATGCCAAACGTGTCAAGAATCAAAAGGAAAGGTCCAAAATACGGGTCTATATACCCCATTGCCAGTTCCTACTGCACCGTGGGAAGATGTAAGCATGGATTTTGTGCTAGGCCTCCCTAGAACACAAAGGGGGATGGATTCTATTTTTGTGGTAGTTGATCGATTTTCGAAAATGGCTCACTTTATTTGTTGTAAAAAGACCATGGATGCATCAAACGTTGCAAATCTCTATTTCCGAGAAGTGGTTCGCCTACATGGAGTTCTAAAGACAATCACCTCAGACCGAGATTCCAAGTTTTTGTCGCACTTTTGGAGGACTTTATGGAAAAGGTTGGGAACAGGGTTGCAATATAGTAGCGCATATCATCCTAAGGTGCAAATAGAAGTAAGCAATCGAAGTTTGGGAAACATTCTAAGGTGTTTGGTTGGTAAAAACCCAAAACAGTGGGAAGCCGTAGTTGCACAAGCTGAATTTGCGTATAATTATTCCAAGAATCGAACTACCGGCAAAAGTCCTTTTGAAATAGTATATGGAAGGCAACCAACTCATTTTTTTGATCTGGCTCCTATACCACAAGTTGGACAAGGCAGTGTGAAGGGGAATACAATGGCTGAAGATATGAAGAGGCTGCATGATCAAATCAGACTAAAGATTGAAGAATCAAATGCCCAGTACAAGGTGTACGCAGACAAGAAAAGGCATGACCAAAGTTTCCAAGAAGGCGATATGGTAATGGTTTATTTAAGGAAAGAACGATTTCCAGTTGGCTCTTATTCCAAATTGAGTAAAAAGAAGATAGGCCCTTATCGCATCGTTAAGAAAATTGGAGAAAATGTATATAAAGTTGATTTGCCTCAACATTTAGGCATTGATCATACATTTAATGTCGCAGATTTGTATCTTTACCATGAAGACCCAAAGAAGTCAGGACTCAATACGTAACTCGAGGTCGAGTTTTTTTCCTCAGGAGGGAGGGACTGATGCAATCAGTAATTTAATTCTAAAGCTGTCATAATGTGGATTACAATGTATTAAAATTTGTCTAAGTCCTAAGGATTAATTGTGCTTAGGAACCTGGTTTGTTGGTATTTGTAATTGATATTAATGCTTTGTGGGGAGTCTAAAAGATAAGTCCAGGAAGAATCTAGAGTCTAGTTGATATCAGTGTTTTATAGAGAGTCTAAAGGGTCTAATTAGAGAGTTCTAGTAATTAGAAAGTTCTAGTCTCTATTGTATTATAAATATGGTCTGCCACAGCTTCAAGAAGCAACTTGTTAAGCACTTGTAAGAATAGTTTCAGTTCTAAACTTTAATGAAAGGCTTTCCCTTGATTTCCCTTTAGAAATCTTGGCTCCGACGGTGTTTGGAATAGCTTTCAGTTGTTCATTATTCTGTGGAAATTTTCTGTTTGTTGCTGTCTACTTCAGATATCCCCAAAAAATTCATTGTTCCATTTTTTTTATTTTAGCTTTCGAGTTTCTCAATTTATTAATGAATTTAAACACTTCCCACCCTTGATTCCCTTCCTCTTTCCACCCTTCCAAAAACACCTTTTTGAACTCCTCATGCTTAAGCCACATATTCTCAAATCAAACTGGTGTGGGTCCCTATTTCGTTGTTATCGTGTCTAACAACACTAGACAATGATCAAATAAATTTCTAAAGAGTGCCTCCTCTCTCACTACTGAAAAGTTTTCCTCACATTCCTTTGAAAACAAGAATCTGTCTATTCTGGTACAAACCACATTCTCTCTCAAACTTGACCATGTGAATAGGCCATTGCTCATCTTGATGTCTCTCAGTTCAGTTTCTCTTATAAATGAATCAAAGTCCTTTATGCTCTTTGTTGCTTTTCCTCCATTCGACTTTTCTTCTGCGTACCCTTACGACATTAAAATCACCACTTCGGGTAACCCAGCCCATACAACCCAAATATCTCACGTCCTTTATGCTCCTCCTAAAACTCCTTTCTTTTGTTTGTAACGACGTGGCCTGTACATCCCAATAAACCATTCGAAATTTTCCTCACCTTTTTTTATTTCAACTGACACTTAAAATCTTCTTAAGACACTCTACTATCTCCAAATATCTCACGTCCCATATCTATAAAGTGCCACTCGAACTACCTATTGAAGGTAACAATACCCGATCTTTGAACCTCAAGCCCCAAATGGACCCTAACAATTTGTAATCAACTTTTTCTGTTCTTTTTTTATTCTCTTGCAAGACAACTAAATACGGAACTTTTTCATCAAGTCTTTTATCACTCTTCTTTTTCTTTTATTTCCAATTCCCCTGAATATCATGGTTAACATCCACAGACAACTCTTTATCAATATATTCCAATTCCCTTAAAAAAAGACTTGAGGGAATTACAGTGAAGCAAACAGCTCACAAACCAAACTCTCGCCAAACAACCGAATGAATCTAAACTAAACTAGCCGACTCTATTTATAGATAGCCAGAGCTAACTCCAACCACACAAAATAAAGCAACAATAATACAACTTGAAAAGGCATTCAAAGATGCTTCTCGACAAACGCAAAAGCAAACAAAAGAAAAAAGCAAACAGTAGTCTAAATAGTAGACCACAAGAATCCTATGCTAAGTTTTATCGTGACGCTACCAACAGTGAGTCTGAGATACGAGCTGAGTTTACCCATCTGAGTCGTCTCAGTCTAAGTCAACACCAATAAAATCTTCAGTATTTGTACTATGCATTCCATCATCCCAATAGGCATTCGTACTGTAGGTGAGCAATTGGATTGAAAGTTGGTGACACGCTTGATTATTGTTGTTCCACGGGCTTTGACCAAACTTTACTTGTTCAATTACCAGCCTCTCAATCATTTTCTGGCTAGCGATAAATTTCAATTGCTTCAAAAACATTCTATGTTTAGCCAGCTCTCCAACGCCAAGATCTTTTCTAAGTTTGATATGAAAGCAGGATTTTGGCAGTTAGGAATCCAAGAGGATTATCGTCATAAAACCGCTTTCTGTATACTGAGCCACCGTTTTCAATGGACGGTAATGCCATTTGGGTTAAAAAATGCTCCAGCAGTATTTCAAAAGACTATGATCCAAATCTTTCAACCTTTTTTACCCAACGCATTGGTTTATATCGATTGATATCCTACTATTTTCCCTAGATGGAGCATCCCATTGTCATTTATTAAACCACTTTTTCCAGCTTGTTACTCAGTATGGTGTCATGTTATCCGAGAAAAAGATGGTGATCGCTACAACTGAAATCGAATTCTTAGGAATGAAGATTTCAAACGGAAAGTTTCATCTTCGACCTTATATTGCCAAAGACATGCTTAAATTCCCTAATGTCCTCACCTCCGTCAAGCAAGTTCAGCAATTTCTTGGGTTACTAAACTATATGGCTCAATTCATCCCGAAAGTTACAAAGTTTACTGCTCCTCTCACAAGTTTGCTAAGGAAGTCACCGCCCCCATGGTCGTCAGTCCATACCAAAAGTATTAAAGCTTTAAAGGTCCTCACTGCTAACCTCCTTCCTTTGCAAATCCCTTCTACTGGTGCCCGCATTCTCCAAACATATGCCAGCGACGAGTTTTGGGCAGCCATTTAATTGAATAAGTTGATAAGAAGCGACATGTTTGTGGATACAAAAGTGGAAAGTTTAAACCTGCTGAGCTACACTATCATTCTACGTTCAAAGAGATTCTTGCTGTTAAACGTGGAATAGAGAAGTTTCAGTTTCATCTTATAGGTCATCATTTTACAATTCAGATGGATATGACCTCGTTCCTGAAAATGTTACAGTTCAAGCAAAAGATGATCCCAAATCCTCAGCTCCTCAGATGGTCAGATTGGTTTTCATAATGGTCCTTTGATGTCATCCATGCAAGGGAAAAAACAATGTTATTGCTGACTTTTTTTCACGTCCACAATCTTATCCATCCCACATCGCTACTTCAGTCCATCAACCTTCTTGCAAGAGAATACAAATACCTCAAGCCGCCTTGGTGTTCCCTTGTATCTGTCCAGTCAATCCAACATAAAGCCTTTGGAACCAATCTCCCAGAAAGAGATTTGATGTCCTACACCAGATTCCCAACCTCCGATAGTCTGCAGATGGTCTACGATTCAAAAATTATTTTCTACCATGGATTCCCCCACAAAACCTTTACCATCCAAGTCCTTCAGTTCTTCCTGACCCACAAATTGAATCTGTTGGAGAATCTCATATACCTATGCCCATTTCTCAAAACTTCACGATTGACTCCATCAAGCAAAATCTGATTAAATCTTCGTGCGCAGAATCGCATGCTGAATTCTTGCAAAAATAAAAAAATCCACTTTGGCAGAATCCTAAGTTTTTTGTTTCATTGCCATTCAAGAAGAACGAAGATGTTAATCCTACGCGTGCAACTCATTCAAGCATGAATACTGAACATTTCGCGTTAGCAATTCAAGAAGTCAATACTCTTCAGAGTCAAGGTCTTATAGAAAACACTAATTCTCCTTGGGCATGTGAAGCTTTCTATGTGAAGAAACGTTCAAAACAAATACGTGGAAAGCTTAGGTTGGTTATCAATTATGGGTCAATGTTCAAGTCAAAGTCCCCTATGCGCCAGCCTAGACCCTGTGGTCCTCGTGATCAACGAATCCAGGCAACAACTCCAAATTTGAAGATTGGTGAAAGTTCTAATGTCCAACCTCTCTCATCGGTTGCTCGCTCTTTGCCTTTACCACCAGATCCCACTGTTGGTGCTTCTTCAAGGTCTATGGATATGTTCCCTATATCTATCCATGAAAGCCAGCCCAGTAATCTTACGAGGGGAATTGGAATATATTGATAAAGAGTCGTCCATGGATGTTAACCATGATATTCATTACGGTTCCTTCTCTTAACAGCTTAAACTTTTGGGAGAGATGGTTCCTAACATAGTATCGGAGGTTAATTTTCTGGGAGGTCCAAGGTTCAAGCCGTGGACCATGGCAATTCCCCAATGACACGTATATTGTTGATGTCTTCTTCTTGTGTGTGTTCTTCTCCACATTTCTTCAATCGCTTTCTTTATTAATTTGTGATTTGCTACCAAGCCTCCGCACCATTCAACACAAGATTTATCCTGTAGAAATTTTGAGGAACTAGGTCTCATAATCAAGTCTCAGCAAGCTGCAAGAGCGCTCTTTAAAGCCTGACATACCAGGCACATAACTTTAGGATTTTTCTTCATCTAACCCACATGCATCACACCTCTCTTCTAGTAATGACAATATTTCCAATTTCCCTTCATAAATGGAGCGGTGTTTGGGAACCCCCATTCCACAACACCATGATTGCAGCACAGCACGTGTGTGAAATGTTCTACTCTAGTTTATTAGCTTTTGAAGCCTATCTAATTTGTAGTTTATCTAATCTGTCGGCAACTAGTACTTTATGTTTACCTAAGACTCTCCTAGAGGAAGGCCAAATTAATGTATAATTACATTCTCTATCAGACTAATGAAAAACACTCCATTTTAATTCTAATATCTTCTCTTTCCTTAGATGTCTTTTATTGTATCAAAAACACACACGCCAGATAGAAAAGATTAAGCATTTCATTTTCCAACTAAATATGGTGCAAATGGGGAACAATAGACCGACCTTTCGCTTAAGAATCTGAGCGGCAAAGAACTCTACTTCAAAATCGGAAACGAAAACGAAAGGGAGGTGATGGGCGGAGGTGAGGATGGAAGTGGCGACCTCCCAAGCGGCATCTGTTTGCTGAAACTGAACCAGCCATTGATTTGCAGCAACGCGATTGCACGACTGAGCATCGTGATTTAAGACGTGAACTGCCTGCGCCACCTTGATTTGTAGCTCCTCCATCTCTTTCTTCTTCTTGCTCTGCTCTGCTCCCTCACACTAATAATTCTTCTAACTAACAAATCATCATAACTGAAAAATCGAGCTCTGTAGCTTCCCCAGGCTCCGTGTCGATCTGTTGCTATTAAGAAGCTCACAAATGTTGAAAGGGGATTGGAGATATTAGGGCTATTCCGAATGAATATCACGGAAGGGAGAGGTGTGGGCGCATAAGTTGGCCCTAATTAGTTAAAGTACCAGATTAACGTGTCCGGCTCATGTGAAATGCTAATTTTTTTAATAATTAACTATGAATATATATTAGGGGCAATTAAAAAAAAGGGCTTATTAGAGAAAGATTTTTACACTAAGGCCAAGGAATAATTTTTTTTTAAATAAAGGGCCTATTTTTTATTTTATTGATAATATGACATGTGTCTTTTTTTTTCATTATAAAATGACATCCCAACCCTTAAAATAAACTAAAAAAATATCAATATGCATTAAAATATGGACTGCAAAATGAACTTTGCAGTCTATATTTCACTGCAATATGAACTTTGCGGTCCATATTTCACTGCAATGTGAACTTTGCAGTCCATATTTTTAGTGCAAAGTTCATATTGCAGTCCATATTTTACTGCAATGTGAACTTTGCAGTCCATATTTTTAGTGCAAAGTTCATATTGCAATACATATTTCACTGCAATATGAACTTTGCAGTTCATATTTTATTGCAATATGAACTTTGCAATCCATATTTTTTGTGAAAATTTCATAAAAAGGGGTAATTTAGGTAATACATAACATGTTTTTATTAATTAAATGACATTTAAATTTATTCAAATACATTCATTTAAAATATAAAACAAAATAGGCCTCTTACACTAATTACCAATTAAAAATAGGCCCTTCATTCAAAAAAATATTATTCATTGGATTTTTGGTAAAAATCAATGTATAATAAGCCCTTCTACCTAATTTCTAGTATATATTAAATATGGTATAAATTTTTATATAAAATTTTATTATTTTCATTTATAATAATTTTAATATATTATCATTTTTTTTTTTAGTTAAATACTAATTTTTGTCACCTTCTTTTAACAGCCTTCTAAATTATTGGTTAAATTTATTTTGCCTACAAAATTTTAATTTATTTATTAAAAAAATTATTTATCTCAATCATACATTTTCGTTCACCTCTCTCCGTATCTATATTATCTTCAGTGAAGTTATTTTTAACATTTCAATTCCAAAAAATTTCCACTAACAATATTATTAATGGAGTTATTTTTGACATCTCAACTTTAAAAATATTTCCACTAACAGCACAAATATGGACAAAAGTGGATTGAGTAAGTTGATTGAAACAACTAAAATATTTAGTAGGTAAATTTAAGCAAATTAAATTTTAGTTGGTAAAATGAAAATGATTAATAAGTTAGTGGCCATTTTTATTGTGTATTCGCTTATTTTTATTTTTATTTTTAATGCATATCAATAAATTTTATTACATATTTATTGCACTTGTTAATTCAAAAACTATATCACACTCGTTAATTCAAAAATTATTTAACAACATTACAGTGTCAAAATTCCATGCCATTGTTTAAAAGCTTATTTTAATCCATGTAGTGATTTTACAAGAACACACAATTTCCTCTGTTTAGTATAAATAACAATATTTTTAAGTTCGTTCCATATAAATCTATTTGCTTTAGTTAGCCTTAACATCCATTTCAAAAAAATGAACAAAAATATAAGTAAACTCAAACAGGGAACAAATACATTCTACGTAACCATAATGGAATATGGGACTATGCGTCGATAATAAAAAGATGTTAGGCACCCGCATCGCTCTTTTGTCTTATAAATGAACATACTCGTTTTTATATTTTTACATTATTTTGGGTCAGATTTATGAAAATGAGTGGTTATCTTAACGCACAAAGCGTCCTACTGGTTACAGCATGCAAAATGTGGGCCCAGGACAAAAAGGCAGACCGAGCTTGCGAATGTTCCATATAGAACAGTTGTTGCTTCCCTAGTTTTATCAGTTTTTGTATAAAAACTGACCATGCAGAGAAGTTTAGAACATGCACAATGGTTTATTAATCAGTTTACAACTTATGATACAAATATTTTGTATGGAATAGTCTCATAATATCTAATTTTATCTGAATTCTTAGGCACAGTTTATGCGGATAATCGAATAAAAAGTGTTGACCTAAAAGGGTCTTAATCTAATGTTGAGAATGACAAAATGTTAATCATGTGTATTTAACATGTGTTTTGAATGAATTTAGCTTAAACCAATTTAACAAAGCTCCATTGAATCCCGAAGTATCTCGAGGATCAAAACTGAAACCCTATCAAGTGTATCACCACTCCATGAGATCCTCTTAACTCTCACATTCAAGCAATCATGTATCAAGATGAAACTCATGCATTCAACTAAAGAACAAAGAAACTAGCTCAAGCACTTTGAAGAATTATAAACTTGTTACATGAATGAGTGTTTAGCTTTTTATTTAAAGTTTCTTGATTAATCTTCAATAAAGCATAAATATGATTATATATCCTTCATTGCATTCAAACTCTTTCAAAATCAAAGTTTGAATAAAATCTCATTTGCAAAGCTATTTTTTATAAACTGATTTTCTTGTAAAAATCATATCTAATTTATCCAGTTGATTTAATGCTAAAAACCAACTCCAACATGCTCAGAATAACCTCTAGAACACTCCCCAAACTTTCAGTTGATTTTAGGTTTGAGTGTTCATGGATGGGCAGAAGCATGTAGTCGACTACATGGTACATGAATGAGTCGACTACACTGCAAAACTAGCTGTTGAAAAGTTGGTAAATGTCTAGTTTTGACCCATAACATCTTGTAACAACTTCAAACGGCCATATCCTTTTGCAAGCTATATATATGAGATCTTGAATATGTTTTTACACATTTAAATGATCATACAAACTCATTTTTCATACATGTTCATTATTCAAGTATTCAAGCTAATGCATTGATCATATCCTTCATATTTAAGCTTAAGCTTATTGACCAATCTTGATAACTCTAGTGTGAGCTTTAATTGTATTTTTAAATACTTGAGAATTGTTATTCATTGGTGTGAGTCACCAAACACTTTGTAATATTTTTTTGTGAGAGGTAAATCCCACAAGTGAGTAAGAAGGTCAATTCTTGTAAAGTGTAGTGAGACAATTACACTTGAGTGATTGTGAGAGGTTAATTTCATAGCTTAGCAAGAGAGATATCTTGTGTGAGTATTGTGGTAAAGCAATAGTTGTAGAGTGTGTGAGAGGATACACTTGTAAATGTTTGATATTCACCCGGAAGAATATTGGAATTAGTGGAACTTCTCGGAGAACTAACCAAGCGCGGAAGTAGGGTCTAACAAATCGAACCGTGTGGACAAAAAGTCTTGAACTTCAAATTGGTTCAATCTTTATAAACTTAAGCTCTATATTTATTGCTATATCTTTGCTTGTTTTTTAGATTGCTTATTTGATTGTCTTGGGATTAATTATTTGATTGATTAATTGTTTGCTTTCCTTGATATAATAGTTTAGTAAATTTGTTTTGCTTAAACATTTTTCGAAAAGTTTTTAATTTCGCATTAAATTTTTAAAACCCTATTCACCCCCTTTCTAGGGTATTTTCCGACCTACAAAAAACATAAAACAAAGTCCCATGTTGTTTAAGTATATTCAGTCCATTACTGTTCGATCGATACAAGTTTAATCTAATTAGGCATAAGGTAATCCAACATAGGCACAATCGATTCAGTTTATGCATGTGTCAACTTGTGCATTTAAGTATTGACGATATACATATGATATTTATATACATGTAAAAATAATAGCATTATTAAGTAAAAATATTACATAATATTTAAATGAAGTATATACCTTCGCGAATATAAACTTTGTTTTGAAAAATATAACTATATTACAAACTTTTACTAGTTTAGAAAAATGAACTACAAATCTCTTTTTCCAAAACAAATGTAAGATTTTCTCTTAGTAAAACTAGTTCTGTTTTGTTTATCTTTAGTCTCAGTTTTCGAACATTTGTCTTGGTGCAACCTCTAGCTTATATAGCAAAAAGTATGGCCTTTAGATACGGTAAGCTTGATTCAGACATTAGTAGAACCAATTCGAATGTTCTTTGCCCCGTCTCGCAATTGTTGTTCCAATCAATATGCTCTTTGCCCGATTCGATCTAGCTTATGTTATGCACAAACTTTCAAAAAGCCCGATCGACTATGTTTCTTCGCGCCCATTTTCCTCCAAATTTTGGAATATTGGCCCAATTGTCTACTTTATATTCAAATCTTCAAATTCTGCTTTGGTCAAGTTTAATTTAAGCTTCAACCGAATACATTTCATACAAGAATGCAAGGGTCATAGAATAAGTAATTCACTTGATTAGTTCAGGCAATTAAATATGAATAGGAAAACAAATTGGCAGAAGGAAATAAAATACCACCCATAGGGTTGGTATCCACACTTTTTTTTTATAACCCTTAATCTAAAATTATATTTATTTATTGATCCATCTGCTTTTAATATTTTATTGACAATCCATTTGCAACCTAACAGCTTATTTCCTAGTGGAAGATCCACCAATTTTCACGTGCGATTTTGTATTATGGATTTAATTTTATTATTCATTACCTATTTCAAAAATGCTACTTCTGGAATGGACATTGCTTCACGTGAAATTGAAAGCTCGTTTTATAATAAATATGTTTTAAATTTAGTTAAAATGACTTGGAAGTCCTTGTCATTTTACTACATCTTACTTCGTTGTCTTCCTCTTTATAGGTATCTCTTGAGATACCACTTCACAAGGACTCTTATTTGCAGCTTCATGAGTTCGTTTACGAAATCTTAACTCACTTGTCTTTTTATAAGGAAATGTATCTTAAAAGTAGTATGCATTCCTCGAATGAATTAATTATAGGTTGTGATCCCTAAAAAAAGGATAAAGGTGAGCCATCATCTCAAGGTTAATGTAACGACCAAAAATATCTCACATCGATAGTGTAATGAGAAGGTCCTTGGTATATGTGTGGATGCAATGGTCCTATTTTACAACTTGGGCTAGCCATTTTGGGGGAGAACCTGGGTGGTTATATATGATATCAGAGCGGACCCAGGATCACTACCATGTGACGTGTGGATATTATTAGTCGGGTTTGTACGGCTTACGGCAAATCGGAATCACTGGATGCAGCTAGCTAGATCCAAGATTCATTGTGTCTAACCCTGGCTTGACGAAGGCGTCATGAATTTAACTAGGGAAGATTGTAATGACAAAAATATCCTACATTAGTAGTGTAATATAAAGGTCCTTGGTATATATGTAGGTGCAATGACCCTAATTTACATGCTAAAGGTAAATATGTCAAACCCAAACATTAAAGTAATACTTGTTTAAAAGTATTATTAAATTAAGATAAGATAATAACATAATTATTTTAAAAATCAACATCATCTCGTATTCAGGATATTTTCTTTTCATTTATATAAACATGTCTTTCGAAGTAATACTAACTAATAATATTTACAACTTATATACATTATACCTAGTCAAAATATACAAAACAAGACTAGTAAATATTTACATAAAGGTAAATATGTCAAACCCAAACATTAAAGTAATACAAAATATTATTAAATTAAGATAAGATAATACCTATTATTTTAAAAATCAACATCATCTCGTTTATGGTTAACTAATAATATTTACAACTTATATACATTATACCTAGTATTACAAAACAAGACTACAAAATATATGTTTATGGTTAACAATAAACAAAAATTACATAATGTCTTTTCCCATAAACTACATACCCCTCCTAAACCTGGCAGTTTACGTTCCTTTTAGATACCTGAAAAAATAACATATATAAAAGCATAAGCTATATGCTCAGTGAATGCACCAATTTCCTTTATTAAATTAACATTATCTATAAAATTGTATATATATAATATAACCACATTAAATTATCATCATTTAACCCTCATACAAGGCATCAGATGTACCACATAAACAACCACTCTCTAGCCCTAATTATTGGTATCAAGCATCCATACCACATACTTTTCATCTACCCATATATATATATATATTAGGCATCAGATATACCATTTCATATTATTTTTTTCAATCAAATCGCGTCTCAATTCCATTACTCCAACATAATGCTATTAATATACATCCCCTAGACATTTAAATATCTGTAAATTTCAAGTGAGGACACTCACCTTTAGTCCACGCCAATGTAGTTCTGAGTTATATTGTCTCCGTGCGGCAGAAGTACTAGTTCTTTCACATATCAATCTAACAAAATTAGAACTCTAACTCCACCCCAATATAACCATTTATAAGTGTACAAAATATACTAACAATTACATAAATGTATGCTATTTATGCACTTGTTAGTTTACATTGCATTACAATCATTTAAATTAGGTGTAGTCTAGATCTCCTGTACATATGAGGACCTTTATATGCTCTGAATATTCCCAAATGGTTTAGGTAGTTGTAAAACATGTATATAAACAATAATTCAAAAATTGAGCATGATCCAATGGCTAAAACATCATATATTCATAAAACAATTCGTTACAAACATGTTGTCTATAATGTAATTACTTATAGCAGTAATGAAACCTTAAAAATTAAACTATACCAATTGGCTAAGAACTAGATGCTCTATGCGCCTCTACCTTATATTTCTGGAAAGCTCTATGTGTATATTATTAATGTAATTTACAGTGTACCAATCAAAGTTTTTTATTAAGAGTTATCGCAATTTTCGTACAATAACACCAATCTACCAGCCACAACATACAAACTCTAAGTTTTCATTTTGTTTTTCACTAAAATCTTATACAAAATCCTACAAAACATCAAGAAACAACACGCAACTAATTTTAAGCATGATTTATACTTTTTCAGCAATTATTTCTTTTCATAATAATAAAAAAAATCAATTCCACCATCACAGCACACAAGAACACCAAGAAACAAACCCAAAAAGCATGTTATTTTATTCGAATCATGATTTTCCAATTTTAATTACTACAAACATGATGAAAAGATGATAAAAACATAAATAACATAGTTTGAACTAATTATCAAATTATAATTCTTTAATTTCTCTTGTTAAACATCTTCTTTTTTTCTTCTTCCTCCTCATTTGCTATCGCTTTTGTCTTAAATTTTTAAGTTTGTTAATGCATATTACACTGGAGATATCCTTGTGTAGACACAAACCCTTTAATTGATGAGTCATACAATTCTTATAAGAATGTAGCACCTAGCACATACTTGTGCTATATACACAAAATCTCCTTATATTTATTCGTTAAACAACTAAACCTACTTACATACTTTATTTTCACATAAACTCCCTATAAATTATTATTATTATTATTATAACACGAGCTTTAATAATAAAATACATTTAACCCACATTCTTCTTATGAAATCAAATATGATGGAATAATGCACAATTTCACTATCCACCCCGCACTTAGCATGGTTTCATATTACCAAATGCATAGACAAGATTATGAATGATAGTTAATGCTTAAACATGTTTAAATGATGCTAAATTATTTGTTTAATATTCGAGACATCACATAATAAAATAAAGTAATGAGGGATGAAAAGCAAAAAAAAAAAATTGAATGATATAACTCAACAGTAGACCCTATGGGATTGGCCTAGTGGTTTTGAGGGACGATCTATCTAACGAGAAATTTCGTGTTCGAATCCCTCAAAGTACAGTTATTAAAAAAAAATCAACAATGAAAAATAATAATATAAAGGAAAAAATGTTTTAAAAAAGGTCAACACCCAACATAAAAGTCGATCAACTATTAGATTTTAACGCGATATTTTTTTTTGGCCGAAAACAATGACTTCTAAGCGTAGCTTTTTTTGTAGATTCGGCAGAGCATTTCTAATTGACACGTAGTACAGGAGAGCCTATGGGCTAGATCTACATGCATATGCCATATTTTTTTTTTTTTTTGGGTGGGGTGGGGGGGAGGAGATTTGAACAGTGTTTATGCTTAACCTTCTAGAGTATAATCAGTGTATTCCAATTCGAGGTTCTCACATCATGTGATAAGTATCTTGAAAGCTTTTGAAATATTTCACCTTTCTTGATGGAATGCTTGACTTCTTGGTTTCTATATGGGCTTTGGGGTTGTCCCACATGTTCTTACGTAGCAGTCCACTTTAATTTATTTATTTCGGGCCGGCATTTTGGTTTCCTCCAATTTTTATAACCATTATGTATCTTGTTTTACCCGTCTTGATGAATAAATTTAAAATATATGAATTTTATTATAATCAATATTTTGTTTTAAAAGTTATTACGATTTAAAATATTAAAAAAATGTTGATGAGAAACAAAGTTGGCATGGCAGTATAAACATGGTAAATTTTTCACATTGCAATTTTACATAAATTATATGTCTCCAAGTATCTTAAAAGGTTGTCGGAGACCGGAACTTTTACAAGTTATGCATATTTTACTAAAAAAAAATAATAATATATAATACTGGAGATGCTCTTAGCCTAGTTATGTAAAATTATCCTAATAAAATAAGGGTGACATTAGTGTCAAAGCAATTATTTATATTGTCAAAGCAATTTATAACTTTAAAAGTACACAACACAATTTCTCAAATTAGTACTACACTTTGACAAATAGAATATTATTTTGAAAAAATGATTATCCTAAAATAAAGGTTATTATTAATTTATATTTTAAAGGTATATGTTAAAAACTAAATTTCTGAAAAGCACAAGGCCCTGTTTTTCTTCTATTTTTGGGTTTTAAATATGTGTTGTAGTGGCACGTATTAATATGACTACCAGCGTTTTTAAATGGGGCCAATAGAGGAGAGGGGTTTGCCCAGTGATAGGCAAGGCAAGGGTTCGACTCATGGAGTAGGAAGGGAGGATTTTTCTTCATTTATAGGATTAAGGGAGAAACTAAGACCTCCCTTAATTATTATTTTTTTAAAAAAATAAAAATGGGGCCAATAAAAACAAAAAAGCTTGCCTCCAGTAAAATATTTTTCCTTGAGCACTTGCCACTCCCTAAAGCTAGTTTTTTTTTTTTTTTAATACCGCCTAAGCTAATTTCGTCTTAAACTCTTTTAAATTCTTCACTTTTTAATAGATGTAATATATAAATATATCTAGTAATTGATCATCGAAAAAGGGAAAGGAGACGGGGTTCTGGTAGATCAAATCTGAAGGTAAAGCGAGAAATTCACTTTTACTTCCATCACGCCAGTACCCCCAATGTGTCTCATTTATTCTTCACTTCTTTTGCTTTTTGTTGTTGCTAACTTAAATTATCTAATTTATTAGTTTAATTGATTCAATTAACATTTACATGATAAGTAATAAACCAATTTTTATTACGAATTTAGTGATTGAAATTTATTTAATTAGGAAATATTAGTTAACTATTGTTTAGTTATCCTAGGATCTATGTATCAACCAACATAATAACAGGAAGGCCGTCAAAATATACACCATATAAATACAATGCAATATCATTAATAACAGTAAGGTGTAAAATTATACTCCATATAAATACAACACAAGAAAAACCTTAGAAAAACGAAGGTAATAAAGATAAATATCCATAAGACATACTTTGAACTATATAAAAAAAAAGTATTTGTCAAAACACCTACCTGCAAACCAAAAAACAAGGAGAAAATAAATTAATACACGAAATGAACAAGTACAAATTGTCATGATCATGAGTTATATATCCACAAAAAGAGTATATTTGCTCATCTTTGTTTTAATTCGTGTTGCTCAAAATACACCTTCATATAAGAGGACAAAAACTTTTAAAAAGAAAGACAAAAAATGTTTGAAGACAGTTAAATTTAAAAACATTGTTGTATTTAATATAATATTTAAGGTAAATTAGGGTTCATCCCTTCCTTGAGAGAAATGTGAAAGAGAAAGGCTGCAAAGAGAAAGACATCTAGGAATTTTAGAGAGAATTGAATAAGGGGATAAGTAAATTTTAGTTTAATATTATATATTAAACACATCAAGAGGTTTGGTAAATGTCAAAGAGGGATCTAAATTAGTGACTTTAAGCACAAAAAGTAAATTTAGTTACTACCGGATCAAATATCATTATATGTGTTTAATGTGAGTAACTATTAAGTATTTATTTCACATACAAGTATAGTGTGTCATAAATTATATAAAAATGTTAACATAATACAACTACTATTACTCAAAATAAAAATAAACAACAACAACAACAATTATAATAATAGAGAAATTATTTATTATTATTAAATAAATTGAGAGTCATTTTGGAGTTACTGTTGTATAAACTTAGGGTGTGTTTGTCGTGCAGGATTAGAAGTATGATTGGATTAATTAATTTTATTCAGTGTTTGTTGTTATAAAAGATAGGATAAATAAATCTTCTCTTGAGTTTAGTGTAAGGGTGTTTGGTGCAACACGGGACATAATTGTACACATGATTAATTATTCTTTTATCCTATTAAAATTGAATAAAACTATACCACCCCTACATGTGATATTATTTTATCCCATGGTTACCGGTTAACAAAACGAAAATATAAATAAATTTTTAATTAATTTATTTCGATCTTCTTCTTTACACCCTTTAGATAATCAAATTGACTAATAAAATTTTCGACCACCAAAAATCACAACAACTCAACTAATAAATTCATTTATTGTATAATATGGTATTTTTCTTTTTCTTTTATTAAATGAAGGTATTTATAAGAAACTTTAATTTTATAATAAAATAAAATTTATATTATAATAATTAATGCCTAGCTCGGAAATATTGTACGTAATATAGAACTTTGATCTAGGAAGAGTTTTTTACGAAACTTATTTATAAATAGGAGAATCGCATTAGCCAAGATTTTTTTTTATTATTTTTGTGGACAATAATTAAAATTGCATGTATCTTTAAAACAAAAGCGAGTTGAGTCATATAATATCCGGGACTCCGTCAAATGCAAATATTTATTAAATCTTTATCCGACTACTTCTTATCATTTTTTGATCTCGCTTGATCCTTATCCGACTAACTTATTTCCTATCATATTCCACATAATTTATATTCGATTAATTCTGACTCTTATCATATCCGGCCTTTATCAAAGAGATATGATGTGATAGGATAAAAGCCTGATAAGACAATGTCAGAATTAGTCGGATGTGAATTATGTAGGATAGAATAATACATGAATCTATTGGATAAGGATTAAGCAGGATCGGACAAGACAAGGATTAGTCAAATAAATATCTAACAAACTTTGCATTTGATAGAGTCCTGGATTACAAGTCCTGATATTATATAACACAAGTCGCTTTTGTTTTAAAATATATGCAATTTTAATTGTTGTCCACAATATATATATATATATTTGCTAATTCGACTCTTTTATTTATAAATAAGTTTCATAAGAGACTCTTTCAGGAAAAAAGTTCTATAATATATATAATATTTATGAAGTATGCATTAAGTATAGTTTCAGACGCCACCTAAGTCGCGTAGGACTGTTTACCCTTCATAGCAAATGTATTGCGTTTCTGGGGTTCTTTAGTCCATTTTAACTGTTGACAGGTGTGCTAAATTTATTGTCTCCAATTCCAATTATAACTTTCTATCTTATTTTCATTATGTTATCCAGAACTCTTTCGCACAATAAATATGTTTTAATTTTTTTTATAAATAATTATGATGATATTGAATTCACCAATATAGAAAATAAGTTAGTTAATTGGAACCTCCCTACGGTTAAACAAAGTAATATTTATAATATTGGAATGTTTGATTTTACTTCATTTATGTCTATAAAAACTATAGAACAAACTATTCCTATTAGCAGTTCTTTTGATACTCTGCAGTTATTAACTGAATCAAAAATTTTAAAATATAAAGATAAATATAAATATTTACATATAGGATTAATCCAAGTTGCTATTAAACCCTTAACTGCTGAAGGCTTAAATGCCTCCATATTAATTGCTATGAGAGATTACCATCATAATAAATTCCCAGATTCTTTATTAGGAATTATTCAAACTAGTCTATGTGATGGACCTATTTATTTTAATTGTTTCCCTAATTATACTGTGTTTATGACTGATAAAAATATTCTTGATGTTTTAACCTTAAACATCCAAATGAACGGTTATGATTTAAAAGAAAGTTCAGAACTTTTAAACCTAACATATAGGGTTCATTATAAGGTCATGAATACCCTTAGTCCTAATGCTAAAAAATACGATCCTAAAGGAAAGACCACTCTTATAAAAATAAACCTACTAAAATCTGATGTTGTTGTCCCTCGCACCATACAATGGAAAGACATTCACCTCCCAGAAGATTAGCTTTTACAAGCTATTACTCATTCTAAGCCAGTAGAAAGTAGGAAGGTTGAGAAAATTCTTCAGTATAACGATGGTGATGTTATTATAAAATTTGATAACAACAGAAAAGCTAGGTTATCTACCACTTCGTCACGAAACAAATCACCAATATCCTTTAAGTCGGAATCTCAAAGGTTGTATGTATGCTTCAACCCCCACTATGCCATCTAAAAACTCTTATTTTAAAACTGAGCCTCAAAGAGTTTTTATCCCTAACTACTTCAGGTGTTAAAGATGATTTAGTTTTTGAATGACTTATTAATTCCCAACAAAATGTCCTACACGGGGTTTTTATTCTTAAAGATAAGAATGAACCTGATACTATATTAAAACTGGGATTTTTTTTAAACAAGCGAATTCTTACTTTGACTAAGAGTGAATTTAGATATAATCGTATTGGTTGTAGTAAGGAATTTATGCAACCAAAGTATATTTCTTTAAAAAAATGGTTCTTCAGTAATTTTAACAAAGACAAACAACAGTCATTTAAAACAATGTTTTATGAATATACTAGGATAATGCCCGTGCCCAAGGGCACGGTTCAGTATAATAAAAAAAAATTATTTTATAATGATTTTAATAAAAATTATCGAGCGTGACGCTTTTAGTGGGAGTTAGATGAAACAGAAAAATAATATAATTAAACACAAAAATCATCTCAATTCAAGATTGGAACTCGTTTTTACCATTTTAATTAAAATTTCTTTTTACCATCAAATCTTGCAGAGGTAGTTCCAGCAGTTAGATTTTGTTTTTTTAGTGCTCATTTCGATAAATAGTAACTATAGATCTCTAATTACGCGAAGTTAAAATATTTTGATTTAGTCACTTTGAAATTAAAAAACTGCGGTTCCTTGCATATATTAAAATAGTAGTATTTAACATCAAATAACAATACTTGAACCTTGCGAGCCTTAGAAAAATAATATTTATCGACCATTACTCCAAGTTTCGACACGGTGATGTGAATATATATATATTGATAATCTCTCCAATTTTAGTTGTGTTCAATTATCTCTAAATTTTGCAAAAGTGTTTAGTTTATAGGAAAGTGCAAGACAATATATTTGGATTGATATTATAAATAAATATTTTACTCAACTACACAACCTCGCTGACCTAATATTTTGACTTCTTTTATATTTTGAACTACGTGACATACATGATTACATTATATAAATTTTAACACAAACTCGCTAACGCAATTCAAAGTTAACGGGCAAAGGTGTTGGGTTAGCATGGTTGGTCAAATTCGAGTTAAAAATTGACTAACATGTTTAATAAACGGATCATGTCGAGTTAGCATATATAACATGATTAACTTGAAATTGACATGTTTCAATTATGTTAAACATGTGAAACAATTCTTATTTATTTGGGTAATGATATTAAAACTATACAAAAAATACTTTGCGCTCTAAAATCATCTTTAATGACTAAAAAGTGTTCCAAAAAATTCATATAAAATATCACTAAAAATAATTTTAAATTGTTAGAATATTTTTGTGAAGGACTAACATCATTACCTTTATTATGTAACTTACTTTAAAATACCTATTTGACACACAAATTAATTATATTAATTTAATGATATCGTGTAAGATAAATATTACATTAATGCTTGGCCAGCGGCCACCACGTACCGATAGCAGGGATTAGTCGAGGTGCGCAAAAGCTGGCCCGAACACCCTATGAGCTAACCCTCGAACCCAAAAAATATTCATGTTAATTATAAAACTATTATTTTTTACCCCAATTTACATGCAAGTATACTTGGCCACCTCATCTCCCTTTCTTTCTCCTCGTTTCGCTGCACAATCAAATTTTAAAAATTATTTTAAAACAAAATCAAGTAAAATTTTAGAATTATAATGAGAATCTTTAAATTCAAAACCCAAACACATGTTAGCCTGACATAAAATTCTTTGACCGAAATCCAGCCATCAAAACCCAAGAAATTTACAACCTCCACAACACCACACTTCTTGATCCCCACCTATAAAATCCACAACCTCCGATCAATAAATTCTTCTTCAACACAACTGAATAATCCAATTAAATAACGTTAACAACCACTAAAACAAAGTAAAACTGGAAAATGTAAAGAAACAAAATAAAAATAAAAATGAGCAGAGTAAAAATTAGGGGGAGAGTTTTGTGAAGAGAAGAAAATTTTAAAGAGGGACTTAGAGAGAAAAAGAGATAGAGGGGGTATTGGTAAAGATTAAGGGATATCCAAACTTTAGAAAAGAGACAGAGAGTTGAGCTTTAGGTCATAGTAAAAAAATGAAGAAGAATGAAATTGACCCAGATAAATTATATACCACTAGATTTGTTGAAACCACTTATAGCTGCAGGATTAAAAAGCTAGTTAACCCAAACACAAGTTAACCAGACATAAAATTATTTGACTGAAACCCAGTGATCAAAACCCAAAAAATTTAGAATCTCCACCACACCACACTTCTTGATCCCCACCCATAAAATCTACAAACTCTAATCAATAAATCCATCTTCAACACAATCGAATAATCCAATTAAATAGCGTCAACAACCACTAAAACAAAGTAAAGAGGGAAAATGTAAAGAAACAAAAAAATGAACATGGTAAAAATTAGGGGGCGAGTTTCGTAAAGAGAAGAAAATTTTATAGAGGGACTTAGAGAGAGAGATATATAAGAGATATCGGTGAAAATTAGGGGATATCCGAACTTTAGAAAGAAACAGAGAGTTGGGATGTAGGTCATAGTAAAAAAATAAAGATGAATGAAATGGCCTAGATAAATTCTACACCACTAACTCGACATGATCCGTTTATTAAACATGTTAGTCAGTTTTCAACTTGAATTTGACCAAACCATGCTAATCCAACACCTTTGCCTGTTAACTCTGAATTGCGTTAGCGAGATATGTTAAAATTTATATACTATAGTCATGTATGACGCGTAATTCAAAATATAAAAGAAGTCAAAATATCAGGTCAGGGAGGTTGTGCAGTTGAGTAAAATATTTATTTATAATGTTAATCCAAACACACTGTCTTGCACTTTCCTGTAAACTAAACACTTTTGTAAAATTTAGAGATAATTAAACACAACTAAAATTGGAGAGATTATCAATATATATATTCATATCACCGTGCCGAAACCTGAACTAATGGTCGATAAATATTATTTTAATATATGCAAGGAATAGCAGTTTTTAATTTCAAAATGAGTAAACCAAAATATTTTAACCTCGTGCAATTAGAGATCTATAGTTACTATTTATCGAAATGAGCACTGAAAAAAAAAAATCTAACAGCTAGAACTACCTCTGTGAGATTTGACGGTAAAAATAAAATTTTAATTAAAATGGTAAAAATGAGCTCTAAAATGGTAAAAGAAAATATTATTTTTCCGTTTCATCTAGCTCCCATTAAAAGCGTCACCCTCGATGATTTTTTTCAAAATTATTGTAAAATGATTTTTTTTGTTATACCGTATAGTGCCATTGGGCACGGATTACCCTAATCCTATATATTGTGAAACATATAATTAAATATTGTGACCATAGTTATTCTAATTATTGTGCTAAAGCAATTACTTACAAATATAATAAGTATTATCTAATAAGTATGATTTATTATCTTGGAAATTCACATCACGTAGTACATGCAAAAGTTTATTATTATTATTATTATTATTATTATTATTATATTATTATTATAAGTATGATTTACATTTGTACCATCTAATACTGTGGAATAAAAAATTATTTATGTTTTAAAATTTGTACCATTTCAATACCACTCCTTGGTATTTAAAAAGAGAAAAAAATGTTGTTTAGAGAAATAATAAAGTAAGTAAAAAGATGTGTGAATAACTGAGAAAAAAATTAAATTTATTTTTCACCTAGGACAATGGTCACGTCATTGACCTTAATTTGTATTATAGATTGATGAAAACGAGGAGGTTATACCTTTTGTTGTCTGGTTTTATGATTATTAAGACCAAGACTACCCAATTATTTGTGTTATTGATGAGTTTTATAAAACTTGAAAAACTATCTCTCGTAGAAATTTTAAGTGCATACATCATCCCACTGAAGCTTTAAAAATTGATTTCGAAAATAACCAAAGCTTTGAAACAAATGCTTTATATTATAATATAAAACCTAATGTTTCCACTCCTTATGTTAGCCCTGACGAAATAAACAAAATTTTAAAGCAAAATAATTACGGTAATCTACATATGCAAGCAGTTGGTTCACAACTTACCTGTATGAAATAAACCTTAGAGAAAATCCAATTTATTACTAAGGATAAAGCTACCGTTGAGAAGCCCGTTATTAACTCGGCTTATATTAAGTCCCCTATTGAACTTACTGAAGGGTTTAAAACCAATAACACTAAGCATAAAGAAATTATTGATGCGCTTATAGAAAAACTTGACAGGCTAGCCATAACCAGGCGCGAAGAAAAATGTATTCTTTCTATCTCCCAAGTTGAAAATACGTTAGGCTATGACACATATTATTCTGATATTAGTGAGTTTAAACATGAACTCTTAACTATGGAAGGTGACCTTGAGAAGTTGACCTTTGGAAAAAATTATATTACTACTCCTTACGCCCCTACTAGAACCTATTATCAACGCCCTACTCCTCAATATATGCTTTTTGAATAAGAGATTCATAATACTATGGCTAATTTTAGTGCTAAAACTATTTATGAATGGTATATTAATGGCATGTCTGAATTTCAAATACTGACGTAATTATATCGCATGACTATGTATGTTATTGTTCATAAAGCTAGCAGAAATTCTGATAAAAGTATTGCAGATTTTATTACTTCTGGATTTTCTGGCCAACTTAGAGGCTGGTGGGATAATGTTATTACCCCTAGTCAAAAAGACGAAATTATGAAATCCGTTAAAATAATAAATATTGATGTCATTATTAAAAATGAACAAGGTAATGATGTTGTCTAACAACAACCTAGGGTTATAGAAAATGTTATCTATTATTTGAAGGTCATGTTAACGTGTGCCCTAATGACATATGTTAAGTACCTATTTTTGGAAATAATTAACTCCCAACATATTTAAATATGGCACAGATTCTTATACAAGATTTTATTATTTTCATTTATAATAGATCTAACATGTGTCCTAAGGGCACATGAATCATTTTTCATTTTTTAATTATGTCTACTGTTTTAAGTTTCATTGGTCCTCATCTTTTTATTTTAGACAGGAGTAAGGATCTTTTAATAAATTGTAAGTGTCCTACTTTAACTTATTTTAGATGGTATAAGGATGTTTTATTCTCTAAGGTTATGACCAAAGATGATCCTAATGCAGATTTTTGAAAAGAAAAATTTATTGCCGGACTTTTTAATTTATTTGCTCAAAAGGTTAAAGACTGTATTACTCGTAAGTACGGAGGGACCGTTATCCCTTACTCTAGTTATACCTATGGAGCTCTTATTTGTGAATGTATCGCTGAAGGTTTGTCCATATGTACGTAAAGACATTAAGCTTAAAGCCTAATTAAAAGCTCAAAACCTTACAAGAAGAAAAGAAATAGGATAATTTTTTGACCAATTCGGTTATGACCTTAATATCCTTCATACTAGGTCAAAGCAAACTAGTAAACCTAAAAGGAAATATACCCATAAAATAAAGCATAAGCATACAACTAAGTATACTAGTAATTCTTCTACCTTTAGAACTATGCATAGAAAAACACCTAGGAAAAAAACCACTACAGATATGAGCCAGATTATTTGTAAAAATTGTGGTAAACCTGAACATTATGCTAATAAGTGTTGGTCTAAAAAGAAGCTTAACGAAATAGCTGATGAAGGCCTTTGCTAGCAATTACTATTGCTATTCTTAATCGTACGGACGATGAAGAAAAAGAGGAGGAAGAACATCTAGATGAAATATATTATAAATCAACTTCTTATTCAAGCTCTAATTATGATACTGACTGCCAGTGTAAGACACAAACATATTATTATAAAGCTATTTTAAAAACTAATGGTTTAAGTATTAATGTTCTTACAAAAGAAGAACAATCTATTATTAATCTTATAGATCAAATAACTGATGCTTCAGTAAAAAAGAAAGCTTAACTTATCGAGCAATACTTATCTACATTTAAAACGGGAAAAGGTCCACTCCCGACCTCTGAGCCTTATTCTTTACAATTTGTCTTAGACGACCTTAATGAAAAAAAACCCTGAAAAATCTATCACCATTTTTTGATTTAAAAACTGAAATTAATTATTTAAAACAAGAAGTTAAAGAAATAAAACTTAGATTAACTATAATTGAGAGTATTCCTATACCCGCCACTTCTTCCAGTAATGTGTCTGAATAACCAAAACTAAAAGAAAGTAAATTTTTTAATCTTATAAATAGTGTTACTTATCAAAAATGGTTTATTAATATTACTATAGTCATTGATAAAGATTTTAATTCAAAGATATTGCCCTTATTGATAGTGGCGCAGATATGAACAGTATTAGAGAATGTCTTGTTCTTACGCACTATTTCGATAAAACCTCACAAACCCTAACTAGTGCTAGAGGTAATAAACTAAAAATAAAATTTGAACTTTCTGAAGCCTACATTTGTAATGAAGGTATTTGTATACAAACTACTTTTATTATGATAAAAAATCTTTCACAAAGAGTTATTTAGGGAACACATTTCCTTAATTTTATAGAACCTTTTACTGTTATTATAGAAGGTATTACTACTAAATACCAAGATATAGATATTGTTTTCCAATATATTATTAAACCTCTAACAAAAGAAATAAATGAAATGAAAGTTCACATTATATTCAAAGAAAAACATATAAATTATTTACAAAAGGATTTAAAAATAACGAGTATATATTCTCAAATAAATTTCCCAAAAATAAAGATTTCTGTTAAGCAATTACATAACCATATTCTACAATAATTTGTAGTGAAATACCTACTACTTTTTTAAAAAGTAAACAACATATTTTTCATCTACTTTATAAAAAGGATTTTAAAGAAAAAAATATTTCTACCAAGGTTAGGCCTGCACAAATGAATTATGTCCTCCTTGAGTATTGCAAAACAGAGATATCTTATCTTCTAGAGAAACACCTTATTTGTAAAAGTTATTTCCATTGGAGCTGTACCGTTTTTCATGTCAATAAAGCTTTTGAAATTGAAAGAGAAGCACCTAGATTAGTTATAAACTATAAACCTTTAAATAAAGTTTTGCAATGGATTAAGTATCCCTTTCCGAATAAAAAAGATTTATTGGCAA
This sequence comes from Lonicera japonica, assembly GCA_021464415.1. Lineage (NCBI taxonomy): Eukaryota > Viridiplantae > Streptophyta > Magnoliopsida > Dipsacales > Caprifoliaceae > Lonicera > Lonicera japonica. The sequence goes on from CM038469.1 coordinate 62,801,984, forward strand.
GATTACACGCAGCTACTATTTTTTCAAAATTTGATTTAAAATAAGGATATTGGTAGATTCATGTTGTTGAGGAAGATCGTTATAAAACTGCGTTTACAGTTCCTTTTGGCCATTATGAATGGAATGTTATGCCTTTCGAGGCTTAAAAATGTCCCTTCGAAATTTTAAAATATTACGAATGACATTTTTACCCCTTATTATACTTTCTCCATTGTCTATATTGACGATATATTAATTTTCTCCCAATCTATAGTTCAACATATTAAACATATCAATATTTTTATAAAAATTGTTAAAAGGGCATGTTTTGTTATTTCTGCCAAGAAAATTAGTATGTTCCAAACCAAATTAGATTCCTTGGGCACGAAATAACATTATCCTATAAGGATCGAAAATGTAAACAAAGATTGGAATAGAGTACAAAACAATAAAATTTATTTATTTATGAGTAAAATATTACATACTTAAGATAGATATAGATTATAAAAGAGAGAGAAAGAGGAAAACAAATAAGAAACAGAAAGAAAAAATATATTTTACATTTCTAACAAAAGCCCTATATATGCTTAAAACATTGGATTCTAAAAAATAAAAATTCAGCTGACGTCACTGCTTGCGTGTGCTTGATGGTGATAGGGAATCACGGGTGCAGTTGGTTGAAGCAAGACGACATAAGCTTTTGTTTTAATAAAGCCAACTTTAATAAAGTTACTTTAAGTTTTGTCGGGAATAAAATGCTGGCATGCAATCTAATCATGTCATTTTCCCATATCTTCATGGCTTTTAATTGTATCTTCCTTATTTTTGTATAATTCAGGAAGCCATTTTTCGATATGAGCTTCCATATCTTTGTTAGTATTAACGCATTCAGTATATTCTTCTTTGTCTTTATTCAGGTCAAAAGATGGGGTATCCCTTTTTGGATCAACCATGGAAGGGGTATCATGAGCATAACAAGTAGACATATAATCTTCATCCATATCAAGTTTAAAGGCTATGGCAACAAGAATTTTAGCTTTAAGTTATTTAATGGGGGTATTTGGAAATTTCTCTTTAAGAAAAGGCTATAAAAGGGGTTTTAAACTATTTTTTTCTAAATTAGAATTCTCTTGAGCCTTTTCATCAAGTTTAACTTGCTTATTATATTATATTTATTTTTCAACGTCTCTACCAATTTGGCCAATAATTTTATCATATTCAAATATGGGCCACCATTTATAAAAATAATCCTTTATAAGCATAAAAAAACCAATACGAGTCGTTGTATTAAACAACCATTGCCAAATTTAGGGGATCTCATATTGTCCTATGAACCTTAATAAAATTAAGTTTGGTATAACATTTTCTTTTTTCTGATGTTTTGGGTGATGAATACAAAAGAGATTAAAAGCATCCAAAAGTTTAGAAGGACATAAATCAGTCTCTGGCCCTATAAGGACAAACCACTGTAAAAACCAGTGGGGAAGTTTTTTAAGAATTACTTATGGCTCTTTAAGAATTTCAAATCTAAAAAATCAGGTATGGGTATTTTAAGAATTTTGATAAAATAATGCCTTTTTTGGGTTTCAATATAATCCCAATAATTATAAAGAATTTATTTCCTATGATAGTTATAAAGTTGTTGAGTTTTGTTGGGATTTAATCCCCAATCTTCTATATTAAGAATTCCAAAAATAAACGCTTTACGAAAAGCGATTTCTGAATTGTGAGAGCCAGGATTATGGTTCATGTGAATAAACCTCATTGAATTAGTTTCTTTAAAAATTGCTTCGTAATAAAGACAATCATTTTCTCATATAAGGGGGAATTCCATGTGGGTTTCGAAATATCTCTGAGCAATAGTTCATAGGTTAAGAATAAACTGCTTATCACTTTCTTTGAGGCATATCACGAAAACCTGCAGGGTTATTCTCAGCGCAATAGGAGCTGGTTCTCTAAGAACTTCTTTGAAAGTTTTCGTTTTTTTTCATAGTTGGAGAGCTAGCAGAGGATGGGGAGTGAGGTCCTATTCCTTATTTTTCTCTTTTACCTGGCTCTCTTTGAAAGGACCGGGGGCTAGGCCCTGGAGTCTACTATTTTCCCTGCAAGAATTCTCTGGTCAATCAATCTGGAAGAGAATTTAATTCTTCTTTTATAAATTATATTTTAAAATCAAAAACAGATAATGTAGCCTGCCACCTAGTAAAAATTTGTTTAGAAGCAATGTTTTTAACATCCTTAGCGGCTTTACAATCAATTCTAAGAACTGCCAATAGGAATAATTTGTTCTATAGTTTTTATAGATATAGATAAAGTAGAATCAAACATTCAAGTATTATAAATCTTACTTTGTTTAACCATAGGGAGGTGCCAGTTAACTAACTTATTTTCTATATTGGTGAATTCAGTATTATCAGAATTCTTTATAAAATGGATTTTATTAGTTGATTTACTGTGATTTTAGGTGGTCCTAAATTTTTATTAATCAATTTGATTATTTAAATGACGTAAAGAAGAAGATCAAAATAAATTAATTAAAAATTTATTTTTATATCCGTTTTATTGTACAGCAACCACGAGATAAAATAATACCACGTATAGGGGTGGTATAATTTTATCTGATTCTAATGTGATAAAAGAATAATTAATCTTGAATACAATCTTATTCTATGTTACATAAAACGCGGGGCAGGATAAACATATCAACTATTGTATTAAACACATGATATAATTTGTTTATCCTATTATTTTTGACAACAAATATTGGATATAATTAATTAATCCAATCTTACATCTAATTCCACCTTAGGCGATAAAGGTACCCTAAAGTATTCCACTTTGAAAGTAAAATTGTACTTTTGAAGTAAAGTTTCAAATAAGACTATTCCTAAATATTGAAAATAAGTTACAGTGATGAACATTACGCCCCTGTTTGGTGGGTCTTTTTTTTTTCCTCCAAATTTTAAAAACTCAACTCAAAATCAACTCTACTTTTACAATTATCAAAAAAACCTTTAACTTTACTTTTTCTCTTTAATTTTTTTTTTAAAACACCATAACTTTAAATTTAAAAATCAAAATTAATTAAAAAATATATATTTAAAACATACTCCTCGAGATCTATAAAATAAGATCCATTTTGACTATTTTTTGAAATATTTTTATAAGATTTTAGTTGGTTGAAAAAAACTCAAAAAAAAACCAAATATACTTTTCAACATACTTCTAAATTCTACCAAACACTATATTTTAAAAACTCAACTAAAAACATCTACCAAACAACCCCTACGTAACTCAAAATAATTTTAAGAACAAAAATAATAAAAAAAGCACGTGTTAAAAAATATGTGAATTTTACTTTCGAAGTGAAGTGTTTCTAGTGACGACCTATTTCAATAAAATAAAAGCATATTTTTTTTTTTAAAATAATATAATTATATATGCTTTTCTCAGACTTATTGCACAACAATCAATAAACAAAGTGAGAACTAAATTTTAAATTATTTAAATTGTAATTAACACTAAATTTGTTGGTATCCAAGCTAGCCCAACTAGTATAGAGAAATTGAGGCATAAAAAAATTTATTCAAAGCTGACACCTTTTGCATAAGTGTCATCGTCTACAACTCTTTAGCAACACCATTTTCTTGCTTTTCTTGTTGAATCAGATTTGAATGCAACTTAACGTCACTAGTGCATTTTTTTTATTGAGATATTTTCTAGTATTATATGGTATTTGAATTAATTTTTGTACATTTTGATTAATTTTTGTTTATAAAATTTGTGCTTATGAAATCTGTATTCGTATAACAGTAGCGAGTTGTTGGGCCTCAGATAATTTTAAAGTTTTAAGAATTCAATTTGAGAAAAATGATATTATGAATTAGTTGTATTGAGTATGATATTATAATTTAAGTTTATATTGGAATTCAGTTAATATATATATTTGAATGATTTTAATTTAGGATAGTAATTGAACAAGATAATTAATTAATATAACTAATTGTCATATAATTTAGATGCAGAATTAGAGTATAAATTGAACTTAAATTAGTACTATATTAACTTAGTATTATTAATTAGGAAAATAATTTATTGGTAGAAAAGAGTATTGATTGGATATTAAATTATTAAATTTATTAACGGTGAGATTAGTAGGAAATAGAATTTGAGTTAGCGTGAATTTAAATTGACATGAAAATTAACTCAAGATTTATCAATTATTGAAAAAAAGAGTTGATTATAAATTATTAACTGTGAGAAAAAAAAAAGACGGAAAAATATAAATCTAGACAACGAAAATAGATAAATGTTAAAAAAGTTGAAAGTAAAAAAAAAGATTGGAGATTTTTCAATCTCATAGTAATGCAATTGTTTTGTTTGGGTTTATAATAATAATAATGATAGGAAAAATGATAGTAATATTATATTAAAATAGCTGCACATGCGAAGAAATCAATCTTTGGAAGAGTGAGTCCATCCTTCCTTCCATCCATCCAACCAATAATGTTGTGACGAGACCAATTCAAAAAATGTGATGATGATGATGAAAATTAGAAAGAAAAGATTCCAAAAAAAACATTATAGTAATTAGCCGTTTGAGGCGTATGTTAAGGAGGGGCCCACGAAGAGAGTGGAAACGAGCTGGCAATTTTGACAGACTGTTGTGTTTCTCTTTCTCTCCTCACGAGCCCCACCCCACCAACGCCTCTTAACCGTTTCCCATTTTAAACCCCCCACTTCTCAACTCACTCTCTTTCATATTCCCCCCCCCCCTCTCTCTCTCTCTCTTTACATCTATCTATCTATCTATCCTTGTATTTATCTATCTATCTTTGTTTGTTTTTTGGATCGACAATCGAACACTTCAACATGGCGGAAGAAACCAAGAACACAGCTGCAGAGGCCCCGGCGACCACCGCCGAGGTTGCGGTTGTTTCTGATGTCCCCGAGGCCGAGAAACCAGAAGCCGCCACTACCACTGTCTGCAAAGAATCAACGCCGGAGCCAGAGGTACCTGAAAAATCGGCTGCTGTCGAGCAAGTGTCGGAGAGTCTCAAGCCCACCGGAGAGGGAGAGGAGAAGATCGAAGAATCGGCTTCCTTCAAAGAGGAAACAAACGTTGTTGGTGAGCTTCCTGACCCACAGAAGAAGGCCTTGGACGAACTCAAAGTTATTGTTCAAGAAGCTCTCAACAAGCATGAGTTTACTGTTCTACCTCCACCTCCACCGCCGGCCAAAGAAGAAGACAAGCCCGTCCTCGACGACAAGGAGAAGGAGAAAGAGAAAGAGAAAGAAATTGAAAAAGAATCCAAGCCTGAAGAAAAGTGCGAGGTTGCTCCCGAGGCGGCAGCGGAAGAGCCTGCCAAGCCGGAATCGGAGGTCCCACCTCCGTCAGATGAATGCAAGTCATCTACTCCCGCACCTGAACCATCCGAAACAGAAACTATTGTTGTGAAAGTGATAGAGAAGGTTGACGAAGACGGCGCAAAGACCGTCGAAGCAATCGAGGAGACAATAGTGGCTGTCTCCGCTCCTCCGGCTCCTCCAACGGTGGATCCGGCGACTTCTCCGCCGGAGGATACGACTCCGGCGACAGCAGCGGAGGAGGAGAAGACCACTCCGCCCCCGCCGGCGCCAGAGGAGATCTCGATCTGGGGGATTCCTTTGCTTGCTGACGAGAGGAGCGACGTGATTCTCCTGAAGTTCCTTCGAGCAAGGGACTTCAAGGTGAAAGAAGCGTTCGCTATGCTTAAGAGCGTCGTGTGCTGGAGAAAGGAATTCGGTATCGAAGGGTTATTAGAAGAGGAATTAGGTGTTGGTGAGGATCAAGAGAAGGTGGTTTATATGCACGGATTCGACAAAGAAGGGCACCCGGTTTGTTACAACGCGTATGGTGAGTTTCAGAACAAGGAGCTTTATGACAACACCTTTGGGGATGAGGAGAAGAGGACTAAATTCTTGAGGTGGAGGATTCAGTTCTTGGAGAAGAGCATAAGGAATTTGGATTTCAGCCCAGATGGTATTTGCACCTTCGTTCAGGTCAATGATTTCAAGAATTTCCCGGGACTCTTTAAGAGAGAGCTCCGCCAAGCTACCAATCAGGCCTTCCAAATTCTACAGGACAACTACCCCGAGTTTGCTGCCAAACAGGTACCTTCAATCAATTTCCCTATATATATATATGCCATTAATTCCCACCTGTTTTTGTACTGCCTTTTGATTTTGGTCAGGGCTAATTAATTTCTTGCTGCAAAAAACATGTCTGCTGTCTGCTAGACAGACTCCATTTAAGGCTTGCAATTTTCAACCAAAATAGAAGTTCTAAGTATGTGCCATCCTGATCCGGCAATTCTCACCAGGATGGTTGACGGTTTTCTTTGTTATTGTACTAAAATGAAAGAGACTTATCTTCGTACTAGTTGATATGTGGTTGATTTAACGGTTGCAAAAATTGCTTTTAGTATATAAATTAGTGAATGAATGAATATCTACATCTAGTGAATACTGTTTCTAGTTGGATATCTTGTTAGTATGGTTTCTTGGCTTTGATATTTTGATTAAATATTGGAGGTTTTGTGGTGAACAGGTGATGATCAATGTTCCATGGTGGTACTTGGCTTTCTATAAGATGATCAGTCCTTTCTTCACACAAAGGACCAAGAGCAAGTTTGTCTTTGCTGGTCCTTCCAAATCTGCTGAAACTCTCTTCAAGTTAGTGACAAAATAGCTCGCAGTCTCTCTCTCTCTCTCTCTCACGCGCGCACACACATGCAGTCGCGCATACATCTGGGTGTGGGTTTAAATTATAGGACATGACAGATATCTAACTTTCTTATGTTTTATCTTTGTTGGATCAAAATCAGATACATAGCACCTGAACAAGTGCCGGTTCAGTATGGTGGCCTTAGCAGGGAGGGTGAACAGGAATTCACCACTGCTGATTCCGCGATTGAGGAGATTATCAAGCCAACATCCAAACACACCATTGAATTCCCCATTTCTGAGGTGGGTAATCCTTTTTTATTTGTTCCAAATGTATTAAACTTTTTCACACATCAAATTTCAATTATGTCTTCAGCTATATTTATGTTAGTAATAATTAGTAATGCTATATTTTGGGCAAATTATCTGGCCAGTGCGTTGATATTTGTTCTGACAATGTACGCTTTAAAACCTCCACTATTGTTTGATAATGGAATTCTGGACTCCTCGAGTCCATTGTGTACCGCTTTTATAATACATTGGACAATCAAAATATGACTTCTTTTATGCCGTACCTTGCATATTGGAACTTAAAACCTTGGCGTATTACATCATTAATGTACTGTGAAACATTTGTGGTAGTTGTATTCCAATGTTTTGGGAACCACTGTAATGCATTTTGGTCTCTTTGAGTCTGTATAGCATACCCATTGTCGGCTCTTAAGGTTTGCCAATCAAATCACGTTTTTACACCGCGAATCTTGGATATTGCAATCTAAAGCCACGGTTGCACTACCTTATTAAATTCAGATGCAAGTGTTCAACACGTGTGCCTGATATTGTCGTATATGTTGTCATATGTGTGTATATATATATAGTGTTGTTAGACCGCGAATCTTGGATATTGCTGTTCAAAGCTAGGTTTGTACTGCGTCAATAATAAAAGGTGCAATTGTTCAACATGTGTGCCACATGCATTGTCATATGCTGATGTGTATATACCGTTGTTCCACCGCGAATCTTGGATATTGCTATTTAAACCTATGGTTGTACTATGTCATTAACAGAAGGTGCAAACCTTCAACTTGTGCCACATGCATTGTCGATATATGAATTGTTGTATGAGTATGTACGTATATAACGTGAATTATAGTAAGATGGTTGATTCGATTTTGCAGACATGCCAAAAGGTTTGGGAGGTGAGAGTGGTAGGGTGGGAAGTTTGCTATGGAGCTGAATTCGTGCCAAGTGCCGAGGACGGATACACAGTGATCGTACAGAAATCGAGGAAGATTGGACCGTCCGATGAACCAGTGATCTGCAACAGCTTTAAAATCGGTGAGCCCGGGAAGGTGGTGCTCACATTTGACAATCAAACCTCTAAGAAGAAGAAGCTTCTTTACAGGTCCAAGATCAAACCCTCCGATTCGGCATAAATTATAAATCATCTTCGGTTGGGGGTTTAAACTGGGGTCACATAGATGAAAGAAAGACATTGAAAAGAAGAATAAGAAGGGTTCTTTTGTTATTATGTTTAAAGGTTTTGTTTCTTCTTTTGGGTTGACATTAATTTTATTTTGGAATTTATATCTCTTGGGAATTTTATTTATATATGTTTTGTGGGGTATTTTTTTCTTTCTTTCTTTCCTTTCTCCTTGGGGAGTTTTTGGTGTTTGGTTGTATTAATTTACTAGTGAAGACAGATCTGGGTATGCATATGGATGATGAAGTGAACCATTTTGAAAATTATACAATTAGGTGGGTGATGTGTGCAAATGTGGAAGGGAACTCTGTTACTATTTTTGTTGATATTCTTTTCCTTGTAAAATATGTGTAAATGTGATGCATTAGTATTGTTTTCACTTTTGTGGATGTTAATATATTAATATCAACGATTTGTTTCTTCAGAAGTTCCTTGATTTTAGAGTAGTGTTGTTACACTTATCTGGTACTCTTATTGTTTATTCTTATCGAATGCATTATGCGAAGTATATCTTCTTTTTGTAGGATACAGTTCAAATAATGTAACTGGTAAGAATAAAGCAATAAAATTGTGAGATAAGAAAAGCATTTTTTTTTTAAATCACATAAAAACATTTTCATTCATTTAAGTTCCGTTTGATTGTAACGATAGAAAATGAAAATAAATTTGGTTAGTTTGTGTGAAAATATAGAAAATAAGGCGAGAGATGTTACTCATTTTATGAGTATATATTATTTATCTTTCAATATTTTTGGTAAAAAAATTTTACTCACTATCAAGCAAAAAAAATTTATTCATAAAAAAGCTTAAAAATTAAGAAAATATTATATCTATCACTCAACTTATTTTTTATCTTTTCATCAAAATTAACTTTTTTTTTTTTTTTCATCAAACAGAATCCTATATTTTGTTTGGACTTCTGAACGCCTTGATGGCACCGAGAAAAATACGAAAATGGAAATAAAAAACTGTAGTGAAACATTTTTTGTTTCTATACATTATGATTGAACACAACTTTTAATGGGTTTTCCCATTTGAGTATGAGTACAAGTAATAGCATTCTTCTGTCGCTTTCAGGTACCCCACTCGCTCCCCCCCTTCTCATATCTCAAAAATGAGCTGTTTTGCTTCTAATATCACGATATCTAATTTAATTAGCAACCAGTTGATGTCACTTTAGTTATTTATTTATTTTTAATGAAAAAAAAGTTTTAAGTTTTTCTTTTTCCAACTTACAAATAAAAAAATAGTTCTCCCCTAGTTCACGTGAGTTAAGATTTTTCAAATAACTTTATCGACTATTCTAATACACTTGTTAAGTTAATGTTTTTTTGTTCTCCGATTGTCTCTCATAATTGCTAAAAATAAAGGTATACACAATATATATTTATGTGATGCCTTTTTTTCGCGGTCGTATTATTTACTCGAAGGATCACAGAAAGTATGTAAGAAAAAAAAAGATAACAAAAAGTAGTGGCTCATTTGAATAAAATTGCCAACGCTTAAAAACTGTTAAGAGTTCAAACGTTACCGATCACATGTTTAGTTGATGTTCAGTGACCTCAAATCTTTGAAGGGTTAAAATTAAAAGGAAGCAAGCCTTAAAGAATAATATGGATGTCAAGCCTTCTAATTTAGGTTTGTTTCGACAGTAACAATTTTATTTTATAACTAACTCTATGTTTAAGGGAATTATTAATTACTTTAGTTGAACCGTTTGCGCGCACCTCGAATAACGATTAACGTAAGGCATATTCGCAGAAAATTTTAGATAGTAAAACAACAAATTTTCAAACTGCTGGACTTTTTTTGTCTAGAAATAAGAGAGGCAAAAGCACGCAAGTCTGTCAGGCACTCTCCGAAAAAGAGAAAAAGCAAAAGAGTGTTTTTCCTCGGCAATAAAGAAAGAAAAGTAGAAGTTGCAGTAATTAGTCTGTCAAGCACTCGGCGAAAAAGAGAAAGGAAATAGGGTTTGTTTGTTTAGTTCAGAGGTACGATTGCGGGGTCCTTCCTTCGAACTAAACAAACGAATTTTTTTTTTTTTTTTGAAGTGGAATATTTCTTAAACATTTATAATTAATTATATATTAGCTAGGCTAATATATAACAGTATCATATATAATTATTTTAACAATATTAATAATATATATATATATATATATTTTTTTTTTAAGTTGTAAAGGTATTCACGACTTGTGAATATTTTAACCCATCTTTTTTTAATTTAATTAGAGTAGACTATTCATATTCATAGGGAGATTAGAAGATTCACAACAAAATTTATAACATAACATATATGTAAAACTAAGGAAGTAGGTCATTTAATGTTACATTAATTACTGCACCTTTTGATTTTGTACTCCAATATATTTCCCTTAATTAATTCTCTCCCCCTATACAAGATTATCTCTTAATCTTCCTTTTCTTATATGCATTTATTTCCTAATTCACTATACTTTCGTTTCTATATACACCATAATCCCATTTGTTGAATCTCTATGGCCGTTCCTTCTTCATCATCCTCTTAGCTAAAACCGCCAATATGCTTTCTCAGTATTAATATATAATTTTAACACATTTTGTGTATCATATAGGTTCATACAAGTTCTCCTATTTTCTATAATTTTGCAAGAATATTAATTTATTTCAACTTCATATTTTCCGAGATACAAATTATTCATTTAAATTGCACATGGTATTTTAACGAATGGATAGATGCAACAAAGGTGGAAATCAAACATTTAACAGGTAACACACCAACTATTGCTATATATATATATATATTTCCCTTTATTTTAATTTACAAAGGTTGATTCAAGTTCGCTTAATTAATTTACAAATTGCACATAGTGTCTTTACTCACTTTTATTAAGGGTAATTTTGTTCTCACCCACAAAATTATTCTTTTCACCCCGACTAATTTTTAAAATTTGACAGATAAACGTAAATTTTACTAACCAAACAATCCCTTATCTAATTTTTCAATTATCTCCATTCACCCACTTTTTTGTACTTCTCCCAAACACCGATTCCTTGGGATTGATCATCTTTTTTTATTTTTTCAAGAACTCTGAACAATTAAATCACATTTCTAAAATTAATTTCACCTTTAAAACTCACAATCCTACAATTTTCTGTTTTTGATAAGTAAATTAGGGTGAAAAAATGGAGTAATTGATGAAATTGAGTCTAGCCAAAAATTGGAAGCCATGACTTTTCAAGCGTAAATTGCCCTTAGTTTTAAAATTTTGGCAATATATACTATATACATATATATATATATATATGCCTGTGTATCTAGCCAAAAATTGGAAGCCATGGCTTTTCAAACAAGGATTGCCCTGAGTTTTAAAACTCTCACAGTGTATACTATATACATATATATATATATTTATATGTCTGTGTATCCTTATTTGTGTATCTTATTTTGGTTGTATTAACTTATACAAATTAATCTAATCAAATTAATTTATTCATTGTAAATGAAATTATGCATTCTACATCACACCATAGATTGGGTTTAGAAGTGAAAATCCGGTGTTGATGTTTCATTAGCCGTCGTGTTTTGGAGTAGAGAGTTTGCCGGAGTGTAGTTACGGGTCCACATTTCGTTTCTCCTACGAAGACGGTTCAAAGTCTGGCCGACACCAGTGATGCAAAACTAGAGAGATATATTAATGGAGAGAGAAAGAAAGTCTTGTTTGGCAATTGAAAAATAAATGGGGTGAGTTTACGGTATTTGAAAAAAATTGATGGGGTGAGTTTCAAGTATTTTTAATTAGGGTGAGAAGAATAATTTCGTGGGTGTATTTAAGAACACCCTTTATTAATTGTTTATACAATTAATTTAGCTTTCTTGAAATGTACTTTATAATTTATATTTCTTCATTTGATATTCCATGTATATTGTTTGTAAAATATATATGGTTTATATATGCATACATATCTCATCTATAAACTCAAGTAAATAATTATGTTAAAATTAAATTGCAAAACTATATATCATGAACATAAGTTAATTAAAGCATTTTACATATGTATAGAGAAATATACGTTTATATCTTACTTTTCTACTTTTCTTTTTCCCGTGAAAATATATTTTACACGACTTAATATAATCTTAGTATTTAAACGATAAACATATGTATAAATATATTTTTAAAAATTTGCAAGGCACCTCTGCATTGCACGGATTGCAAGCTAGTTACCTATAAAATTTGCAACTTATAAAAGCTCAAAAAACAAAATATTCAGATTTAATTAGAGACCACTAGTTTTATATTTAATTTAGATAAGGAACACAAAGTCAGAGTTTATTTCGGTTGCCGTCTTTTTTGGACATTGTTATGTCAGATTCCAATTAGGGACTTTTGGAAAAGCCATTTTTATAATCTGTTAGAATACCATTTCAGTATACAGTATTAAATTTTGAGTTATTAGCTATCATTATTATTCTCTCCACCACTTACCTAATTATTCTATTATTGCCCATCATTATTCATCGCCACTTGCAGCGATGATTGTATATATGTATTATAAAAACAATAGTGTATATTTTATCCATTTATGTATACAATCAATCAATCCTCGAATAGACCGGTGTTTGAACCCAAAAAGAATTCATTCCATCGTATATATATTTATGTCATTGATTATATTCATTCATAGTTTAAATGTTTAATTGTCTATCTATGAATAGGTTATATGAAAATGAAGTAAAATGGCTTGTATGATAAGGGTTTAAATATTATTATCATTTTGAGATAAAAGCTCGTTTATTAATTGTGTTTTAAAATTAGAGTTTTGACCGAGTACAAATTTAACTTTGTATATAATTGTGTTTTGTGCAAATTTAATTTTGCAATAAAAAAAAATCAATGCAAATTTATTAAAATTATTCTAAAGTACTGTCAATTAAACACTTATATATAATAATATACTAAGAAAATATGTAGTACAAACTTAATTTTGCATGATTCCATAAAAAATACAATTTAAAAATCTACTACAAAGTTAATTTTGCACTCCTTTTATAGTTTGGTCAAATATAAAACTTTAATTTAAAAACATATTGTTCCTTGGTTTTTTGGCATAATTTTTTTTTACAAGCCCTATTTTTTAATATCCCATAAATTATAATTGTGCGAAACATTGAGTTTAAATATATAATAATAATAAATTGATTATATGTATAATGATACAGTGCGATAGAAATTTTGGATTTGTAACAGTTGATAGTTGTTTTATAAATTAAAACTGGAACTTATTATAAAGTATTTGAAGGTATGAATCGAATTCAGAATAACTTAACTTATACGAGAAAAGAGCTTTTAAGAATTGCTCCAAAATATCTAGTGTTACTAATTACATGAACATAATTAGCTTCAAGATCTGTCGCATTATTTCCCAATTAACTCTTGGCTAGGGAATTCAAACGATTAATTGTTGAAAACAATGTCGCATCACTGAATCAATCATTGCTCCTTTTCAAACTTTTTATTTTAAACAAGAGAAAATAAATAGGGAGAGCTTCTCAGCAAAAAAAATAAAAAATCATGATAAGAACATTTATAATGAAAATATATTTATCATATTTATTTGGGTGTTGAAATAATATATGGTAGTAATATGATAAAAATAAAAATATAAAATAAATATTATATGGTGTTTAAGAAAGAGAGAGAGAGAGAGTAAAAATAGGAGAGAAACGATAATCAAAATGCAACTTTTCAAGCATTTGATACCAAAACACTCAACAGTGTGGCAGCTCACCCCAAATGTCGAATTGTTAAACTTATGTTAAAAAACTTAACTGAACTTAATTAATTAGCTGAACTCAAGTTTACCAAACTTTTATATTATAAGACGTACATCATTTTATTTTATTTTACCTTCTATAATTATTCCGTACATTGGTAAGGTAGTTTTATTGTACTTATACAACATTCCCTTACTTTGTGGGTATTCAAAGATTGTCTCACTTCTCCGCAGTACACGGTGTCACGGGGCGTCCTTTGATGGCACAAAGGAGGCCGCGTGAGCGACCGTGCTAACTGATAACCCGGTCGAGTGTGATCGAATTTTATTTACAATCAACGAACAACATGCAACAACAGTAATTTTAAAGAGAGCGTGAGCACAAATTGAGATTACTTCATTGCAAGAAATGAGATTACATGGAAAGCTATTACAATGCGAAAGAAAGTAAGAGCTTGAAGACAAAGTGCTAAACAACGTGCACTTGTAGGCAACTCGGGTGTAAGGCAAATAGTCTTATCCCCAAATATAACCACTTAATGAAAATACCAAAGTTGTAGCAGTGCACGTTGGGTCTTACAAGTTACAAGAAAACTTATACAAAGGAAATGCAATACAAATACAAAGGAAATTCCTAGATCTAATTACATGGAAACAATATTTACATATGAGAAACCTAAACATAATAAAACTAGATGACGCTGGATTGCCTGTTGGGCCGTGCTTGCGCCCGAGCGCAGCACGGTGCTAATGAAGTGTAGTCGATGTCGGTCACGAGTGCTGTTGGAAGGCACCTCTGACACACGGACATGTGTATATCCAAAGGATAATTTTTTTTCTAGAAATTAGGTAGAAAGTCTTATTACACATTGATTTTTACCAAAAATCTAATAAATAATATTTTTTTGAATGAAGGGCTTATTTTTAATTGGTAATTAGTGCAAGAGGCCTATTTTGTTTTATATTTTAAATGAAGGTTTTTGAATAAATTTAAATATCATTTAATTAATAAAAACATGTTATATATTACCTAAATTACCCACTCTTTATGAAATTTGCACAAAAAATATGGACTGCAAAGTTCATATCGCAATGAAATATGGATTGCAATATGAACTTTGCACTAGAAATATGGACTGCAAAGTTCATATTGCAGTGAAATATAGACTGCAAAGTTCATATTGCAGTCCATATTTTAATGCATATTGGTATTTTTTAATTTATTTTAAGGGTTGGGATGTCATTTTATAATGAAAAAAAAAGATACATGTCATATTATCAATAAAATAAAAAATAGGCCCTTTATTTACAAAAAAAATATTCCTCGACTTTAGTGTGAAATTTTTTCTCTAATAAAACCTTTTTTTTAATTATCCCAATTTTTTTTCTCTTTCTATGTTTTGCAACAGAAACATTTTTTGATCCTGCTTACTGAAGGTACGTGGTTGCTAAAACAGTAGTATAGGGCCTTAATATATATTTTTTATTTGGCAAGAAAATATCTTGCGACAATCATATGCTATAATAAATTTTGGATAGTA
The DNA here is from genome assembly GCA_021464415.1 of Lonicera japonica. NCBI lineage: Eukaryota > Viridiplantae > Streptophyta > Magnoliopsida > Dipsacales > Caprifoliaceae > Lonicera > Lonicera japonica. The sequence goes on from CM038469.1 coordinate 62,817,449, forward strand.
ATATTGCTAAATCAATAATATTTTTAGGGTGTTCTAAAATGTATTCATAAAATTTGTTTTTTCATTTCAGTGTGAGAATATTTTTTTCATAATCTAAAATTTTTCTAAAAAAACTTGCAATTCACGCCAGAAGTGGGGTGAGTTTACAGAAACAATACAAGAACAATAATATTTCATTGCAAAAAATAAAAATATTAAATAATATTAACTTTTGAATTAAAATAAAACATAATAAAAAAATTTACGTCATTCTTAATAAATTTCATTGAAAATTACATATAAATCATAATACCTCTGAAAAAAATATAAAATATTAATAATGATAAATATATTTTTAACAATTATATGATATTTCATAACACAAATCATGTACGTTTTTTTTACTAACACACATGTTCTTCTTCCTAAACTCTCTCTCTCTCTCTCTCTCCAAAATTCAAATTAACAAACTAAAACTCCACCATTTCTCTTAAGAACAAATTATTATAACTTCTATTACCAATTGATTTTTGATGGACCCTAAAAGTCGTCTCCTTATACACATTTATCACCAATGGTGGATCTTCAACTGATCAACTATATCATTTTTTGATTGGAGGAAAAAAAAGAATTTGTTCTCTTTTCTATATTGCCTCCACTTACCCTAGAGCATTGCTCATTTTTTGTTTTGATTTAATAAATACCCGAACATAATTTGGGGTTTAATTTATGACATATCCTTGCTCTCTTCAAAATTTGAAAGTCAACGTAACATAAAAGATTTTAAATTTCTTAAAGAAACAATCTATACACAAAATTGTTATGAAGAATTTATGAGTGTTAACCCATTGGTCTATGATAGTAACGAGTGCGTGATTAATTGAACAAAATGGTGGAAGAGATCAAGATAAAAGTGAAGAGATCGGTAGGGTAAAACGGTGTTAAAATGCAAAACTTGATATAACATTTGGTTTAAACACGTGTCTAACTCTTAGCAAGTTATGAAAATAGGAGCCAAGATATACAAACTTCACCTGTGCAGTGGATTACATCAGTGTAGAGGAGCCATACCCGAGAAGAATTAGAGTTGTTGACTTGTTTGCTTGAAAAAATGGAGTTTTTAAATTAATTTTTAAAAATTTAAATGGGTGATAAGACAAATTAGTAAATATTTTTTCAAATTATAAAAATCGGGGTGAGAAGAAAAGGTTTTATGCTATTTTTAGATTGAAATTGACGTAATTTTGATTTTTGGTAGGGTGGGAAGAAGAATTATGTAAGTACATTTAGAACACCATATTTTTATCAAATGATAGTATTGTTCTAAGAAAATTGTACTATATATTTTTAAAATTATACATTACTTGACAAAAAGTTATAATTATTTTGATAAAAACACCGCCCTTAATTTTAATACTTGTTTGTCATTGTAATAACATTGATAAAAATGATGATTTATCGCGATAACAAATAAAAGTTATTGATAGGCCAAAGCGCAAAAGCTTTCATATCATGGCATAAGATTAGGACAAATTTAGCGTTAGATTTTAAACTCCTATTTGTCATGGTAATTGACGTGAGCAGTGGCGTAACCAGGAATTCAAAGTCGGGGGTGTGTAATATACTCGTCTCACATTCTCTCTATCATTAGGATCATAAGACTATATCTTTTTCCTCAACCCCGGATTAGATTGAACCTCAAAGTTAGAATAAACATTTTGAGTGGACGAAGATATATTTGTAGGATTTAAATCAACATTCGAAATAGCAAAATTTATGCTTGCAATGATAGAACTCGCGCCCACATTTTGAGAACTAAAGGAGGAATTTGTTCTTATTTTGCCATAATACCTTTTTATTCTAAAATCAGCCCTATAAATTCAACATTTATTAAATTAATAACTAATAATTAGACCTAAATCAATTAAACAAATAATCTACAATTAACTAAATAGTCTAATAATATAAAATTATACAATTATTCAAGAAATACACAATTAACTGTGTTTGTATCACTCACAATATTCATTATCAACTAAAGAAATTATTCATTACTTCATTAGACTAATATAAAATTAGTATAATAATATACTAAAATCATTAATATAAAACATTTCATTTATACATAGACGAACAAATATAAAATATGATTAAAGAAAAAAAAATCAAACTAGTTGACTTTTCAAATATAAATTTAGTTTCTTGGCATCTAAAGCCTAATTTTCACCCTAGAATAAAAAACTATTTTTCTTGGCATTAGAAGTTGAAACCCTAATTTTTACACATTTAAACGAAACAAATAGAGAACCACTAACCTTGGTGGCATGGTCGGTGATGAGTGGCTGAGTGTGTGGGTGGTCGCCGATTGGTGCTGTGGATAGGATGTCGCTGGACATAGTCACGGGAGAGTGGAGTGAAATGGACCGAAAAAAAATAAAGAAACGGGGGAGAAGAGAACATAAAAATAAAAGGGGATAGTGAGATATCGGGATATTTCTCCTCATTTAGGTATATTTCAATTCTCAAAATGCTCCTCAACTTTTATTTTTTATAATTACATACCCTAAATTATAAATTTATGCATATAAGCCTCTATTTTTTTAAAAAAAAAAAAATTGCCGAAATCCTTGGAGGTGCACACGCACCCTCTCGTCACACTGTGGCCACGCCCCTGGACGTGACTACACCTTTTTTATTGACAAAGATGTGACAAATTTTGATTTCATCAACAAAATATTATGAAATATTTTCGCACCAGATCATTTATGTGTTTATATGTATTTTCGTTTTGAATAATTGACTAGTTGCAATAGAACCCACTTGACACTATATTGGGACGCCTCTTACCAACCACTGTTGTTACTATCTAGTGTGGGTTATGACCGACCGAAATCTCACAATCACCATTCTATAGTCCTTAAAAAATACATATATGTATTTTAGATAAATGAAAATGAGTGTTTATATATAGAAATAAAAATACAATTTTAGATTTAATTTTAAAAGAAACTCTTGTATCTCATAGCCTCTTAAATTATCTATAAATGAATCACAAAGTCATATGGAAAGTAAAAAAGTTAAATCCAACATACAATAATATGTTAATTATTAGTTTTTTTGTCCAAATACGTGTAAATTAAAAGATTTTCATTTTCAATTCCTTATTTTCAATAAATAGTATGTTGACTTGTTAAATATTAACATTTTAAGTATCTTGAATAATACATTAACACGTGTACACATTAAAATTATATATTTAAATTATTTTTTTCAATAAATATCGTATTAACACATATAAAATTTTTACATAAATAGGGATAAAAATATTTAAAAAAATTATTCCATCATAGTTTGAAAACACACAAGGGTAATATAGGTAATGCGAAAATAAGGTAGATAAATTAAAAATAATTCAAAAGCCCTGAAAAAAGGAAGAAAGAAGATAAGCGAGCACGTCATCTTATAAAACAAGAAGTAAATCCATGAACGCAATCTTTTGTTTTTTCTAAAACTGGTCCAGCTAAAAACAATTGTGGGACCAGGCCCATTTTCTATTAAAGAAGGGTAGAGATATTCACACTTAAAAAATATTTAGTAATATTTTTATTTTTATTCAATTATTTGTAATTGAGTAAAATATTATTAAGTTTATATTTTAATTTTTCACAACCGAATAACATATACCTTATTCAATTATAAATGACCGAATAAAAATAAAAGTGTTATCAACAGTTGTAAATGACTGAATGAAAATAGAAATATTATTAAATATTTTTGAATGTCAATATCATCACCTTTAAAAAATAAAATTATATTTTTACAGAAAATATCAAACGAAGACTTTTATTTTTTTCCGACATAAAATTGTATCATTAATCCTTAATTTTACTGTTTATAACATATTTTTTTTCAAAAACTAAAATTAAAGCAAGAACTCTAATGGACCCAAAAATATAACTCCAACAGATGGTCCAACGATTGAAAGCTTGGGACTTACTATTTCATGAAGGAATAAATCTCATATTCGATCTATCATGTTCCGTCCATGATTTTTGCTTAGTAACGAGGAACCCAGGGTGTCGGGTCAGGATTTAATAATTTTTGGCGGATGTGTATGATGTCATTCGTACTTATTTCTTTTTTACTAAAAAAAAAGGAATACAACTCTTTGGGGTTAATACTTTAAGGCCTCGTTTGATTCGGGTATTAAAAAGTGGGATGAGATTATTAATACCACTTTTTTTATAATACCTTGTTTGATTCGCAAAAATATGCTGGAATTACTAATACCGGTACTAACTTAATACCACTCTTTGTGCTATAATTTAATACCAGGGGGGAGGTGGTATTGTTTATCCAGGATTAATAAAAATGAACCATATATTTTCAAAAATGCCATTACTACTACTATATTATTATTATTTAAAAAAAAATTAATTTTTTTTTACAAATTTTTTTTTAATTTTTTTTTTAAATTTTTTTTTTTTTTTACAAAAATTGTTAGTCCAAAATATAATTCCGTATACAAGTTACAGAACCAAACATAGTATTAATATTAGCATGAGATATCCAAGTATTAATACTACATGAATCAAACAGGGCATTGGTATTAAATTAATACCATGATTAATAGTCCAGTACTATTAATACTGGTATTATTAATCTCACTGATCCTAATACCTGAATCAAACGAGGCCTAAAAGATTATAAACTCTTAAATGTATCAAGTGATAAGTGGAGCCACATGAGTATAGGTGGAGGCAAGCGCTTCCACTTGGTTTTGGATTTTTTTAATTATATATGTGGGATTTTTTTAAATAATAAATATATAAAAAATTATGTGCAAAAACTTATATTTAAAGGCAACTAAAATGCGAGATAACAAAACTATACACATGAATCTTATTTATGCTTATCAAGTTTATAAGAAGTGATCTTTGATAAACCCATCAATTTTTTCACAAAGTTTTCATGTGGGACTTACTATTTTTCATTTCATTTTTTTTATTTCAAATAATTCACTTTGGGCGATAATTTATCATTCAACTCATAACCATTGTAAGCAAACAAATACACGATTTCGATATTCTCACGAAAGAAAATACAAATCTATAATAATATTTCACAACCGAATGTGAGGTGCTACTGAAAATTATGCTCGCTATTTTTCCAACACTACCAAGATAAATCATTTATAATATCTACTTTTCAATATTTGGTATAATTAAAATTTTTAATTACTTATATAATATTAGTTGTGATTCTTGATGAATTGCATAATATTATTAATACTATTATATTTGCATTATATTATTGTAATTTATCGTAATTGTTCACATTTTTTATTTGAGTTGTATGGAATATTATTATTAATACAATTGTGTTTACGTTCAAATTTTATAGCTTTAAATATATTTTTGTTTTTTTTTTAAATTTTGCCCCCACTTAACCAAATTCCTTGCTCCGCCATTGTATCAAGTCACGTGGGGAACTGCGGCTAACTATCGAGATTGTGTATAACTTGGCCGGAATAATTTTTATTATTGAAAACGTAAAGAAATGAGAGAGACTAAATAATATTTTAAAAAAAAGGTACGTAATATGAGTATCGATTAAGTATAGTAAATTAGTAACACTCTATTAAAAATTATAGTGGACAATTGTACTTCCAGCCACGAAAATTAGCCAGAACAGTAGAATACTCTAAATATGTTATGTTATTATCATCTTATCTGGAATGAATGCTATTATATTTAGATTTGGCCAGCTGCGTAAGATTTGGGGAATGTCTGTGAGGCTGTTAATAGTTTCTAGCTAACAATCTTTTTCCTTGATATATTTGACTTGCTGCGCACTGTGGCTTTAACTCCAAGTGTGGATTCAGAGAGAAAATATACATAAACAAGGAAAAATTGAAGAAAATTTCCTTATAATCATATTTTTATTAAAAGCTTATTATAAGATATTTTAATATAATAAAGATTACTTTTATTACCATAACCAATGAAAATGATAAAATTATAATTAATTGTATTGATATTTGTGCATGTATCAATATATATTAGGGTAATTTTGTTTCTATCTGTTACTTCTTGCAGTTAATTCTCATTGTTAAGTTAATATGATTGCCTATTAAGTTAATTTGTGAGTTGGGATAGACTTACAAAAAAAAGAAATTATTTAATTTTTAAAAATATTATGTTTCTTAATAATTTAATGTTAAAATATCAACTAAACTAATGAATATATCCACTTTAATTAACTATTTTTTTATAAGTACGTTAATTGACTAATTACATATAATACATTGATGAAAGTAAAGGTAAGGGTAAGGTAAAAAAAGGTTAAAAGTAAAAGGAAAAAAAATAAAAAAAAATCATCCTTCATCCTTCAACCTTCATTTTCTAGGTCTCCTTTCTAAAAGTGAATACCAGCAAATATATTTTATTCTGGTATGACTTTGTCCGGCCAATTTTGGCCAATGGATTTTTTTTTTGGTATCTCATGCTCTATTCTCTTCTCTTTCATTTCTTTATTTAATAAACCTTAAAACAGATCTAGTACTATGTTTGTTATTGAATCTTGTATATTGAAAATTACAAATCTAGAATTAAGTTTAAATGTTGGATTTTATATATTGTAATTAAAAATCAGCAGTTAAACTTTACATTCTGAAACATGAATAAATACATTTACAAATCTAGAATGAAAATTACATAATAAAAACAATAGTAACAATCAATATCGCACCCATATAAAAGTTAAAATAAAAATAATTAATATAGTATATGGTTAAACTAATATTGTTTGATTCATTCATTAACAAAAAATGTTTTATTATTGTATGTCTAAACTAACATAATTATAGGGTTTTTATTTTGATCAATCAAACTATCTGCTAAGAGTATATCCAATGATATAATCAAAATAACAATTACAATTAATTTTAACAATGTTAGCCAAAAATACTACCCCAGTGGCATAATCAATTTTTAGCAATCTTTTAACCAATAGCCAAATCTACTCCATTTATAATAAAAGTTAACAACCTTCTTAAATAACCAAAATGAGGGACCCACTAATTCTATTAGTTAAAAGAGAAAATTTTAAATTTAGATAATATTTTCCTCCTTTTTTTTGCAACAAAATTCAAATTGGTTAATCTGTGGGTTGTGGCCAATCGATTTAATCAACCCTATAAATTTGGTTACTGAGAAACAATAGCCATCGCGGAGACCTACATTGTTAATTTTAACAATTTACTAAATAGATAATCAAAAGTCAATTTGATTATTCAATTTTAGTTATTCAACTGGAGATGCTCTTAGTAAAGTGTTATTAAAAAAAGCTTTTAATAAACCCTTAAAGGAAATAGAAAATAAATTAATATGGAAGTAGATGTTGATCAGGAATCCAAATTAAAAATCAAATATAAAATTACATATTAATTTTATTTGGTAGATATATACTTCTCAATTTTTAAAAGGGTAATATTGTGAAAATGTGTTAAATTTTTTCATAAATTAAAAGTCGATTAACTGCAAAAAATTACAAATAGAAACAAAATCACCATATATATATTATAACATATGTATATTGTAAATTCAAATTATATCCTACCATTTACTAGTTTGCTATTATATTTCTTATGTCTATTGTTTCTTAATTTGGATTTTTTTTTATCTTTATTGGATTCATTAGTAAATACTAAATAGTAAATTTCTCTACAATTTTTTTTTGAAGTTTAATTACAAAACTTCAATTAAAATTTTAAAATTGAAGTACCAACTTTTAAAATTTTCACAGCAAATTTGAAATAAAATTTATAAATTTCATTGTAGATTTGCAAGAATTTTTTAATGTGAAATTTACAAGTTTAATGACAAAAATATGAATTGCAGTGGAATTTGTAAGTATAACTGCAAAAATTACGAGTTTAACTGCAAAAATATGAATATATGAAAATAATTACAATCAATTGTTTCCTAATTTTCATTTGTATTTATTGTTATTGTAAATTTACAAATTTTTGCAGTGGAATTTGTAAGTATAATTGCAAAAATATGAATTACAGTGAAATTTACGAGTTTAACTGCAAAAATATGAATATAATAATTACAATCAATAGTTTCCTAATTTTCATTTGTATTTATTGTTATTGTAAATTTACTAGTATCTAAAAAAGACTTTTGTGTAGTATTCAAAGTATTTTTGTTTTTTGGAAAGGTGAATGTTACGTTATAGATTTAAATTTTGAAAACTAAAAAAAATGCCAAGGGGACATTTTTGTTCATAACAAATATGGAATTAACTAGAAATGAGTTTTAATTGAAAAATACATCATATCCTTTTTTGTCTAAATTCATACATATTCACGATTTATTACCAAATGGCTCCATAAACAATCTTAATAAACAACTAATTATACAATAGCCCAGCTAAGTAAACCCAGTTAAATTGTTCAGTCCGTTACATAAAAGCCCAATGCTTTTCTAAATCTATGTAACCTTTTGGCAGTAAATATTTAAGCTACGGTCGGTGGTGACATGAAAAATGTTAAAAAATAACATATTTTTGCAAAAAGTTAAAAAATAAGTTGAGAGATATAGTGAGATATTTTTTTAGTTTTTTAATCAAAAAAATTGTTTGGATGGAAATAAAAGAAAAAGAATTTTTACAAAAAATAATGGAGGATAAAAAATATCTTAAGGGTGAGTATAAGATGCAGAACATCTCACCGCATTCCTCAATTATTTTCCAATTTCTACCATAAATTAGTTGTTTTTTCTTGATTATTTTGTATGTTGCTATCAAACGGAGCCTTATAGTTGAAAATTTGTTGACCATCATATAAAGAAAGTCATAATAACCCTATTATGTTATTAGTTAATATTGTTATATTATTAAATATTCTTGCCACAAAAAGTATTTTCCTCTAGCAAGTACTTTTGTAGATTTACTAACCATTTGCATAGCAAGATTATCGTAAATTTTTTTTTTGAGTAAAAGTTAACAAATTTGGACTCAAATATTTATACTTACATCATAACCATTTCTTAATTATGAACATGGTCCCCCCCGTCCCCTGACCCCTCTTTGTATATATATGCCTGTGTCATATGTCAAAGCACGACGAACAAAAATTATAGATTTTATTTTAGCACAAATATCATTTTTACACATGCATTATTTTGCAATGATGGTAATTAAAATAAGAAACTTTTCGTTGTAGTAGTAACTATTTATCATTCTAAATGTTCGCTGGAACTTAAACCATCATTGCTAATTGAGGGTGTGTTCAAAAAGTTACATGTATTTCATAGGACTTTTTTGATGAAACAATAATATATATGGCAATGCTGTTTAAAACTGCATATTATGCTAAACCAAGTTTTATCATAAAAAATAACTATATTACAATCTTTGCAATCAAACGTTACTAACAATGAGAAGAATAATATTGAACAATATCTATTTTTAGGCTCCTTACAATCTCTATTTTATTTATACATCAATTTATAGACAAATTGGATCTTGTTTTATATATAGATCTCAATGAGAATGTTTCAGACGTAGAATTTCTATTACACTTTGAAATTTTGGTTAAAAGTTATTATATTTAGAGTTTTATAATAGTGACGGGTGAGAGAAAATTGTTATAGTCGAGTCTATTTGAACTAAATCTCTTGACCCGGTGGTATAAGACTACCACTGAGACAACTTTGGGGTTGACTTGATATTTTCAAGGTTGATTCTCGACGTTGTCAAAAAATAATGCTTGGCCAGCGACAGCCACGCATTACTAGTTGAAATTAGTCGAGGCGTCTATTTGATTGTGTAATAACACGTGTCATTGTATGTATTGCTTTTTCATAGAAGTTATTCTAAGGGGGTAGCTTGGGTAGAAATAAAATAATTTACGGTTCATATTGATTGTTGAAAAACTCATTAAGAGATGTATAAATCTATCCCTTTAATTGTAACAACAAAAATCTTTTCAAATTTTTTCAGTGTGACTCGAACTTAAACAACTTTTTGAGAATTGATTGACTTGATTTGTTGAGATACTTTAGTTAAAATAAATAAAAAAACGCTTATATATATAATGGTTTATTCAATACCGATTTTTACTTTTGTTTTTTCAATTTTAATTTCTAATATTTATATATATAATAAAGAGTCATAAATTTTTAAATCTTGAAAATGTATAAGAAGATAAAGAATTGTGTAATTAAAATTAATGATATTTTTTGAATAATTGGTAATACCTTTAGCAAGGATTACGACCCAGTATATATATATATTATGGTTTATTCAATACCCATTTTCTGTTTTGTTTTATTAATTGCAATTTTATTTCCATCAATTACAGTATAGATACCAACAATATTGTAATTACGTATATGTCATTTTTAAAACATGTTCAGTAAATTCAAGTAATAATGCATATAAAACTCATATATATATATATATATATATATATATATTGCAGGTGGTGTAATAAAACGAGGAATGAATTTGTAAAAGACAAAAAAAAAAAAAAAAAGAGGAGGAGAAAAAGAGCAAAAGACAAAGAAAATCAAGACCACGTTCACACAACACCAAATATAAGGTGATTGAACAAGGGTGATGTTATAAGCACCCCTATAAAAACACCACATAATTAGGTGTTGAAGGTTTGTGGCTAAATAATTAGAGGATATTTGATTCGGTGGCAATGCCGACTTTAAGGTTCATATTCGTGACAGTTTACCGAATCAAATTTCAATTTCGGTGGCACGTTGCCGTTTAGGTCAAGTCGGTGAAACGTTACCGAATCAAATGTTCAATTTCGGTGGTGTGCCACCGACTGAACGTGTAAATTTTGAATGTTATTTGTGGTGTCTTGGCTACAAAAGAGGGGTGTATATAACATCACCCTTGAACAATGTGCATGTGTTCACTTTTTGTATTTCTTGATAAAGAATTTGTTTCCTTTGCAATTGAGCCTCACAAGGACGAAATTAGGAATAAATCTGGGAGGCGACAAGAATTAACTCCTTTTGGTCTCTGTTGTCAAAATTAAACTATGACAAAAGTAAACTATTTAGATTTTATTTGGTTGTATTTTAATTTATGAATTAAAAAATTTAAAATTATTTAATTTAAATATTTAGTTGTAAAAATAAATTAATATATAAAATTATAAATTTAAGTTAATACTTAAAATATTAAATAAAAAAACGTAGAAATATAATTAAAATTATATAATTTATAATTATTATATAAGTTTATGCAGAACATATTACATTATAATTTTTTTTTGTTAAAATAAAATTTATTAATTTAAAAAATAATAATTTACGCAACCAATAAAGTCCCAAATGTTTTTCATAACCTCCAACGGATTAAAAAATAGATCGACTTGGATATTTTGTTTGTCAATGCTACATTAAGTACGAAACTTGACGCCATCCAATAACAAAATGTATCAAAGTCTTTAAATATAAAATACTGCACAAGTCAACGTAATTAACCTTTGAAATCACACAATAATAATGAATTGTATTTTCAACCACGGATGTACCCACCTTATCTCGAGGGGGTACGTACTCCCCCAACTTTTGAAAAAATAAATAAATCACACACACATATTTATATATATATTATTAAAAAATAGAGCATAAGTATTAGTGCTCCACATAAATAATTTAGTACTTTAAAAAATATTTTCAATTTCATAAAAGATATTTAAAAGATACATATAATATATCATTAAATATTATTTTAAAGTGTTAGAATATTAATGTATAGCGCTAATATTAATATCCTAAAAATATTATATAGTTGATAGTTATAATAAATAGTAGGATTAGAGTAATAATTTTAGTTTAAGTGAATTTTTCTGCTTATATGTGTTTTATTTTTTCCTCTTGTTATTAATACTAATTTATTATATATATATATATATATAATATTAATACCGTGTATGTATCTTATATTTTTAAAATTTTTTGTGTCATGTGACATGTTGTACTTGTATTAGCATCCATGCTTCATAGAGTTTAACATTAAGTTAAATATTATTATTCCTTCTTTCTCAAACTAATCAGCACATTTAACTTTTATGCTTCTAACATAAATATTAATTTCAACTTAATTTATACTCAAGATTATAATTTATTTTAAGATCTTATATTTTCGTACCCTTTCAACCAAATTCCTGCGAACATCCTTGTTTTTGACCCTTACTTATATTAAAATTAGTGTTTTCTTAAAATGAATAAAAATTATAGTAAAATTCTATATTTGCGACGGAGGAAAAGATATACTTTCGTCATTTACCTTGAATTGGCTTACGTTTTAAATCCTTAAAAGACAACTTAACGTAAAATATCAAAATCGGAGGGGGGTCGTTATGTTTAATTAAATTAACAATTAAGTAAAATACCATGCATATACAAGAGGCCTCAAAGTTTTGAAGAGGCTAATTTTTTTGTTGTAATTAATATTAATACGGCGTAAAGTGATTCTTATATTTATATTTTTTCTTGAGAGAAAAGGAGGGAGGGGGCTTATTTTTTTTTAATAAATTTAAGGAAAGTGAGTCTCTAATACTTTAAAATATTTATAACTAAATAATAATATATATCATTATCAAATTTTTGAAAAACGATAGATCCATTCTTGATGAGTCCCTCTCCACGTATATATATATTGAAAAGGATATCATAGTTTATGTACAAACCATAAATGCACAACCTGTTTGGATGGGATGGGATGGGGTCGTGGTTATTCTAAAATTAGTCACTTTCTAGAAGATGCATCATGGGGCAACGGTCACCTTAATTTGTTTTTGGAATGATTTTTTTGACTTTGCCTTCTATTTTTCTAATTGTTGAATAAAACCTCTAAACTCTTATCTGAATGAATATTCTATCCAAAGTTTTTACAATTCGATATATTAAAGTGTCCCCAATGTTCAAATCTTGCAACCAAGCATGTGTGTGGCTATTAGCTAACTTGAGTTAAAAGTTTATTAAAATAAAATAAAATAAAATAGAAAACTTGTTTGGGTATTAGCTTTTAAATCAAAAGGGTTAAAATAGTCAATGTAAATTAAAATTATCTTCATGTGCAAGTCACTTGCAGATTTCTGTTACGTTTCAGATAGAAATCCAACGCAATGGTGTTAAGGGCTAACACCTTATTGTTTAGTAGCGTTCATTGTTAGCTTTTAAAGATTTGGGAGAGTTTTAATATAATTTAATCATATATATAATAGGAAATTACTGACATTCCTCTAAAAAAAAATGTCACAGTGAACATTAAATTTAATTGGTATGTAATAAAATAAGGGTGATTTTAAATGCACCCACAAAGTTATTCTTTTCACCCTAATTTGAGAGAACTTGTTTCTCACCCCACTAGTTTTGATAAAAAACATTCAACTCACCCCTCAAGTGGGGTGAGTTTATTAAAACCTATATCTATAGATGAGGAACATTTGGTGACGAATAATTTCATCACCCTCAAGTGGGGTGAGTTTAATTGATTCTCGATTTCTCTCCAATATTCCTACACAAACTAGCAATATAATTAATGTTTCAATTCAATGGAAAAAAATGAAGTTTGATATCGATTTTAGTGTCCCATTAATTCCCGGATTTGTTTCATTTTTTTGGGGGAATATTTTTTTTAGCCTCATTGGATCCAATTTAAAATGAGCTTTTCTTGTTAAAAAAAGAACCATGATCTACTCAATTGACCGACCACTGAGATTTAGTAAGTAATCGAGAAGGGAAAGATGAGAAAATTAAAAGAAAGAAAGACGGAACAATCTCTTGAAGGAATGTTGAAAGAAAGAGAATGAAAGAAAAATAAAAGAATGAAACTAGTGGGATGAGTTTACAAATTGCAAATATGGCATTTTAAGTTAACATAATTAAATTTAAAATTTAGAAGTGGGGTAAAGAGATTAATTAAGTGGGTGCATTTAAAATCACCCTAAAATAATATAGTGAACCCTCACTTTTTATTCTATCCACTAATTAAATGGAAGGGTCATAATGATTGTTGGTGCGAAAAATTGAATAAGATTAATTTAAATCAAACAGTCAAATGATTGGTTCAAATCAATGATTAGAACAATAATTGGAAATGAGCTGGAGATTTTTATACAGAGGAGGTTCGCCTCATATGAAAATATGGGTTAGTCTTCTTCTGTGGAATAGAGTTAGGAGCTCGTGTTGCTTTATATTATAATGAATAAATTGGTATTACAAGCTCGCAAGTTCTCTCTAACTATTCTATTTTCATCAAGTTACAACAAGAGTATTTTTAAGCCATGCGAGTTCTAGGTTTCTTGTCCCAGGAGCTCTACTGTGTGCTTTGTAGGTCTCTTGTGTGCTTTGTAGCTCTCTTCTTCTCTGGGTTGCTCATTATTTGTTACTTGAATGCTGGATTACTTGATTGTTGTTAGGTTGTTATATGTTGTTAAGAAAAGTAAATGCTTCTTCTATACATATGAGACATAGGAGACGTGTAGAGGGAGTTATGTGGAGTAGGTCCAGAGCCTTCCATTATCACCACTAACTCTGATGTTACTTCTCCATCGATTGTGGTGCATTAAATGCAATTGTTATGCATTTAATGAATGTGAGGGACGTTGTGTGTCTGTTGTAGGGGAGGTGGCAGTCTCCCATGCCTCCATCAACCACTTTGGCAGAATGGTTAGGCCCTAGTAACCTCAATTCAACAAGGGACCTCAGGAGGTCGGGGCCCTACAGATTTAGGACCTCCATGATATAAAAGATTTATTTAGGATGTTCTCATGAGTTCTTCTTGAATGTCGACCTGGAGGTAGACCTCCCAGGTCCTCCTCTTCACCTCAGCTATAATATCCACATGTTTGCTATTAATTGGTCCACGGTGTAGAACACTATTTTACATCATCAATGACCATTGTTATAATAGGGCCAACAAATTTCTACTCATATATATATATATATATATCCATTTTAATAACATGGGCAACGCTAATTACACCCGTCAAAACACTTTATAATACCCCATTTCACTTAATGGGTTTTCTTTTTATTTACACACCACTCTTTTTTTTATATAATTATTTTAATGCTTAAGAATTAACCAAATTAAGAATTCCTATAATTTATATTAATAACTTAAATTAATACACCCAATCATTATTACTCTACCCACAAACCTACACTACCATTTCCAAGCCCACTCTTCCATCTAAGCACAACTATTGACCAAACACACATGCCCTTTATTTCCTTCTTCACTTATCATCATATATGTCTTCTTCTTCCTTCTCTTACAAACAATGCTCCATTAATGTATCTCAAAGAAAAAAACTTGCATATGATGGTTTACTTGGTGGAAAAGAACCGAATGGAAGATAAGAAAAAAATTGCACATGCTTAGTGGAACAAAACTGAGTATGTGCAACCTTACTATGTGTGAATTAAACAACCGAATGAAGGGAATTGTGGCAAATTACAAGAACTTTGTGCTTTACTTGGTTACATTAAATCGAGTCTAAGTCATTTATGGCAGCTTTCGATCTAAAGGTTTTAAACGTGTTTCAAGTGAGTTTTAAAGCAATCTAGTGAAAAAAATATGATATATATCTAAATCTATGTATCGTACATGAACTTGCATGATGGTTTTAAGTTATGTAATTTCAATTATATCTTTACGTTTTCTTATTTAATATCTTAGGTATTAACTTAAGTTTTTATGACTTTATATACTAGTTCATTTTTACAACAAAACGCTCAAATTAGATAATTCACGAATTAAATAATTATAAATAGTCTAATTCGTAAATCAAAAGACAACCAAATGGGCAATTCATGAAAGATAATAGAGGGAGCAAAGCTTGTAATAATAAATTAGTAACTAATGTTCCTCAATTCCTGACAAACATTTTTTAAGTTATCTTTCTGACAATGTTTTATCATATCAATACTCAAATGTATGGCAAAATTGGGTTGGTTTTGATGGTGTGTAGATTGAGTAATTACACGTGGTTCTTGGTATAATAAAAACTTTTATTACTTATTTAAGCACCCAAATAATGTGAACATTGTATTAGCATCAAAGCTGGACCTGGAGCAGGGCAGGCAGGCAACCGCCTAGGGCCCAAAAGTGAAGAAGGGCACCAATTTTTTTTATATGTGTAGATATATGCCAAAAAGATTTAATTAATAAGGTATCTTTCCAAAAAAATAATTGCAATGTTTCAATATATGTTTGGATTATATTTTGATGCATAAAAGCTTGTTTTATTGAATGATGATGAATTAAGAAGATCTTGCATAAATCTTGAAAATGCTTTAAAAGTTGGTATTTCTGATGTTAATGGAAAATGCTTATATAATTACATGTATTGCAATTAATGTTACCAAGTGAATCATATGAAATAAATGAACCATGGATATCTACTAAAATTATGGAGTTTGCAAAATATATGGATATGTTTCCTCATGTGATGCTTACTTATAAACTAATATTGACTTTACCTATGACTTGGCATTTGTAGAAATGAGTTTTTTTAAAATAAAACTATTAAAATCTTGAGTGATTTTATTTCTATCCACAAAATCTTGCAGTTAATCCACATGGTTAAATTAATCCGCGTTACTTATTAAATTAATCCGCGAGCGTGGATAGATTGACAAAAAAATATTATTAATTTAATTTTTATAAATATTATTTTATTAATAATTTAATACTAAAATATCTACTAAATTAATAACTACATCCATTTTAATTAATTAAATAAAATTATTACATCGTAAAAAGTCATTAAAGGTTATGAT
The DNA here is from genome assembly GCA_021464415.1 of Lonicera japonica. Classification (NCBI taxonomy): domain Eukaryota; kingdom Viridiplantae; phylum Streptophyta; class Magnoliopsida; order Dipsacales; family Caprifoliaceae; genus Lonicera; species Lonicera japonica. Next base: position 62,834,257 of record CM038469.1, read on the forward strand.
GAAAAGTTAAAAAAAGAAAAAAAAAAGAAAAGGTAAACAACAAAGATGAAAAGTAAAAAAATCAAGGAAAGAAAATAATCATCTTTCTACTCCGTTATGCTCTGTCTCTCTGTCTTTGGGCTCGATCTCCATTTTCGACATGAAGCTTTTGTTTCCAATAGGACTTCGTCTCCCCGGAAAGTGATTCACATTTGGGTAAACTCATACCAACCTTTCTATCCAGATACTCCACATCTTCATCGTCTCCATAAATGCCTGTACGTGAATGCAAAATCCAAAGCTGTGATGGGTTTTTGGAGCAGGAATCTTCTAAATCCTATTTCCAATTTTGAAGAATTTCTAAGTTTTAACGAGAAAACACTTCATCTTTTGCCAATTGAGGTACCTGCTGGTATGAAACCATTGAGAGTACCCTTGGCCTTAAGCTTTGCTTCAAAATAATTCTTCATATTTAGCGTATCTTGGTGAATCTCAAGTAATCCCCCATAATAATCTGTTATTTTCTCAAAATTCTTTCTATTCCATATACTAACTAGCAAACTTGCAACTGAGATCTTCTAGGAAAGAAAATTTTCTATTTTTAAATATGCTTACCTCCTTATCACTCTCACATATAAAGAATGCCCTTAGTCGAATTCTACAATTGAAAGAATTATTAATTGCTATCTCAATGCTTTTCCATGTTGTGTTTTTTGCTCGGTTCCAAACCCAAGAAAAATATGAGTTTTATTGGGAAATCAGATTGTTCGCTTGAATGGTGTAAAAGAGGATTTGTGATTCTGGTAAGGTGCAAAAGCACTTTTGTACCCAGAAAATTGCATTCTGGAAAGGTGCAAAAGCATTTTTGCAGTTACGCGGGAAAAGTACAAAAGTCGTTTTGCAGCTGGGCGAGAAATTTGTTTCCTTATCAAACTTGGTTTCCTTGTTTATTTTGGTCTCTATTACCTTGTTAATAGTTTGCTTATTTACGTAGGATTTTTGTTACCTTATTCTAGATTTGATGGACTCTATTATATTGTTATATATAGATAGAATCATTCAATAGATTAGGCATGAGAGATATTCTTTTTTTATGGGATTTGTGGGAGAGTTCATCTTGTTGTGAGAGAGAGGTTAAAGGGCTGTTGATTTTCTTCTTCTGTGAAAGCTTTGAGTGCAATAATTCTTGTGATAGATTTTGTAATCGTTTTCAAAGAATTAGTGAAATCTTCGTTTGTCGAATATTGTGTGTTCCATTATCTATCTTTTTGCTTGTTTCTCATCCTTATTATCTCTAGTTATTAATATCCACTGTTTGAATTACAATTCGTGGCGTGATTTATTGTTAATAATCACAACAAGTGGTATCAGAGGGTGGTATTCAAGGAGGAGTGTGTTATAATGGAGAAATCTTATAGGATGGAGAAGTTCGATGGAATCATGGATTTCAGCCTATAGCAAATGAGTATGAAAGACTATCTCGTAGTGCTGGACTTAGATGATGCCCTAGAAGGTCCACCAACGGTGGAACAAAAGAAGAATGATTTGAATGATATGGAATGCTCAAGACTCGAAGCTGTAGATGAAGAATTGAAAGATCAAGATAAAGCCTTGCAACTAATTTGGACTATACCAGGTTCGTACAATACGCTAATTCAGAACTTTATGAGTAGATCATCTTTCACCACCTTGGAGGTGTGTCAAGTTCTATCTGCGAAAGAGATGATTAGAAAGAGGGATCGAATCAATACCGTTCAAGAAGACGCGTTTGTAGCGAATGGAAAGAAAAGTTCTAGTAAAGGACGGAAGACCATCTTTAAAGGAGATTGCTTTAAATGTGGTCAACCGGGCCATTGTCTAGGGACTGCCCAAGGAAAAAGGATGACATCAGGGAAAAACCGGCTACTAACCCTGATGGAGCCGCAACTGTTGCGATGACTTCTTATGACAAAGAAGCCGATCTTATAGATATCCTACTGATGCCTGCAAGCCTTACTGGTCAGGGAGGATGGTTATTGGATTGTGGTGTCGCTGTGCATGTTTGCAACAATCGTTCATTGTATAGCACATATGAAGATTGTAGCGGGTTTGTCTACATGGGGGATGGCTCCAGATTGCTAGTTCGTGGAGTTGGTCAAGTCCGCCTGGAATTGTTTGATGGCTCAGTTCAAACAATCATAAATGTCAGACATGTGCCGGAGATAAAGTGGAATCTAATCAGTCTCTCTAGATTAGAATCACTTGGGATGTGGTACTCTACTCGAGGTGGAGTAATGAACGTGTATCATAGCGACGATGTGGTCTTGAAGGCAAGTCATTGCGGGGGCTTGTATAGATTACATGAGAGAGTTGTACATAATGGTGTTAGGGAATCAAGAAGCATATGTTCCAGTGGTGCAAACGCAGCAATGATGAGTTATGGCTTAGGTGGTGGCTCTAGACCGTTGACAACTCAGAGTTACGTGCCAGTGATGGTGTCCAATACGGACATGGTCTGATTATCGAAATAGATAATCGGATGTGGCTCGATCATTGACATAGATGATTGAGTGGCCTTTATAAAGGGTGAGACAAAAGAAGATTTCATGTGTCCTCGAGGTGAAGAAGAAGAAGATAGTAGTTGGTTTTATTACCTTCGCAAAAGGTGGTGATTGTTGTGTTTTTTGCTCGGTTCCAAACCCAAGAAAAAGATGAGTTTTATGGGAAATCAAATTGTTTGCTTGAATGGTGTAAAAGAGGATTTGCGGTTCCGGAAAGGTGCAAAGGCACTTTTGCACCCAGAATATTGCATTCTGGAAAGGTGCAAAAGCACTTTTGCAGTTACGCAGTAAAAGTGCTTGGCGAGAAATATGTTTCTTTATCAAACTTGGTTTCCTTGTTTATTTTGGTCTCTATTACCTTGTTAATAGTTTCCTTATTTACGTAGGATTTTTGTTACCTTATTCTAGATTGGATGGACTATATAATATTGTTATATATAGATAGAATCATTCAATAGATTAAGGCATGAGAGAATTATTCTTCTTTCTGTGAGATTTGTGGGAGAGTTCATCTTGTTGTGAGAGAGGTTAAAGGGCTATTGATTTTCTTCTTCTGTGAGTGCTTTGAGTGCAATAATTCTTGTGATAGATTTTGTAATCGTTTTCAAAGAATTAGTGAAATCTTCGTTTGTCGAATATTGTGTGTTCCATTATCTATCTATCTTCTTACTTGTTTCTCATCCTTATTATCTCTAGTTATTAATATCCACTATTTGAATTACGATCCGTGGCGTGATTTATTGTTAATAATCACAATATTCCATGCATTTTCTACCTTCTCTCTGATACACACGAATGTCATATCCTCTTCAAATTATGGTTTTATCATCTCTTTTCATGCTGCTATGTTTTGACGGATGATGTTGCTCTGTTTCCCCCCACTCCATTCGTGTTCTTATAGACTTCCATGTACTGCCCTTTATCATTTTTGTGTTTTTTGACCTAGATTATTTGATCGACCATTTATTTTTAATGAAAAACGATATTTGATTCAACCTCTTGACTGTCTCTTTCAGTTGGATTGCCACCCAAAATGCCCCTTCAAGACTTAATAAAATCATGTTTCCTCCTTTCATGTGCTTCTCACTGATTCATATGACCCTTGTTTCTGAATTTAAATTTATGTAATTATAAATTAATTTTAATTGGTGGATATATTTATGAATTTTAAAAAGGGTAATATGGTAAAACTTTGTTCAAAATTTTCATTATTTAAAGGTGGATTAACCGCAAGATCTCGCGGATAGAAATAAAATCACCCTAAAATCTTACTTGCGAACCACTATGAATCAAGATAGATTGAATGGAATAGCAATATACATTGAAAATGACATCTTAGAACATTTTGACTATAGAGATATAATTGATGGTTTTGCTGCTCAAAATACAAGAAAAAGTCATTTTAAGTGATTGTTTTAATCGAAATTTCATTGTTACTTTTATTTTGTAGGTACATTTTAGCATGTGGTGTTGCTTTGGAACATCTATAAGCTTTTTGGAAGATGAAATATACATGAAGGCAAAAGATGATACATATTTGTGCTTAAAATATTTGTTATATTAGTCTTGATAGTATGTAAACTTGTACATTTTGACATAAAACTCGTAAACACTTTGAATTCTTAATTGTAATGTGTTTTTGATAAAATTAAACTTTTTTCATTTAAATAAAATTAATTTATTTTTTTAATTTAAAAAAAATAATATATTTATTTAAAATGGGCATTATTTTAAAATTTCGCCCAGAGTCTAAAAATTGCCGGGACCTACTCTGATTAGCATAAGGGCCTAATAAATATTTTATATTTACTATTATATAAAGTTAAAAGTGATTACAACAATTATTGAAATTGTATCAGGTTTTTTATTTTTAAAATTATTGCAAGCTTTAATTTTACCAACTTTTTCAATCTATATTATAAAAAGACATCTTTAACTAAAATAAGTAAACTTATCTTAAAGTTAGAAATGATTCTTGATGGTGTTAATATTTGTGAGCCATTGAATTAAGTTCATATATTCACAATAAAACATAATCACCAAGAAATCTACCCACATGCAAAACATACACCAAACGCTAAGTCTACTTACTCTCATCAATTTTTTAATAAAACTTTTTTTTGAGATATTTTTTCTTAATAAAACTTTAAAATTCCATAAATTTAAATTTAAATTCAAAATCAAATCAAATTTTAATAAAATTTATATTCTTTAAACATACTAATTGAACTCTATGAAATAATATCTCTTATGACAGTAAAATTTTTCAAAAAAGAAGAAGAACAAGATAATGACGTGTACACTTAAATGATCTATATACCAAAGTCCCTCTCGGGTCGAGTTTAGGTTTGAATGAAACTACCTGTTTGAGCCAATTATGGTCGGATATATATGTTCTTAGCCGAATTGGATTCGTGTTTAGCCCAATGCATTGAATTCAACCAATTGTCCCACACAATCAAATTTTGAATTCAAAAATAAAAATCAAGATTTATAAACCAAAATCTATTGTAAGTATAATTAAACTCAATCCATTACAATAGTTTAGAAAGAAATATTAGAACACAAAATAAAATGAAGACCCACATAAATTCATTTCGGTTGTTCCCTTGTTTTAGTATAAGTAACAGGATTTGAATTCTCGCTAAATGTCTCGATCACTACACCACTTATTACTCCAACTATTTTTTTTTCTTTAAATAATCTATATTCAAATAACAGACGCATTGCATATGAACAAAAAGTTTAGAATAAAAAGACGTTACATTTTAACCTTTGTAAATAGCTCTAAATATCTTAGAACCCTCCGACAGAAACCTAACAAAGCCAACACGCATGTGCAATGAGTATAAGAACCGAAAGAATAAAAAGATGAAAGCCACCAACTAAAGAAATTCATCCCACAACTAACAATTGAAAGCTCAACAAACTTAATCCCTATTAATGAGAATCTAAACTGTGGACTATGGTGGAAATAAAGACCCACGCGTTAGGTTAATGATGACCAAACGTGATTTTAGGAGCAAATCAATTCACCAGACCCTACCCTTTATTTTGATGACTAGTGTTATACTTGCCGGATAGTGTTACCGAATATTTTTAATAGATGCATTACATTTATAATTTATATAATATATACTGATAAGAATATCCGAAAAAATTACCTCATATAACAAAAACATTTTCTTATTGATTGAGCATCAACATAATTCTGAGTTGGAATTTTAGTTCTCACAGGCATTCTAATTCCTTCTATATGAAAATAAATTAATGCATATGCAAAAATGCCTCGTGGAAACTAGAAACTTTGGATTGAATTGGTTTTTGAATTATACAGAAAATTGAAAGATTAAGCCAGCTGATTCAAGTCCTACAAGAATTTGGCGGTCTAAAGTTTGAATCTCTCCAATTGCAAGTGTAACAATAAATCTTGCGCATTTTTCATGGACATCAGAAGATTCAAAACAAGTTGTCAAACACAACCGAAGGTCCTGTCAACAGTCCCTCATTGCAAAAATTTAAATAATGCATTCCAAAAACATAAAAAATGAAAGTATCATCTGAAAAATGAAAAAAACAATTATTTATTTTACGCGTTTTTGAAAGTATATATAACTCCATGTATAAATTCATGGATTCTAATTATTTTTTAATACAAAATACAACAAATGACAATTAATTGCTACATAAGTCATGTGTCTGGGAGATACTAAATGCAAATGCATTTTTGACCTTTCTATTTTTTGTGACAGTGCATTTGAATATGTTACATATTTGACGCAATCTATTGCGCGCCACACGGCCCACACACTATATATCCAGACAAGCAAAATAACTATTTATTCAAGTTATATCTCTCGTGTTCGTTTCTTTGAGTGTGTATTTTCTTGGATATAAAGTTTCACCTCGATAAATAATTTAAAGTCTGGTTTTTCAAATTCCGGACACAGATTATGAGATTTCACCCGTGAAGTATAGTGACTGCCTCTGTGAATAGTACATGTAAATTACAATAACAGTACCCAATATACTGCAAACTTACAAATTAAAATACATAATGCCCTTCGAATAGGTTACTCTCAAATATGATTCGAGTGAGACAGGCAGGTGGTTGATTTAATAGAGATTGTTAATGGGAGAAAAATCCTAAATATATATATATATATATATATAATGTATTTAGAAGGCAAACGAAAAAAAAAAAAAGCAACGGAAGAAGCATGAGTGACATAAGATATACAACTTCAGATGTTTTACCAAAGAAAACCGGCAAGCGAGATCATCAATGGCCGCATGGTACATTATTTTATGCATTTTTCATGGAAAAAATTCTTAACTACGGATTTTGTAGAAAATCAAAAAGGTCAAAAAATATTTCATCAAATTACTTTCCTTTTCCAACTTACCACAAAAATAAATTGTCTTTTCAATCATTTTCTAATTTAATACTCTTTTCAATCATTTTTAAAGTAATATTCAATCCTGCGGAGTTAATTACAAGAATACACTATTCTTTCATCTATTTTACACTTTAGTTATACAATTTTTCGACTATAGTTTGTGCTTATTTTCATTTTGAATATTCAATCTATTGAAGTTAATTAACTCCGTTAACGGTGATTCTACGTGACTAATCGTTTGTGTTGACATCCTACATTCACATAAGATTATATTTTATATAAAAATATTAAATCTATTTAAATTTTTTTAATATATATATATCCACCACACACCCTCAAACCTCCCACCGGCCAACTCATTCCGGCGGTCAAACCCGGCCGGAAATTTATACCCTCCATATTTTCTCAAACTGGCGATTTTCTTCCTGCCGGCCACACCATCACCAGTTCCATTTCCAGCATTAACTACCCCCACTCCCTCAAATACATTTATATTATTATATATATACATGCACAGTTTTATATATATAGAGAGAGAGAGAAAGGATCCAAAGAAAATCACTTTTTTGGTCTTTAAATGCAAACCAACTTTTTGAGGGGCACATAGATTATTTTTTTTTTCTCATAAAATTTGGTGAAGATGATATCTATGATTAGTAGATCATTTATACCAAATTTTATCAAAAAATTCAACCGATAAATGAGTTAACTAAAAAATTGTGTTTAAACATTTATGGCCGCTAAAATTTTAAACGTTTAGATAGCTCACTTTCTGATAAATTTTTCTGATGAAATTTGGTAAAAGTATTCCAAGGACCAAAAAATCCACTAATTATGGAGATCATTTTCACACCTAGTTTCATCAAAAAATCCATACACTTTATTCCGTCAAAATGATTAATCCGCATTTAAAGATAAAAAATCTGGTCCTCTTTGGATTTGTTTCTTACATATAATACACCAATAGATTTATATATACACATTATATTCAATTTGAGGTCATATTACAAATTATGTATGTGTCACATAGATCTATTCAATTTGAGGTCAAATTATAAATTATATATGCATCACATAGATCTATTAGGGCAATGGGAAGAAGATGAAAAAGAAGAATAGAAGCCGCAACTAAATGGTAATATATTTTAACACAGTCCTTAAAGTTTCATACTTTTACACTGCCCTTAAATTGGATGAAAGTACGTCATATATTCTTGTAATTACCCCATGACCAACCCTTGAAGTTTTCATATTTTTACACTGCCCTTAAAGTTTCATTTGTCACATTTTGACCCTCACAGTTTGAACTGGCCCCATCACTTTTTTGACGAAAAATCCATTCTTCGGAGAGAATATCCACTTGCTCCATGGATTTTTCGACCAAGAAATTGACTGGAATCCAATTTTGGATTAAAATGAGACACAACTCAAACTGAGTAGAATAAAACTTTAAGGCCAAAGTGAGAAAACAGCAAACTTCAGCTGTGTAAAAGGTCAATTACCACTTCAAACGCACTGTAAAAGATATCAAAGCGTTATACGTATCTAACAAAGGATAACCAGAAAGAGATCAATCAACAATGAACAACTTGAGAACGCGGCAGGCAACATCACCTTACAGTCATTTCTCAACATTTTCCGACCCTGGGTCTTAAAACACGATTGTAAACACAATGCAAAGAGAAATAGACTTGCAACAAAAAATGCGAAACTAGAACAACAAATGTACATTCATTACAGAGGTGTATTGTCAGACAGAATTGTCGACAAAAGACGAAATACAAAGAAAACATCCCAATACAAAAGAAATAGCAGCTTTACAACCAAAGCAAACCGAATGACCCAAAAAACATATAGCATGCATAAACTCAAGGAAAAAACCAACTACTATGAATTTCAACAATATGTAAATCAAAACACTCATCTACTAACGTCACACACTAACCACCACGGTGACGCCAAAACGACATGTCAAAACCCATACTGCTCATTTTTTCTCAATAACTCATAAGTCAAAACCAAACTAACTCGAGAAAGTACAGCGAATTAGTCACATAAGGGTTTGACGTTGAACCTGTAAAGAAGTTTCTTCTTCTTTGAGGTAGGGTTGTCAATAGTGAGGAGTATCTTACCGAGCTCAGTGATTTTGAAGCTGTTGGATACCACCGGTTCCTCAGTTGGGGTCATCCTCTTTGCTTTATGTATGACTACGGTGTATCCTTCAGCATTAGGTACATATTCGGCACTGTAGCTCACTTCCCAACCCACCACCCGTAGTTCCCAAACAATAACACATTTCTGCAAATTAATTTCATGAAAAATACTTGAGAGAAGGAACGGGGTGAAATCTTCAAGTAGCAAAGAAAAAGTATGATAAAAGCAGTCACCATTAGTATAGGCAATTGCTATTGCCAGAGCAATGTATTGTGCGTGCAGCAATAGACATTTTGCTCTGGCAATAGCAATTGCTGCAGTATAATAAGGGTTTGATTAGAAGTTGGAAAATGATTGAAAGATCACCACTAGTTTTTGTAAGTAGTTTGAATAAGAGATGGGTGATTTAATGAAATGTTCCTCCATTTGTTCCTAATTTCCCATGGAAAAAAATTTCTTACCTACCATCCAAATAATTTATTCCACGGAAAACCCAAAAAGTAATAGAACATTACGCCAACTCACTCATCTTTTTTCTGAACTTCTCATAAAAATTATTGATGTTTTCGATCATTTTCCAAAGTTTTATCAAACAGACCCTAAAAGAATAAAAAAAAAAATGGGACATAAACTACAAAAAAATATAAGGCATTGCAAGCGGACCTCATTTACAAGGATCTCCACAGTTTGCTTGGTTGCAGGTTTTATAGTGATCTCAGAGGCTGGATCGTCCATTGTGAATTCCGGGTTGCAATCACAGAAATCCACACTCAGGCCGCCATATTGAATGGGCACTTGCTCTGGAGCTACATATCTATTTAACCAGGCGAAAATAGAGTAACAGACCATTTTAACCTCAGCTAAAATACAATGGTTAATAGTAAAGAAGAAAAAAAAGCAACGCAAAAACTAGTTAGGTCCGTTTGGTTGCCCAAATTGCCTAATATTAAAATTAGTTCACTTTCAACTAATGAATTAATTTGTGCATCTATAAATAATTCAATTCCAATTCATGGAGAGTTTGGAAGACTTAAATGAGAAATTCTAAATGTTAGGAATAATAACATGTTCTAAATTCCTCTATGTTATTCAAAATTTTCTCTAGAGGGTGCATATCAAGTGTTGACACTAGATTCAAGTTTTCATGAATCAACTTAAGTTATCATATTTACTATTGTTTTCAATTTTCATAACCAGACACAAATAAATGTGGAAAAACATAAATTCCCTTATTATCGTAAATTGTCTAATTTACAATTCAAGGCACAACCAAATAGGCCCTTACTCAAACAGTAAAGGAAACATGTGTTTACTTACTTGAAAAGGGTTTCGGCCGTTTTGGCTGGGCTGGCAAATACAAACTTGCTTTTGGTCCTCTGGGTCAAGAATGGACTCATCATGGTATAGAAAGCTAGATACCACCAAGGAACATTGATGAACACCTAAAAAAAGCAACACAACAAATAATAATGAGATCTATTCCCACTAATTTCAAACAAACTTCACAGCAAATGGAGTCATCAATTGTACAATAAGACATGCAACACTACTGACGTGTTCATCCACAACATATGTATAAGCAATTCAAATTAGAACCTTTATTTAAAATTGGTTGGAGCAAAAATTTGAAATCATCTCTACCACATTTGATTAAAACACTCAACCATTTGCGTTGCAATTGATTTCACTTCTTTTCAATGGAAAAACACTAAAATTCTCAATTGTTGTCTTTAGTGATGTTTGAATGCACAAGTTTCCATGGAGTCCATTTTCAGGGTTCAATTTTGTTTAGCCTCATTTCCTTCTTTCCCTTTCAATTCAAAAATCACCTACCCTAATTTCTTTTCCCCTTTTTTCTTTTCCATTTAAGAAATGTTTCCTTCTACAGCTAAACTAATCCAAGGCACCCTTGAAGAAATTTTTGAAAGAAATTTGGTTGGAGACGTCCTCCTCAATCATCTCCACCAAATCTTATAAACAAAATATCAACAATTTATTTACCTTCCAAAAAGGTCGGACTCTAGGATCCTAATAACTTACTTCAGTTCAAAGAATATTAAGAAACTGTATTGTATACATAATATAGGTAGGAATAGGATATATATTGGGAGTTTCTAAACACTGCCACAAAAACATTCATCTGATCCCTATTTGGGTAAATTTGTATCTTATCCTGCCATAATTTCTCAAACCCTTTCTACTCACCCACCCTTTTCTTATAATCCAAACAATACCTTAACTTCAGGGAAATCTTAATCCGACCCACCTAATTATTTGCCTCACCCTTATTCTAAAATTTTACCACTCACCCACCCTATTCTCTTACTTCCTTTCAACACACCCCAATTTTTTACCTAAACAAGAAATTCTAATGCTGCTTCTTTCATAGTGATAAAACCTTCTTGTTCTACCCGCTCAATCCTCACTGCTGGCGCTGGTTTTCAATGAATAATCCAATTTATATATCGATCAAACAACCATACTTGAGAAATTTTAATAAATTTATATTGTTGCAAGACTAACACAAGGAAAGTAAATAATGGATCAAACTAATTAAGACCTACTAACTGTACTTATTTTAGAAGAAATGTGGTTTAATGCATCAAACCCCAAGTTGTAGTTTCTGACTTTCTTCCAATATTCAAAGATATGATGATAGATTAATTACACCGACAAACCATAGATAAAAATAGGCACTTATCCTCTTGTTGCAAAGTTCTCTTCTCGATCTTGTCTTTTTTGGCAAGATCCGAAATCGGGATCCAGCACCAAAGGTCATAAACAGGAATCCAGCGGGTGTAAATAATTAAGGCATGCATTATGGCATGTTTGGTGAACCAAAAATGATTTTTCTATCAAAATCTTAAAAATAGGGTGGGTGAGTTGAAATTTTTTTGGGTTCAATTAAGATTACCATGTATATTATATATATATATATTGGGATATACGTTACTAAGGCAGTATATACCAATAAATATAATAGTAAACAAACCTGTTTTGCAACGAATTCGGGATAATTGTCCTGAAGCAATTGCAGAGCTTGTTTTGTAGCAAGGCGAAGTTCTCTCTTTCCAGGTCCAGGGGAACTCTTGAGATCACTAACCTGAAAAATGGTACAAATACCACCGGGACTAAAATCAAGCTTCCTAATACTCCTCTCTAGAAACTGAATCCGCCACCGAAGGAACTTGATCCTCTTCTCCTCATCGGCAAAAGTCTTCTGATACAATTCCTTGTTCTGAAACTCCCCGTACACATTGTAGCACACTGGATGGCCTTCTTTATCAAATCCATGCATAAAAACTACCTGATACAAATCCATTGTAAAATAAAATAAAGAACCGGAAAGAAAACCCACTTCGAGAGGGGCCGAAACCTTCAAAATGGTTCAATTCGAGGAGAATTGGAGCTCCATTGAACAAGAAAAAATATCTCTCCGTAATTCCCAAAATCTATTCCAACATAGATTAATTAATCTATTGAAGAAGAGATCCATTATATAGACTAATTACACCACAAAACTACCCACTACTTGAGCAACTTCTATTTTAACCAACCAAAAACACTAATAAACCAAACACATGTTCTACTAATTCTTCTAAAATTGACCACTAACATTATTCTCAAACAAAATAGAAGATGAAATGAAAATCATATATACAGCGTTGTTGTAAAGAAGAAGGTCCTCTCTTGAGGGACAAAGAAATGGTTTTTTTTCTTTGAACATCTCCACTAAATTTCATCAAAAGGTTCAATTATTCAGTGACAGGATCGTGTAAAATTTCAATGGCCGAACATATTCACCAATTTTTCATTACTCCTATTTTCAAATTGTAGTTTTCAATGAAATTATGTGCACCAAGAACACACAAAAAATAAAAATAAAAATAAAAATGGGAGTGATAATATATAATCAATTATAATATAACAAAAAAAGAAGAAGAGAAGACATAGGTACTTAACACTACCTTTTCAAGATCATCCCCGAGTTCTTCCTGAATTAAGCCGTCAATGCCGAAATCCTTCCTCCACTTAAGAGTGTTCTTGAGCATTGTAAAAGCATCTTTGACTTTGAAGTCCCTAGCTCTCAAAAACTTGAGCAAAATCACATCACTCCTATCGTCTTTAAGAATGGGTACTCCCCAAATCGACGGCTCGCCATTGATCTCATCACAACTCTCAGAACTGAATTCGCGGTCGTCAATCGCCTTTCGGACCAGCTGCTTTAACTCATCGAGCGCCCTTCTTTCAAAATCCGAAAGATCCGCCAATCTATTGCTCTCTTCTTTAAAAGAGATCAAAGATTCGGGGGGTAACTTCTTCTTGGACTCAACCTCAACCTCAACTGGCTTCTCTACTGGTTCTATAACCTCCACCGGTGCTGACTCTTGTTGTGGTGGTGGAGGAAGTGGTGTCTGTGTCTCCGTCACAGAGAAAGATTCCGGTGGCGTAGAAGTGTCTTTGTCGGTCATTTGTGACGGAACTTGGACGGGTGTTTGAAGGGCGGCGACGGTTGGGGTTTCATCAGCCATTATCGGATGGGTTTCAGAAGTATAGAGAAGTGAGACTTGAGTTACTTATTTTTGAGATTGAGATAGATACCCGGCTCTCTTTTTGGCTTTGGCTTTGAATAAAAAGGGAAATGCTTTATAACTTAATAATAAAAGAGAGAAAGTTCTTGAGGGAGAATGTGTAGAAAAGGAAAGGGTTTGTATGTATAAATGTATGTATGTATGTATGTATTATGAAGCGTGAAGCTAGAAAAGGATTATTTTTAAACACTCGTTTTGGTCGACACCAGTAGTTGGATAAGAAGTAAGAACTACCGCCCCACAACTCTTTAAACGGAAAATTATCAAACTTCTCAATTTGTCGACATGTCATCTATTAAGTTTGTATTTTTCATATCATATGGGACTAGAATTCTTTTATTTTTAGAGTGATTTAATAAGCCTGTCATTTGGGTTTGCCATTTTAACATTCTTTTTAGTAAAAGTTAGGATTGAAATTTGTTTAAATTCTGAGATTCCATACCCAAGGGAGATTTTTGTGATCGATTTTTTATAATTCCTCATTTTTATTAAATTTATCAATTATTTTAATTTTATATAGAATATGACATATTTTAATGCATGATTTTTTTTAACATTTTTTTATAAATTATCTTACTAATTTTATATAGGTGAAAGTATTATAGAAATAAAATTATGAGGATTATTACATATCGAGTCTTAGATTTGTAACCACTCTTTCTCTCTCTTATTGATTCTAATGTTACTTAAAGTCATGATGACATACAACGTTGATTTGGCTTTGTTAATTTTCATGTAAGGGTGGATACAAATTTTTTGTAAAAAGTTAGTTGATGTAAAATAAATAAAAGTTAATTTAAATAAATGGGTTTAAGCTTAAGACTAGTAAGATTTTATTGTCACAAGTACTATAAAATAACAAATACTTTATTACTATTTTTTTTTTCAAGTTCAAAAAAAAAAAAAAAAAATTCCGAGTGCCATGCCCATTTTACAAAAATGGGTCGAGTTGTTGCTTATCTATAATAATGATAATTAGTAATTTCAAATATTTTCTTATGATATATTAACAAGTGGCAAATCAAATTTTATCATTATTAATAAAAAAATTCGTGTAAACTTAGTTGTATTTTAATTTTAATATATATTTAAAGTTAATCACTTATTCAACTTCTTAAATTATTCATAAATAGCTAAATTGAAAAGAACACATGAGTTTTTTGTTTTTAACAGAAGGGGCAACAAAAAATAAAGAAAACATAAAAAGGGGAAAGAAAGAAAATGAGATAAGGGAGGGAGAGAGGGTTATTAAAAAGCCAAGAGCAAAGCACCTTAACACTTGAGCCAGAGATTAACATTGAAAATATTTATCCTTCTCGTAGTTAATGAATATTAAAGTTTATTTTGAGTTATTTTTATATTAATATTTTAATTAACACCGTAAAAAACAAAAAAAATGAGGTGGACTATAGCCCCCTCAAAACCCCCCAAAACTGCATGTGCTTTGATGCACGAGGTTTTGAAATTTAAATGAAGAAACTAAAACTCAAATAAAGATCGTTTATCTGAAGTAAAAATTTAACCTTTATAATATTATGCATGAGTGTTACGGTATTAATAGTATTATGTAGTCATAATATTTTAATATGATTATTATTGGTGCTAAAAATTGTAATGGGTATTTTAGACCACACAGTTAAATGATCGGATCAAATGATTGGTATAATAATTACAACAAACTAACAGAGTCAAAGATGTATAGAGGAGGTTGGCCTCGTATGAAAATACGGGTTAGTCATCCTCTGTGGAATAGAGTTAGGAGCTCGGTTTGCTTTGTATTGATGATAAACAAACAACTATTACAAACTCACGAAAGTCTCTTTAACTATTCTACCCTCATAATGTTACAATAATAGTATGCTTGGGCTACAAGTTCTGGCTTCTTTATTCTAAGAGCTCTACTGAGTACTTTAAGTTTATATTTCTATCTTGTCTTTTTGCTATTGAATGCTGGATTCTCTTTTTGTTCTTGGTTGTTCAAAAGTTATTGCTTGATTGCCAGGTTGGTTAAACTTGCGTAAATGCTTCATTTTCCCTCTATATATATGACATAGAGGGAAACATATGCGGGGGCTTCCTGAGCAAGTCGGGAGCCATGCCTTGGCCATCACTCACTTTGACCTTACTTCTTCATGAATTTCGGTGCATTAAATGCAGTTGGTATACATTTAATAAGGGTAAAAGGATTTCCGTGCGTTATGCAAAGCAATTGAAAGCTGCCCATTCTTCTGCCAACCACTTTGGCAAAGTGGTTAGGCGAAAGGAAGCTCCAGAATTCACGGAAAGAGTTCTGAAGTCCGAGCTCTGCAATTTGCTGGACGTAATTAACTCTCGAGCGGGAGTCCGATTCATGAGGGGCTCTACGCTTCTTGTGGTGACCCAACAGGCTTCTCCCAGCTCCTCTCGCTGGGGCATGCTTGATTGCTGACGTGGACGACCACGTGTCAGCTCGTGATTGGTGGGGCAAATTGGATTAATAATTTGCACCATCAACTATTTTGGTGTGAGTGGTATTACATAGTCATAATATGGATAAAACTATTACTCAGAAATCTATAACATGACCGTTATAACTGCAATATTATGAATTTGTTCTATTTTCTAAACTTCACAACTGGAAAAAAAATCAAAAATAACATGACATTTTCCATACTAGATATACACGACTAGAAAAATATCAAAAATTTCATGATCTCCTAATAAACGAATGTCAATATAATACAACATTACACAATATTTTTGAAAAGAAACTTTACAAAAGGCTGTCTTACCTGGGTCATATAATTGGACAGGCTCTGATTATCAAGCACCAAGTCTCAAAGATGAGAAAAAGTAGAAGTGTGAAATAGAGGAAAATGAACTGTATATGTAAAAATAGAGATATAACGGCAGTAATATAGGTGTTTGTAACAAATTGATATGGATAATGACATAAAATGGATATGCATTATAAAAAATGGTTGTAACATTAAATAACGATGCTTTGCTTAAATTTAGAATAGAGAATACACACGTTGTAACTACTAAAAGGAGACAACCTTAACAACCAACAAGAACAAACATGCCATTTAAAATAATATAATAATAAAAAAATTTGAATTAGAACTATTTAGTTATTTGGGCCAAAAAAAAATATGGGTTGTTCACCAATTACACAAATCATGTAGATTTAAGTATACAAGTAGTTAAAATGCTGGGTCATATACTAATTTGCTATAATAATAATGTATTATATTAATAGTTCTTACCAATGAGCTATGCCTCCTTTTCAAAAAAAGAAGAAGAGCTCTGCCTTAAATAGTATCATTATTCACTCTTACACAAGTGGCCGAATGGACAATGTTTGAACATTGACAAAAGCAAGCTTTTGGGGAAATGCCCGAGGGTGACAAGATGGTGATAGAGTTATGACGAATTCAGAGCGAAAGTAAGTTTTTGGAAAAGAATGACAGGGTGGCGGAAATGCAGGATCAAAACCTATCAAGGGCAGTCCCAATTCTCTTTAAGGGATAGTTTGATTGGAGATGGTCACTCCCATTTGTTTAGCTCGTTAAGTGCAGTTCCAATTCTCTTTAATAGACAATTTGATTTGGGAGAATTACCCGCATTTATGTAGCCCATTAGGGCAGTTCCAATTCCATTTAAGGGACAATTTTTTTAGGAAGGGTTAAACCTATTACGTAGCCTATTACAATTTCGTTATAAATTTTCCCCTATAATTCTAATTATCATTAATAATAATAGATTCGACACAAAATAACTTAATACAAGCCAACTATATGTAAAGAACTCAGAAAATAAACACAAAATATATGTTATAACTACATGACATGAAGGCTTTTTTTTTATTGATCTATAACAGAAGTTATCAATATGTAATTCTTATAATAGTTTAGTATAGCCATTTAGATTTTGTAAAGTTATTTTTTTTAACTAAATGTATTAATTATTTTTAAAATATAATAAATGAGTTTTGTTATCAAAGATTCAACAATTTTTTTTGTTATCATTGAAATACAGATCAAGATAGATACAATGGCTCTTTATTTGTGCATCGATTGAATGTTCAGGCAAATTGTATCATCACAAATTTAGTGAAATATGCGGATAATCTAATCTACTCAAATAAATCTAAATAAAAAAAATAACAAACGCCAAATTATTGAAGAAGAATATGTTCATGTAAATATATTTACATTATCATAAGTATGAAAAGTTTATTGAAATAGCTAGCTGGCAAGGACGGAAAACAAAGAGATTGTCAATCACTGGTACGAATAATATGGGATTAGAGAAAAAACAAATTGCTTTCAATATACGGTGCCTTCTAAAGGCCAATACAATATCTTGGTATTTAAAATAGCTGCTTAAATTGTTGTTTTAGGGTTTCTTTACTAGTTTCCCAATTGAAATATTAATGGTGTCTAGTTACTTAGTTTTAAAATTATATTTGAAATGTAATTTTATAGAATTGCAAAGCCACCGAATTATAATATTATAATATTATTATTGAGATTATTTGTAATTTTTTTATTTAAAATTCTATTAGAATTATAAATTTATTTGTTTGGATAATACGTAGATTAATGTGAAATTTTGTAAAGGACAATGGATTTAAGAACATTCACCGCCCACTGCTAGAGTTTTGTAGTGGTCGTTGGAATTCTGTTGATGTCATTAGAGCTTCGACAGTAGGTGATGTTAGTGGGTTATGTTGGCGAAGGTTATTTAATATATATATTGTGTACGTATATGTACACTAGAATTTGGAGCACAAGCGATGCGTGTGTAATATTATACTTAATATTTTTTATATTTTTTTTTAAAACACTTGAATGTGCTTGTTTTTGGTCAAATGCTAAAGTGTTGCTCTTATCATACAGGTCACGAGTTTGAATTTAGTTTTATCTATTTTCTTACTATCGTGGATATTTCGATAATTTAACAAAGACACCAAAAATCTTCCTCACACTAACAATAGTATAAGATATAGATATAATATATACTAGCTCAAGAGCACTCTACGCGTGTGCAATAAATACTTTGTAATTTTTCACATTAAGAACATATAATTACATATAGCCTAATAGTAATTGAATGTGTTCTTATACCAAAAGTTACAAGTTTAAACCCCCTTTTAACATTATTTTTATAGTAATTTCCAATACAGTAAATATGTGTATTGTATAATTGTAAATCTATGTTATATATTAAACGTGAGAAGGGAGTTATGGTATACGTACACAAAATTACTATTTCAGGAGGGGATTAAACTTTTTTTCATAATATATATAGGATGGGGCTCTTGTGAAGTCTAGAGAGGCAAAGAGGCAAATCGCTTCTATCGAGTGTGTCCCAATAGTAGCTTAGCTTAGTAGCTTAACTATTTATACCGGTGTGGCGCTGCTGGATGCTAATGATCAATAGGAAGAGGAAGAAATCCAAAAGCTTATGATGAGCATCCATTTGAGTTGTGCATTTCCAAGATCGATCTAATTCCATTTTTTTGAAATAAGACACTAAATTGAAAATTATGACACACCAAAGTGGTGCATCTCACTCGCATTAAAAAAATCTAATCCATACTATCCCCACTCGTAGAGTGGATGACAATCAGATCACATTCTAAATCTGTTCCACTCCCACTCGTGAAATTATTTTGAAAAAGAATGTAATCACAGCTATTTATTTGCTTCAGTCAGTTGAACATGAAGTTCAATATTGAAAATATATTTCACCATCTAGGGTAAGATGAATTGTATCACCAGTGCATGCCATTGAAATATCCCGGCCAAAATGAGATCGATGGTCAAATAAACTGAGTAGTTGTTGCGTTCTCATCGTCTAAGAATTTTCCTTGCCGAGTGGAACAATTCTTGGGGCAGGAGATTGAAACTTCATGTGAATATATATTTAACATAGTCTAGACTAGTCATGTAAATAAACACTCTAACTTGTTATCGAGGTCGTTTAATGCAAAATTGCATGTGTAAGACACATGTGACTCGAATATTACTTTCGACTTTCATCTAGCTAGCTAGTATATATAGGTAAATACATATATGTATTTCTTAACTAATTATAGAACACCGGCATATATATTAAAGGTGCTGTGTTATCGGAGGTGTTTTGTTATAGGGGAGAAAATTTAATGAGAAGAGAAAATGAAAAACTTTATTCACCGTATAAAAATTAATACTTTAAAATTGATGGTTTTGGATTTCTTGTAGGATTTTAAAACCTTGATCTCCTAGTCTATCCAAATTATGAAATTTCAAAATAGCTTATAATTGTATTTTGAAAAGTAAAACTATAAATTGAGACAAAAAAAAGTTTAAAGCGCATTTTTTACTCTAAATAATACAGGGTGCCCTACACCCAAGTTGTTGACAAGTCTACGTTGTTTAGCACTAACTCTCTTGCTCTTAGTTTGAATTCTAATTGACACAACACATTGTAATTAACTATTTTCTATCATTAAAATATAATAACTAGTTTTGTCTAATGAAAAAGAAAAAAAAAAGAGTCGTGTGCTTGAATTTCATCTATTGCCAGATTAAGTGATCCTCTTACCTATTTGGACAAAAGTTATTCCGATAAGAATATTTTGCGTTTTTGACAATAACACCACTCATAAGAATTTGAAAACACAAGTCTCCAAGAAAGAAAAAAAGTTACTAAATTACCATACGGCTAGGCCTTCCAGCCCAATTCTGATTTCTGAGTAATAAGCCCTAGCCCAAAATAAGAGAGCCTTGGTTTTTTTTGTTTTTTGTTTTTGAAGGAGACCTACACTTGACTTGGTGGTGCCTGGTGGGTTTGTCGATTCATACGTACAGAGAATCCTTCTCATCACGAAATCAATTCAGTTTCTAAAAAAAGGAAGGGAGGAAATTAGATAGATACAGCACTGCAGATCCTCCGTTCGATGGCTGAAGAAAACAAACAAATCCCATCACCAACACAATTCGACCTCAATGCCAAGTGGGATGCATGTCTGGATTTGGGCGTTCGTCGCTTCGTTTATTCCTCCATGGCTGGCGCTTTTGGCGGTCTCCTCCTCTTCCGTAAGTTTATCCTTTTCATTTCTTCATTTCATTTGCCGACAATATTTATTGTAGGCCGATATATATATATATATTTCCTCGATTCAGTTTTATTAGCATAATAATTACTTCTTCTTTTTTTTAACTTTTGATTGCTAAACTCTGCAAAGATTGTTTTATTTTATTTGGCTTTGAATGCTGAAATTTACAACCACAAATTTCAATAACCCAAAACTGTAGTACCACCCATTTTTTTACAACCAATCATCTTGGAGGAGGTTTTTCGTTTGTCTTTTGGTCTAACATGAATGTGATGATACACATTATAAAAAATTTGAGTTCGGAGAAAACTCGTTCGACACTCAAAGCATATCCTCCATACTTGCAGGATAAAGGTGACTCGTATGTTTGGTTATTTTACTTACCACATGGCTGTTAACCGACAGGTGCAACTTAGTGACATGCTCTCCCATAGATTGTCTTTTTGTAGTTCGATGCATATTTACAGAGATCTCAAAATTTAGCTTTGCGCATTTTAGCTATTTTCTTTTTAAACTTTTGATCTTTACTAAAGAAAAGGAAAGACGGATGTAAAAGTCGATAGCCAAATGAACCAAGAAATGTATCTTTTTCATTTTAATGGACTAGATGAATTATACTGCATATACGATTTACCAAGCCCTTATTTACTTGCAGAGTATATATACTATTTAAATAATACTACATTATCAAAGCGGCCCCAACAACTAAGTCTACCCTAGCGTACCATGTACAAACTAAAGTGACATCTCGCACGAAACTTGTACCATGGATCGAAGCAACCCACTTGTATTTGTTCAATATGTTTTGACTCGAGCTATGATAGTTAGGGAGGTTAAGTACGGGAGCCTAAAATCTCTGGCATGTTGGGTGTCTTGTAAAGTCAATGCTATTTTCTAAGGAGGACTTTAAGAGTTCATTAAATGAACATTTCTCATCATTCAAACACGAAAGAAATAATTTTCAAAACAAAAAAAAGACCAAAGAACTTCAGATACTACAGAACCGAAATCTGCACCTAGACGGGGTTATTAGAACACTGCCTTAATGTATATATAGTAGGGTGTTTGTTAGTTAACCCACTGTGCCAACCGTTGTGGTTGGACTGCTAAAGGTGCTTAAGAGCAAATGACTTGCATTGCGTCCTTAGGTATGACTGTCATTAATACTTTGTTGTTGTTTTATCTGGTTAATAAGGATTACACGGTGCTGGGCCAGATGACACGTTTACTTGATCCTAGTAGGCTTTGACCTGTTCTAGGTTTTAGTCCATTAACTTCCAAAGGGAGATGGTATACTTTGGTACCATACTTTCTCCTAATTTTCTTCATTCAATCATCTTTTTTGAGACATGAATAAAGAGCAAACAAGCTTGGTACAACTTAGATATAGACTTGGTGGAAGTATAAAATGAACAAAAAAAAGAACTCTCAATCCTCAGAAAAACTTATTCAGGTTTTAGTTATATCTTTAATTATTGGTGGGTTGGTTATTCCGAATGCCATCCTTGATATATGGTCTCTTTGGTAAGTTTCTAATCGGTAAGTTTCTAATACTGTATATATAATGTTAAAAATAACATAAGAAAAAAACTTGAATGTTTTTCACTATTGTTTGAGAATTATTTGTGTAAGAGGTAGTGTGTGAGGGTAGGGGTAGATGAGGCATAACCCGCGTGGAGTCAATCACGATAACCAAAGGGAATTGAGAGATGGTTGAAGTAAGAAAACATACACCTCAAGGAGAGGGGGAGAGAGCAGTACACCAGGTGGACAGAGAGCTAGCCAGGGGTTTACCTTCTTGGGCAAGATGCCAAAAGACGGAATATTCGAGGGAGAGAAACCCAAAGAGTGAATTTTCTTCTTGGAAATTGTGTTGAGAGGAATGTGAATGTAATATAATAGAATCCTTCAAATGATTGGGAAGGTAGGTATTTATAGTGGGTTGCGCTTTTTGCCAAAAAGGTTGAATATGTAATATTGTAATAATGGGCTTTTTCCTCAAATAGAAAGGGCCCAATTTTATTCCAAATGTCACACTGGATTGGGTACTGTTTGGATATGGTTTTGGGAAGCTCTCTATCCTACTAAGTTTGGTGTCTTCTTCTCTTTCTCGAGGTGGTTAGGTGACAACTCACCTAACGGACCCTGTGTCCAATCCTCCAGGCCACTTCTCTTGAAATTCCCGAGAGGGTTCGGTATGTGACTAAGTACTGCTCACCTTAGTACACCTTGGTGTCTTATAATTCGTTTCATCCTTGCTATTTTGCTTCAATTTATTCGCCGCGATTTTGAATATATCTGGTTGATATTAACTTGTGAAAGAGAAACTCCCGGGCAATGCTTTTATGATAACTGTTGACTAACTTAATAATCCGTGTAAGTAAATTTTGTAGGGATCGGAACTGCCTTCTTTACCATATAATCTTAGAATTCTTTTAATCTCTGATTAATATTCTTCTGCAAAAAACTCACTTATACTACTTTTTTTTTTGGACAAAACTTATACTACTTGACCTACGTGTAACTTGTAGAAAAATTTGTAATTGTAAGCAACTTTTCTTGCTAAGAGAAGTTGAATTAGGATTAAAGAATGCTTCAAAATTATATGCATCTAATAAATTTTCGATCTCCTAAGATCAGTGCTTGTTAAAGAGTTGACTCTAGTGAAAGACTAAAAAAAATCTTATGCATCATGTTATGGTATGATATTTTAATCATCTAAGTTGTGGATGAGTAGGATATTAATAGGGTAATATGGAAAGTTGTGGATGAGTAGGGTATTATATGATAATAATAATAATAATATTCAGTTTCTTATCAAAAAGAGTAGGGTATTATATGTGTCTAATAAATTTTAAGCTTCACTCAGTCACACACGCAAACATTCATATCATATTGGATTTTAGATACAGGTTGGGAAACAAGTTTGCTTGATGTCTACACAACATATGATAGAAAGCGTTGGATTAATATCTATGCTGTTTCTTCACAAGTACATTGTTCTTTGATTGATGAGAATCTCAATTACTGAAAACATATTGAAGGAATGGTTTTTTTTCCCCGATTTTCCATTGCAGGTAGTCCAGTCACACGCTGGGCAGCAGTAGCTTTTGGTGCTGGAGTGGGCATTGGATCTGCATACACAGAGTGCTCCCAGATATTTGAGGGATCCCCTCCAAAGAGTGTTTGAGATGGCTATGCTTCCAAGGTAACTCTCATTGTTGACAGTTAGACTTGACGAAGTTTTCTTAGTTAAGTATTTATGTTAAATATTGGTAGTGTTGACTTTTGGATGGTAGTTCAAAAATTGTAGTTCCGGTTGTTGCTATGCTTGACATAAAAACATATATTCCCATTTCCACAACGCCTTCAAGTTTGGTTGACGTTTATGATATTTACGAGTGATGATTTTTGGTTAACTGTTGAAGAGGTGAAAAAAATGAAGTGTTACTGAAGTTGGTCAAATCTAAGTTTGGCCTAGGTTTATTTTTTTCCCTTGTAATATAAGTTAAACTTGTGTCCTCGTTTTCAAGTCACTTTCTGAGCGAAATTACACTGTTTCTTTTAAGTTGGTCAAGCGTTCTGAAGTGTTTGAGGCAAAGTTCCCAGTTTTCCTTTTTGTTTTTGACGTTCATATCCTAATTTACTATTTCAAAATTTTAAGTTTTGAGGTTACTTTTCTACCGAATGAGCTGATTGTATTTTGAACGTTTTTCTACTAATTTGTGTCTATGTTATACTAATAAAACTTTTAATAATACTGTTATTATGCCAAATGAAATCACATAGCTGCTTGTAATGGTATATTGATAAACTTTATGATGTTGGGCACAACATACCTTTGTCAGCTTATTTTGGAGTCCCTCTATTACAATGCCTTATTCAAAGATGTTTGATGGTAACAGATAACCCACACAAACGGTTACTTATGTAGACAAACTACATAGATAATGTTAGGCTAGGGAGTTCTACTCATTTATATCTTTGTATTGAATATTGTTTCTTTATTTCCCCCCCATTTTTGTCCACTTTTGAATAGAGCAAAGATGCAAGTGTCACTTATTTATGTGCATAACAGTAGTTGGATTTCATTTTTTTCTCGTTAGAATCTTATTGAAAACTTATTTCTGTAATTTGGATTATTCTGTCTGAGAGCTTGACTTCAAAGGATGAAAGGAGTTCCTGGTTCTCAACTTTCTAAAGAAAATGGAAATTGTCATGGTAAAAAAAGATAAGCGCGAAACTTCATATATATATATATATTATGGTGACATATTGTGCTTGGGAAATTACTAATTTTGTCGCCCTTTGGGTGGATTTAAGTTAATATTATTAGTGCAATAACATTAGTGAAAGTGAGTATTGTGTTCAAAAAGGGATATACTATTGCCAGAGCAATAATTCCCTGCCAAAGCAAGCCACCTCATCTTTATTTCTTTTAAATCGAGGTGAAATTGCTCTGGCAATAGTATCTCCTTTCAAATATTGAAGAATAATTCCATCATTTACCGTCTAGTTAGTGCACTTTCTGTGAAACCCTGTTATCAATTAGTATAATTCACAAGTTCATTATCCCTGTTAAGACTCAACTGTGCTCTGTTCATCTGACTGGAACGTAGAGGTCCTTGATTTTGTCTCCAAGTGAGAGTTAATTATCATATTTGAATTTTGAAATGTGCAACAATCTTGGTGAACAAATTATTTTTACTACTTAAATAAAAAACAATTGGAGAGCTTTGATTTTTGAATATTGTTCCGTTGTGTAATCTGTTCTAGGGGTATGTTGTTGGCTGTGGATTCTGGCTTTATATTTTTCTTCTTCTTGGGTTGTATGATTTGATGGTGGACTCCTTGTCCCCTCTCAGTTTGTAATTTTTTGATTTGTTAATGAAATCTTGTTTCTTATAACAAAATTGGTTTTATAACGACCCGTATAACATGATATAAATCCAATTCCTGGTAAACTCAACGTAATTCTTTTGTTACATTCATCGGATAGAGTTACCCATGAGATCACAATATACCTAAACAAAGTACTAACTAGAGTTATGACATGTTGACAAAGTCTATTACCAGTTTACAACATCAACGGAAATAACAATATAACATATTATTACATAATACAGAAAGAGGCAGGACCTCCACGTCCTTGAGCCAATAAAGTTCTTGTACGAGAGGAGATGTATCAATGTTCTACATTACCCCTGTTTCATTTTATTTCTTTGGAGATTGTACAAGAGGAGGTACCTTTTTTTAAGTATATAATTTAGGATATATGAGAGATTTATGGACAATCTATGAATTCACAAAGAAAGTGCTAGCAAAACATGAAGTATAATTAGAATTTACTCCTGAGGAGGAGCAGTTTGTGTTTGGATTTAGGTTTATTGAATATGTATTCTCATTTCCCCTTGGGTCTAAAAGTCTCCATGTTTTCCACTCTTCCTTTTTATGACATCCTTCAATTAACCCTTCTTTGCCATGTCATCTATTCAGCACCATTATCTTTGCACTAAATCAAACCTTATATTTTTGTTTAGAGTAATTGCAACTTCACTTGTACAAAGTTACTGGTCGTGCCTGGTCGTGCCATGTTAATTGTTTACTCTAGTTTGGTTGTAGGATTTCTGGATAACTAGTCACTCATGGGTCGTTCAGAATGCTGCTTCGTCTTTTTCAATTTTAACAAAATCCTTTGTAGTTTTATATTGAAAGAATGTTATATATATACCATGAAATGTGCTTGCTCGTGGACAATAACAAATTCAGGGTCATCTAGTATAGTACTATACTACTATGCCAAAGTTACTTGGGGTTCAATTGGTGAACACCAACAACAATAACCAACCCGGGCTAAGTCAACTTCTCCACAATGACTGGCAAAGAAGTCACATGTTCCACACTTGTCAAATGTCAGTAAAAGATTTTCTTTAGTAGTTTTATTATAGCTTGTACAAGAAAAATACTAAAAAAGTAAATATAGCTAACAAAATAGATAATTTGTTGGGATATTTGATGGGATTGGTGCTGGATTGTAGCCAGAGGATGAATACCTTATTTTCCAACCACAAAAAACTTGATCTTTATACGGAAATGTCTTTCGAGCTGGGATATCCTTATGCAAGGTTCACTTTCCTGGTCAGAAAGGGGATGTATGTACAGGGTAGGTAAAAGTGTGAACCTGGAAGAGAGGCCGGTGAGGGAGGAGAGCGGGTATTGTAGAATAGAATACTAGATACCAACTGACCTGGATAGAAAAATGGGAAAGAAGATGATTAGATAGATGTACTCATCAACCTCTCTGTCTCTCTCTCTCTCAATAGATTTGGCCTCCAGTCCTCAGCTGCAACTGCTACGGAAGATTCAGTGTTGGAGCAGCGGAGAATCCACCACCACACCCATACACGGAGGAATATAAAATCCGCCCTCTCATATATATATGATATATATATACACGCGCACACATGCACAGACATATATAGGAAGCGGAGGGCAGCTAAGTTAGCACTATAAAAACATGTAGTATGTGAAATAGGTTTGTGCGATAGTATGTTGCGTAAATATTGAGAGCATCGGAACAAGGGCAACTTTATGCCCTTATTATGCTTTGGCGAAGGTATTGTTGAACAAGTGATCCAACTGTTGTCATTACCTTCCTGGTTATGTACCTGACTGCAAGGACTTGTTATGCAACTGATCTCTGAAAGGACAGTTAGGCAGACGGTACAACTTAAAAAGTCAGCAAAAGCAAGTGACCAAAAAGACTCACCTCCTCTTGCACGTTTTGTACAAAATTATCTTCAAAGCTACTACTAACTTACTAAGTAATATTACGAACCTAAGTCCCACATTTGTTTAGCAGTGTTTTGTTTGATCATTTTCTTTTCTATTTTGGTGAACCTTGGTCCACCATCCACTTTCTTGTAACTTGCTACTTTAAGTTATCAATAAACATAAAATCGCTATAAATAATCTGGTTTTAGAACACTACTTTCCACTGCTTGAAGTATTTTGAAGAGCTTTTGGTTTCTTTTATTTTTACGTTAGTATGTGACAAGGTTATCCGTCCTTCAACTTTGCAGTCAAGCATGATTGTTTGGGTACCCACTTTCATATTTTCTACTGGATTTTTGCAAGAAATGTTCTGTCATTTTTTAAAATCTCGAAGCCTTATATTTTCTGGTTGCCGAACCAAAACATGAAAATTAAAGGTACCACTACTTTGTCTAATTTCTTTGTGGCAAGATGCTCTTGTGATAGTACTAATTTTCGCTTTGCTGAACACGTTTATGAACTACTAATGTTCCTTATATATTGGGTAGCTCTGTTTCTGTTAGAGCAATGTACAACTGCAAAACCAAGTGGTACAATTTTCCAAACAAGTACTATGCTCTAGCAATAGTTATAATTGCTTCGGCATTAGGCATATCTTATTTAAATAAGCATGTTTATTGTGGTGCAACTTGGGCAGTTTTGATCTCGGATTCCTCCTCTGTTTTTTTAAAGTTTCATTACGCGTGGATTAACTTTTGTGGGTAAATTGCATATTTCAGTAAGCAAATGTATCTAAAGATCTTGTGTTGGTGGCAGGGCTAGATGGACAAAAATGAAGAGCCCTCAACTTCCAAGTCAGATTTATTTCATAAATTTTGAAATTGTTGTTGCCTTTTTTGCACCTCATGGCTCCACCACTTAAGCAGTAAGCAAATATTGTTCCAGATTTGCTTAATCATCTGTACTTTCTTATAAACCTTTTATTGTAGTTTGGTTGGTTTACCTGATTGGAGCTCTATAATAGGGTAAAGAAAGAGCAAATAATTGTCCATTTCCAGCATTTGGCTACTTATATTTGGTTGAGTAGCGCTACACTTATCTGGTAATCTTACAAGATATTCGTACTTGCATGCATTACATGGATTGTACTTTGCAATTAATGTAATGCTCCTGGTAAAAATAGGTAGTAAGAATACCCAATAAGAAAAGCTTTTTCCTTCCTCTATTTTATTTTCTTTGTCCGAAATTAAGAGTCTGTTTGATTTCCTTCCCTTTTTTTTTTTTGAAGACATACGCTTACTTCAACATATGCAGATTATATCGGGAAATGAAAATTGGTTGAGTTTTCCCATTTATTTTTTTTCGGTTCGGACTGAAAAATTGGTTAAGTTGGGTTATCTTAAAATACAGAATAGTCATCTCAAAAAGATAGTTTCGGTTTATAAACATCATTCCGTCTGTAAAATTTATAATAACTTAATATCTCTACTATTTTATATGTCATTTTATTCTTTTTAATTCACTTTGTTTCAAAAATAAAAAATTAGAGAAGCAGCTTACACTAATCAATATGTAATTGCACATCAAATTACGCACCATCCCTAATTAATAGCTACATCTGGCTTTTATTAAATACTAATATCAATTGGTGATTTATAGCAATTCTTTTTTCTACAGGTTAGTTTGGTATATTTGTTATGATCTGAAAAAGAAAAAAAAAAAAAATCTTAATTCAGGATACATTAAAATACGAAAGTGGATAATTTCAAGTGGAGTATATAAAAAAAAAAAATACACGGATAACATGCGCTACAGTTTAACCAAACTCATTTGCGTTTACATGTGTCGGGTGCGGTATATGAAAGGATCAATATGCCCATTACGTCCAGGAAATAATGTTGTAGGCGTACAATTTCTTCTGTACAAATTTAATAATGGCTGGCGGGAGTTTTTGCAGCAGGTGGCTAGCGAGGGGCGAGGGATGAGATGAGTAAATAAAATTTGTTTCCTTTTTAAAAAAAAGAGATTTATTCTTGGAATTTGGAATGTTCTAAAACCAATTATGGAATTAATGCCCCTCTTAGATTGAGCCAAAAAAAAAAAAGAGTTAAAATTTATGCACAAAGGTCAAAGGGTCATTTTTTTTTTCTCAAAAATTAAACTTGTGTAATTTGTTAGGCATGAAAATTACAAAGAAAATAAAATCGTATACGAACTTAGTTATTGATATCATACAAATGAACTATATTTATACAATTTCTTATAAATATAAATTCCTATAATTAAAGTGTCCCACCTATTTTTTTAATTTTTTTTGAGATCCCAAGTTGAGACAAAGCGGTTAAAAATATGATATTTAACGCGGGCGTTAAGATTCCATTTTCTCAACAAAAAAAAAAAAAAAAAAAAAAGGACTTTGCAGCTCCGTCACTGAGAGAGGATAATATAGCGATAAGGTTAACTGAACCAAACGTTTTCTCTTCTTTACATTTCCCAGAGAGAGAGAGAGAGAGAGAGAGGGAATGCATGTGACTATGTTGAGAGTGCCTCATTTGTCCCCAAAATTCTTTGTAATTGGACTGAGGACTGACACCAAAATAAGATGGAAAAATTGGAAGACAAGCAGTTTAGAGAGAGAAACTGGTGCTACTTTTTCTACCTCATCATCAGCAGAGGAAGTGGAATTGGAATATATAAAGGAGAAGGGTGTAAATAAGGGTCAATTTGGGTATTTGGTTAGTGAAAA
Source organism: Lonicera japonica (assembly GCA_021464415.1). Taxonomy (NCBI): domain Eukaryota; kingdom Viridiplantae; phylum Streptophyta; class Magnoliopsida; order Dipsacales; family Caprifoliaceae; genus Lonicera; species Lonicera japonica. The sequence continues at coordinate 62,864,529 of CM038469.1, forward strand.
TGGATGGCAGGTTAGGAGGATGGTTGAGAAGGAAGAGGAAATGAGAATGGTAACTCAAGTTCAAGCTCAAGCATTTCATGAGCCTGTTCTTTTCTTCAACGATTTGTTCTTTCAATTCTTCCAGGTTAATTATATTCTCATCTTAATTTAATTCCCATTTCCTCTTGTGGATGCGTTTGGAGCTTTAGAATTAGAATCGGATAAAAAATGAGCCTACACAATTCTGCTCTAATTGCAATTCTAAAACTTGAAACTGGTCTCCAAGCGCACCCTTAATTCTGTTAGACTGATCAGGTTGTCTCAATGAACGTAGAACTCGAATTCTAAGACCTATGAATTTCTTATAAGAACAATTAATGCAGACCGGACAACCTAGCACGTGATACGTGTATTAACGACAAAATTTTAACGAAAGAGAAAGATGTTCCGGTGGTTAAACATGAGTGTGGTTCGCCTTAAAAGGCGGGTATTCCATTCCCAAGTAAAAAATAAATTCAAGAGATATAATAGACATTTCAAAAATTTGACACAATTTCACTAGTCGTTGAAATGCGTCTTCTCTGTGTAATATAGTATAGATGCAATCAGACTATAACATGACTGTCAATATAATTTAACTAAATGGTGAAACTTATGTTGCACATTTATTTTCAAATTATTTTTGATTACCATTATATTATTTTTTAATAGTTATTATGGATTCAATTTCTCATAGATGAAGTGATTGACACCCGCACACACCAAGGCAACAATAAAGAAAAAGAGCTCTATACTAGTCACAAAGCGCGTCTGTCTTTGTGTGTGGTACGACATAGAGTTCCTATTTTTGAATTTTAGGTGGTACAAACGGGTAATTAATTACAAGAATCAAATATAAAAATTCTAGATTTAAGTTTCACCAATCGCAGCATAATATTAGCCCTCTTCTCCTTAATTAGTTATTAGCTAGTATATTAAGTTCAATATCTGAGGACATGCTTTGGTAACGCAATTACGCAATGACGTATTATTACATGTGTATTACTTACCGGTAGACTTTATGTATAGTTTGTACATGTGATGAACCCAATTAATGTACCAATATCCCTTAAATTTGTCCGTACATTATTTAATCAATTAATTATATATATTTGTAAAACTTTTTCTATGTTGTCTTCGTCATTGCATGTATTCAATTATTATTGGGTGCTTATTATTTCAATACTTAACAGTCTTAATGAATAAAAGTCGTGGGTAGCTGCAACATACTTAATAACATAAATTAAAACTTACCTAACCATTGTGAAGGAAATCTCATCCATCAAGGGGTTCAAATATTTAATTTCTTTTGCAAAATTATGACCTTGGTAGTGGGGCCGCCTTTATTATTTGTTGTTTTTGGGTCTGGTCTCTCTTTTCTCCTCTTGCCTTCCTTCTGGCTGGTTTGCCAATACCCAACATCACTACCCCATAAATATACTTTAGAGCTCACCGAGTTAGCTCGAAGAAGGGGAGTGTTGGTGGTTCCTTTAGTTTGTAAGTAATATGGCTCTGGTGTTTCTAACTCGAGCAATGAAGGTTGGTATCTTCATCTCTTCATCGTGTTTTTCAATGTGTAAAGCTTCTTCTGCTAAAGAGAGTTTCACCACTCAACTGTTTGATGGAAAAGATTATCATAAACGGTTTCCTTTGCAGTTCTTGTATGGGGAAGTGGTTGAAAAATGATGCAATGCCGAGCTCTCAGAAGGAGCGGTAGAAACCCTTTTTGAGGTGGTTGAACCAAAGCCATGCCAGTTCCTTAAGCGCATTGGGACTCGGTTTCCATGGTTCCTGTGACTACTAATTAATGGCTTGGTTATGATTACTTAAAAATCATTTAATTTGATTTGAGCTACAATTGAACCTCTTCTTTTAAAAAATTATTGCTTAAATATTATGTGAAAAGAACCTTTCCGCTTATGGGACAATTTAGAAAATCTACTGTGGCACTTGCAGAATAATCATTTAAAAGCAATATACAAGTCTCCCATGCAAAAAAAAAAAAAGGCAATCGCAAACATTTTTTTTTGTTTATTTCATATTAAATTGAAGGTGTAGTAGTGTAGAAAAATGAAGAAATTTCTGTACAAGAAAATCTCTCTCTGAGTGTAGTCCTAACAATTTGTTGCACTCATACATCATACAGGCTGAAGTGTTTTCAGGACTTCTGTATAGACTTAGGAACTCACCATCAGACAGGTGCATATATGTTAATCCTCCCAATATTTTGATTCGAGTGAATTTTTTGTCCAACTATGAATTAAGCAACAATAAATAATAGATTAACCTTTTTCTTTTTATTAATGGAGATCGCATCGTTCCAAATTAATTTTTCACCTTGCTAGAAAAGACAAACATATTGCTAATTTTTTATTTTATTTTTATGAATGATTAGGTATGCATGTTTGGTTGCCGAATCCGCTAGTAATGCTCATGCTCCTGAGCAAGGGTGGAAGATTGCGGGAGTTGTTGATGTCACAGTCTTGAGGGATGAGGATGTTCTTCAGCATCTCCCTGCAGGTGTCAACGAATACCTCTACGTCTCCGGTATAGCTGTCTTAAGCAATTTCAGGTTCTCTCTCTACTACTGCTGCTGCTACTACTACTAAAATTTTATGTACTCGATCGTTTACAAATCGCACAACTCATACATAACAGAGTTCAGGACACAAGCTTGGTCAAACATAACATACGTAACAATATTTTTGTAGTTCACCAAAAAAAATAAAAAGATGTACCAATATTTTTCGTTCTGTTAACACAGTTGGATTGATGACGCTTAAGATATCTTCTCAACACAGACAGTGTACAAGAACACATGTTAAAGGCTCTTAACGTGTAACGACATTTACTATGGTCAAGCAAGGTCGATAAATTACCCAAACGAGTTCCTTTAATTACACGTTAACATTAATGTGTCAAACAAAATTTATTCATTGAAATCATTTAAAAAATAAAATGGGGGTTGGGATTAGTAAACTAGCACTACTCTAGTTATAGTAACCCTCACTTCATAGCTTGGAATATTATATATAGATGGTGGTCAAATTTAGGAAAACCTTAGGTCCAAGTCCATGAAAAAATAATGTCTCATTAAATATTAATTCTATTTCCACATGTAACATGAAAGTACCATTCTCAGTTTTATTCAATTGGTAGAAATGGGAAAGGATACACAATTTAAATATACCTTTCAGTAGGGGTGTGTTTCTAGTCAGAGTGAAAATTGATTACTCCTGATTTGAACCGAACTCGTGTTGTTGTCTCTATACACAAACAAACTACGGGGAATTTTATTTTATTTTGGTCTGATAACTACGGGAATTGACAAAACAGGAGGCGGAAAGTAGCAACTACGTTGCTGAGAGGCTGTGAAATTTTGTCTCTTCGATGGGGTTACAAATATCTTGTCCTAAGGGCTTATGAAGATGACTTGGGTGCTCGCAAATTGTACACAAACGCAGGATACGAAATGGTCTCAGGCGATCCTCCTTGGACTACTACATGGATTGGGCGAAAACGTCGTGTTCTTATGATCAAACGATCTGCTAAACATATGTAACTACTTATTGTTCATCGATGTACAAAAAAAAAAAATGAAAAACCCAAATATGCCAATCCCCAGTTGCTTCGTCAGCCAGGGTGGAAAATAAAAATCTATTGTAAATTATTCTCCAATTAAAATGATCAAGTGATTCTTTCATTCCAAAAGTTAAGAGTCCACATTTTCTATTGCAGAACCCAGATTAAGATTTCAATTTCTTATGACCTAATTAATGCTTGATATCGCATGATTATAATAAAGATTATTTAATTTAAACATTTATTGCATTGTAATCATATCTTTCTTAAAATTGTTTAAGTCGAAGTTTAGAACAATAGGGATATCAGCACCTTTTGAATCGGGATTCAAGTCTAACCCTAGTATTAGGATTTAATAATTAAGAGTGTTTTTATCAACACCCTATATATATATATATATACATACATACTATAAATTAAACACATCAAACGGGTTTAGTACAAAGTTAAAATTATCAAATTACCCCCTTCTTTACTTAACAAATTACCATAAGGATGCATGTTCAAGTCGTCATAAAAACAAAAAAATTGTTGTACACCTCTCAAGTTGTCGTAAACACAAAAAAATGTGGCAAGCAAATAGTACAAGTAATTTGTCATAATCAGTAGTAGTTCAGTACGCACAGATCATTCCACTATACATATGTAACTCAATTTCTAAATTTACAAATAACAGCTATCATCTCTTCGATTGTAAAGTTGAAAATTGAAGAGAAAAAAAATACGAAAAGTTGAAAAAAAGAGGAGAAATTTAGATATTCTCCATCTTTTTCTTCGTTTTCATGAAAAAATTTCTGACCCAACACCCAAAAAATTGCATTCCCTATGAACCCAAAAAGTAATAGAACATCACATAGAATCATTCATCTCCTTTTCAGATTCTCACAGATATATAGAATTTTTTTTTTAACACGCATTTTGTGTGTGAGAGTGGAAATGATTTTAACACACATATATACAGAGATCATGATAATACAAGAAGGAAGTGTTTGAAGAAGTAAAGCATCAACTTAAAAAGAGTCAGCTTGTTCCGTCTCTGCAAACAAAGCCCTACTGAGTAGAAGTGACAAAAAAAGCCACAAATCTTGCCGTGAAATGTCGTTCAATAATCGCGTAGCAGCTCGTCAGCAACTTCCTTGTAGCTGACTTTCTTCTTCTTCTTCACAGGCTCTTCTTGGGGATCTACTGGTGGTGGCATCATCCTTTTGCTTTCAAGAACCGGGGGAGGAACAAGATCTGCACTAGTATCAACTTTCTTCTTCGTCCCTAGGCTTGGTATCATGTCCATCAACATCGCTTCAAATGGATCAACCATCACTTGAAGCTGCCCAACATTTCCATCAACATTACTACTATTATTATTAATATTATTACCATCATTTTTTTCAAACATCTCTCTCTCTTGGATCTCCGTATTATCCTCCAAAACCCAATCGACTTTGTGATTTTCTCCTCTCGTTTCAGGCTCTTGCTTAGCAACGTTCTTCCTGTCATTGTCATTGTCGTGGTCAGAAGAGGAAGAGGCTTCAATTTCGTGTATCTTAGCAGGCTTGCTTCCAATTCGCGCCCTTGTCCTTTGAACGGGACGTTTATTTGCCATGGTGCTAGCGGCAGCTCTTCCTCTTTTCCTTTTCATATCGCTCTTGGGAGATGAAATGCTTGTAGCTGCTTTTATTCTTTTCTGTTTTCCTTCTTCATTTGGAACCACAGGCGATGACAATTTATCCCGTTTCTCTACATCCTTCAAACTAGAATTGTATTCTTCTAGAGTACAACCGCATTTGCTATAACAGAAAACCACACACAGGACAAAAAAATGGAATGAATAACTACGCATGAAACCTACCACAAAGATAATTTCAGAACATTGAATGAGTGGAGGCAAAGTAATTTGTTTCTAATGTCAAATAAATTCTAGACCAACTCTAAGCCATCTCAAAACTTCATGTTCAGGAAGTAGGGAGTGCTGATTTGACTTTTGCACTATCTATGAAAAACACCTATTTCAAGGTAGCAACGGTGGAGAATAAAGCATTAGGTATAATGATTAAGCCCCAAGGAATGACACATACATATGGTCAATTCTGTGTATGTTTTTACATTTTTGTCAATTTCATCAATTCTTTACACAAATTCTAGGAGAAAATATTTTTCTGTCAGGCGTAGACCTTTTCTGCTCCTTTTCCTCAACTTCCCATAACTGGAAAAGTCAATTTTCTTGCCATGTTTATACAAAATTGACAGAGAAACATTATTGGTGTTTTACTTTGGGTGCTTGTACTCCTACACAAAGTCTTCTTGTTTGATAGGAGACCAAAATTTAAATTGGGGTTCATTAGGACGAAACAGAACATCCTCAATTTTGGTTTAGGCCGAATCCCAATAAAACTAAAAACTCAGGCCATCACTAATGGCGGCACTCTCCACCTCTGATACAACCATGCCTTGATGTCCTCTCTTGGCCAAGGCATCAGCATTTTAAAAGAAATTGTAATTGAAGGAATTTTAAATGATGAAATTATAAGCTCTATCATTTACAATTTCTGTGAAAATTATAATTACTTCATCCAGACACAGGGTAAGTATATTAAACATTAGCCTCCTAATATTAAAAACAAGAGATTGTGCTGTTAGGCTTCTTTAGAAAATGTTTTAGGCACAAGGACTACTTTTTTTGGTTTATAACAATTGAAGTTATTTTCTGAGTTGCCTAGTTAACAATTTTATTATAAAATTAAAAGTTCTCCATACACACATCAAGTGTTAATTATTTTATAATGCAATTTTGGGGCTTTTGCAACTTTCGGGTAGCTTTTTTATGGAATATTAAGCAGAGGTGTCAACATGTCATGGGTAGAAGAAAGTGCTTACTTATTTTATAATGCAGAAGTTGACTGTCCTCTTGAACATTGTAAACAAGAAAGCCCTTTTGCCTATGAACCACGTTTAAATTTTTTCAAAATCAATGGAAAATATCACGGCAATAACCTTAGCAAAGTTCAAACACACCTCTCTTCAATGGCAGACTTTTCAAACAAAATGGGCTTCAAACTATATGTTTCCTCGGGCAACCTTTGGTCCTTCTCAAAGCAATCATCCAGCCACTGAGACGCAACAACATTCAACCTTTTGTTATGTAAAAGACGTATCTCAGCTGCTGAGAAACTGTAGGGAAGAAAGGGGAAAATATAAGGAAAAACATAAGAAAGATTAAACCAGACGTATCTCATGCGATATTTTTATGAATCTGTAACCTCGAGTTAAGTCAATATGAACGAATTTTAATGAATGGAAGACAGAGAAAAGGAGACAAATAAGTACTCAATGAATACCCTTACGTATTCAATATAGCATCGAAGTCCAAATTAATTCCTGGCAATGACATGACCACTAAGTGGGTAGCATTAGCAAGACTGTCGCTGACCTTGCCACCCCCAATTGAAATTTCAAGCTTCATCCTTCTAATTGCAAGTTCCAATAAAGTTTTCCAATCCAGATTCCTATAACCAGATTTATATACATAACCATCTAGTTGTACAGAACGAAATCTCAAATCTAGGCAAATATACTGTTCCCACTGAAATTACAAAGATAATTACAGAATCTTACAGGGACGGTATGGAAAGGTGAAAGTAAATGCGTAAACCATGAAAGCGAGACCATTTATCCTTCGGACAGAATTTGTTCTTATAAGACTCGAATGTTTGGGGATCTTCCAATCTACTTACATTGCTTAAGAGCTGAAATGTCACAATAGGAAAAAATAATATGGATGTCATTTATTGAGTCAGTATCTCATTAAGCTGAAGATAAAAGTGATTGGTGAATGGTCCGTCTTATACCTGTTTGAGATCTGCCATATCAAGGTCCCAGTAGTAAGAATCAGAGAATTCATCTATTTCTTCCTGTAACTTTCTCTTTGACGAGTCGGAAAGGGAGAGGAAGTACCTACAAATTATATATATCGTAAGGCATTGTGCTATAATACAAGGCTGGAAAATAAGCAAGGAATTAGCCAGTCAAGGATGGATCAACTAACTTTGGCTGTAAAGGTAGGAGCTTTTTTTGTGAACAGCAGTCAAAGAGCCAAGAGTAATGAATAACATCACCATGAAGCTTTGCTGCCTGAAACTTGATCCCTGCCATTTTTGTTTTTACTTATTTTAACAAAGTGGAATATGTGGTGTGTGAGTGAGAGTGTGTGTGTGTGTGTGTGTGTGTGAGAGAGAGAGAGAGAGAGAGAGAGAGAGAGAGAGAGAGAGACCTTTACTATCCGCTGCAACACAGTGTGTAACTGAGTTATTCAGATTCATTGAGAAAGTACCCCCATTCTTGGCCACCATTTTGTGCAGGGCATCTAACGAATTGGTTGGAGGTGAATTCACAAAGTCTATTATTATATGTCAAGGAAAAGTTTGAAATACTGCACCCTAAGAGTTTCAATGCCAACGCTAATTAAGATAACAATCACTCTGAATACTTCCCAGTTGCTAGCATGAAGAATTTAAAGGAAAAATACAACATTTAACAAGAGATATATTTAAACTTCCAATTTGAGATGGTAACCATTTTCGACACAATATCTCAAATGAATGTAAACACAGAGAAAATATATGTAGTGTATAAGGTATAGAAAAGGTGCCCTGCTACAAAGAGAAGATACACAAAGCAAACCAAAATCATAAAATTAATTCAGTCAAATATGAGAACAAGATTAAAATAGGAAACCAATAAGCAAGTAAATACACTAGACGTAGTTCCACATTCATTAAATGCCACGTATGAAGCCACCTCAAGTTAAGGAGTCCTTATGTGATATGCATGTCTTTCTGTCAAACAAAAGAACAAAAATCTGCGTAACAAATATCACTTTTTTAAGTCAAATAGAAAAATTATAACGAATCTATAAAAAATGTGAACATACTGAAAGTTGTGATACGACATGATAGACAGCGATACTCTTACGGGATAGATTGCTATATTTGTAGCAAATTTCAACATTTAGAGATTTCAATCAGAAACTATACAACGTGTCACAAAACAGGACTTGCCACACATCCAATGATAAATTGTAATATATATATGTATGTATTTATTTTAAAAAAAAAGAAAAGAAAACAGGAGAAAAAGTGGTAGCTACTGCATAGTGATCTACTTCTCATTTTATGACAAGGAAAAGAAAAAGAAAAAACTCGATGCAACATATAATATAGATAGAACTACATTTAATAAAGGATACAAAACATCATGTTAGAAAATATCAAGCTTTCCCCCTTGATATGAGAGACATCAGTCTGAACAAAATGGGAAGGAACAACAGAAACGTTCATAGCCTCTCCTTTTTTTGAGGATTTTCCGCGTTTTGGTTTAGCTTCCAACACACTTTCATAATCAGCTCCCTTCTGTGTGGTACCATTGCTTGATTGCACCAACTCTACAAAAGCTGCAGTGCAGGTACAAAAGTAAATTATAGTAAAACACTTTAACATGCTTGACATAATTCTATGTTCACCAAGTACATTAAATTAAACCTATAATACAAGAATAATATAAGCACCCGGAAAAAAACAATTAAATATAATCTCTGCGGTCAATCAGATGGTAACCTAACCTAGAGAAGGATTTCATCAACTTACACTGCACATCAAGGCATTCATGCCACTGCTTGTCATATCTTACTCGATCAATGCGCGGAAATCTCAAGCTGTATGGTGCAGCAAATACCTGAAAAAATTGAAAACAAGGAAAAAAACCATACTAATTTTTATGAGAAGTTGGAAAAAGAAATTGAAAACGTTACTAATTTTTATGAGTTGGAAAAAGTTGCGTAAGCAAAACCACGTAACCGTCCTATGAGTGAACTAATTATTTTACTTGGCTAATGAATCAGGTGAATATCCTGTCCATATGGGGTCTATAAAAAATAAGGAACTGATGGATAACCTCTCACCAAATCACTTATCTCTTTTTCCAACTTCTCATATAAAGTATTAGTGTTTTCAATCATTTTCTAACTTTTTTATCAAACACACCCTAAAAAATTAAGTTGCGTAAGCAAAACCACGCAACCGTCCTATGAGTGAACTAATTATTTTGCTTGGCTAGTCAGGTGAATAATATTGTCCATATGGGGTCATACCTCAGATCTAATTGTTCGAATATCACTGGTTATAGAAAGTATAATTGATCTGCATTTACAGAATAGAAAAAAGAAGAAAAAGTGAGCCAATATATTACTGTAGAACATTAGTTTTACTTCTAGGGGAGAAAGAAACTAACTTTTCAGGGCTGTCAATCCAAACATCTGGTCTCTCCTTTGAGTTATTTGTAACTTGATAAAAGATTGGTGCAACCTTCTTTGGGTATTCATATTTCCTGTGAATCATATTCTGCCAATTAATAGGGATATCTAGAATATTTAAACCCTAACCAAATAAAATATCAAATGCATCAAACCTGCAAAGTGTCTCAATATTTATGCACCTTTTTCTCACATGGTATAGTTTTTCACTCAGCTTCTCATAACCAGCCTAAAACGCAACTTAGGCTTGTCACCCAAGGGCTTACTCAACAAACTTTCCTTTAAGGTTAAAATCATAAAAACTGGACTTGTAAGAATCTTACAAATCAGTTCAGTTCCGAGAATATAGCATAAGTAACTATGAACGTTTATTTTCCCAAGAGCTGTACTTGATGAAAGTTTCAAACACTTTTGAAGAGCATTGTGGAAGTAACAACAAAGGTCAATCTCTAAACTATTTTTACTGTTGGAAATTAGGACTTATTATACATCGTAGTAGATTGATATATAATTTATTTTAGTTATGGCATTGTTTTATAGTCTTTGGTCAGCACGAACCATAGATAGGGTAATTTATTGATTGTGTTATTACTTAATTATTTGTTTCTTTTTCGTTCCCTTTCATATACCGTTGTTAACTTAGGTTTTTTTTTCTGTACTTTATGAACCCACTTTCAATCATACAATTATAACAATGATTATCAACAATGTTTCATATTCTTAAATTCCTCTTGGTATCAAAGTAGGTTGTGTCCTAGGGCTCTCAATTTGTTCTACCATCACCAGGCGGTTTTCCACTGCCTGTTTCTAATTTTGCAGCGTTTACGGCTACCTGTTTCTCTGGTCGACTCTCCAAACAGCCTCTGGATGATTTGATTTGATTCTCTGCTAGAACTATGTTTTTGCCACTGCCCATATTTTGCCATTTCTTCGGCTGTAAGGGATACATTTTTGCGACTGTATTGCCTTGTTGGCTTCTGCAAATCTCATTGTGTATTTGCAATATCTTTTACAGAAGGACTGCTACCTTTCGCTGTCATAATATCATTGGTTTCAGTGATCTTGGTTTGTGGTGCATTTGTCCAAGGCCTCTTTTTCTTCTTTTTGTCCTCTTTGAGGTATTCCCTTAGTTTCCATGTTATGAACTAAGGGTCCTTTGGCACATGTTGCGGTGGATGTCTTTTCCTTGGCGCATGTTGCGGATATCTTTTCCCACCTTTGTTGTGGTAGATGTATGCTCCCACCTTTGGCAAATGTTGTAGTGGATGTCTTTTCCCATCATTGGCACATGTTGCAGTCAATTTTACAAACCTAAGGTAGTTTTTGGGCATGCAAATTTTCAAGCACAAAGGAACAATTTATAAGGGGGAGCAATTTTCATCAAAGGAGCGCAATATTATTCCGCAAATTGATTTATGTCAGAGCCTCTTTTAATTTGTGGGGGAGTGTTGGAATTTATTTTAGTTATGGTATTGCTTTGTCTTCCTTGGTCAAAACATACCATAGATAGGGTACTTTGTTAATTGATTCATTCCTCAATTATTTCTTTCCTTTCTTATATTGTTACTTTAGGGTTTATTTGGGGTCCCGTATAAACCCACTTTTGGAGTCTTTCTAATCATACAATTAGAGCAACAATTGTAAATATAATTTCATATTCTAAAATTCCACTTAACTATATAGTACCTAAAATAAGGCTTTAGTTTAGTCACAACAGCATCAAGCTCCTCATCAGAAAGCCCAGTACCCACCCTGCAAAACGAAATGAACCTGCAGTAGCAATTTGATAAAAAACAAATATCATTGTTAAACTCTTTATGAAGAAAATCAGTACAACTACACAAATACAATGGGAGTTCTGAAACAAAATTACTGCAAAAAGAAAAGCATTGCAGTCTGTTACTCATTCTTTTATGTAGTCATTATTGTGAATTTGTGATTATCAAAATAGGGCAGGTTTTGGTTAAATATGCATCTGAAAAAGTTCTAGTCTAGAGTTAGCCAAAAAATACAGCAATAAGCTTAACCCAGTGCTAAACTACATCTTTAAATTCTAAGAACTAATTTTAGAAAACAATACTATAATGGTCTGTTTGGTAAAAAAAAATCTGGGAAAATGATTGTAAACATTACCAATTTTTAATCCCAAAGAATTTAATCCATGGAATACCCAAAAATTAATAGAGCATTCCACCAAATCATTCATCTCTTTTCTAACTTCTCGTTACAGTTACTATTTGTTTTCAATCATTTTCCTACTTTTGTTTCTCAAAACATAGTCTAAGTGGTGATATTTATTTTTGACTTTCAGTTAAATAAAGAGCCCATCAGCCCACAGACACTGAAAGATTATGAGAGATTGTGAGAAGAATTATTATATTATTCACAATAGGAGAGTATCTATTTATACAGTAGCAATCGCTATTCTAGTCAACTACTTAAACTGGGAAACTATCTAATCTAAGAATGTACAACTAATATCTATACATAATATTTAACACTCCCCCTCAAGCTGAAGCGAATAAATTGTATGTTCCCAGCTTGTTACAGATATAATTGACTTGAGGACCCCTGAGAGACTTTGTAAATATATGTGCTAGTTGGTCATTTGACTTAACATAACCAGTAACAATGTCTCCCGAAAAAATCTTCTCTCGAATAAAGTAGCAGTCAATCTCAATATGCTTGGTCCTTTCATGAAAGACAAGATTAGAGTCAATATGGAGAGCTACTTGGTTATCACATATTAACTTCATCTGCTGAATCTCCATAAACTTTAGCTCCTGGAATAAATGTTTTAGCCAAATGAGTTCACATGTTGCTTTAGCCATGACTCGATACTCTGCTTCAGCAGTGCATAGAGTGACAACGGATTATTTTATGCTCTTCCATGACACGAAATTACCCCCAACAAAAATGCAATATCCAGTAGTTGAGTGTTTATCGAATGGACAGCTTACCCAATTAGCATCTGAATAGCCAATCACTTGAGTATGCCCCTTGTTTTCATATAACAGGCCCTTGCCTGGCGATTTCTTGATGTATTTTAGAATACGAATAGCTGCATCCAATGGCTATCACATGGAGTACTTAGAAACTAACTGAGAATACTCATTGGAAACGCAATATCAGGACGTGTTACCGTGAGGTAGTTAAGTTTGCCAATAAGTCTCCTATATTTGCTTGGGTCTGATAAGGGCTCCCCCTAATTAGGTAGAAGTGTAGCATTCGGATCCATCGAAGTCTTTACAGGTTTGCAACCAGACATGCCTGTTTCTTCTAAGATATCAAGGGCATACTTTCTCTGGGAGATGAAGACGGGATGTTGGATTTAGCTACTTCTATTCCCAAAAAATACTTGAGTTTGCCCAAATCTTTTGTCTGAAAGTGGTGGAATAGATGTTGCTTGAGTTTCTGTATACCCTCCTGGTCATTACCTGTAATCACAATATTATCAACATACACAACCAAATAGATGCACTGGTCGGAGGATGAGTGGTAGTAAAATACTAAATGATTGGCCTCGTTTCGGGTCATTTCAAATTGTTGAACAACCGAACTGAATTAACCAAACTACGCCTGTGGGGACTGTTTAAGTCCATAGAGAGAACGTCGGAGGCGACACACCAATTTAGATCTAGACTCCCCTTGAGTAACAAACCTAGGAGGTTGCTCCATATAAACCTCTTCTTGCAATTCACCATGCAGAAAAGCATTTTTGATATCTAACTGATAAAGGGGCCAGTGATGAATGGCCGCCATAGAGAGGAAAAAGAGAACAGAGGCCATTTTGGCAACCAGGGAGAATGTATCGCCACAATCAAGCCTATAAATCTGAGTATATCAATTTGCAACTAGTCGAACTTTCAACCGGTCTATAGCGCCATCAGGACCAACTTTGACGGTGCAAACCCAACGACAATCGACTATAGATTTCCCAGGAGGGAGGGGCACTAACTCCCAAGTGCCATTAGAATGTAACGCAGACATCTCATCAACCATCACCTAACGCCAACCTGGGTCTGAAAAAGCTGCTCCTACATTCTTAGGAATGGAAACAGGGGACAAGGATGACACAAAGGCAGTATATGATGGAGATAAACGGTGATAACTCATGAAATTATAAATGGGATATGGAATTCGAGTAGAACGAATACCTTTACGTTCGGCAATGGGACAATCCAAGTCCGGGACTGAAACGGAAGGTATGACCGGAGTAGAAGATGAGTCCACTGGGCCAGGAGTAAGGTTGTTAGGGGCGGTAGGCTTAGTCAGAGGAGAAATAGCAAGGTCGGTCGTAGATTCGATTGTAGGCGTAGTAGTAGGCTCGTTGGAAGGGTTCGCAATAAGAAGAGGACGTTGCCGGCGATGGTAGGTGAGCAGAATAGGTGGCGAGTCTGCGGTAGGAGCCACAAGGCCAGGAGATGATACAACTAGTAAAATATAACTAGTGTCTGAAAAAGGGAGAACATTAGTCAGACACTCAGCATGTTCGGAAGAAGTAAAGAAGGGAGTCGTTTCAAAGAAGGTGATATCGGCTGAGACAAGATATCGCTTAAGGTGATGAGAGATGCAATGATATCCTTTCTGTAAACGTGAGTAACCGAGAAAGATGCATTTTAGAGACTTGGCCTATAACTTATCTTTCCCCGGAGTGAGATTGTGAACAAAACATGTATACCCAAAAACACAAGGAGGAAGATAAATAGAATGACTGAGTATGAAATACCAGAGAATAAGGAACTTGATTTTATAAAACTAAGGACGGGATGTGATTAATCAAATAACATGCGGTAGGAACAGCGTTTCCCAAAAAACGCAGCAGAACAAGAGTGTGAACGAGGAGAGTACGTGTAGTTTCAATCAAATGTCTATTTTTCCTTTCTGCCACCCCATTTTGTTGAGGGGTATGAGCACAGGACGATTGATGGAGTATACTCATGCATTGTCATGCATTGTCACTTCGAAAAGGATTAAAAAAGGATTAAAAAAGGGCGAAAAAATATTCTCATGCATTGTCACTTCGAAAAGTACGAATATTAGTGCCAAATTAATATTTAATTTCAGAACAAAACGTTTGAAATATGGAGAATAATTCTGAACGATTTTTCATTAAAAATAACCAAGTACAACGGGAAAAATCATCAACAAACGTAACAAAGTAACTAAAACCTAAAGTTGACTTAACACGACTAGGACCCCATATATCCGAATGAACTAAAGCAAAAGGTGACTCTGCTTGTTTATTAATACGACTAGAAAAGGAACTACAAACATGTTTTCCTAACTGACAAGACTCACATTCTAAAGAAGACAGACTCGCAAGAATCGGCACCATCTTTTGTAACTTTTGCAGGCTAGGATGTCCCATACGGTGATGGAGGATGGCAGATGGATCAACGGCAACACAGGCTACAGGGGGTGGAGGGTGGGGGTGGTGGGGAGAGGTAGTATAATCCACGGTACTCATTCCCATCTTGCACAAGAATCGAATTAGTAACAAAGGTAACATAATAGGGTAATGCTTGGGTTAATTTACTCATGGAAATTAAATTAAAAGGACAATTTGGTATGAAGAGAACATAATCTAAAGATAGAGAAGGCAAGGGTGTAGCTTGTCTAATTCCTCTAACTTTAGTTTGTCAATAGATAAAGTACCAAAATAAGTAATACGAGAGAACAAATCCTTGTTACCAGATATATGATCGGAAGCACTAGAATCAAGTACCCATGGCCCAAGAGAGGATGATTGAGATATCCAAGTAATATGATTACCGGTTTGACTAGTTGAGGCTATGACTGATGACTTGTTATTCTCCTTAAATTTTTAAAATGCAACATACTCAGCAGCAAGTACAGTCATGGTCCCAGGTGTATCCTGAAAGGATGGATCATATTGTGAAATGTTGGCAACCTTAGGCAGATAGCCGTGAAGCTTGTAGCAACGATCTACTGTATGGCCCTGATTATTACAATGAGTACATTTGGGGCGAGTTCGACCTCGCTGCCTGCCTTTACTATCCCGTCGAGAAGTCATTCGAGAGGCTAGAATAGCAGAATTAGTGAAAGTGGTAGAATCGCTTGGGATGCTTAGAGGTGCAGAAATACGAATCAACTGCTCAAATATCGTATCCATATTAGGAACCCCAGAATTCGATAGAATTTGATTACGAACTGAATCAAGTTCAGTAAGCAACCCTGCTAGTGCAAGAATAATGAAATTTTTTCCATGATTTGCTTCTTGTTGCATAACATCAGCTGAGAGAGGCATCAACTCATTAAATTCCTGCTGAAGAGTCACGATTTGGCCTAGGTACTCTTACATATCATGATCATGTTTCTTAATCGTCTTCATACGAGAAACAATAGTATAAAGACGATTTATGTCATTCGAATAAAGTTTTTTCGCCTTTTGCCATACCTCATAACAAGTGCGATAAGGTCAGTATTAGCCAACAAGAGTTTGATCAATAGATTGCCATAAAACATTGCATAAAAATGCATCAATTTGTTTGCATTACGACTGTTCTTTTTCAGTAATATCGGTAACACGTTTTACTAAGTGTTCTTCATAACCCTGACCCATAAACGATAACTTAATAGAGGCAGACCATGACATATAATTGCTGGGACCTTTCAATTTTTCAGAACATATGATAGGTGTAATCACAAAACTTATGAGAGATTTATTGGACACTACGTTACTTAGAATAGCCATTTAGGAAAGAACACAAGTAAACGTATAAGAGAAAGAAAAGAGTACCAGAATGAGGCTAGAAACTTTTAAAATCGGTGGTAATGTGTGAATAGTAACAAGTGAACAATAACCTTTTTTTTTATACGCTACAGCTAGGGTTTACACGCTGGGATAGAAACACAGCGGCTAGGGTTTGGTTACTATGTGAGAATCGAATTGCTCTAATACCATGGAAGATTATGAGAGATTATGAGAAGAATTGTTATATTATTCACAATAGGAAAGTATCTATTTATATAGTAGCAATCGCTATTCTAGTCAACAACTTGAACTAAAAAACTATCTAATCTAGGAATGTACAACTAATATCCATACATAATATTTAACAAACACAATTATGATTGAGCAAATATTTAATAGCTAAACTAAACGGTCTGACATGATACCCAACCAACCCAAATTCATTTAAAGGACAACCACACAACGTAGCAATCCTGGTCATCTCTTGTTAGCTATGTGTTTGATAGTGGAAACCTCAATCAGATAAAGTAATCTTGATTAGTTTTCTAGGAAAACTCTAGCCAAGGATTAGTGGACCTTTGTAAGTAATAAAAATGGGCTACAGAATTGGGGTAGACCTCCCCTATCAACATGCCCTTAAAAGAAACTTGAAATTGCCCTTAATGGAAATTAACCCTACCCATTTCTCTTGAAAGCAATGTTCTAAAAGGCGGGCTAGGCGGTCGCCTAGGTGGTGGTCTAGGCGCCAAGATGAATTGGGCAGGCACCTAATTGGCCTGGGGAGGGCTAGGCGGGTAGAATGAGTTTTTTTTCTTCTATTTTTTTTTCCTTTTTTTAAGGAGCTGCCAAGTTTGCTTTTTATCAAAAAAAATACCATTTAAGAAAACATATATAATACATCAACCAAAATAATTTCCTCCACTGAAGCTTGGTTAGCCTCCACTTGTTCTTTCAACGTATTGATTCCACCACCGGCCATTGATTTTGCAGCAATTAATTCAGAGAATCACTGCTCTAATACCAATTGTTAGGTAGTGACACAATCCAAATAAGGGTTTTAGGTTTAGAAGAAGAATTGGGGAAGAAGAAAGAGATTGAGAGAAATTGAGAGAGAAGAATCGGAATTATCATTTTATAACCAAAACATTACACCCTCCTCCACTTCCTATAACAGAAATATTCCCTCGATCTAAACTCCTCCAATCAGAAAATAAGAAAAATAAAAATGACTAAAATAAAAATATTCAAAACGGCACCGTCAGGACCCTATCTTCTTTAATTCATTTGCCCAATTGCAAGGACTGCCTGATACCTAACAGCTGGTTCACCAATAATGTACTTATCTTTGTAACGCTTTGATTATTTAATTTTAATAAAAGCATTTGGTTTCGGATCCAAAAAAAAATATGGATGTGAACTTGTGGTTCAATTTTGCTTTATACAAGTATTATATACATTTATATTTAAAAATATTATAAAAATAACCACCTAGCACCCAACCACCTAGGCGCTCAATGGCTACCCTAGGTCCGCCTTGTGCCTTTTAGAACATTGCTTGAAAGAAGGTAGTGATACCATGTGAGCAACAGCTCGTTGGTAAGATAAGTCCGATTAACTGCAAAAAGACTTGGGCTACGTTGTAGATACTGGTTCATCTCCATCTTACACATATTGTGAAAAATTTAAATTGCAGAGGGTTGCTTACCTGCTTTGGAAAAATGGCTCGGAAACCCAATATATATATAGTGAAGAATAATGCATCTCAGTTGGACATCTTAAAAGACCAAACCGTTGGCAATATTACCGGTAATCTAAGGAAACACAGCTCAAATATATTGTAATTTTCTTCACTCAACTAGTAAAATTGCACTATCAGAGCCAACTTGCCTCTTCCCAAAACCAATATTTTTTGACAACACAATCAAAGTGCAAGTTGCTGGACCTTCAACCAAAAAATGCAACACTTTCAATGACTTGTCAAAGAGATTGGTTTCTAATACTCAAGCAGGAGAAGCTTAGAGAATAGAAGAGAATAGAAGAGTGGGAAACTAAATGAAGTATAAAACTTTATTGATGATTGAATAAAACTTGAAAAGACAATTAAATACTAACTAAGCTAGAAATCCTATCAAGAATCAAATTACTAAGTAAAGAAGATTCTAAAATCAATAGAACCCTGAGTAAAATAGAGTTCCTAATAAATATTGAAGAAAATTAAAATCTCCAAACACATTGTTCTTGTGATTACTCTTTTGTCCTACGTCAGATAAGCACTTACCGCATGGGATATGCATTTGGTGCTGAACGCTCTGCAAGTCCCACCAGAAATTGAGCAACCTTCAATTTTTTGAAGAATTTATTTAGTCATTTTCCAGAAAGCAAATCCAACAAAAGAGCAATAACTAAATTATATAGATAGATGGAACCTCACCTCCCCTCCACGACGTCCAGAGCCATAATATCCTCCTACAGACAAGCATTCAAACACAGCAATAAATCATATTACAATATTGCACCACTTGTAGAAACATAAATCAAAGAGAAAAAAACAAAAAAAGAGTACAAACCTATGATAAGGACATCTAAATCAGAGCCAGCTCTGATGTATTCAGGCTTCAGTTTCATCCACTTTCCAGTCCGATCACTTGGCTCCCATTTGGAACCAAGGTCTTTTATAACAATTCCTTCATCTCTAGGATAAAAGCAAATTTTATATTAAGATATTGGGCATCCCGTAACTCGTTATCACTCGAGTCAAATCAATATTTATAAAAGACATATCATACAAAAATATGTATTATAATGGGCTTTTTTGAGTTACCTCCCTATTAATACTAAACTCAAGATACCCCTATTTTACTAATACTTTGACTTACCCCCCCTGTCTTTTGACGGATCTCTAACTCCATCCAAATTTTTTGTGTGCAGACTATTTTGCCCTTTAATGTTGATCTTCTTCTTAAAAGACCCTAACTCTCCTTAATTTCTCTCTAACCTTAAAACAAATATACCTCTCTCTCTTCTACCCAACCATCACATACAAATTTCACAAAAACACAATGCTCACGCTAACGATTCACAAATGTCTCTGACAAGAGGTAAATATATACATCGAATTCAATTGCAATAATTGCCGTTTTTAATCCTCACCTCACCGCCGATGAGGAGGATGATAACGCTATCTAGTGTTCGACTCTAAATAATGCTTCATCGATCAATCGATCCACCATTAAGGAGGATTGAGAAGGTTTTACAGTGAAAGTAGACAATTATATATATAGATATATCTATACTATATATAAAAGTACGAATAACTTAAGTGTTTTTTCCCCCTTTTTATAGAGACAAATATGCCCTTGATTTCGTCAGGACCTACCGAATTAGGAATGCGAAGCTAAACACAAGATTTTAAGATTTACGTTAAAAAAAAACAGTATAACTTCATATATTTTTATATTATAGTATTAGTATTCCAAATAAATTTAAACTCTACTTTATTTAGCTAAACTAATTAAACAAGTTAGAATTACATTAGTATTAGTATTCCAAAAGGCAAAGAAACTTTATTCGAATGACATAAATCATCTTTATACCGTTGTTTCTTGTTTGAAGACGATTAAGAAACAGGATCATGATATGCAAGAGTACCTAGGCCAAATCGAGACTCTTCAGCAAGAATTTAATGAGTTAATGCCTCTCTCAACTGATGTTACGCAAAAAAAAGCAGATCGTGGAAATTTTTTTATGGTTCTTGCACTAGCAGGGTTGCGTACTAAACTTGATTCAGTTCGCAATCAAATTCTGGCGAATCCTGGGGTTCCTACGATGGATACGATATTTAAGCAGTTGATTTGTATTCCCGCACCACTAAGCGACCCAAGCGATTCTATAACTTCCACTGATTCTGCTATCCTAGCCTCTCAAATGACTCCTGGAAGGGATGGTAAAAGTGGGCAGCGAGGTCGAACTTACCATAAATGTACTCATTGCAATAATTAAAGCCATACAGTAAATCTTTGCTACAAGCTTCATGCTATCCGCCTAAGGTTGCCGACATTTCACAATATGATCCATCCTTTCGGGATACACCTGGGACCATGAATGTACTTGCTGCTGAGTATGTTGCATTTTAGAAATTTAAGAAGAGTAACCAATCATCAGCCATAGCCTCAACTAGTCAAATCGGTAATCATATTACTTGCATCTCTCAATTATCCTCTCTTGGGCCATGAGTACTTGATTCTGGTGCTTCCGATCATATGTCTGGTAACAAGAATTTGTTCTCTCGTATTACTTATTCTAATACTTTATCTACTGTTACCATAACTGATGGCTCACAAACTAAAGTTAGAGGAATTGGACAAGCTACACCCTTACCTTCTCTATCTTTAGATTATGTTCTCTTCATACCAAATTGTCCTTTTAATTTAATTTCCATGAGCAAATTAACCCAAACATTACCCTATTAAGTTACGTTTGTTGCTAATTCGATTCTTGTGCAAAATGGGAATAAGTACCGTGGATTATACTACCTCTCCCCACTACCCCCACCCCTTGTAGCATGTGTTGCCGTTGATCCACCTGCCATCCTCCATTACCGTATGGGACATCCTAGCCTGCAAAAGTTACAAAAGATGGTGTCGATTCTTGCGAGTCTGTCTTCTTTAGAATGTGAGTCTTGTCAGTTAGGAAAACATCTTTGTAGTTCCTTTTTTAGTCGTATCAATAAACAAGCAGAGTCACCTTTTGCTTTAGTTCATTCGGATATATGGGGTCCTAGTCGTGTTAAGTCAACTTTGGGTTTTAGTTACTTTGTTACGTTTGTTGATGATTTTTTCCGTTGTACTTGGTTATTTTTAATGAAAAATCGTTTAGAATTATTCTCCATATTTCAAACGTTTTGTTCTGAAATTAAAACTCAATTTGGCACTAATATTCGTACTTTTCGAAGTGACAATGCATGAGAATATTTTTTTCGCCCCTTTCTAATCCTTTATGGTCTCTCAGGGTAGACTCCATCAATCGTCCTGTGCTCATACCCCTCAACAAAATGGGGTGGCAGAAAGGAAAAATAGACACTTGATTGAAACTACACGTACTCTCCTCATTCACACTCTTGTTCCGCTGCGTTTTTTGGGAAACGCTGTTCCTACCGCATGTTATTTGATTAATCGCATCCCGTCCTTAGTTTTATAAAATCAAGTTCCTTATTCTCTGGTATTTCATACCCAGACATTCTATTTATCTTCCTCCTTGTGTCTTTGGGTGTACTTGTTTTGTTCACGATCTTACTCCGGGGAAAGATAAGTTACAGGCCAAGTCTCTCAAATGCATCTTTCTCGATTACTCACGTTTACAAAAAGGATATCGTTGTTTCTCTCATCACCTTAAGCGATATCTTGTCTCAGCCGTTATCACCTTCTTCGAAACGACTCCCTTTTTTACTTCTTCCGAACATGCTGAGTGTCTGACTAATGTTCTCCCTTTTTCAGACACTAGTTATATTTTACTGGTTGTATCATCTCCTGGCCCTGTGGCTCCTACTGCAGACTCGCCACCTCCTCTGCTCACCTACCATCGCCGGCAACGTCCTCTTCCTATTGTGAACCCTTCCAACGAGCCTACTACTACGCCTACAATTGAATCTATGACCGACCTTGCTAGATCTCCTCTGACTAAGCCTACCACCCCTAACAACCTTACTCATGGCCCAGTGGACTCAGCTTCTACTCCGATCATACCTTCTGTTTCGATCCCCGACATGGATTGTCCCATTGCCGAACGTAAAGGTATTCGTTCTACTCAAAATCCATATCCCATTTATAATTTCATGAGTTATCACCGTTTATCTCCATCATATACTGCCTTTGTGTCATCCTTGTCCCCTGTTTCCATTCCTAAGAATGTAGGAGCAACTTTTTCAAACCCAGGTTGGCGTTAGGTGATGGTTGATGAGATGTCTGCGTTACATTCTAATGGCACTTGGGAGTTAGTGCCCCTCCCTCCTGGGAAATCTATAGTCGATTGTCGTTGGGTTTGCACCGTCAAAGTTGGTCCTGATATAGCTATAGACTGGTTGAAAGTTCGCCTAGTTGCAAAATGATATACTCAGATTTATAGGCTTGATTATGGCGACACATTCTCCCTGGTTGCCTAAATGGCCTCTGTTCGCTTATTCCTCTCTATGGCGGCCATTCATCATTAGCCCCTTTATCAGTTAGATATCAAAAATGCTTTTCTACATGGTGAATTGCAAGAAGAGGTTTATATGGAGCAACCTCCTAGGTTTGTTGCTCAGGGGGAGTCTAGATCTAAATTGGTGTGTCGCCTCTGACGTTCTCTCTATGGACTTAAACAGTCCCCACAGGCGTAAGTTTGGTTAATTCAGTTTGGTTGTTCAACAATTTGAAATGACCCAAAACGAGGCCAATCATTCAGTATTTTACTACCACTCATCCTCCAACCAGTGCATCTATTTGGTTGTGTATGTTGATAATATTGTGATTACAGGAAATGACCAGGGGGGTATACAGAAACTCAAGCAACATCTATTCCACCACTTTCAGACAAAAGATTTGGGAAAACTCAAGTATTTTTTGGGAATAGAAGTAGCTAAATCCAACATCCCGTCTTCATCTCCCAGAGAAAGTATGCCCTTGATATCTTTGAAGAAGCAGGCATGTCTGGCTGGAAACCTGTAAAGACTTCGATGGATCCGAATGCTACACTTCTACTTAATTAGGGGGAGCCTTTATCAGACCCAAGCAAATATATGAGACTTATTGGCAAACTTAACTACCTCACGGTAACACGTCCAGATATTGCGTTTCAGATAAATGTTCTCAGTCAGTTTTTAAGTACACTCTATGTGATAGCCATTGGGATGCAGCTATTCGTATTCTAAAATACATCAAGAGAATGCTAGGCAAAGGCTTTTTATATGAAAACAAGGGGCATACTCAGGTGATTGGCTATTCAGATGCTAATTGGGCAGGTTGTCCGTCCGATAGATGCTTAACCACTGGATATTGCATTTTTGTTGGGGGTAATCTCGTGTCATAGAAGAGCAAGAAATAATCCGTTGTCGCTCTATCCACTACTGAAGTAGAATATCGAGCCATGGCTAAAGCAACATGTCAGCTCATTTGGCTAAAACAATTACTCCAAAAGCTAAAGTTTATGGAGATTTAACAGATGAAGTTAATATGTGATAATCAAGCAGCTCTCCATATTGCCTCTATCTTATCTTTCATGAAAGGACCAAGCTTATAGAGATTGACTGCCACTTTATTCACGAGAAGATTCTTTAAGGGTACATTGCTACTGGTTTATGTTAAGTCAAATGACCAACTAGCAGATATATTTTCAAAGTCTATCATGAGTCCTTGAATCAATTATATCTATAACAAGCTCAGAACATACAATTTGTACGCTCCAGCTTGAGGGGGAGTGTTAAATATTATGTATATATATTATCCGTACATTCCTAGATTAGATACATCCCTAATTTAAGTAGACTGTATAAATAGATACTCTCCCATTGTGAATATTATAACAATTCTTCTCACAATCTTTCATAATCTTACAGGAACCAAGGTTCTGTAAAAACAATTCATTCCTCCTTAAGAAGCTGGAGAAAAATCGTCTGCATACGAATCAAGTAAAAGTGTTGGATATCATGAAGTTTAAAAATTAATTTACATACATAAACCTATATCCCAATATACTCGGTAAAGAATGTTAAGCTTTTTGCAATGGGAATGCAGTTATCATCCCCTCTAAGATGCAATAAGCTAGACTTCTACAACATTGTTCAAATAGTTGAACTACTTCTAGATACTTGTAAGAGGAAAGCGAGAAAATAAATACCATTGTAACATGTCAGTAAGATGCATGAGAATTTAATTCCCTTAAAGGATTTTAATATTAAATCAGTTCATGCAAACATCACAAAAATAAGCATAATTTTTTGTGCTCAAAGCAAACTAAACTGTCCTTAACATGAAGATTGAAGAACCTCTAACTTCTTATTAGATTGCACATATTGTGAGCTATGTTATATACAGTACGTTTCCCAAAAACACAAACTCCACTTTTTAAAATTAACTTTCCACTAACCAAACACCCAGCTTATACTTAAAAGAAAAAAACCCAATTAGTCTCTCTCTCAGCATCAGTCTTTCTCTCCCTCTCCCTCTTCGTTCATTTTTCTCTTCCGACCAAGTTCCTCTCTCAGCAAGCTCCATCAACAAAGAGCTCATGAAATCGAATGTCTCTACTCGCCCATCAATGAAGAGCTCAACAACGATTTCCCTCTCTACTCATGTGACTATTTTTTATTTGTAAACCTAGGACTTTTTTTGGGATTCTTTGCTTTGGATCAAATTTTGTGGAGCCTTTGGTTCGAAATTGATGATTAAATCCAGTACAATATAGAAAATTTATAAGAAAAACTTCTTCAGGGGAAAGAATACGGAGATGGTGTGAAATCAACTCAAAACTAAATAAAACATTATTATATCAATTAATAAAGAGAGACATAGATTATTGGACCACATCAAACCAATTCAATAGAAAATGGAATTCTCTACAACTGAGGCAACAATGAAATCCATAAGGAGGCCAAAAACTTCTCCCTGTCCCAAATGCATTCCCTCTTTAAAACTAAATAAAACTTCCGATTCTGATTTAAAAAAAGGGCAATTTAGACTTAGGTACTCTCATAATAGGCGAAATTAGACTTAGGTACTCTTTTGTTTCAAAATTAGACTTTGGTGCAAATTCCGTCAATCTCCATCCAAAATTAACGAACACGTGATTCGCACGTGCCTTTAACCCACCAAATCTACCTATGGTTAAAATTTCCAAAAAAAAATAAAATAAAAATAAATTAATTCATCAACACCACATCCGATCTCCTCCACCTCCATCCTTCATCAACACCACTGCCGATCTCCACCACCTCCATCCTTCATCTCCGCCACCTCCACCTCCGATCACTGACGAACTTCACAACCGCCGCCGCCGCTGCATTCGCCACCACTACCACCATTCCCTTCCCTAAACCATTGCTGCGCAACCACAAAATAAATAAATACTACAAAAATTCATAGAATTAAGAAAAACACAAATACTAGAAATTTGAATGTACCCCTTCGTACTTATGTGTAAGAGTAATCCTCTCATCTTCAGACATATCAGAGGTCGCGGGAGGATTTTGTACCAGTTCGGGGCGGTGGTTGATTTGGCAGAGGTGCGGAGGATTTTGAAGGCGGTGAGCATTTTGCTAAGGCCGTCAACGTCCAGGGAGAGGCGGTGGGCTTTTTTGGCGAATTTGA
This sequence comes from Lonicera japonica, assembly GCA_021464415.1. NCBI lineage: Eukaryota > Viridiplantae > Streptophyta > Magnoliopsida > Dipsacales > Caprifoliaceae > Lonicera > Lonicera japonica. The sequence goes on from CM038469.1 coordinate 62,890,486, forward strand.
GGGCTGATTTGAGGTTTGAAGAGTTGTATTTTTGTTCGGCTAGGATTTTGAGATGGAGGGATTCTTCTTTGTGGTTGATCTGTGGGGTTCTTCTACTTCCTCCATTTTTGGATTTGTGAGGGTTAGGTTTTAAGCAAAAATGGTGAAGAAGAGAGTGTGAGAATTTATATTTCACGTTTTCATTTGCCGCTGCTGGTTAGTAATCTTCAGATGTACCTCGTCGGAATTCTCCTCTTTCTTTCTTCTTTTTTTTAAAAGATTTGATATTTTTAAACTATGGTTAAGTTAAATTAAACTGGATATGGTTAAATTCTGTTTAAATTTTAACTGTGGTCGACGGAATTGCACCAAAGTCTAATTTTGAAACAAAAGAGTACCTAAGTCTAATTTCGCCCATTATGAGAGTACCTAAGTCTAAATTGCCCTTAAAAAATGAAAGGCAACAATGATGTTATTAGCTAGAGATTTCTTCGGAAATAAAGCATACTACTTTGAATGGAATTGGTTCTCCACTATTCGTAGAATGTTAAAGTTGGAGCATCCAATTGAAAGTAAGTCAAGAGGTGGCTGGATTTTACAGACAGGGATTCAAAGATTATAATTCTCAAATGTGGGATTTTATTTCTAAATTGTTCAAAAACTAGACAGATTCAAATGGCTTCTTCATCAACTGTGGAAGGTAACTCAAGCATTGAAATGGACATTAGATTCATGGTCAAACAATGTTCCTGAGGAGAATTAGCGGATGTGTAAATAAAGTATTCAAACAAGAACAATAATCATGGTAGAATACACTACACGTGCAAAAGCCAAAAGTGCGGTACTTTCTTGGGTGGGTGCAAAATCTCCTCTATTCAACAAGCATCAAATATTATTGCCACACTAGAGGAATGTAGTACATCAATTGACTCGGTTGTTGAAGTAAAAGAGATGGGGTAAGAGAGTGGCACTATAACAGTATAAAAATGTAGCAGGTCTAACAGATTCCACAAACCAAGACAGAATATAATAGAAGGTTGGACCACAACTAGACTGAAAGAAAGCTGACCTGTTTTCAATTGTTTCTTTAAAAAATCTTTCAACGTCATCAACATTATGAGCAATTGAAGACCAACACAGTTCCCCTGTATGCCCATAACAGGTAGAAGGCAGCAATGAGAAAAAATAGTATATAAGCCAAATAATCAATCCAAAAATTTAAAAGAAAATTCTTATAAAGATGATTAAACACGCTGCTATAATTGATGTCAAGTAAAATCTAGAGACATAAATGATGAGCAGATTAATGCATTTACATTAATGCCAATCATCACTGTTGGAAGTCAAAATTCCAATTATTTATGGCATTAGCTTGATATATGGAATATATTTCAGTTATGTGATCGTTTTATTGTCTTTGGTCAAAACATACCATAGATAAGGGATTTAATCAATTGAGTAATTCCATATCTATTGTTATTTCCTTTCAACCCATGTAAGTTAATTAATCATACAAAGTTTGAGCTAGGGTTTATGTTGTGTTCTATTTATACCCACTTTAGAAGTCTTTGTAAAATACACTTTCATATTAAGAAATTCCACTTGGCATAAGAGCATACAATTCTAACCTAGGGTTTCTTCAAGTTGTTTCACCATTTCCGGCACCCACCCAGTCAAAGAGTTCTTGTTTTATTTTTTATTTTTCCTTGCTAATTCCAGTTATGTACCAAGTATTTCTGCACTATTTCTCAAGTTTTGTTATAATCCACTGATTGTGATGAAATTAGTGCATTATCAAAAACAGTGAAAGTCAAACATGGACTCTTAGCTACGGACGGAGGGAGAATAGCTTAGCAAGCAGCTACTGCCTACAGCATTAGGTACACACACACACAAAAAAAAACGATATAGCAGTTTATCCAGGCCTTCTGCTAAAATTCGATGGGATTGTGCCATATCCGCTATATATACGGGTGTGCAAGAACCGGTTGACCGGACCGTTGACCATTGGAATGGACAGGACCGAGCACTTCGGTCCTAGAAATTTTGGGACCGGACCGCACCGAATTGCTGGCTAAGACCGGATTGGACCGGACCAATTTAAACGGTCCGGTTTCGGTCGGTCCAACTGGTCTGGGCTTTTTTAATGGGCCAATTTAATTTGGGCTTTTTATCTATTTTCACACTTATTCAGCCCATTTTTCGTAACATATTTATATGTACGTGAAGCCCATTTTAATGGACCAATGCTTTATATACATACAAATAAAAATACATAGGCCCAAATTTCAAAAGTCTTGATACCAAAATGTATAGGCCCAAAATATAACAAACTCATGTATAGTTCGGTCCGGTCCAGTTTTTGGGTATTGTTTTTGAGTCAGACCGTAGACCGTACCAAATAGTAATGGTCCAAGATTTTTCGGGCCGGACCTTACCGTTGTATTTATAAAACCCGAAAAAAAACCCTATATTTTAGTTCCGTTTTGTCCGGTCGGTCCGTTCGGTCCGGGTCAGCTTATGCACACCCCTAGTGCCTATATATGATATCCTTAAAGATCCAACCATACTCAACCTAACCATAAGAAAAGTTATGCCTGCCAATAAACGCAAGATGCAAATCATATTTACTATTGTACCCAAAAAAATAATTCGGAGCAACATATTTTACCAGGAGGACGATGGGCATTAAGACCGCCATTAGGAACCAATATTTCCAAGCGACCCTTAATGGGCTTCACAACTTTTCGAAGAAGATCATGCCGTTCCTTCAAACTTTGATGAATAACACTCGTATCTCCATCATAAAGTATATCAAATGCAACATCTAGTCAAATTACATATTAAGGTACACAAGACAGAGTGCATACCAAGTTCTGTGTTTGTGTATATTGAAGTCATGGAAAGAAGGAATTGTGTTTCCCATAATATTAAGGTAAAGAAATTTAAGTTTTATCAGAACCTAGAAAAATAGATGAGTAATTTGGTGAGATGTTCTCCATCTTTTTCTCTTTTTTAATGGAAAATTTTCTCACCTGCCCCCAAGGAATTGGATTCATGGAAAACCCGGAAAAGTATTAAAACATATAGACAACTCACTAATATCTTTTTCCAACATCTCATAGAAATGGTAGTTTTTCAGTTATTTTCCAATTTTTTTATCAAAAGCAGCCCATGAGTTGCAGTTACTTAGACATTTTTACCATATACTGGAGATAGACATCAACAGAAAAGATGTGAAGAGAGGATACAGCACAACTGCATCAAGAGAAAAAAAAATAAGAAGAAATTAAACTCTATAACGGTTTATCTACTGATAGCATATCAAAGGGTATACAAAAAATTACCTGTCGGTCGCTATCAAGTCCCTCCCTTGCTGCCTTGGCTGTGACAAGATATTAAAATGAACAAGAAAAAAATAATTGTTAATTCTTTATAAAGGAAGTGATGGTTATGCAAGAAAAAGTGGACCACAATGTAAACCTATTTCCTGATTTGAACCAAACTCAGCGAACCGGTTCATAGATGTGTCCCAGACCAACATCTCGCCATCAAGTATACACCTGACAGAAACAAAAACATGTCAGAAAAAAAGTTAGAACTACGTAGAATGCTCTAGCGAAATTAACTCATGACCAAGTCTCTGAGACCAGGGCAATAGCTATTAGCACACTTCCACAGATGACTATCAAAGTTATTATAGTTGTTGGAAAGTATATTTAATTTACTATTATTACTTTATAAGGTGTTACTTGGTATGTTTAGTAATTCCCATAAATAAGGGATCTTAGAGATTTAGTCTTTAATTAGGATTTGATCACCTAGGTTATAATGTCATTTATTCCTTTTATTTATTTTGCTTCCTCATTGTATGTTTGTAACCCTAATTTATATATATATAAATATAAGCTCTAGCCCTCTGAGTATGCCATTGCAAAATTCTTCTATAATCTATAGTAGGTGAACTTGTCAGGATTTTGGAGGTGTTAGGAACTGTTGAGCTTTGTATATTCTATTTATAGCATGTGTATATTTAGGATATATCCAAGCTTAATTGAGAATCCTTTTGACTCTACAGAAGGAAACTCCTTAATAGATACTATTGATTTCCAGCATCTCTTGCTCTTTGTATATTCTGCATTTGTTCCATATTTTGTAACCAAGTGGTTCAAAGATTCTGCATCGCTCTTGCACAGTACACACCAAGATAGAGGCAACAATAACAGATCATAGGTCCCTCAGCATTTCACTCACATGGTATGCAGAATCGCTCAGGTTCTGCAAGGTCTTGCATGTGTATCGAATCCTCCCGCTTGCATTTGGTTTCAGGTTCTGCCTTGGGTTCTCCTTTGCATGTTTGTGTTTGTGCAGTATGCACGTTGTTGTTTGTGCACGAAGTGCACCTTTGGTTTCGTTTGTCTATCCACGTGCGAGTGGCTCGCACGTGAGGGGAAGTGTTGAAAAGCATGATATACATTGTTGGCCCACTACCTAACAGCTTAAGCTTTTGGGAGAGATGGTTCCTAACATGTTAGGCTGGGTGGAAATTAAACTCTATAACGGTTTATCTACTGATAGCATATCAAAGGGAGGCAGCTATTCGTATATTAAAATACATAAAGAAGGCACCAGGCAAAGGTCTTCTTTATGAAAGTAGAGGCCACACTGAGGTCGTTAGCTACTCCGATGCTGATTGGGCAAGCTGCCCACATGATAGACGTTCGACCAGTGGGTATTGTATCTTTGTTGGAGGAAATTTGATCTCATGGAAAAGCAAGAAACAATTAGTTGTTTCTCTATCTACCGCCGAGGCGGAATATCGAGCAATGGCCAAAGCAACGTGTGAGCTGATTTGGATGAAACAATTATTACAGGAGCTGAAGTTCTTCAAGATTCAACAAATGAAATTAATGTGCGATAACCAAGCAGCTCTCCACATTGCCTCCAATCTAGTCTTTCATGAGAGGACTAAACATATAGAGATTAACTGCCACTTTATTAGAGAGAAAATTCTTTCAGGGGAGATAAGACGAGCTACGTGAAATCGAATGATGAATTAGCTGATATCTTTACAAAGTCTCTCGGTGGCCCTCGAGTCAATTACATTTGTAACAAGCTTGAAACCTACAACTTGTACGCTCCAGCTTGAGGGGGAGTGTTGAGATTTGTATATTCTATTTATAGCATGTGTATATTTAGGATATATTTAGAGAATCCTTATTAGAAGGAAACTCCTTAATATACTAGGTCTCTCCCTTGTATATATATATTTTGTACCTTTCTACTCAATAATATAACATTCCTCACATTCTCACAGGAACCATCTCTCCTAAAAAGAGAGCTTAAGCTTTTGGGAAAGATGGTTCCTAACATGGTATCAGAGCTCAGGTTCTGCAAGGTCTCGAATTCGAATCCTCCCGCTTGCATTTGTTTCCCCCTTTGTGTTTGTGCACAAAGTGCACCTTTGGTTTGGTTTGTCTCTCCACATGCGAGTTAGCGTTGGCCCACTACCTAAGAGCTTAAGCTTTTGGGAGAGACAGTTTAAGGAAAAACTTCTGCCATGAAAGAAAGTGGTTAAAAAGACAGATCAAACAAACTTGGACATATGCTCTTTTGCATTGTCTTATAGTGGAAAGAACAAAAGAGAACATGGCAATGTGAAGGCGTAAAGGGGGTCAAAGCATTTTTCCAGGTGATGTGCGGCCCAAATCTCAACTTTTCGAAAATATCACGGAAGTATTGATTAAAAGTACTAATGGGAAACCAAGAGGGAATTTCAAAGCTTTGAGAGGGTTACGACAAGGTGATCCATTATCACCTTTCTTATATTTTATAGTTGCGGATATGCTCAATTTGTTGGTGGAAAGAGTGAAGACAAGAGGGCTTATTGAAGGGTTTTCAATCGGCAAGGAGTGTGTTTGTTTGTCTCATCTTCAATTTGATGATGATTCGATCTTTTTCCCTCTCAAAAGATGAACATAAAATTAGTAACTTAATGGTAATTCTTGATATTTTTGGGTATGCATCGGGATTGAAGATCAATTTGTCTAAAACGAAAGTCGTGGGAATTAACGTAGGTGATGTTAAGATGGGGACCCTTGTTGAGAGAATTGGAAGTGTAGTTGGTAGTTGGCCAATGTCCTATTTAGGACTTCCTTTGGGTGACAATCCGAGGAAAGTCAATTTTTGGAATCCGGTGATAAAGAAGGTTACTAAAAAGCTCAAAGGGTGGTTCAAGGGATGTTTATCAAAAGGGGGGAAGTTGACCCTCATTCACTCGATTCTTGATAGCATACCTACATACTTTCTTTCATTGTTCAAGATCCCGGTTTCAGTGGCCAAGACGATTGAAAAAATAATGAGATGCTTTTTGGGGGAAGGAATGGATAAAGGAAAAACAAATCACTTAGCTGATTGGGAAACGGTGTCCAAATGCAAAGAGATGGGAGGGCTTGGCATTGGCAATTTGATCAAAAGCAACGAAGCATTGCTTGGCAAATGGCTTTGGAGATTTCCAAAAGAACATAGTGCTTTTTGGCACCGAATCATCAGAAGCAAATACGGAGTACTTAAGAATGGTTGGGATGCCAATAAAGTAAGTAGAGGTACTTTCAGAAACACTTGGAAGGAGATTGCAAATGGGATGGAGACCTTCTTGGCTAATGTGAATTATCGAGTTGGCAATGGGTCAAGAACAAAATTCTGGTTGGATAGATCAAGTAATGCAGAATCCGAAGGTTGTGGTTGCTGATAATCTCTCTTTGTATTCTACCCAATGTCATTCATGGAATGTGATGTTGCAAAGGAATGTTACTGAAATGGAGGAGGCGGAGTATAGGGCTCCATTAGGAAGGTTACATGGTGTTGAAGTGTCTCGTGATGAGGATAGAAGAGTTTGGGGAGGAGATAGAAATGGAATGTTCTCGGTGAAGTCTTTTTTTAAAATTCTTACTAAATCTGATGTAGGTTATCTCCTTGTTCCAACGGATATGATTTGGAAATCAGGCATTCCTCCTCAAGTTCGTGTTTTGGCCTGGTTAGTTGCATTAAAGAAAGTCATCACAACGGATTTAATTCAATTTAGAAGGCCTTTTATGCATCTATCTCCTTCATGGTGTGTGTTGTGCAAACAAGACAGAGAGAACATTGATCATTTGTTATTATACTGTTCTTTTGCTCAAGGAATCTGAAACAAGGTCCGAAAGGAATTCGACTTGATTGCAATATTTCCGGGTTCTTGGTATGAAACTATGAATTGCTTGCTATCAAGTGATTCTTTATAGGTGACTGTTAAAAACCATCTCTCCCAAAAACTTAAGCTGTTAAGGTAGACGTGCGACCCCACTCGCACGTGGAGAGAAACCAAACCAAAGGTGCACTTTGTGCACAAACAATAATGTCCATACTACACAAACACAAAGCGGGAAACAAATGCAAGTGAGAGGATTTGAAACCGAGACCTTGCAGAACCTAAGCTTTGATACCATGTTAGGAACCATCTCTCCCAAAAGCTTAAGCTGTTAGGTAGTGGGCCAACAATGTATATCATACTCTTCAACAGTGACAAAAAGAAATGTAAAACATTATTGAGGTGTAGTTGCATGGCCGTCATCTGGTGTATTTGGAGAGAGAGAAATAAGAGAATTTTTTAAGAAACTGAAGAAGAATTAGAAAAGATTTGGGACAAAATCAAGAATCTGGCTTCACTTTGGGCATTTTCTTCGAAGAATTTTGGAATCTTGACTATATCAGAGATTGCTAAGGATTGGGGTTTGGCTATGCAGTAACCTTATTTAGGCTTTAGAGGTTTGCTTAGTGCCTAGGAGTATGATCGTTATTGTTAAGGGCTAGTGCTTGTTTTTTGGGCATGGGGTTAGTTTTGATTTGTAGTAGGGCTTTCTGTCTATTTTGTGCTTGTGATGATGGGGCTGTTTCTTTTTTGTTTTTGTTTTTGTTTTCTGGTGTGCTTGGTGGTGGATTTCTCATCCACTTCCAACCCCTTTGCTTGTATCTGATTTTGCCAATCAATATAAGCTTTGTTTCTGATCCAAAAAAAAAAGTACTAATAAAATCACAAAATATTATACCATGGTTAGAAACACTAAAGAATGTATCTTTGAAATAATTGTTTTTTCTATCTTCGCTGTGGGCATCTACATCTAAAGAATTCCCAATTATGGGTGTATCCTTCATCACGAAGAATTGGGCACAAATCTGTCTATAGACAGCTATTCCTGTTTGGTTATAAAGGGCTTAGAGTGGTTGGTTGAGTTGGGTATTTGGGTACTTATATAGATGTTTTTCTGTTGTTCTTTGATTAATTGTATATGCGTAGGGGATCTTTTTTTTGATGTATCTGTATGGGGACCCCTTGTCCCCAGAACTTGTATCCTTCTTTTTATTAATAATATTTTCTATTTCTTATCATCAGAAAAAAAAAAAAAAAAAAACACAATAATTAAAGTAACAACAGCGTCACACACATAGTTGTTCAATTGTGAACCTTATCATGAATTGAAAACATATGAATCGCAAATTTTATTGTGAATCGAATCGTAAGATTCAGTGCAAAAGTAAAATAAGATAGTAAATAGTAAAGAAATACATAAAAGATACAATGTAGTAAATAGTAAAGCATATTATAACACATAAGGCATCGTTACATTGTCCAAGGACATTCATTGCCATGGCAAAAAAGTTTGTAGGCTCGAGTCTTACAATAGTCCCATTTTTGTAATAATGAATTTTGATTTATATTTTGCTAAACAAAAAAAATACAATAATAAATTAGATTTTCATAAGCAGACGAGTAGAGTGTAAAGCATTTCACAAGGAAAAAGATCTTATAATATTCTAGATGATCTTATTCCTATTCATATATCCATATTAGTTATTCAGATACCAAATGACTACAGAAGGACAAGTGCAATTGCCGCATAAAAGACAAAGTATAATGTTTCCAAAGTAGAAGGTGTAGCTCAAGGTGTCAAAAGACAAGGTGCAAGCCTCAAGGTGTAAGATTCATACCTGTCAACAAGAACATTTTGCATTATAATGTCTGACATTGCGTGCCCATACTCAGGGTGATCAAGAAAGTTCCTGCATATATAATAAGTTTATAAGACCTGGGTGTACAGGGCCGGCCCTGAGTTTTTCGGGGCCCTAAGGCCTAACCGAGCCTCTCTCTTGGGGTCCCCTTTGTGTAAAAGATACAGTTACTCTATAACCTTCTGAGTATGGATCTAGTACAGACCGGTCTTTGGAGACATTTTTCATTTCTAAAATGTTTAGGAAATGCTTTCAATGACAAAAAAAAATCACTAAATATCGGTCCGTATACAAAACAGTCCATTCTAGAAATTTTCCATATATCCTTTAGTATCAAATGTTTGTCGCTTGAAGCATTTTCTAATGTTATAGCGACAAAAAATCATTGCTAAAGGGCCGGTCCATATAAAATCCGAACCCTACACATGTATATAAACAAATTTGTGACAATAAAAATTTAATACACATCTCAATTACATTAACAATTAGTAAATAGTTAACAGTGGCACATAAATTTAAAGGAAAATAAATAAAATGGTTTGCTGTTTCATGAATGATAAAATCTAAGTTAAAACAAAAATTAAAAGAGAATTTCATTTGACAACCAAAAAAATATATAAATGTCTATAGTGTACACACTTGTATGTCGATTCAATATATTTGAAATGATTTCATACAATGAGCGAGTAGGCTAACCTAGTTGGTAAGGCACCCAACCAAATTCAGGAGGGGTCATGAGTTCAAGTCTTATCCGGGGTGGGGGAAGGGGATTTTTTTCATTATTATTGTAGCAAAGGGAAGAGAGTTAGACCTTCCCTAAAATGATTTCATATAATGATAAATAAACAACTATTATTATGATTTTCAAATTCATGATAATTAATCAACATAGAAAAATACAACAACAAATTATATTCATGAAATATATATATATATATATAATAGGAAGTCTAAATATATAATACCCAAAGATGGAGCAAGAATTCTTTTAAATTGCAAGTTCAGTAGTATTATGAATTAATATTTGGTTAGTGGAGGCTTAAAAAGATTGGAAAAACAAATTTATCTTAAAAGAGTGAGTAGTCAAATTTAATAATAATATCATTAATTTTTTAAATTAGACTTGGTACTAAAATTAAAAAATTTAAACACCTTGGTTTGCAGCATTCAAAGTAAAATATATTTATTAATGCTAAGGGAAAGCAAAAGCTAGCGTGGATGGGATTTGATCACTAGACTTAAAATGCCATTGAAAAATCTTAGCATCACACCAACAACCACTCGAGCAAGCTTCATTAGCTTGAAGAAAATAATCGCTTAAACATTTTATTGTTCCAATATATATATATGTATGTAAAATGACCCAAAAAATTGGGGGCGCTGGTATCTCGGGGGCCCTATGCGGCCGCCTACAGGTGTAGATTAGTTGGCAAAATGGTTGGTTTCATATGCCCACCTAGGCATGGTTGAAAATCTTGGGAATCCAAGTTTCCTACCCCCCCCCCAAGGTTGAACACCTCGTCTTTATGTGTAATGCGAGTATAATGGGAAAAAAAATTGTGAAATGCATCTAACTGAAGTACATTGAGTTCAAAATTTACAACATAATATAACAATGAACTCAATATATAATTAATTTACATGATAATATATTCTTGTTTTATAGTAGTATAGCCAACATATGTCGTAGGGATGCAAATATGGGAACATAATACAATGATTTGATGAGGCGGTATGACAAATCTCCAAAAAGCGTTCATTATATATGCAAATTCCCAAGATTTTCAACCATGCCTAGGTGGGCATATGAAAAATCTACACCTATAGGCGGCCGCATAGGGCTCCCGAGATACCAACGCCCCCAATTTTTTGGGTCATTTTACATACATATATATATATATATATTGGAACAATAAAATGTTTAAGCCAATGTTCTAAGAGTCGTAAATCGGACCTAGATCGGCGAGGTGGGGATTCAGGATTTTTGGAGAAATCGGAAAAAATCGGGGATTAATTGGCAAACCCATAATTTTTTTTTGAAAAAACAAAGATCGGGAATTAAGCCATTGAAGTATAATTGAACATTTCCATACTGTAAGAAAACAAAAATAGTGGAAGAGAATTTCACCAAATAACAAGTAATACACCCACTGCTCACTCAGGGCTACTTAAATATATTATATCTTTTAATTCTAAATTAATTTTTCAACATTCAAGTAACAAAATTCTATGCCCTAGCCCACAATACCTGAAAAATTAATAAATCCCACAGATCTTCCACTGAGTGCTTTTCCCTTCATAAAACGTTTATTTCTCTCCATCCAACTTACCCCAAGCTGGATCAGCTAAATGAAATACCACTTAAAATCTCCATTGGGCTTTCTGATTATTCTTACCCTTATCAAAATACCAACTTAAAAGCAATTCTCTCCCACAAAACTCTAGCCCTTCCTTGGAAAGCACCATTGAGAGTGCTCTCTCCCACAAAGCCTCAAACCCTAATCCAGCCAGATTCTCTCTGACAAATCCACAGTGAAACCCTAGCCCGATTGTTGCTGCAATGTTTTTCTTCTTCTGATTACCTCACACACCAAGAGGGAGACAAGCACCATGCAGTTTCTTCTTCTTCTTCTTCTTCGTCGTTTCATGATTTTGATCCGATTCCCGATTTTGGCCAATTTTGGTTCGATTTTTGACCCAGCCGATTTTCCCAACCGATTCATGGAAATTGCTCCTTCAAAAGTCATTTGGGCAGCTAGTATTCCCTCAAAAGTGAAGGTGTTCTCTTGGTTAGTTGCTCACGGGAGGGTTAATCCTATGATCTGTTGCAAAAGAGAAGACCGAATTATTGTCTCTCCCCATCTTGGTGTGTACTGTGCAAAAGCGATGCAGAATCTTTGAACCACTTGTTGTTACACTGCCCTTATTCATATTTCATATGGAACAAAGCTTGTGCAGAATTTGGGTTTAGTTGGGCCATTCCCAAAGATGGTGCAAGACTTCTTATGTTGGAAATCAATAGCTACAAAGACAAATCTAAGGGCAAGGAGCTATGGAGATGTGTCAAAGTCGTTTCCTTTTGGCTATTATGGATGGAGAGGAATTATAGAATTTTTGAAGGAAAGATAAAAGAAAATGAGTGGCTGTGGGAAAGAGTCAAATTCATGGCTTTGTTGTGGGCTTCCAACACCAAGCCTTTCAAAAATTATAGAGTGGAAGACATCAAGAACAATTGGAGAGCTTGGATTTTTGAATAGTGTTCCACTGTATAATCTGTTCTAAAGGTGCATTGTTGGCTGTGGTTTTTGGCAGGATTATACTTCTTTTATTTTCTTTTTTTGGGTTATATGTTTAAAAACTGAAAGATTAAATTGGTGGACTCCCGAGAACCGATTGTCAATACCAATTTTCTCTATATTTGAAGACAATTTTTAATTTATATTATTAATGGAATCTTGTTTCTTATCAAAAAAAAAATATATGTGATAATTATATTATACACAAGTATATAAAACAATAATATTAAAGTATAATAATAGCTGGTAACTTTTAACCACAAATATTGTTTTAAAAATATCCTTAAAAAAAATCATCTTTTTGAAGTTTTTAAAATTCCTCTCACACCCTTCTATTTTCTAGGGAAAATTTTCTGCACAATATCCAGGACTATTCCAGTCATATCCAAGTTGCATCCACCACATATCTAGAAATCAATTGTCAGTCAGTCCATGGATATATGTATGAGTTCATTTCAGTGCCATATCCAAGTTCAATATTCCATTTCTGCACTTTTTTGAGTATCCATAATTCTTAGTAGCCAACTGGTAAAATGGAACTGAATAACATCTGAGCAATACAAGTTTTCACTGATACTCATATGACCAGTAGATATGGTTGATGGCCATTTATTGTCTAAGATAGTATAACAAAACCCAAGTGGCAAATGAAAACTGTTCAAAAGCATGACTAACTGACAAATACTAGGTAAACAATTACCTCGAGAAAAAGTTTATATCTGCTCCATTCTTATGAATTTGGATGCGGTCACCATCAAATTTGCACTCAACAACAACTTCCTTCCCATGAAGCTGGATAAAGGGGAAATTTATAGGAAATGTAAATAAATTCATGGCGCTAACTCCGTTGAAAATGTAAGCATGATTAGAGCCAGTATGATGTCAGCCCATTTGTAGGTGCGGTATATATTGATCGGGGCAATCAAATCAATCAAGGAAGTATTAAGTCAATCAAGGATCATTGATTTTGATTGCCTCACTAAAGAGATTGCTTCAATCAAGGAGATATTATTTTATTTTTTATATTTTTTTTATTGCCTCACTAAAGAGATTGCTTCAATCAAGGAGATATTATTCTAGACATATAAAAAAAGAATGGCTAAAATCATGCCCATAATCTTGACAATAGCAATAGCTTTGCGAAGTGCGGACCTTTTTCCATGCAGCTGCAGCATTACCAACCCTCAGAGCTAATTGAGGGCGTACAGCTTTTCCAACTTCTATATCCTGCAAAAGATGAAAGCCAATACTCCACAACTTATCAGACATGAGGCAGACAAGAAAAATGCACATTTTAAGTAAGCTCTATTGATTTTATTTTAAATCGATTACCATATAAAATCCACTACATCATGTTTCTCCAAAATGTACACTAACGAACATATATGAGCACATAATGTTGGAGGTTGATCCAAGTATGATAATAGTTGGGACAGCTATGAAACATAAGCTGAGATTTAACTTTTTCACTGTATCAGGGGGCAATGATTCTTTGCGACTTGTAAGTATTGTGACATACATAAGTCAAAAGAGTAGAAGAACATAAACTGCAAGTGTGAAATTTTACAGCCATGCGACATCCCACATTTGGTGGTTATAAGGCACACAATAGTGACCATGATCTCAAAACTATCCTATAGATGAAAATACGGCTTTTAGTCAGATTTACACAAAGGCAAACACTGTTTCTAAGCCAATCATATTCAAAGGAACTCCCATTATCGCGTGGGTGACTCACATGTATGTAATTTAAAAATATTTAACAAATACGATATATGGCCCAGTGGTTAAACATTAGTTTACAGAGTTCATAGTGAGGGTTCGAATCATATTGTAAGCAAAATTTTTTATGAAAAAGACGATTTGCAAGGGTAAAATAGGCTTTGATCTTTCAAACGGTGAAATAGATGAGTAAGGATCCGATCAAGGACTTACCTGGCGTTTATGTCGTACGCTTTGATCTTTCAATTTTTCACAAACTAGTTTTAAGTCGCATGTTACGTTGAACAAGTCTTCGGCATCTGGATGAAATTCATGGAAGATGCTTTTTTCACTAACTCCCAACTTCAGATCTACAAGTAAGAGAGGAAAAAATGTCTTTGTTTAAATTCACTAGGAGAACCAGAAAGCCGAAAATTATAGTTATCAATATCAAACCTTTAAGAATTATCATAATAATCCACTTCATTTCCTGGGCATTAGTTTTCTTGATCAGATCAGAAAGAACAGAAGACTTCTCTGCTCTGTTGTAACAGTTTGAAACACACCAGAACAAAACTGAGAAATTAGTTACAATTTGCATGATTGCATCCTATAAAAAACAAAAATTGAAGATAAATATGTACAAGGCTACTTGCTCCACTAAGTAGGTACTTCTCATAACTTCCTAGGTACTTCTATTTTGAGCAGAACAATACCCTTTTTTTATAAGAAACGAAAGATTTATTGCTATTCAAAGAAAGTTACATCAAAGAAAAAGCAATAAAGATAGCAGTGGATGAGAAAACCACTACAAAGTGCAACAACTCAACCCAAAACAGCAAAAATAAAACCAATCAGTCCAAAAAACTACAACAATCCAACTCAAATAAAAGCCTATCAGTACTATCAAATAAATTAGCTGCCCTAGCCCAAAGACCAATCAGGAATCTCAAGTGATCCCATAAGCTAGATACTGATCTGTAACAATCTAAATATCCTCGTAATATCAAAATATCCAGAAACTATTAATTAACAAATTATAATGTGTTAATGAATCAAATTGCTTGGAATTACTTTATATGGGAAAGTTTCCATGGAAACAAAAATTTAGGTAGGAGGTGGTTATTGGATTTTGTGGAGAAAGGAAAAAATAGGATTGAGCGAGTTGCACCAGAAGTTATTGGATGTTATGACTCTATCAAGCGCACCTTCAGATACACGCTAAAAAGAAAAAAAACAAAGCAATTTTACATTTTACCTGTTTTCACTTGAAGCCAAGCGATCAAGTAAGTCATTCAATTCCTTAATTGTTAGTCCACCAGAAGTTATGCCCTGCCTGAGTTGTAGGACCTGTGCATATTAAAAGTGACTGAGAACACCTAGACAATTACTTCCACAATAATCTCGGCATCCCATCAAAATCAAATAGATCATTCCAACATAATTTCGAGAGAAAGTGTAAGGTTTAATCCATTCTTTAAGAAGTTGTAACACAAACCTATGTAATTTTAATAAACTCAGAACAATCACCAACATGATAACAAAAAAGTGCAATCACATCACTCTAATGGCATGAGTGAATACTTTCCAGCATGCCAACCAAAGTATGTGCTGAAATGTTTTGTAAGCAAAAGATTGTGCTTCTAATTGCATGCATCATCCAAATGTCCTTAGTTTATTGTTATGTGTAGTTAAATATAATCAACTAAGCCTTGTTGCAAACTATTTTTTTTTATACAAGTGGTACATGGATACAACTGGTGGTCGATCATGAGGGAGGGCGAATTAAGACGAGGTTCCCATGGATCGAACCTGGGTGTTGGGTGGGTAAACTCACCCCTATCTCTACTATCTTAGCACCCCAGGTGTCCCCATGCCCGCATTGGGAAACTGGTTGTCCCTAGCAACAAGTGCTTCCAGCAGAATTCGAACACAGGTGGTGTTTGTTTTTATCCCTCAATGTTTAATCGAAGTTCATTCAGCATTAAGAGGTATAAATGGCATTTGTTTTCTCATGTCTTAATACTAAATTAGATTAAAATTCAGCAGTCAGCCTCAAGAGGCCAGTCTTGTGTCAAATGCTTAATTTAACTTTGATGAAATTTTATTCCTATGGTGCCCTATTCTTTTCATAGATACGGCTATATGTATCAAAAATAATAAGGGTCAAATTCTAAAGTTCCAGCTATTCAGCCTTCAGAGCCAAATAAACTTAAAACATATTTTCAATGTTTCCATTCAACATTCAACATTCAGCATTCTGTAATCAGATGCTAAAAAAACGGACTGACCCTAAGCCTTGTTCCAGACTACTTGTTGAAGTAAATATACCTAGTGGAGCAACTCTAATCCCCCTCTACACTTGTCCCTAAACTTAAATTTAAAGAGAAATCTTGTAAAAACCCACTCCAACGCTCTCCTATTGTCTCCTTATATTTGAGTCCCCATAAATCTCCCCAAATTTGAGAGAATGGATAGAGGTGCCCAAATGTTCATCCCTAGAAAATTTTATTTATTTTATTTTTTGAAATGACTCCTAGGACCCAAAAGTTTATTCCTATATTTGAGGAAAATCATGACCGCAGAGCATTTTTCCCAAAAAAAAATCCCAAACATAGAAAAAATGGAGTACACCGTCGGAGTTTCTCCCCAAGTATAACGTTTTGCAAAAAAATTCCTCCAACTGTAATAGAAGCACAATAAAAGCACAGGGAAAGGGTTGGAAATTCTCTTATATGGTCATTAGGTTCCTGCAAACAACTTGATTGACCGAAAAAAAAAAGTTGTTGTGAAACGGACCTCGGCCGCGACGAGGGAGAAGTTGCCGGCATTGGCACCAGTCTTAGCGCCGCCCTTGCGCCAATTGAGGAGACGAAGGGCATCCTTGGAATCCCTGGACATGCCTAGGGCATCGATGAGGCAAGTTGCAAGCACCGACTCCTTTAAACCGTACGATCCTCTCTCTCGATCAAGGCTGGGAAGTATCAACCGTATGGCGCTAAAATAATCGCTCGATTTACAGAAGTTGTCCAGGAACTTCCTGAACTTCGAGCGTTTCTTAGCTGATGATTTGCTTTTCTGCATCCAGTTGAATAGGCTACACATCACGCTGAATTTCGTTTCCCCCGACATTTTCTTTCTCTCTTAGATTGATTGCATTCCAGTAAACGAGACGACTGTCAGTAGAGTTCGAAATTGGTTAAGAAGCTTGTCCAAGAATTTTCGATGTAATACGGTTAATTTGGGCCGGGCGGTTCTATTTCCGATCTCAATAAACGTCATTTGGTTCCGCTCCCACCTCTAAGCGTCGTTTCATTAACGGATTCAAATACTCACGAAACGAAAGTTTTTTTTATTTTATTTAGTAAGTAGAAATTTCGAAAGTATTTTCTTGACACTGAGAAAATTAATTTTTTTTTTATGATTTTCTAACATGTATTACAAAAATTTTAGGGGATTATTAACTTAACCATCCGCGCTAATAGCTTTATTTGAGAAAACCCTCTAAAATAATTTTTATTAAACATAACCCCTCAAAACGGATTTCGTCTCTATTCTGTTAGTTTTCAACTGTTTTGGACTAAAATACCCCTCTCCTTTCATTACCTTCTTCCCCTCTTTAAATAAACCCTAACCTTATATTCCCCTTTCCCCTTCCCTCTCTCTATAACATACACACATATCTATATCCATACTATGAAATCAAAATGAAAACAAATTCATCAAAACAGAGCGCCTAAATGATCCACAATCAACTTAAACACCAAAACATAGCACTGGAACAAACGGCAGCATTTTCACCGATAAATCGTCCAGTGGTGATGTTGAAGTGAGAGTATGAAAGGAGAAGAGGAGAAGGAGAATCCAAAATTAAAGAAAGAGAATGGAGAAATGGTTCTTTGTATCTCCACCTTTAAAAACAAAAGAAAAAGGGGGAAGGATCGATTCAGTCAAGTGGTTCGATCCGAGGATCTAAGAGGCCCGAGTCACCGCCGTATCAGACTCGGTCAACTCGGTCTTTGCATCCTTCGATTGTCAGCACAGAGAAAATTGTGTCCTCGAAATCGACAAATCTTCTCTCAAAACTGTAACGGAGATCGGCCGGCAGCTGGGAAACTCATCGAAGACAATAGCTCTCGAAAAACTGACCTACTTGTCGGAGATCAGAATTCTAGTCGAAAGTCGTTCAGTTTCTTCGGTTACATCTGGGTAAGGTAGAAAAACATTTAGGGCTTTTTTATAAAGAAGAAGAAGAAGAGGCATGGAAGAAGATAATGAAAAGGGAGGGGCATTTTAGTCCAAAAATGTTTAAAACTAACAGAATAGAGACGGAATCCGTTTTGAGGGGGTTATGTCTAATAAAAATTATTTTAGGGGTTTTCTCAAATAAGGCTATTAGTGTAAGGGGTTAAGTCAATAAACCCCAAAATTTTATATAACAAAACCCCTACATAAATACTTTCCATAGTTTGCCAAACACAATAAAATAAACTTAACATGAATTTTAGTTTCTCACCTTTATGAGAAATATAAGGGAATTAATTTTCTTTTCGTAAACCAAACGAGGCCTAAATTCACTCTACTTCGGGGTGCTTATATTTTCACCATCAATAATTTCAACCAAGTAGCGTGAGTGTTACACATTTATAATTGCTTCTTTTTTTATAAATTGTCATGTTAGACTTATAAATATTACCACTTACTTTTATTGAGATGTTAGACTTATAAATTTTATCACTTACTTTTATTGAGTGCGTTATATTAATTATACTTTTACAAATTATACCAAAAATATAACTCATTTAATACACTCAACAAGAATAGATAATAAAATTTATAGGTAAAAAAATTTATATCTACAAAATAATGATTAACTATTATTTTTTATACTTATATTATAAGCCACAAAAAGTTAATACTTTTTATTTTAATTTATTCCACCTAATTAATGGTATAAGGAAAAAAAGTAAATACCACAAATGGTCACTAAACTATTAGCAAATTCTATCAATAGTTATCGTACTTCAATTTATTACAATTGACCCATTAAACTTTTAAATAGTATT
Source organism: Lonicera japonica (assembly GCA_021464415.1). NCBI lineage: Eukaryota > Viridiplantae > Streptophyta > Magnoliopsida > Dipsacales > Caprifoliaceae > Lonicera > Lonicera japonica. Next base: position 62,909,576 of record CM038469.1, read on the forward strand.
GCCAGTGGCCACTTTATCAAATATTATCGTTAAGTTTTGATGAAACTATATCATGTGCCTATCATATGAAATATTATAGGCACTTAAGTCCTTTTACCCCACAAATATATCACACACACCTTCTTATATCACTGACACCATACCGTCTCTCTCCCCTTTCATCTTCGGCCAGGCACCACACCCTCTCTTTCATATATCATCTCTGGCCATCGTACACTCTATTTCTCTCATTTCATCTCATCTTCAACCACCACAAATCGTATCAAGTACGCACCAATGCATGGAGACAATTCTAGTGGCTTTAGTAAAGAGAGAAACAAAGTTGTAATAGCTGAAAGAGATAAGATAGGTGTTGTTCATATGTATACATATATTCGATCTATATATATGTATACTAAAAAAAATAGGCTTTTGTTTGGTGTAGAAGGATGATGGTAGTGGAAGAAAGGGAAAGATTTTTTTAATATGTATATATGTATGCATATATTTGATTTGTATATATATGTATACCAAAAAAATTTAAGGGTTTTTATTTGGTGTAGAAGGATAATAGTGGTGGAAGAAATAGAGATATTTTTTTGATTTGTATATATGTATACATATATTCGATCTGTTATATGCATACCAAAAAAAATGGGGGGTTTTGTTTGGTGTAGAAGGATGATGGTGGTGGTGGTAGAAGAAATGAAAAGATGATATTAATGAAATGAGAGAAAAAGAAAAGGTGTGGTGGCCGGAGACGAGAGGAGAAGAGGGTGTGGTGGTCGGAGATGTTAGGAAAGACAGGGTATGGTGGCTGCTGGAGAATGAAAGGGAGAGAAAGGGTATAGCAGTTGAAAATGCTAAGAGAAAGACGATATGTTGGCTGCCAGAGATAAAAGGGGAGAAAGAGGGTGTGGGAGTAAAAATACTTAAATGCCTTTAATATTTCACATGATAGGCACATAACATAGTTCTGTCAAAACTTAATGCTGATATTTGACAAAGTTGCAACTAACAATACTATTTAAAAGTTTAATGATTCGATTATAACAAATTAAAGTATGGTAACTACCAATAGATTTTAGTAATAATTCAATGGCTATCGATAATATTTACTCAAGGATAAAAAAACTCAACCTTCATATACAATTTTAATGGACATCAAATCATATTCTTTTACTCTCTCTCGCCGCCTAAGGCCATCTCCAATGGTCATTTTATTCAAGCAAATTTCTATGTCAGAAAAGAGAAAAAGAAGAAAAAAAGTGCTCCAATGGTCATTTCTATAGCTATCTCAAGTGGAAAATGAGTCATATAGGGAATTTCTATAAGCATTTATACATGTAGAAATTGTTGTAGAAATTTTCAATGTGACATAGCACATCCTCATTGGATATAAGAAACTCCACTAATTCTCTAAGTAAGATAGAAAAAGTAAGATATAAATAGGTACAATCGGAGAAACTTTATTTGAGATTTGTCTATCTATATAATTATATTGCCAAATAAATACAAAAATATATTAAAAGTATCATAACACATAGGATATAAATGAATTTATAAAAAATACCATTTGAGATAGTCTACCGACTTTTTATAATACATAGACTTTTTCTCTCTTTTCCCTCTATTTTTGTTTGCTGAACTATATATTTTCTCTACCTTTCAGTAACACCCATCAAGCTTTTTAGTGACTTCCGAAGATTCTATAACTCAAGACCATTGACCCAATATTTGTACCAAGGGTGGGAACAACAGCTCTATCATTAATTGACGCCTGCGCCACCATCCATAATGTGTAAACTTCCACCATCCGTTGCCCGTATTTGATGCCAAAATAGGTGTTCCTCCACTGCCTCTTTATTTAAATTCAGGAATTTCTTTTGCAAACTCTCTCTCTATATATACTATTTTTATTTACTCTTATGAGGGATGTATGTACGAGACTTTTAGTAAAAGAAAAAAAAAAATTCAAAGTATGTATGTGGATTTTGTACTTCTTTGATGTTTCTCGTCATATAATTAATATTTTTTATTGGGTGTGAATGTTTTTGTTGATGTCTCTCTGTTTATTAAATTTTTGTTTCTGTGTCTTTATGTATGCGTGTTTTGTTAACTCAATTTAGACTGTCTGGTATAGTTATTTCTATAGTCGCTTTATTTCTCGTGGTTGGTTAGGGTTTTCGAAGGTAAATTGATGTTTTAGAGAACCTAGCTAGTTTGATCAGGGATGATGATCAAATATATTGTTTTGCATATCTAATTTTCTTATTTATTGACTCAATAACTTGCAGTTAATAGTATTTCACTATAGTCACTCATTAAGTTGATGTTCTTAATTTTTTAAGACATTGTCAATGATTCTCCCTACATAATAAACCTGGTATTTATTTATTTTGTTATTTATGTTTTATTCATTTCTAAGACGAATTAAATTAAAAGGCAAGTTTCATTTTTGGGATGTCAACTTATAAATAAGAAAATTAAGATGAACATTCGATCCTTCGAACAGAGAGTACTGAATAAATATAAAACATTGTTTTTTGAGTTTTCTTTTCTTTCAAAACTTTTCAATCGTGGTTAATGAAAAAACAAAAACAAAAAAACCAAAAAGAATAATTAAGAAAGAGTTCCACACAGATAACGGCTTAATTACAAGGTCCAAAAAGCTTAGATTTTGGTCTTATATTCGGTCATTGGTCTGTTTTTAATCAGAATAACTATCATAGTCTCTCTCTCTAATGCAAACTCGCAAAAAAAAATCTCATAACACATTTTTTCTTTTTGATAGACCACGTAAATTTCTTTGCTCTCGTACGTGTAATTTATTTCTCGTACAAGTGATCAAAATGTACACTAAACGAAGTGGTTAAAAATTATTACATAGGTAAATATTTTTTATATATTTTTTTTAATGAAAGTGCTACGTTCTGCTATAGATTCGTTGTTCGAGTCGAAGAGGGAGGGGAATTGGGGAGGCAACTCAACCAAAGTTGATGGCTCTTAAACATGGTTGGCTTTAAGGGCTCGTTTGGTTCGACCTTTTGAGAATTCCTGAAATCCTAAATTCCATTCCATGACTTAATTAAATTCTCATTTTGCCAAAATCTATTCCCTTATAAATTGGGAGGAATCTTATTCCCAATTTGAGGAATCCTTTTTTTTTTCCAGAAAATGAAAAAAAAAATTCTAGAAAATTTTCAAAATTATTATTTCCCAAAAAGCGAATTTTTTTTCCCAGAAAATGAAAAAAAATTCCCAGAAAGTGAAAAAAAATATTTTTTTTCCAGAAAATGGAAAATGAAAAAAACAAATTAGAAATTTTAAAATATTATTTTTTCAAAAGTTTATTTTTTTCCAGCAAATTTCCCAGGCCCCAGAAAATTTCTCTCCTGATATTTTTTCCCAAAAAATCACCCAGTAAATGGCCGAGTTCATTCCTAAAACTCTAACCAAACGAGCATTAATGGAATCCAATAAAGGATGCCAGGAATAAAGGTTTCCTGGCATCTAGAATGCCAATTCCATTCCTAAAACTCGAACCAAACGAGCCCTAAGGGTGTGCAAAATGGACAATTACTCATAGCTTTAATTATAATAAAAATTATGCAAAAAACCCAACAAGGATTTATCAATTGCAAGGCCTTCCTCCTATTATCACTATGGCCACGGGCTTAGACTCAATGGCATACCATAGTTACATGTGACCTTAATTACAATGAAAAATTTAGGGAAAAAAAAAAATTCTTGAAGTATAACTTTATGTGCAATGTTTTTTCTCATATTTCAATTTTTTCGATTTAACAATTAAAGTACATTAAGGGGAGCAATTTGAACCCTAGCGTTAACACCGTTAATGATTCCATCCAATTTTTTTACATTTAACCCCCTAAACTTTTAAAATTGACACTAAACCCATTTAATTTATATTTTGTTAACACTAAATCCCATATTTATTAGTCTTTATCACCACCTTCTTCAACCCACCTCCGTCCACCTTCTCTCTCCCCCCAATTCCAAACACAAACGCTCTAATAATTTTGGGCAATTTAGACTTAATTACTACTATAATGGGCAAAATATTTAATTTAACCATAGTTTAAAAATATCAAATCCTTAAAAAGAAAGAAGAACAAAGAAAAAAATAGAGATAGGAGAAATCGGAACCACCTGCCCGCCCCCATCGAAACCTACTTGCCCAACCCCTATCAGAACCACAACTGGCCACCCCCACCCACTGATCGGAACCCCGACCCCACCTGCAATCCCTAGGATTTATCCTCTCTCTTTAGACATACATGTATACATACATTTGTATGTATATCTCTATTTATATGTATAAACTTTTAGGTAAAGCTTAATCTTTAGACACCCATATACATATATATAGAATAGATCTGTCAGATATGTGGTGGTTTTGTAATGTTTGATTATAGATGTATGTATGGGTATGTTGTATGTATGTGTGTGTGTGTATATATATCAATGGTAGATTTTGAAAAAGGATTAAAGGGGATAGCAGGGGTATGTCTAGAGAGTGAGAAGAAATCGTTGAAGGGGTGGAGGCCAGAGGTCAGTGAAGGGGCTAAATAATAATCATTGGTGGTGGTATTTATGAAGGTCAAATGGTTGGAGGTGAAAATCGATGGTGTTGATGATGGATAGGGGTGGGAGCCTTCGAAAGTAGTTAGGAACTTTTTTGTTATATATTTTTTAAAATATATATATAAATTAACTATAGCTAGATTTGGTATTTAAAGGCAAGTGAAAGTCACGTGCCCGTTAATTTTGGATGAAGATTGACGAAATTTGCACCAAAGTCTTAATTTGTAAATAAAAGAGTATCGAAGTCCAATTTTGTCCATTATAATAGTAATTAAGCCTAAATTGCCCGATAGTTTTCATTCAAAATCATACCAACGTAATAATCATTTGTTATCATTGATTATGATATCTTTATATATCAATGCACAAACCATTTAGTGTCAATTTTATTCGAAGCGTTTATATTTAAGATTAGGGGGAAAAGGAACGTGGATAAAGATAGGTTAAAGAATGCAGTAATAAAGATTAATAAAAATGAAGTTAAATGTTAACAAAATATAAATTAAAGAAGTTTTGTGTCAATTTTAAAAGTTAAGAAGGTTAAATGTAAAAAAAATTGGATAGAATCATTAAATGTATTAGTGTCAGAGTTCAAATTGCTCTACTTAATGTGCTTTCAGAAGATTAAATTAAAAAAATTAAAATATCAAGAAAAACATTGAACATGAGGTCATACTTAAAAGTTGTTTTTTCCCCACAGTTTTTTTGTAACTTAAGTTGAGATGGAAAAGGAATAAGCGTGTAAAAGGTCCCAAAAAAAAAAAAACCAAATACAAGAAAAAAAATTTAAATAAATCTAAAGTCTTAGACCACACTATAAGAGTGCCACGTGTCCTCAACTTATCCACAGCATTTTCTTTTCAAATAAAATACCATGGCCAGCGGTACTAGCTAGTAAGACTTGGTAACCAAAATGGGAGAAAAGAAAAGATGTTTAACAAGCACATAATTGTCAATACATAATACACTAAACAATAGACCCTAAATCTTTAATTTGAACAATGGTAGAAGAAACTTCCCAAGCAGTAACACCTTCTCCACTGCAAAGATGAATCGCTTGGGTTCGAAAAAAATACCATGGCGAAGAAGGTTATGACAAAAAGGGTAAAACCATCTCCAATAGCCAAGGGCATCCCCACCCAGTGCCAAGTAGGCGCTATAGCACCCATTCAATTTATTTATTTTATATTATGAAAAAAAACATTATATACCAAAAATAAATTTATCACGATAAAAGTCCTGAACAAAGCAATCATTCACAGCCACGACCATAATCAGTGACAAATAGCAGTAATAGTTTGACGCATGGCCTGTCATAGCCAGAAACCGTGACAAAAGGTTGTAGAAGCTCCTATTTGTCTTGGTTATTGCTTCACACTTGTCAAAGTTGTCATTTCGCCCACATTCTTTAGCGCAACACACGTGCATAAAAAATTTATCGCTGCATTTGATAGTGACATGGCTTCATTTAAGGCCAACGGAGTTATCAAGTGAGGAAAGAGTCTTGAAGCCCTTTCGGAGATCTCGTTTAGAAGGCCAAGGGAAAAAAAAAGGCAGTAATAGAGGAGATCAACAAAATTCTCCCAAACTCGACTTGTCCCAAATGGATTTGGTCCGAGGTAAACCGGATAGGATGTACTCACAAGATTCAATCTCCTCATTGCAAATCTTACAAAATGTGGAGTGGATCACTACCAAAAATACAAATATATAAATACATACAGTTAACAAGTAGTGCAATATTTCAACGCTGTACGAGTACATAAATATTGAAGTTAGCGAAAAGGTAAGAAATTATTAAAGAATTTTATTGATCTAATAACACCACCTCAACATGTAGCCAGCTTTATGACATAAATATATCTAAACAAACACGCATCTATGAACATTTTACAACACTACAACCATAACCATTCTAATAGAACTTTAAACAGAAGTTAAATGCTTACTTATGAAAATGCAGAATAGATTGATGGGAATGGAAAGATTGAAAGTGCTGTATGTATTTCAAAGGCAGATATTTTGAGTGGTAATAAACCGAGCCGATTGTCATTTGCCTGCCTATATATATGATCAACAAACCCAACTTAGTAGTGTGGAGAGAATCTCATCTCACTTCTTCCCATTAATCAATCTCTATCTGAGCATTTGCATTTCTTTTGATGCTCCTCGAGTTCCTGCCACACTTTGGGTTAATTCTTCCATTTAGCGCTTCTGATTTTACTTCTTTCTAAGAAAAGAATGCCAAAAAAAATCATATTTTCCATCTTTAGCAATGTTTGATCGGTAATTTTCCAATTAAGCCAATTTATTAGCTTAGTTGCACCACCACTTGGTCTAGGCAAATTGTTATTTTCCATGCAATTCAAAATCCACCTTTCCCTTGGCCTTCATTTTCCATGGAAACTTTTTCAAGGTAAGACAATTCCAACTAATTATTCATTTTCCACATTTATAGACAATTATTGTTGTGCACCTTTATAATAAGGGGCATGCTATTGCCAAACCTAAAATTGGCTTGTGCAAAGGCAAATAGTTTATCAAGTTGTACATTATGCTTAGAGCATAATATAATGCTCTGGCATAGTCATAATAGAGCATAAAATTTATTGTCCATATTATATGAATCTCACTAAAAAGGTTAAAGAAAGTGCAAAATATACTCGAAATCAATTAATTGGTATTCTATTTTTATTCAGACCAAGTGGATGAATTACAAATTAGGTCAACACATGAAGTACCTGAATCTGTTTTTGTAGAAACCTGACATAGTCAACTGCCTCTTCTAACATATCTGCTGTATTTGTTTGCTGCAAAAAATTATGAATTAATGTAAGATCATAAACCATGAACTCCCATTAGCTTAAAACCTTAAAATATAATCTAAAACATACTTTGTCAAGTACTGGGGTTGGAACATAGCAGTAATTTTGCTGAGAACTAAAATATGAGATACATTATGATAGTGAAATGCACAATAATACCCAAAATTTACATACATGGACGAGAATAAAACAATGTTACCTAATTCACGGGATGCTTTGGTATGTTGTACGTTACTTAGGCTAGTACGTGGTGAGGTGGCAGTAGGCTTAGTTGGAATGCTAGTTTAGTTGGTAATTCGTCTTGGAACATATGCTTACATCACTTTCAATACAGAATTACATATAAGTAAATATTACAATAGAATTGTTGATATTTCTGATATAGTAACTACATTTGTCTGTATATATGAAACCATATGTCCGTGCAATTCAAGATTGGGGATCGCTAAAGTTGGCGTTTTGGGTCGCAAATGCATTCTGTTTGAGGTCGGTGCACCCAAATACCCAATTCGCAGGATGTAGGGGTGTTCATGAATTAGGCAACACTGGAACAGAATAGAAAATCATCATACACAGAAATACTGACCGCTAATTTGAACCAATTAAAAAGCACTTAGTAAAAAGCCAAGAAGAAAAGGCAGCATAAATGCAGTACACCTGCCTGTAATTAGTTGACAATTACGAATTTCCCAGACAAGAAATTTAATTACTATTTTATATTTTCATCTACTATGCCTAAAGGTATTTTGAGCAAAGAAATTCAAAGCCTTATTCAGTCTATTCGAAAATTTCGATTTTACAAAAACTCGCCAATGCCCATTTAATTGTATGGATTGTGACTTTTCCACTTCAATATAAGCTTATGTACTGTGCTGCATGTCACGAATTATATAGTAAAGGTAGATTATGTATTTTCGAGTATCTCTATAAATGTCTTATTGAAGGCTGTGTTGATTGCACTTCTTTTCCATGGAAAATGTTCGAAATTTCGTATTTTCCATCTTAGTAGCATTTTTTATTTTATTTTTTCAAATTAAGAGAGGTCTAAGTCTCTCCCTTAATCCTACAAACAAAGAAAACCCCCCACCCATCCCCATGAGTCGAACCCTTGACCTTAAGACAAGGGTGGAGGTTGCCTACTACTAGGCCAACCCCTCTCCTCATCTTAGTAGCATTTGATTGCTTAACTTTTCATGGAATCAATTTCCATGGTACAACTTGGTTTAGTTAAGTGTCTCATTTTTCAAATGTACATCTGGAATCACCTTCAACATTAGTCCCTTTCTTTTTTTCTTTCACCACGCAAAAATTATCATATCATGTAAAACAATGCCAAGGAAGCCAATACTTTCCATGTAAAAGAATCAAACACAAGCTATTTCTTAAGAATTAGCTTAAACTTTTTCATATTTGTCAATTCTCGTTTATGGTAACCAAACATTAATATTAACAATATTCGTTGACCAAACAATTTTAAATGATTTAATATTGACAAACCACTAAACAGAATTACGACACCCGCTATCGAGGGAAAGGAAAATTGTGCATCGAGTTCTACAACCACTCAATGCATTTGGCTTTTACACGAAATGACGCCCAAATTGATCCAACCCAAAAACTATTGAACTGCACGGGCAGGATCAGGTCCATGTACTAGGGATTTAGGGTATAACTTTTGGGCTCAGGCCAATATTTTTATTAGCCGGCCGGGTTCGAGTTTCAGCAAAACCAACCCAGTAACACCATGTTTTGGGTGGACAAGCTCCAAAATGATATAAATTGAGTTGGAATGCTTTTATTTCCCAATGCGGGGCTGAATATTCAAACAGATTAGATAAGAAAAGGTTAAATTATAATACTAAAACAGGAAGTTTAGATTGTCTAGAACAATGAGAGACAAAAATAGCTTCAGTTGCTACTCAAACTAACAAGACCTCAATGAATTTGTGGGTGCCAAAGGTGTACATAGTACTGCTCCAATGGAGCAACAAAATTTGGACAGGGAATCAACTCCAAGGCCATGAAAGAAGGCTTTAGTGTTAAAATCGAGCTTATTATGCTCTTCTCAAGCCTTGTTAGATGGGATACCCAATTCTCAGGCAGGTCAAGTGACCATGAACAGTTGCATTTAACTGTAGGCCAATAGGAAAACTTATTTAACCTGCATATACTAGCATCTAGTAGAGTATATTGAAAATTCGTCTTGGTCCCAAGTCAATGACAAATTAGGTCGTGGGGATTGGATACCAAGGTCCAAAATTCTCACCACAAAACATTTTGTACTTGACCTCTCACTTCAAGGAGAGTTATAGTGGTCAACTGGCTACTGTAAGTTCACATAATGTAAACATTATATATATATAGAGAGAGAGAGAGAGGAGATCACTCCTTAGTGACATGAAAAGGTTAGCACAGAAACTATATACATGGAGATTTAAGTCTCAGTAGGAAGAAAATGGTGTTCGATACAAATTACCTAATACTTGAAAAGGTTAGCAGGAAGCTCAAAATGGAAGGCTTAAAGATCATCAATATTCAAGACGTTCAATACTAAATTGTTCAACAGACACTTGATAATTAAAAAGACTTCAAGAATTTCAAGATGTGAGTGCCCTAACATCCTCGAATCCGCACACAATTTTAAGCTCATGGTAATTAGCATACCTACTCTTTTCTTGAGGCAGTCTTGAGGCAAGGGGATGATGGTAGCGGCAGGTCATGTCCCACCATGGTGGTGGTATTTGAGGTACCAGGTGCTTGTAGTCGTGGCACAATGGTGGTTGACGCTGGTGGTGCTGTGCTCATTGAGGCACCGCAACCACCAGCAGTGGCATATGCAGGAATTCAAGTCATGAGGGTCGAGCTTTAGACGTTTTCAAAATTTTAAAAGTAGTAAAATGACAACAAAATCGAAATATTATATATATATATATAAATACTTGATGTCTTATATAGCAAAAATATCCAAATCACAATATATTAGTTATAATAATCCTCTTCGAGAGTTCATATTTGTCATTATGTTGATCACTAACACCTCCTGTTTCAGACCTTATAGAAGAGTGGGGCTTAGCGATGAGTTTTTCTTTAGGGGTTAAAATGCAAAAGAGTGTAAGTTAAGGGGAATTTACTGCAATTTACTCACCTATATAACTGAAGTGTAAAAATTACCTGAACAGCCCCTCTAGTTATTAAAGTGTACACAAAACCCCTTAAATACTATATACTATGAAATTTTTGAAATCCCGAGGGGGGGCATCCGTCCCCACGCCTACACCTATGGTGTGTATGCCCCTGACCACCAGTGTGCCGTGATCAGCACGACCAGTGCCACAACCTCCGCCACCATTGTGACATGACCACCACTACCACCACAACAGTAATTGTTATAATACCTGCTTCGACTAACATAGTTGACAAATTGGACTAGAGTTCAGCAATTGGAAAGTCAACTGCTGTTGACCCGCAGTTCAAAGGAATTATGAGGACAAAACCATGTAAGTCATACTTTTAAGGTCCCGTAATTGGTCACATAACTCATCTTCCCAAACATAGAAATAAATAACTGGGAAAATAAAATCAACCCAAATACCCTAAGTACCACCACAACGCAATAGGCATAAAATAAAAATCCATCAATAAGATAGATAAAGTAGGACATTGCTAACTTCTTTTCAAACAAATATTATTACATACATTTTATACAATTAGAAAAAACAAACGAAGCACGCAGCCCAACTTGGCTGTTACTATGTCTGTCCTTTTGATCGTGTTACTTGTATATAAAACTATAATATTTTTTTTGATTAGAAACAAATATTTTTTTTTGTATATTGTTCACAAATAATGTGTTTGTTTAAGCTTGCAACGCAATGTGGGATAACAAGCTTAACATCCTTCGAAAATCAGTAATTTTTGTCCAAGTTGTAGTTTCAAATGTCAACAAGATTTGTAAATTAAAAGATCCACAAAGATTTAGCATGAGGCGCTACCTTGTCCATGTTGGGCAGAAGTTCCTGAAGCTTCCTTATTCGGTCACTAATCCGAGTCCTCCGGACCTAATTATGACAGAAAACCTCATTTAAGCAAAAACTAAAAAGGGCAAAAAAACAAAAAAGAACACTTATCTGTGAAGACTGCATTTGATTACACTTCTTTTTCAAGGAAAATGCTCAAAACTTCATATTTTTCATGCAATTAGTTTTCACGGTACAACTTGGTTCACTATATTATTCATTTTCTTTTAATACAAAAAGCACCTTCCGCCCAAGTTGTTTTTTTTTGACAAAAATTTCCAAATCAATGGAAGATTATTTCTGATCATGCGTTTGACTACTTTACTGGTGTAGCACAAAGCTATGAAAGAACCAAAAAATCCTTGAGTAAACAACATATAAAAATTCATATTTGTGGAAAGGCATAACTTAGAGGGGATGTGCTTTCCGAATTTCATAAAACACGGAAAATTTTGAGCAAATCAAGTTATAGTATAAATTGAGAGTTAATCTGTTAATGCAGGTACCCTTTCGGCGACACTGCGAGGGTGAGTAGCACAACCACGCTTAGCCCGAATTCTACAAGGAACTGAATCCTCCAAAAGCTTATCCATCTCTGCATCTAAAGAGCCACCCACTCCACCATGCAATTCTCCACTTTGCTCACCTTTCTACATCTCCCAAACGTCAATATTAGAACATAATAAGAAGAAAGCATTTGTTTGTATATAGAATTAGAAAATCAGAATAAAGGAGCAAATAATATTATTAATACAACAAAGGGTCTGGGAATAACAGTTTTGAAGTTTTTTTAGTCCCTCTCGTTTAGTCAATAAGGCATGTAAACAAACATTTATGCAAAGAAAGAGGGGGTTAACATCTAAGTTTTGAGACTCGTGACTCCCTATTCTGATCCCCCCTCCCTCGTATGAGACTATGACCCTCTCCAATGCGTCTTCGGTTCAATTTCCCAGGTTACATTTCAAGAGCTCTTAACCGATTAATTTCCATGAAATTGGTAGAGTTGACCCCTATCACAAAATTTGATAGCATATTCAATTTCAAAGTGGGTGAGATGATCCTCCAAAATTTCAATTGAGGAACATATATATCAATTTTCTATCCCAAATAGAAGAGCACAATTACCATAATAACCTCCAATTATCATCACATAGACCAGCTCTGACACAATTGAATAAAAAGGATTGGGTATCAGTGTATCATTATAAATACCGTAAATGGGAGGGGGGGAAAACAGTGACCTCATCATACCAGTTACAGAAATAGGAACTTAAATTACAAAAATAGATTTGGTTCTTCTAAACAGAAACACAAATAACAAGTTACAAATATAGAAACTAAAAATATAAAACAAATATGCTTTGACCCAGACACCCAAAAAAAAAACTTTTTAAAAAAAAAATGGAAAATTACTCCCAATTTCTTTACTTTTATTTTCTTCACATTTTAAGGTAAATATGTTTTTGAATCTTAAAAATATATATAAATAGATTGTACGGCTAAAATCTAAAATACTTTTTGAATAATGGGTAATGCCTTAACACGGATTAAAGCCTAGTGTGTGTATATGCAGTGAATTAAAATAAAGTTTATATATAAAAATATATATATTTATAGATACTAGATTTTTCGTGCACCATAGCACATAAGGAAAAGAAAAAAAAAATTAAAAAACAATAAACAGTTCAGTGAGTGAATGAGAGCCATATTTGCTCCCACTAGTAGCAAGGGGTGAATCTGCTTATGTTGCAACGTAAATCTTTTTTTTGTGAAATTTTGTAAAGCCAAAACTGAAAAATAAAAATTCCCAAGAGTCTGACCAGGGACCTGACGTCTTGCTTTCTCAAATTTAACTCAAATACCACAATTATTCTTAACGCCCCAAACTTTATGCACACTACGGGTTACCCAAAACATTGCCCGTTGTTATTCATTTTATCGGTGATATGTTAACAGATTTTGTGTATTAGTGTTGACGATGTGTAATCAAGATACAAACACATTCTCAACAATGGGTCACCTTGGCGACACAGGAAATCAACCGCCTATTCCGTCTCACATACTTGGCGACACTGCGTTGCTGAAATAATGTATATTTTTCGGCCCTATATATATATCTAACTGATACGGGGAGGTGACCCATACAAAAAATAGTAAATTTTTATTATTTTTTTTCAATGTAAATTCTTGGATTAAAGTGTTATTAGGTGCCCTCGTCAACCGTAACTCTTCTTCCGATGATATAATAGTAGATACACTTACCACCTGAAGCTGAGACGGAAATTTGAGTGATGGGTTTTGGGAATCAATCACCCTGGGTCGCTTACTGGGCCCAGAAACGTCGAGAGTAGGCGAAAGATAGTGGTCGTAATTTGGGGGAGGAGGAATTCCAAAGTTGGAGAAGTAGCCATCGATCTGAGACAGAAACTCTGCCGGGGAGCTATTTTGCCGGAGGAAAGAGGAGGAGGAACCACCACCGACAGTGGAACCGAACAGTAGCTCCGGATCCACCACCGCCGAAGGATTCTTGGGTGGGTTGGGGGAAATGTTGTGCAGCTGGTGGGTAGGGGTTGTTGCTGTTGGCTTGGGGGTTGGTGGGTCCACCACCACGTCTTCTAATTCTTCTTCCTCTGACTCCAGCAGAGCTTCTAACCAAGTGGCCGGAGCTGACCGGAACCGGGCAAGTCCTCCGCCTCCGCCTGTCGGTTGCATCTGCTTTCAATTCCCTCACTCGGCTTTCTTTCAGGTTTCTCTCGGCTGGCGGTTGTGGTGGACTGGTTGTGGTCTTTTAAACGTAGTTATTATTAATATTAATACTAATATAAAAAAGAAGAAAAAAGGTCTCTCTCTCTCTCTTTCTGTCTCTGTATATCTTAAATGGGGGTGGGGGGTAAGAGGCACTGACTGAGCCCCTGTGAGGAAGACTAGATAGTTCTGTTCTATTTCTTTTGGGTGTGAGGTTCACACTCTACAAGATAAAAAATTCTTCTTAATACTTTCATTCTTATTAATATTTTTATTTTTATATTTTTATTTTAATAATATTTTCATTTAATTCCTACTACTTCCACTATTCTTACTTATTTTTAGAAATAATTTTTTTATTTAATTAATTAATAACATTATTAAATATATAATAACATAAAATAAATGATTTCAAACTAATCTCAAACAAAGACTTCCATCTCTCACACACTTCTATCTTACAAGCGTTAATTAATGAAAGGGAACAATCAGAGGTTTACTTGATTTTCATTTCATTGTTTATATTATTTTCATAGCATACACATCAAATATATAAACAAAAAATATAATTTTCTGTTTAAAGTACGAAGAAGGTTTATTCGGTTTTTCGTAACCGAGTTATAGGCTTGTACATTCGGCTGGTCTCAACAGATTATGAAATATCATAAAATGTCAAAATTGATATATTCTCGGAACCTTCATTTGGTTCAGAGCAACCAAGTTTTACTATATCATGCTCGGTTGTGAGCAGCCGAGTGACACTAATCACACTCGGTTCCTCTCAACCGAATAAAGGTGTGAAGAGTATATCAATTTGACATTTTATGATATTTCATACTTAGTTGAAAGAAGCTGAGTGTACAAACCTGCAACTCGGTTGCAGGGAACTGAGTAAACCTTATTCGTGCTTTAAACATAAAATTGTATTTTTTTATATATATTTGATGTGTATATTATGAAAATAATATAAATAATGAAACCTAATAAAAACATATAAGCCTCTCTTTGATTAATTATTTATTCCTTGTTTTCCTTTCAAATTTTCTTTTTTTTCTACCATTCTTCTCAAACTTATCCTTTTGCATCAATAGTAGAAGTTTTTTTGCATCAATAATGGAGGTTTTGTTGGCTATGTTTTGTGTAACCGAAATTTTATTGCTAAACTCATTTGAAGATGATAGATATGGTGGAAGAGACGAATTTTGGAGAGGAATTTAATTTGGACATAAATCTTTGAAATACATTAAATGTTGAATATTCTAACTAGTTAAAGATTAATTAACTTTTGTATTAAATTAAAACAAGTGGAGTGTAAAACTAGTTAAAGACTAATTAACTTTTGTATTAAATTAAATCAAGTGGGATGGGAATAACAATTTAACTTCTTTTTTTTAGTGAGAGTGTTAGCAAGTGATTTAAGGGATGCCAACATCACCACCCATTCTTTTCTTTTCTAAAATCAAATGAATTACATGATTCCACCAAGCAAACTTGATGTAACAAAAATTGTTGGGGTACTGATTTCTATTTTATTTTCTTGTGTTTCAGCGTTAATGAATGTACCACTTGTATGTTCTTTCTTTTTTTATATGTTGTTTCATATTTTGAAATTTCTTTCATGGATAATTATATTTGATGTTTCTCGTTTTTTTAAATTTTTCGTGTATTATAATAAGACTCTTGACATAGTTTGGTATTTATGACTCATATGATCTTTTTAAAATAAATTTTTATTTTTATTGTAATGTTTAAATCTTATTAATGGTATGTATTTATTTTTTACATATATATATATATATATAATGCATGAATTATTTTTTTCTCTTTCAATAATTTTATATCGAGTTTGTGAGAAAATTATTAATATTTATTAAAAAAAAAAGACTAACGAAAGCACTCCAAACATAATTCAGAACTTCAGATCGTCAACTAAAAGCAAAACAAAAATACGACGACTTCCTCCACTATTTTCTTTATATTTAGGCATTGATATTTAATACTTTGGTCGATTTAAATATTATCTTGTGTTTTTGATGGTGTGTTAGTTGATATAAGTTTAAATTTGTTTTTATTTCTTATTTTTATGAGCAAAAAAAGGCATTTTTGTAAGAAAAAAAAAGGAAGAAATAATCAAATAAAGAATTGAAAATGGATCCGAACAAACCCAAAAATTAATCCGGTCTGTTCAATTCTAACCCATGACCGATTTGGCTCTGCATCCAAAACATAAAATCGAATTATTTCAATTCTAATTTTCGGTTGACTTAGAAGCGAGCTAACCATGCACCCCCACTAAACAGATCTAATAAGTAACTAATTTGTGCGCTACTTTGTATAATGCGCAATGACCCACTAAAATCTTGTCATATTTTACATTTCTTTGTTTGGCTTTGGCTGCTTTTGTTTTTCAAAAACAGTTGTAATTTGGCTTGTAGGACTCAAATGTTTACCATCGCTAACAGTTACAGTTAACGTGCTTCTTAATCTTATTATTATATTTCCTTAAATTACATCAATCCGAGTTGCACATTGATTGAGTGTAGGCATAAAAGGATAAGCTAGTTTTAAACCGCCTACTTATATATAAGGGGGTGTTTGATAATCCTAATTACATAATATATAAATAGAATTGGGGTATGATTTTGAAATTCTATTATTTGAATGGGCTAAAGGATCGTGATTTTGGAATTCTAATCAACTTCCAAAACCATTTTCTTTAAGGTTGAATTTTATAAGTAGAATAGTGTTTTTCAATTCCAATTCTCATTAAATTTTAAATAAAACTCAACATCAATTACACCACTCACCCCACATAGACGCCACCCCAACCGCTTCACCACCCTTCCCCACGCATTATGAGCAGTGCATAGCTAGTGACACCCTTCACCCCCACCCCCTCTTTCCCCACGTACTATGCACATGATCACCACCCACAATAGACAGGAGTAACACATATACAAATTATATATATTTGTACATATATATATATATATATATATATATATACAGAACTTCTATCAACAAAAAGGTAATGGCAATGGTTGAAGTGGTTGGTAAGTCCTAACAACCTTTAAATTTATTACCTCTTTGAAATTTCAAATGAGTTCTATAAATTATCCAAACAAAAAAATTTTGAAATTCTAATGAAATTTTAAATGAAAATTATAACTGCAAACCAAACAATAGTATTGTAATTCTATAACATTGTTATTTCAAGAATTGTAATTCGATAGTGTTACAATTCTAATAGAATTACAAAACTATGTATCCAAACACACCGGGCCTCGTTTGGTTCACGGATTTTAGTACTCGGGAAAGGAAAGTTGTTCCTTTCCTTTGTTTGGTAAGCACAAATTCCGAAAACACTTTCCTGAGAGAGGAAGGTAAGGGGTAAAGCCATTTCTCTCAAAACACATGGGATTGATTTTTTTATGTAATTTCCAAGTATTTATCACAAAAAAATTAGACAATAATACCCTTACCTAAATACTTTCCATGATTTATCAAACACAAGAAAGGAAACTTGACAGAAAATTTAGTTTCTCACCTTCATGAAAAATATAAGGGAATTGATTTCCCTTTCGTGAACTAAACGAGACCTAAGAGTATTTCAAATGGAATAAAAAAAATTGATGGTTAAAAAAGGGTTTAATTATTCATTGTGGCTCCAGTGATCGATCAACGGCTGGGGTTATTTGAAAAGGGCAAAAAAAAAAAAGATGAATAAAGAGTATTTTATATAAATTAAAAAGTGTCCTTATTATGAAATTAAAAGTTAGAGTGTCTCATTTATATCAATCTAATTGTCAAAGGAGTTCTTATAACTCATAGTCTCTTCTGATAAATATAATGTCTTCTAAATATTGACATTATTTAAGAAATACAAATTTCAATCTAATGACCGGTCAATAATATCAGTTATTTTATGTTGTAAATTTTTTGTATATTGATTATTTTAAAAAAAAATGATATTGTTAATTTGAAATATTTTTAAAAAATGGCTTATTAATTTGAAATCGACGGAGTAAAAGTTGTATCCTCTCCACCATAAATAAAAAATATTTTTTATTTTTAATATTTTTTAAAAATATGCTAATCACAATTATTATTTATTGTGTAATTTATCACATTAATCTTGTAATGAAACAAAACTTAATTTATTAATTTGGTGGAGGGAGTACTTCAGAGAATTCACTATCATATATGCTTAAAGAATAACACATATATTATGTAAAATAAATGAATATAATACACACCCATTTATGCATCAACATTATCTTTCTCTCTCCCAAACTTTTTTAAAAAATCTTTGAAATAATATAACTTTAAATCCCAAATTTGAATTATAATAAAATTTATATATTTAAAATATACTCATTAATAATTACAAAGCAATATCTATTATAACTACAGAATAATGTAGAAAAAAAATACTAAACATTACATATAAAGATGAAAAATATTAATTGTATTATAATTTAATTATTTTTGTTATAAGTGTGTATCATGTACACTCAGAATACACATTAACATAACCTTATAATATTCTATTGGTGTATTTTTTATTAATTTATTTAAATTTTATACATAGTATTATTAGAACATAAAACAAATATGTGTAATATTTTACACAAAAATCATAGAAATGCTCTTAACGTTTTGCGGCAAAAATGAGGAGAGGAGTGATTGATTGTTCCCTGTCCACAAATGTAGGTGTTAATGGGTCCCACTTTTCTATCTTTTCCTTTCTCTGTCTCACCGGTGGCTCTATCGAGAAACAGTGATGGGTGGGGGCCCATAATCATAGTGGGGTAGCGTCCAAGATTTTGTCTTTAGAAAATTGGTATTTTAATTGTACATGTTAATAACTTAAAACTTATTATGAAAACAATATTATTTTACATTTGAATTTTACCTCAATGATTAAAAGTGTAATATATATTACATGAATTATCACGGTTTAATTCCTTTTCAAAAAAATATACGGATTTATCATCGTTAATATAGAAAAAAGAAACAATCAAATTTTAATATATATTAAATGTGATATGAATTATCACAGAAAAAGTTATTATTTACGTGCCTTAATTAAGATAGATTTTTTTCTCAATTTAAGGATAAAGTAATATGCTTGGCCTTTATTTTCTGAAGTGTGAAATTAGGAATTCTTAATTTTGAATGCTTAACTTTAATTAAGCATTTAGAAATCTTTTATTTTAAACTGTCGATGCAAAATATATAAAATTTAATGCTTTTATCCTATTGTTCTGTTGGGCATCAGCAACTGATGAATGACTCGTTTAGTGAATAATTGATTGTTGACATGTATAACATTTATTATCCTTAAAATTGCGGTAACATGTGTTAGAGCATTTATAGCTATTTTGTATAAATTTTATGTATCAAAGTAGAATTTACATCAAAATAATAACAAATTTATTTTGTACTTTAATAGTTTGTTTTAGACATTTGTATAAATATTAAACTATCAATTAAATACGCACAACTGGACTTATCATATATTTATTCTCTTACTTTTTAAATCCATTTATTTCTAAATATGGATGAAAGAAAATAGACGCGAGATTATCTAACGTGATTGCGTAAATTTGGTTTGTATTTTTCACAACCTTTTTACACAAATCCCAATTGTCAAAGTTTCTTAAAAGATTGCTAAAGACTTTTTTTTTCTTTTTTTTTTTTACGAAATGGGTAAATTTTACACAAACCAAAATTATACACTACAGTTGGAGATGCTTTTAGCATCTTTAATCGTTGTGTAAATTTTAGGTGTCAAGAAACTTTTACATAAAACTTAAAGTCTAAAAAAAAATATTCTCCAATCATACTTTTTAAAACTTTTATATAAATTTTGAATGAACTAATAAGATAGCAATGCATGCTTGATATCATTTTATGAAAAAATTTATTATTTTTTTTTTTAAATTTTGGTTTACATAATATTATAATAACAATAAATCTTGATTTATTGGTCTTGATGAGAAAATTTCAAATATATATTTTTTATTAAAATATATGTTTTGCAGTAAAAATTATTACATTTTAAAGTTTTATAAAATATCGAGGAAATAAAAAAAGAAGATAACATGGCAGTGTAAACTTGAGGTATATTTTACACAAAATATAAAATAAAAAAACTGTTGGAGTAGACTATTACAAGTTTTGTATATTTTACATAAAACCTAAATATACACTACTGTAGAGAATGCTTTTAACCTTATGACAATGACTCATTGAATTAATAAAACTGTATGTTTCGTTGTTAATTATCGATGCATGGATGTTCATATGTAATATTTAAAGATATAATTTGTTCTACATTGATTTTGTATATAATTAAGAAGGTTAGTTTTTAATATAAATAAAGTTGATCTCTTATCATGTTACATATTAATTGAATAAGAAGATTTATCTTATTATTTTCTTTCTCCCTCTTTGTTATTTTAACACGTTATCAACACAATTACTCTAATCAATTGGACATGTTGAAGTTTTGTATATTTTGAAAAAAAATGGAAGAAAAAGAAAAATCAAAACACGCATCAAGTGTACACTATTAGTTTGCCTAAATTCCACATAGGAGATATATAAAAACTTTCATGAATTTTTATAAAGGTGAATTTGCCTAAGGGCTTGAACCATTTGGGCATTAGGCCATCTCCAATGATAATGTATATCCAACCAAATTTCTATAATAAAAAAGCTAAATAGAAAAAATACAATTTCTATGTGATGTGGAAGGTGAGTCACATTGGTATAATTTATATCACCGTTTCTATCCATGTATGACATGTCACATTCTCAGTTGGTATTTCATATACCTATGTGAATATATTGCCAAATTAGATATAAAAATATTTTATCACCATTTCTATGTGACGCAGAATGTGAGTTACCTGTGATGTGGAAAGTGAATGACATTGGTATAATTTATATCACCATTTCTATCCCTTCTATGTGATGTGGAAGGTGGGTGACATTCTCATTTGGTATTTTATATACCTATGTGAATATATTGCCAAATTATATATACAAATATTTTATCACCATTTCTATGTGACGTGGAATGTGAGTTACCTGTGATGTGGAAGGTGAGTGACATTGGTATAATTTATATCACAATTTCTATCCCTTCTATGTGATGTGGAAGGTGGGTAACATTGGTATAATTTATATCACCATTTCTGTCCCTTCTATGTGATGTGGAAGGTGAGTCACATTGGTATAATTTATATCACCATTTCTATCACTGTATGATATGGCACATTCTCATTGGGCATTTTAAAACCCACCATTTGAGACCATATTTTATATCTTTTTATACCTATGTGAATATATTGCCAATTAGATATAAAAATATTATTATCACCATTTCTATGTGATGTGGAAAGCTGAGTCACATTGGTAATATCACAATTTCTATCCCTGTATGACATGGCACATTCTCATTGGGTATTTTAAAACTCACCATTGGAGACCATATTTTCTATCTTTTTATACCTATGTGAATATATTACTAATTAGATATAAAAATATTATTATCACCATTTCTATGTTGATGTGGAAGGTGAATCACATTGGTAATTTATATCACTGTATGACATGGCACGTTCTCATTGGGTATTTTAAAACCTACCATTTGAGACCGTATTTTCTATCTTTTTATACATATGTGAATATGTTTCCAATTAGATATAGAAATATTATAAAATAATATTGACACGTATGATAGACTTGAAAAAATAAAAATTACCATTGGAGATGGCCTTAGAATTTTGTATTATTGGATGAGGACTTAGATGGTGTGGTTCACCACACATGCGCGCACCGACTGACCGACCCGGCTTGGCTGGGCTCGGGCTTACTTTGGATTAAGTATTATCTTTTTAGACAAAATACTTTTGAAAATTTTATTACTTTTATTTATTATAATAAATTTTATTTTAATTTTTTTATTTCAAAATTTTGAAAGACTTTTGATCATGTCTTACACGTTCGTTGTAGATATCTCTCATGATCGGCTGTTGCGTTTTTCTCTCCCTCTACGTAACGGTGCGATAATTTTTCTTTAAAAAAATTATTTTTGTCCCTTAAAAAAAATATACAACGATCACAAAAAAAAACCTCCATTGTTAATTTGCTATGAGACCTTGAAAAAATATTCTTTATTTTTTTTTTTACTTCCGGCATGAAATAATTTACCTATTCCGGCTATAATTACAAAGGGGGTAAAAATTTCGATTTTCCTCCGTGCAACGGAAATCGAGACAAAAGAAAATATGGGCTTGTTGTATCATGGGTAGGGGTGTTCACGGTCCGGTTGACCGGACCGAATTGCCTAAGACAGGACTGGACCGGAAATTTCGGTCCCAAAAAATAGAAGACTGGACCGGACCGAAACACATGTAAAGACCGGACTAGACCGGTTCGGTCCAGTTCCGGTCGGTCCATTCGGTCTGGGCTTTTTTTTTTTTGGCCCAAAAGTTGTATTATGACAAAGAAAAAAATATTAGCACAACAATAATATATATTAATAATATATATTATTAATATTAGGGTTTGGTTTTAGTATTAATATTATATATTAATAATATATATTTAAATATATATATATATATATTAAAACCGTTCCGACCGTAGTGTTAAAATGCAAGACCGAAGACCGGACCGAAATGATTCGGTCCTTCAAAATTTAGACCGGACCGGACCGAATTCAAATGGTCCGGTCCAAATCGGTCCATTTTCTGGTTCGGTTTTTTCGGTCCGGTTCGGTTTTTGAACACCCCTAATCATGGGGATGGCGTAGTCATTCCGAACTACAAGCACAAACACCACGTAGAGCCGCGAAATGTAGAATGACTTAATCTGCGACTCAACCCGGTATTTTCCAATTTTTATTTGGTAATTTCATTCATGTTTCAACAGAACATCATTGCGAAAGTATGCCATCATAGTTAAAAAAAAAATATTTCTTCTTAAAGGATGCCCATTGCGATAGTAAGCCACTATAGTTGAAATTTTTTCCTTCTTGGAGGGAAATTTAAAAGTATGTACAATAGTTTTAATCTCTTCATAAATGTCATATTTATGTTTTTTTTCTTTTATAGTATTATAATTTATATTATGTATAGAAATTTATTTTGTTTTGTCTTTTATTATTGTTATAGATTTTAAATATTATATTTCATAAATAATCTGAACTTGAAGTTTCGTGATTCATACTTCTGTGACTTTAAATTCATAATAATTATCTTGGACTAATGAAGTTCCCTATTGATTATTTTTGAGCCATAGAGCCATAGATTAATGATTTATTTTTTTAGGACATGAAGTTTCGTATTCATTATTTTGAACCCATAAATTCAATACTTATATTTCTGGGATATGAAATTTCCTATTTATTATTTTGCTCCCGAATATTTACGATTTATATTTGTAACCTAAAATTTTCTATTAATTCTTTTGAACTCGGAGATTCATGATTTATATTTAAGTCTTGAAATTTCCTAATTATTATTCTTGATTCAAAGATCCACGATTTCTATTTGGGGCCTAAAGTTTTTATTTTATTTAGAGATTTGAAATTTTATAATTATAAATTTGGACCTCAAATTCCATAATCATTATTTTGGACTTGAAGTTCCACAGTCATAATTGTTTTTATGTAAAAAGGATATTGACCCAAAGTCCCATAGATTTAATAACCCAAATTTGGGCATGAAGTCCATTGTAACTATTATATTCTTGTTTAGTAAAAATAACTGGTAATTTGGGCATGAAGTCCATTGTAACTATTATATTATTGTTTAGTAAAAATAACTGGTAATTTGGGCATGAAGTTCATTGTAACTTATATTATTGTTTAATAAAAATAATAGGTAATGCAGTCCAAATTTGGGCATGATGTTAGTTCAATGATCCAGAAGAATGTTTGTACTATTTTTCATTCATTTTGATTTTTTTCCACTGGATCTTTCTTTAGAAAAAGTTTTAATAACGTAATTATCATTAAATTGTGGCATAATAGACATTCGAGGGGGAGTGTTGTAAAATATTGATAGATAGATATCCATATGTAATAATTAAAGATATATTTTATCCCACATTGATTGATTTTGTATAGAAGTAAGGATGTTAACTCTTAATATAAATACAGTTGATCCCTACCCAATAAAAAGTGTTTCCTTATTTTCTTATTTACCCCTCTTTATTATTTTAACATATTTCTAATTTTTCTTATTTTATAAAAATAATATGATCTGACGTTTACAAAACCAATATTTTTTTTATGTATTTTTAAATCATTTTTTTCAAGAAATAATACATTAACGTGAATACACACAGAAAGGACTAAAAACATCAATCAATTATTATTATTATTATCGTGTAAAACAAATTAGAGTAAACAACCTAAATGACTACTAAACTTTCAATCTAATATCATTTTGACCATAAAATTTCAAAACGAACCACTTTGGTCATATAACTTTTGGAGCGAGTACTACTTTGACCATTCTGTCTAATTATTTGGTCATCCAACTTTGGAATAAGTACCACTTTAACTATTCTTGTCTAATTTGACTGTTAAATTAAATGCATTTTCACGAGCACATGACTTTGTGTAAGGTCATTTTTGTTATATTACTATAAAATGACATTTTCTTCCGATAATTCTCGCTAAAATAAAACACACACATTATATAAAATTGTGGCATTTTAAAAAAATATATAGTCCTTTTTCTTATGTTTTTAATGTAAAATTTAATTTGTAGTAATATAATTAGCATTTTAATAAATATATAGGAAAATTTCAAGTAAGAACTTTAACTTAAGGACCTTATTTATGAACCGGACCATTTGGAACGCTTCCCGAATGGAATTTTTGAATGAAATTTTGTAGAGATGTTCTTCATCATGTGTAGAACATGTCCGCCAAATTTCATCAAAAAAATTAACCATAACATGGTTTATCTGCATGATTGACAAATATTAGTGCATAAATAGATATATAAAATCTAATATTTTTTTAATTTAGTTGTTAAACCTACTTCTTCAGATGATTTTTTTTTATGAAATTTGGTGGAGATGTTCTACACATGATGAAAAATATCCCTACAAAATTTTATCAAATTTGTTTATCAAAAAACATGTCAATTAATTCGGTTCGTAAATAAATTTCTTAAATCAAGTGCCTTATTTAAAATGTACCTTATATATATATATATATTCTTTAACTATTATTTTATAAGTCCTACTGGAGGCCCTTTCCCCGAATTACATTTTATCAAGCCCCAAACGGGGATGGCCATGTACATTGGATTGAGTTCTCCTGGAACAAAGGAATCACATTAAAATTTTGAGGTTAAATCTAGTTCCTTACCTTAAAATGAACACATCTAATCATTATTTCAAAAAACAATAAAAACTTGGGGCAATTAAAAAAAAGGGCTTCTTAGAGAAAGATTTTCACACTAAGCTAATTTTTTTTTAAATAAAGGGCTTTTTTTATTTTATTGATAATATGACATTGTCTTTTTTTTTTTCAATAAAATGACATAACCTAAAATAAACTAAAACATATCAATATGATTAAAATATGGACTGCAATAACTTTGCAGTCTTATTTCATGCAATTGAACTTTGCAGTCCATTTTCACTGCAATTGATTTGCAGTATATTTTTAGTGCAAAGTTCATATTGCAGTCCATATTTTACTGCATGTGAACTTTGCAGTCCATATTTTTAGTGCAAAGTTCATATTGCAGTACATATTTCACTGCAAATAATATAACAAATGACTATATTTTGCACCATTTTTTTGTCTTTGGAATTTAGGTAATACTTTATTAATTAAATGATATTTAAATTTATTCAAATTACAATTTAAAATAAATGTTATTATATAAACCAATTAAAAATAGTATATAAATCATACGTACATATTCTTAATTTATAATTAGAGTTAACCTCTTAATTTAACAATTATTTGATTTTACACTCCATAAATTAACGGCCAGCAAAGTTTGTCAAAAAATAATATAACAAAACTATATTACCATTGCCTCAGAATAATGAAGAGTGATTTGAATGAAAATTCATCTCTCTTTTTCTCCTTTACCCCAAACTAGCCCTAAGGCACTGTTTGGTATATCTTTATTTTTATTTTTTTTTTTAAATTTAAAAACTCAATTCAAAATTAACTCTATTTTTATATTTCTCAAAAAAAACTTAAATTTACTTTTTCTCTCTAAAAAAGCTTTTAAAATATCATAACTTTAAATTCAAAAATTAAAATTAAATAAAAAATGTATATTTAAAACATACTCGTCAAGATCTATAAAATAAGTTCCATTTTGACTATTTTTTTAAATTTTTTTATAAGATTTTTAGTTGGTTTAAAAAAAAAAAAAAAAAAAAAACAAATCCGCTTT
The DNA here is from genome assembly GCA_021464415.1 of Lonicera japonica. Lineage (NCBI taxonomy): Eukaryota > Viridiplantae > Streptophyta > Magnoliopsida > Dipsacales > Caprifoliaceae > Lonicera > Lonicera japonica. The sequence goes on from CM038469.1 coordinate 62,936,201, forward strand.
TTAACATACTTCTAAATTCTACACAACACCATATTTTAAAATCTCAACTTAAAATCTCTCAAAACATCCGCCAAACAACCCTTAATTATTCAGATATATTTGTCTACTTTACCCCTCTTCCAAATGAGCCCTAATTTTTTTCTCCGTTTAAACCTAAATTGCAACCCTAATTGACTGCACATTCTTGAATATGTGGTGAATTTGGGGTTCGATTCGATGTTAGTGTTATATCAAAGAGCAAAGTTTAATTGTTGTCCAATAATTTTGATTCGAAAGTTGTGGTGTCAGATTTGTTGCAGTCCATGGTGGTTTCAAACGGCGAGGCTGTCAATGGGGATTGGTGGTCTTTAGGTGTTGGATTAGATATGATGAGTGTCTCTAATGAACTTTTATTCCCTATTGATGATTTGATTAACTATTGGGTGTTTTGCTATTAAATGGATAAAGCGAATGCATTTTTGTGCTATTTTTCTCTCTCTAGCAATTAATTTGTATGCCATGTTACAGAAAAAATCAACTATGTTTCTTCTCTCTCTATCTACAACATCTCTCTCTTCTTACGGTTGTAAAATTATCGAGACCTTGATTATATGTTATAATTTGAAAAGAAGACAGCTAAAATAGTGCAGAATTTGATGATTTTAATGGATATATAGGGTTGGGAAAGCTTGTTTGATCTGGTAATTTGGATGATGTCACGGGGAGACTAGGGTGCCGGTGATGGCGGAGATGAAAGGAAATTCGGTGTGTGCTTAACTTCGAAGCCGTTGACAGGTCCATCAAGGGAGGTAAGGACGAAGAATTTGCTGGGTATGTTTTCCTAAGTAATCTTGAAGAGAGGTAATGTTGCTTTTAGGGATATGAATAAATGAAATTAGGGTTAGGTGAAGATGATGAGGGTATATTAGTCTGTTTGACAAAAAAATATTTGACGGAATGAATACTCCGTTAATTTTTTCTCCTTTATATTTTTAGGGTTAATTCAAAAGATTAACAAAATAGGGGTAACTTTAGTTTATGGATTTATAAAATGGGGGTAATTAACTCAAAAAGCCCAAAATACTAAAACTACACATTTTCAACTACACCGAGAATTTAGTCCCCCGAAAAAGAGTATACTTAGAGTTGAGGACATAGTACTCTGTATATCTTACTTTTCCTTTTTTCTTCGGTTGTTTCTGCATAATTACACCGTAGCTTCGAACTAGACCTCATAAAATGGCCAAGAGGCCCAAAACTTGGCCAGACCCTGCATGGCCTGTTTGACCATTCAACGGACTTTTGGGCAGCCATACAAACCTAATAAGGTTGGTTTATGGCTGAGGTTTTATTTTTAGGCTCGCTTGTGGGTCGGCTCGACTCAAGACTTTTTAAGACCGTCTAATAACCCAATCAACATTGTATTTATATATGTATAACTTAAACATAATATGATACAAGATATAGTTAAAAATCCTTCACATTTATATTCACCACTTCAAAAAGTGGCGCTAATAAAACAAAATATGATTATTAAGTATCACAAAATACAATTTTAATGTGCTAAAATAAATAAATAAAGTGTATCTATTCATATGATAGTTGGAATTTATATTTTTTTATTGATATAATATAAATCTATATTTGAATCATATATCAATTTATGATATTAATTATATTACTAATGGATATTTGTATATTTTACTTTAATATGTGTAACAATGATATTTTAATATTTTTAACATTTATTTAAAAAATTAAAAATAAACCCATTTGGTTTGACCCGTTAAGCCCAACCAAGCGTAGCCCAAAAATAACCCATGAGCAGGCTATAGGTATACTTTCAACTTCTAGGCTTGGCCTGTTGACCGGTCAAAATCCGATAAATTCTACCCAAAAGCTAGGCCTGGTAGGCCCGACCTGGCAGGCCGACCTGGCTCATTACCGAGATACTTCGAACTAAGTAGTACCAAAGAAAAAGAAAAAGGAGATACTGTAATCATTACCGAGATAACCAATTTTTTTTTAAAGAAAGTCAATCAAGAAGGTTCATTTACCCTAACTTAGGGCAAAATTCTACCATGAACATTTAACAATAGTTACTAAAAAAAAAACATTTTCTTTAAAAAGCAAAATCAAATAAGCCCATTGTGTAATCCTATAAGATTATTCAATTTATTAAAAATATGTTTATAAATAAAAAACAAATGAACATATTTATAATTGATTTGGGTTAAAAAAATTCAATTATTTTACTATGAAAATTATTCTATTTGTACGAGCACAATTTCCTAAAGTAAAATTATTAGTTGTACTTGAAACTTGTAACTTGTGATATCTCATATTTCTATACAAATAAATTATTATTATTATTATTATTATTACATGTATAGATATGTGAGTAATTGTGAGTTTTGTGTGCGTCCACATTGGTGGACTAAAATGGGTGTGAAGTGATGTTGCTTTTCATAATTTTAGTTAGTCACCATATAATGCAATGTGGTTATGGAATTTTATTGGGGGTCCCATTTGTATTGGAATGCTTAAAACCTTATATGTTTGATAGGGGTGTTCAAAATTCAATCCAAACTGAGGAACCGATCAATCCATCCAATCCAATTTTTTGGATTTTACGAATGATTGGATTGGATCGGATGCAAATTTAAAAACCGAAAAAAATTGGATCGGTTCCGGTTTGATGTACTCTAGGAACCGATCCAATCCAATCCATTATTAGAATTGTCACATGTCTCTCCCTCATTGGTGGCATAATATAATACATACAAATGGTCACTTTGAAATCATTTAATCTTAGTTTGTTATTTAATATTTAGTTTAATCATGTATGGTTCGTCATTTGGTTTAATTATGTATTTTTAGTTAGAAATTAGACATTTTAACTTAAAACTATTTGGTTCAATACTTGAACTTTATTTAATATTTAGTTTACGTCTTGTTTTACATTAGAATTGAACATTTCATGAATTTAAAATATCTTATTTTAAAACTTCTAATCGGATCGGATCAAAACCGATCTAATCCAACATTTAATTGGATTGGATTGGTAAAGTGTATTGGATTAGATTGGATGCCAAAACCTAAAATCGACATCGGATCGGATCGGATGCGGATGGTTTAAAATGACCGGATCGGATTGGATGGACACCCCTAATGTTTGCCACTTTTGATCAAATTTTTGTAGAAGACACTGTGAGGTTATTAAGAGGTAAAATGAAAAGTATGGCTTTGGTGAAGAGTTACTCCCTCCGTCCCAATTTAATTGTCCACTATTTTATTTTTGAATATTTCAAAATAGTTGTCCATTTTTTATATTTGGCAAGTTATTAATTAGAGCACTTTTTATTATTTCCAATATTACCCTTTAAGCTACCATCACTTTCTTTATTGTGGGTCCCGCCACCTTTTTTTATTAGGAAAAAAGTAAAGGTCATTTTTGGAAATAAGCATTTTCTCTTAGAGCAATCATTATGTCTCCTTAAGTTTTAATTTTTCAAAGTTGGACAATTAAATTGAGACGGAGGTAGTATATGATTATTTTTAGGGTGATAATGTTGGTACCTCACAAAACTCTTATTAACACTCTTATATTTATACTTTTATTTTAATAACACTTTTATTTTATTCATATCACTCATACTTATTTTTGGTAATAAATCCTCTACTTAATTAATTAACAAGCCTCCATCTCTCACACACATCTATCTCGTAAGCGTTAATGAAAGAGAGCAGCCAAAGGTTTATTCGGTTCTCATTTCATTATTTATATTATTTTCATAACATATACATCAAATATATATAAAAAAAACACAATTTTCTATTAAAAGCACGAATAAGGTTTACTCAGTTTCCCGTAACCGAGTTGCAAGCATGTACACTCGGCTACTCTCAACTGAGTATGAAATCTAATAAAATGTCAAATTGATATACTATTGGGACCTTCATCCGGTTGATAGCAGTAGAGCATGATATAGCAACACTCGACTGCTATCAACCGAATGAAGGTCTTGAGAGCATATTAATTTGACATTTTATCGGATTTCATACTCGGTTGAGAGAAATCAAGTGTACAAGACCTTCTTCGTTCTTTAAACAGAAAATTATGTTTTTTCTTTATATATTTGATGTGTATATTATGAAAATAATATAAATAATGAAACAAAATAAAAACATGTATGCCTATATTTCATTAACTATTTCTTGCTTGTTTTCTTTTTCTTGTTCCAAAATTTCTCTTTTTTCTATCATTCTTCTCAAACTTAGACTCTTTCATCAATGGTGGAGGTTTTCTTACATCAATAATGAATGTTTTCTTAGCTGTTTTGGAGCAACTGAATTTTGTTGCTAAACTCATTTGAAGATGGTGGATAAATTTAATGTGAGAATAAATGTTTAAAATGTATTAAATGTGAGATAGTTAAACAAGTCTTTTAATTAGTTTACTTAATGATTAATTAACCTTTATTTCAAATTAAAATAAGTGGGGTAGAAATAACAATTGAGAGTTTTTTTTTTATGGTGGAATGTTAGCAAGAGTTTTGTGGGGTGCCAACATCACCGCCTTATTTTTATGGTATTATTTTTGAAATAAGAGGTTGTATCTAACATGTATCTAGACTCTCTATAGTATTTATTTATTATCATGCTCATTGTATTCCTCTTTAATTCATTGCGCTAATTGAATTTGATATATTTATTTGACCTCATTAATTGGTGTTATATATTAATGTTGGATAAATTACGTAAAACCAATTGGTGCATGGTTAAATTTACTTGCCGATTAGTCCTAATACGTTACGGTCGTATAAGTTTTAGAGAGAAGTTTCGACTTTGTGAGGTGGGTGAGGCAAATAGTTTTTAACATATTACTGAGAGGGACCAGTGTAAAAGGTTGGATGTGATCTGATGGTGCAAATTAGTACCCAGATTCACCTTGCCAGCCACGAGCTGATTAGTGGCCGACCACAGCAGCAATCAAGTATATCTCAATAGAAGGAACTCCGAGGAGCCCTACTTAGGTACTACAAGGAGAGCAGAGCCCTCCATAAGTTGGATACCTTCTTAAGAGCTAATTACACGTATCAAATTACGGAGCTCAGATTCTAGAGCTGTCTTGACGAGCTTTGGAGCTCCATCGCCCAACTGTTATGATAGAGTAGCTGGCGAACGGCATGGGCGACTACCATCTGCCCTACAGAATACATAGAACCTCCATCGCCTTTATTAAATGTACATCAACATTATTTAATGCACCAAAATTAATAGAGAAGTAAGGTTATAGTTGATGATGATCAATGCATGGCTCTAGACCTGCTCTGGGAGCTCTCACACATGTTTTCTCTCATTCATATATATATATAAGAAGTATTTATTTTTGTCAATAATTCAACAACACAATTATTACTGAACAACTAAGAACAACATTAAGAGAATAACTTAAAGAGATGGAGATATCGAGCACACAATCAAGCTCCAGATACAGAGAAACTATAATGCGTGTGGTCATAAGTATACTCTTATTGTAATATTATGAGGATATATTAGATAGAGAGATCATTGTGAGTTTGTAATAACCACTTAGTTATATTAATAACAAGGCAAAACCGAACTTCTACCTCTATTCCACAGAAGAAGACTAACCTGTATTTTCATACGAGACCAACATCATCTATACATCTTTGACTATGTTGGTTTGTTGTATTTGTTATCTCAATCATTTGACTGTGCGGTCTAAAATACCCTTTCAGCTTTTAGCACAAACATGGTCCGTTGAATTTGTTGAGTAGATGTATGTTGTTTTTTAATATTTTATTATTTATAAAATATTATATTGAGATGCTTTCATTCATGTGTTATGTACTAGCCTTTTCATTTTTTTTGCGAGTAATTTAAGACGGAGTAAGTTTTTGACTAGCAAGTCGAGCGCGGTGTAGTTTATTTTTTGTTGATTAGAAGAGAGAGAGAAGTGAATATATTGTAAATGTTGTAAAATACTACATATAAGGAAGTTTTATATGCAAATTATACACATATTCATTTTGTGTTACAATGGTTCTCGTGTGTAAAATTTAAATGGCCAATGAAAATCATACAAATGGAATGTATCATTAATTATATGTAATGTTTAATAGTTTTGTATGAAAGTTTTTTATACATAATTTCATATTCATGGTGGACTTTATTTTGTAACTCATGATTAGTAGATTTCAAATATATAATTTATATTAAAAACTACTTTTTAGATTTTTAGCTATATCGTTTTAAAGGTTTTATAAAAAAATAAGGAGAGGGAAAAACATGAATGTGTAAATTGGATTTCTATTTTACACACCCTTTTACATAAATTGTAGGTGTCAAAGTTTTTTAAAAGATTATTGGAGACCATTTGTTTTACAAAACGTGTAAATTTTGTACAAACTAAAATTATACAAAGCATTGGAGATACTCTAAAGTTCCATCAAAATTATACAAGAAGTTGAAAAGAAATAACGAAAGTAGAAAAAGAATAATGAGGAGGAGGAAGAAGATAATGGTTTTTCTTTGTATATCTTTTCCCACAATAACTTAAATTTATAACAATTAAAAAACAATGTAAGGATAAGAACTGAGTAAATTGTACAAAAATAATGCAACATCTCGAACATTCTAAAATACTGAATCAGATTATTATTAACGTAAAATAAATTTTGACATAAAAAATTACTTTATATTTAAAAGGTGCCCAGGGGCAAATAGTTTGAATCAATGATCTATCAAACCAAATCCGAAACCCGTGTCACTCAAGTTACACACCTCAAACCCCAAACTAGTTATTTCATTCAAAATCATCATTTATCCAATAAACTGTTCACATGCTTGAAAATGTGGATAAGTCCTTTTGCTAAACTGCATTATAATTTTCTATCAATTGTTGACACACTTGAATATGTGATAAACCTGGCCCTTTGCTAAATGGCACTAACATTTTATTTTCTCACACTAAGTACGTCACATGAACTGAGAAATGCTTTCAAATCCACTAAATTTGCTACCATCTGTTTTTGAACGGTGAACGACTAAAGCTTGTGGCAGATTTGAAAGTTTTTGGAGACCGTGTTGTTTTTCAGAGAAAAAAGAGTATCCATAAAGAAAAAGAAGAAAATAAGAGACGGAAAAGTTAAAGAACGTAATTGAATTGTCATGAGTTTATGTGTTTAAATCATATCCACTCATTTTTAATATAGGGGGTTCCTCTTTTAAAATAAATTATTTACAAGGGTTGCATTTTTATGAAAAAAATAATAATTAGAAAACTGCATTTAAAAAAATTTCTATATCAATAATTGAATCTTATTATTTTATTTATGTTTTAACACTCATCTTCCATTACTTTAACAATTGTTAGCAAAATTGACCGTGTATAAACATAATAATAAGCTGAATATTGGAGAAATTTAGAGAAAGAAAATTCAAAAATCGAGTCTTGTGTATTACACAATCTCTTTAAAACAATTACGCTGTTTCATGTGTGTGCTTAGAGTTTGCTAATGGCGTTTATTTCTTATAATAAAACATTAGAACAATGTCTACCTTAACATATATTTGGGTGTCACTCACTTTACGAATTGATTCGGTATCATGTATGTATATTCGTATCGATCAAGATAGGTGTTGGGATACTGGGTTCGAGTCTCAATAAAGAGAGTTGAGATGGATTTTCTTTATTTGTAGTTAAAGAAAGTGATTTATACTTGTCTTTTTTATTAAAAAAAAAGTATCAGAGGATACGGCGACTCTTTGCAAAGTATCCGTACTTTGGATTGCTAAGGCCATCTCTAATAGTTATTGCCATTCAAGCAATTTTCTATGTTATAAAAGATAAAAGGAAAAAAAGTATACCAATAATCATTTCTATAACTATTTCTATATAAGTTGGAAGGTGAGTTGTGTAGAAAATTTCTATAAGCATATTTATATGTAGAAATGGGGATATAATTTTCTATATGATATGAAATAATCGTATTGGATATCATTAAACAACTAATTATCTCTCTTCTTAAATAAATTACAAGTAAGAAAGAAATGATATACCATTGAAAATTATTTTTTATATTTTTTTCTATCCATGTAAATATATTGTCAATTAGATATAAAATTTTTTTACAAGATTTATGACATATAAAATAAAAATACAAAAAAAAAAATTACTATTGAAAATCACCTAACCTTGCTCTTCTTTGGCAGGTAAATCTTGCGGTGGGTCTAGTGCGCGTTTTATTGGTTTTGTTGTGTTTTTGCTTTATGTTTTGGTTTGTCTTCTCATCCGAAAGAAAAAACATAATTAATATTCACATTTCTACGTGATGATATATTATGCTAGTAATATGAGCTTCTCCTGTGAAACCGCCTTTCCTTTTATTTTGTACTACTAAATGATGATATATTGTGTTCAATAAATGAGAAATATTCAAGTCAAAATCTTACAAATTTTGTATATGTAGCTATTGAATCACAATTTAAAATATAAATAAAAAGACATATATTACAATGAGAGAGAAAAATTAAACCATTAAACGAATAAAAAAATAGCATAATAATAATAAAATAAAACTAAGGAAGTAAGGAAAAAATCAAATATAAACCTAATAAAGTCAGGAAATATAATATAAAATAAAGGACAAATAGTACCATAAAATAAATTAAGGAAGTACGAAGGGTAAAAAAAATAAAGTCACAAAAATAAAATAAAAAGTGTAAACATGATAAATTAACAAAGAGAGGAAAGAGGACAAAAAAAAGGGAAGGGAAAAAACATAAAGTGAAGAAAGACATAGAACATGAGAACGACTCTCAGGGTTTCAGTGAAAAATGTGAGGCTTCACACAGTGGTTTTAATGGAGAAATGTGAGACCTTCTTAATTAGATCTTCAAGTTACCATAATTTTTTTTTTAATAAAAATAAACTTAGGGTTAAAAATAAATGTGAGACTTCCCAAAAAATTTTACGGTCCATTGGATTGAAAGGGAGCGATAGAAAGTAAATAGTCAATTAAGAGGAAAATAATGAAATATAATGAAAATAAATGTGTTTAATTTTATTATTGTTTTGATAGCTAAGGATGAAAAAAAAAGAAATGAAAATAAATCTTGTTTGGATAAAAAGAAGAAAATAAATGAAAGGATTGTAATTTAATATATTCTTAACAAATTATGGTTAAATTTTAAATAATGTGAAAAATTTATTATTTTTTTTTCTTTCCTCCCAATCATCCCAATATTGGAAGGAAATAAAATAAAAGAATAGAGGGGGTTCTCATTCCTTCCATTTCCTCCATTCCCTCTCTACTTCTTTTCATAAGTCTATCCAAACGAGTGAAATTATATTCTTCCTCGTCTTTTTCCTTTACTTTCATTCTTATTCCCTCAATCTAAACGGATTGTTACTGTCATCTAAATAAGTTCAAAACAATATTGCACATGCAAATAAATTTGAAAAGAACACTCTTTAACCAAAAATTTTGATTTTTGAATTTACAGGCCTTTTTTCTCGCATAGAATTGAAGAAAATTAATGGAAAATTAAGTTAGTTAAGCAATTGGAGGTTAATATATGTATGTTAATATAAACCTAAATCCATTGAATTTTGTTTTGACGTCAATTTTTAGTGATTTTTTTATTATACCATTATTCTTGTTGTTGTTGAAAATAATATTAACACAAATAATTAAACCTATAACTTCTTTGTCACGAAGAATCATGCGAACCATTAAATTAACTTCCTTTTTATTTATTTTTCTTGTTCCAACTTAGGTCTGTCCATGCATAAAAACAATGCGTACATATCGCGTATACTTTGTCTCTAGTATATCTATGGGCAGCGGCATTACAGAAAAGGTAAGGAGGGAAATTAAGCCCCCCTTGATTTTCATTTTTTTTTCTCAAAAATATTTATGGGGTATTTTTCAAAAAATAAATAAAAACAGGGTCATGTGTGCAGAACTTTAAACTTCACGGTATTTAAGTGTAATAATTGTATTCTATCACATTAATACCATTGGCCTTAGAATTAAGTTTTGACATAAGATTGTTAATTATGTCAAAATACAAAAAGAAAAAGACCAAAATTTCCCCTAATTTCTCCTTTCGTTTTAACAAAATACCCAAACTCATCGCTCTTCTTCTTCTTCTTTCCCCTCCCCAAATTTTCTCCCATAGCGGCGCCACCACCACGATCACTACTATGACCATACAATGAGATTAACCTATTAAAAAGTCCCCAGCATCTTCGACGCACCGTTTGAGGTTTTCTCTGTTACCCAAGACCGTTTGAGGTTTTCTCTGTTACCCAAGCATCGCACTAGCGATTTACAATTTTCACATAAATTCTCTATCTCTATATACGTGTGTATATACATGTTTAACTTTGAAAGTTTTTGAAAAAATAACTAAAAAATTATTTGTTTTGCGTACATGTATACTTGTGTCATTTTTGTTCGAAAAAGTGTTGGATGTATATATGATAGTATTTTTTGGATTTGTTTGAAGGACTAATAATATTATATTTGTGTTAAAATTCTATGGCTTTAAAATTATATTTTGTGTGCTTTAAATTTTGACCCTCTTGGTTGAATTCTTATCTCCCCCACTGTATATGGGGAGGGAGATGAGTTGTCCAACTATATTATAGCAGGAATTAGGGTGGGCAAGTTTCATTACTATTATAGCGCTCTCTTTATATATAAACACTAATATGTCAGCACTCAAATAAACTAGCAGGCTGCCCATTTAACGAATTATCTACCTTTCTTTCAAGGTTATTGATTTTATAATTGTTTATATATATACATATAAATGCTACATAGCCTAATTTTTTTTTTTACCAAAAGTACAATTCAAAAATAGTTTTCAATCAATTATTCTCGTTTATACTTTTAGACTCCAATATAATTATACGGTTCAAGTTCATTTGGCTTATTTTGATTTTTTTTTGGGGCTCATTAACATTTATTACACATATACATACTAGAATTCGGAGTATGCAATATTATATTTTATAAATATTTTAAAACATGTGATTGTATTTGTTCAAATAGTAAAAAGATGCTCTTACTCAGAGTCATTAATATTTATCTTTGAATGATAAATTTTATTTATATTTTTAGCATACCAAAATTAGTACTTTAATAAAAATAAAATATTTTTAATGTGTTTAATTATAGTAGAGATAAAACGAAATAAATATTTATAAACTGGTCAACGGATCATATATGAATCGAATCATGAGGTATCTAAATATAATTTTATTCGTGAATTCAATAAATATACAAAATATTATTCTATATTTGAATTTCTTATTAAACGAAGACCTGAATCTATATACCTGATTGAAGACTTATAGAATTATTAACCCTAACATGAGTACATGACTATGATTGAATCGACCAATAATTACATTTGTAAATATACAATAATATATGTCAGATTGGATCGTAAATAAATCGAATTTGTATATCTCCATATCTGAAATCAACGGCTTAATAGAAATGGTTTGAATTTAGATATATTAAAAGTACCATCGGAGAAATAAATTTATAAAAAATAGCATTGGAGATGGCTCAGCAACGGCCAAATTTTATGGTCGGTGGGTTCGCAACATTGGGAAACCCTTGTCTGATCAGGTGGCCAGGTTAAAATTTAAGAGTAAATATCATCAATGGCCACTGAATTATTGGCAAATTCTACTAGTAGCTACTGAACTTAATTTTGTTACACTTTGACCATTGAACTTTTAAAACGTACTACCATTGGCCACTTCGTTAAATCCCACCGTTAGTTTTTGACGGAATCAATATCACGTGATTTTCATGTGCAATGGAAGGGGCATTTAAGTCTTTTTCTATTTTCTTTTTCTTTTTTCCTTTTCTTTCTTCTTCTTCTTCCCCTTTTTCCTCCTCTTTCTTCTCAGACGAATTTCTTCTTCTTCGAAACCCACCAAATTAATTCAATTCAGCAAAAAAAAAAATTCGAAAGAAGAAGAAAGGGGAAGAAATTCGGAGAAAGTCGAAATTCAGAGAAAAGAGAAGAATAAAATTGGAGAAGAAGGAGAAGAAATTCGGAGGAAGTCGAAATTCAGAGAAAAGAGAAGAATAAAATCGGAGAAGAAGAAGAAGAAATTTGGAGGAGAAAGGGGAAGAAATTTGGAGGAAGGCGAAATACGGAAAAAAGAGAAGAAGAAAATCAAAGAAGAAGAAAATCGGAAAAGAAATTCGGAGAAGAAGAAAAAGAAAATCAGAGAATAAAGAGGAGGAGAAAAGGGAAGAAGAAAAAGAAAGAAAAGGAAAAAAGAAAAAGAAAATAGAAAAAGACTTAAATGCCCCTTCCATGCACATGAAGATCACGTGATATTAATTCCGTCAAAAATTAACGGTGGAATTTAATAGAGTGGCCAGTGGTAGTACGTTTTAAAAGTTTAATGGTCAAAGTGTAATAAAATTAAGTTCAGTAATTATTGATAAAATTTGTCAATAGTTCAGTGACCATTAATAATATTTACTGGAAATTAAAAGGGGGCATTTTGAACTATCGGCCTTATTGATCAAAAAAAAAAAAAAAAAAAAAACTATCGGCCAATTTTATGGTTTGCGCTTTCAGTCAATGTTCTCTCTCTCCGCCTACCAATACCAATCGCTCTCTCCGCCACTGTACGCACTGTGTTAGGTATAGTTATAGGATATGGAGGACATTGAGGATTTGTTGGCCGGGAGTGGCGGAGGAGCTCCACCCGGCTTCCGGTTGCCCTTCTCGGCGTCCGTTGGTTTAAATCCCAAAAAGAAGAATAAGAACCACCACCACCTCAAAAGCTCTTCTCTCATCCCGCAAGACCTACTCAGTGCGCATCAACCTCCCAAAATCCCTGGTACCCAGGTCTCTCCTCTCCCCTCTTCCCTTTTTCCTCTTTTATACACATATACGTTTGAATGTATTTCTTCATATGAAGTTTGAAAACTGAATACATTGTTTGTTGTATTTCAGAATGTCACATTTGAATAAGTAAGGTTTATTTGAATATATAACTAACATGAGTTTTATAGCTTACGGACCCATTTTAATACCTCTTATGTCTGAATATTGTACATTCAGAATCAAGAGGTTGCGAACAAGCGAGTCCATTTTTGATGGGGGCAAAATTGGATGGGGGTCATAGGGTCTCCAATGATAAAACAACGTGTGTCCATTCTTATCTAAAATTAATTTCTTTTTCATTTGATTTAAATGGATAAAAATTAACACGCGTCATTTTTTTATTGGGACCCGATGACCCCATCCAATTTTGCCCCAATCAAAATTTTTTCCGTAAACAAGCTGCCCCTAAGAGTGAAATCTTATTTAGGCTCTGTTTCATAATTGATTTTTGTGAGAACTTAAAAAATAAGTTGAGCAATGCTATCTTATGTTTATTTTAATGAGTAGATGGCTTCTGTGCTTTTTTTTTTGTGGAAAATTTGTCTTCAATATATATTTTCTTTTTCAAAAAAGCAAAAGAGTAAGAGAACATCTGTCCACATCCCTCAACTTATCATTTTTCATTTTGTTATCACACGGAGCTTAAAAATTCAAATTTGAGCTACACAATTAGGGGTAGCTCTCCCGTAACAACTGTCCCACAGGATTTTCTTAAATGGCCTTTGCGGGGGTCAAGCCCTGCCTACTTTTGTGAAAGGTGAGCAACTGAGCATTGATTCCAAGTGAGCTAGAGCTCATTGTATATATTTCTCCATATATATACAATCTTGCTGATTTATGTTGTTCTCTTAATACCTTAATTGCAGACAATTTATATGAAGACATTTGGTTGTTCCCATAATCAGGTAACTTTTATGATCCACGTTTTGAGTTCTCATTTGCATTTATAGTCGCACTTACGGTTCTTAAATAAGTTTCCAGGCATTTCTTTATCAGTTTTTTGAAAATATTGTTGTGTTCACTATCATATGTTTTATCTAACAAATTCGGTTAACATAAAATTTGTAGTATACTTTACTCAACTCAGTGTAGCCTTTTCAGTACTTGGTGGAGTCAATTCCTTGAATCTTATTTCTTCATTATGCGCTATTATTTAGGGTAGAGATTGAGCAGTGGGGAAACTTTTACGGCCATAAAAAAAGTCTTCCACTTGTATATGACTCGATGAAGTGGTGGGATTAAGAATTGTTAGGAACCATTTATCCCAAAAAGTTAAGTTGTTAGGTAGTGGGCCAACAATGTATGTCATGGTCTCTAACACTGCCCCTCACATGAGACCCCACTCGCAGGTGGAGAAATAAAGCAAACTAGGGTGCACTAACAATAAAGTGTGCATACTGCATAAACATAGAAGGGGAAACAAATGCAACGGGAAGATTCGTGCCCAAGATTGCAAAACTTGAACTTTGATACCATGTTAGGAACTATCTATCTCAAAAGCTTAAGCTGTTAGGTAGTGACCAACAATATATATCATGGTCTCCGACAAGAATGATTAGCATTTTATAGATTTTGGAGAGTTGAGAGAGGAGGAAGAAATTTATATTTTTCAAAATTAAAAGGAAACTAGATTTACCATATATTTTTTTTTATCAGAAACAACTGCTTTTATTGATGATAATCATAAAAAGCAAGCACTACAGTGCAAATACAAAGCCAAAAGAAAAGATGATGGACCAGCAGTCCACCCAAACATCTAACAAATAATCAAAAAACTAATAAAAGAAAAATAAATAAATTCTATCATCTTTTAACATCACCACTAAATAATTAAAGCAACACTACCTCCAAATATCCGAAATCGATAAAATTCCAAAAAGATTGGAAGTGTTCAAAGTGATGCAATCCTCTTAACTGTACTCTATACCACACTTCATTTACATCTATTTGTTTATCCTCGAGCATTATAGCATTCTTTTCCTGCCCTATCAACCATGCCAATGCCATAGAGCAATATCTCCATAATTCTTTGGCCTTTCTTTTGTTGCATTTGAATTGCCAATCGCTGTATAAAAAGTCATGCCATCGCTTAAGAAACGCCCCAACCACTTCAAAGATCGATCTAGCTTTATCCCATAACTTTTGAGTATAATTACAATGGAGCAAAATGTGATCTATAGATTCATTATCTTTCTTACAAGGGATACACCAAGACAAGGTTGAGATGGCCTTCTGATTTGAAGAAAATCACACGTATTGACTATTTTCCAATAAGCCAACCAAGCAAACATTTTAACTTTGGGAGGAATACCCACATTCTAAATCATTTTGTAAGGCACAAAAGGAACATCTTCTAAGGATTGAATAATCGATTTGCAAGAGAATATCCCAGATTTATCCCACTACCAAACCTCTTATCCTTGATCAAAGATGAAAGAGAAAAACCCTCAATAGAATTCAACAGCCCAATATGTTCCAAAAACTCCCTATCATTAAAGTTTCTACGAAATGAAATATCCCAACAAGGTTCGAAAGGAATTCGACTTGATTGCAATATTTCTGGGTTCTTGGTATGAATTGCTTACTATCAAGTGGTTCTTCATAGGTGACAAAAAGAAATGCAAAACATTATGGAGGTGTAGTTGCATGGCTGTGATGTGGTGTATTTGGAGAGAGAGAAATAAGAGAATTTTTGAAGAAACTAAAGAAGAATTAGAAAAGACTTGGGACTGAATCAAGAATCTGGCTTCACTTTGGGCATTTTCTTCGAAGAATTTTGGAATCTTGACTATGTCAGAGATTGTTAGGGATTGGGGTTTGGCTATGCAGTAGCCTTATTTAGGCTTTAGAGGTTTGCCTAGTGCCTAGGAGAATGATTGTTGTTGTTAGGGACTAGTGCTTGTTTTTTGGGCCCAGGGTTAGTTTTGATTTGTAGTAGGACTTTTTGTCTGTTTTGTGCTGGTGATGTTGGGGCTATTTCTTTTTTGTTTTTGTTTTCTGGTGTGCTTGGTGGTGGATTTCTCATCTGCTTCCAACACCTTTGCTTGTATCTGATTTTGCCAATTAATATAAGCTTTGTTTTTTATAAAAAAAAATATCCCAAGAATACGAATCGACTGAATTCCACTTAACAAAAGAAGAGATAGGGGGAGTGTTTTATGGGAAATTTTATAAATACTAGGGAATGTAGAAGCTAGCGGTCTATGTCCAATCCAATGATCTTCCCAAAAGCAAATAATATTTCCTGCACCCACCTTAGGCTTAATAAAGGTTTTGAAAAACTCAATGCCCTTAGAAATTGCTTTCCAAGGATTACAAATAGACCCTCTAATCACCATGTTCGAGTCCCAACCATTCTCATGAATCCCATACTTGCTTTTAATAATTGAGCACTAAATAAAGTTTTGTTCTAGAGGAAATCTCCATAGCCACTTACCCAACAGTGCCTCATTTTTCTTTGCTAGGTTGCCTATACCCAAACCTCCCATGACTTTTTCCAATCTACAAAATGATCACTCTTTTTCTCACCCGAGCCCTCCCAAAAAAAATTTCGCATTTTTTTCCTATAATTTACGTACCGAAATGGGCATTTTGAAAAGGGACTGTTAAGATTTGTATATTTTTTATTTATAGAATGTGTATATTTAGGAGATAATTAGGAAATCCTTATTATAAGAAAATATACTTATTTTTAGGGTTTCTCTATTGTATATATAGATACTCATTTTCTTAATAATAATAACAATTCTTCTCACAATCTCTTGTATTCTTACATGGTATTAGAGGATTCAATTCTCATATAGTAACCAAACCCTAGCCGCTGTGTTTCTATCCTAGCGTGTAAACCCTAGCCATCGCGTATAAAAAAAAGCATTGTTCATCAGACCACTATTCATTGCTACTGTTCACGGGGGGTACTGCTCATTGGACACTGTTCTCGTGCTACTGTTCACCGGATACTGTTCACATTTTCAGATCCACTTTTTCCAGACCGTCTTTCTAAGATCTATGTTCTAGCATATTTCTAATATATTCATAGCATTAGTTTAGTGGTATTTTGGGTTATACATTCAAGTACTCCAAGCGAAGAATCAATCCTTACGCTTTCGGTATCTGCCACTAAATATGTTGAGTTCCTACAATTCCAAGAGAACAAGCGGTCCATCTCCAATGCTTATGCAAATCATACTGGTAACCCTATTGCCTGTGTCTCTTACTCATTATCTCTTAGATCTTGAGTTCTTGATTATGGTGCTTCTAACCATATGTCTGGTAATAAGAATTTGTTCTCTTCTATTACTTATTCTGAGTCATTGTCTACTGTTGCCTTAGTCGATGACTCTCAAACAAAAGTTAAAGGCATTGGACAGGCTAAACCTTTGCATACCTTGTCTTTAAATTATCTTCTTTTTGTGCCTGGATGTCATTTCAATTTGATTTCAGTTAACAAATTAACCCAAACCTTACTTTATTCCGTTACCTTTGTTGCTAATTCGGTTCTTGTGCAGGAGCATAGTACTGGGAAGTTAATTGGAGTAGGACATGAGTACTGTGGTCTATACTACCTCACCCTACCATCAACCCCTGTTGCCTGTGTTGCTAGTGATCCACCTGCACTTTTTCACCAGCGTTTAGGCCATCCCAACCTACAAAAACTACAAAAGATGGTGCCGAGTCTTTCTCTTGTGTCATCTTTAGAGTGTCTTGTCAGTTAGAAAAACACATTTGTAGTTGTTTTCCCAGTCGTGTTAATAAACAAGCAGATTCACCTTTTTCTCTAGTTCATTCTGATGTATGGGGTCCTAATCGTGTCAAGACAACTTTGAGTTTTCAATATTTTATCACTTTTGTTGATGATTTTTCCCCGATGCACTTAGTTATTTTTAATGAAAAATCGTTCCGAGTTATTCTCCATCTTTCAAACATTTTGCTAAGAAATTATAACCCAATTTGGCACCACTATTTGTACTTTCCGCAGTAATAATGCACGAGAATATTTTTCTGCTCCCTTCTAATCCTTTACGACTTATCAAGGCATACTTCACTAATCTTCTTGTGCTCATGCTCCTCAACAAAATGGAGTGGCTGAACGGAAAAATAGACACTTGATTGAAACTGCTCGTACTCTCCTTATTCACAATCATGTTCCACAACATTTTTGGGGAGACGCAGTCCTCACCACTTGCTATTTAATTAATAGGATGCCATCCTCAGTTTTAGAAAATCAAGTACTTCATTCTCTGTTATTTTCCACCCAGCCTCTTTATCCTGTCTACCCTCATGTCTTTGGCTGCACTTGTTTTGTTCATGACCTCACTCCTGGGAAAGATAAGTTACATGCTAAAACTCTCAAATGTACCTTTTTGGGGTATTCTCACTTACAAAAAAGTTATCTTTGTTTTTCCCCGGATTTTAAACGATACCTTGTTTCCGCAGCCGTCACCTTCTTTGAGACAACTCCCTTCTTCCTTTCTTCAGAGAGTGCTGCGTGTCCTATTGATATTAGTGAGTACCCCATATCAAACACTAGTCCTATTCCACAGATTGTGTGTTCTCTTGATTTTGTGGCTCCTACTGTAACCTCGCCACCTCCTCTACTTACCTACCATCGCCGACCTCAACCTATATCTGTTGAGAACCTCACCACCGAGCTTACTATTGAGACTATATTCGAGCCTATAATCGGATCCACCGGCCTCATCTCCTACTTCAGTTATGCATCTGGTTTCGGCTCCTGACTTGGATCATCGTTTATCTCCAAAATATACTACCTTTGTATCGTCTTTGTCTCCTGTTTTTATACCTAAAAATGTAGGAGCCACTCTTTTTGATCCGGGCTGGCGCTAGGCTATGGTTGATGAGATGTCAGCCTTGCATTCGAGTGGCACATGGGATTTCGTGCCTCTTCCTCTTGGTAAATCAACTGTGGGTTGTCGTTGGATTTAAACTGTCAAAGTTGAACCCGATTGAAATGTTGATCGTTTGAAAGCCCAATTAGTTGCAAAAGGGTATACCCAGATCTATGGGTTTAATTATGGTGATACGTTTTCTCCGGTGGCTAAGTTGTCCTCTGTTCGTTTATTTCTCTATATGGCAGCCATTCGTCACTGGCCCCTTTATCAGTTGGACATCAAGAATGCTTTTCTTCATGGTGAATTACAGGAAGAGGTATATATGAAACAACCTCCTGGGTTTGTTGTTCAGGGGGAGTCTAATCTGGTGTGCCGCCTCCGTCGCTCTCTTTATGGACTAAAGCAGTCTCTTCGGGCTTGATTTGGACACTTTAGTTCGGTTGTTTGTCAGTTTGGTATGACTCGTAGTGAGGTTAATCACTCCGTCTTTTACTCCTATTCATCTCCTGACAGATGCATCTATTTGGTCGTTTATGTGGACGATATTGTAATTATAGAAAATGATCAAGAGGGCATACAGAAACTCAAGCAGCATTTATTTCACCACTTTCAGACGAAAGATTTAAGGAAACTCAAATATTTTCTGGGAATAGAAGCTGCTTAATCTCGACAGAGTATTATCATCTCCCAGCGGAATTATGCCTTAGATATCTTAGAAGAAACTGGCATGGCAAATTGCAAACCTGTAGAAACTCCGATGGATCCAAACGTCAAACTCCTACCTAATCAGGGTGAACCATTATCAGACCCTAGCAAGTATAATAGACTTGTTGGGAAACTCAACTACCTCACCGTGACATGTCTTGACATAGTGTTCTCGATGAGTAAACTTAGCTAGTTCCTAAGTGCTCCATGTGATAGTCATTAGGAGCAGTTGTTCGTATTTTGAAATACATAAAGAAGGCACCAGGTAAAGGCTTTCTTTATGAGAGTAGAGGCCACACTGAGATTGTTGGCTATTCTGATGCTGATTGGGCAGGCTGCCCATATGATAGACATTCAACTAGTGGGTATTGTATCTTTGTTGGAGGAAATCTGGTCTCATAGAAGAGTAAGAAACAATCGGTTGTTTCCTTGTCCACCACCGAGGCAGAATATTGGGCCATGGCAAAAGTGACACATGAGCTCATATGCATGAAACAATTACTCCAGAAGCTGAAGCTCACGAAGATTCAACAAATGAAGTTAATATGTGATAATTAAGCAGCTCTCCACATTGCGTCTAATCTGGTTTTTCGCGAAAGGACCAAACATATCGAGATTGATTGTCATTTTATTTGACATTGCGTCTCATCCGGTCTTTCAGGGGAGATCGCTTCTAGCTATATGAAATCGAATGATCAACTAGCTGATATCTTTACTAAGTCTCTTGGTGGACCTCGAGTAAATTATATTTGTAACAAGTTTGGAACATATAGTTTGTATGCTCCAGCTAGTGGGGGAGTGTTAAGATTTGTATATATTTTATTTATAGAATGTGTATATTTAGGAGATAATTAGGAAATCCTTATTATAAGGAAATATCCTTATTTTTAGGGTCTCTCTTTTATATATATAGATGTACTCCTTTTCTTAATAATAATAACAATTCTTCTCGCAATCTCTTGTATCCTCACAGGGACAAATAGTATATGGGCAGATTTTCAAGGACTAATTGAATAAGTGAAAGTCTACCACCCCTTGAAAAGCAACTCTTCAACCAACCCTCAAGTCTTTTCGAGACTTTTTCTAATGACTGGGTTCCAAAAACCCAATCTGTTCGAGTTGTCCCCCAAAGGCATACCTAAAGATGAAAGTGGCCATGATCCCACGGCATAACCCTCCAAATTTGCTAAACCTTGTACTTCTTCCTCTCTTACATTTTTTTTAATAAGAAACAATCAATTCCATTAAAACTTAAATAAAGATTACAAAGAAATTGATACAGTCCTGGATGAGTTATCCAAGACTAAGAAAACAGGAAAACATTGCTCTAGCTTATACAATTTAATTCAAACAAAAGACTCAGTTTTATCAAATAATTTTGCCACTTTCGCCACAAATTAGCTTTGTATATAACAATATCCCAAACTTCCCGGACTAAGCTTTCTTTATCTTCAAAGATGCGTTTATTTTTTTTAAGGAAAGCAAAGTTTCTGTTCTAAAAAATCTTCATTTCCTTATCATTTTTGCATGTGAAAAAGGCCCTATCGGCTTGAAAGGGATTGAGTCTTATATGACAATCAAAGCAATCATCGATAGCTTTTTCTATTTTCCTCCAGGCGTCTTCTGCCTTCTCTCTAACGCATACGAAAGCCCTCTCCTCATCAAATACTGTTTCAGCCTCCTCTTTCTCCAATGTGGTTGGCTCAGGGGTATTAAGCTGGTTTGATTTGAAATTACTCTTCTTTAAAATCTCTGCATATGCTGTTGCTTGCTTCTCCATATACCTCTGACTGGCCCCATGTTTGTTACTCGCTTTATGCTCGAATTTAGTATCCTTCTTCTTTTGGAGACTGTCGTGTGTGTTAGGATTATTGACGTTCCTTCTCCTTTCCTTCAAACCCCCATTCAATATCAACTCAATGGATTATGCAAACTCTAACCATTTTTTACCTTTATCCCCAGCAGGCACTATTATATTCTCCCTTGTTCCATTCACATTTTTGTATATCTCCATAAATTGCCCCTTATCATTCTTCAGTTTATTGACCCAAACAATCTGATCCATCACTTTGTTTTTCTTAAAGAACGCTTGTTGTTCCATCCTTTTGACTGCCTCCTTCAATTGAATAGCCACCCAAAATGTTCTTTCAAAGTTTAATGAAATAGTATTCTTACCTTTTCTGTGCTTCTCGCTAATCAGGATGTGCCCGGGCTTCTTAACATCGACCCTCAGTTGTATGATCTTCTATTCTATATACAAAGTGATGGAATCCAGACTTTGAAGAGACGCCATTAGCTGTTGGAGCTCGTCTAAGGCTTTAATTGTCGGTCGTCTAGGGTTGCTTGTGGTGTTCGTCAATCTAGAGATCGTTTAGGGTTTATGGCGGTGCTCGTCTAGGGTTTGTTTTGTTGGTCGTCTGTGAAGAGTTTTCTAGGGTTTATGATTGTGGTTGTTTATGGTTTTGGTGGAGTCGTTTAAGGTTTTGGCGAAGATAGGCGAGGTTCAGGTTAAGGTGATGATCGTCTATGATGGTGTTTAAGAGTAAGTCGATGGTTAGGGTGGTGAGGAAGGTAGTCGACTATGGGTGACTTAGGGTTTTTCGAAGGTTAGGGTAGAGAGAGAGAGAACGAGAGAACGACCCATAGTGTAATCTGTTGGTTTAAAGCTGGGAAGAAGATGAAGGCGGTAAATGCCGAATGATCATATTTACAGGGGGATGGGTCTCCATTGCAGGGTTACCAATTAGCATGTGGAATGAAATTAACTTGGAGAAAATAGCAGAGTATTGTGGAGGTTTAATTGAAATACATCAAGATACAATTATCATGAAGAATTGCTTCGAAGCAAAGATTAAGGCCAATGGTAATCTTAACGGGTTCATGCTAGCTGGTATTCAAATTGGAAGTAGAGGAAGTGTTTTTTCACTAAAGCTGAGGAATTCTTCAAAGTTGGAATTAGGGGTAAGAAGATTCTTGATGCAAAAACCAATCTCGGCTATGGATTTTGCATTTTCAGGAGTTTGTGGAGAAGATGAAGACACGGAATATGAGGATGGGGAGGTGGGTGAGGAGAAAGATAATGGTAACCCCGAAAAAAAGGGGGAAGAAGTGGGGAACATACAAGAATACGGGGAAAAGGGAGGTGGGGTTGAAAAGGAGACTCTAAAGCAGAATTTCTCTGATTTAATTGGGGTGAGAAGGATTTTTGATAATTTGAAAAGAGATCTGGGCTCCCCTAGAGTGGACAGCAATAAGCAGTTGGTAGTATGGAAGAGGTCTGCTGGTCTTACGCCCAGTAATGTAGTGAAACAGAAAAGGCTAGTCTTGCATAGGCCTTGTAAAATGCTGAAATGGTTATTGAAGGAGCACCAAAGCCTGAGAAGACAAGTATGGGTTCCGCAATCTGATCCAAACTTGGTTGAGCCGGGTTTTAATTGCAGCAACAGCGTTCTCAGAGGTGTAGAAGACAATACGGAGACTACAGACGAGGCAGATGGCACGATATTATACAAAAGAAAAGGCAAATCCTCACACATGGAGGATAGAGAAGACATTGAAGGAGAGGTAGGGACATGGGAAACAGGCATAACAGGGCAAGAAACAAACGAAGATGCAGTGTGTTGTCTACAAGACGAGGAAGGAGAAATGACAGACAACCTAATATCGTCTGATGAAGATATAGAAACTTGCTATGGCTTTGAAAAAGACGAAAAGGCAAATGAATGGTTGACTAGGTTATTCGAAGAAACAGAAAAGGAAAGTCAAGGGGTTCTGTCACAAGGTAACTCTGTCGATGAGGCCAAAACCAAAAACATAACAGAGGTATTCGAGTATTCCGGTAATAAATTACAGGGCACAAAGGTACGAAACTCTAATTCTCATTATGCACATCTCTCACCATTCTGATCACCTACTAAAGATGCCTCTGCAATTTATTCTTTTTCAACACCTTCTCAATCTTCGGGGTCGGGTAAAATGTCAGTATACCATAGAAAACAGAAATCAACACCCGAAATAATTATGGAAGCTCATGTACCTCCTAAGTCGAAAATATGCACACAAAATTCACTTTGTAAAAGTAAGGTAGAGTGCAATAGTAACTGCAATTTGCAGCTCATTCCATATGTGGATCCGAACATACAACATGAAAAAATCATTGAGCACCAAAACGTTTTGTTTAGGCCCAATTTTGGGGACTGCAGTACTCCAATTCCAGTACTTAAGAAAACTGTTGAGCAAGCAAAGCTACTGGGTTTGAGTGAGGACGATTGGGAGAAATTTAGTGGTTTTCTTGGCAATATGGGTGTGTCACTAATACCCATTAAGCAAAGGACTAGTACTAAAAAAAGGGGTGAGATTAGTTCTAGTAAAAAGGGGGTGAGGGAATTAAAAAACTTGAAATGTGACATTACTTATGAAAAGGGAAGAGGGGTGAGTCATAATAGAAGGGGTGTCAATAGGTCATAAATGAAGATAATTTCATGGAATGTGCGCGGGTTGGGGTCTAGAAGTAAGAGAAGGAATATAAAAGAGTGCGTGTGTAGGGAAAAACCAGACATTGTTATCTTTCAAGAAACAAAGAAAGAAATAATTGATTGGGCAATAGTGGGTGCGATATGGGGAGTTAGATACAAAGATTGGGCATATCTACCTTCAGTAGGCAAATCGGGATGTATCTTAATCATTTGGGATGTTAGATCTCTAAAAGCAGAGGAATCAATCACGGGGAACTTCTCATTGTCAATTCGGTTTTTATCAGCTAAAGGGGATAGCTGGTGGCTTTCGGGAATTTACGGTCCATGTAGGTATAGAGAGCGGCGCGATTTTTGGGAAGAATTGGCAAGTTTATACGGTATCTGTGGGGATAGGTGGTGTCTAGGAGGGGATTTTAAAATAGTTAGATTTGCATCGGAAAAAATAGGGGTTAGGGGCAGTATAGTGACAAGGAGTATGAGGGACTTTGATGCATTTATTAATGAAACATCCTTGAGAGACCCGAACATCAGCATTGTTGAATTCACATGGTCTAATGGGCGATCACACTCTAGATTGGATAGGTTCCTTTTTACAACAGGGTGGGAAGATTTGTACGTATCGGTGAGGCAAGAAGCTCTTGTTAGAATCGAATCAGATCACTTTCCGATAGTACTTGACTCCAACTCGTTTAGATGGGGGCCCTCGCCATTTAGATTTGAAAATATTTGGCTCACACATAAGGATTTCTTAGGTAATTTTAGGAACTGGTGGGTGGAAAGTGAGGTGAGGGGGTGGGAAGATTTCAAATTCATGAAAAAACTTGCACAAGTAAAGCATAAATTGAAAAAGTGGAATCTCGAAATCTTTGGGGATGTGAGAGTTGAAAAAGGTAGAATTTTGGAGAGAATTCAAAACATCGATAAATTAGAGGTTAGAGGAGTTCTAGGGGAGGAATTAAAAAAGGAGAGACATGACTTAAGAGAGATATTCGGGGAATTAGTCCTAAGAGAGGAAATTTCTTGGAATCAAAAAGCTAAGGTACGAGGGGTTGGGGAATGGGATGGTAATTCTAAACTTTTCCATAGAGTGGTCAATAATAAAAAAATTAACAAAATAATTCCCAAACTTGAAAAAGATGACGGTTCAATCGTAAATTCTGAAAGTGAAATTGTGAATGAAATTCTTGAGTAACACCAAGAGAGATAGGCGAAGTGTGGGGTTCCAAGGCCTTGAATGGAGCCCAATCGGCTCTGTAAAAAATCGATGGCTTGAAAGACCGTTCGAAGAAAGCGAGATAAAAGCAGCGATTGATGCTTGCGAGGGGGGTAAAGCACCAGGAGCAGATGGTTTCATTATCGAGGCCTTTAAAAAGGGATGGGATGTCATTAAAAAGGATATCATGGGGGTATTCAATGAATTTTTTAATAATGGAGTGGTGAACGCATGCACCAACTCCACATTCATCTGCTTAATCCCAAAGAAGTTATCTTCTCTTAAACTTAAAGACTATAGACCTATTAGCCTTGTCACAAGTTTATATAAGATATTGGCCAAAGTCTTAGCATTGAGAATAAGAGAGGTAATGAGTGAAACGGTGGGGTTAGCACAAGGGGCGTTTGTGAAAGGTCGACAAATCCTCGACGTTGTCTTAATCGCTAATGAAAGTGTAGAGGAGTATCGAGGTAAAAATAAAGGTGGTGTGGTTTTCAAAATTGATTTCGAAAAAGCATATGATCACGTAGAATAGGATTTCATAGATCATGTGCTTGAAAATAAGGGCTTTGGGGCTAGATGGAGAAAGTGGATTAAGGATTGTCTTTCTTCTTCCAATTTTTCGGTTATGGTAAATGGGAGACCAAGAGGCATTTTTAATGCCTCAAGGGGCATTAGACAAGGGGATCCGCTCTGACCTTTTCTTTTTGTGTTAGTGGCAGACGTCCTTAATAGATTGGTTGTGAGAGCGAGAGAGATGGGCATTATTGATGGGTTCGAGATAGGGAGGGATAAAATTAAATTGTCTCATTTGCAATTTGCCGATGACACCATATTCTTTCTATCAAATGATGTGAATAAATTGAAAAATTTAATTACCATTTTGGATACCTTTGGGTTAGCTTCGGGGCTTCACATTAATGTGGCCAAAAGTATGCTAGTGGGCATCAATTTGAAGGAGGAGGATATGGTGTCACTATCGAGAGTGTCAGGATGCGAGATAGGTTTTTGGCCTATGTCCTACCTTGGGATGCCGTTAGGAGATAATCCTATCCGAGTAGGATTTTGGAATCCGGTTATTGAAAAGATTTCCAAAAGATTAGAGGGTTGGTTAAAAGGGTGCTTGTCGAAGGGTGGGAGGTTAACTTTAATTCAATCTGTGTTAGAAAGCATCCCTATTTATTATCTTTCTCTCTTTAAAATGCCGATTTCGGTGTGTAACACCATTGAAAAAATGATGAGGGATTTTTTTTGGGAAGGGTACGGTGAGAGTGTTGGTGATCATTTAATAAGATGGGACAAGGTTTCCAAGAGCAAGGAAAAGGGGGGGTTGGGTATTGGTAACATTGCATGTAAGAATGCGGCTTTGCTAGGGAAATGGCTTTGGAGATTTCCTAATGAACAAAATTCGTTTTGGTGCTTAATTATCAAGAGCAAGTATGGCATTCACGTTAATGGTTGGGAACAAATTTGGTTACTAGAAGCACTCATAGAAATCCGTGGAAAGCTATCTCTTCCGGTATTGAAAAATTTAAAGCTTTCATTCGACTTAAGGTGGGAATGGGTAACTCCATAAGATTTTGGGAAGACATTTGGGTCGGGGATTCTTCTCTTGCCTCTCTCTTTCCTCGGTTGTACAGCATTTCTCGTAATATAAATAGTTCAATTGCATCAGTTATTCGTTGGCATCATCACGATTCTTTCTCATGGGATCTAGAATTTCGCAGAAATCTACATGAGAGGGAAATTGTAGAATTCTCGGAATTGTTGGGTTTGATTTATCATTCGAAGGTGTCTAGAACAGACTGAGATTCTAGATATTGGGTGGGGGAAAAATTGGGAATATTCTCTTGCAAATCCTTTTTCCATTTGCTCATCAATTCACCACAAGATCCCATCTTTGTGCCTCATAAGTTTATATGGAAAACAGGTATACCTCCGAAAGTGAAAATTTTTGGTTGGTTGGCCTCTTGGAAGAGAGTAAACACGTGTGAAATTCTCCAAATAAGAAGGCCTTATTTAGCGATTTCCCCTTCTTGGTGTATTCTGTGCAAACAGAAAGGAGAGAGCATTGATCACATTCTTTTACATTGTAATTTCACTGGATATATGTGGAACAAGGTGGGAGAGGTATTTGGTTCAATTGGTGCCAAACCTAGTTCTTGGCGGGATTTCTTGAGCATGGAATGGCAGTTTGTAGGGAATAAAAAGAAGTCCAAACTAATGTGGAGATGTTGTCTAGCATTAGCATGGTGCATTTGGCAAGAGAGAAACACGAGGGTTTTTGAAGACAAATCAAATGAAGCCGCCGAAATCTGGCTTAAAATCAAGCTGTTATCATCTATTTGGGCTATCTCTTCTAGTTTATTTGTCAACCTTTCTATTTCTGTTATTTGTTCTAATTTGGGGTTAGTTATCCAGTGATGGAGATTTGTTTGGAGCTGGTTTACTGTTTTTTTTTTCTTCTTGTTTTCCCTCAGTTAGCTAGAGGATTTATGGGGCTTGGTGAACTGTTGGTTCATTAAGATTGCTCTCATCTTTGTAATGCTTTTATATTCCTATTTAATAAAGCATTTTGTTTCGGATAAAAAAAAAAGATGCGTTTATTTCTCTCCAACCAAATCTGCCATGCCAATGCTAACACCAAAAAATGCCAAATACTTTTGCTCTTCTTAGAATTTTCCCCCAAAAAACAGCGATTAACCACCCACTCCGCCCATGTTTTGTTTGTAGCCCCAATAATATGAAACAATGCTCTTACCTTTTGCCAAAAAGCACCAGCAATAGGGAAATGGAGCAGCAGGTGATCATTTGATTGACTGTCCTTTTTGCACATGACACATATTGATGGGGATAGCGACCAAAAAGGCCTACTACGCCTTTGGCGAACATCAAATGTGCTCAATTTGCCTAAAGATGCGAGCCATGCAAAGACTCTAATAAGTAGTATGTCGTGCAAAGACCAAAAAGGCCTCCTCGACGTCTGTTGATTGCTTTGTTTCTTGTTTTGATTTTTCCCAATGTTCTAAAAATCGCTAGGCGCTCCTAGGTCGGCGAGGGGGGGCCTAGCGCCTAGAGGATTAATCGGGGATTAATCGGTCAAACGATTTTTTATTAAAAATATTATTTTAGATAACATAATACTAACAAAACATAATATACCTTTCAAATTAACATTAATTTTCTAACATCCAACCAATAAAACATGCATTACAAAAAAGGTTATAAACTTTAAAAGCATAAATAATTAAAATTAGCAAAAATAAAATAAATAGGGGTGAAACTACAAATAACTAAAAATATATGGGGTGAAAATAATAATAAAAGTTAATAAAACAAAACCAAACCTAATACTCCGTATGTATCATCTCTTTCCCCGTAGAAACTAGCCCCCATTCCACAGCAAGTATCGAAACAAAACCCTAAACCCAGCTCTCAGCGCCAACGACTTCTCAGCCCTAACCCATCTCAGCGTCGATATTTCTCACTGGCTTCGACAACTTCACATGTACGATACTCTCTCTCTATCTATCTCTGTCTCTCTCTATCTCAATCTCATTCTCTTTTCCACGTCTCAGCCAGCCGGTGAGAAAATCGGCGCCTGGACGAAAAATCGACGCTTAATCGGCGCCTAATCACCCCAGCGCCTAAACAAAACGACTAGCCCTAGGCCAGGCGGGGCAGCCCCGATTTCTGCCGAAGCGGCGCCTAGGCGCGATTTTTAGAACACTGATTTTTCTTATTAATATAAGTTTTCGTTTCTGATAAAAATAAAATAAAAATCAACTTATACCACTGAAAATCTGGTTCATCATTTTCATTGCATAAAATTTCAAAGAAAGATTTTCAAGAGAAAATTCCAGACTTCTCCCCCTTCCATACCTATTTATCCTCTCTACCTCGAAATGGACTGTGATCTGTAATTTACCCATTAACTCAATGTATATGTCAACTTCCTAGTCGTTTAAATTTCTATTGAACTATAAATTCCAAATGGTTGTTCTATTCTCACTCTATTCCACAAATTCACTAATCGTACCCCCTTATTTCTAGCAATTCCCAAAATCAAGCTTCTTCGCCATTGCCCACACTTAGGCATGAATTACTTGAGAATTTGTACCAGCCTTGCATAATGGCCCTCCATGGGGCCCTAAAAGTGTTGTTAACGTTGCATGAAAGGTCCTAGCCATTGCTATGGAAGCCATACTTGCTTGCAATTACCTGACACCAAAGTGAGTCTCTTTCGAACGAGAAACGCCACATCTATTTCTCCAATAGTACCGAGTTCCATTTCCCAATATTCCCGACCCCAATCCCACCTTTTACTTTTAGTTTTGCGGCTATATCCCACTTAACCGGATTGTCTCCACTATCGTCTCCATTTCCCTTCCAAAAAAAGTCCCGCATCAGCTTCTCCATTACCTTGATCACTTTAATTGGCATTTTAAAAAGCAACATAAAGGAAGTGGTGATACTACCAAGGACCGATTGTAAGAGCACCGATCTTCCTCCTCTCGATAATGCTCCTTTAAACCATCCTTCAGTTCTTTTAGACATCTTCTCTAGGACAGGTTCCCAAAAGACAAAATAATTAGGGTTACCTCCGAGAGGAAGCCTTAAGTACGACATCGGCCACTCCCCACAAATGCACCCAACTGATTCGGCGTAACTAGAGACAACACTGGCCCCTATATTTAAGCCCACAAAATTGCTCTTCTTTAAATTCATTTTTAAGCCGGACGCCTTAGAAAAAATATTCAACGCCTCCCATAAATTGTTTATGCTTGCCTTATTTTTTTCAATAAAAAAATACTATCATCGGAAAATTGGAGATGAGAGATATTGATTCTATTTCTACCAATCTCAAAACCCTTTATTAGGCCTTCATCGCTTGCTCTTTTCATTAACCGACTTAGAACATCTGCCACAACAATAAAAAAGGGAGGGGGAAAGGGGGTCACCTTGACGAAGACCCCTAGATGCATCAAATCTACCTCTTGGCTTCCCATTTAAAATGATTGAAAAATTTGCCATACTCAAACACCCTTCAATCCACTTCCTCCATCTTCTCCCGAAGCCTTTCTTCTCAGAAACAAATTGTAAAAATTCCCAACTGACATGGTCATAAGCCTTTTCAAAATCCACCTTCACTACCACCCGTTGCTTCTTTTTGCTTCTATACTCTTCTATCACTTCATTCGCAATTAATGCTATATCTAAAATTTGCCTACCTTACACAAAGGCTCCTTGGGATTCGTCTATAATAACGTGAAGTACTCTTTTCAACCGAATAGCAAGAGTCTTTGCTATTAATTTGTATAAAAAGGATGTCGGATTAATGGGCCAAAAGTCTCACAGATATGGATTTGAGCTTTTTGGGAATCAAACAAATATAAGTAGCATTGGTTTTTTTGTTGATAATACCTGAATTGTAAATTTCCTCAAACACCTTCGTAACATCTTCTTTTATAACATCCCAAGCCTCTTGAAGTGCTGCCATAGTGAAACCGTCCGGCCCTGGTGCCTTCTCATCATCACAAGAGAATAAAGCCTCTCGCATTTCTTTAATAGTGAACAGTGTCTCCAAATTGAAGCTTTAACCATGGCTGATTTTGCCTCAATTGACCCCATCAAAGGCAATATTAGATGTTGACCTTTCATTATACAACCACTTGTAAAAGTCAACAAGAACCTTCTCAATCTCATTCTCCGTTTGTACCAACCCCCCATCGGCGTCTTCCATTTTGTTAATCATTTTGCTAGCTTTTCGGCCACTAGCGGTACGATGGAAGAGCTTAGAGGAGTTGTCCCATTCCATAACACCTCTAAGTTTAGTTTTTTGGAACCAAAAAGCCTCCTCCCTAGCTATGATTTCTTCCAAACGCTTAAGGAGCTGTGATCTCTCGGCCCTACCCCCCTCATCCAAACCTATAGATACCTCCTATTTATCAAGAGCCCCAGTCCTCTCTATAATAGCTCATTTTTCAAGCCTTATATCATCGAAGGTCGCTTTGTTCCATGTTTGCCTTGTTTATTTTAAGACCTGACGCTAGCCTAAATAAATCCAAGATGCCAACCAAATTTCTAAGATTGCTTTCCTCCTTTGAGAGGAAAAAAATAGTGTCATCTGCAAATTGAATGTGTGACACGAGAATCTTTTCCTTCCCTATCTCGAAACCTTTTAAAAGGTTCACTCCCCTTGCCCTTTCCAGTAATTGGTTAAGCACATCCGCTACTAGAACAAAGAGAAAAAGAGATAATGGACCCCCTTGACGAATGCCTCTAGTGGCATTAAAATGACCCCTAAGTCTCCCGTTAACCATAATAGAAAAATTAGAGGATGAAATGCATCCCCTAATCCATCTTCTCCATCTCTCTCCAAAGCCTTTTTTATCAACGAGATGATCTATAAAGTCCCACTCTATGATCATAGGCTTTCTCAAAATCAATTTTGAAAACAACCCCTTCTTTTTTCTTTTCCTTATACTCTTCCGCACTTTCATTGGCAATTAGAACAAGGTCCAGAATTTTCCGCCCTTTGACAAAAGCCCTTTGTGCAAATCCAACTGTTTCTCCCATCACCTCTTTAAGCCTAGAGGCTAAGACTTTGGCAAAAATTTTATATAAGCCTGTCTCAAGGCTAATCGCTCTATAGTCCTTGAGATTTAAAGAGGACACTTTTTTAGGAATTAAACAAATGTATGTTGAATTTGTGCATGCATTGACTATACCACTGTAAAAAAATTCATTAAAGACACCAAGAATGTTCTCTTTGAAAATATCCCAACTTTTTCTAAAAATTTCTATGGCAAACCATCCGACCCCGGCGATTTATTCCCGTTCGAATGCTTTAAAGCTGCTCTAATCTCCCCTTCCTCGAAAGGTCTCTCTAACCGACAACTTGCCTCGGTTCTAATTGAGCCGAATTCTATACACTCAAAACCGACCCCCTTCTCTCACTTTTTGAGTACAATTTTTTAAAATAATTCTCCACTTCCTCTACTATTTCCTCCTCTCACAATCAAGGACCCATCCTCCTCCTCTAGTTTACAAATCATTTTATTCACCTTTTTACTCTTAACAACAACCCTATGAAAAAGTTTAGAATTTCCATCTTACTTTTGCTTTTTGATTCCATGCTATCTCTTCTTTTAAAATTAAATCCCCGAAAGCCTTTCTCAACTCCCTTCTTTCCACTTTCAATTCTTCCCCAAGGACCCCTCTAACCTCTTCCTCATCAATCTTTCGAATTCTCTCCATTATCTCTCATTTGGCTACCCTAACATCCCCAAATATTTCCTTATTCCACTTTTTAATTTTATGTTTAAAGAATTCCAATTTTTTTTATAAATTTAAACCTTTCCCAGCCTTCCACCTCGCACTCGTTCCACCATTTTTTGACATTTTCTAGAAAACCCCTATGTGACAGCCACATATTCTCGAACCTAAATGGTGACTTAAATGGAATAGCGTCTAGCATAATTGGAAAATGATCTAATTCAATTCTAATTAAAGCCTCTTGTCTAACTGTTGGAAATAAGTCTTCCCACCTCGTCGAGAATAGAAACCTATCAAGTCTATAGTGAACCCTCCTATTTGTCCAAGTAAAATCAACATTGCTAATACTTGGATCTCTCAATTCCGTCTCGGTGATAAATGAATCAAAATCCGACATACTCTTAGACGATCTACTCACCCCCATTCCCTTTTTCTCCGATGGGAACCTTACCACATTAAAGTCTCCACCTAAACACCATTTATCCCCACATAGACCATAAAGACTCGCTAATTCCTCCTAAAATTCATTACGCTGCCTAAACCTACACGGCCAGTATACCTCGGTTATCCACCAACTCTCGCCGAGAGTTGATTTAAATCGAACAGAAAGAGTAAAATTCCCCGTGATTGATTCCTCCGCCCTCACTATTCTAACATCCCAAATAATTAGAATGCCTCCCAATTTTCCTACCGAAGGAACAAATGCCCAATCTTTGAATTTAACGCCCCATATAACACCTATGAATGCCCAATTAACCAATTCTTTTTTTGTTTTTTGCAAAATTAACACATCCGGTTTTTCTCTACGTATGGTTTCTTTAATGTTTCTTTTTTTTTTTCCTTTGACCCTATCCCCCTTATGTTCCATGATATTAATTACCTTCCTCTACTCTTTTGTTATTACTCATTCTTCCTTCTTTTTCATAATTAATATTACATTTAAGATTTTTTAGCTCTCTCGCCCCTTTCCTACTTGACCTTCTACTACCCACTTTCCTCGATTTAGGTTTTTTTTAAGGGGTACCATTGATAATCCCATTTTCTCTTCCAATTCCCTCAAAGAATCCCAATCCCCCGAATTCAAACTCATCAGCCTATCCACAAACTGACCGACATTCAACCCTATTTTTGGCAATTTGTGGCCCTTCATCTCTAGACCAATACTCTCTTTGTGATGCTCAACACTCGATTTTTTCTCTCTGTGTGATTCATTGATTGTGTCGTTACGCAAAATGTGGTGATTAGTATTATCTCTACTACCCTCTATGGCTTGATTTTCTTCACCTATATTAATCCTATGTGATGAGTGAACAATACCCGGTGTAATCAAAGTGTTCGATTCCGAGCTTTGAACATCTATACTCCCACCCCCACCCTCAAAATTTGATATATCTTTTGACCAAGATAAAGAATGTGGATTTTTTGACGGTGACAAAGAGACTGAACAATTTTGGTAAGGAAAAGACGTACTTTTTAAATGGAAAGAAAATTCAGAGTTGATATTTTGTACCTTTGTGCCTGAACAAACTGAATAGGAATTTTTAGGTAACTCCCTGTGATGCTCAGAATGTGCACCTTGGATGTAGTCAAACTGTGTTTCTTTCTTTCTTTCTTTCTTCCTAATTTTTCTTCCTTTTAGAACAACAATGGTAGCCAATGATTTGTTTCTGACATATTTTCGAAGTCAGAATTGTTGTCTCGATCCCCCTCCGAAGAAACCAAATCCTCCGTTAGGTTATCCTCTTTTTCTTCTATGTTAAAAGACACACCTTCCTTAGCTTCCGACCATTGGCAATTGCTTTGCCATTCCCCTTCGTTAAGATTCTCCAGTTCGTAATTTTCTATATTAAGCTGCCACTCACTGTTTTTAAGCTGCCACTCACTGTTTTCAGTCTGCCCTTTCGATGACTCTTTTGTCTTTTTCTCCTCTAATAATTCAACACACTCCTCTTCATTAAACATGAGTGTTGGACTCTTCTTTCTTTTACTGATTAACGCCTTTACTTCAAGATCTTTAGAGACCCACTTAATTTTTGTCAGCCCATTAGAAAAATTCCCCATCCATCTCTTTAATTTATTAGGTAAATTTGAGCCCATGCATTTTCCTAGGTCCGTTTTTGCGAATACAGGCCCATCAACTCCACCAAGTGCAAATTGCTTATTACTATGTGCCCCCATTGTTCCACCCAGTTGCTTTTTTAAATTATAGAATATTTTATCCACCTTAACTAAATATGCAAAATTATTCCTTCTAGAATCCTTCTGAACTTGTACCATTACCCTCTTTTCCATGTAAAGTTTCCCCATACTCCCTGTCGTTTTCTCTCCCCGATTGTCTTCTTTCTCCTTATTGACCTCGTCATCCTCTGTCTCATTGTTGCCACGTAGATCTTCCTGTCCCCCTATTGTCCTCCACGGCATCATCTGCTATTTCACTGTTGCCACGTAGATCCTCCTCCCTTAGTTCAATCTGTTCATCTTCTCCGTCAATCTCTATGATACCCGATCAAAATCCTCCAGATCCATTATCGTCTTTCTTTTCTACTGAGATTTGAGATTAAATTTCTATATGGCCTTCAATTTAATCGTAAATCTTTCTTTCATTATCCTGACATAATTTCTGCCGGTATGAAGTCACTATCTTTTCCTCTAATTTTAATTTTGGCTGAAAACATTTGTTGTATCAATTCAGTTCTGCGATCAATCTCTAGAAGCCCTCCAAACTTTGCTCCAATTTCTTCAAAAATGTCTCGTCCTCCACTTTAGCAGGAGATCCTCCACCTCTATCCACCCTCCTATGCAAGAGATTTTCTTATTTAAAGAAAAATCTAATTGTTGCCAACCTTGTAACTTTACTGTGAATGGACCTTTGATGAATAAGAGATTTTTCCTCCCAAAAAATTCTGCTTCTTCTGCATTCTTACACGAAGACAGCTTTATCCGGTTGAGGCGGACGAAGGACTATATTCTTATTGTACAGTTGATTCAAAGAGCTTTGAATTTCCTTCCATTTATCCCAAATTCTCTGTCTCGTGCATACCACCATCAGATTCCAATCATGTTTTCCCCCTAACTCTCTCTTTTCCTATCGAAAAACCTTCCACCAACCCTTTACTCTTCACTTTTTTGACCAATAAATTCAGCACATCTGCAACCATTACAAAGAGGAAGGGCGAAAGAAGATCCCTTGCCTTAAACCCCGCGAATCAATGGGAATCTCCAAAGCCATTTCCCTAACAAAGTTTCATTTTTCTTAGCATTTTTACCGATGCCCAACCCCCATCCTTACTTTTAGACACCAAGTCCCAATTCAGTAAGTGATCACAAGCTCCCTCCTCGAATCCTTAAAAAAGTTTCTCATTAATTTTTCAATTGTGTTGCACACTGAAATTGGCATTTTGAAAAGAGAGATATAATAAATTGGTATACTTTCAAGGACCGATTGAATCAAAGTTAACCTGCCCCCCCCTCAAAAGACATCCTTTTAACCAATCCTCTAATATTTTAGATTTTTTTTCAATCACCGGACCCCAAAACTCAACTCGACAAGGGTTGTCTCCAAGAGGCATCCCAATATAGGACATTGGCCACGACCCCAATTCGTAACCTGCTGTCCTCGCCAACGACACCATTTCTTCCTCCTTCACATTGATACCTACTAACATGCTTTTGGATAAATTGATGTTAAGCCCCGAAGCTAACCCAAATATATCCAAAATATCAATCAAATTTTTAAGCTTTCTATCATCTTTTGAAAGGAAGAAAATGTTATAATCGGCAAATTGTAGATGTGAAAGTTTAACTCTTTTCCCTACCTGAAAACCACATCGTTTGTTTCATTAGTATGTTGCTTTTTAAGCTTACCATTTCATGCTTTATCACCCAATGTCATAACATGCTTATGATCACCATATTCATTTCATGTCATGCGCATGATGTTTCTACATTGTTGATTGTCCAACATTCTGTCCCATAAATCATTACTGGATCAGTAGGCATAAGGTAAACTTTCTCCTAGATTAGCTTGTTTGTGAATTACATATATGTTTATAGTCCATTTACGCCTAAAATAATAAAAATTAAACAGAATAATAGCAGAACTAAATTTCACTCAACATTTGCTTGTTGAAATTCTGTAGTGCTGGCGCATGATTTCCAATGCATAATCGGATTGATTGTCTCTTTTACTTCTTGGATTTTTAAAAGGGTTATGGTACACGAACATTTTCGTCAAGCAGCTTTCATAAATATGTTCTATTAACCCCAAGGGGTTGCCTCAGCGGTAAGGGCGTACTTGGAATTGTGTAGTTAGGTGCATGACTTTTGGTTCGGTTTCTCACTGTGAAGATTCTTGGGGCCATTAGGGCTTCTCCCTGTCGATAAACGCCAGGACCTCGTGGGATTTGTTGGAGTGTGGCCTAGATATCCACAGATATAAAAATAAATAATTATGCTCTTGTATTATTTCATCGAACTGGAACATAAAATATTAATGTGCTATAAATTTTTAAAATGGCCCTTATTAAAAAAAATAAAATCTTAAAATGCCATTGCGAAATCATTATGTATGACATGAAAAAAAATCGGTCTTTTTAGATAGGTCAGGATTGTTTCCTTTTGTCCTGCTTTTGCATTTTTTTTGCTCCGTTGTGATTTATGATGGCTTGGGTGGCATAGTTCAACTCGTGAATCATTTTCTTTGTGCCCCAAACCCTGTAGTGGCAGGTTACTCATGAATGCTATGTTCTCTTTTCTTGTATTGTATATGTATATTTTTTCTTTTTTGAGTTTTGTTTTCATTTAATATTTCATTGCACCTTTTTTTTAATCAAAAACAAAATGCTTTTATTAAAATCAAATAATCAAAGTGTTACAAAGAAGATTACACCATTGGCGAACCAGCAGTCCACAAAAGCCCCTATTGATGTGCCAGAAACTACACAAGACAGTGAAAAAAGATACACAAATCTCACAAAAAATTGAGCCAACGCCATAAATAAGTCTATAACTCCCACATCAGTCTTCTAAAATAACAATCTCACTGAACTACTGCACCCCAATTACAACTTAACTCAGACGTAGATAAATTTCCTAACAAGTTTGAAGAGTTAGCCCCTATTGTTCCTTCTTAACTAAATGTAGAAAATAAATAAAAATATATCTATTCATTGTGAAGAAAAAGTGAAAAATGAAGGGTGGATTCGACCCTTGATATTTCTCAGTTCTAGACTATGTTGATTTTTTTAAAAATATTTTTGAGTGTTTATTTTTAAAAAATCGTGTTTAAACTTCATTCAAGTAGAAATAATCTTTTTTCTTTATTTTTTCCTTTGTATTTTAGAAAAACTTTAAGAAATTGAAAAAAATTTGAGATAATGGGTTATAGGGCCTCGCTCCGTAATGTTTTATAACTCTAAGAACGGACTCATATTTAATAAAGGGAAGTAGTACTAATTTCATAATTTGGTTTTACAATAAGAACACTTTTCATAATATTAATTCATTTTAAGGAAAATAATAAGTGTTGATGGACAAACATACCCCTAAAATAAACATCTTATAACCCTTTCCATGAACAGTATTCTCGTTTTGAGTGTGGAGACAACAACACACACAGTGAACAAGAAAGAAAAAGAAATTTTGAGTCTTGACTGAAGGAAAAACCCTTCTTCCATATTTACATTAAAGAAAAGATACTTCTTTCTCATCTCTTTTCTCTCTCTCTCTCTCTCTATTTCCCAATTTTTCATCATTATACCAGTGGTTGATTTAATTTTTCTGGTTTCCTCTGGAGCACCGCTCTTATCTCTCTGTTTTTTGTTTCTTCTGCAAATGCAATCGTAAAACATATATAACTTTTGATCGAACCGTTGGATTTGACTGATTTTTGGATATGTTGTTCGGAAGACAAAGTTACCATAATTGCGTGAAAAATTAAGACGATCACAGGTCGTTTTGCTATCAAAATCGACCAATTTCGACAGCTCAGCGGGATTTGGAAAAAAAATATGATCGTAACTCTTTTTTTTTAACGAACCCTACATCGATCCATATATATACTTATAAATAAATTAAGTAGATGTTGATCTCATTAATTTTTGTTGTTTTCTGTTTTGTAATGGTGCTAAAATCATTTTAGCACCTTCTGGTTTATTGTCGAAGTGGTGCTACTTTCTGGTTGTTGTTCAGAAGGTGCTAAATGTATCTCTTCACTCCAACAATTAACATTCTTTGATGGACAAGAATGTATGACCTCCACAGTTACTTCCCTTGGCCGTGTTCAAATCCTTAAAGAAGCATATGATAAGCCGCTCAAAGTAATTGCTCTCTTTGACACAGGAGCCACAAGATCAATGATGAATCCTGATTTGCTTCCAGATTCCTTTTGGCGTCCTTGCGTTATCGCTTTTAGAGTTGCAAATGGAGATGTTCTTATGGTAAATAAGATCAGCAAGACAATCCAAATTCAAATTTTCCCTGGCATAAAAGTTCGTCATAATGTTTATGAAACTCCTCCTCAGAAAGATTTGCTTCTAGGTTTTGATATTATCAAAAAGTTACCACCCACCCACTTTGGTCCAGATGGCCTTCGTTGTAAGAAATATTTTCTTCCATTGGTAACTCCATCAAGCAATTCTTTGATTTATCAAGCCTTCTTGCCAGAGTTTCCATTACCATCAGTGATGACGTTAACTTCTTTGAAACAAAGTCTTATTCCTTAATCATGTGCTGAATCCCACATTGATTTTCTCACCAAATGCCAGCAGCCTTTATGGCAAAATGAAAGATTCTTTGTCATTCTGCCCTTCAAGATGAACGAAGATGTCAATCTAACTCATGCCTCTCACTTCGGCATGAATCCAGAACACCAAGCCCTTGCTCTACAAGAACTTCAATATTTGAAACAACAAAAGTTAATAGAGCACACTACTTCTCCATGGGCTTGTGATGCTTTTTATGTCAATAAGCGCTCAGAACAAGTCAGGAAAAATGAGACTAGTTATCAATTATCAGCCTTTGAATTATTTCCTTGCAAGCGATAAGTTCCCATTGCCACAGAAACACTCTTTGTTCAGCCTCCTTTCAAACGCTAAAATCTTCTCAAAGTTTGATTTGAAAGCTGGATTTTGGTAACTTGGCATTACCCCTGAAGATAGGCCTAAAACAACATTCTATATCCCTGGTCATCACTACCAATGGATGGTCATGCCCTTTGGTTTGAAGAACGCGCCTTCAATCTTCCAAAAGACCATGATGATAATTTTTGAGCCTATATTTTACGAATGCTCTTGTATACATTGATGATATATTGCTGTATACTCCAGATGAAGAATCTCATACAAAACTCCTTCAGCAGTAACATCAAATTGTTCTCCAGCATGGAATTATGCTTTCAGAAAAGAAAATGGTGATTGGCATAACAGATTTTGATTTCCTTGGTATGAAGATTC
Organism: Lonicera japonica; assembly: GCA_021464415.1. Classification (NCBI taxonomy): domain Eukaryota; kingdom Viridiplantae; phylum Streptophyta; class Magnoliopsida; order Dipsacales; family Caprifoliaceae; genus Lonicera; species Lonicera japonica. The sequence goes on from CM038469.1 coordinate 62,976,114, forward strand.
AAAATGGCAAATTTCAATTGCAAGAACACATCTCTAAAGATTTGTCAAAGTTTTCAGATATATTAATCTCCAAAACTCACATTCAGCAATTCCTTGGATTGGTTAATTATATGTCCCAGTTTATCCCGAAAGTTGCTAAGCTTACAGCTCCTCTCACGACTCATTTAAAAAAGTCGCCTCCACCTTGGTCAGATGTTCAGACCAAAGCTGTTCAGCAAATCAGGCTCTCACAACAACCTTGCCCCCTTTAAAGATACCTGCTACAGGAACTCGTATTCTCCAAACGGATGCAAGTAACGAGTTTTGGGCAGCCATACTTCTCGAAGAAGAAAATGGAATTCGACATCCTTGTGGTTACAAGTTAGGCAAGTTTAAACAAGGAGAACTGCATTACCACTCATTGTTTAAAGAAATTCTTGCAGTACGTCAAGGGATGGAAAAATTCCAATTCCATTTGATTGGTCACCATTTCAAGATTGAGATGGATATGTCATCTTTTCCAGCTATGATTGAATTCAAGCAAAAACAAATCTCGAATGCCCAAAGCTGCAATGATTTCATAATCGCCTTATTCCATTATAGTGAAGATCACTTTTGGAAGACGGGATCACAGAGCTCCGATACGACTAATTTTGTTGGCATGGACGAAGACAATGATCAGCCTCCTGCACCACCAGCCCCTCCTGCTCTGCCAACAAATCAATTGATAGTTCATATTGCTCCACAGATGCAACACCTTGTTCCACAAATGCATTTCCTGCCACATCCTCAGCATCATCCAGTTCCACCGCATTTCCTGCACAATCAAGATGATCCAGATCCAGCAGATTCAGATACTCCACTCTACTAAGGCCATTATAATCCATGGTCAGACGATGAAGGTGCTAGTACTGATTAGCTCAGTGTCGGCACATCCTTCCAACCGAGTTAGCTCAGTCCAGACTCGGAATCTACTTTTGGAAAAGCAGATGCTCGCTTTACTTTTGTAAAAGCTTGTATTATTGTATTATTGTCAGCTGCTTTTTTGCTTTTGTTCTCAGCTGTTCCTTTTGCTTTTATTGTGTGGATTGCTTTAGTTGCTTTTGTTATTACGTGCCAGCTGTGCTTAGCCCTTTGCTATAAAAGGAGCAAGCTAATAGTTTGTTAAGGCATTCGAGTGCCTTGTATGTTTTTTCTTGAGTGTCTCTCTCTATAGTTCTCTTATAAGTTTTCTTCTGTTTAAATGAATGAGGGTTTGCCAATTACCACTTGTGTCGCCTCTGCTATTTTTTGTTTTCTTAATCTGGTTTTTAGGTGTCTCTTGTTATCAAAACGCATCTCTATTTGTTTACCAGGGCGACGAATGTATGTGGGCTCTGTTTGCTGAATCGCTTCAACATTTGACTGCTCATGGAGGGCTTCATAAGAAGTGATCCATGCTTCAGGTAACAGCTTTATTATGGTGGTGTGATTATGATCACCGTGATCATGGTTAAAGTTAGTAGCGATTAATTTCGTTAAGGTACTGTATAACTCTTAGTTATAGGTATCTTCTGCCCCTCTAGAGATTTCTGGCTCATTTTGTGTTCTTTTAGAGGCTGGACTTTCATTTTCTGAATCTTCTTCTTGTTCTGAGTCTGAATAGGCAATTGTCATTTTGCAATCTGCAGATGCTTCTTCACCCGCAGAGAGAACAGATTCAACATCTAATTCTTGAATATCCGGTGCTAGCTTGTGGAGTAACGCCATAAACTGCGTTCTCTTTTTTGTATTTGGACAATTTTTAGCGAAATGACCGGGCTTCCTGCATATAAAACACTTATCTGATTTCTTTCCACGGAAATTTCTTTTCTTGACGAATTTGAAATGTTTCTTGCCTTTAATCGACTTCTTCTTGAATTTCTTTTGCTTCCAAGGTTTTGCGAATGTTTCTGAAGAAGAATGACGACGACTTTTATGCTTCATGGAATGCTTCTTATGTTTGGAACAATCACAGGCACTGTCTTTGCTGTTGCATTTGATTTTTCAATGATCTTTATTACAAGCAGAAGAGAGCATTTTGCTGGTTTTTTTTCATATATTCAAAAAGTTTCTTTTGATTACAAATTCTTTCAACTGAATCTATCAGGTGTTCATAGACTCGTCCAATTGAGAGATCTTTAAGAGAGAGATTCTGGATTTTGATCAAATTTTCAGCTTCTGTAACCAAAACATCTGGTAAGGATTGGAAAAATACTTGCTTCAAATTCACATCGTCAATGCCGCTAATGACATAGAATCGTTAAGACATACGGTCATAATGACGTTCAAGGTCATCTTGTTTGAGGGAACATCACTTCATTCCCATGAATTCAGCACGGGCAATGTCCACATGTTTGGTTGGAGTTCCAACAAATTCGCTATAAATGGAACCCAAGAAGACATCAATAGTAGCAACCTGTTGGAGTTGCAACTGTCGATATGGACCTATTGCTTCATACCAATCTCTTAATTGTCCAACGAGTCGAGCAAGGAATCGCTTATAGACTGATTTAAGATCATAGTTTTCATCATCAACTGTCATCCAGGCATTAAACTGAAATAATCTATCACGATATAGTTTTGGCTTGATATCATCTACAGTAAAGCGAACATGGTTGTCATGCGCATTAGCTGTTGGTGCTGGGGTTCCTAAGTTGGTGACATTTGGCTCTGGGGGATCTTCAACCATTGGCTCAGTATTGCTTTCTTGTGGAGTGGTTCCTAAAGGTTGAGCTGAATAGAGTTCTTCAAAAGAAGAGAAGAGATCTTTTGAGGTGGCTTTAACTTGCGGCAGATCAAGGAGAGCTAGAGCTCAAAGGAATGAGGATATTTGGTTTACAGGTTGGTTTTAATGGATTTGAACAGTAAACATATCCATCGGTTTTGTGGATGCACCTTGTATAACATCTGCAGCTTCTGGAGGCTTAGAATAAGCTTCTGGTTGAGAAATGGGTGAGGTTTTTGAGACTTGAGGTGTAGGTTCTCTGATTGAGAGACCTCTGGCTTCTCTGGCTGAAGGAGGAGGTGGAATGATTTTAACAGAACCATATGGGTCTATGTAGGGGAGATGATGTTCGGGTGTAGGACCACGAAATCGAGGGTAATTTGTTCTTTGGGGACGGTAAGTGGGTTTGGGTGCTTGTGGTTTAGGAGTGGTTGATGCCCAAAGAGGTAATCTCCTTTTAGGAGGTTCATCCCAAAGATTGATACTATTAGGATTGAGAAATCCCGTCATATAATCTTGGACACCAAGAGAGGGCTTATGTTCTTGTGGATAGAACATGGTTGGTAGAGGCTTTTCAACAGTAGTGGCGTACTTAGAGTACTCACTTTTTTCAATTGCTTGGAGCTGCACTTGAAGAGCTTTCTTTTCTCTTTTTTTTTGTCTGCAAAGAAATTTACAGTAGCTACAAAATCGTGAACTGTAGTAGCCATATACTGAATCTGTTCATTGAGCACTTTAATTCTCATTTTGAGATCTGCAATTGCTTCATCCATATTCGAAAAGGAAGAAACTTTTGCCTCAAGACACTTGGTGCTTAATGCAATTTGAGACAGAACTTGATTTTGGGCAATGGCATTTTCAGCTAGCCAATTTAAAGCTGCTTCAGCTGCAGTGTCTTTTTTAATCTGACCATCAGGACCAACGGATGTTGGGTTTGGGATTTTCCATCGGTGAGTGGTATGTTGGGTGAGATTATCAAAATCATCAGAAGGGGAAAAGGGGTTTTTTCTGGTGAGAGCATATAACATGAAATAGGTTCATATTGGATAAGCTGAAGGGGTTTTTGGTACATGGACGACTGTTTATACGGGCGGTTTAAAGCTTTGAGAGCTTTCTGGGTATAAGGGGTAAGCCTTTGTGGTGGTGTTGGAGGTGGAGTAGTGGGTGGTAACGGTGGTGGAGGTTTGCAACAACTCTCCTCTGGAGGAGGAGTTGGCAGTGGGGGGTCACTATAAGTGACATAGTAATCAAACTTTCCTAATGGTTCACTTAGAAGGCCAACTGTTCGATCACCTGCATCATAACGTTCTTGGAGAAGATCCTGAGAATTTAGGGATTTACTAGCCCTTTTCTTTCTGTACCTTTTCAACTCTTTAGGATCTAGCTCAGCTTCATAAGCTAGTTCTTCACACGCATCACAATAGCATGTGTCATACTAGATGTGACCATTTTCGTCTTTTCCTTGGAAAATTGGTTTTTCTTCCATATCAAAGTAAAGAATAACCATAGGCTCATTTTTTAAGAGGGGGTCTGTGGGTAACCTAACAATAGGTTCCAACATGTTGAGTTCAGTTTGGAAAGGATTTCGTGGCGGAGAAGGTTTCTTGTTATCAAAACGCATCTCTATTTGTTTACCAGGGCAACGAATGTATGTTGGCTCTGTTTGCTGAATCGCTTCAACATTTGACTGCTCATGGAGGGCTTCATAAGAAGTGATCCATGCTTCAGATAACAACTTTATTAGTTCTGGGCGAGTAAGCTGCCTAGGAACATAAGTAGCTGTATAAGTTTCACTGGAGTCAATTTTCAACATCAACGCATCTGCTGTAGAAGTGCCAGGGATGCAAAGATCATAAGAGTGATTCTGCACTCTGTAGACCATTTGTTGATGAATTGTTACTGTTGAAGTACCGGGAATCATAGAGACTCCTGTAATCTGGACCTGAATTTTGAGAGCATCGCACACATATCTGTCTGAGGGGGGGATATTGAAATTAGGGTACAGCGTAAAAAACATTGTTCTTGCATTCAACGTAGCTTGAACATTACCAAGAATGGCTTGTTGGTAATCTGTAATTCTGGAATCAACAAGGGCAATTCGAGCAACTGCTGACAAACCCTTTATGCCATGGAAAGTAACTGTAAAGCGGATAGCACCAAAATGCATATGGGTATAACCTTGAGCTAAGGCCATCGGGGAATATCACGAGAGAACGGAACATTAAAGAACTGTTTTTCATGACCGGAACTGACGATCAAAGAATCAAACTTTGTACAATGGACAAATTCTTTAACTGTAAGCTTGGAGGTTTCTGAAGAAACTAAGTGACGAATTCTTCTAGTAAAAGAAGGGGTAGATGGTTTCTGGAAAATATGATACGGATTTGTGATTGGAAGATTGGTTTGAGGAATCTGATCTTCTACTGAAAGATGGGTAATTTCAAATAAAGACTCGATCTTACTATTATCATGACGAGATGAACTAAATGGAGAAACTGTATAGTTTTAAAGGAAGAAGCGGACAACGATTTTGAAAACATATTTAGCAAAGCAGGCTTCTTGATTAAAGGATAACAGGAGAAAAATCAGTTTTTATAATAGAATTTCCATAGAGATTGCTGTGTTCTGATAATTTTAACAATAATAGATATTGACTACCTTACATATAACAATAGTTTCATAAAATCATACTTGACCACATCTGCGAGCAATTATCGAGCATAACAAATGGCACCATGCCTCACAAAGCTCTGAGCTCAAACACCTCTCCTTGCATATACTATTATAGATATGTAAGAATTATACTCGTGTTCTAAAATCAAGAACGTAAGCTTTCTGATATAAGAGATACACAAACTTTCTGAGTTTTTTGATGTGAGAGATCCATAAAAATGGCAGTCACAGAGCATACTGGAATCAGAAGGAATTGTTAAGTGGCACACGTAGAGCATACTTATCAAACTTCAAAGATTTCATACTAGACAAAGTATAATTATCTTAATCAAAAAACTTTTAGAACATGGCAACAACAAGAGAAATTCCAAAATAAAACTAATTTTTCTTCTGATCCTTTAAGGCCAGAAGTCTAACTTGGATGACTACTCACGAGACATCGTAACTTCAGACCTCTGATACCAAGAGGGGCAGAAGATAACTTGGTTATCTTCTGGTTGTTGTCCAGGTGGTGCTAAATGCATTTAGCACGTTCTGGTTATGGTGCTAAATGCATTTAGCACCTTCTGGTTGCTGTCTAAGGGGTGCTAAATGCACTTAGCAGCTTCTGGTTGTGGTGCTACCTTCTGGTTGCTGTCTAGGGGGTGCTAAATGCACTTAGCAGCTTCTGGTTGTGGTGCTAAATGCATTTAACACCTTCTGGTTGCTATCCAGGGGTGCGCTGTCCAGAAGGTGCTAAATGCATTTAGCACCTTTTGATTGCTGTTAGTGTCATAATGAGACGATATTATAAGGAAGGGGTATTAGTGTCTTTTTTGTACAATGTCCTTAATTTACATGGCTAATTTGTAAGTGTCCTTTATAATTATATTATTATTAGAATGAGCCCTTATACTTAATTGCCTCAAAAAAATATTATATTTTTTTTAAAATATTGTACCAAACGTATTTTTGAAGGGAAAAGCAATTATGTGGAGGATTTGCGGGATTATATCATATCTCTAATATGATTGTGGGCTAGGGCATCTAGAGCTCTTGATAGCTGTGAATCTTTTCTTTTAGTATTGATTGTGCCAGTTTGTTTATGTAATGAATCGTGAGTGTGTTAGGTGTGTTTTTCTAGTTGGCAAGTTCGTATATCAGTCTGGTGGAATTCTCTTTCACTAGTTTGTTTATCACCATGTACCTTCTTGGCATATGTTTTTCAGTGGCAATAAATTTTTTGTTTCTTATCAAAAAAATAAATTGAAAAACAGTTTTAAAGAACTCAACTCAAGAGTAAATTTTAAATTAAACATTCAAAAACTCCAACCAAATGGATACTTAAGCTTTAATAGTCTTCACCAAAAGGTATAGAATATCTTTAAGCGAAATGTAATTTGGATTATAAGGCATAGAAGAATATAATTAATGGCTTTATTTCAATTCTACTTGAGGTACTGTAGTTTCCCGGTATATATAATCAATACATGAGTATAGAAGTAATATTGCTTTTGAGTCTTTTGGGAGTCTGAAGGAGTCTACAGGATTTTGTTTATTTTTTCTTAATGTTTTATTCCTTGTACAAAGAAGTTTCATTTCTTGCTAGCATTATTTGTCTTGGTATTTATTTATCTTTTACTTTTTAATTTTAGATTTATCTCTATGGAAGAAATGAAGCTTCATCTTCTAATCTGTTAAGTTATTTGAATATTTAGAGTGTTTACTCGTTTCATCTTAAAAAATTGTTTCTCTCATGTTTCAGAGTGACAGTGAATATATGGCTGGTCAGCTTTCCTCATTTGGCTATGCTCTGAGTGACAATTTGGAGGAGGCAGACCTGTGGCTGATAAATACGTGAGAAATTGAGAATCCTGCTTTATTGTTCATGCATTCAATTTAAACATATCTCAGCCCAGTTTCGCATTATGATATTGACTCCCAAACCAGAGAACTCTTTAGAAAGAGGCACCCACAGAGATGGCAAATAAAGCCTCGGTCCCAAATGCCTTCCTTGTCACACTCTTTATCTTTGAAAATATGAACATTTCTTTGCAACCAAATACACCATGCTGCTGCCATAAATACACATCTCCTTGGCACTTTGAGTCTTTTCCTGTTACCAGGGGGAAGCCAAAACACCCTAAAAAATTCATTCAAGCTCCGAGGAATTGCACCTTGAACTTGAAAAATATTAAACACTTTTTGCCAAATAAAGGAGGTAAAGGAACAATGTAAGAACAGATGATTAATGTCCTTTCCTGCTGATTTACAAAGAACACAACAATAAGGAGATAAACACTTGGAAGGCCTCCTTTTTTGAAGCAAATCACATGTATTTAGCTTCCTCTTAAAAGCCACCCAAAGCAAAACTTTGACTTTTGAAGGAATACCATCCTTCCAAATAAATTTCCAATCTACATCCACGGCAATGGGCATTGCCTCAACAATGAAATTGAAGAAAGAATGACAAGAAAAACAACCGGACAGTTCTTTTAACCAATCCCTATGATCCACCCCCCAAGGACTTGAAATGCAAAATTCTCAATTAAGCTCATGAGAGGCAAATTCAATGAATTCATGATCATTTAAATTTCTACAAAAGCTTAAATTCCAATTATTAAAGCCTGCTTGATCCCTTGACACCAATGATTCTATATAAGAATTATGGGACGAAGAAAGACTAAAAAGACGAGGAAAATCAAGGATGAATAAATTTCAAAGCTACATTCATGGCATTGGGCACTGCCTCAACAATGAAATTGAAGAAAGAATGACAAGAAAAACAACCGGACATTTCTTTTAACCAAACCCTATGATCCACCCCAAGGACTTGAACCGCAAAATTCTCAATTAAGCTCATGAGAGGTGAATTCAAGATCATTTAATTTCTACAAAAGCTTAAATTCCAAGTATTAAAGACTGCTTGATCCCTTGACACCAATGATTCTATATAAGAATTATGGGATGAAGAAAGACTAAAGAGATGAATCCCCAATCCAAACATCCTCCCAAAATCTAACTCTATTCCCCCTAACTACTTTCACTTTGATATTTGGTAGGAATAAATGAAGGCCTTTTTATAGATGTGCTTCTGAACATCTATAAAGACAAGGTGTGTTCTTTAAACACCTATAGAGACGAGGAGGTGTGCTTTTAAACACCTATAACATGGGGTATATATGACAACCAAACAACTAGATTGCACAATAAATTATGGTAACCCTTCGAGATCAAAACCTCAACCACGCAAGAAAGTTTAAGAGGGATAGTGAGGTTGTTGGCCATGCACTCAAGAGGCATACGTGATAGCGAGGGAAATAGGGCTCCAGTGAGTTTGTGGCAAGATTGCAGCGTGGAAGGCTAGAGTGTGGATGAGTTTGCAAGCAGCTTAGTGCATGTAAGTTTAAGAGGCAGCGTCTACAGTGGTCTGGCGGGCAACAATATGCATCGCCCACTGGCAACAGTGGAAGTATTATTAAGACCTGAGGACAAGAGGATCTTAATCCTCTAATACCATGTCAAAAAGTATAGAGAAAGAAAAAGAAGGGAACTGTATTTCATATCTCCAACAGAGGAATACACTTGAATATAATCATATATAGGCCAAAGTCCAAACAAATGGTTCAATCAGGATTTATAATTAAAACAATAAAGTATTTACCATATCTATGAAAACTTTGAGCGTAGAAAATACATAGAAGAGAGAACTGCTTTTACATTAATCAAAATACAATACAAAACAATAATATACACTACACTAACAATCTAAACTTAACAAAGATAGATAATCATATTGCTAAAATCTTGCCAATGATCTTGACAAGGGGAATATCTGATCTAGAACAAGAATAGAATTGGAGAAGAACAGAGGAGGAAGAAGATGCCTACTTGACAGGCCCACCAATACAAAGTTAATTCATAACTCAAATCTGATTACAAAAGAGTATAAGATCCATTATTTATAATCTTCTGAAACCCTAATCTAAGCCTAAACTAAAGCTTAAATGTCATAGTTGTCACAATCTTACGATTCACGATTCGACATAAGATGCATGCAGTTCACAGCTAAATCATTGACGAATCCTGTTGCAAATCTAGAATGAATATGAATCGTAGTGTCTTATGATTCATGATATGAATCTCATGATTCACAATACTGTTCCCCCAATTCACTTCTTTTTTTTTGATCAGAAACAAAACACTTTTACTAAAGACTAAACAAAGCTTTACAAAGAAGATTACATCCTTACTGGACAAACAGTCCACCAAAGCCCCTCAAGACAAAACTATAGAATACATACAGCAAAACACAAACATTATAAAAAAAAACCATTAAATAGTGTGAGAAAGCCACAGCCAACTTCACTACTGGATGGCTGCACCCCAATTCCCATATAGGTTTGAAATTGATAAGGATCCAAACAGGTTCGACGAGCTGGCCCAAAGTGAAGCTAATTGTTTGATTTTAATCCATACTTTGGCTTCTTTGGATTCGGAAGATCTATCTTCGAATATCCTTGCATTTCTCTCCTGCCAAATGCACCACGCTAACGCCAAGCAGCAATATCTCCACAACAGTTTAGATTTGTTTTTATTCCCTCTAAACTGCCATCCCATACTCAGTAACTCATGCCAACAGCTAGGCTAGCTCCAACCATTTCAAATTCCTCCCCCACCTTATTCCACATGTAGTTGGTAAAGCTACAATGTACTAACATGTGGTCAATGTTTTCTCCTCCTTTTTTGCAAAGAATACACCAAGAAGGTGAGATGGCTAGATTAGGCCTTCTCTGTTGGATTAAATCACAAGTGTTGACTCTTTCCTAGGAGGCTAACCAACCAAAAACTTTCACCTTCGGAAGAGTACCAACCTTCCATATAAATTTGTGTGGCACAAAAATAGTGTCCGATGGTGAGTTGATGGGCAAGGAAAAGAATGATTTGCAAGAGAATATCCCCGATTTTTCCCCTACCCAAGATTTGGTATCTCTCTCAAATCTAGAAACATGAGAGTGAGAAACCAAATCCAAAAATTCCCCAATTTCCCTCTTATTTAAATTTATACGAAATTCTAGATCCCATGAAAAAGAATCAAGAGAGTTCCAACGAATGATTGATGCTATCAAAGTATCTATATTAAATCCTATACAATCATGGGTGCCGGATTACAATCATGTTTAATCTAAATTTACTTTATGGTTACAAAAGTGAATTGTTCCCCCAATTCACTTCGGTAACCATAAAGTCTTGAATCATGTAGTAAATTAGATTAAACACGATTGTAATCTGGCACCATTGATTTTGGTTGACTCCCCGTTGAAGGATGCTTTTTCAAACTAAGGCGTTCCAAATCCAATTGTTTTTCTCCTCCTAATCATAAATTCCTACATCAATTCCTCTGAGGCCTTTCAATCACCTTATCTGATTTTAACCTTTTTCAAATCAATTGTTTTCAAAAAACCAAACTGTTCTCTTTCTCATTTTTTGAGGATGTTAGTTCTTCTCTTTTATTAGGATTACGCACATTTACATATGAACATAGAAAAAAATCAGAGACATATTATATTGAGGTGTTTTGTTAAATTGACATTAAGAAGTCTAGAAACAGCATAGTGAGAGATGAAAAATTCTAGGCACAGTTGCCCATAGTGCAAAAGCTTTTAATAAGCTTGTTGGGTGCTTTTTGTGTTGTGTAACTTGTAAAGGCACCCTTAGAAAAAGGGGGCAAAACTGGGACTCATGGGTACCTATTTTGTAGTGCGTGTCCATGTTTTAGAATATTTCAGTATTTTTGTTTTTTAGGTCTTTTATGGGATGCTAGCTGCCAAGTGGGCATTGTGGGGGCGGGGGTTTCTTGTTGGAAGAAGTTGTGTTAGTTTTCTTTTTGGTGTTTGCTGGGGACATCTTGTCCCCTTCATTTGTAACTTTTTCATTTGCCATAGAATTTCTGTTTCTTTTAAAAAAACTGAAATTCATGGTGCCTCTACTTTTGGGAATTAGCTGGATCTCGCTTACTTTTGTCCATATCTTTAGCAGCCTTTCTTTAAATATTCAAACCTTGTTTCCCCAAATGACTAATTCTTTGGGCCCTTTAACCATATACACATTTACAAGAATAACGGGCCCTTCCAATTTGGCGTCAGTTTTGTGACCCTGGATTAATTTGTATTCCATGATGCAGCTGCACAGTTAAGTCTCCGAGTCAGTCTGCCATGGACACTTTGATAACAAAATGTAAAAGTGCAAAAAAGCCCCTGGTAGTGGCAGGATGTGTGCCTCAGGGAAGTCGGAACATCAAAGAACTAGAAGGGGTCAGTTTAGTTGGAGTGCAGCAAATTGATCGTGTGGTAGAGGTTGTAGAAGAGACTTTGAAAGGGCATGAGGTGCGGTTACTGAACCGCAAGACATTACCGGCACTTGATCTCCCAAAGGTACATACATTACATCCTTCTCGTTTTGCAACTACCATTAGGAGGTTAGGACCCATTCAAAACATAGTATGGGCTAATCATTATTTGGGTAGGCAACTAATTTAATGTTGTCATTTTTTATTTATTTATTTACTCCCTTTGTCCCAAATTAAGAGTACACATTTGTTGTCGGAACATAATCAACATACCTAAACTCACGATCAGAAACAAGCTTTGTTCTACACCATTGATTATGATGAAATTAGTGTGTTCTTAGAAAATGTAGAAGTCAAACCTAGGCTCTTGATTAGGGATGAAGGGAGTATTTTGTAAGATGTCTTTAACATAATTGTTCCAACAGGTGAGAAAGAACAAGTTTGTCGAGATTCTTCCAATTAATGTTGGTTGTTTAGGTGCTTGCACTTATTGCAAGACGAAGCATGCTCGAGGTCATCTAGGAAGCTATACTATTGACAGCCTTGTAAGTGCCATGGCATTTATTTGTTATGAATAATTTGGATTCGTTAGCCTTTTGATTAATTCTATGGATTTCAGGTAGGACGTGTCCGAAGTGTCATAGTTGATGGAGTCAAGGAGATTTGGTTGAGTAGTGAAGACACTGGAGCATATGGTACTCTTCCTGCATTACCAAGTTTAAGTTTAAAGTACTTGTTGTGGATTATTAAGATTACATGGTGCCGAATACTTAGTATTCACATCTTATAGAATGAGTTTTGACTACTCTACTGGGGACAATAACAAAAAAAAAAAAAAAAATTCAAACGAAGGAAAACAAAACGGAATCAAAATGGATAAAAAATTGAAATTAAAAGTTTTCTAAACATCCCTGCCTAAGGCCAATTAGTCCCTACTTTGGCGCTAGGAGGGACCGTGACTGGGCAGATTTTGGTGAAGTTTCTCACTCCTTTTTGTTTTGAAATTATTTTTCCATGTTTAGATTATGAAAAATGTTCAATTAATGTCTTTTTCAGAAGTAAAGTTATTTATTATTATTATTATTATATTTTTTTTTGTAGTTTAATATTTTTAAAATGCAAATAAATAAAAATCTACCACCTAGCCCCTAGCTGCCTAGACCCTTCCTAGGAATTCCAGGCGCCAGGCCACCTCCTGCCACCCAACTTCTGCCTAGCAATTTTTAGAACATGGGAAATTGTAATGTATAATGGGAAGAATTGTTATTTTATTAGAAGTACTTACACATATATATACATCCCAAGACTCCTAATACAAAGACTCCTACTCCAATGTGGGAAGAAAATAAAGTCCTACTATCTATTTTCTCTTTTACTATTTACAACTTATAACAGAAATGATTAATGGCTATCGCTCCATAGAAAATAAATAACTAAATATAAAGATGAAATAAAAAAATTGAATTACATGAAGTAATTGTGTAGTATAATTTTGGCTTATGGAAATTTTGCAGGTCGGGACATCGGAGTTGATCTTCCAAAGTTGTTAAATGCTATAGTTGCAGTACTTCCTGCTGATGGAAGCACAATGCTTCGCATTGGGATGACTAATCCTCCCTATATTCTCGAGCACTTGAAGGACATAGCTGATGTGTTGCGTCATCCGTCTGTCTATTCCTTTCTTCATGTACCAGTCCAATCTGGCAGTGATTCTGTCTTGACTGTAAGGGCAAGATGATGTGGCCAATCTTATTTCTACGTTGGGCATGGCCCCTTTTTTAACCCCTGCCCACCCAATCAACGAAAAGAAAAGGGCTATTTTGACTTTGCCCTCCATTTTATCTTCAAAATTAGACTTACCCCCCTTGTTTTCATAATTGTCAGACTTTGCCTCAATTAGTTATATATAAACCCCCTTGGGGAGAGAAGGGGGGGGGGGGGGGGGGAGATGGGGCATTAACTCAAAGAAAAGTGGGTGATCTACTTTACTTGTTGGTAGATTTAGCTTTTATTGTATTTGATTTACTTTCCTAAATTAATATAAATATAGATCTTTGGTGCTCTGTTAGAGTAAGTCGAACCAAAAAGAAAGGTGAAATGTCATATCGTGTTCTCTCCCTCACTATATCATCATTATATATATATATATATAATACTCAAATAGGGTTTACACTATAGAGCATGATTACCTTGAATACCCCCAAGAGTAAACTTACATGAATTGCCTCACTATAAATAAAACCTCAATCCACTAAAGAATAACAATAAATCTTACACTCCTAACAGAAAAATTAGACATTACCCCCCATTTTTAAGTAATTTTTTGAGATTCCTCGCATGCAGGGAGCAAAGTCTAATGATTATGAAAACAGGGGGCAAGTCTAATTTCTTCAGAGCAAGGGGCAAAGGGAACAAATCCCCAAAAATATAAAAAATGGGAAAGTGAAATAAAGGAAATAGATTGTAATCGTAAGATGCGCCACTGATATACAAAATTCCATAATGCTTTCCTTTTATTGGTTCTCAGGCAATGAATCGCGAGTACACAGTAAGTGAGTTCAGGACAGTGGTAGATACATTAACTGAACTTGTGCCTGGAATGCAGATTGCAACTGATATAATTTGTGGATTCCCTGGTTAGTTTGCAAGTCCTTGTAAGCTTGTCAACCTTCAATATTTTTTCATGCTCCCTACATGTATTAAAAATTACATTTCATAATCATTTGCAGAATGGATCTCTTTAGATTTACTACTTATATTTTGAAATCTAGGTTTTGCAATATCAAAATGCAAGAAATTGTTTTATCAGCAATTTTCGACTAGTAATTTGCTCCAAAAGTTGAGCTAAAGAAATAATAATTGGCTTGTTAGGTGAAACTGATGAAGATTTTGCTGGGACGGTCAGCCTTGTTAAGGATTATAAGTTTCCTCAAGTTCATATATCACAGTTCTATCCTCGGCCTGGTATGCTAGTTCTGGATTCTTTTACCTTCTATCAGTCCATTTTCATTCCTACACAATTGCTACCTTTTGTATTTTTCTGTCAGGCTTATTTTATTTACCCAAAAAACAAAGCTTAGGGCACATTGGTTCTGATTGTGAACTTGCCCTTTGTTGGAGAAATGTAATGGTGTTGCGTTGCAATTGAATTATCATTTTTCATTTTTTCAATTTCAATGCATGATGACCAGCATGGTGTGCATACATTAAGGGCCCATTTGTTTCTCTCCCAAATTGTGGATTAGACACCTTACAATTAGGAAATTTACGATTTTTACATTTATTTGTCTTTGATTGTGAAAATTGAGCAATTGTAAATATGATAATTCAAGTTAATTCATTTTTTTTTGATACGAAACAGAAAATTTTATTGCCTCTTAACAAAAGTAAACAGTACATATGCAATCAAGAAAATAAACAGACTAGTGGAAGAGAATTCCACTAGACTGACACCCTCCCCCCCGACTACTTAAAAGAGGCATAGTACATGAGAAACAGAAAACCCACTTAGCTAAACAAAAAACTATTATAGTCAATACGAAACAGAAAGCATTCTGAGCAATCTAAAACACCAGACGCCCTAGCCCATAGTTCTATAAGAAATAAGATGTGATCCTACAAATCCTCAACAGAACTAGATTTCCCTTCAAAAATACGTTTGTTTCTTTCCATCCAAACTCCCCAAGCAACCGCTAGAACCGCAAATCTCCATAGATCTCTAGCTTTACCGTGACCCTTATTAAAATGCCAATTTACTTCGACAAACCCCAACCATTTCTTGGGCATAGCACCAACCACCCCGAATGCCTTAAATAACCCTGCCCAAATCCACCTTACAAACCCGCAATGAAGGAGAATATGATCAATGCTTTCTTCGAACTGTTTGCACAATACACACCAAGATGGGGACAAGCACCAAAAAGGCCTCCTCTTTTGAACTACATCACATGTGTTAACCTTACCCTTAAGCGCAAGCCAAGCGAACACTTTAATTTTTGTTGGAACTCCATGCTTCCAGATGAATTTAGACAATGAATCTGAATATGATTGAGACGATTGAGAAAGGACATTAAAAAAGGATTTACATGAAAATGAACCTGATGAATGAGCTACCCAAGATCTTTTATCAAGATGATTCTGATTTAACGACAAACTTTGGATTAAATCCATCAAAGCTGTGAACTCAACAAACTCCCTATCATTTAAATTTCTACGAAAAGATAGATCCCAAGAGAAACTTGGAGACCAAGGGGAAACCATTTGAATGAACATATTTTGATTACAAGATAATCTGAAAATTCTAGGAAATAGATCCTTTAGAGGACTACTCCCTACCCATAATTCAAGTTAATTCATGAAAACTCAAATTGTCTTTTCAAGTAAAACTTGAATTTGCCTAATTCTATAACTAGGGAATTCGCTCTAACTCTATACTTTTATTCTAATGTTCCGGAATTTATCCTTTAAGTTTGGAGAAACACTCCATGAATTTGAATTGAATTATCTATACAGAAATTTACAATTCATTAATTGAAAGAAAAATTTAAAATTAGGCAACTTATGCATCCAAACGGGCCCTAAATATGAATGTTTCCTTGCCTAAATTTTATGTTTTTAAAATTGTTACTACCCTAAGAAATCTGATTTTGTTTGGACTTGTGCTTCTTTTCTTGTTTGTATTTATCTACCCATATACATTAATAACTAGTGTCATTTATCGTGTCTCCATTGGTATCTTAAATAAGGTACAAGTGGGAAAGCTTGCCCAGCCATTTGAAAATTTGGGGCCTTTCTAAGCCCCTTGGAGTGGTTCAGTAACTTTGGGTGTGGTTGGCTTACTTTCTTGCATGTACTGCCAATCCTTGCCATCTGTTCCTTTTCGAACCTAAAAAGAGAAGAATTTTGTAATAGCTTATTGGCTTACTCAAACTGAGGGTTAGCGCTTATATTTATATATAAAAATTAGGGTTACAATGAGGAAGCAAAACAAATAAAAGATGGAAAAGGACATAGTAGCCTATGTGATCAAATCCCAATTAAAGATTAGATTGGTAAAATCCCTTGTTTATGGTAAGTTACAAAAGAGACATAATAATGCCTAATAACCTAATAATATTAACTTAAATATCTTATCAAAAATAATAACTTAAATATGATTTCCAACAAAAAACAATATCTTCCTTGACATCGAATAGGTGTACATTGCATTGAGATGGTGCATGCTTTGCATCTAATTGGCAAGTGATCATGCAGATGATTTGGTACACTAAATTTAGTCAGCCATTATGTAGAATATCTATACCATTTAAAAAGCATGATAAGGACTTTAGCTAGGTTTGTAAAATTACAAAATTACCCTTTGAAAATTACAATAAAAATAATCCTTAAACAGGGACTTGAACTCATGACCTTTAGACATGAAACACATGTTACTATCACTCGACCATATGAAATTACTAGGTATCATATAAAACATTGTGCCACGAATTCTAGTTTCATTCAAATCTGTTTCTGAATTCAGGGACCCCTGCTGCAAGGATGAAAAAGGTCCCAAGTACTACAGTGAAGAAAAGGAGTCGGGAATTGACTTCTGTTTTTGAATCATTCACACCATATGATGGGATGGAAGGTAAAGTAGAGAGAATATGGATTACAGAAATCGCCACCGATGGAATTCACTTGGTAAGGCTATATATAAAGCTCCCTGAGTTTTGGTAATGTAACATTTTTAGATTTCTTTGTCACCATGTATACGCAATGTGGATTACGAGTCGGTCATATCCTGCTTCATTTCTAGTTTAATATTCATTCTTTCTGCAGCTGCTTACTTAATGTACCTTTTGGAATTGGCTGCCTAGAATATATATATATATATACGCATATGTAGATATATATATATATATATATTTTTTTTATAAGAAACGAAAGATTTTATTGCTAGTCAAAGAAAGTTACATCAAAGAAAAAGCAATAAAGATAGCAGTGGATGAGAAGACCACTACAGAGATGCTACAACTCAACCCAAAACAGCAAAAACAAACCAATCAGGCCAAAAAACTACAACAATCCAACTCAAATAAAAGCCTATAAGTACTATCAAATAAATTAACTGCCCTAGCCCATAAACCAATCAGGAATCTCAAGTGATCTCACAAGCTAGATACCGATCTGTAACAATCTTCAAAAACTCTCTTGTTTCTCTCTAGCCATATTGCCCATGCTGCTGCCATCACTGTCGCCTTCCACAGATTGCCAGTTTTTGCGCTGCTAAAGCTCCATTCCAGGCCAATGAAATCTACCCATCTTTTGGGGGCAGCCCCTACCAACCCAAATGCCTTGTACAGCTGAGCCCAAATTCCCCATGCATAGTTACAATGAAGCAGAATGTGATCAATCCCCTCGAAACCTTCTTTACACAAAATACACCAAGACGGAGATAAACACATGGATGGCCTCCTCTCTTGAATAACGTCACAAGTGTTCACTCTTCCTCTTAATGCAAGCCTAGCAAAGACCTTAACTTTGGAAGGGACTTTTTTTTTCCAAATGAAGTTATATTGATGTGGAGTGATTGAGGGCGATGAATGAGATAGTGTTTAAAAAAAGGACTTACAAGAGAATACACCGGAAATGTGAGCAATCCATACCCGTTTATCCAATGAATTTTGGTTTAGATTTAAGCCATGAGTCAAACCTAACAAGGAAACATACTCATCAACATCCCTATCAAGGAAGGACCTACGAAATGAAAGGTTCCACGAATACTCTAAATGGGATGACTATGAGATTACCGAATGAATGGTAGCATTTTGATCATAAGAAATCCTATATAGTCTAGGGAAACTAATTTTGAGTGGGTTATCCCCTACCCATGAGTCCTCCCAAAAGTAGATTCTCTCCCCATTTCTCACAACCAATTTAATATGTTGCTCAAAGTCACTCCACACCCTTGAAATAGACTTCCAAGGAGCACGAAGAGAGCTATTAATGTCATGTGAAGAGTCCCACCCATTCAGATGAGAGCCATACTTGCTATAATCGCATGCCAAAGTGAATCACTTTAAAGTGGGAACCGCCAAAACCATTTACCTAGCAATGCCTTATTCCTTTTAATTAAGTTTCCCACACCAAGCCCTCCATCTATCTTAGATCTTGAAACAACCTCCAAACTCACAAAATGATCTTTTTTTCCTTCCCCTCTTCCTTCCCAAAAGAAGTCCCCCATTAACTTTTCCAAATTTGATGCTACTTTTTGGGGAATTTTGAAATAGAAAGGTAGTAAATTGGAATACTCCCCAAAACCGATTGAAGCAAAGTTAATCTCCCCCCTTTCGAGAGGCATCCTTTATGCCACCTATTGATAATTCAATATTATTTATTTTAGTTATTTATGTTATTTTATTTGTGGGTAGAATCCCACCTTGATAGGAACTCTAGGTTGATTAGGAGTTGTGTTTATTTCCTATATAAGGTGCGTTGTTCTCTTTGTTTATGATTATGGAATAAGAATAATAGTTCTCTCTAAATTTTATATGGTATCAGAGCTAGGTTAGGAACTCCATATGCCGCCTAGGTACAACTAAAACCCTAGGTCTGATTAAAACCCTACCCACGCTTAAAACCCTAGCCGCCGCCACTGTTTTTGCTCACTGCCGTCCGTAATAGGTGAGACTTCCCGGAATCAACCACGCAGGAGTGGTCGGAATTACCAGACGAGCAGAACCCCGAAAGCCACGCCGGAAACCGACGGCTCACGCGCCCTCACGCGCCACCGTCCTTCTGCGCGTGGATCTCACGCGCCGTCAGTCTCCGCCGCGCGTGGAGGCGCGTGAATGCTCCGATGGCTGCCAAATTTTCCAGGTTCAATCGTCCCACTGTTCTGCTGCTTATTCTGGTACTGTTTTGGTCCTGTGGTACTGTTTCGTCATAATTTTGTGGTAGTGTTCCGGTTTGGTACTATTCAATTGGTATAAGTACTGTTCAATTGGTAGTGTTTTGGTACTGTTCCGCTGATTGGTCGGTTTGGCTAGTGTTTTAGTGTTAGTTGCACCAGATTTAGTGTAACGGGCTAGTTTGATTGCTTGCGGTGTTCTTGTTCAGATTTGGTTTTATTTAGTCCTGAGTTTGTTTAGTTGTTGATCCTCTGGCAATATGAACTATAAACTTGCTATGGTGGGTGAGAATCCGGTAGCGAATATCAGTCACAAGTTGAATGGAAGAAACTATCTCGCATGGGCACAATCAATGAGGTTGTTTATTTATGGCAAAAGAAAATTAGGTTATGTGAATGCTAGTGCCCGCCACAAGAAGAAGGTTCAGCGATTTCGTGTGTTGGTCTTCTTGGCTGGACTAAACAAGGATCTAGACAAAGTTTGGGGTCGCATTTTAGGCAGTATACCCTTGCCCACTATCAGAGAGGTATTTTCTGAGGTAAGAAGAGAAGAGGCTCGACGGTCTGTGAAGTTAAAAGACATATGTGCACCCTGTACAGATGGTGGAGGCTCTGCAATGGTAGTTCTTGGTAAAGTCGTTGACAGTGATAAGCAGGGAGGAAAGCAGAGATTGTGGTGTAATCATTGTAAGTGGTCAGGTCATACTAGGGATAGTTGTTGAAAGCTTTATGGTAAACCAGCAACTTGGAAGAAGCGTGATAACAGAACTAGAGGAGGTGCACGAGCATTTCAAACTAGCAATGCTGATTCAGAGCAACAGTCTTCCTCAGAACCACTTCCATTCACAAAGGAACAAATAGAGCATCTGTGTAAAATGGTTCAAAATCATTCCTTAGGAAACTCTGACTCCTCATATTTCATAGCTCAGTCGGGTAATACCTTTACAGCTACAATTGCCTGCATCAAATCCCATAGCAACTGGATATTAGATTCAGGGGCTACTGACCACATGACTGGTAATTCGGAATTTTTTTCGTCATATACTCCGTGTGCAGGGAATCAAAAGGTTAAAATTGCTGATGGTTCTTTTGCTGCGGTTGCTGGCAAAGGAACCATAATCGTCTCACCGTCTTACTCTTAAAGATGTCTTACATGTCTCTAATCTATCGTATAATCTTATATCTGTCAGCAAATTAGTTCTTGATCTCAATTGTCAAGTTAACTTTCGGTCTTCTCATTGTGAATTTCAGGATTCAAATTCAGGGAAGACAATTGGGGTTGCTAAACAGGATGGGGGTCTTTACTTCCTCAATAATGGGTCTACCTCTGGAAGGCAAGACTGACAAACTTGTTTTAATTCTGTTTCTGTTTCTAGTGATAGTCAGATTTTGTTATGGCATTATAGGTTAGGACATCCAAACTTTCAGTATTTAAAGCATTTGTTTCCCAAGTTATTAATGAATAAAAATTTGCTTAAATTTCGATGTGAATCTTGTGAATTAGCAAAACATCAACGAACGGTTTTTCTGTCTCAAGCATATAAGAAATCACAACCTTTCATCTTAATTCACAGTGATGTTTGGGGTCCCTCTAGAGTGCCCACTTGGTCTGGCAAACGTTGGTTTGTGACTTTCATTGATGACCACACTAGAGTATATTGGGTCTTTCTTTTAAAAGAAAAATCCGAAGTTGGGAGTGTGTTTCAAAACTTTTACACCATGATACACACACAGTTTCAAACCAAAATTCAAATTTTTCGGAGTGATAATGGGAAGGAATTTTTTAATAAGATGTTAGGGGATTTTTTCGTCAAAAATGGGATAATTCATCAAAGTTCTTGTAATTATACTCCTCAACAGAATGGAGTTGCCGAAAGGAAAAATAGGCATCTACTTGAAGTTGCTCGTGCTTTAATTTTTCAAACTAAAGTTCCAAAATACCTTTGGGGAGATGCTATTTTGACTGCTACTTACCTTATTAATCGGCTTCCAACACGAACTTTGAAATTTAAAGCCCTTATCAAATTGCTTTCTGATCTATTTCCCATCACTCGGTTATTAGGGATATTCCCTTAAAAATATTTGGAAGTGTTGCCTTTGTTCATAATCATGACCCCAAAAATTCTAAACTTGATCCAAAGGCACACAAATGTATTTTTGTAGGCTATCCTACAAATCAAAAAAGGTATAAATGTTTTGATCCGATTTCCAAGAAATTATACATTTTTATGGATGTTACCTTCTTCGAGGGGCAATCCTATTACAACTCCCATCTTCAGGGGGAGAGCACGAGTGAAGATGGTGGTTGCGTTTTTGATAATTCAGTCGTTGATGTTTTGTATGAACAAGTACCTAATTATTTTAACACACAATCTGGAAAAACAAATGAATTAAATACTGAAGATACTTGTGTTGGTAATGGTGAACAACCAGGGTTAGTGTCATTCCAAAATCTGATTACTGATGGACCAGAGATGTGTGCAAAACGGTATAAAGGTCTTGTTTATTCTAGAAAAAATCCAGAACAAGGAAGGAAAGAAACCATTCCTCTGCAACCCCAAGAATCCAACCTGGAGGTGGATCATGATACTCAAGATGACTCTTCTGAGATACTTGAAGGTAGTTCTCAAGCTAATATCGAGTTAACTCAGTCTGATCAACTTGATCTCCCTATTGCTCTGAGAAAAGGAGTTAGAGCGTGTACGAAATCTCCCAAATATCCCATTTCGAACTTTGTGTCATATAAAAATATCTCACCCTCCTATTCTGCATTTATCTCTCGTGTGTCGAATGTGGTTATTCCTAATAATGTTCAGGATGCTCTAAATGTTCCAGAGTGGAGAGAAGCGGTATATGAGGAGATGAGAGCGCTGGAGAAGAATGCTACTTGGGAGAAAGTAAAGCTTCCAGAAGGAAAGACAGTTGTTGGTTGTAAATGGGTATTCACTGTGAAGTATAACTCAGATGGGTCAGTGGAACGGTACAAGGCTCGTCTGGTGGCTAAAGGCTTCACTCAAACGTATGGAGTCGACTACTCCAAAACATTTTCTCCTGTGGCAAAATTAAATACAGTTTGAGTTCTCTTATCAGTTGCTGCTAACTTGGACTGGCCTCTGAATCAGTTAGATGTGAAGAATGCCTTCTTGAATGGAAACCTAGAAGAGGAAGTCTATATGGAACCTCCACCTGGTTTTACTAAGGAATTTGGGTCAAAAATTTGCAAGCTAAAGAAGTCTTTGTATGGCCTTAAACAATCCCCTAGGGCGTGGTTCGAAAGGTTAACGAAGTTCCTCAAGGGCCAAGGATATAATCAAGGGCAGTTTGAATCATACTCTCTTCACAAAGACGTCCACAAGAAATGAACTTTATGTTCTCATTGTTTATGTGGATGATATGATTTTGACAGGGGATGATGTTGAAGAAATGAATCGACTGAAGCAAAATCTTGCTAGAGAATTTGAGATTAAGGATCTTGGTGACCTACGATACTTCCTTGGAATGGAAGTGGCCCGTTCAAAAAGTGGTATTGTCGTATCACAACGGAAATGTATTTTGGATCTGCTGTCAGAAACTAGGATGAGTGGGTGTAAGCCATCGGATACTCCCATAGAACTGGGTACCAAGCTAGGAGATGTTAAAGATGGTGTTCCAGTCGAAACAGGGAGATACCAAAGGTTAGTTAGGAAACTAATCTACTTGTCTCATACACGCCCTGACATTGCTTTCACTGTGAGCATGGTTAGTCAGTTCATGCACTCACCATGTGAAGAGCATCTAGAGGCTGTGTATCGTATTCTTCGTTACCTCAAAGGCTCCCCAGGGAAAGGTCTGTTCTTAAGGAAGAACGATAAAAGAGGGATAGAGGTGTATACCGATGCTGATTGGGCTGGCTCGGTTACTGATAGACGGTCCATGTTTGGTTACTGTACATTTCTTTAGGGCAACTTGGTTACATGGAGAAGTAAGAAGCAAAATGTTGTCGCTAGAAGCAGTGCAGAAGCTGAGTTTAGATCAATGGCTCAAGGAGTATGTGAGGTCCTTTAGCTACAAAGGGTCTTAGAGGAACTTAAACGGCCAATAAGTCTTCCGATGAAGCTATACTGCGATAACAAGGCTGCTATCAGTATTGCCCACAATCCGGTCTTACATGATAGGACAAAACATGTTAAGATTGATAGGCACTTCATCAAAGAGAAACTAGAAGGTGGAATTATATGTACTCCCTTTGTTCCGTCTAATCAACAAGTTGCAGATATTTTGACCAAGGGCCTGTTAAGGCAACCGTTCGAATTTCAAGTGAGCAAGTTGGGCATGACGGATATCTTCGTACCAACTTGAGGGGGAGTATTGATAATTCAATATTATGTATTTTAGTTATTTATGTTATTTTATTTGTGGGTAGAATCCCACCTTGATAGGAACTCTAGGTTGATTAGGAGTTGTGTTTATTTCCTATATAAGGTGCGTTGTTCTCTTTGTTTATGATTATGGAATAAGAATAATAGTTCTCTCTAAATTCTATACCACCCATCAACTCTTTTTGAGACTTGTTCTATAATAGGGTTCCAAAACTCAATGCTATTGGGATTACCACCTAATGGTAAACCCAAATAGCTAAGAGGCCATTCCCCACACCCGCACTCAAGCGTATTTGCAATTCCGGACAGCTGTGATGGGGCTAAGTTCAGCCCCACCACTATGCTTTTTCCCATGTTGATTTTTAAACCCGATGCCAATGAGAATACCCTAAGCACCCCAGCCAAATTATCAACCACAAGACTATCATTTGGGGTAAAGAAAATGCCATCATCAGCAAATTGCAAATGAGAAATTTCAATTTTATTATGCCTAATTTCAAAACCCCTAACGACCTTCCTCTCACATGCTCTTTTCATTAACCTACTTAAAACATCCGCCACTGATATGAAAAGGAACGGGGATAGTGGATCCTTCTCTATCTCCTCCTAAACCTTTTTTTATCCAAAACGAAATCCAAACAATCCCAATTAATGTGGTCATAAGCCATTTCAAAGTCTATTTTGAACACCACACCCTCTCTCTTATTTGCCCTATAGTTCTCCACTACCTCATTGGCGATAAGTACTAAATCGAGTATTTGTCTACCATGTATAAACGCTCCTTGAGACAAATCAATTGTTTCCCCCAAAATCCTTTTCAATCTCAAAGAAAGTACTTTTGCCAATACCTTGTACAAGGAAGTAACCAGGCTAATTGGTCTAAAATCCTTAATTGAGATTGAATTCAACTTCTTAGGAATAAGACAAATGAAAGTGGCATTAGTTTTAACATTCTCCACACCATTCTCATAAAACTCCCGGAATACACCTATAATATTGCTTTTGATGACCTCCCATCCGGCTTGTAAAGAAGCCATTGAAAAACCATTCGGACCGGGAGCCTTATCCCCATCACATAGGAATAAAGCTTCCATTACCTCACCCTCCTTAAACAGACGCTCTAACATTTCCATACTTTGAGTTTCCACTCTCGCCCAATCAAGACCTTCAATCCCGAAGCTGCGACCCTATACACCCTTATAGAGATTTTCAAAATAGTTTAGGATTTCTCTTTCTGTCTCCCTTTCCGTTTGAAGTACCTCCCCACTCACATTTTCAAGTTTATTGATTATGTTATTTACTTTCCTACCACTCGCCACTCTATGGAATAACTTGGAATTATTATCCCACTCAACCACTCCTTTGACTTTGGCTTTTTGGTGCCAAGACACTTCCTCTTTAACTACTAACTCCTCTAATTTTCTCCTCAATGCACCTCTTTCTAACTTCTCATCCTCATTTAAGCGTGAAGAGGAATCACTTTTATCTAACTCCTCTATACGTCTCAAGATAGCGATTTTTCAACTCTAATATCCCCAAACACCTCTTTGTTCCACTTTCTAACCTATCTTTTCACATCCCCCAATTTCATCACAAACTTATAGCCCTCCCACCCTTGATGCACACTGGATTCCCACCACATATGTAGATATATATATAGAGTAAATCAACGTTTTAAATAGCAATAGCGCAAGCAATAGCGTTTTGGTTCCGGCAACGCGTAGCGCAAATAGCGTAAGCTATTCGAGACTCTAATAGCGTAATAA
The DNA here is from genome assembly GCA_021464415.1 of Lonicera japonica. Classification (NCBI taxonomy): domain Eukaryota; kingdom Viridiplantae; phylum Streptophyta; class Magnoliopsida; order Dipsacales; family Caprifoliaceae; genus Lonicera; species Lonicera japonica. The sequence goes on from CM038469.1 coordinate 63,001,855, forward strand.
TTAAAAAAATAAAAAATACTATTATACTAAAGAACATTAGTAAAAATCCATTAAAACACATTTCCCCCCTCCAATTGATATGCATATTTCCAAGCACTATCCTTTTTAGAACTTGTAGACATTGCAACGAAAGGATTCAAGTAAAACGAGCCTAGGGTTAAGGAATACATTAATAATGAGAAGACAGCCATCAAGTGGAGGAGAAAACGGAGCAGAGCACATCGAGTGTTCTGGAAAAAACAGAGGAGAGCCGTCCAGTGGAGGAGAAAACCACCCAAGACACGTATAGTGGAGAAGAAAACAGAGAGAGGTCAATTGGAGGAGCTGGGCAACGTCGACTATAGAGAACGGAGTAGAAATGGCGGATGGGAGAGACGATTTGAGCTAGTGTGGGTTTTTCTATTATTAAACCTAATTTTGCACTTTCCTAAATAGCGTAGGTTATTTGAAAATAGCGTGAATAGCATACCAATAGCGTGAATAGTGTGCCACGTCAGCAAAAAACTTAACGCTATTCATTCCACATGCTATCTATCACACGCTATGTAGCGTTTTGGGGGATTTTACGCTATAGCGCGCTATCCCACGCTATTTAAAACACCGAGTAAGATAAAAACCAAACCTATGGAACGGAAATTAAACAATCTGCTTATTAGCCTGCTGGCATAGAAGTCTCGCGCGTGGGCGAACAAGATGCATTTTTTGTACTATGGAAGTGCTCTTTGCTCGGCATCATTTGTTCCAGAACCATCTCAATCAAGATGACAGATCCATCCTCTGTATTATGGGTGTAGTACCTGACGCAACAAACTATATAAGTATGCCTTATTTAAATTATCGTTATTTATATAATTTATATTATACACTAAAAAAACTATATCATAAATGCATTTATACCATAATTCAAGAGTCTTAAAGTCCATCTCGAGCAGTACATCACTACTATATTGAATATAGTCAATCAAACAAAAGGAGTGGAGTACTATATTGAACATATTTTGTTTGTCTAGTGATGCATGATGAATTTTACTTTCAACTTTATGTCGAATTAAGCATACAATGGCCTTCAGATGGAGAAAGCCCTTGAAGGCATATCTTATTGTTACATCTGATACTCATAACAGTGGCGTTATTAGTTGCCCCATATGCAATTGTCCGTGGGGTTCAGTGCTCAATTTTTGTTATGAGTTGCTCAAACTAGTATGGTATTGTCTGCTTCTGGCCAGATGATACGTTTTTACCTCAAAAAGGCCTTGTGCCAATTAGAGATAGCTTTGTACTTACGAACCAAAAACCTTTCACCTGCTGCCTATAGCAACTTTTTCTCATGCAAGTCTTCCCAATCACCACCCCTCCCCCATGTGAAGAGCATCCCGTCCTGTAAACCACACGTTTGGTTCAGGCTTTTATACAATTTGTGTTGATCTTTTCAAACAAATGCCATATGCAATTGTCCATGCAGTTCTGCCCTAAATTTTTGTTATGAATTACCATGTAGTTAGTATTGTACGATACACGATACGTATTGTACGATACGTAACGTCTTGAGAGTAAAACGTAGAAATGAGTAGACGTTAATAACTCGTAGAAGTTAGTAGAATTTGGAAGGCAAGCTCACAAGGCATTTTTTCATGTAAAATCATTTTTTGAGATCATCTATGGGTTGGGTTCACAAACGGTTTTTTCGCAAAAGAAGTTTTTATGGAAAAGTGGTGTGCCCACCAAGATTAAAGTATTCAATTAGTTGGCGGTTCATGAGAAGATTAACACGAATGATCTGCTTCAAAGTAGAATGCCCTTTTCGGAATTATCTCCGCATTGTGTATATTGTGCAAGAATGACTTAGAGAGCTCAAATCATATACTATTGCATTGCAACTTCTCAGGACATATTTGGACGGAATTAATGTCTACAATGGGTGTGGTAGGAGTGTTACCTAAGACCTGGGCTGAGTTTGTATTAATAGAGTGGAATTTCAAAGGTAACAGAGAGACTTTTAAAATTCTATGGAGATTTTTTGTTCAAGCTATTGCATGGCTGATCTGGACAGAGAGGAACAGGAGGATATTTGAAGACAAAGAGCATTATGTGAAGGAAATATGGAATCATGCGTGTTTCGTAGTCGGGTTATGGGCTAAAAGCGGCCAAGCTTTTCAACAGCATAGAGAATTACTTGTTTTGTTTGGATCCCAAAAGCTTTGTCCTAGATATAGGAAAGATCTTTTACATTTTGTTCTTTTCGTTGGATCTCTCATCCAACCGCTTTGTTTTTTTTTTGATATTAATGAAGTTCTGTTTCTTATCAAAAAAAAAAAAACACAGCGATACACTATTGTGTATTGTGTTTTTTTTTAAGCACATCGATATTTTTTTGGGGTTATTTTCAATGAAGGTCTTTTTGGGTATTTTTATTTTTTAAAATAAAAGTCATTGTCTTTGTGTAAAACCCTAAACTTACCCGAATAAGTGCTCTGTGGAGACGGTATTTTTTGAAACCCAAAACAAGTGCTCTGTTTTTTCAAGAGAGACCGCCGGTCAAGATTTTGCTACGGCTAGATCTGTTTATGCTAAGGCGCAGAATGCTGGCGAGTATTCAGGTGGTCTCACCACTGCTGGATCTTTTTATTTGAGATGGTTCACATCCCCTATTTCCCGCTGCCTACCAGCTATGAAGAGAGAGAAGCAGCGTGGTCTCCCACACGGTTTTTCTGCTAGAGCGGAGAAAACAGCGGGCTCACCTGCTGGTTGTACAGTTTGTCATGAGGGTGAGAAGATCCACTTTTTGTCTTCGAGATTGCAAACTCCCTCCACAACGGCGCCACTTGTTCCACTTAGGTCTTACGTGGATATTACACACAGCAATTTGTGTTGTGATGGCTTGGGTCTTCGTAATAGAGGGCCACAATTATTTAACTCCAAGTCATGCAGTCCACCCAATGGGCCGCCTTCAATTAAAAGCAGTGGGCTGTTTCTCTCATTGGATGATCCCATGGTTTTAACCCCTCGAATGAAATATGTACTAGTCTACTAGATTGTCTTTTATTTGATTTATATGTATATTTGGTGTATGTATGCATATGTTCGTGTGTAGAAAAATGAATATTTATGTAAATATCAAAATCAAAGTGTATCTTACGATAAGTTACGACATGATACTATTTTTAGCAAAATGATGCGCCTCAGATACACGATATCAACTACCTTGATGACTTGCCCAAACTAGTACGATATCGTCTGCTTCAGGCCAGATGGTACATTTCAGCCTCAAAAAGGCCTTGTACCAATTAGAGATAGCTTTGTACTAATGAACCAAAATCCTTTCACCTGCTGCCTATAGCAACTTTTTCTCATGCGAGTCTTCCCAATCACCACCCCTCCCCTGCGTGAAGAGCATCCTGTCCTGTAAGCCACATGTTTGGCTCAGGCTTTTATACAATTTGTGTTGATCTTTTCAAACAAATGCCATATCCCCCCTTTGGCAAACCAGGACCAATTTAGGCCTTTGCCCCCACCAACCAATCAACTGAAAGACTCATACCTGCTAGAGATAGCTTCTCACTTATTAAATGAGTTCTGTTTACTATAGATAATTTGAGAAGGGGTCCAATTCTTGTGAATGGGTGTTCCATGCGTTTAAAGTGGCAAAAGAGTTCTATTGGTTCGTATTGGTGTATAATAGGTGATGATGCTATCAGCGAAGGCTGCTTTATCTGCATGGAAAGGCACGCGAGTGATCAAAGAGACTAGGAAGAAATAGGATAAATCTTGTTTATGCTTTGGATGGTTTGAAAGGATTGAGAGAGGAACATAAAAATGTTTTGGTAGGTCTGCCTCTCCTCATAAGCTTTTTATCTTAATATGACCTTTCTTCTTTTGGTTTAATTTCTTTTACCTTTGGTCTATTATAGCTTAATTTCTTTGCCGTTCTGGATTATTTTTACTTTGTTTTTAGGTGTGGCTATATTTTTGGTCCTTGCACATCCCTTGTGTTGTGTTGATTCATGGAGGACATTATGTTACGTTTTTGGTTCCCCCTTGTAGTAACTGTAGTTATATACATGTATATGCTGCATTAACTTGCTTTGTGACCCCTTACCCCACACATTGATTTACTTGTTTTGAAATTCGAAAAAGGCGGAAATTATATAAAAAAAAACCTTTCCTTGTGATCGTGTTACAGCTTATTTTATATGCAGCCTTTAGGCACAAACCACATGCATAAAAAACCATTGATTGGTATTTTTCAAATCCAAAATGATGATGAAGTCAACTCTCTTCCCTGGATCCGGCTCCTCTACAGTGACAAAAAAGTCACATTAGTGGTAAAGTTATGCAATCTGATCATTAATTTTAAATTGAATGGTTCATAGAAGTTTCTAAGGATACACTTCCTTTGGCAAGGACTTAAAATCTGAACCGTTCAATTTAAAATTAATGATCAGATTGCATAACTTTACCGCTAACCCCTTTCCCTGCTCTCTCCTTTATCTAACCACCTTTTCAAAACTAATGTAGGTAGGTCACACCAAGGGATACGTGCAGGTGCTGGTAGTTGGTCCAGGAAGCATGCTAGGGACATCAGCTATTGTGAAGATAACATCTGTAGGAAGATGGTCAGTTTTCGGGGAAGTAACCGAGACACTCAACAACAACATCAATAATGATGATATACGATCTTCAACTGAGAGGAACTGTGGTGACAAAATCTCTCGCTGCTCCGACCTAGACAAGCTTTGTGCATGTTCAGAGGAGCCTGAACTTTGTGCTTGTGGCCTTAATGGTTGTAAAGAACAAAATATAAAGGAAAGTAGTCGAAACCGAAACCTAATTGGATGGTTACTGAGGCGGCGGAAAAACCAATCGCTGAAGAGGATCGATGATGGGATTGTTTTGGAGGAATCTAAAGGAAAGCAAGGAGAGTTTCAAAGCACCTTGCACCAGTGGAGTCCTGTTGATGCTGCTCTTCTAAGTGGAATGACTGTGAGCTTGTTGACAATCGTAGCTCTCTTATTTTATCTGGGATATAAGAATTCTTCATCTGAATAATTCGATGTGCATATTCAAGTTTTTTTAACTGTGTTAAAGTTTAAATTAATCAATTCAGTGTGACGGGTTTTTGTAACTTTACGTACATTGGGTTTGGTTGTTTTGTCACTAGAATAATTGTTTTATTTTTGATGTGATTTTATAATTATTACTTTTGTTGGATGGGTACTTGGACAATATCTTATCTACCACTAAAGAAGTAATACAACAAAATTTTGTATTATTAAACAAAATAATAAGTGTCCATTACAGGGGTATTGAAGGAAAAGGCATAGTAATTTATGTTTTCACTGCTTTACTGGATTTTTATTTACTGGAACCCATCTTTGTATTTTACTGCTTGAAGAAGTAAAAATGGGTGATATATAATTTCCGCCTCATAGAAGCATATCTGACTTAGCTGGCAATCTCTTGAAGAAATTAACAGGTACAGATGGCATCTTATGCCTGAATCGAGGATGACGAAGCAAGTAGAGCCCGTAGATCACTGCAATGACTTGGAACGGAGTTACATATAGAAAGACGGCCCAGATCAATGCAAATATGATGAAGATAGCGGTGGCCCTCGAGTCCCTCCAGCTCAGTATTGCCAAAGCTCTCTCCCCCTGTGTTGCCAAATCCCCGATCACTGTTTGCACTCTACCCGCCACACTCCTCATCCGATCGTACCTCATCCTCACAATATCGGTTGGCCTCGAAGTTGGGAAAGTGTCGAACTCCTCATCCAACTCATCTTGGTTTGCATTCTCGGCTTGAGAAATCCTAGCATCCATGTGGGGCGGCTTCCTCGGTCTGAACCGGTAGTTCCATAAACCAATCACAAAAAGGTAGAGGAAAATGGTGGGCAAGATCAGTTCCGGGTAGCAGACCAAAATCAAGAACAGTATGTGAACGAGACAAGTGGTCAATGGGTTTTTCCAGTAACAGATTCCGCCTAACCATCTGCACACGGCTGTAATCCCGGAGAGAAGAGACATTATGCGGTAAAAGTTTGCCTTGCTTCTCCTTAGGCTCCACATATGGTAATCAACGTCAAGCATGTACTCAACCGTTTCTCTCCTAAGAGGCGGCTCTGCTCTGGCCAATCGGGTCGCCACGATCTGCATCGCCTGGTGGCGGAGCCAATCGATGTGCCTCACCGATATGGGTTGGACGTAGTGCATTTTGGGAAGCAACGGCCTGCCGTATTGAGCCACCATGTTCACCCAAGCTACACAAGTGAACCGTACAGCTAAATGAAGCTCGCCGTGTTTCTTTAAACCGGAGGGTTGCAGGACCAGCAAGGGATAGTAATGCGTGTATATCGTATCGGTTTCTAATGTAGATAGACGGATTCTGACCTTTCCAATTCTCTGATCCTTCGCATCCTCTCTGCTACCGTTGATGTGGCAATTGTCAAAAACACCAACGGTGATTATGGTGCATGGATCGTGGACTTCCCAGGTGTACTGCTCGTTCCACCGAGGAGTCAAGGTATCAAGAAGTGTTCTGGTTCGAACCCATTTGTTCCCGTACTTGGCTACACAATAAGCATCTGTGGCCCTACCTTCTCTGCCCTTCATTGGCAACAGATTTCGAGCACTCAAAATACCCAGTTCTAGAATTCCAATACTGGCCTTCCTCAAGTGTTTCGAAGATGGCTGAAGATCGCTGCTAAAATGCGTGGTCTCGTCAAGGACATGATAACCGGCATCTACACACAGGCGAAGGTGAATTTTGCTCGAGAATCTCGCTTCTTTCTTCTTTTCCCCTTCATCTAATTCTGTCCCAAAAGAAGGCTTGTGCAGGTTAAACCAGATTGGATCGGGGAGCTTAGTCGAATCTGCTCTCTGTGGTACCCCTCTGACTGGTATGGTCAACCTCCCGAGCACCTCGTCTTTCCCTGGTCCAAGCCGCTCATCGACAGTGATGCTTATGTGCTCATCGAAGGGCTCAGATGCCACAAACATGAGCTCCTCGTTCCAAACTGCATTAACGTGACGCATTTGGGAAGGCCGAGTGACCCTTAACTGATGACCGAGCTGAACCTTTACGTACGTATCGGGCTGACGGGTCTTTTCTGAGGGTACAAGATCCTGAGCCTCAATTACATGGACTCGAAGATAATACAATTTCGGTGAAAAATAGACCTTGGAGCGTGTATTGACTAGGTTATGGTGGCTAACATTGTGAGCGTCTGAATGCCACGCTTCTGGAAAAGACTCATCAGCTTGTGTTCCGATCCAAACAGCCAGCATAATCTCTCCTCCTGTTTTATACTTATCCCCCGTTTTGTCGGCCAATTTATACCACTGAGGAGCCAGGGGACTATCAGGCGGCACTCGGACCGGCACCTCCATCACATCAAACACAACCCTCCCGACAAAATCATCCTTTCCAATATCTTTATCCTTTACTATCACTTCTATCAAATTGGACTGCAATCTCTCTTTTGAGAAGGCAAAAACGCTGTCCCACACCGGGTTTTGGTTCCTCTCCAAGTGTTTTGTAACCCCTTTGTAGTTCCCAAGCTTCACCTCGACGTACGGGTCGAGACTCCCCGAAATGTCCATAACCGGAAGATCCCTCGCCTTCACCACGTTCACGTACAAGTACTGCATCGGCTCCACTAAATCATAAGTACTTGAGGTCTTGTCAATTCCTCGGTGGTAGCGCATACGTGCTGCCAGCGGTGGCCTTGTCTCCACCAACCCGAATTCTGGCCTCTGCCCCTGAAACTGCATGTTGTTTGTATGCATTACGGTGGCGGGGCCAGGTCCTACCCGGGCAAAGTCACTCCGGGTTTCAGCCATGACTGGCTTTGGTACTGGCGGAGGAGCTGCACCGCCGCCACCGCCAATACCAGTCCCCACAGAGTAAAAAGTCCTCACTTCTTTCTCCTTTTTGTGCTTCTTCTCCTTCTTTTCTTCGCTGTCCTTGTATTCAGATCGGTACTCATCATCAACCTTATAATTGCTATTAATCTCTTGCAATGGACTTACAAAAGGGATCTCTCTACTTTCAAAGCCATTACCAACAGACTGAGGTTCGGGTGGTTGGTAAGGAGAAGGGTACGGACCGCCGTGAATTTCGGCCACATACACTTTAAGGGCGATATCGCCTCGGATATTGGAAAAGAGGCCGCGTTTGTCAAGCGGGTATCTCTGCAAGGAAGCTTGGGCCTCGGAAAGAGGGATGGAGATGCCGGAAATTCTGACCCGGCCTAGAAAATTGGGTTGGTTGCTGTGGTGTTTGACCACCACCTCGATGGTGGAGCTGGGAAGATCATTGAGGTGGTTGATGTTGAACACAAGCTTTTCGTTCCATGATGGGTTGAGATCTTTAGGCTTTGTTTGGGTTCTTTGGCTTTGCCCATCAAAGTGTACCTCAACAAAGGGACTTGAGGAGCCTTGCCCATCTTTGGGCATTAGATCACTGCAGTCCACTACTTCTACTACAAGTTTGGCCATGGGACTACTTGCCTCTTAGAGAGAGAGAGAGAGAGAGAGAGAGATGAGAGAGAAAGTGTGATTAAAGAAGAAGAAGAAGAAGAAGAAGAAGAAGAGGACTAACAGCAGGGGAGAGGAGAGAGAGAGAGAGAGAGAGAGAGAGGTGGAGGAAAATAGTTGGCGGTGGGTTGAGATAGTTTGATTGGATTAAAAGGACAAAAACATGTGTACTGTATCTGTGTGTCTGTGTGTGTGTGAGGGAGGAGAGAGTGGTGTGTCATTTGGTGGAGAAAAGTGGACCCGCCAATTGGTTAAATTGGTAAAGATTAAATATTTTATTTATAAGGTTAAATTAAAAATTCAGTTAACAATATATTTATTTTTGGGGAGATAATAAGAACCACATTAATTTTATGCGTGTAAGTCGACATGTAAGAACCAAAGTAATTGTTTGAGAGAGAGGGGTGACTTTTGGCGGAGGAAAGTGGGGCCCAAGAGTTGTATATCTCTTTTGATTCTGGTGTCCAAGAGAGAAAGGGAAGAATATGATGGTGGGGGGCTGGAAAGTAAATGAATTAGTTTTAATGGGAATTTAATTTAAGTGGGGAAGTTGAAAGTGACCACTTTCATTCATGGAAACTAAGAAAAAGTTTACACAAAGCAATTTCGTTTGCTTTTGGGAAGATCTATCTCCTTTTCATTGGATGTTGGGCAGATTCATTATTAATCCAATGCACTATTCTTTCTTTCTTTTTTTGCAGGATTAATAAGTTAAAGAAAGGGGGAGGCCCCGGGTTAGGAGAGGGTAGGTTTAAATTAGGGTTTCCTTTTTTATTTTTTTTCGAAATCCCTGTTTTTAGATTACAATTAGTTATTGTAATAATAATTGAGTAAATTACAAAAATACTCCCTAAATTATGGGGCTAGTTTTACTTTAGCCCATCAACTTTAAAAAGTGTTGTTTAGCACTTCAAACTATTTACCAAGTTTTACTTTGACCTTTTTATCCATTTTAAAATTTGGTTGTTAATGCTGCCAAAAAGTAGTCGTGTGCACCACACATAAACATTTCAAGGGTATTTTGGTCCAATTACTGAAAACTAATAAGTTCTCTCCATGAGAAAGCTAAAAAGGAAGAAAAAACACAAAATAAAGCAAAAAATTATCATTTTTTCAGAATATTTTTGTATACTTAGATTTGTTTTTCTTCTCCTGCTTTTGCTTTCTATTGTGTTTTTACTTCTTCTTTGATTTCTAAGAGAGAAAATTGTTAGTTTTAATTAATGGACTAAAATACCCTTACAAGTTATCATGTGCAATGCACATGACCATCCGTTAACTTTAACGGCTAAATTTAAAAATGGATAGAAGGACTATGGTGAAGCCCAGTTAATAGTTTAAGGAGTTACACAACACTTTTTAAATTGAGAGGCCGAAGTGAAACTAGCCCCCGTAATTAGAGGCCATATAGTTTACTCATAAAAATACTAATACTAATAATTGTTATTTGATAATAATTTGGTGGTGGTTAAATGGCACCAAAAAGGTTATTTTAGGCACTCGTGAATAATCATTAAAATATTTTACTCCATTGGTTTGGAAATCAAGATACGTGACTTGGACAGTTTTCGAGTAATTGATAATAGTTTTGGTGGTGGCCAACGGCACTAGATTTATTAGTTTAGGCACTCATGAATTATCATAGGATATTGAAAAATATATCTTGTTTTAAATATTTTTTTGCAAAAGTAGGAAATAATATTTTTTTAAATTAAGTGCATATATTTGACCAAACTCTAAAAAGAGTACAAAATTAACTTTGTAGTAAATTTTTAAATTGTATTTTTTTATGAAATCATGCAAAATTAAGTTTGCACTACGTGTTTTTTAGCATACTATTATAAATAAGTATTTAGTTGACAATACTTTAGAATAATTTTAACAAATTAAATATTCAATACCTATTTATTAATAAAGTATACATAATAATTTTTTTGGAGTTATGCAAAGTTAAGTACACATTCCTTATTTTCTAAAACATTACCATGTATTTGTGTTTATTTGATATTGTTTTAAAGTTTTATGAATGAAACATAAAAATATACTTGTTAAAAATATAAACACGTCATGCAAAACAAATTTGTATTATTTTTTTTTATTGCAAAATTAAGTTTTTACTCGATCAAAACCCTTATTTTAAAACACAATTGCTAAACAATCATTTATTTTAGAATGATAATGATATCTCGATCCTTATTTTTAAAAAATAGTATTCGTTGATTTTTTTGCTAAAACTATTGTCACACAAGGCCTTTTACTTCATTTCCAAATCACTTAATTAGTTTACTCCCTTTATTTGAAATAACGAATAAACAGCTTTGACTTTCACTTTTTTCAAGTAAATATTATAAATTTTAAGAAAAGGGGAATGAAACTCAAAACCTTTTAATTAAGAGGTAAAAGCCTTTTTTGTCCATTAATTTTGTCACAATAATTTTTACTTTGGATAATGTAATTTCTATGCTATCAGAGGTGTAAATTTTTGTCTTATATAAAATATACAAAAATTGTAGAAGTTTTTGTTTCAAGGAATCTTTTAAAATATTTGAATATGTAAGATTTGTGTTAAAGTGTAGTGTAAAATACACAATCTATTTACATTGTCATGTCAGCTTTATCTCTGTACAATCATTTTATAAAACTTTAAATTGTAATAATTTTTGATACAAAATATGGATTTTAATAAAAAAATTATATATTTAAAATATATTCCTCAAGACGAATAAAACAAAATCTATTGTGATTGTAAAATTATTTATATAAAAAAAATCAATACAATTATGAAAAATTATGTCAAATGTCATTTAATACGTGTTGCGATCTTATTGGTCTTTTCAAATTACACACAAGAATTACAAATGTATCATTGGAGCAAATTTTTTTTTTACTTTACCTTTTGTGTAAAAATGTTTTGGCAATTAAGATTTACACTTGTTTTATACATTACCATTGGAGATACTCTCATTTTTTAGCTTTGAAAGATTATCTATGTATTAATTAAACACATTAAAAGTTTTTAGTGTGTATTAAATTATCAAAATATCTTTCGTATGTTAGAAAATAAATAAGACCTGGTTAAGGATTCGAACTTATGATAGTATAATGAAAATATCTCTTTATCACTTGATCAAATATAAAATAATAATAAAAAATAGAATCGCAGAATTTAAAGTTCTAAATAATATTAATTACAATATTTGTGTGATGCTTTTGGATACTGACTTCCTTTTTTAATATCGGCTACTAAATAATATGAAAAAATAGTTCTCGTTTAATAATAAGATGAAAAATAATAGTAAAATTAATTGATTTATGTGAAAATGTGGAAAAATAAATTGAGAGATGTGGTGAGATCCTCACCATCTCATGCTCATTTTTATGAGCACGTAGATGACTTTCATCCTCTATTTTCTGTGGATTTTTTTTTCACAACCACCTAAAGAATTTTTTTTCCATAGAAGAAGTCAAGAATTAAGAGTTAATTTTACCACATCCCGCAACTTATTTTCCAACTTCTCACAAAAATATATTGTTTTCTATAATTTTCTATCTTGTTATTAAATAGAGCCTAATGTTCTTCTAGAATTCGGGCATTTTATTATTTTATTAGTATCTAACACTGATGAATTTATTTTTGTTTTTGATTGCATATGTTAGTTGAAAGGAAAAAAAAAAAAAGAGGAGATGGCAGTCGAAATCCATCACTGATGTCTATTTGGAGGGGCAAGTCGATGATTCTTTTTTTTTCTTCTTTTATGAAATCTTGTAAAATTGATATAATGGGTAAATCACATCCACCAAATTTTATCAAAAAATTCAATCCATGAGTGGATAATATGATTATGAAAGCCAAAAATTCACATTTATATCAATTTTTCATTACACCCACTTCTACCGATTTTTTAGATGAAATATGGTGGAGATAATATTCTCATCATATAAATCATAACTACAAAGATTTGGTAAAAAATTCATCTATTTACCTCTTCAAAGCACTTCCCTTCTTTTTTGTTAAAGAGAGGTAATCCCTTTTTCAGCCTATCCCATATATATATTAATTAAACATAAATGACCAACATATTTAGTATGGCCACCTATGAAATACCAATGCAGGTGTGGGGTTCGAGTGCAACACTATCCGAGTGCAGTGATTAGAAAATTTTTAGAAAAATAGGAAACGGGTGCAACGGTATAATAATACAAATTACTTAATTAATTAGATCAAATGTTTATGGAATTACATATAGTCACATTGAAATAGGTGGTGAATGAAAAGCAATACAATAGGAAGATTTTCAAAATAACATAATCCGTTACAAGTTTCAACAAAAGTAGTACAATATGGTCCTATATTAGTCTAAAGAGGGGAGTACAATAACATCATAAGGCAATTGTTTTCAGTTTCAGTGACATGACAAACCAAAATAACACCTCCCTGCTATGTCATACTGTTCTTGATTCATCAATTCAAAGACAAAGAGAAGAAATACTTGCAAAATCATTGTTGCTATGTAGATCATACAAACGAGAAAAAAAAAAAAAAACTAGAATTCCATGGCGGGGACAAGAAAAATAGCGCATGGAGGACAAGAAATTTGATGAAAAAGAAACTAGGGATCAAAATCTTGTTTTGAAGTCCTTGCGTTTTTCATCATATCCTTGCCAATTGGAGTCCTCTAAGTTTCTGGCGACCATTTTGAAGAATCCATGCTTTATAGGTAACCACTTTGTATTGGTTGAAATGTAAGGTCTATATCATATTTATCCTTATCAAAATCCATTCCAATAAAGTAGTGATTGCCATATTAGAATGTCAATTTTTTTTGTGAGATACATATGTTCATGTAGAATGACTAAATTAATTAAGATTCCATGTTTGACTTTTACATTTTATAAAAATATATTAATCTTATCACAACTAATATGCAAGAACAAAATTTATTTAATTTCTTTTTTGATTTTTGTACCTGCGAAAAGAAATTGGATTCTTTAACATTAACATTTCAAAAAGGAAGTGAATAATAAACTCTTGTAGAAGCGAACTATTTTTTTGCCTTTTACTAAAAAAATACCATGTGTTCGCCACTAAAAAAAAAAAAAAAAAAAACTCTTGTAGAATTCCCTTGTATTTTTGGTGATGAAGCTAATCCTATATTAGTATTACTCGGCATGATCTTTTATCCTTTTCTTTCTCTTCTTAATTTATAGTTTTAGTAACTTCACAATATTATAACTTCAAGTTTTTTCTGTCAGGGGCTTTTTTCATTTTTTCCCCATAAAGGAGAGCTTTTATTTAAATTTATTAATCGGCTAAGTTCACTCACTTTTAAGTTGACTCAAAGTAATTTTCAGTCAAGTTCGCCGTCTTCATTATATCCAATTAAAGAACCCTCATCAAATTTTTGCTAAAAAATGAAAAAACAAATTAGTTAAGTTCAAAAGCATAAACATATCCAACTCAAATTCACAACACTTACCTGGCAGACATCGCGTTGGCATTACTTTTGTTTATTGATCATACTTAATTATGATCAAAATTCACTACAAGTTTACAATTTTTAGGACGATTTTGTCTTTGGTACCTGTTTTTTATGGCTATTTAGGCCTTGGCACCCGAAGTTTTGCATATTTATGGTTTAGGTTCCATTTTAGGTATATACTGTCAATTGACAAAGTCAATTGTGATTTTTTTCTATAGCAAACAATGGAAAGACACCTTAGACGGATTTAGTATCTATAAATTTCTTCTAAAACAAAATAAGTACAAAGAATTGTAAGTAAAGATTATGAATTCTATCCAATGGCAAAGCCAGGAATTCTATCAACGGGGGCGAAATTTGGTCTTAAATCAACACACACTAAATCATATTTAAAGTCATAAAATTTGAATGCAAACATAATAGTATTAATAATAATAGTTCATACAATTCAAATAACAAGTGGTGAAATGGTGTAGAAATGATGGAAAAAAAAAAACAAAGTGGTCAAGCAGCAACTACGCGGGTATGTGGCAGAGAAGAGAAAGATAATGGGTTAATAATTAGGGTTTTTCTTTTTAAGTTTGCTATTTACAAATGGTTCCTAAAGTTTATGCACCTTACAATTATGCCCCCCTCAAGTTTATTTTTATGCATCTAAGGTTGTGTTTGGTTGGCATTTCTAAACAAGATTTTAAAAATTTTTCTCAAAACACAATTTAAAATCAACTCACTTTCACACTTCCCAAAATTTATTTCACTATACTTTCTCTCTCTAAATTTTTTTTTAAAATGCCATATTTAAATCCAAAATCAAAAAATAATAAAAAATATATATTTGAAACCTACTCATCGAGATCTATAAAATAAGATCCATTGTGACGAAATTTTTTATGCCATTGGTTGAAAAAAAGTCAAACAAAACTAAATTCACTTTTCAACATAAAAACTCTAACTCAAAACATTCAACCAAACACCAATTTTTTAAAAACTCATCTAGAAAATTTGTCTAGAAATTGCAACCAAACGCAACCTAAGTCTTTTAAAAAAAAATTAAAAAGAATGCCCCCAAATCAACGCCCCCCTGCCCCTACATACCTTCGCCCCTAATTCTATCCAACCAAATAAAATTAATAAAAATCACAAAGTACTGGGCAGCTGCAAAAATATCTAATGGTCAGTGGTTGATCACTGTTATTCGAACATAAATTAGTCGAAGTGCGCAAAAGTTAGTCTAAAAATCATGTAATACTAGAAAATTTTTGGTCCAAAAAAAATATATATATCTACTCATGTACAATTACAATAAACACACCATATTTATATAAATAAAACATCATGAAGTGAGGGAAAATCAAAATGGCTGGATGTGATTGGGTGGGGTGGGGTGGGGCCGGGCCAAACAAAATAAATTCCTTGTACAACTGGAGGGCATTTTTGATAGTTTGTGTAAAATATTAGCCGACTTAATGATTTGACTGGTCAATCACTTATTATTCTGTCTAAGAAACCAAATTCTAAAGCTTTGAGTACGGAAGTCTAATTTGCTAAAACAAATGTACCAAAGTCGAAATCAAAGTTTTGACCCAGTGATTTAAAGTTGTTACTAGAATAATTTTGGATCAACTTAGAGTTCTCAAGTTCAAACCACGGCGTTGTTAAAATAATATTTGACCAGAGGCAGCCATGAACTTAGTCGAGGTGCGCAAAATTTGGTTCGGATACCCCGTAAGAAACCAAAAAAAAAAAAAAAATGTACCAAAGTCAAAATCACCCAAATTTTCAATTATGGCATGATTTGAACTGTGATGATTCTGATGAACAACAAATAACTCATACTCATACTTAACCATCTTTGGTTTTTGTCAAACTTTTCATCTCGATCATATTATATATGTGAGTAGATTGACAGCGAGTCAAAATGTTTTCTCCCTTTAAATATGCTTTTATATTTTTAGCTGTCTTTTTACCAAAAAATTGGGTAAAATCTCCGCTAGACATCTATTTTTTTGTTCGGAAATTTTATTACTAAATAATGGTGATAGGTTATACAATTTGATCCTGCACGTTTGGGGGGTGCAGGTGGGGGATAAATTTGTCACCGTTAAAATATGAACTTGTCTCTACTAGATTTTAAACTTGTGTGCACTTATTATTGAAATACAAGCTCACATTCACAATGTTATTTATTTTTTATTGAATAAAAAGGATCAAAACAAATCACAAGAGTAGTGCAAGTGGCGATCAGCATTTTGAGTGGACAAACCGTTCATGCATTACAAGAATTCAACACTAGCTAGAAACTCTTATAACTAGCAATAAGAACCAATTTCCAGGGAATTAATCTCATCGAAAAAGAAAAGAAAAAAAGAAAAAGAAAAAGAAAGGCTAAGACGAAAATGCATATATAAGGGAGTGCGTGGTCCCTCCTAACTTTCTCTTGTTCAAGTTGTTCCATTTGTTGTATTGCATTATTATATAACAGTGTCTCTTGATAGAAAGCTATATATATATATATAAATATATCATGTTTGGTCCCATTCAAGAGGACAACGAGGCACTGCCCTCTCTGAATTACATAATCACCAATCATATGGGCATTAGAGGAATATCTAAGATTCAACAGAAAAGGGAGATAAATGAAAAAAAAAATGAAAAGTACCTCAATTTGCAATAAGCTAATAAGTACAAAGTACACTGAACAATTTATGAATATTTTTTAAAAAAAAATTGAACGAAAAATTTATGATTTTTCAGAGTGGAAGAAATTGACGAACATGTGCACGTGTACTTTTAGGTTCTGTTTTGATAACAGCATTAAAAATAGTAAAAAAAACAATTAATTTGTGTAAAAAATTAAAAAATAAGTCAAGCCATATACTGAGATTAAATAGCTAAGTTGACTTGGTAAAACGCGGTGATTTAAAATGAGAAAACAAAAATCAAGAGAAAAAGGCTTATTATTTAGGTAAATTAAAAGTTCTTTAACTCCCGCTTGGGCATGAGCTTCTGTTGAGAAATTACGTACAAAAATTAGTACATCTATACACCACGCCAGAGGAATGAAACGACAGAATAATCACAATTCTAGCAAACAAATTTTCGGGGTTAAGTTGTGGACATGTTCGTTCTTTGTAAAGCATTCTGCAACTCTTATCTTTTTTGTGCAAGAAGTTTATCACATCACCCCGCGCCAAGATAAAGCGACCCAAATTTTCTCCTTTTGTCTCGACTATTTTATACCTAAGATAGGACATTAATATATATATATATATATATGTTCAAGCTTTCTACTCATAATATGTATATGAAGTTGGGGATTCTTCAAATGAAACAAAGTACGTTTTTTCAAAACTATTTTTCTAAGAAAAATGTAAAAATTATGTTGGGCATAAAAAACTTTATGAGAGGAAATCAAAAGCGTTTTCTTTGTTTTCCTTGTAAACAACCCTACTCATAGTCCTCCTCTTTTATCCACCACAACGTATATATGAAAACATATATTACCTTTATATCTCTCATTGGTATTTCATAAAAAATAGTTAAACAAGTCGGTAAGCTTATGTGCATAAGGTACGTAATTAAGGTACGTGTCTTTCAATTTGAATGTTTTACTGCAACAAAAGTAATTTAGTTTTAACTAGAGTGATAAATTGTCTTGAATTCTATATCATATATGACAGCACCTCAGATACCTACACAACTATATGAATGTTAAAGTTTGATAAGGATTCACACAAAAATTAAATTGCTTGATTTACATATTACCCATGTGATTTCGTTTTTCCCTTTAAACTTATATCTTGGGATCTCCGGTCCATATATAGGTTTGGTATCAATTGTTCCAAGAATTAAAGATCCATTTTCTTTAACTTGAAAGATTGTTCCTCTAAAATAAATTTCAAAAAAAGACCTAGCCAAAAAAAAATTAAAAAAATTCACTATAGTTTTTATTCTTCTCAAAACTTCCGTGCCAAAATATTTTAGTACGTAACACAATAAATGTTGGAAGCAAATATCAGCAATTAAGCACGCATTCGTCACGTTAGATGATTCTAAATTCAGTAGGGTGCTATCACATAATTAGATAGAATGATAGATACCATAAAAAAATTATTTTTTTTTTATTTTAAAATCTTATATTAAAATATACTTACCTACGGATTTTATTTTTTAAAAAATATACACGAGTTGTAAAGGTTTCTTCCATGTACTAAAGAACAATATAAACGTTTTTCAGAAAGCTTGGACTCATAATATATCAGTTACAGAGTCAGTTCAACGTACTAGGTACCACTTGAATTCACTTAGGGAGCTAGCTAGTTGTGAGACAAGCATGTTTCTCTACTCGAATTTGGACACTTTAATTGGATTTGAGCAACTCAAAATTAATTAACTAGAAACAAATATAGACTTACTACATAATTTTAATTAACACGAGCTAAATACATTACCTATTATTAAAAAAAATATCGTATAATCTCAATAATTTAATCTTTTATCTTTATATATTTTTAGAATTCAAAAATTATTTCTGCTTGTTAAATAGATTTTTACATTCATTTGAAGGAAATGTTGAATAGAAGTTTGGAAATACAAATAAATATCTTTGAAAAACGAAAATATTGGTGAAGTCACTATCTTCGTCGACAACGCTGTAAAGGAGCCAAAGCTTGCATGTGCTATTCCATGTGGCTCTTTGGTGCCTCACAACACAACAAACACACAAGCAGCAAAACACATACACTGTATACCGTATATATCCTTTTTAATTAACGTTTAAGCTTTTATCAAACTCATCCCCTCTGTCGTATTTTGCTCGGTTCTAAACTCAAGAAAAGAAGAATTTTATTAAAAATCAGATTGCTGTGTTTAGCTTGTAATTAAACTTGCTGGAAATATGCAAAAGAAAATTTGCACCAAAACAGAGAAGTAAAGATTGCACGCTGAAATTATTTTGGTCTTATTATCTTGTTAATAGTTTCCTTATTTATTTAACATTATTTTTATTTATTTTAGATTGGATGGACTTTATTATATATAGATAGAATTATTCAAGAGTTTAGGGTGTGGAATTTTCTTCTTTCTATGGGAATTGGTTGGGAGAGTTCATCTTATCGTGAAAGAGAGATTAAAATGGTTGATGGTTTTCTTCTTCTGTGAAAGTTTTAAGTGCAATAATTCTTGTGATAGATTTTGTAATAATTTTTCAAAAAATTAGTGAAATTTTCGTTTGTCGAATATTGTGTGTTCCATCATCTATTTTCTTGCTTTTTTCTCGTCCTATTATCTCTAATTATTAATATATATACACTATTTAAATTAAGATTCGTAGTGTGATTAATAATAATCACAACCCGGCCCCCACCCCTCCACCCCGGTCTCTCTCTCTCATTATATATTTCGGAATTAGTAAAATTGTGTCAGGATTTTTTCAATTTACTCCTTACAAATTTTTATTTCACGATTTTTTTTTAATCTAAAGAAATAAATTCGTGTATATTTATATATATGTGCATACTTATAAATAAACTCTAGGCTTTCATCCAGAGGCATATGATATACGCTATACGGCATTGATTGAGATTTCATTTTATTGTTGTTATTTTTAACAAAATACTAATTTTAATATAATTATAAACTAGTTAATCATACAATTTATTTTTTATTGTCAAATTATTTATATCTAGAAAATGAAAAATGATTAACTTTAAAATATTCTAAAAAAGAAAATGGACTGAGGGAGTGTATATATATATATATATGAGCTTGTTGTTCGTTCGAAATGGTCGCGTGTGCGACTCACATGCATTAACGTAATTTCAGAGTGATTCAATGAGCCCACAATCATTTTAGCTTAGCTTGCCAATGCCAATGGTTTCACTCCAATCAATGCCGGATTCAGGAGGCGGATTGTTCAAGTACGTTTGAATAATAATAGTATTACTTGTTATAATTTAAGTATGTTATAATTTAATGGGCTTTTTAATTTTTTTTTATATGCAAAATTTATAACCTTTTGAATTTTTGTGGGTTTTTTTAAAAAGAAAAATGCATGAATACAAACTCTAAATTTATAAATGATTGGATTTTCCAATTTAGAGATACGAAGAAAACAAAGCGTGATCACTAGGGGTTTTTCTCCGTTAGCATATTTTGAGCATGTTTTTATGTTAATTACGTTTATGACAAAAAAAATCAATTTATTTTTTGGCCCCCTAAATTCAAAAGTATTCTAATTATTTAGGTACAACCTTAAAATTAGGGAAATATTATTATTAAAGTAATAGTTCTACGTCAAAACAATCCATCTTATATTTTTATTATTTTTAAATTAAGATAAAATTGTTTTAACAAACATCTATTAATTGCTCTGATTTGAGGAAAAAAAACTTGGGAAGATATTATTAAAATTGCAAAACTGTGACAGATCGAGCTTTAGTAATGATTTTTTTTTTTTTTTTTGAAACCGAGCTTTAGTAATGATTCAAAATGCCTATCATTAATTATATCAACTATAGATTGTAGTGATATTGTCTTGAAATATAATAATGCATTGACTCATATATATACTAATGAGTTATCTTTGAGAAAACTTCACTGACACTTAATAATATATATGTTGTGCTCTTCACCAAAACAAAATTAATGTTACGTTACATTACGTTACGTGCATAGGCAGCGTAGTAGATAAAGATAGCATGATATTATGAGCTTGGGATACTAAAATTAGAAAAGACACCTTCTCGAGTTTGTTTTATTCAGGTTCGAATTTTACTTGCATCACTGAAATTTAAGTTATTTTATACCCTTCCTTTTAATTATTGATAGATAGTAAAAAAAGAAAAAGAAAAAGAAATTTAAACCTTGTTTTTTAAAAAAGAAAAAAAATATCTTGCTAATTTAAAAAATAAATGTATAAATAATCAACCCAGGATTGAGTCTAATTAATAATAGGGTAAAAAACACTAAACCCCCTTCAACTATCACTTTTTTGCACTAAACCCCCCCATCTTTTAAAAGTGACACTAAACCCCCCTAAACTATTAGATGTTATCACTTAACCCCCAAAATTACATAAATGCCCTTGTAAATAAATGTCCTTTTATAAATTAGGGGGTAAAGTGTTAAGTTGTGATAGTTCAGGGGGGTTTAATGCCACAAAGTGATAGTTTGAGGTGGTTTAGTGTTTTTTACTCAACTTTGTACAAAGGCATTTATGTAATTTTGAGGGTTAAATGATAACATCTAATAGTTTAGGGGGGTTTAGAGTCACTTTTAAAAGATGGGGGAATTTAGTGCAAAAAAATGATAGTTGGAAGGGGTTTAGTGTTTTTTACCCTTAATAATAAGATGATAATTATAAATACTAATCATCAGTGTACGTTCGGGTCGATTTCCCATTCATTGCTTCCACCCACCTCAATCATTGATGCAATGAAATGAAAGGAATGTAACTGTTTGAGGAAGGGGACAAAAATAAAAAAATGGGAAGCAAGTAGGAATATACTTTTTTAGTCACTTTTTTAGGAATATATTCGGGGGATGAGAATTGGATTTCGAGAATTGAAACTGTGGTGCAGTGGGAGAAAACCCACTCTTTTTACTAACTTTATTACACCCCGATCGAATGTAAGATGTTTTTGTACTTAACTTCCTATTTTATTAATTAACAAAATATATTAAATTTAATTACTTAATTTATGAATCTTTAGACATAATTTATAAAGTAATTTTAAATATGTCCACTAAATTATAATTTTCCCTCCTGGTGTAAGAGAACTTGCTCCTCGTCCACTACATTTTATAGTAATCTTTGATCAATTGACGTTTTACAGATGTAAATTTATTAAAACTTACTTCGTCACTAAACAAAATATTCACAAAATCTATTTAATGGCGACAAGAATTCATAATTTGCATAGGCAAATAATATGGACTGCGATAAAGCACATTTTGAGAGAAATTACTGATATTACGTGTTTTATATTTGATTTTGTGTTGGATTAGTATTTGGGATTAAACTTTATTTGTAGTAATTATATATATACAACTAGATTTTAAAAATGACTTTTTTTTAAGCTAAAGAATATATTTCCACTTTTGAGGGGGTAAATAATTGAATTTTTTTTTTTTTTGATGAAATTTGGTAGGGATGATCTCCATAAATCAACTCTACTAAATTTCATCAAAAAATTCAACTAAAAAGTGGGTTATCTAAAAATCTAAAATTTCAATGGTCAAAATGCATGCATATATATATATATATATAATATATATATCAATCTTTAGTTCACTCACTTCTTGATTGAATTTTTAGATAAAATTTGGAGGGGTAGATCTACCCATCAAGGAAATCATCCCCACCTAATTTCACTATAAAATTCAATCATTTACCTTCTCAAAAAAAGAAGTTCGTTCTTTAGTTAAAAAAATAAAATTATTTTTAAATTTTGACTATATATATATAAAAAAAAGTCAACAATTTTGACGCTTCTGGTCTGAAAAGAGCATAGCATACAAATTAATGACACGTAATAACACATATCCACAATTTGATTGTTGAAATATTTGAGAAATAGCCTTTCCATTGAAAATAGCAGCAAAATCATTTGGGTACAACTTAGTTTTTACTCATCAATAAAATTTGCTCCGAAGGAAACAAAACTTCCATTTTTTTTTACTTATGATAAATTTTAAAATTGCCTATAACACGTGACAAGGAAATTTTTATACAATTCAATTCCATAAAAAATTCTTAGACAATGAAAATTTGTATCAATTTGATATTTTAATACAAAATATATTTAAAGTGGTCTTAAGAGAACCTCAATTCAAAGACCAAGACTGTTCAGATAGTTTAGAGTATAGTGTTACTTGTAAGAGCGCAATGATTTGAGCTCCCCACCTCATATCTCTCCATCTTGAATACCGGATCCTTACCATGGCTTGTAATTGAAGAAAGAAAAAAAAAGAAGCTCAATTATAGTACATGCATGCCTCTTTTTTTAAAAAAAAAAAATGTTTGAACATGTTTTTTGTTTTAATAGTTTTTTGTATTCAATTATACAACATAAAAAATGGTTATATATATTGTTTGTAGATATGCAGACATACATATACACACACATATATAGAGTCAAGAATTAGATTTTGGAGGAATATATATATGTTACTCGTATTGCAAAAAAAATGAATTCTTGTAGTGATAATTTGCGCCAATAAACAATTTAAAGATTTATTTTGTATAATTATGCATTTGACGGTAAAAAATTCCTATTATTTTATAACATAATTACATTTTATGTATTTTTTTGTTTTTAAAAATTTCACTATCAAATGTAACATATACTAATAATACCCTATTTTTCATGTTGTAATTAATATAATTAGAATTTAGAACGGGTTAAAACTGCTACCCTTAAGCCTCGTTTGGTTCACGAATTTTAGTATTCGGGAAAGGAAAGTCTTTCCTTTCCTTTGTTTGGCAAGCACAAATTTCGGAAACACTTTTCCGAGAGAGGGGAAAGTAGGGTGTAAAACCATTTCTCTCAAAACACATAAGATTGATTTTTCCATGTGATTTCCAAGCATTTATTTACAAAAAAATTGGACAATAATAGCCTTACCTAAATACTTTTCATGCTTTACTAAATACAAGAAAGAAAACTTGACAGAAAATTTAGTTTTTCACCTCCATGGGACAGATAAGGGAATTGATTTCCCTTCCGTGAACCAAACGAGGCCTTAATGCTTCTTTTAAGAGTTCAAGCTAGTCAATTTTTAAATGTTACCATTGCCAAACGTAATATTATTTTGAGAAATTTTACTGTATGCTTTTAATAGTTTATACAATAATTAGAATTGATTTGGTAATATTACCACCTATTTACATAAGAAGAAGAATATTTTAATTTTTAAAATGTGTAAGAGATAAAAAATTGAAGGGTTTCGACTAAATATAATTTTGACTTGACTTTATAGTTCATGTATGTTAAGGAAGAGGTGGAACAGAGAGGTTGGGCTCCCCAGCTTTGGGTTCAAAAAGGAGAGAGAAGTTTTCAGTTTTCACTAAGGCTATTTAAGGAATTGCAATACTATATTTGTGTGACCAAATGGTCAACTAACATAATCGTAAAAATGGGTGCTAAATATAACTCCCAATTCTTGAAAAAAAAAAATGATGTGCCAAAATCAATTTGATAATGAATTAAGGACTAGTTTGATTTCAGTTTTAAGAAATGAATCGAAATCTTGAATTTTAGTAAACCTCCTGTACGTTCTAACAATTCGTTTGCTTTATACTTTTCTTTCTTTTCATACTTTTTCTATTTTTAATTATGAAGGGAAGGTTTAAATCTCTTTTATTTATTATAAATAACAAAAAAAAACCCTCCTTACTTCGGGTGAGATTTGAACTTGGGATCTCCCTAGATCCAGGTGGACATCTTTACCGGTAGGCTAATTCACTTGCTCCATTAAATTTTGAATGCATTTTCACTTTAATTCATGAGGTTTTACTTTCGCCATTTTAATCCATAAAGTTAGATCCTTTTTCACTTTTGTCCAAAACAAAATATGTCATTAATTTGTTTTTTTGGATAGAAAACGTGGCATGATGATCAAGGTGGTACATATTATTTTTCGTCGAACAAAATAAATGGCAAGTTAAATTTTAGAGTAAAGTAATAACGAAATCAAACTTTATATATAAAATTAGTAAAAATTGATTTTTATAAACCAAAGTAAAAATGGAGTCAAACCTTGAAAAGGATAACGTGTAAATAACTAGTGCAAAAAATATAAGAAGTAATTCTGATGAAACGTAATCATTGGCTTTGCTATTCGTTCTAGTGACTACTGACCATGGAAAACTAGGGCGTAACAATAATGAGTCACTATTTTCAATTAAATACTGCTTAAATTTTAAATAAACATATTTTGAAAATGTTATATCATGACTACTAATATAATAATAATTAAGATCATTTAGAATTAGGAAATGGAAAAATTATTTAATAAGATTCCATAACCAAAGCAATGGCATATGAATTGCATCACATCTTCAAATTTGGTGAGTTATTGATACTACAAAAATATTATTTTACTTATTTTTTTTTCTTTCTCTTTGGTGATCTTTGCCATATTCACTCCCCAAATGGTTGAAATTGATAGATTTCTTTATGTAAATCTTATTTTGCAGAGTTGAAATTATTTGTTCCCAGATTAATTGTCAAATTTTGTATTTGTCGATTTATGCAGTGCTAGTTATTCGTCAAAAATGGTAGCCAACCTCTTAAATCATGTATACAAATTAAACATTAAAATTTTATTTACGGGTAAAAGAATGAGAAATTAAATTGTTTTTTTAAAAATTGCATTAGAGCACAGAAAATAAAAAAACTTGCCCTAAGCATCTGGCCAGCTATATTTTCCCCATGCTGCTTTATTGCAGGTAAATCTCCGTGCCTCTTAATTTTCAATTCTCTGCAATTTCAAAGCGAGAAATTAACAACATATATTTTTTTTCAAAGAAAAGAAAAATGCCCACAGAGCAGGGACGAAAAAACTAAAAAACATAAATTGATAGGAGACAAACCTCATGCACAAATGTAACTAAGTAATTCTACCAGTTATTAAATGGATTGTAGGTCACATTATATAACTATCCACTTTTTATAAGAGTCGGCATTGTCCCGTTAGGAACAATTTTCAATATCAAAACCCTTTTAAGAGACAGGATTGTCTTCTATTGTCTAGTTAATTGCATTTCTTAATAAAACTTCACTCTAGAGGGGGTGTAGGACTCAGTTTTATATTGAGTACTCGCCAAAGGAGTGCAAAATTCAGGGACCGCATGTTTTAATCAAAAAAAAAAGAGAGAGAGAGAGAGAGAAAAAGAGGATCTAAACCACATCCTAAAAGAATTTCAAATCCTAATATTTTTCAGTTTTAAAGTAGAGTTTAAAAAAAAATATCAGTTGAAGAGGAATTTAAATTCACTTTTTTTGTAGTTGATGGGGAATATATAACAAAACTGAGTTGCACTTCATATAGGGTTTATATTCATATACTCTTTGAAAGGAAAAAATTGGAAATGCGATATTGTCTACTCTAATCTAATGAAAAGAGAAAATGCATGAAAATACAATTGGTTGTCGTGAAGAAACAAACTTGACTTACCTTAATGCATCAATTTTTAATTGTTGTGACGTAATTGATAATCATTTTAACAATCTCCGGCGATGACTTTGATGATGTCTCCTTCAACTTTTTTATCTGAACTTCCGTTTCTTCTTCTAGTCTTTTTACAGTCGATCCGGAACTACCAGTTGTCTATGATCATAATAAGAACGGAAAGAATAATCATGATCCTTAATTTTCTAATTGATAAAAGAATTAACAAAAAAAAGGGAGGTAATCTTAGAGAGATTTGGGTTTAAACAGAAATTCTAGCATATATAAAAGAGCATGTGCAAGTGGACACAATAAATTTAACATGATTGATGGGAACTATTTTATCCTTACATAAACAAAATCAGCCGCCTTCTCAAGATGACGGTCTTCTAGTTCTTCTAAAAAAAAAGACTATTCCTTTCGAGGAGTAAATTAAAATTTTTTTTTCTAATGAGTAATCATGTCAAACAAATTTTATCAAACGGTGCAATTTAGGAATCAGTGGGACGATATATAAAATTTCAATGGTCTAAAATAAACATCTATATCAATCTTTCACTGCACCCACTTCCAAATTGAATTTTAGTGAGATCTTGTAGAAATTATTTTTTTATTATAAAGATTATCTCTATCAAATGCTATAAAAAATTATATACTAACTTCTTGAAATGAACGGTCTTTTTTTTTTCTTAGCACCGTAGAAGTGACAGCAAACAACACAATATATACCTCGGAAAGTTTACTTTGGTACTCGGCTTCCATATGAGAACGATACAGTGCAGCTTCTCTCTCGGCTTCATCTTTAGCCTGTTTCAACCTTTTCAGTTTCACTGCAGTAATTAACAATTAATTGTTACTCATTTTTCTTTGTCTTTTTTTAATTCCAGATACTCTCACACTAAGGTCTCGTTTAGTTCACAGAAGGGAAATCAATTCCCTTATCTTTCCCATGGAGGTGGGAAACTAAATTTCTTATCAAATTTCCTTTCTTGTGTTTGGTAAAGCATGAAAAGTATTTAGGTAAGGATATTATTGTCTAAACTTTTTGTAACAAATGCTTGAAAATCACATGGGAAAATCAATCACATGTGTTTTGAGAGAAATGGTTTTACCCCCTATTTTCTCCTCTCTCCGGAAAGTGTTTCCAAAATTTGTGATTACCAAACAAAGGAAAGGAAATACTTTTCTTTCCCGAATACTAAAATCCGTGAACCAAACGAGGTCTAAATTCTAACAAAGAAAATACTTGCTCATCAAAAATAAAAATTAAAAAAAATGTACTTGAAACTTCTTTAAAAAGAAAAAGAAAAATAATGTATACATAGATTACAGAGTTATTTACATTTTACATTAAAGTTTGACCGTATTTTTACATTGCTCTGTGAAGTTTTATTTTTGTCATTTTAATCTTCAAAGTTTGATTTCGTTCTCACTTTGGTATTCAAAATCTAAACTTTCATTTATTTCTTGGGTATAAAATAGCACATACACTGACGAAAAATAGCACTTGCAGTTGACGGCCAAACTTTAGAGGGATAAAATATAAAAAACTCTAGAATAGATGTTTTTACGGTTTCTAGCAGTGGAAACAATCTGTTGGGCCTCTTGTTCTGCTGTTAGCAGCATTTGAATGCCTCCTTGTCCTTTCATTGACTCCATTCTGTTCAACTACTATTACAACATTTATTTATAAAAACAATTAATTAGCTATGTTATCAAGAGTAATAGCAATATGCCTAAAATCTGTACGATTACTCAATATTTTTCAAAAGAAATAACTATCTTTGAAGAAGCTACAAATGTATTTATCTTTTTTATTATTAAGATTTCAGAGCTGTAATCCTATTTTTGTTAAATAGATGAATATTTCGGAAACTGGAAAAAAAAAAATCCAGGTGTCAACTACGTAAATTACTAAGTGGCTTGTTTAAACTTCAAAAAATTGAGTAGATGAAATTGCAAATATGAAAATAAGAATTTATGTTCTTCCAGTGCTTTAAATTGTCGACCATAACAAGAGATTAATTATATTCATTATGCAGAAAGCTAATTAAGACGATTCCTATGAATCCTTTCATATTTATTGTTTTTAACAAATAACCACATATTTTTCTTTTGCATTGGAATGACAATATATATATAATAATATGTTTTCATACAATAAATAGTTTAAATTATATAATATTATATTAGTATCTAATAAGATACTCAATCTGAGAAAATGAGAGTTTTAGTCTTAACCAATATTGGCAGATCCTCAAATACCAGAAAATGAGCTATCTTGAAATCTATAATTTCAGTTAATTTCCTGCAATTTGAACCAAAAAACAATGACCCAATGTGTGTAATTTACACATCTTTTTTATATATAAAGAAATGAATATGGGAATTATAATTAAAATTGAAATTTATCACATCTCAAAAAAACTAAAATGCAATGCGATCGAATTAGAAATATGGGAATAATCATAAACACATATCCAACATATATATTCCTGGCACAAAATATAATTTGTAATATATATTGCTTAAAACTGAGAAATAAATTACACATATACAGAAAAAACAAGGAAGGAAAATAAGAAAGTGGGTAAAAAGTAAGATTATGAATACCTACCTATCTACCTGGCCCGGAAGATCGAGAGAAAATGCAGAAATTGTTTTCTTGGCATTTGTGATATATATATATATATATATATATATACATGAGAGAGAGAGAGAGAGAGAGAGAGATGGGCCAAGTCAAGATTGAAGATGATTTTTCTCTCCCACAGTTGGCGGGATTGGTTATGCACTCCCCCAACTCCCCAAGGCAAATCTAGAAATTTACCCTTTATGCATAATTCCACCATCCCATTCCCATACACGTGATGTGTTATTTATATTTTAATTGTCAACATTTTTTATGATAATGCGTCGTTCAACACGTACGGACAGTACCCAGTAATTTAAAAGATAAACTTTAATAATAATTCTCACACTGGTTGTGCACTCCCCTAGTGCTTAGGAGCGAATGTTTGATCCCACTGCAAGCATTTCTTTATGAAAATAAACTTGTGGAAATCAAAAGTATGATACAAGTTAAGCAATTGAAATAGGTTTTCATTTTATAATTTAGCATATATTTATATATGTGTGGAAAAAAAACACAAGTATATATAGGTAACAACAGAAAATTTAGTGGTAAGTGTAAGTCTCTTGTAAGCGAAAGTTCGCAGTTTGAAAATGAGTAAAGTGTGTTTCACCAAGGTATAATTAACAAGGGAGGTTTATTTTAATTCTTGCTTAGGCACTTTAAATTCATAATAAAATTTCATTTTAGTCTTAAACAGAATGACATAGTATTCAACAATGAAGAATGATTCTTAAATTTTAAAAATGTATAACAGATAAAAATAATACTAGAGAATTTTTTTATTTTTTTTAAGAATTGAGATGAATATATAAAAGATGGAAGAGTTAGATGAATGACATAATATTTAATTATGGAGTTTTTATTTGAACTCTTAGGCTCCGTTTGATTGTAAGGTGGAAAAGGAAAATAAATTAAGCTAGTTTTGGTGAAAATATGGAAAATAAGTTGAGTGATAGAGGTGATATCCTCTTGAATTTTTAGTTTTTCCATGAAGAAATTTTTTTTACTTTGTGGTGAGTAAAAATTTTCCACCAAAAATATTAAAGGATGAAGGGTATATACTCATAAAATGAGTAACATCTCTCACTTTATTCTCTATCTTTTCACATAAACTAACTAAATTTATTTTCATTTTCCATCTTTACAATCAAACGGAGCCTTAAAGTGTATAACGGATTACGAAAAGAACAAAAAACTGGAGGAATGAGATAGAAGATGTTTTTTTAAAATATAAAAAAGTATAGTCTTATAGATGAAAGGCGCCTTAGACTCATATACTAGTATAGTACCTTTAGATAGGACATGTGCTAGTAATGGTGTTCTTGGGACACTAACAAAAAAATATAATAAAATTAGATTGGATTGGATTGAATAAAAAATTATGAGTTTTACATTTCATTTTCACATGCGCTAAATAAATTAAAGTGGCTATGTTTACTATTTATTCCTAAAATAACAAGACATGTGCTTCAAATAAGTTTATATCTATTATCATTATAAATTAAACATAAAATATTTACAGTAAATAAGAAAATGCAAATACTTATTTATACGATAAATCTCTAAAAATTTAGGTTTTGACACTTAAAATTAAGGCAAAATATATCAATCTATATCTATATTTATATTCATAAAAGTATGAATAATTTAAGTGCTTTTTTTTTAACGAAAACAAATATACTCTTTGATTTAAACAAAAGATTTTAAAATTTATATTAAATAAAGCAGTATAACTTTTGTTCAAAAAAAAAAAAGCAGTATAACTTCATATATTTGTATATTAGTATTAGTATTCAAAATAAATTCAAACTCTACTTTATTTGGCTAAAATAAATAAAAAAAAAATTAAGCTAGATTTATATTAAATAAAATAGTATAAGTGTACAAGTCCAAATATATTTATATTAGTATTAATGTATTAGTATTTCAAATAAATTTATAACTCTAGTTTATTTAGCTAAAATAATTAAACAAGTTAAAATTTGTATTGAATTAAGTGTTTTATATAAAACTTCCATATAACTTCATGGCAAACTTTTCAATAAAGAAGTTATTTAATAAATCGTATTAAAATTACAAGATCGGTAAAACAAATCAAATAAATTTTACACTTGATATTATGTTTTATTTATTTATTATTATTTATTTTATACTAATTATTTAATTATTAATATTTACATATTTTTTAATAAATTTAATAATATTTATCAAACACTAAAATTACATACAATACATATGTACAAAAACTAATAATAACAAAATACATGAATTTGGAACCCAACAATTTATTAATTGAATTGTACTGTGCCGACATGAGGTGAGGCAATAGTGATGCCAGTGAAGACGAGGGACGCGTGTGCTTGACTGAAATGGTCTACTAAATTTTTGTACGAACTTTTGTATTGCCACTCAATCAAACAGTCGATGCCACATATTTAACACGATTGACATTTTTTTATCTAGTTGGTACCACATTCGTTTGTTTTAAAACAACAACAACAACAACAACAACAACAAGCCTTTATCCCACTAGGTGGGGTCGGCTACATGGATCAAACGACGCCATAGTGGTCTGTCGTGAATCATATCTATAGTGAAACCATTCACCTCTAAATCCTTCTTAATAGTTTCACCTATAGTTTTTCTAGGTCTTCCTCTGCCTCTAACAACCAGGCTTCCCTCCATATGATCAACTCTCCTTACCACGGCATCTACAGGTCTCCTCCATACATGCCCAAACCATCTAAGTCGAGATTCAACCATCTTTTCTGGAATAGGTGCCACCCCAACTCCCTCTCTGATGGTAACATTCCTGATCTTATCTTTCCTAATCTTGCCACTCATCCATCTCAACATTCTCATCTCAGCTACACTTAGTTTATTCTCGTGTTGGCTTTTGACCGCCCAACACTCAGTCCCATACAACATCGCTGGTCTAACCGCGGTACGATAGAATTTTCCTTTTAACTTGAGTGGTACCTTTTTATCACATAACACACCCGAAGCTTTCCTCCATTTCAACCATCCTGCTTGAATCCGGTGGTTTACATCTCCCTCTATCTCCCCATCTTCTTGTATAATGGATCCAAGATACTTAAACCGAGTAACTTGTGGTATGACATTGTCCCCAACTTTTACCTCTAAGTTAGTAGTGCTCCGCCTTTTACTGAACTTGCACTCCATATATTCTGTCTTACTTCTGCTTAAACGAAAGCCATGCGCTTCTAAATTTTGTCTCCAAGTTTCCACCTTCCCATTTAGCTCTTCTCTGGACTCACCCACTAGGACAATATCATCTGCAAACAGCATACATCGCGGTGCTGGCTCTTGAATGTGTACCGTGAGTACATCTAAGACCAAGGTAAACAGATAAAGGCTCAAAGCTGACCCTTGGTGTAGTCCTATAGTTATAGGAAAATCTTCTGTGGATCCACTATGTGTTCTCACACTAGTCATAGCTCCTTCATACATGTCCTTGATAACACGAATATAGGCAATTCTAACCCCTTTCTTCTCCAGAGCTTTCCACAAAATCTCTCTGGGTACCCTATCGTATGCCTTCTCCAAGTCAATGAAAACCATGTGTAGGTCCTTTTGATCCCTCCGATATTGCTCCATCAAACGCCGCAACAAGTAGATTGCTTCCATGGTCGACCTTCCGGGCATAAAACCAAATTGATTATCTAAAATGTTGGTTTCTTTTCTTAGTCTCCGCTCAATCACCCTTTCCCATAACTTCATAGTATGACTCATGAGTTTAATCCCCCTGTAATTGGCGCAGCTTTGTATATCCCCCTTATTCTTATAAATCGGTATTAGGGTGCTTCTCCTCCATTCTTCCGGCATCTTCTTTGACCTCAATATCTCGTTGAAAAACCTTGTGAGCCAACCAGTGCCTTTATCACCTAGACCCTTCCAAACCTCAATAGGTATACTATCTGGCCCAACTGCTTTACCACTATCCATTCGTTTCAATGCTTCTTTCACTTCCTTTTCTTGAATTCTGCGATAAAAGGTGAAATTTTGGTCATCCTCTCGCATGTTCAGCTCATCTCCACATGCTAAAATCTCATAACCTTCATTAAATAATTTGTGAAAATAGTCCTTCCATCTCTCTTGTATGTCTTGTTCTTTAACCAGGACATTACCTTCTTCGTCCTTGATGCATCTCACTTGATCCAAGTCTTTTGTCTTCCTTTCTCGACCCTTAGCAAGTCGGTAAATAGCTTTTTCCCCAGCTTTGGTGCCTAAAGATTTGTATAATCCATCAAAAGCTTTAGTCCTCGACTCACTCACCGCCTTCTTAGTCTCTTTCTTTGCTTCTTTGTAAGATTCCCAATTTTCCGCATTCTTACATAAAGACCAAGCTTTAAAGCATTTCCTTTTTACCTTAACTTTATCTTGTACACTATCATCCCACCACCAAGATTCTTTATCCCTATGTCCACATCCTCTCGATTCACCCAGCGTCTCTTTAGCTATCTTCCTGATCCCCTCGGCCGCCTTGTCCCACATATCATTTGCGCTTCCGTTTGCCTCCCAAAACCCACCCTCCAGCACCTTGTGTTGAAAGATCCTTTGTTTTTCACCCTTCAAATGCCACCATCTAATCCTTGAAACCTTACCTTGGCCCCTTCTCTTCACTTTCCCCTTAACTCGTATATCCATTACAAGAACTCTATGTTGGGTAGTCAAGCTCTCTCCAGGTATGGCTTTACAGTCCATACAACTCTTTCGATCTCCTTTCCTAAAGAGGAAGAAATCGATCTGAGAGCATGTTGTCCCACTCTTGTATGTGATGAGGTGCTCCTCCCGCTTCTTAAAACATGTATTGGCTACCATAAGATCATAAGCAGAAGAGAAATCAAGGATAGATTTTCCCTCGGTATTTACCACCCCAAAGCCATAACCTCCATGCACCCCCCTATAGTTATCAGAAGAGCTCCCTACGTGCCCATTCAGATCCCCTCCTAGAAAAATCTTTTCTCTAAGTGGTATATCCTGAATCAAGCCTTCTAAGTCCTCCCAAAATTTTATCTTGAGGTGTTCTTCACACCCGACCTGAGGTGCATAAGCACTGATCACATTAAAAGTGTCCTGCTCCACTACAAATTTTAGGGCTAGGATCCTATCTCCTACCCTCTTTACATCTACAATGTCCTTCTTCCACCATTTGTCGACAATTATACCCACTCCATTTCTCGATTTAACCTTGCCAGTGTACCAAAGCTTAAAACCCGAAGTGTCTAATTCCTTCGCCTTAGCTCCAACCCACTTAGTTTCTTGAAGGCACATGAAATTGATCCTCCTCCTGATCATAGTGTCAACTATTTCCATAGATTTTCCTGTGAGTGTGCCTATATTCCAAGTCCCAAAACGAATCCTCCTCTCATGAACTAGCTTCTTTACCCGCACCCGTTCACATAGATGCGGGAACCCTTGCTTATTTTTCACTACATCCAGGCGGCGATGTAGCGGCCCTTGCTCATTTGTCACTGGACTCGGACGATCCAGCGCGTTGCTTCTGGGCAACGACCTAGCATTAACACTATTATATCGTTTGTCCATGTCATGAAGATTCGACGAAGTTTGACGTTGGCTGTCGACTGCCTAACACAACCCTCCTCCTTTATTCGTTTGTTTTAAAAAAATTGGTAAAATTTTTTAGTACGTTTACAACGACTCCTTATTTCCCTCAACCATAAAATCAAGAAATACTACTAATTTCCTATTGTGAGGTCACGGTTTACATCCCCTTATTCTAGTTGCTACAATCATTGTTCAACATTTTCACGCTCTGTCAACTCGAAGAAAAAGAAGAAATGCTACTAATTTCTACTATTGTTATTTGATACATCGATTTTTGTGAAAAAGAAATAGAACACTTAAGCTCCGTTTGATTGGAAAGATGGAAAAAAAAAATTAATTAGTTTGTATGAAAAGATAGAAAATAAGGTAATAGATGTTTCTCATTTTATGAGTATATATCCTCCATCTTTCAATATTTTAGGTGAAAAATTTTTACTCACTGCCAAGCAAAGAAAATTTCTTCATGAAAAAACTTAAAAATCAAGAAGATATCACCTCTATCACTCAACTTATTTTCCATCTTTTCATCAAAACTAACTCAATTTATTTTCCTTTTTCACTTTGCAATCAAACGGAGCTTTATTTCAAAAAAGAAAGTACAACTCTTAAAATAAAAGGAGTGTTACAATAGTGAGGAAGCGTTTGTAACACTACTACATTGAGAGACATTGTTGCACTAAATTATCACATGATTGAAATACAAATTCGATTGTAACACAACCGAACTTTCGTGTATATAACATTTAAAACTGAAGCAACATTCAGAAACGACTTGGACTACATTATAATTTTTCAGTTGTCATATTGGGGGCCACGAGGATTTTCAGTCGTATGCTCTATCAGCTGAGCCATCGCGATCATTCCTGACACTGCATCCTCATTTTGTTAGATTTTTATTTTATTTTATTTTTTGGACATATCCTCATTTTATTAGACAACTTTCAATAGCCCTAACATCAATCCAAGAACAAATGACAAACCTTGTGTCCAATTTAAACATCCTAAACTGAAGATTTTAAGTTTGGCTTAAGATCTAGAAAAAAGTAGTCCCAAATTGGACTTATCAATGGAGAGGTTCCAAAATTGCCAAATGAAGCTGCTGCTGAATCAATTGACAAACTCTATCCCAGTAAGAGGAGTCCCTGCGCGTAGTTGAAGGGCAACGTCTCCCACTACCTGTAATTCAACTGTTAGCACTTCATTTTGGTTTGGAATATGATATTCTTACTAGCTTCATTTAGTGGATAATCATAGAGGATACATTCCGAGAATGTAAAACCCACTAATGCATCAGGTATGAATAGCCAGTAGATGAAGTCAATAAGTGTAGCATTGCTCTTTGGGTTTTTATCTTCTCGCAATAACAAAATCAAGACTTCTACCAGCAAAATTAGCAGCACATCATCAGCTTTTTTCTTTCGTAAAGTTCCATAGCTTATTATAACAGCAGCCATATATCTCTGGTTCAGGTTTCAAATACCAAAAATATAAATGGGTTCTTCCCATGGTGATGAACAAAGAAACTAATTGAAACGTTGGGTCTTTTTGTGGGTTACTGAGCGCATGATTCAGTGCAATCTCATGCACAAGTGGTTGGCCTAAGAACCAGCTGCGAAAGGGGCTTACTTTGAAAGTTGTGAACATGCAAGATTAGGTGGGGTCATAATGGATGAAATGACACGATTGAGAATGTTTGAAATGGACCATACAACTATCCAAAAGAGGAAATAGGGATCTTAGTTTGAGGGGGTCCGAAAAAGAAAGTGGGACTCTTAATTGTACTTAACGCAAGAAAAGGATCTGCAATAAACTTTTTTGTGTTTTTACGCATGTCACATCTTTGTGCACAAAAACGTCGAAGGGCAAGCACCATGTGATTAAATTACACACACACACAGAGAAAGAGAGACTCCCCAGGTACAAAATTAAGGACATAAGAATATCTTCAAATAAAGACGATAGCTGAACAGCAAATTGACACGTACGACATAGGTTTATCCCTAATAAAAGAGCAAAATTAATATAATTACCACAAATTATCATCCCTCCACTAAGGAGTCAGGCAATTGATACATTGGCAAATAAAGGGAAAACACGGGGAGTTTTGGTATCACTATAATTAGTTAATTACCAAAACAGCTAATATTGAAAAAGAAAACAAAAACAGGGACCTAATCCAGACCTGTTATAAAGATGGTGACTATAGCATATGACATGGTATGTCCTAAAGACAAAACACGAGAAAACCAGGAAAAAAGAAAGCAACAGGCCCTAGCTACAAATTTCTTGATCAAATAATAGCAAATGCCTAGTACTGAAGAAACAAATAGGGACCACATATCAAATATTGTTTCTCTAACATGCTGCGGCAATATCATTTCAACTTTCCAACACATTTCATCACTAAATATTCAGTAGGTTCAAGAAGGGTTTGTACCTTGGCCATATATCTATAGGAAAATTCAGTAACACCTGCAACATGGGGTGTAATTAGGACATTTGGAAACTTCAAAACTGGATCATCTGGATCAAATGGCTCAGTCCAAGCAACATCAATGCCTAGTCCTCCCAAGTGGCTAGATTTAAGGTGCTGAAGAATCGCTTCGTAGTCCAACAGACCTCCTCGAGCTATATTCACTAGAAGGGCACCCTGAAAATACAATCATATTCAGTAATTTCTTTGTTGCATTTTCCATTTCCTTGCTGTATTTCAGAAATTACCGGACTCTTTATTTTTCGACTTAGTTGTCCAGTTTCAAATTTCACCATGCAAAAACTTCCTAGTTTCTTTACTTCCTGCAAATGAATCACTTCATTCCCCACACAAAGAATAGAAATAACCACATTTTTGCAGTAAACAGATTTTGTGATCCTTTTGGCTTTGGTCTCACGTAAATCTTCTTGCAACATGGCCCAACTAATGGCTTGGGAGAGTTTTCTGGGGTTGAACAACTCCAACTAATTGCTTCTAGATACAAAAGTATTTCTCATCTGAATTTAAGCCTCTTCTGATATTCATCCTCTGTAGAAGTTTGATAAACTAAGGAGAAATTCATCGTCACTTGAAATATATCTCCTATTTCGTCCTTGGGTCATGTGATCGTCTCTAGAAGCCCATTCATCACGCCCTCAAGTCTTAAGGGAAGTACCACAATCCATTTATCTCAAATTTCCCAAGTAAAAGGAAGAGAATTGTTTTGAGAAGGGGATCAATTGAGAGGAGAATGGGAAGAATCGGAGAGAAAGAGAATAAGAAATAGGGTGCGGGTGCGGGTGGTCGGGTAGGGATGGGGGTAGGGTCAGGGTCAGGGTCAGGGTCAGGGTCAGGGGGTAGGGATAGGATAGGATAGGAAGAGACTAGAGAGTGAAAGGGAAACAGATATTAAGAAGGGAAGAAAAGTGCAAGAAGAAAGCCAAGAGAGTGAAGGAGAATTGATCTCAAAATTAGGGAGAGAAGAAGACAGTAGGAGAGAGTTATAGGGAAGTAAGAATGCAGGGAGGATTTAAAGAAGAGTAGATGAAGAGGTATAGAAGTTAGAGGAGGAAGAATGAGACAAGAACATAAAATAATAGAGTTCCAAGTATGGTTCACCAGAATCCAATTTCGCCCAGGAAAGTGCACTGACACCATTTTGCTGCTTAACGCATTTACAAATCAGATAATGAAATACAGTGAGATAAGGACTAAGAAGAATTTTAAAATATGAAATTATATTGACAATTGATGTGTAACAAAGACTCCCCAAAGGTGGGTATAAATAGGACAACCTAAACCCTAATGTAACGATATAGGAAATGCATAATTAAGGAAGACTCCATAAGTAAAATACCCTATCTATGGTATGTTTTAACCAAAGACAAATAAAGCAATACCATAGTTAAACTAATCTACGCCATAAATGATAAAATCTTGATTTCCATCAGACTATAAGAGTAGAAACGTAGAATTGAGAGAAGTATATTAAGGGGGGAGGGAGGGAGAGAGTGAGAGAGAGATATATTAGTTATCAATATCGATCTTCTGCCCAATACAATTAGGAATTTGTTTGTTATACATGTTAGAATTCGTTCAAATCTGAACTAACTGCCCATAACAGAAAAACTAATCTTGAAACTACTAAGTATTACTAACAATAAACTAGCTAACATTATGCTTATCCTAATAAACGTTATGTACTTATGTTACCTCAATTCTCAAGCAAAAAACAGAAAATCTCCAGATTCTTGTTCAGTTTTTCCCCAAAAATTTCCTTTAAAAATGTTAAATTTCAATTATCCTATACAATACTCTCATTGTAGTTACTCCCAATATAAAACCTTTCAATATACCATCAACATCTTAACAATGAGGTTGAACAGGTGGATGCATAAATTTGCTTCCTGACCCACAGTTATGTGTTACATCAGGTTGAGTAAACATAATTAGTTTACTTGTGTTTGTTATATTCGCAACTATCACACCTTTACCCAAGTCAAAACACAGAATTTGGTGACAAAGGGTCGCAACTTATCTTATTCTAGGATCCTACCTGACCCACAGTTAAGTGTTACATCAGGTTGAGTAAACATAATTAGTTTACTTGTGTTTGTTATATTCGCAACTATCACACCTTTACCCAAGTCAAACACAGAATTTGGTGACAAAGGGTCGCAACTTATCTTATTCTAGGATCCTACCCTCGGAAAAGTAAAATACCATTGCACGATCCAGCAACTTCTGATGGTAGACAATGATCTTTGAAATGCCTATGTACATGATTCTTCAGGTCATCAACATCCTCGGGGTCAGTTCCGGCAACAATTATGTCAACAATATGCATTAACATATGCAACTTAAGGATGTGTTCGATTAAAACACAGTAGTAGGAAAATTACTTAAAACAGTACTAAATTTATTAAAAGTTGGAAAAAAAGTTGGAAAATGATTTGAGGCAGTTACATCTTCCTTTACAATTATCTAACATACTTTGAGGACAAGTATTAGCACAAGGGCATAAAGTACATCATAGAAAACAAATCATACGCATAATCACAGACTGCATAAGTGGCTACATACTTGAAAAATATTAAAGCTCCCTAGCAGCTCAGCACCTGATAGAAAACTAACCTTTCTCATCGACGATAGGAAAGTCTTATTTACAATGCCAGCCTGGAAGAAAATATACCAGAAATTCAACTTGATATCAGATACAATGTTAAGAAGCACCACACACGGGAAAGGAATCTAATAACCAAAGAGAACAAAGAACAATCTCACTGTTTCACTATTCATTGTCAAGCAACAGACAACTATGTCGGCACTGCTGGCAAAATTATGGATGTCTTCATGGCCACCTTTCTCATCAACCAGATCATCATATGTACCATTTTCAGAGGGCAATGCTTAAAAACAAACAAAATACACAATGGATAAGAACATATATAAAGAAGTCTTAGTCCCCGTTTGGCTGCTTAAATGCCAGATTTTAAAATTAGTTCACTTCCAATTAACGAATTGCAAATTTATGCAGTTATACATAATTTAATTCTAATTCATGGAGTTTTTGGAAGAGTTAAAACGAGAAATTCCGAATGTTAGAATAAAAACATGTTCTAATCCACAATTTGAGGGACAACCAAACAAGCCCTTAATCTTTCAGTTTTGACTTTTTATACCACTAGAGTTGCACGAATTATGCTGATGTGAGGAGGCCCAACTCCTTTTCGTAGCAAATATTTTCACACCAAATGGGCGCAAGCGCTTGGCCAATTGAATCCCAATATTTCCGAATCCCATGATGAATACCTGCAGAATCCAGGACAAAATACCGAGAATGAACACAATCTGTTGATTAGGAGTTTCCTGACAAATTGATAATGAATGTAAATGCACTAAAAATGATTGTGATGTTTCGTAATGCATACGCTACACAAGCTCTCAATCACATCTATATTGCACCTGCGATCCAATATTACAGAAACTCTTCTGTTGAAAAAAGCCACCAAATCCACATCATCTTGAAACTGAATGGCATGGTAGCAATATTGCTAGACTTGGCCAGCTCAAGTTCTTTTATCATCTCATCTTACCTAAAAGAAAAGGCAAACATATAATCCACTATAACTAGATCCATCTACTGATACAATTTGAATCATTTACTGATACATTGCCCTTGCTCATAGTTCATCTGGAACAAAGTTTGTATAGAATTTGGCTTAAGTTGGGCTCTTCCGAAAAATGGCACGGATCTTCTTCTATTGGAAATCAATAGCAGCAGAGATAAAAACAAACAGCAGGTGGCAGTGGAGATGTGTCAAAGCTACATCCTTTTGGCTATTATGGTTGGAAAGGAATTGTAGAGTTTTGAAGGAAAAAAAGAAGAAAAAGAGTGGCTGTGGGAGAGAAGCAAATTTATGGCTTCACTGAGGGCTTCCAACACCAAAGCTTTCAAAAATTTTATTGGAAGACATCGAGCACAATTGGGGAGCTTTAATTTTTGAATAGGGCTTCTAGTGTTTTCTGCTCTGGGGCTGTGATGCTCCCCGTGGTTTTTCTTTTGGCTTTATGATTTTCATTTTCTCAATCTCTATGTATGTTGTTGGACATCTTGTCCTCTCTCAGCTTGCACTTCCTTGATGATTTAATTTATTTATTTATTATTTTTTTATTTACTTCCTTGATGATTTAATAATATTTGGTTTCTTATCAAAAAAAGGTGAACCTAAGCATGGTTGTCAAAAGGGGCATGCCTTTTGCTTCTAAGGCGCAAAGCGCAAGCAAGGCACACATAAGTGGTGCTTACCAAATTTTTTAATCAATTTGAGGTTTTTATTTTATTTTGGTTTACAATATATATATAGAGAGAGAAAGATAGAGAAGATAACATAGTTGTATTGCATATCTCAAACCATAGCATACAACTGAATTTATAGACCTAGACACCAAATTTAAATATTGTAAGAATCCTTGATTGAAAATCACATGAATCAAGGATTTACCAAATCTAAACTTACCAAAGATAAATAAGTAAACTACTTAAATCTTGCCCACAATCTTGACACTCCCCTTCAACCTAGAGGATGTTCCACAAACATCTACAGCTTGAAACACAAATTGTAGAACATAGCATGAGCAATAGTAACACGAATAGCAGTAGCACGGCCAAAATGAGGACAACATCGAGAATAGGTGTGCTTTTAAACACCTATGGAGAAGAGAAGGTGTGCTTTAAAGAACCGATTGAGAAGAGGAGGATCGTTTTAAACACCTGAAACATGGGGTTTAGATGACAAGCAAACAAGAAGTTACAACATTAAGCAGCATAAAGCTTTGAGATGAAAACCACAACCATGGAACAAAGTTTGAGAGAAATAGCAATGAGAGGGTTGGGTAGAAGAATAGAGCAGTGACGAATTTGCAAGTTAACAGAAGAAAGTTTGTAGATAGAGGGGGGAGGGAAGGGAAAGGAATGGAAAGGAAAGAAAAGCTAACAGAGATAATTAACTGATTGCCAAATCTTGAAATTTTTCCTCCTTTCTTTCTCCATTTCCTTCCTTCATCTTTCTTCTCATACACTCTCACTCTTTTTGTTCTTTTATATATCACTCTATTCTTTTTCTACCTTCTTATTATTCTTCTTTTTTTTTCATGTTCAGTACTTACTTTTAATTTTTTATTTTCTTTGTCATGCTAAATCTCTGAGATATAATTAGTTAGAATTGAGAAATTCTTACAGGTTATGTCACATCATTGAGAATTGAGATCATTTATTTTTTTCATTTTTGTAAGTGAGCGCTACATCTTGCTTACACTTTACATCTAGTAGGTTACTTCAACTTGTGGATTTCTTAAGGGAACAACTTCTGCTTATTATTACAATGCCAACGTTAACTGATTTAGAGTGTTAGATTGAGGTCGTTCTGCATGTTAAAAGTGCATGTGAGAAATATTTATATATTTTTCCTTCTTTGAAATATCCTACACACCTTATTCGTGTATATATATGTATGTCTCTAAGGTTAGGGAAAGAGTAATCTAGCCTAATCTTTGTCCTCCTTTCCCAATCCTAAGTATGTATATCCTTCATTCTCTTCTCTAAATCTCAAAACCACAAATTTAACTAGGTATTAGATCATACTTTTTTTTTTGATAAGAAACAATCAATTCCATTAAAACTTAAATAAAAAGTACAAAGAAATTGATACAGCCCTGGATGAGTTATCCAAGACTAAGAAAACAGGAAAACATCGCTCCAGCTTATACAATCTAATTCAAACAAAAGACTCTCAGATTTATCAAATAGTTTTGACGCTCTCGCCCACAAATTAACTTTGCGTATAACAATATCCCAAACTTCCGACTGAGCTTTCTTTATCTTCAAAGATGCGTTTATTTCTCTCCAACCAAATCTGCCATGCCAATGCTAACACCAAAAAAGGCCAAATACTTTTGCTCTTCTTAGAATTTTTCCCCAAAAACCAGCGATTAACCACCCACTCAGCCCATGTTTTGTTTGTAGCCCCAATAATACGAAACAATGCTCTTAACTTCTGCCAAAGAGCATCAGCAAAAGGGCAATGGAGCAGCAGGTGATCATTTGATTCGCTGTCCTTTTTGCACATGACACATATTGATGGGGATAGCGACCAAAAAGGCATATATACACCTGAAAAATATACATCGCTTCTCAATTGGTGTTTAAAAGCACGCCTCCTATTCTCAATAGTTGTTTAAAGTTGCACCTCTTCTCGATTGGTGTTTAAAAGTACACCTTCTTCTCGATTAGTGTTTAAAAGTACACCGTATTAATGGGTTTAAATGATTTCTGTTCAGTACTACTTAACTATATGCTCCACTAGTATTGACTGCGCCACTAGTATTGACTGCGCCACCACTACTAATGATCTACTCACTCATGCTATTTTCTTCATACTACCTTCTCTGTATATGCTTCAAGGAGATTGGAACTCAAATTGTGGCCTCCAAGTATCAACTTGTAAATATATTCACCAAAGTGCATCCAAAGCATGTGATTGATTCTGTATGTAGCAAGCTTGAAGTGATTAACATCTACTCTTCAGCTTGAAGTGGAGTGTTGAGATTATAGGCCCTAATTATTGTAATTTCCTTATTTGTTTTTGTGAAGTCTAGAATTAGGATCTCCTAAATAAAGGCAAACTCTTTGATTGAGACAATTAAATCACTCATGGAGATCCTTTCCTTATTTAGGTCCCTCAACTTTGTTATATATGACCTTGTACTCTTAAGTTATTTCAATATATGCAATAGAACTCTCTTTGTTTCTCTCTATACTTTTCTTGACAAATATAAACCCACAATCAAGAATAAATCCGTTAAATGTCAAATCCATAATCAAGGTTAATCACAAAAATCATGGGATTTGATTTGCAACATCTTACAATCTGCTATCCTGTGTCTCGAAAGTCCGTGTTTGGACAATTTCCCCAGGTTAGAATATGATCGGTTATGAAGTTGTCAATTGCACCATTCCTATTCCCTTTTTAGATAAATACTTTATGACAATTATCAGATTACCAATCACAATGTGCCTTTTGTTTTAAAGGCTTCAACTTACAGTCTTAGTAAATCATAAGCATCTATCAGTTGATCCTCATGGAAAACATCCTAGGATATAAGGGGAAAGAAAAGAGTATATCAAAGCTCACCGTTTTTCCAAGCAGTATTTCACCAATTGGCTCTCCAACTTTCTTTTGCTTTACTGCAATTTGCATCTGATTCTGTAGCAATATCAAGATTTACAAACAAATTCAACACATATACAGTAACTCGTCTATCATTTGTACTTGTCCAATATCTCATATTCCATTTGAGAAAAAGAAATAAATGCCCTCCAGATAATAATAAAGTACCAAGCAAAGAATTGATATGGGAAAGAGTAAAATATTTGGCATCTCTTTGGACATCTGGTTTGGAAGTTTTTAGAGGGCACTCACTGTCTTGTATCATATATAACTGGAGAGCGATAGACTTACAAGTCTAAATGAATCTTTGTGTTGAATAGATGTAAGCTTCTTTTATTATTAATAAAATTGCTTTTGTTTCTGAAAAAAAAAAAAGAATAAGAGTTGCAGAAATAATTCAGGCGATTAACAAGAAATAGAATGTGAATATTAGGTAATAATGAACTAACCTGCTTACGGAGAAGACCCAACATAAGATATATAGCCATCTCAGCACATGAAGCTGCATTTCCAGTTTCACCACTTGGAATTCTAGCAACTTTAATTCCATGGCTTGTAGCGGCACTAATATCAACACCTTCATGAAGAGATAAAATAGTGCACCAAGTAATGAAAATAGCAAAAAAAAAATAATCTTGCCG
Organism: Lonicera japonica; assembly: GCA_021464415.1. Classification (NCBI taxonomy): domain Eukaryota; kingdom Viridiplantae; phylum Streptophyta; class Magnoliopsida; order Dipsacales; family Caprifoliaceae; genus Lonicera; species Lonicera japonica. Next base: position 63,046,610 of record CM038469.1, read on the forward strand.
CATTCTCAAATCGACCCAAATCCAAAGTTTTACATTTGAAAGGTTAAACTCATATTACCTTCTAACCCAACACCATACTGCATTATAAGCTTCAACCTATTTGCACGAGAAATAACAGCTGCATTCAGCCGCATGCTTTTTACTACACAAATGTCATAGTTGCCAATGACATCAGGCACATTTTCTAATGAAACATCATCAACCTACAAAATAGAATGCAGACCAACTCAGTAGCTATAGCACCTGCTAACAAAAGAAAATCTCAACAAGTGCCTATTCAATTAAAAGTCAACTACAGTCTGCCCAGTACCTGTCATATATCAAATTTTCAGTCAAGAATCAGGAAATACAAAGGCACGGTAAGTTTGTAACATAAGAGGTTAGAAAAAATTGTAAAACGCATTGGTTTTGGCTTTACTCAGAGTGAGGGCCAGAGCTTATATTTACATATAAAAATTCCGGTTGCAATAAGGAAACAAAAATAAATAAAATTACCAAAAAGGATAAAATAACCTGTCACGAAGTCTTAATTAAAAGCAACATCTATAAAATCCCTTATTTATGGGATGTACAATAGATACCTAATAACACCTAATGACCTAATCATAATAAACAAAATAATGGTTTTCAATGGTTAAAAAAAGAAACTAGCCCAGCGCACAAGTCGTGTCATTACCGTCATGCACAGAGAGGCTATTTTCACGACTTGAAATCGTGACCCACTGACAACTGGTTAAAGTCAAGTAACTTTACTGTTACACCAAGGCCAAGAAGATATATTTCTTTACCGTCATGTTACATTTCATATTTCTATGTTAGTGTATTTCTGGGCAAGTAAGAGTACGTTAACATGATTAGTCCAAAGGAATAATGTTGACAAACTACATTAGTGATTACAGAAATCATAAATTGGATGCCCAGATTTCTCAGTCTTGGTCCTCAAGCAGTTTTTAACTATGAGATGTAGGCTTGCTCTATTCAATAATGATTGGCAACTGTTATAGAGCATGATATATGTTGCCAGTGTAGGACAACCAAACAGACATGTGGATACATGGTAGAGAACGTTTTCTATCAGAAATAAAATGCCATGAAGAGAAGAATTTTTATCAGAAAAAGAAAATGTAATTAACAAAAGAAAGGATTACATGAAGAGGGTGGGCCAAGGATCCCATCACAAATCATTCTATTTACAAAGAAGCCAATAATTGTATTTCTTTACCCAAAGCTTCAATTTCTCCGTAAAGAAATAATTTACCATCTCATCTAATCGTAATCCAGCAAAAGCGAAAGAAATGTATATCCATGTTAGGAACCATCTCTCCCAAAAGCTCAAGTTGTTAAGTAGTGAGCCAACAATGTATATCACGCTCTTCAACAATCCACAAACATTTGGAATTCTTCCTCTTCCCATTGAAGACCTAAGCAATAACAAGAAAATTGTACAATGGCAGCTCCCCTTCCAACTCCTAGCACACAAAATCTTAGGGGCTGTTTGATAACAAAGTTGGAAATGATTGAACACACTACTAAATTTATGAGAAGTTGGAAAAAGAGGAGTGATTTGGTAAGATGTTCTCCATCTTTTTCTCTTTTTTCATGGAAAAAGTTTCTTACCCATCACCCAAAGAATTGGAATCTATGGTAAAATAAAAATGGAATTGGAATCTATGGTAAAATAAAAATGCAATTGAACATCTCACCAAGTCACTAACCTCATTTCCAACTTCTCATAAACTTAGGAGTATTTTTGAACATTTTACAGCTTTTTTATCAAACACACCCTTAGACTGTAGTTGCGATTGAGAAGATTGTTGACTCTCTCCCCAATCTCTTAAAATATAAATAACCAAGATGGCAGTCACCTTGGTTGAACCAAAGTGCAAAAATTCACTTGGCTAACCAAGCAAAGACTTGTTCGTTTAATGGGGTCTACTCCCCAAAGTGTTTTGTGCGGTTCAAAAATCTTAAAACAATCAGCGCCTACAAGAATATAAGAATTAAATTTACAGCAATAGAATCTGGAAGAATGCCCCATCCAAACCATTTCATTTAACAAAACCCAACATAGCTTAACTTCAACTATAGATAGTTGATAAGGAAATTCCTCAAATTCTCTATCATGAAGGTATAGACAAATTCCATGATAAGGCAAATTAAAACACCGAAACACAAATATTGAATTAAATCCTGAGAACTGTAAAAGGATAAACAAATGAGAAGAAACACACCTTCAAAAAAAATTCCCAACCCAAAACTGAGGCCTCAATGAACCCAAGTATGGCTCAGAACCAAAAAATGAAAAGCAAGAATCCAATGCTTTGGAGAAATATTCCAAGGATGTGGAACGTTACATTTTCAACCCCATTAAAAATCCATCTGTTGGCATGACTAACATATTTGCTCTCGGTCTGATGCCCAGAAAATCTTGTTCACCTTGCCACCTTGGTAACCTTTTTTGCCAAAAGGTCATATTTTTTCCTAACAAAGTAGCCAGTCCTAATTCCGTAGAAACAATTTCCAAATTCACAAGATGATCTTTCCTCCCTCACCACTATCTTCCCAAAGAAAATCACTCATTAGTGTTTCAAGAATCTTAGCTACCCTGAAAGGAATCTGGAAGAGACAAAAAAAATATGTGGGCACACTAGTATTGACCAATTGGGCTAAGACAAGTTTACGTCCCCTTCGAACAACACTTATTCTCCCCCATGAAGTTTCTGGACACTTTTTACTAACAGTTCCCAAAAAGAAATACTACCATGATTACATCTAAAAAAAGGCCATGAACTTTGCTCATGCCCCCACCTTCCTTGCAATTCTAGACAGCTTACCCTCTCCCACAAATCTAGAAAGACGCTAAAGTAATCTACGTTGCACCCAAAATTCCTCATTTTTAAATTGTTAAGCATGATATTCATTACGGTTCCTTCTCCTAACAGCTTAAGAGAGGGTTCCTACTATGGTATTAGAGCTTGGTTTTCTAGGAGGTCCAAGGTTCAAGCCTTGGTACCTCCATCCCCCATCTGTTGATCCAAAATTCGAAATTTGTCTGTTTGGGTCGCACATGAGGGAGGGTGTTAAGGGCACGTGTACCTAATTAACGCAATTTTAGGAAGTGGTATTACACTTTTGAGAACTTATATATTTCTGTGATTTGGATCTATAAAAGATCTCAGATAAATTTAAGATAAAACATAACATAAATAAATAATTGCAACAAGGCGAAATACCTGCATATATGGGTACTTTTGTAAATATTCTCTTGTATAAACATGAGAAGCAGCAAAATGAGGCCCACAAAAGAGAAGGCGGAAGGCATCCTTGTCGTTTTCCTCAACCATTGTCTTTTCCTCAACAATTGTCCTCACCTTCCCTGAAAAATCTGCGCTAAAAGACCACTTCATTTAAACAAGATCACTTAAAACTAGACCCAAGACAAATGATAAGCAACAAGAGAAAAATACTACACAAATCAACACGAAATTATCAATTAATAGGCAAAAGCTTAATGGTTCAGCATACCAACAAGATATATCCATAGTTGATTAATAAAAAGAACAGGGGCACCAACATAATAAATTTTTGTTAAAGTTAAATTAAACATTCAAACTCACCTCTTAACGTTGCATGCTGAATTTTAATCCAATCTAGCATTAAGAGGAGAGAAAACAAGCACAAATTTTACCTCTGAATAATGTTGAATGGAACTTCCATTCAACATTACGAGGTAAAACAAACAAATTTTAAATACTTTGTATAAGGGGGGACCTATTTCAAAACAAGAACCAGTGGCACACATGATGCACGTGCAATATCAGATCTCTCTCTCTCTCTCTCTCTCTCTCTACCATGGATGTTTGTCTACCACCTGAGTTGAACGCCCAAAACCCTACTTCTCTGCCTCGTCTCTGAAGTTCTACTAGCCCCTTACCTTCGTTTTTCTCTACCAAACCCTAGGATTCGTTTTTTGCTATCCTGTTTTCCCGTCACAAATAGGAAGACGAAAAGTCACCACATCTCAAAACATCGACTGCTACCATCATCACCACCGTTTAGTCTTCACCACTCCATCCTTCCATTACCACAGACTTTGACCTACATTTTCGGATCCATTGCCTTTCACACCGCACTCTATCTTTTGTTTTCTCTCCACCAAACCCTAAGATTCGTTTTTGCCTTTCCCATTTCCTGTCCCAAATAGGAAGACAAAGAGTCACCACAGCTCTGAACATCGTTCAGTTACCATCATTCCTCAAACCCTAATCGATTAAATGGCAAAACCCTAGCTTCCTTAGAACAGTCCTATCAAGGAAACAAACTCACTTGGTCTGGTAGAAATCCAAGAGTTCCGGATCTATGGAGAAGAGTAGAGATATGCCAAGATCAAAATTTAGGCATAGAGATCAGATAGCAAGAGTAGAACATAAGATGTTTTGCTTCAGTATTGAGGAGGGAGGAACTAAAGCTGTCATCACTGAATCGGTTGGTAACAAAGAGTTCTCGCTATCTATAGATTTTGGAGGGGTGAAATGGCTGTATGAAGGATTGAAGAAAGCAAGGCAGAGCATCAATGATGAATTGTTTTTTAGTAAATACCAGGCCTCCTATGCTCTGTTTCTCATGCAACGCTGGAACAACAAGAATGGAAGCTTTATCTGTCTATCTAAGCTACAGCAAGGTGTAGTCAGAAAGGTGATTATATTCCCAGCAGGTCGGGAAGGGGTGGGATGGACCGTAGTTGCCGAAGCGATGAATCGCCTTGTGTTTGCACCAAGCAATACCTTCTCGAAACAATCGGTAGAGAAGACAAAACATCAAAAACAAGGTAGGAATCACGGGGCATTTGTTAGATACTCAAAAGGGAAAAAGATGACATACGCAGAAGTTACGGGTTCAGAATCGATGAAGAGTAACAGGTGGCGGGTTGGAGATATGAAGAATGAAATTAGCAACCAATGGGAAAAAATCGTGGTATGTACAAGGGAGAGTCTTTGGGACAGATGGAGTGAGATTCAAAAATCATTGAGTAAATTCCTTAATAAGGAAATTACCCTTTATCCATTTCAGCCAGATAAAGCTATTTTTTACTGTGAAGACAAGGAAGAAGCTAACTTGTTGGGTAGAAAAAGATTGATGTTTATTCCTGGTCCTTTTACAATTGGCTTATTAGGATGGGATCAGTATGAGCATTCGTTAAATAAAAAAGTCTCATGTACTGGGGGTTGGATTGAAGTTGAAGACTTGCCACTTAAATGGTGGACAAAAGACATTTTCGAAGCTATAGGAGAAAAGTGTGGGGGTCTCATTCAAATAGACCATAGAACTGAGCAAATGCAACAACTTTTCAAGGCAAAAATTAAAATCAAGGGCAACACTACAGGTTTTATTCCAGCTGAGATTGATATTGGAATTGGAGACGAGAGGTTCACGATTAAATTGAGAGCAATTTCAAAGTTGAAAATTGAACATCGGAGCTCCAGGATGTCGTCGCCAGAGCTGGATAATTTTAACCGTTGCATCATAGAACTTGACGGAGAAGATGGAGAGCCAAACGATGGGAAGAGGAAGAAGGAAGTCGGTGGCACAAGTGGCAGCAAGGAAGTGGTCGAGAAGGGTGAGGCAGAAACAAAGGGACCACAGAGGGAGGACACAAGCGTTAATTACTCTCATCTTCCAACACATCAAAACAAGGAATCTGTTGGTAATGTGAGTATTAATAAAGTTTTTTCTTTACTTAAGAAGGATTTAAATTACAATAGGCCCAAAAATATAAAAGTGACCAGACCAGCGGATAGGATGAACAACAAGGAGTTAATGGAAGGTTGGCTTGATGAAGAGGGACAGAAAAAGTTAATAGAGGGCCAGAGGCTAAAAGAAAAACTTATAGTTGCTAATGTGTGGGCTAAAAGACCTGATTTGTTCTCTAAAGGAGAAATAAGGAAAGAAATTGATTCTGGTGAAACTACTCAGCCTGCAACAGAAGCCAAAAGAAATACAGTTTTAAATTACAAAGATGGGGAGGAAAATGGCTATGAATCCTATGAAGAGGCAACGCAGGAAGGAGAGAATGATGAAACAGACAATTTAGCAACTCTGAATCCCGATCTTGTGATAATGAATGATGAAGGAGTGGGAGCAGAAAAAATGGGTGAAGACTTGATAAATCATCAATTTGGTGGGGTTTTAATTGGCGAGGAGGAAATTAGTAATGCAAGTGAAGAAGATGAGTACGTAACAGAATCTGATGGTGAGGCGGATAAAGATCCCATAGAGAAGATTCGGGGATTATTTGCTGAAAATGCAGGGTCTTTCGAGTCGAACACAGTACACTGCTCAATAGAACCGGAGAAGCTGCCACGCATAACTGATAGAGGGGCTCCCACAGTCGCAGCACCTCTACAAGCTGTCCTTTCAGTTTCGAGTCCAGAAAAAATCATGGTTCAGTCGCAAAATAACCACAATTATGCGGGTAACATCATTCCTAATCCTAACTCTTTAATTATTCATGATTGTATTCCGTCTAAGTGTGAAATGAAAGGGGGGGTTGGGGAGAATTTATTAAATGATCAAAGGCTTGTACCTTTCCATGGGGCAGGTTGCAGCATTACTCACAATGATGAGAATCACCTTTGTGTGGAAATTAATCAGAATCCTCACAACATGCGTCCCGGGCAAGGCGATGATCAAAACGAAAGGGGTTGGCATAGTATGGAAAATATTATGGGGGTGAAGGAATGGGAAAAACTATCATATTTATTAAATAAAATGAATTTATCACTTGTTCCAATTCAAAAAATGAATAAAAATGCTTTTCATAAAAAGAAAAAACCGAGTGGGGGAAAGCTGAGTGTAAGAAGAACGGCGGGTAGAGGGAAGAGAGAACTCAAAAATCTGGAATGCAGTGTCAATTACAATGGGAGGGGCAAACGGGGAAGGGAGGAAGGGATGTCCGTGAGTTTAAAATGAAAATTATAAGTTGGAATGTAAGGGGTTTGGGAGGTAGAAATAAAAGAAGAGTAATTAAAGAACTTTTATGCAAAGAAAGGCCGGACATAGTAACACTGCAGGAAACTAAAAAAGAAACAATTGATAGGAAATTGGTGGGTAGCATTTGGGGTATTAGATTCAAAGAGTGGGCTTACTTGCCATCTGTTGGGAGGTCGGGGGGTATATTGGTTTTGTGGGATTCTAGAATTGTTAGGGGTGTTGAGGTTTTATTGGGAGACTTTACGGTCTCGGTCAAACTTAGTCCAGTGGGCGGGAATAAAATTTGGTGGTTTTCGGGAATATACGGACCATGTAGATCTAGGGAGAGATCAGAATTTTGGGAGGAATTAGCGGGCCTGTATGGATTGTGTGGTGAGTGTTGGTGTGTCGGAGGGGATTTTAATGTGGTGAGATTCCCATCAGAAAAGTTAAATGGTGGTAGAATCACTCGTAGCATGAGAGACTTTGACACATTTATTAGAGAGACTGGTGTCAGAGATATAACACTTAATAATACGGAGTTCACGTGGTCAAATATGAGAGAGCAATTGGTTTGTTCAAGGATAGATAGGTTTCTTTTTTCAGAGGGTTGGGAGGATATTTATAAGTCAAGTAGGCAGGAAGCCCTAGTGAGAGTGACATCGGATCATTGCCCGATCATTTTGAATACAGATAGTTTTCAATGGGGACCTACTCCATTCCGGTTTGAAAACATGTGGTTAAGGGAGAGAGGCTTCAAGAATGAATTCAAAAATTGGTGGGAGAATTGTGAATGTCAAGGGTGGGAAGGATACAAATTTATGAGAAAGATGGAGATAGTTAAAAATGAAATTAAAAAGTGGAATAGAGTAGTGTTTGGCGATATTAGATTGGAAAAAAATGCGGTGACAAAAAGAATTGGAGAATTGGACGACCTTGATGCTTTAGGCAACATGGAGGAGATTGAAAGAAGAGAAAGAGGAGACTTAAAGAAGAGATTGGAGGAATTGATTATTAAGGAAGAAACGTCTTGGTACCAAAAGACAAAAGTTAAAGGAGTCATTGAGTGGGACAACAATTCTAAGTTGTTCCATAGAATTGCTAATGGGAGAAAAGTTAATAAATTGATAAATAAAATTGAAAACACAAATGGTGAGGTGTTATCCTCAGAAGAGGAAATTGTGGAGAAGATTACATCTTTTTTTGAGGAGCTGTACAATCAAAAGAGAGAAGCGGAGTTTGGAGTTGAGGGCTTGGAGTGGGCTGAAATTAGTATAGAGAGTAGGGAAAGGCTAGAGAAACCATTCGATGAGAATGAGATCAAAAGAGCTTTGTTCCAATGTGAAGGTGATAAGGCCCCGGGCCCGGATGGTTTTACCATGGCAGCCTTACAAGATGGGTGGGAGGTAATTAAGGAAGACATAATAAAGGTGTTCAATGAATTTTATGAGAAAGGGGTGGTGAACGCAAAAACAAATGCGACGTATATTTGCTTGATTCCGAAAAAATTGAACTCGAACTCTGTTAGAGACTTTAGACCAATTAGCTTAGTAACATCATTGTACAAAATTTTGGCCAAAGTTCTCTCATTGAGATTAAAAGAAGTTTTGGGGGAGACAATTGATGCATCACAGGGGGCATTTGTGCATGGTAGGCAAATTTTGGACATGGTTCTAGTAGCAAATGAAGTGGTGGAAGAGTATCGTTCTAGAAAGAAAAAAGGTATTGTTGTGAAAGTCGACTTTGAAAAGGCTTATGACCATGTGAGTTGGGAGTTTTTAGACTTTGTTTTGGGAAAAAAAGGATTTGGGGCTAGATGGAGATCATGGATTAGAGGATGTTTGTCTTCGGTTAACTTCTCGGTATTTGTTAACGGGAGACCAAGAGGCCATTTTGGAGCTTGTAGAGGGATTCGTCAAGGAGACCCGTTGTCCCCCTTCTTATTCATTTTGGTAGCGGATACACTAAGTAGGTTGATGAGGAGAGCGTGTGACAAACAAGTGATTGAAGGTTTTGTGATAGGGAGGGATAACGTTAAAGTTTCACATTTACAATTTGCAGATGATAGCATTTTCTTTGTATCAAATAAGGATGAGAGTGTTGATAACTTAGCTGGGATTTTAAATTTGTTCTCTCTAATCTCGGGTTTAAAAATCAATATGGGGAAGAGCATGGTAGTGGGGATTAATATGGAGACTGATAGGCTAGATGAGATTGCGAATAAGTTGGGGTGCGCTAGAGGGTCATGGCCTATGAATTATCTAGGGCTACCACTAGGTGGTAACCCTAGTTCCTATTCTTTCTGGGAGCCGGTCATTGAGAGAGTTGCTAGGAGACTCCAAGATTGGCATAAAAGTTGCCTTTCTAGAGGGGGTAGGTTGATCTTAATTCAATCAGTTCTTAGTAGTATGCCCACTTACTTCCTATCAATTTTTAAAATTCCAAAAAGGGTGGCTTGGACTATGGAAAAAATGTTAAGGGACTTCTTTTGGGAAGGGAAAGGTGAGAGCAAGAGTGATCATTTGGTAAGATGGGAAGTAGTATCTAAACCAAAAAAATTTGGGGGAGTCGGTATAGGAAACTTACTCAAAAGGAACATCGCCTTGCTTGGTAAATGGTTGTGGAGGTTTCCCATGGAACGCGACAATTTTTGGCATTCCATCATTGTGAGTAAATATGGCCTTCACCCTAATGGTTGGGATGCGAATATTGATTTTAATGCTTCTCTTCGATCTCCTTGGAAATCTATAGCAAAAGGATGGAATACTTTCATGGTTAATACTAAGCTAAGGGTTGGGAAAGGAGATAGAACCCGTTTCTGGGAAGATAGTTGGGTGGGTCATCGTCCGCTAAAAGAATCATTTCCCCGTCTTTACCGACTGTCCAATAATCGTAATGACAAAATTCAATCGGTTCTTGTGTGGTCGACAGATTACAACCATTCGTGGAACTTAGAATTTTCTAGACACTTTAATGATAGGGATTGTGATGAGTTTGTGACCCTTCTGAATACAATTGATAGTGTACAATATAACCGGCATTCTCCAGATACAAGGGTTTGGGTTGGGCACAAGTCGGGAGAGTTCTCTTGTAAATCATACTTTGAAATTCTTTGTTCATTCTCTCTGTCTACATCCCCCCATGCAGAGGTCATTTGGAAAGGTGGTACCCCCAATAAAATCAAAGTTTTTGCGTGGCTGGCTTCTTTGGGGAAATTGAATACGTGTGATGTGCTTCAAGCTAGGAGACCTTACATGGCGCTATCCCCATCTTGGTGTATAATGTGTAAAAAGATGGGAGAATCTGTGGATCACATTTTGTTGCATTGTGAGTTTGTAAAGCATATTTGGGCTAAATTATGGGTTCTGTTCGGAGTAATTGGGGCTGTCCCATCTAGATGGGCAGAATTCATTGTCATAAAATGGAGATTTAGGCAGCATGGCAAGAAAATTAGTGTGTTGTGGAGATTTTTTATGATGGTTGTAGCTTGGCTAGTATGGCTTGAAAGGAATAGAAGAGTGTTCGAAGATAGATGGAGTAGATCGGAAGAGTTATGGTGTCATGCTCAGTTTCTCGTGGGTCTTTGGGCAAAAGCTTCAAATATTTTTGATAGCATAGAACAATATTTATTCTGTTTAGATTGTAACAGTTGCCTGGGATAGTTCCTTGTTTAGTCAGCAGGGTGTTTTGTTCTCATTCTAGCTTTTCAGATTGACTTCCAGAGGATGTCTTATCCTCTGAATCTTGGAGATCTTTGTATTGTCTTTCCTTGTTTTTGGAATAAAATTTCTGTTTCCTATCAAAAAAAAATATCAGATCTATTAAAATTCCTACTATTGAGCTAATATTGTTTATTTTGATTGTTTGATTTTAATTATTAAATTCAATTGATTAATTTAACATGGATTAGTTATATAGCATTGTGAATGTTTTTGATAAAAAGCATTAGATTCATTAATGCCACATGGACTCACAATGAATATTCAAAGTGACATGGCATCCTAGTTTGCCTAAAAGATGAATATTCAAAGGCTTCATTTCAACACATTCAAAAGTTTCAAGAAAATCCAAGTGAAGAAAATGTGTGAGTGATTATGAATTTAATGTTACAGTTGTTGATATTTGATTACAAGAAAATTGCTCTATCAAAATCACTTTACAAATTATATTTCTTCAATCTAATTTTATCATTTAGATATTTTCATAATTAAATTGAATTTTGAATTTATGCACATTTATCAAAAGATCACCTTATTTACCCATCATACAATTTACTCACCCTCAATATAGACTAGAGTTGGTTAGTGTTTTAATAAGATTAAAAAGATTGGTGAGCTATAGGCCTTAAAAGGCTATTGAGAGTCTGAGACTACCTATTCAGGCTGCAACAATCGATTGTTGAGAGTAACAGTCGACTATTGGATGCCTGACAACAAGAAAATTTGTTTTTCATCCCAAAACCTACAAAATGGATACATCCTATTTCAAACGGCTATAATCTATTTGTGGGGTATTTATACACTTGAAAAACACTTTCCAATCCAACCTAATTATCTAGAAATCAATCTTGAACTTCATTTTGATCTTAAGCATCATTTTCATTGATTTCAAAAGCAATCTTAAGCATTTTATTTGAGCAATCCGTTTCCTTATCCTTTAATCAAATATCTCTAACTCTGGAAGTAAGCCTCATCATTATATCTTTACAAACATTTTGATAGAGTTAGTAAATATCATTGATGTGTGTCACCAACAATCTTATTATTCATTTGAGAGTTTTTCTCATTGTTTGAACAAGAGTGTTCTTGTGAGAAGAGTAGTGAGGAGAATTACATTTTGTATGGAGGTTTGATTTTTAACCATAAGAAAATCTTTTAATGAAATTTCTCGGGAGAACTACTCGGGCGCGGACGTATAATCTAAATAACTGAACCTCGTAAACAAAACATCTTTGACTCATTCGGTTTTGTCTTTCTTAACTCAAGCTTTTTAATTCTGATTGATGATATTTCCTCTTATTATTTTGTTTGATTACATTGAAAGCTCCTTTGGTATATAGTTTTGTATTTGCTTTTCATACTATATCTTAAGAACTTTTTAATTCCGCAATTAGTGTTAAAAGCCATATTCACCCCCCTCTAGGATGGTTGTCCGACCAATACCTACGTTATGTATAGATTTTTAAAACCAACTTAGCACATCTGATGGTATTTGGTCAAGCAATAACAACTTGTATTCTTTGTGCTCAAGCATTAGCTCTATAATGTAATTTCCAAAGCATTTCATATCACAAACCTACAAAAAATCTTTCATGATTTATATATTTCAAAATTTGGATAACAATATTGAGGAATATTAGCAAAAGTGGAATAAAGTGATGCACTGAGGAGTTGAGAGTGTTCTAGGGTTTTAAGCCCTTTTCCAAATAACCAAAGTGTTAGTAAAGCAGGTGCTTGACAAACAAATTTAGCAATCAATGATTCACAGTAACAAACTAACAAGAAGGATTAATGGAGGAATAATTTAATTCAAGTTGGTGAATTATGCCAAAAAGAAAATTATATATATATACAAGGGAAGATTCAAGTTACACTTGTGCAAAACAAAAAAGTCTTACACCCGCCAATATCTTCCAGTCAATTCCATAATTCATCAATCTAGCTGTTGAATGAGTTAATTATAATATCTCAAAGACAACATGAAAAAAATTAAATTAATTAAACCTGCATAAATGTCTTATCATAATAATCAAGTTAGATATATCTGATTGATTTTAAACTTTGAATATTAGATAAATACAATAAAAATAATTTATGTAATGATAGAATTTATAAATTATGAATGTGAAAAAAATAAAAAAATCACAAATCTTACGCAGAAGTAACTTGTACCTTCTGCGGTTTAGTGAGAAATGAATGAAAGGTAAATAAATTACATCGAGGGAAGGAGCCTTTTTGCCTTATTCGTAGCCACCACTTAATCGAAGAGTCGGAGACGACGGTGGTGACAGTCGCCAATGTCCTCGAAGCCAAATGACGCGGAGCATACATAAACTACTACTACTACTACTCTACTTTCCTGTGCTGTACTGTACTGTGACTTCTAAAATCACATCGCTATAAATGAAGCAAACGAATCTACTCCCCGTTTAGGAAAAAAAAGGTCCAGAAAGAAATGAAAATCAGTGTTTCAGTTCTTTTTTTGTGCAACGAGATGTAAAAGCTGGAAAATCATAGCAAAATAAATTAAAGATGCAATAAGATTTTTTTATTTTATATTTATTTTTATGAATAGATTTTAATTTAATTTTTTTTTATTTTTGTAAAAATAATAATTTACAACCACGAAAAAAATTGATAAAAAATAAAAAAATAAAAAAAATAAAGAGAAACATCTCACTATATATTTAAACTAATTTTTTTAACTTTTATATAAATATATATATATTTTTTTACTATTTTTTATTTTGTTATCAAATAGAATATTAGTTCTTAATTTGCAATTTTCTTATAATTTTTTTTCTTTTCTTTTTCTTTTTGTGACACCAATTGATACAAAGTACTAGGAAAGAACAAATTACAACCAACAAGCTAAACAAACGTTAAATAAAAGGGCAGGACAAAATCCAACTAAATAATATGTGCTTTAGGAGCATAAGCATAATGAGTTAGAGCATGAACTACTACATTTCATTCTCTCACAACTCACGAAAAATGCACTTTGGCCAACATATTCACTATGTCATGCATTTTCGTAATAATATTACGTACGTAGGAAATTTGAACCCCCCACTTTTAAAGTTAAAATAATATTTTTAAAATTATTTTCCACTATCACTGGATCAAACCCCCGGAACCGCTTCCAACATTGCCATAGCCTCCACCACCTCAAAATCAACACTAGCCATAATTCTCAATGAATGCCTACCTTAAATGCACTATTACTACTTCGAACTACTGCGCTAAGTCCCATTATTACTTCGAAATACATATTAATTTGCGTTAATGGTTGTTAAACCTTTTTATTTTAGTTATAATTTGAATGAATGTCAACTTTTAGTTGATATTATATTAATAATATTTATTTTCATGTATTTATAATTAGTTACTTATATATTTTTTACATTAATAGCTAATTGAATTGTATGCATTACTCATTTTTATTTTTTGTCAAATAAATGTATACTAAATATGCCCGTGCCGATTGCGTTACCAACTTAAATACGTGTCGAGTCTCTAAAAATCCGTCCCAAATTCGATTAATTAAGGGGATATCTTAGACCGTTGAATATTTATACTATATCTTATTATAAGCACCATGTTTGAGACAACTTGACCCACCTACTTGTTTTCAACATGCATAGATCAAACTTGGTACTTGAAGTTAACAGATCTGGTAGCATTGTAGTTATAAGATATCATAAGCCGTATAATATCCATTTATGACTGATTTTTAACCACCCGTAAATGTTTCATCAATACCCAGAAAATTCTTGCCGATTGCATGTGGTGTTATAGGGCGTGAAATAAATTGTCAATCTTACTATAAAGGTATAAAGAAAATTGTTATACGTATTTGGTTGGATTAAATCAAACATATTAAACTATGCGAACCTGAACCCAAACCAACCTCGTTTTGAATATATGTTGTAAAACCCATATTCAAGCCCACGTCCTTAAAAACTCATTTCAGTCATAATTTATTAATAGATTTTCCAAAATACTGTCTCAAATTTGATTCGTAATAAAGATATTGTAAGTTGTTGAATATTTAGGATTAAGGATACAATAAATCCTAAAGTTTAGACCAGATTCTATTCGTGTACTCAAAGTTTCAAAAGTTGCAAACGGAACCCTAAAGTACATTCATTGACATGATTTAACCTTCTGCCCAACCCCGTTAGTTTTTGTGGACGGAATGCTGACTCTACATCTTTGAATCTGAGCTGGAAAATCACTTCTTTTATTTCGACACTTAAGGCTTTGAACATCGAATAGAGAGAAAAACCAAAAAGTAAATTAAAAAATATAATGAAATTGACAAAAAGGGTTTCAATATTGCAAAAATGTATGAATCTTTGACACTGTGCAATGAGATTCGAATATTGAGGCTATCAAATGTTACTGAAGACCCACAATATGGTCAGTATTCATTGTTCTTGAATAGAATCTTGCTTTATGTGTCAATGTCGTAATTTAGGGTTTATATTGCATATGTGGCATTTTTCCTATAGTTTATATTATAAATATTCACTATTTATTATTTTTCGACATAATACATTTTGTTTCTTATGCTTTGTTTAATTATAGATCATCCCAACTATTATTTTACACTTCGTATTTATCATGGTGGTAATTTTGTTAATTAAATGTATGTGGGTGCAAAATAGATCATTATGATCTGTGCAATGTTGACTTGATGTCATTACTTGAGATTCGTGATATGGTATGTAGCATGTGGCATAATGATGACATAACTATAGGTGTTAACCAAATATATGATATAATTTTGATTGAAATAGACACTGATAAGGATGTAATGGAGATGTGTAATCAACTTCGCAGCAACATGGTTAACAACATTTATATTGAGCATCGTGGGGCAGAATGTTTAGTACAAAGTCAACCACTAGAACCAGAAGTGGAAGAAGTTAATATGGGCTAGATGAAGGAGTAATTGTCGGAGTAAATAAAGAAACAAAGGATGCGAATGAAGTGAATGTGGCCTCACCTGAAAAAGACAATGTGGCTGCAAATGATAGAGTTAATGTGGGGGTAGTTGGAGAAGTAAATACGGGAGTAAATAACGAAACAGAGAAATTGGATAAAATGAATGTCCTTCAATTGATAAAGAAACAGAGGAAGTAAATAAACAAACTAAAGATAGTAGTGCCTCAACTGAGCTTGAAAGCTTCCATGACAGTGAGTATGAAGAAGATGATAAGTTATTTGATGTGAATGTTGACAAGGATGTAGAGTGGGGACGACTACACAAGGAAGGCACCAGTGGGGTTGAAGAGCAATGTAACATACTGATTAAGCTCAAAAATTGCATTTTTAATCTCTTAAACAATGCTCAATTAGCTTATAGTTACTGCCTAAAATCGAAAATTGCATGTAAATTTAGTTTAAGCGTGAAAATAAGGCGTTGCATTGTATTCCTATGTTACAAAGCCATTTTTAAGGCCTAAAGTGGTTAAGAAACTGAGGTTGGATACAAGAAAGAAGATTGAATGCATAAAAATGCAAAAAGAAGGCCCGAAAAAAAAAGTCAATACCCATTCTAAGGTACGAAACGAAGAAAACTCTATAAACTACCCCAAAGCACGAGCAATAAGAGAATAAGAAAACCCCTAAGCATAAATGAAGTGAATGAAAATATCCAAGAGTGATTTCAAGAGAAAATAAGCTCAATTGAATCGATTCCTGAAGTTTCTGAAGAAAACCAAGAATTGTCGTAAAAAGCCCGAAGTTGTAGCTAATCAAAAATTTTATCCATTGAGAATTTGAAGAATCCTCCAGAAATAAAAGTTATAGAGATTTAAATTACTTACGCATACGAGAAAATGGCGTATTAGTCAGAATTCCGAACTGAAAGTTATGACTAAAATAATAAGCTATCATAAAGAAATGGGCCCAATTTTGGGCCCAAATTCAATTTTAAGCCATGTTTCGGCCCGTTTCTTCAAGGGTTATTAAAATCACGACTTGAGACATTTGTGTACCATATAAAAGGTCATATATCTCATATTTTAGGGTAGGAATAATTTAAAATTGATTAACAGAGAGGCTGAGAGTACCATAACTTTCTTGGGAGCTTTTCCGGTGCATCTGAATATCGAACTTGAGAGTTTTATTCTTTAATTCCTTAAAACAATTATTAGATTAGTTTTTTTTTATGATATTTTAAGTCTAGAACATTACTATTATCAACATTTAATTCATCATTCAATACAGTTTTCAATTCAAGTCTCAATCGCGTTCTGGGTCAACCCTAGTTTTCTTTTTTATTTCAATTCGATTATTTTTAATTGTCCGTTTGCTTTGTTATTAATAGATTAGTTATTTGAGATCATATATATTTTGGAATCAACCTTAAACTCACGTTTTTTGGGCTGGTTCTAGGGTTTATAAATATGTTTTGTCGGTTTTTTTCATTTTTCGTCGATTTATGCTTAATTATTATTTTATATTCAAATAGTTTATAGTTTTTATATACTATTCATGTGTGATGCATCCTTGATCATTAAGAATCTTATTTTCAGAATTCTTAGGGATTAGGTCAATTTTGTTTAGTTTTTGTCGGTTTTGAGATTTTACAGTTTTTACCGTAAAATCTTCGTTTTAAATCGGAATTGCAAAATTTCAAAGTCAAAAGATTTTTAAATCTGATTTTCTACATTAATAGGTATATATTTACTAATTTTCATAATTTTAAGATTATTTGCATGTTTTCTTTGATTATGACTAACTAGTTCATTAGTTAAAGGTCCGTAAGGAACGAGTATGTTGACGTGATAGTTTTTTGGACCCGAATTCAATTCTAATTAATTTTTTATAAGTTAATATGTCATTATAAATCTAATTTTTATTAAATTATTATCCTAGTATGCTAATCACATATTTTTATAATAAATTTAATAAAATATTTTCGACAAAATAACCAAACTATTTTGAATTGTTGTTTTTGCGCTAAATCCTAACCAGTTGAGTTAGAGAGCGGTCTATACTCTCTAAATTAATTGGTTATGTATCTTTTTAGATTTTAAACTTAGGTGCGCTATTTTCGGTAGTCGTTTTAATCCTTACTTTTTGATACCGAAATTGCCAATTTTGTGTTTTCACAATTAGTGTTGTTTTTGCCGAGTTACATACCTAAAAAGGATAAATATCATCTCTAAGATGAATTGCAAAGCATCAGCAGTTCATCAGATGAAAAAAAACATAAACCAAAGCCAAAGTATAATGAGTTTAATGCAAACAGTGAGATGGAATCACCAGTTTTTTAGTTATGGATGTTGTTCAGTAGTGACACAGTTCTAACAGAAGCTATAAGGCATTATGCAATCATGAAAGGCAAACAGATATGGTTCAAGAAGTTAGAGAGTACAAGGGTTAGGGCTTGCCGTAAAAAGAGATGTCCACGGACATTATTTGCCTCAATGAAGCAGGACCAAAATACATTGCAAGTGAAGACTTTTATTGATTAACATACATGTTGTGGGTCTTTTGTTAACAAAAACATAACATAAAAGTTCCTTACAAGAAAATATGTTGATAAAGTAAGGTCCAATTCTAAATGTCCAATAAGATCCTTCAAAGAGCAAGTAATGGATGATTTAAAGGCTATTGCAACTAAGACTAAATTAAAAAGAACCAAGAATTTGGCAATAAAAATGATTGAGGGCACAATCAAATAGCAATATGATAAACTGCATGACTATTGTGCCGAACTTTTAAGGGCTAATCATGGCACAATAATGAAGATACAAAGTGATGGTGTTGGCTGCAATAAGTTTAAAAAAATATACATTTGTTTGGATGCTTGTAAAAAGGGGTTTATAGAACATTGTAGGTCAGTTATTGTGTTAGATGTGTGTCACTTGAAATGCCCTGATGGTATGCTAGCAGCCGTGGGGATTAATGAGAATAACTCCATGTTTCCAATTGTATTTGCTGTAGTGGAAAATGAGAATATAAGCTCTTGGACATGGTTTTTGAAACTGTTTTTAGAAGACATTGGCTTTGTAAATTCAAGTGCTTGGACATTCATGAGTGATAAGTAAAAGGGGTTGAGAAATGCATTGGCTACACTTGTTGAGAACTCAAAACATATATAGGTTTTGTGCAAGACACTTGTATGCAAACTTGAAACTTAAAAATAAATTGACAGGGATACAATTTAAAGAATTGTTTTAAGCATGTGCAAAGTAAACCACAGTCGAAAGGTTTGAGAGTCAAATAGAACACGTGATAAAGATAAATGAAGATTCTTTCAGGTGGCTTACAGGTAAACCTTCAACTGAGTGGACAATGTCTCATTTTAGTATATTCCCCAAGTCTGATATTTTGTTAAATAATCTATGTGAGAGTTTCAATAGTCTTGTTATGGATGCTAGAGACAAGCCCATATTAACTATGCTATAAAAGATTAGATTAATTTTGATGAGGAGATTCTATGTGAACAGGATAAAAATAACCAAATATAAAGGTTTACTTTGTCCTAAGATTCAAGAAATATTAGAGAATAATTAAAAAGACTATTCATGTTGTGTTCCTTATTGGTTAGCAGATGGAAAATTTGAAGTACATGTGTAATACCCCGTAATGTAATTAGTGTAAATTAGATACATATTAATCTCAACTAAATAATTTTTTTTACGAGTCTATGAATTTTGGTATAGTATGGACTAAATCGTAAAGTTGCAAAAGTTCAGGGTTAAAAACTTAAAATAATAAAGTTATGAAATTTCAGGGTTAAATGTCGTAATTAAGCAGAAGTTATATTTTCTATCCTTAACACCACCGACTTGCCTTGCCTTCAAATTAAGCTTCTCCATTTTATTCTTTTCAATTGTTGTTGCCGAGAGACATAATAAAATAATAAAATAGGTACGAAAGCATTCTTTCTATAAATTGATCATCAAAACTCCGCCAAATCAAGTCGAGCCTTAAGAAAAAGTTGTTATATATGTCAAGGGTTACACAACGGTATAAGAATTTTAGAGTTGTGCTGATCGGGGTTCGGGTATCAACTTAAATTTCATTCTTTAGGGCTAAATATTTTGAGGCAGGGGTTTAATTATTTTTAAAACCTGATAATATGATTTTATTCTATATAAATCATCATATTTTAATTGTATTTATTTTAAGAATTATTATATGATGAGGATGGTGATGTTTTATGATTTATAAAGCTATGTGTATGTTATTTGAAGTAAGATATGCCATTATACTTAATATATACGTGTTATTTGACATACATGAGACATCCTTTGGATGTATAGTTGTTGTATATTTATGAAATTAATTAATTAATTAATTATATACATCAAGGGACATGTATAGAGATTTGTTATAGTTATATAGCATAAATTGTTTCAAATATTCATTTGTTAGCATGTTATGCATATTGTGCTTCATTATTGTGTTAACCGGATTCTTAAAGACCTTTTGGCAAGCTCGAATTATTCTTATGGCCTGTCATGTGAGCATATATCTTGTATCTATGGTACCGAAAGCTTCTTATGTCTGTTATATCATTCTAGGACGTGATATGATCCCGTGACAGATCTGATTATGATTTTTATTATGATCCTTAGATGATGAAGGGGATACATATTTACTAGTGCTTACCGATGTAAAAATAAGTAGGGCTCGGTGCCCTTGGGTTGAAATTTTCTAAACTCCCGGGGGACAACAATGACGTCGGTTGTCTGGAGACAGCGATGAATAATTCGAAAATCTAGACATTGGCAAAGTACTTATGATTTTGTGATATGATATGGAGGGACATATGGTCCAATTTTATTATGATATGATTATGATCTTTTATGGGCCGAATGATATTATATTGTGATTATGTTCGATTTATTATCTGGAGCAGTTAGGCCCATTTTTTTTCTTATGATTATGATTTGGTCCAGTTTTGGTATCTCTTGGGGGCGGTTAGACCCATTGTTATTATTATTATTATGATTTGGTTCGGCCTCAGTATTCTCTCGGTATAATGGTTGACATGAGGGAGGTAACCTGCATATGCACATGCATGCATTGTTTTATTGGTTGAATCATAATTTATGATTAAATAGTTAATTACGTTTTGTACGTAATATTGTCTGTTATACCCCATACTGAGCTATGAGCTCACCCTGTTTTATGTAAACAAATTCATGTATCTAGGAGACGGATAAGACAGAAAAACGACTGGGTGGGGAACGAAGTAGAGAACCTCAGATATCGACTCATTTTTATTATATAGGTGTGTATATAGCAAGCCACGGCTAGCCTGAGTTGTTGTTTACTTTGTAATACATGTTGACATGGTGTGTATGCTTATCGGATTTCATGTATGTGTATAGATGTATATTACACTCGTGTTTTATATTATCGCTCACATTATGAGTATCAGGGTTCTTTGTTCCACGCTATGTGATCTTCTTGAATTTATTATTTTATTATTTATTTTAGACCTACTTTAGCTCAGCTAAGGTGGGTTAATAACACTCTAGGTCTTAATTACAGGTGTTATCCTACTAAATTAAGGCGGGGTGTTATAACAAAGGCCCGGTGGACATTATGTTTGCAATATAAATAACATGACTTGTGCTTGTAGGAAGTGGGACCTTACTGGCATCCCATGCAAGCATGCAATTTCAACTATGGCTTATTCAGGGTTTATGCCAGAATAATTTGTTAACAATTGGTATCGTATGGAGACCTACCTTAAATGTTATAACAATTGTGTAAAGCCACTGAATGGTCAACACATGTGGCCAAAGACTAAAAAAACTCCATTGTTACCACCAATTTATACTTTCAAACTTGGCAGGCGCAAGAAAAATAGAATGTTGGGGCAAGATGAGAAGAAGAATGGAAATATGAATCCACACAAGTTGGGGAAAAACGTCAAATGTCTTTAAAATGTAGTAATTGTAAGAAGATTGGTCACAATAAGAAGAGCTGCAAAGTATTGATTGGGGATAGAAGTGGTGTTCGTACTAGTGGTGGGGGTCCAACAGTTGGTGGTCCAATTGTTGGTAAAAAAAGAGGTACTGCTGCTGCTGCAAGTTAAAACAAGAAAGCTAAATTTACAGTAAGCTAGCCTTTTTAAGTTTAATTCCATTTCTTACTTTCAATTCCAATTGCAATTGATATACATTATATTGTTGGCAGGTGAAAAGAAAGAGATACACATCCAATGAATCATATGTTAGAAGCACAATGTTTGCCACTCAGAATTTGAATCCTATGCAACTCCAAACTTCACCATCTATAATGATAAACACATAGGCAACAAGACTCAGAGTTTGCAATGCAAAGATTAACACAACTCCTTTCATGTATAGAGGCTAAAAAACTGTTACTTTTAGTGGACTTAATGCAACATCTGTGAATAAACCATATCAGAAGGAACCATAGAAGTAACATATTGGAACTCTGTTTTTTTTTTGAAAATTAGTTTTTGTGAATATCAATTTTTTTTTAAAGATTAGTTTTTTGTGAATATCAGTTTCTTGTGAACATTTGAATGTTTAAGATGTTAAATAATGTTAAGAAAACTTGTTAGATTTTCATCTTTTGTGAAGTTGTATTACCAATTTAGATGATAAAGTTATTTTTATGAATGAAAGTTGGATTATGAACTTGTTTATATGATTTTCCCTTTTATGTGGATTATATGTTCAAAAATTGAGAAAAATATGAGAATAATTGATAAGAAATAAACATTATTTCATTGAAAATTTAATTAGTTAACAAAAATAGAGTTCAAGCCAAGACACAAACAAGCAAAATCATTACTTTATTAAAAATACTACATTACTACATAACTTGATTTTAAATCATTATTGGCATTTGAATGTTAATAAAGTACAAACACAGTGATAAGCTAAGATACAAATAACCAAAACCACATCCACTTCTCCTTTGCTCTGATTATCACAATTCTTTCTTCTAACCCAACAATATTTCTCAGCAATCTAGGTATTATACTCCTTGTTCGAGGACATATTAGAGGATCAAACCACAAGAATAATCCATAAGCAACTTCGCCCTAAAAATGATAAGAATATATGAACTCTCAGTGCTTTATACATAAAATAGAGACAAAATAAAGCCAACTATAAAATTATACTAACCCAGTAATTTAGACAGCCCTTGAATCTTTTACCCGTGTTACTATCAGTTTATGATATCCTTAATATCGTCGATAGTCCACAATAGCACATGCTTAATTCCATTCCGTTTTCTAGCAGCACAGAGCAGATGCTTTGCTAAAAGGTATGATGTATATATATATATATATATATATAACACCTAAGAAATCATGTGAGAAGCATGTGGGTGTGTTATAGGGGAAGTTTGCCGCATTTTTAATGTATAATAGTCAGTGATTTACCAGCTCAGATCCACGTAGGATGTAAAGTCAGCATTTCGTCCATAAAAACTAACGAGGTTAGGCGGAAGGTTTAAATCATGTTACTTAATGTACTTCAGGGTTCCGCTTGCAACTTTTAAAACTTTGAGTACACGAATAGAATCTGACCAAAGCTTTAAGGTTTATTGTATCATTAACTCAGATGTTTATACAAAAGTTTAATATAAGCACTAGTTTGAAGGACTCGACCCAATATGTACAGTTATTGTGTTTTAAAAACTTGAACCAGTTTCTTGTCATCATGCATAACTTGAATTTGGTACTCGAAGTTGATTTATCTGATAGTTGCAGTTATAAGATATCATAAGACTTATAATATATGTGTATGATACATATATAATTACCCGTTAAAGTTTCACAAATACTTAGAAAAACTGTGTTGATTTGGTGATATGTTATCAAATCGCGTAATAAATCAGTAAATTTTTTTTAAAAAAAAATTACATTTAGGTTATATCGGATCAAACGGTTGAATTTACGCGAACTTGATCCCGAACAAAACTCATGACTGGGTATTTGTTGTGGAACCCATATTTGCTTCGTCTAAAAAAACCTGTTTCATCCCAGATTTATTGCGTATATGGTAGTTCGTATGAAATTTAGATCAAGATTCAATATGCATAAGCCATTGATTATAAAAAATTCAAGCCAGTAGGTGAAGATTTTATTTTGAAAATTTGAATATGGCCATTTGGCCACATTTTAATTTTATGATATTATAATATTATTTAGTCAAAATTTATCATATTAAAATCACGTTGATATGGTCAAACGGGTTAATTTTAAAAGTTTTTTAAATAAAAAACAAACATTATAGTTATCCTAGTTATTATAATTTCACATAAACATGCTCGTGCCTACGGCACTATTAACTCAAACTTGTACATGATTTTTGTTCTAGAACCAATACCCCAAAATTCAATATAAACACCCGGTGAGAAACAACCCGACCTAACCAGTGCTTGTTTTGTTTTGAAAAAACTGAATTGGCTCATTTCAATATGCATGAGTTAGAACTCAATGCTAGTCTATGATCCACCCTATCATATTATAGTTATAAATACCATAAAGGTATTTACATAAATTATTATTATATTTAAATTAGGTCGAATCAGAACAAAAATGTTAAACTTATGTGAACTTGAATTTTTTTATGGATTTTTGTTGTTGAACTTATACTTACATAAGTTTAGAAAAAAAAAAACTATCTCAAATTTGACTTGTTAGAAAGAAAATATTCAAATTCAACTTATCAAAGAAATTATAGTACATATGATATATAGTGAATTTAATATGCATAGCTCGCTTATTAAAATGCATCTCACCCTTGCGTTAAAGTCAATAATTCGACTCATGGGGGTGGGAAGGGGGAAGGGTTTCTTTGTTTGTATGGTTAAATGAGAGAGTTAGACCTCATTTAATTTAAAAAAAAAAAAATGCATCTCACCCACTATGTGCAAGCTATTTTTTTGTTTTGAAAACTTAGCTCCCACCATTTCTTATATGTATAGACTGTAACCCGATTTGTCTCGTCCAACCCATGCGGCATGTTGTAATAATGTGATATTATAATTGTATTTGAAAAAAATATTACATTCAAATTAGGTTGGCGTGGATTGAATGAATTAATGTAATAAGTTTTTAAAATAAAAATAAACATTACATTTTTCTAAGTTAATTTAACTCCATCTAAATAAGAATAGAAAATTTTCAATTTTAGTACATTTTATATAATTTTACTTATTTTGGAGAAACAAATTTTAAGTTATTGAAATATAGTTTAGTAATACAAATTTATTCAAGAAAATATTTTCTTGCGAATAAACATTTAATTATTTTTTTGAAAACTAAAAAAATATTAATGATTATTTTAATAGATGATTGAATATGGAAATAAACTAAATTCGGATATACTTGAAATATTTTTAAATATAATATAATATATAATATATAAGTTATTATAATTATATTTTAAATTATTGAAGTGGCATGAAAATTAGAAGTCATTAGATTAAAAGATAAATAGGTAAAAATAAATCCTAGTCAGCAAAATTTTTTGTTTACGAGAATTTAATGATTTATTAATAGGTATAAGTTTTATTTTTATATTTTATTTCTTTTCAAAATTTTAGCAAATGACTTTCCAGACAACCAAAAGGCCCAAAATGAGGAATATAGCTTATTAGCTACGCGGTGGTTTTTAGACAAGGCATGTTTTGGCGAATCCATTTTTCTTCTGCTTCGAAGTTAATCGAACTTTTCTTTAGATCGCTCACAGCTCCATCTGAAAGGCTCGCTACAAAATCTCTCAACCTATTTCTTAAACCCTAGGAATAATACTCAATCAATCGCTGGGTTTAGTTCCACCTTCCTAATATCTATCTTCACCCTTAAACAATGTTCAAGAAGTAAGTACTTTCTGTATTGTTACATATCATTTTATAGTTTCCATTTGCCTGCTCGAATTTTTTACTTTGGACTTTTTGCTATTTAATGTTTGGTTTGTATTGGATGATGTATTGGTTACCAATTTCAATCCTGTTTAGGTATTTGATTTTTTTTCAGTGCTATCGTCTAGTTCATTGCATTCTTATTAATGTTGTTTTATAGTTTTTTAAAATGGTTTTGTTTATTATTTTGGGAGGGCAAGAGCTGAGTTTTCTGTTGTTCTGATATTGCACCGACAATTTGTAGTGATCCTAGGGGTGGTGAATTTTGATATTTCCCATTTGTAATACTCCATATAGTTGTGAGCCTTAAATACATTAGGGCTTTAAGTTTGTTTCCTCTCAATGTCCACTTTTACTTCCTAACAAGTAAACTGCAAAAGATCCCTCTAAACTCAGGGAAAAATCTCAAGAATACTAGTAATAAAAGATTTTTTGCAGATATTGATTGAAAAGTATAGCAATCTTGGTCAATATAGCCCATTTTGCCTTTGGGTTAAGACTTATTGCATTGCAGGTAGACACACTCTCATGCACCGAACTTCGTAGAACAGGAAAACACTGACTATTTTTGTTCTGGTTATGGAGGTTTCGAGTGGGCATAGAGCTTTCGATTTTGGATGAGCTTTTAGTGACATGGCACTCAAGACATTGTCTAAGAGACCGTCTAAAATCTAGATCTAAAGAGTCACTCTCACAATGTCTTCCCCATGCATGGCCATTACACATGGTTGCATCGGAGATATTTTTCTTTTAGCTCCTTGTCTATGAATCCTATGTGTCACTTCTTTTTTCTTTTTCAAGTTAAGGAGGCATTGGGAGTGTCCTTATGACTATAATATGTTGGAATACCTTCTTTTTTTTTTTTTAGAGATTGCTTTACTTCTGAATATGTGATTTTGAAGTATGCAATGTTGAATCGGTGGACTTCTTTTTCTTTGGGGAGAAGGATCGTATGGTATGTTTGGGAAATGTGTGGGTTCTGTTCTGGGAAGGACTCGGTGGCTGATCGGGTGGGACCTTTGTTGTCTAGATTCATCTTATGTATATTCAATAGAATTAGACGAATCAACATTGTTCCAATTCCAAATGAACAAAAACACATTAATGGATTAAATAATTGCAAAAGAACTTACACTTTGACCCCTTTCATTAATAGCACCTACATTTCAGCCCCAAAACATGTTCATGTATTTACGAAGAGTGTCGCGTAGTGTTGTTCCCAATACGCATTGTAGTAGAGTGCCAGCTTAGGGTCACGCTAATATGCTATATGATATCTAAACCTCCTTAATAAATTTGTGTTTTAAAATATTTAAAAATTTATTTTTATCGATGTACTACTGTTTTGTAGGTTCTCTTCTGAAGAGGTATCTGGTCAAAATCAAGTCAAGGCATCTGTTCAACGAAGAATTCGGCAAAGTATTGCAGAAGAGGTTAATAATGTCTACTTCACTTTCCTTTTCTCTTTTGATTTTTGACTTTGTCCCCCGCACATCCCCACCCAAAACTCCAATTTACTCCCTGTTTTCGTAATCGTTAGACTTTGTGCCTTGCATAAGAGAGAGAGAGGGGGGGGGGGATCTCAAAGGATTACATAAAAATGGGGGTCAAGGATTCAAGTCAAAAGGAGTACGTTTAAAGAATTAGACCTTGCCCCACATTTGTACGTAATTCTTTGAGATTCCCCTGCATGGAGGGGATACTGTCTAATAATCATGAAATCAGTGGGGCAAGTCTCATTTCTCATTAAAAATAGGTGGCACAGTAAAAAAAAACACCATAAATTTTAAGATGGTTATTTTTAGACTTGGTTTAAGACATTTTCTACTGTTTTCGGTTTAAGACATTTGCTACGATTTTCTATTGCAGTACCCAGGGCTTGAACCAGTGTTGGATGATCTACTTCCGAAGAAGTCCCCTCTGATTGTTGCTAAATGGTTATTGGGCCTAATCTTATTCTCTTATGCCTTTATTTCCTTTTTATTTATTTTAATTGATTAATGCTCTGACTTTTGTTCTTCCTCTTCTTGTTTCAGTCAAAACCATCTGAATCTGGTTGTAGTGAACGATGTGCCACTATTTTTCAACATACGCGATGGACCTTATATGCCTACACTACGACTTCTTCATCAATGTAAAGCACTTCACCGTTTTACACTGAATATTGTCATACTTTTGCATCATTGTACTCCTCCATCCTTGTTTAAGAGTCCATGTTTGACTTTCAAAATTTTTAAAAGAATGCATTAATTTCATTTCAATCAATGATTGAGAACAAAACTTGTTTCCTAATTTGTGTTTTGGTATGTTGGTTTTTTTCTGAAAGGAAAATGGACTCTTAATCTAGGACATCCCAAAAAGGAATAGTGAAATCTTAATTGGGAAAGAGGGAGTATAACATTTCATGTCGCACATGTGCTATTTAATTGTTTGGTCGTGATTTTCCTTTTAGGACATGATAATTTTGGTTCGCTACGAATTGGGGTTTGTTTTATATGTAAGAACAATTTAGCCTTGGAAATAATCTAGGCCTTCTTGCTTGAGGGTTTTTCTTCTTTTGCATTAATGTGGAATTGAAATATAGAATGACAAAATGACCAATAAATAGGTGATCATTCATTTTAGTTAAATAGTTATTCTTTATAGTTTCTCCTTTTTTGGGCTCCAATCAATTATCTGTCAAAAAAAAACAAGGATATTGGAGCTTAAAAAAGTCAACCATCTATCTTAGGGCAATGGGAAAGCTATACTTCTGTACGGATGGTGAGATCCTAACTGCACACAGTTGTGTGCTCAAGGGCTAGCGTGGCCAACTAGGCTATATTCGAAGTTGTAGGTTCAAAATTGATCTCAATATGTGGCAAATCTTGTGGAAACTCATTTGTAGTTAATTCTCTAAATTATTTTGTAAAAAATTCTGAATGTATTGTTCCTCTCACACTTTTGCAACTTATTAAAATATAACGAACTATATAGAATTAATAAAAGGAAACAAGATCACAAGATACAAAAACTCCTCAAGGGGAGTAAAAAAGAGTCCACTACCAACTACCAGAAAGGAGGTTACAAATAAAAGAACAATACATAATGTATTGTTGCCTGCACACTGTTGCAACTTATTAAAATATAACGAAGAACTGTCTAGAATATTATTAATAAAAGGAAACAAGATACAAAAACTGCTAGAGGGGAGGAAAAAAAGAGTCCACTACCAACTACCAGAAAGAAGGTTACAAAAAAGAACAACAATACGGTCAGTTACTTCCTCTCTCTCTCCCCCTCCCCCCTAGCCTGCTAGAGGACATTGTTGCCTAGATCTACAACTTGCCCCATTTTTGGGGCCAGCAATTTTCAGCACAACCTGCAAACCTGAGAAACACTACACAAAGTTAGCGGGTTTCGGTGAACCTAAACAACTTCGGATGATAAATGGGTTGACTCGGTAGACAAGTGTTAGAAATGTGTTACATAGTCCTAGAGAATTAGAACCATAAATGGGTTGACCCACTGGGCAATATTAAGAAAATGTGTCAGATGAATGCAGCAAAATATGGACCTGATTAGACACAAGACTGGTAACTTGTTATTGTAAAATGTGTCTCATGAACTAACAGCTCAAATTAGACACAAACCATTGCCATCGTGCCTATCCCTTTTTATTACTCCTTCCGACCTAAACTAAGAGTCCACTATTCATATTTGGGATTTCCCAAATTAACAGTTTACTTTCCTTTTCAGAAAATAGTCATCATACCAAAACTAACGTAGGAAACAAGTTTTGTTCTCAACCATTGATTGTGATGAACTTAATGCATTCTTAAAAATGTGAAAGTCAAACATGGACTCTTAATTAGGGACCGAGGGAGTATAATTTTTGTGATTCTGCCTTTTTATGACATTCTTGAATCTCACCAGTTTTGTGTCACATCCAGCCCTCATTCCCTTCTTTTGGTGTTGAACGAGCATTTTATTTACCTTTACAGATGGAACTGTTGCATTAAGAATATAAACTTTTTGTAAACCTCATCTGCTGTTCATGGTTAGTCTTAATCTGAATTTTGAGGCAAAACAAGTGGGAAGTTGCAATATCCGCTGATTCGGCGGTCCCTTTTTACAGTCTTAGTCTAATGACTTCATCTTTTCAAGCTTAGTCTAATGATTTCATCTTTTGCAATGTTCCTTTCGGAAATTTCGGACATATTTTTAACAGATTCGGCCATAAGTCCATCCCTCAATTTTTTACTAATATGCCCAAATGTTCTAAACCCTATGGGAGCTATTCCTTATGGTTTTCTAGTCCAACTTATTTACATATACATATATATGATCTTGACCTTATCTAGTTCCCAAAAAGAAAAGGCAAAAATATCAGGTTTATTTCCCTCGAATTATTCTCAAACCTTTTCTTGTAATAACCTTGGTCTCTGAATTTCCCCTTTTGCTGTTCCATAGTTCAACAAAATAAAAAAAATCTTGTTATTCATGTATTGGTACACACCCAAAATGTGGTTAAACCAATTCCATTGCACCGAAATTTGCAATTTGGTTTTTCTCTCTGTTTTTCTATTTCTTCCCTTTTGGTTATTTTTTATGGAAGAATTATATAAAACCAGATTGGATTTATGGTGTGTTGCAATCTAATAACCAACATACCAAATCTATAAGTGTTGCAAAATATGTTAGAACTCCCATTCTGCATTCTTTTTGAGCTTATCTTTTCTTTCCAAGACACCAAAATCTCTACAATCAAACATTAGTTATCAAATATTGGAAGATTATCTTCTTCATGCCGTGCATTAGTGAATTTTCTCAAGAACTGAAAACTTGCTAATAGCAAATTTGATGTAGTAAAGAAGGCCAAGATAAACCAGTTAAAACAGTAGATAAGAAAAAGATATTCAGGAATAAGTGAACCTGGAAACAAGCAAGAGTAGTAAAGGAAAACTGGAAAAGGATAATCTTTCAACTGAAGTCATCTCTTTGTTACATTAAACTTGGTTTAGGTTTAAGAATTGTCAAATTAATTATCTAATAGTTGTGGCTGCATATTATTACTCTCTTTGGCAGATCCAAATATAATGAAAAAACTGCAAGTAGACAGGGGAGCTATAAAATTTGTCCTTGCTGGTGCTAACATAATGTGTCCTGGTCTTACATCTCCCGGTGGTGTTTTGGACGATGAAGTTGCTCAAGAAACTCCTGTGGTACATATTAATCTGTTTTGTTTACATACATATATATATGTATATAATGCTGTATTTGCAAAAATATGTTTCTTTCAAATGATTATAAGATCAAGTTGGCAAAGTTTAATGTCATTATTTTTCTGATGGATAGACCCAAAAATATTTCAGGCTATAATGGCTGAAGGAAAGCAACATGCTCTTGCTATTGGCTTTACAAAAATGTCTGCCAAAGATATGTAAGTCCATAAAAATGTCTTTGCTTATGAATAATTGTTATATTCTACTCTCTTATATGTCCTCCATATATTTTCACTTACACAAACTTCGTATTTGTGTAACTTTTGATTCTAGCAGATGAATGATTTAATTAGTGGACAAAGCCCTTTTTGTACCATGATATGCATCAAATAAATTTTGTGGAAAAAGTGTTAACAAAACACAAATGTAGTTTGGGAAGCTTGGGTTAATAAAATAAAAGAATGAATGAAATGTAATTAGAGGTAGGGAATGGTGTTGAAGTGTACGATATAAAAAAGTGAAATGAAGAAATGGGAGAGAGCCTTATTGATTATCGGCCGTTGATGGGGGAAAGTGAAATGAAATCAATGGTCAACATCAAAATTTATTTAATTGAGATGAAGCTCATTCCTTCTATTTTCAAATTATAACTCTCAAGTTGATATTGCTCATTGATTACAGGAAAAATCAGTACTCTCTCTATCCCAAATCAAGAGTCCACTTTGCTTCTTAAAATTTTTACTAGTCAAATGGAGCTCAAAATTTTGACTTGATTTAGAACGCATGGAGTAATAAAAAAAAATTATAATGAATTAAAATTGGGAAAAACTGTTTTGGAGGGAGCTCAAATCCTTGCTATTTTTTTGGGTGGTTTTGTTAGATTCTCATCTCTCTGGATTAGAGATCTTCACTTTCTTTTTTCTTAGTTTGTGTTTTGTTTCTTGGCCCTTTGGGTTTGGGTCATCTTCTGTTAAAAGGAGAAAGAACTACTATTATATGTGCAATGGATTTTTCTATAAATTCATTTCTATCCCACATGTCATGGTTCTTTTAGGAGATTTCTAATGTTCATTTTGAAATATTATTGTGTTGATCTAAAAGTCTCAAATAAGGTATCTCGAACTGTCCCATTGCTATCATACTTTTCTATTTCAAATATGTAATTAATCTGATTGGATTAGTAGTTGTGCACTTCATTTAATTGTTTCCCTGTAGGATAGAAGAATTCTCTGACGACTAATATCTACTCATAGAAGCAGTGATAGAAATTTTGCACGTGACTCATTAGCCATGTCATATGAAAATGCATAAGAAACTCTCATTGAAGAGAGTTGAGAGAGTTTTTACCATTTTGCATTCATATTATAAAAATTTGTATCGGTAGCTGGCCTTAAGATACACTCCATGTCTCAAACCAAGCGTTGAACTTTTATATGAAACCAACTTTTGCAACTGTGTTGAATTTTGAGCAAAGAATTTAGAAACTCAGGTCTTAATCTAAGATTCGGGACATTGGTTTTAGAAACTCCTTTCTCTTAGTTGGGAAAGATGGAGTTTTGTCCTTTTTGGCAGGTTTCTTTTTATGAGGCAGAATTTATACTTTTATCATTTTTACTACTACTGTAAGTAAATGATACTAATAACTTTGGTAATGACGTTTAAAAGGTGCTTCATAATTTCCTAACTAGTAACTATATTATTAATACAGAAGGGCAATCAACAAGGGAATTGGTGTGGATAACATGCATTATCTTAATGATGGCCTTTGGAAGGTAACTTCAAACATTTTTTTCCCCGTCTTTTTGTTTCTTCTTTGTTGCATTATAGCGTAGCCTTGATATTTCTTATCGCCAATTCCTTCCTTCTTTGAATTGCATCTCCCCCTATGTTTTGGCCTCCGAGTCTCACTTGAACCGACAATTTTCTGACATAGCAAGCTAACATGCCACAAAGTTAAGGGGTTTCGTTGAAGCTTTATAAATTTGGGTGATAAACAGGCTGAGCCACTTAGACAATTAAAAAAAGTGCCTTGGCCGAATCCTGCAAATCACGATAAGCATCACAGAATACAAAACACAAACCTCATTAAACACAAAACTCGATTATTTGTTTTGCTCCCTCCATGTCAAATTGATAGTTCCACCTTTAACTTAAGTAAAATTTTTAATGGAACACTAATTTTAACTTGATAATTGGTTATAATGATGTTTTGGCACTTGGAATATGTCACAGAAAAGAAATAGGACTATCAATTTGAAACATTATGGGAATGAAAGTTTGACTATCATTTTGAGATGGAGGGAGTACTGTAGACGAGTGGGGTAACGGGTAGAGCTATTCATCACAGACTTGAATTAAACCCGACTCAACACGATCCATTGGCAAAGCTAGGATAGAGAAAATTTGGATGAATATTTTTTTCTCATTTTATTTATTTATATAATTTTTGCAGATGGAGCGTCTAGATTGATGAAGCTAAAGGAGTTTTGAGCCAAACCTCCTACCCAAACTGTTTTTGGCTACTCAAGTTTATATAGTTTGAGGATTTACTTTTTAATATGGAACTATATTGAAATCAACCTAATCTTGAATAGTTTTGTTTCAATTTAATTTTGTTTATCAATTGTATTCGACGATTGATTTGGTGGTCTAAATGGTTAAATTGAATAGCTAAAGTGAGTATGAAGGTAGGGAAAAATAGATGGCAAGAGGGAAATCTCCATAAAGTCTCAAACACAGAGCGGAATTCCTTGGTCAAATTAATATTCTCACTTTTTTTTTCTCGATGTCTTAAATTAGCCATACAATTTATTTTTTTAGATATAATCACTGCACAAAATTTTACAGTAAAAATAAGTATATTTAATATTTATTAGATTGAAATTAGTGTTTTTTTAAATAGTATACAAGTTAAATTGAGACTATTGTTTTGAGACAGAGGGACGGTTAACTTTATTCTTGCCTTTTAAATGAAGAGTCAAGAATGGCCCCAAAAAATGAAGAGCAAGGGATAATCTACGGATAAATTTTCACGTTACGTTTCAAATTAGTAATTTGATTTTCAACCTATTAATTTAACATAATCAGTATTTAAGAATAATACTTGCTTTGATATAAATAGTTTTGTTCAGAAAAGAATTTGGACTCTTTCTTTGGGATAAATTGGTGCACATTAAAGTCTCGTTTGATTCAGGTATTAGGGTCAATGGGATTAATAATACCAGTATTAATAATATTGGATTATTAATCTTGGTATTAATTTAATATCAATACCATTTTTGATTCATGCAGTATTAATATTAGAATATCTCATATTGATGTTAATACCATGTTTGATTCTATAACTCGTATACGAGATTATATTTTGAAATAACTGAAAGAGATATGTCCTAGGATTATTTATATATTATGATTTGTACTTGGATATCTTATGCTTATTGTCATTAATAAAGTTTATTTCATTTTACTTTATATTCTCTTGTAAATAATATTTATTAATACTAGTTTATCAAGTACGTGACTAGATTGTGGGATGCTAGTAATGTTATAATAATATTGTTTAGATGTCCCTGATTATATGTCAATAACCTATGATCACATTGATATAATGATTAGAGTATGGGTCAGCTGATGACTATGTTCCACAAGTCATGAATATGGAGATATCAAGCTGAACATATTGATACTTGTTAGGGAACAAAGTATTGGACCGACCCGCTTTGGGGACACTGCGAGGAGTGTTACATAATGTCATCAGTGATGTTCCCCATTTGTGATATCGTATTATCCTTAGACATGAGATCGCCATGATTACCAACATAGGGATTAGCATGTCAGACATTATCAAACGTTGCTCTTGACCGAGTAATTATAAAGATGATGATCGAGCATACTATGAACTATGTAGAGGTATGTGGTTGATCAAGATGGGATTTGTCACTCTCATATAATGATAGAAATATCGTTGAGCCCCTTGATAAGTATAATTAATATTTGCATGGCCATGCACAAATGAGATGTCATTTGTTTTAGATTAATTATACTTAGAGATCAAGAAATAAAGATTGAACTATACAAGAATGACACTTGCCTAGTCTTATGTTCAATCTAGATATCGATTAACAAAAGGAGTTAATATGTGGAATATCAATTTAAGGTTGTGTTGTTTTGACCATTATACCCTTTGGGTAATAGTAATGTTTTACTAGAGACCGCTTACTATTTCGTATAATAAAACGGGCTTTTAATTATACTGTCAAAGAGTATAAACCTACAGGGTCGCACATCAAAACGAGTTGGATCAAAACGAATTGAAAATGGGCCAAGTTAGACTTGGGACTAATTCGTTTTGTTGCTTAGGGTTTCTCACTAGGGTTCCCCTTTAAAAGGGACCATTGTTCCTCTTGGCCGTACTGTGAGAGAAACAGAGGCAGAGTACGAAATTAGTGTGAGAACCCTAAAGGCGCTAGTACACCAAGCAAGGATCCGATCTCGTTCGTGTGTGCATACTGTAGAGGCGTTGTATTTTCAACGCTAGAACGACAACAACAGAAGGTTCTGTCCACCGTGTTCATTGATTTTAATTCGAATCTCGAACAAGGTATGTTTTCTATCGATTTTTATTGAACTGTATAGATCATAGGGTTTAATGATTAGTGCATAAATTAGTGTATGTGATGCATGATTACTGCCCTAATTATCTACAATAACAAAAATAAATAAATTATAATTATAATAGTAGTAGTAGTAGTAGTAGTAGTAGTTTAGGGGTGGGGGGGGGTAGTGGTAGTGGCATTTTTGACAAGATTATAGTAGTAATGACATTTTTAAAAATATATGGTTTATTTTTCTTAATCCTAGATAAACAATGCTACCTCCCTCTGGTATTAAATTATACCACAAATAGTGAGATTAAGTTAGTCCCGATATTAATAATCCCAGCACATTTGTGTGAACCAAACAAAGTATTATATAAAAAGTGGTATTAATAATCCATTCTCACTTTTTAATACTCGAATCAAATGAGATCTAGGAGTATAACGTTTTTCTATGAGATTCTTCAAATTGAGTCTTAATTATGAAATCAATATATTAAATCTCATCATAGAAAACTATTTAATTTTGGTAATTAATTGAATCCTTCAGTTGTATTTTCATGTTTATCTATTTTCATGATACTTCATTCAAAACAAACGTATCGTAATCAATTTTTTTTTCTCTTATGATTTTTTTAAAAATGTCTAAGTTTCTTCTTTTTATTATAATACTAACAAGAATTTTTCCACGCTAAGTTTAGATAGGTGCAAAATAAGTGCCTTATCAACTAGATAGTTCACTCACTCACTCACATTCCCTTTTTTTAAAATTTATTTATTATTACATCAATGCAAGATTTAAACTTAAGACCTCTTGATAGTTAAGAGTGAATTGTGACCACTAAATTAGTCGTAGTGGTTTTATAAACAATTTTTAAAATAGAGAATTTGACTTAATTCCCAAGATATAATAATAAAATTTGAACTCAAAAGTAAAAATATTGGAGATAAAAGATATGTATTATAATTGGATTATAAGTTGTACGAAGATGGCGGTTTGAGCATCCCGGCACACACCTCTCCTTCAAATACAAAGTTCTATTTAGTGCTTGTATGAAAAAAAAGTAGAATTCATAGGCGTTAATTTTTAATCTTTTTTAGATAAGAGCGCTTATTTTTGTCTCTTAATATTAAATGAAAGTTTATTCAACAAGACAAGACAAAGCAAGAGTTTGTTTTTCCACATTGAATATTTAACATTAAGGGTGTATTTGATTGGCAATATTTTTCATGAAAAATGAGCATTTTTCATTTGATTTGACAACTTAAGCGTTTGATTAGCTTTTTTTTTTCTAGGCAATTCAATTCCCACTTTTGGCTCACACATGTGCATTTTCAAGGCAATTGAGAAAAGTGTTTTCTTTGGGGGAGGTGATTTTTTGTTTTCCATGCTTGGGAACAATTCACGAGATAAAGTTTTTATCATTTTCTACATTAAAAATGCCATAACTTAAAATATAAAATTCAAAATAATATAAAAATTTAATATTTAAAATATACTAATCAAGATCAATTAAACAAGATCCATCATGACTATATAATTATGTAAAAAAAAATACCAATAATTTTTTCTACATTAAAAATGCCATAATACAACCAATATTTTTCGGATAAAAAATTAAGGCAATCAAACACACTATACTACATTTTCCATATAACTCAATTCTAGGCAATTCAATTGCCGGTAACTTATTTTCTTTCCATGCAAATTCCACGCTTGCAATCAAACACACCCTAAGAGGTTAATCGAGTGCTTAATGCTTAATTTCATTTTACTCAATATTTATTTGAAAAGTGCATGACACCAAAATCCTTTAAACTATGTCATAAGTTTCAATTAAACTCCTAAATTTGATTTTTTGTCAATTAAGTCTTTAAATGATTCAAATTGAACACTAATGGCCATTTGTTTAAATCATCCATTAAATCAAACGAATGGAAGGGTTTTTTGGTCACTAGCCAAGTTAGTTGAAAAAAAGAGGAAGAAAATTAGAATAAGAGAGAAACAAGCAAATTTTTTTGGAAGAACATATAAAACACTTAAGTGTATTAATTAAATGAGTTTTGTTTCAATGATACATTTATATACACAAGGTCCAGTTTTTATGTAGATTATATGGTATGTACTAGGCATTTTGGCTGAACATCTGGGATGAATTTTTTGATGAAATTTGGTAGAAATGATTTGTATAATGGTATATCATCTCCATCAAATTTCGTCAAAAAAATCAACCAAAAAGTAGGTTAACTACAAGATTGAAATATATTGATATATGGGTGTGGTTTCAATAGTTATCTTCTCTCCCTACTTATGAATGGTTACTGTAATATTATGCGTTGGATGAAAAATCAAAGGTTGAGATTAAATGAATAGTTGACTAACATAATTAATACACATTGAAGAAATATAAATTATTAAATGTAAAGTTAAGTAAGTAACTTATTGTTACCTGATGACATATTTTTTTTTTTTTTTTATCAAATGTTAATTTTTTTAATAAACTAACACGTTGGATGCTTGTCACCAAACACCCCTAGATTTTCCTTTCTTTTACCAATCAAATCATATTATTATTAAACTAAAGATTGAAAAAAAGTTTTATGAACAATATCAGTAAAACTAGGTTTCTACAGATATATTAGTGAAAAAGACCAAATTCATCAGTTATTTTCCTTCCGACCTCAAGAGTATCTTCGTTTCAGCCTCATCTCATTTCACGATTTTTATTTGTATATATTAAAGTTTTCATGTATAGCTTTATCAATCAAAGGCATTTTTATGCTTTCAATCTTCATTTTTTTTTATATCAAACGAACATGAAATCACAATTAAGTAAATCATTATATATAAAAAAATTATCGTACAACCTATTTGTCCTTCTTCTTTTAGATTTCAATTGGCGATAAATTAGGATAAATAAAATTAAATTAAAGAAAGAAAGAAAGAAAAGGTCCCTTTGGCCTCACTTTTTATCATTCATCGCGCATGCATATTCTTTCATTCATTAAATTAAAAATAATAATAATTAAATTAATTACACGAAGGATTCTTCTATAATATCTTAATTCATTCATTAAATTAAAAGAAACAATTAAATTAATTACAAGTTTACTTAATAATAATGGTAATGCTTTGGGAGAAAAATAAATAATGGTAATAAAATTTTTTAAAAAGATAAACGAATGTATAAATAATACTAATCTGGAATTGAGTTATCCTAAGTCTGTTTGGCAAATGAAATCTTTAATAATTGTTAAAGATTAATTACAAAAATAAAATAAAACCAGTCACCTTAACCTACGATAACAAGTTAAGAGTATTGCCACCTCACCAATGGTTATTAATTATTGTCAGTACCTATCAATGGGTAGAGAAAAACAATACCCATTGAAAACTCGGCCATTGACATATATATATATATATTTTTAATTTTTGGACATGTATCTCAGGTGTGTACGGTGTACCATACAATACGCATAGATGGTCAGCACCTGAACCGGACCATATATAGGAAAATGATAACATGTACTCTTGGAACACATGTTAAAATTACTATAAATGGAATGAATAAACTCTTGTCTAAGAATATATACCATATTTAATGCATGTCGAAAGTTTATTCTTTCCAAATGTAAGTGCCTAACATGTGCCCAAATAGCACACATTAATATGACCATATATATATATATATATAATTATGGGTTCACATATATACACACATGTTTAAGTGACCAAAAATTCCTGTAATCTGTTTAATTTAACTGGATATTTGGATGGAAGGGCCATTGGTGTTCAATTTGATTAATTAATGGTTCAATTGACATAAAATTAAGTTTATGGGCTTAATTGAAATGTATGATATAGTTTAAAGACTTATAGTGTTATTTACTCTTATTTGAATGATGCCCATTGTTTTTTGAATTCAAGACCTCTCGTTAGTCGGGAGCGAGTTCTGACCATTAAATTGCCCCAATGATTATCTTCTAATCAACTTGAATACTTAAGATTTGTGTAATATGATAAAATAGCCATCTCATTTTATAAATGGACCTGATCTATCGAGTGAACCCTAACCAAATTTAGCCTGTTATCACAACCAAGGGCTTGATTCGAAAAATGAAAGACGTCCCATCTTTTCTTAGTAGTATATGTAAATTATTATAAAATACAAGACTGAATTACACCAAGCTCTAAATTAATTGAAAATTTTAATTTGCACCTTAAACAATCTCTTTAGACAATTTGCACCCTTTATATTTAATTCGTTATAATCGACTTTAATAGGTAATTTTCAAACAAATTTGTAATTGACATTAACCACAAGCATCTCACATTGGTGCATTTTCTAAGAATAATTTTGACAAAACAAAAATCAAAAATGATTCCTCATTTATACTATGGGAGGATGATTTTGTACATGGGTCTCGGTTAAAGCCTAAACCTAGTGCATAGGCAATGGGCCAGCTTACGGATAGAGCCCTCAAGCCGGTCAACATAATGATTCGTCTTGACAAGATAACAGAGGATTAATCCGATCATCAACTATTTAATTGCGGATAAAAGGTAGCTGAGTTAAAGAATGAATAATGGGAAATAACTATTTCAGTTAGTGTGAACAGGGTTATGAACACCTGTAACATTGGAGTGGTGATCAAGTTTTTCTTTTATAATAATTTCTTAGCACACCAAACCCTAATGTAACTCTATCATATATGTATAAATAGGAAATGAAGACCCACAGAAAAAGGATTCTCAACTTTTGCTACACAACACTCACTTCCACACTTTCTCTCTCTACAAGCTTAACCACCGTTATTATAAACCCACATTTTTCAGGCTGTTGGAGCCTAATGAAGAACATAATCACACACTGGGAATATGTACTGCCAGATTTAATATAACAGCCACCTGTTGAACCTATCTTACAAGCTAAATCTTGTCTTCCTTACTACAAATTTACTTTTCATTTTTATCACCTTTGTTGAATCTGATTGTGAACTTTACCAAATTAGGCATATTTTACATTAGCTGACTTTGGTCAAATTTCTACCACCCACATATACTAACAAATTCTCATTTATACTTAACCCTCAACAAACAAATCATTGGTTTCAGATGTATTCAACCAAAATTAATCTTGAAGGACACACACACTTAAAATGTCATGTGAATGCCAATTATAAATTTTCTCGGAAATGATTTATTGGATTTGATTACAACAAATTGAATGTAAATGGGGGAAAATATTTAAAAAAATTGTTTAGGGTGCAAAGTGAAATATTGAATTAATATAGGGTGGACTAGTGTAACTTAGTCAAAATACGCTAGGAGGCTGTTCGCCAAAACTAGACTTCGCTCCCACGTACCAGAAAGTCCTAGAGTCCACCTCGTCCGCACTAGACTCCAAAACTTCATGGAACCCACCTTCTAGAAGTCTCCATTCCAAAATCTTCCATCCAATTCCACGCCCCCTCGATCCACCTTTTGCAATTATAAACAACCCTTGATCTCTTTCCTCCTCGTCTTAACTGATTGATAATCGGAAGCTACTACTCAAAACAAGGAAAAATAAAAATAAAAGTCTATTTAGTACACTACTCATGGCCGTTTCTTCAACCCAAGTTCGTGTCCACTCAACTTTCCCTACATTTTCTCACAAACCAAACACCAACTTCTCCTCAAAAACTCCATTCCTCGGATTCCTTAAAAACGGGAACAACAAGAAGGGAGGATGCAGCTACAGGTACAGGTCTGTGGCGTTGCCAATAGTTTTATTTTTTATTGTATTTTTAAGTGGTTTATTTCGTAAAATATTGTATATCAGTGTTCTAGAAATTCCCGCCTAGCCGCTAGACGGTGGTCTGTGGCTTATCATTTTTTTGTTGTTTTTGTTTTGGAAACTATTCTTTTTCATGTTTCAATTATGGCAATATTTGTTTAATTGCCATTTTTAAAGGTAAAATTAGATTTTATTTGCAAGCTGTTATCATTTATTTTCAAATAATTAAAAATTTAAAAATCGTTTGTTAGGTTAATCTTCTGATTAATTCCAGCGCCGCCACATTGTTATATATGGAGAAGGTTATATATTGAAAAATGCTATGTAGTCCATAAATTTCCTCTATTGGAATTGATAGAGAAAGTGATGGACTGGAGTAATTGGATGAAAGGAATATGTTTTTGGGCTGAGTAGCGTTGTTCTTAAATATTTTGTGGAATACCAAAAAAACGCAAGAAAATGGATCGTTAGCCTCTCTTGATCGTGCTTTTTCATAGTTTTTTAATAATTTTTGTGAAATATTAAAGAGTCCAAAAGATGACACAAAAGTTGTAACCGAAATAAAGTCAAACTACACATCTATATTGGAGTTTGGGGGAGAGAAATGAGGAATAACACTATTGAGTTAAGTTACTTTTGGGAAGTTGCGCACGCAGGATTTGATATTAAGGTAGGTGAAAAATAATTTTGATGCACAACTGAATATATTTTCCTTTAATACTTTAGTATTTCAAAAATTGTATAAAACTTGTAGTATAGTTTTGAAGTACTAAAGTATCAAAATAAAGTGCAATTAGCTTGAACTATAAATCCATGACACTGTAAAATAAGGTGGGCAAAGTGTAATTTTCTTCCTATATTAAGGTGGGGAAAGTCTAAATTATTTCTATAAAAATTTATAGAAAAAACAATTAAGTTAAAATAAACCCGTTTCAAATATTATTATGGTGGGCATTTGCGCACCTTCACCATCAAGTGGCTTGCCACTGCTTTTGGGCTGTTCTTTTAGTTATTTTTTGGGACTACGTGGCATTGTTCACAACTTTAATGGGTCAATTGTGCATTTAACCTTATGCTGCTTTTTATTATACGGTATGGAGAAATGTTAAGGAGCACAGAAAATATACCAAAAGTTTTTCAGCCCAAATGAATTTAAAGAGATTCTAATAAGAGAGACAACTGACAAGTGATGAATGATAGTGATGGTTGAGAGCTACTTTTGGGTTGTGCTTTTGGCATTTTTTTGAGCCTGAGTATCATTGCTCTACATTCTATAGTATATATCTCTATACTTTTTTTTTTTTTAAATTGAAAGCCCCGCCCCCCTGTTTACAGGTACAGGCCATTGAGGGTTGTGAGCGAGAAGGTAGTGGGGATAGATTTGGGGACAACAAATTCGGCCGTGG
The DNA here is from genome assembly GCA_021464415.1 of Lonicera japonica. NCBI lineage: Eukaryota > Viridiplantae > Streptophyta > Magnoliopsida > Dipsacales > Caprifoliaceae > Lonicera > Lonicera japonica. The sequence continues at coordinate 63,089,172 of CM038469.1, forward strand.
CGGCAATGGAGGGAGGACAGCCGACGATCATAACAAATGCGGAGGGGCAGAGGACTACGCCGTCGGTGGTGGCGTACACGAAAAACGGGGATAGGTTAGTAGGCCAGATAGCGAAGAGACAGGCAGTGGTAAATCCAGAGAACACATTCTTTTCCGTGAAGAGATTCGTGGGGAGGAAGATGCAGGAGGTGGATGAGGAATCAAAGCAGGTGTCGTATAAGGTAGTGAGAGATGAGAATGGTAATGTCAAGCTTGAGTGCCCTGCTATTGGCAAACAATTTGCACCCGAGGAGATATCTGCCCAGGTAAAATTATTATTATAAATAATTAAATACTATATTTCTTATTTGGGTGATATATTAGTATATTTGTGAGATATGTGGAACAACTCAATATATACATGTGCATAGGTAGAGTTTGTTTTGTCGTTTGAATCTAAATTCTGAATATGAAGTCTAAACACTGAACCTGAAAATTTTGTTTGTTTCTTGGCTAAATGTACTAGTTGAATAGGCATAAAAAATATATTATGACCCAAAAGACTTGGTTGAGGACAAAGATAGTATTATACAACCATTCAGACATTGTCCCCCCTAAAAAAAAAAAAACAAAAACAAACAAACAAACATTCAGACTACATTAATCACATTAAGAGGTAGGAGAGCCTCTTAATGATTCACAAACATATTAAGAGGTTGCATCTGAGTTTTTGACTAAAACAAACACATAAACTCGCCTCTGAAGACTCAGAAGTTCAAAACAAATACACCTTTAGTAAAAGTGTTTTGGTCTTTACTAAAGTGACTATAAGGGTTTGTTTGTTTGGACATTTGAAGTCTGAATGGAGTTACATTCAGACCTCAGAATTTCAAGACAAACTATTGTTTCTCAGTCTGAATGGATGATGTTAATGAAAATGAGAAGAATAAACCGATGGATCTGGTGGATTTTGGAAACAGTACGGCCTCTTTTGTTTTAGATGGACAAGTAGGTTTCAAATATATAAAAATTATTAAAATCTTACTTTTTGGACTAAAGTGATGACACCTTTGAAAGTTATACTCTAATTTATGAGAGAAAGCTATCGTGGCAACATTAGAAGAGTGTTGCAGTTCACACATTTAGTTGACTGTTGTAAGGACCATCAGTTGACTGATGGATTCCATCAAGGCGGTGGATTTCACCTTTTGATCAAATAGAAGATTTCAGAATAGGATAATGCAAACTTACAAAGTTTTCATCAAAAACTTGTGAAGTCACTACCTCAAAGCTTATTTGATGGGATCCATCAGTCAACTGATGGTCCCGACAATAAGCTTATTTGTACTAAATTTTAAATCTTGTGTTGACTTGGTTGGACTGGCAACAACACAATTGTTTGTCAACTGAGCAAGGCATCATGAATATCCCTATAAGCGTATAAAGGGAGTATTATTTAGAATTTGTGAAATAAAGGGACAAGGCTTTGTATAATGAGACCCTTAACCATGCAAAAGACAAGAGTACTCCTATGTTATTAAATGGCATCTAACGTACAATGAAACATGATTCACAAGAAGGGCTCTGCATCTTAAGGCATTTATGTTCATATATAGATGGACTATTCAAGATAAAAACAAATTAAAGCTACTCTTACTATTTTTAAGATCTTGTAACTGTAAATCATAGGCCAAGATGAACACATGGTTGTACATACCTCAAGGCTCCTTACTGCTTAGTAGTTTTTATGCAATCCTGAAGCAGCATCATTCCTTTGTTGGCTTTAGGTGTTAAGAAAGCTCGTGGACGATGCATCAAAGTTCTTAAACGACAAGGTTTCTAAAGCAGTGGTGACAGTGCCAGCATATTTCAATGATTCTCAAAGGACCGCAACAAAAGATGCTGGTCGGATTGCAGGTTTAGAAGTTTTGCGCATCATCAATGAGCCTACTGCTGCTTCGTTGGCGTACGGTTTCGAAAAGAAGAATAACGAAACCATTCTTGTATTTGACCTCGGAGGTGGTACTTTTGATGTATCAGGTATGCTTACTCTCTTGGGTGCCCTTGTTATATTTTCATATTATTATGATTCTTTTCATTGATGATTACTTATATAAGCTTTCTTGATGTTACGGATGGGCTCGTAAGAACAGCAAATACAAATCCCAAACTGGTTTATTAGCTCTATGGCCATAGTTTAGTCATTAGAAGTTCATCTTTCCTTCCCCTTCTTCTCCTACTGATATTAGTAGGTTTACTTTTGTATACGGATAATTTTTTTTTTCTTTTAAACTCTAGTCAAGGACTAGAGTGAAATATTTTTATTAGGCAATGGTATTAGTGGGCTACACAATGAGGTAGCCCTCCCCTATCAACTGTTCCTTAGAGGGGATTTGAAACTTCTCCCAATGGTCTTTGAACCTACCCTTGATAGGGCTCGAGCCTGATCTATGCCGCCGCCCTTAACCCTCTCAAAAGATTTGCTTTTGCTCTAGATCCAACACAACTTCTTTAAATACTTTATTTTTAATTACGTGGTGGAAACGCACCACCTCGATTTCGAATCCACAGTCTCTTGCTTGAGAGAGGGGTGGATTACCATTGAGCTAGAAGAAGCTCATGTACCACCTCCTTTACATTACTTTATTTTTAATTATGTCAAAAGTTAGGTATATATCCACCTTTCCTCTGACCCTCTGATTAATGAGAACTAAACTTGGCGATGGGAAATGCACACTTGCACCTAGACATAGTTTATTGGATTGTTAGGCATGGGAAATGGTTAAAATGAGAAAAGTGGTAAAAATAAAATAAAATGGAAATAAACTATTTGTTTAAAATTACACTCTACTTTCCATTCTTATCTTGAAATTTCATTTTAGCTATTTTACTGCTCTGCAGTTCTTGAGGTGGGTGACGGAGTCTTTGAGGTGCTTTCTACATCAGGTGATACACATCTAGGGGGTGATGACTTCGACAAGGTTTGTAAATGGGACCTCGCTCCAGTGATTATGTTTTAATGTGTTTTCGTTATTAAAAGTTCCAATATTGATTATGGACTCTGTAATTATAACAGAGAATTGTTGATTGGCTTGCTGAAAATTTCAAGAGAGACGAAGGCATAGATCTGCTGAAAGACAAACAAGCACTTCAACGTCTCACTGAGACCGCGGAGAAAGCGAAGATGGAGTTGTCCTCTTTAACCCAAACTAACATTAGGTATGTTGTTTCCGTGTGCCTTGTTTGGACCAATGCATCTTGGTTATTCAGGTTCACTTAACTTCCTCTCTGTCTTTTCAGTTTACCTTTCATTACTGCCACTGCAGAAGGACCGAAGCACATTGAGACCACACTAACAAGGGCCAAGTTTGAAGATTTATGTTCAGATTTACTGGACAGGTATATATTGTTCATTCTACGTATATTCCGGTTAATACTCGGTAAATGAATTTCAGGATTCATAGAGACGAGTGCAAAATAAAGATAAGTTCTGTCTGGTAATGATTGAGAACACTACAATTTTTTATAAGAAGTTGGAAAAATCGAGTGTTTTGTTGAGACCACCACCCAAAAATTCTATTCCGGGAAAACCCAAAAAGTAATAGAACATTTCACCAAATACTCGTTTCTTTTTCCAACTTCTCATAAGATTTCAATCGTTTCCTTCTTTTTTATCAGATATTCCCTTACTGTAGTCATTGCTAATCGGCTTGTACTGTTTATCAGTTTAAATTGACTCAGTCTCTTGCAAAAAAAAAAAAAATCGGCTTGTAAAGTGTAATAAATATGTAATTGGATTTTGGATGTCACAGGCTTCGAACTCCTGTGGACAATGCTTTAAAGGATGCAAAGCTGGCCTTGAAAGATGTAGATGAGGTGATCCTTGTAGGTGGGTCAACCCGTATCCCTGCTGTTCAAGAGCTTGTGAAAAAGATGACTGGGAAAGAACCCAATGTCACTGTTAACCCCGATGAAGTAGTTGCTCTTGGAGCTGCAGTTCAGGTTTGTCATCTTTTTTGTGTGTGTGTTTTGTGCACAAAAATTGTTCAGATTGTTGAGCGTTTAGTTGGAGATTAAGAAACAATATTTCATATACACAAGCTTAAAACAGACAAGATAAAGTACCAGAAGCCTTCTATGATTGTAGTCCTTCACACTTGGATCTTCCACTCACCGCAAACCTTATGCTGAAAGCTTTTCAATGGGACTAGGCTAAACAGTATCGAACTGATCATTGTGAGAGTGAAGACCAAGTTATTTATAGGCTGACAGTGATCTGATAATCTCTGCCCATTAAGAGTTTTATTTGAACAATAACACCTGTCATTTACCTAGTTAATAATACCTTGGTTCATCAGGTTAAAACCAACCCCTACCCCCATCTTCAAGCTTACAACCATATGTGGCTAAGGTAACCATTAGAATGGTCCAAATCATAAATCCGTGTTCTAGTATATGTTAACACTCAAGTCAATGGAAGACCAAATTTTCTTACATGTAGGTGAACTTTATCTTGGTTGGATATACCTGGATATTAAATCTTGCATTTGTGTTCTAATTTTAGGCGGGCGTGTTGTCGGGAGATGTGAGTGACATAGTTCTGTTGGATGTGACGCCACTTTCTCTGGGTCTAGAGACTTTGGGTGGGGTAATGACGAAGATCATCCCAAGGAACACAACCTTACCTACCTCGAAATCTGAAGTGTTTTCAACGGCCGCTGATGGGCAGACTAGTGTTGAGATCAATGTTCTGCAAGGCGAAAGAGAGTTTGTGAGAGACAATAAATCTCTAGGAAGCTTTAGGCTTGATGGTATCCCATCGGCCCCACGTGGTGTACCCCAGATAGAAGTGAAATTTGATATTGATGCCAACGGTATTCTCTCTGTTTCGGCTGTTGACAAGGGAACTGGAAAGAAGCAGGACATTACTATCACTGGTGCAAGTACCCTGCCTACAGATGAGGTATGTATTATTAGGACCTGATTGTTGAGTGAAGGGTATAAATTTCAAATTTTTTTCCCTTAAAATTTTAAAACAATGCTATATCCATGCACAGAAGTTCCCATACTAATAATAGTTTGTTGAGAATGCAATGGAAGTGGAAACCTTAATTTGTGTTGCTGGTATCTTCTTTTGATTGTTTCCACTCTCGAATCTTTGAAAAATTGCATTAAAATTCAGTACCTTTTGGGTTTTTCCCTTCTGGGACAAAATCAATCTACCAAATCTCGCCTTAGAAAGTAAGTTAGCAGTCCTGACCATTGAGTTGGTGGAAGGAGTGTTTCCTTGGGAAGTGCTCCAGCAAAGTTGTGGACTATTAGTTTTTGTATGTTATACACAAAATTTGGGAGGCTAAAGAGTGTGTGTAGGGGTTTTCTGAATTCTTCGTAGTTAAGATATGGTATAAAAAGTTGCTAATAAATTTATTTCCACTTCCTGCATCTACAGGCAAACATAATGCACCATTAATTTCACGATAGTGCTGCTAATCTGATAATGTCTCAACTTTTTAATTGTCTCTTCAAGTAGAAAGTTATCGAATTATGGATCTCGGATAGTTATCACTATAGTACATTGAACTTATTGGTGGTTGTAGGTGGAGAGAATGGTAAAGGAAGCAGAGAAGTTTGCAAAGGAGGACAAAGAGAAGAGGGATGCAATCGACACGAAGAACCAAGCCGAGTCGGTAGTGTACCAAACCGAAAAGCAGCTCAAGGAATTAGGAGACAAAATACCAGCCGCAGTGAAGGAGAAGGTGGAGGCTAAGCTGAAAGAACTTAAAGATGCTGTCTCTGCCACAAGCAGCTCCACCCAAACCATTAAAGACGCAATGGCCGCATTGAACCAAGAAGTAATGCAGATGGGTCAGTCTATTTATAGCCAGCCTGGCACTGCTGGACCCACTCCTCCAGGTGGTGATGCTGCTTCCTCGACTGGTCCCACTAGTAAACCAGCGGATGGAGACGGAGATGTTATTGATGCTGACTTTACTGAAAGCTAGTGACATGATTTGGATGTGAAGGTGTACAGCTCAACGTTTTTTGTGGGGTTATATGTATAGTGGGGCGAGATTTCTCTTCATTTAGTCCTTTTTTCTTATTCACCCTTTAGTTCTCGAGTGTCGAGAAACATGGTGGTTTAAATCTGTTATACGGTTTGGGAACCTCAATTAGAAGAGGACCTGGAGAAAATCTATCACTTTTGTTCCCCTGCCTTGTTTTCTTGTCTTTTGCATGCAATTCTCTGCCCGTGATTAATTTATACACAGTTATGCCCAAGAAAAACCATTTCAAGAGGGCCAAACAATATGGTTTGGTCGGTTTGGACGAGATCCAGACCTAAGAGGAATGATTTTAATAATGTAACCTCCTTCTGGCCTGGTCAGTTAAGTTTTCCGATGAATTAGTTTTAGTAGTTGTGCATCCCTTCTTCATTGAGTGTAGCACAAAGTACCTCAAAATTGATCGAGGATTGGACCTTAAAATCACTTGCACTTGCCTCTCCAAATCTTGACATAATCTTTTGAGCATCCACATGCCGATATGTCCTAACTTAAGACTCCGACAAATACCTATTCCAAGCATATCTAGCTCTAAGCACTAGTAACAGAATTGCACCGATTCTTTGCTTCGACTGAAGTATTGTTGGCGAACCATGTGTCAATTCTGGAAGATTTATAAGTTGACCAAATCAGCCTGGGGCAGTTCTGGAAGAGTTATAAGTTGACCAAATCACCTTACTATGGCAAGCAAATTATCACTAATTGGGCTTCTCTTTATAGGCATGTTGAAGAATAATGCTGTCATTAGCAAAGAACAAGTGGGTCAGCCTTCTTGAGCATCGCCAAGAACGCTTTTGCACAACTATTGAATAGACAAGGCAATATGGGTTTCTCTCTCCTCCCTCTCCCCTCCCGGGGGCCCCAGAGTTTGAGGAGAGAAAAAACAAGTTGCCATTAAGCATAATGCAGTGTAACACAACACACAGTGGAAATACAAGTAATAACGAGAGACCTATCTTTAGAGAACACCATTTTCCTCATCCCTAAAGAAATTGTCATTCAATCCTAGCATGAGCCTTGCTTGAGTCCACTTTCGACCCGCTTGATCAACGTGTCCTTTAGTTTACACTTTAGGAAATGATTGATCTCGTGATTTATGAGTGCGTTATCAGTAAGGATAAAAGCACTTTGATTTTTGGAAATTATTTCCCCTGGGACAAATTTTAGCCTATTAGCAAGCACTTCCGAAGTAATATTGTACTTAACAATACAAAGTCTAATGGGGCAAAAATCTGTAATTTCTACAGGATTAATACATTTGGGAATCAGGACAATACGCTTAAAATTAATCTTTTTAAGAAAGCTACCATTATTTAGAAATGTTGGTGCATTATCATTGATATCCTGCCCAACAATATGCCAACATTTTTGGAAAAAAATTGCCAGCACTCCTTCGGAGCCAAGTGCCTTGGTTGGATGATCTGATGGGCTTCAAATTCGGAAAGACACTGGCATTCTAGCTTCCGTCACACAACTGTCCACCTTACCAACCAAAGTTTCAAGGTCATAGTTTTGCATATTTGACGATGAGAAGACATTCCTGAAATAATTCACCGCCACATCCTCCATCCCCTTACCATACTCGCACCATGCACATATTTGGTTTTCCAGATTACAAATCCAGCCTTGACTTCAAGTGATTGAAAAAGTGAGTATTCATGTAAAGCCTCCAAGTTTGAATCTCATCCCCCTCCCACTTCCCAGCCGAACCACCCAGATCTATTCATCACTTATATAAAAAAAAAGATATTTCATATTACAGATCCGGATGTCATGAGATACACAACCGTTGTCAACGGAGAGTCTCTTCCATGTCTAAAAGATCGTCCAGTCCAACTCAGTGTTATCTTCCCGTCTCTTCCATGTCTAAAAGATCGTCCAGTCCAACTCAGTGTTATCTTCCCTCTCTTGCCTCTTAGATGCATCGATGATGATACCTTGCCCATAGAGATTTACAGTGGACTGCTCATTCCATGCTTGTTAAATGACACCCAAAATATCTTCTTGTTTCTACGACATCACTGCAAATATGAAATTTTTTCCTCGCCTTTGTCCCTTCACTAAATTAGTTGGCCCCCTCGATCTATTGACAAGAAGAATTTTATAATTGCTTACTGGCTTGCTCAATATGAGAGCCAGAGGTTATATATATGTACATATAAAACAAGTGTTACATAGTAATAAAATTCTTGATGTGGAACAAATTAACTCATAACTAACAAGCACAATCCCTCTAGCTAATATGACTTAATTCCTAATAACATAAAAAGATGTAAATAAAAAGCTACTAAACGAATAGGCGCAAGATCCGACTCGAGCGAAAAAGGGTAGTCACCCTTGCTTCTAGAAAAACATCAACCCAATCCATTTGTAGCACAAGCTCGGTCCAATCACTCTCAAACAGTGTGTTGCTGTTCGGGCATTAGGATTTGCACCCAAATCCCAATGTCATCAATAATATCGTTGTAGTCTCCAATGCAAACCAGCATTACATAAATTACTCAGATGCCTCGTCAATCAGTTGCCAAGAGTCAGATGCTACCATCTTGCCATAAAATCCATCAACCACCATCTGAAGCTAGGTTCCCTCCCTTCCGCCATAGCATCTATATGATTTCTCAAAAACTAATGAATCAAACTAATAATGACTGACAATTAATAGCAGTTATTGAAAATTTCGGGGTTTTATAGTTTTAGGATTAAGTGTAGAACCAAGTAAGTCACATACTTGCATGCTTACACATCTGTTTGTCATTCGCCAGTAGAATGTAATGGAAGTGGAGTTGGACCGGTTGTATCTCCATACCATGATGGATTGGTGTTATGAACCCAAAGTCCCACATGGAAAAAATCTTGTCTTTCGCCAGTAGAATGTAATGGAAGTGGAGTGGGACTGGTTGTATCTCCATACCATGATGGATTGGTGTTAAGAACCCAAAGTCCCACGTGGAAAAAATCATAAATTTGGGGATAGTATATAAAGCCCAAGGTCACCCTTCCCTTGAAAGCCAGTTTTCGGTGGCAAGTTCTTCCCATGGGTTCGTAACAATTGGTCTTACATTTCCTTGTTTTCAACATTGTAGACAACTCTCTTTGCCTTGGCCGTTTCTTTAGCACTTCAATTTTCTTAATGAAAGTCTCATTAATAGCCAACTGAGAGCACAAAGAAAGCAAAAAAATTGAGCAAGCCTGACTGATTCCCGGAACAGCAATATCACAGAATTTCTTAAAGAATAGAGCCAACATGCCATCCAGGCCCGGGGTCTTGGATTTACTTGTTTGAGAGCCAAAAGCACTTCATCCGTGAAGTTGGGCCCTTTAACACAGCATTAATGTGCTCAGTGATCCAGAGTGATACAATCAACAACATTGACATTTTCGGGGGATGGGGAGGCGAAGAAATGATTGACGCAAAATACCCAATGGCTACCTCATGAATTTTGTCATCTTGTATCTGCCATACCCCTGCCGAATCACGGACCCCTTTAATTAAGTTCTTTTTCTTTTGTTGATTTGCTTTCTGATGGAAATAACATATAATTCTGTCCCCTTCTTTCAATAGTTCTTGTTTCTCTAACAGCTCACCTACATCCTTCTCTAATTATTTAATACCCGCGAGTTTGCAACCACAACTGAATCTGATAGTCTCTCATCCAGTTCTGTGAGTTTTGAACGGAACTCCTTAAACAGGTTGATGTGATTAGAATGATGCCAACGTTGAAGGATATGCGCACATTGATTAACAGTAGCTGCAACATTAGTTATAGGATCAACAGGCAACCCCTCAGCCCACTCTTCTTCTACAACCCCCTGACACCCAGCATGGCATAAACAGAATTCTTCTCCGACTTCAGCCTGAATTGGAGGCTTAAGCATCAATGTAAGAGTTGATGTTGATCTGAGAACCTGAATTAATCACTGTGGACTAGAACATTTGGGTACATTCCTCTCCATTCATTATTGCTAAATACCCAATCCAGTTTCTTGTGTACTATCTCCCGGTTGCCTCTCTTACCCATCCAAGTGAACCACGAGAATGAATTTCAGGTAAGCTTGATCAATCACTCCTCTCTAAAGTATGCCATTAGGCCCATTACTCCTGGAGCATGACTTTCCCCACCTTGTTTCTCGAAACCATGGATATTCCCCTACATTGGAAAGATGCCGGTGAAGATTCCAGCAGTGATGGCGCTGGGTTACCGTAGAAGCCTGAGAATAGCCAACGGTTGGTATTGACATCTTCAATCAACCCGTCAACATGGTAATGAGAATAAGAATTGAAACACACATTGTTGATATAATCATTCCAAAGAAACGTAAGACCACAGCTAAAGAGAGAGGAGGGGATTTTTTTTTTTTGTGTTGGGGGGGGGGGGGGGAGAGAACAAACAATAAGAGGTAATAAAGGATTGCAGGATAAAATAAGAGGTAAAAATTTCTTACAAAACAAATTTAAAGATTAGGGCCAAGTAATTACATCACATCAAAAACATAAACAAGAAACAATAAGAGATGCCCAAAAGTTTTAGCTTAAGTGGCATTTGCACTTACCTCCCACTTAGGAGGTTGTAAGTTTTAGTCCCCTCCCCTTTGAATTCGTAGTCTTCATAAGAAAAAGACCTTAGACTTTCTCCTGTAAAAAATGAACAAAATTTTAAGGGATAATGGTACGAAAAGCTATCAATGTGTAAATATAGCATAAAAGAGAAATGAATGGCATTAATTAATCTACTGATGTTGTCCGCCAACCTAGGGGTGTGTATTGGTTTGAAACCAATATATTTATTATAATCGACCGATGAATCCAATCCAACACGATTTTATATTTTAGAATCCAATTCGACTTGGTTTCAAAATCCAATGTCTTTGCACGTATAAGGATTATTTAAGTTTCAATAACATCCAAAACAAATCCAATCAACTTCACAAGGACCAAGATAATATAAATAAAAAGTTCCGATCTATATTAATACCTTAGTGTATAATAATAATCAACTATCTAGAAACATGTGTCATTTTAAGTGAGGTTGAATTGAATCGATTTGACATAGTTTCGCCAAGGTTATAACCAAACCGATCCAATGTTTTGTCAGTTTTCTAAAATGCAAACCAATCCAATCCACTGGCTTCACCGAATCCAATCAAAATTGGATTGTGTTAGAAACCATCTCTCCCAAAAGCTTAAGCTGTTAGGAGAAGGAAGCGTAATGAATATCATGTTTAACTAGGGGTGTGTAGAATCCAATCCAATACAATCTATTCAAACCAACCAATCCAATCTGTCAAACATGATATTCATTACGTTTCCTTCTCCTAACAGCTTAAGCTTTTAGGAGAGATAGTTTCTAACATGGTATCAGAGCTTGGTTTTCTGGGAGGTCCAAGGTTTAAGCCTTGGCACCTCCATGCCCCATTTGTTAATTCGAAATTTGTATGCTCACCACGTGCGAGTATGGGGTCGCACGTGAGGGAGGATGTTAAACATAATGCTGTTTACTTTAATGTGGGTAGTCTCTCACTCTATCTAAAACACAAAATTGGAGAATTTTAGAAAAGTTACGAGACATAACTGTAATTTTCGAAGTTCAAGGGATAAAATGGAAATTTCCAAACTTTGGGTTGAAATTGTATTTTTTTTTCCAAATTGAGGGATTTTTTCATAATTAAACTTAAACTTGAGTCACTGCGGCTGAAAACCACGAGGGAAGTGCAACGAAACGGAAAAGGGAAATTATACACTTGGGCGCATGCATCCACACTAGGTTGGTCCCCATTCTCAATAGCTTAATTAATGCCATTGCACATGCATCCACACTAGGTTGGTAGTATAACACCCACACATATTTAATACCTTATCGGTCATAGTTAAATACAATTAAATCAAAAGTTAATGTGTGCCCTAAGGGCACATGATAAGAGAACAAATATAGAAAGAACAAAGGTCCAACATGTATTAAATAAGGCACAAATTTTCATGCAAGAGTAGGACCCAATTATTTCCATTCATAGTATTCTTAACATGTGCCCTTAAGGCACAAGTTAACAATTTCCTTGAATCAATGATATATGGATGACAATAACCTCCATGTGTCAAAATTAAAGACAAAACATATCCATAAATCACAAGCAACTAACATGTGTATCACAAGTTCATCTGAAATAAAATAACAAAATCACCATAATAATATTAGTCATTTCTCATTCATTTTCCAACCTTTTTTTACGAAATGAACCATTAAAGTTGAAGGCCCAACCAGAGAGAAATTAAGAGAATCTGTGTTTATCGATATGATGACAGCAAGTAAGCACTAGTGAAGCCTCACCTTTTTCTTGTCGTCGTGTGAAGATCAATCTAAACACTACTCCCTCATTGCCAAATTGAAAGTCTCACTTTCACTTGGTACTTCTTAAGGGAACACTAATTTCAACCCAATCAATGGTCAAGAAAACCTATTCTCTACTTGACAAATTTGATAGGTTGATTACGTCCTGAAAAAGAAGTGGGATTATAAATTTGATACATATCAAGAAGGAAACTCGGGCTACCAATTTGAGATAGATTTTTTTACAAGTGTGTGTATTCATAATAATACTTGTGACCCTATATGTTTGCGGAAGATATAGAGTAAAATGGATCCCTCTTCCCTAATAAATGTTACTCCCTCTGTCTAAAATTAATAGTCCCACTTCACTTTTTGGGACGGCTCAAATTAAGCATCCCACTTAACTTTTTAAAACATAATCAGTGTACCAAACAAACCATACAACTAACAAATAGGTTGTGTTCTTTACGGTTCATTAGGCGGAAATTAGAGTATTCTTAAGAAATAAAAAGGTCAAAGTGGGACTCTTAATTTGAGACGAAGGGAGTACTTTTATGATGTATTTGGACATAAAGTGAAAGGAGGTATTAGAAAGGCAATGAGAGCATATGGAGGTTTAGATTTTACAAAAACTATGAATGAGGTTTGCACTAACAGGGCCAACAAAGAACACTCTAGCAAGATAAAGTTGGATATTGAACAGAATTTGAGCACCGGAATTATCTAGTGTGAACAACGTATATGAAGAAAGGATAAAGTAGTGAATTAGGATGTTGTATATCTATAGTCCTTATGAGATTTCGGTGATCAACTCTAATTGCGGATGTGGATACAACAGAGAAGGTTGTGCCTGTGTACGTGCAGTGGGACTGCATCAATCTATATTGAAGGACTAGGGAACTTTGCAAGGATTGAGCCTAACTGGTATAATACTGTCTGCATTAGGTTGTCCATTGCGGCTTTAAATCATGTTATACCAAGTGCCGTGAACTAACCCTTCTTATTGTTAGAATATATCGCACAGCTGTATTTTTCTGTATGAATAGCTGTATATTTTCCTTAGCTGTGTACTTACCTGTGCACTAACACTTATTAGCTCATGCAGTTCTCTCCTCCCAGTCGCTGTCGTACGTGTCTTTCGCATTTAGCACCTTTACCCACCATTCTTTGTAAATTACCCTAGGAGTCTTGAAATCTGTGATGCTCTTACACGAGCTCTCAACAGTATTTACTCAAGAAACTGATAGAACATTGTTAGACAGCAATGGGGATCTTGTAAGGAATGTAAGTCATAGACCAAATCGACAAAACTGACCCTGGTTCAGCTCAGTCATCGGTCTGTGAAAGTCAAAACCAAAGTATCCAGTACAGCTGGCAGTTTTATACTTGAAAAACTGTTTTGGTCCGAACCAATGTTAGAATCCTGTCCCAACCCTCGTTTTCCTCATTTACATACAAAAACAGGCCTATAATTTCTCTCTTTCTCTCTCTACAAAAAATCTAAACCCATATTCTAATCTCCCTTGGCGATTCAGATCTCCCCCATTCAAGAAATTTGAAAATGTTACCACTTCATTGATATGCAATGTTCAGATGAGTTCTGTCTATATATTCATATATATATATATATAAATATCCATATATGCATATATTTGTTTAGATCCATAATGGTTAAAAAAAAATACATACAAATTTCTTGATTTTGTTTTTGATCCACACATTTATATTTGATTTCGTTCAGATCTATGCACAAGTTTTTTATATATACAAAGATACGAGTCAATTTTTCTTGAAGAAACTTTCAAAATCTGTACATATATACTCCATCATTCTATCTCGTCTAATCCATTATTTGAATCTAATTTTTTCCTCCATCGATTTGTGCCCTAAATCAAAACCAACCGACAATCAACCAAGACCAATGTAGAAACCGTTGGTTCCTATTATTTTTGGTTTGGCTGTCGGTGTGCACTTCTTCAGGACTGTGAGCGTCGGTTTGGTCCCAATTTCACTCCCACAGGTCAGTCAACTGACCAGTGCACAACCCCACATATTCAAATGAGGGGATCTTGTTTTGTTATGCCTGTTGAAAGTTTAACATAATGGATAATAAAGTTGAAAATATGTATATTTTACCTATTAGAAGATATTTGATAGTATAATTCTCCATGGAATAAATTTACATGGTACAACTTAGTTTAGCCTAATCTCCTCATTTTTCAATGTAAGTGAAAACCCACCTCACCCTTGAGTTTTTTATGAGGAAAATGATAAGAGATAACTAGTTAATTTAGTAACTGTTTACGGCTTATATTTAGTAATTAATTTATATGCATTTAGATTAGGAATTTATGTAACTTAGGAAAATTGGGAGTACTTCAACTATTGAGATTATTTTAGTCAAGTATCATTACTACGATGGTATTTAGTGTTTACGGTTTATATTTAGTAATTAATTTATATGCATTTAGATTAGGAATTTATGTAACTAAGGAGAATTGGGATTACTTGAACTATTGCTATTATTTTAGTCAAGTATCATTACTACAATGGTATTTAGGTATTTTTGGTAGTAGTAGAATTGAGATTTGAGTTCTATTATAAATAAGTTTTAATCCCCATCAATGAGAGGAGACACGAATGAAATTGAAACTTTCTTCTGTTGGAATTAGTTTCTTTTCGTTTAGTTTCTTGTTAAAAACTCTGCTCTTTTATAATTTGGCACCTTTCTTTGCAGAAAATTTTCCATGCTTCTCCTTGTTCTATGTCAGTTATAGTTTCCTAAGGAAAAACTTTACATAAACATTTCCAAAGAATTCAATTATTTACCATCTATTCCAATCAGAGGCACACTAAGAAATCTGTAAATAAAGGATAAAGGAAACTGTGTTCTCCATTCATCCAAGCAAAGCAACTGGAAACAAATAGGTCCATGTGAAAGAGTTAAAAGTAGTCTAGATTTTGACATCTTTGCTTTAATAAGATTTAGACTTTTCTTTCCCAATTCTCACAGATTATATACCTCATCTTTTTCAACACACACTCTCTTTCTCTGGATAAACCACTAACCAGAACATGTCTACTAACGTTGATATGGTTTTCATGCTCTTTTGTCCTAATCTAAAATGTCCCAACCAACTATTATTATTTGTTTCAGTAAAGCATTTAATTTTACAAGGACAAATGATGAAATCAATGGTTTACCTATTCATCTACAACCCACACAAATACTAAGCAATCCGAAGCATGCTCAATTAGAAAGGAAAAAGAAGAAGAATAAAGGCTCCGTTTGATAATAAGATGGAAAATGAAAGCAAACATAATTGATTTTTGTGAGAAGTTGGAAAATAGTTGAATGATGTGGTGAGATGTTCTCCTACTTTTTGCTTTTTCCATGGAAAAAAATTCCTTGTGCAAATGAGAAAAAAAAAAATACCCCACAATAAAATAAAGAAGGAAGGAGGACATCTACTCATAAAAATAAGCATGAGATGGAGAGCTTCTTGCCATATCACTCATTTTCCAAGTTCTCACAAAAATCAATTGTTTTTGCTATCATTTTCTAACTTGTTATCAAACTGAGTCAAAATGTAACTTTATATCCTATGTTAGAAACTTGAGTCACGGTAAGCAAATTATGTTTTAGACATTCACAAAAAGGACATTTCAAACAATGAGAGAGAGAAATATAACTACATTACCTTTGGCAATGATCTTACTTTCGGCATTGTTTCTTTAAGCGAAGAATCCTCCAACTTTGTGCGCAAGAGTTGAGAATTTTGACTAGTCACCGTCATATATATTGAATATCTACTGTCAAAAAACCAAGAACGGAATATCAAGGAGCATTCTAGCATGTAGACATAGGCTGGGTCTACAAGAGTTAGTCTTTTAAGACTTGCATTTTCATTTACCTGACATAAGCTTGGGGCATGCACTTGCATTTTTGAACGGCATAGAAAACTCGTTTCCAAACAGTTTTTGTGATCTTCTGACTCTTTGAAGGAATAAATGACAAACCAATCGGTAGGGAGTGTGTAAGTTTGTCTCATCTTCAATTTGCTGATGATACGATCTTTTTCCTCTCAAATGATGAACATAAAATTGGTAACTTAATGGGGATTCTTGATATTTTTGGGTATGCGTCGAGATTGAATATCAATTTGTCCACGACGGAAGTCGTGGGAATTAATGTAGGTGATGGTGAGATGGGGGCCCTTGTTAAGAGAATTGGGTGTGTAGTTGGTAGTTGGCAGTTGGCCAATGTCCTATTTAGGACTTCCCTTGGGTGACAATCCGAGAAAAGTCAATTTTTGGAATTAGGTGATAGAGAAGCTTACTAAAAGGCTCAAAGGGTTGTTTATCTAAAGGGGGGAAGTTGACCCTCATTCACTCGGTTCTTGATAGTATACCTATATACTTTCTTTCATTGTTCAAGATCCTGGTTTCAGTGGCTAAGACAATTGAAAAATTAATGAGATGCTTTTTGTGGGAAGGAATGGATAAAGGAAAAACAAATCACTTAGTTGATTAGGAAATGGTGTCCAAATGCAAAGAGATAAAAGGGCTTGGCATTGGTAATTTGATCAAAGGGAACGAAGCATTGCTTAGCAAATGGCTTTGGAGATTTCCAAAAGAACATAGTGCTTTTTGGCACCGTATCATCAAAAGCAAATACGGAGTACTCAAGAATGGTTGGGATGCGAATAAAGTAAGCAGAGAAACCCATGGAAGGAGATTGCAAATGGATTGGAGACTTTTAGCTAACGTGAATTATCGAGTTGGCAATGGGTCAAGAACAAAATTCTAGTTGGATAGATGGGTTGGTGATATGGTTTTAAAGGATCATTTCCCAAGACTGTTCAGAGTAGTGCATAAATCATAATCCGAGGGCTATGGTGCTGATAATCTTTCTTGGGATTCTACCCAATGTCATTCATGGAAGGTGATGTTACGAAAGAATGTTACTGAAATGGAGGAGGAGAATAAGGCTTTGTTAGGAAGGTTACATGGTGTTAAAGTGTCTCGTGATGAGGAGGATAGTAGAGTTTGGGGAGGAGATAGAAATGGAATGTTCTCGGTGAAGTCTTTTTTCAAAATTCTTACTAAATCTAATGTAGGTTATCACTTCACTCCAGTGGATATGATTTGGAAATCAGGCATTCCTCCTAAAGTTCATGTTTTGGCCCGCTTAGCTGCATTAAGGAAAGTCAACACAACGGATTTAATTCAATTTAGAAGGCCTTTTATGCATTTATCTCCTTCATAGTGTGCGCTGTGCAAGCGGGACAAAGACAACATTGATCATTTGTAATTATATTGTTCTTTTGCTCAAGGAATCTAGAACAAGGTTCGAAAGGAATTCGACTTAACTGCAGTATTTCAGGGTTCTTGGTATGAATTGCTTACTATCAAGTGATTCTTCATAAGTGACAAAAAGAAATGCAAAACATTATGGACGTTGTGATGTGGTGTATTTGGAGAAAGAGAGAAATAAGAGAATTTTTGAAGAATTAGAAAAGACTTGGGACAGAATCAAGAATCTAGCTTCACTTTGGGCATTTTCTTCGAAGAATTTTGGAATCTTGACTATATCAGAGATTGCTAGGGATTGGGGTTCGGCTATGCAGTAGCTTTATTCAGGCTTTAGAGGTTTGCCTAGTGTCTAGGAGTATGATTGTTGTTATTAGTGGCTAGTGCTTGTTTTTTGGGCATGGGGTTAGTTTTGATTTGTAGTAGGGCTTTCTATCTGTTTTGTGCTTGTGATGATGGGGATGTTTCTTTTTTGTTTTCTGGTGTGCTTGGTGGTGGATTCCTTATCCACTTCTAGCCCCTTTGCTTGTATCTGATTTTGCCAATCAATATAAGCTTTGTTTCCGATCAAAAAAAAAAAAAAAACATTTCCAAGATTTTCTAAGGCTCCATTTCTTAACAAGATGGAAAATTATAACAAAAACAATTTATTTTTGTGAGAATTTCGGTTTTCTCTGGCACTAGACTCATTTTCCAACTTCTCACAAAAATCAATTGTTTTTGCTATCATTTTCCATCTTGCTATCAAATAGAGCCTAAAAGTCCATCTAGACTATACTTTCTTTAACCTGTTTTTGAGACTAAATCTAGATGGACATGAGAAAATTCAATGCACATAAGTAAATTCAAAGTCCTGCATAACATGGAAAGTATTTTAACATTATTTTAAAACATGAATTGCTCTTTTTAGTATTATTTCCTTTTTAGATTAGGATTCTACTTTAGTGCTTTGTTTTCTATTAGAATAGGAGTCTGTTTTCTATCTAAAATCAGATTTTATCGACATTATCATGTTCTCTATTTAGAATATAATTCCTTCAGTTGGTACAGGTAAAATTTGACAAGTACTTAACTTTAGGATTAGTAGAACTATTATAAATACTAGTGTAGCCCTTGGGCAGATTAAATTAGATACATTATTTTTAAATTCTAGACGAAAAGTAATTTTAAGGTTTCCTGCAAGCTCCTTTAATTTATATTCCTTGATTCAAGGTCTTTCTAAAGAGGACAGCAGATAGACCTCAGAGAATTCTAAGGTGTCACAGAGAAATCCTCTCTAGAAGGGAAATCGTATACTAAGATGTCATAGAGAAATCGTTTCCAGAAGGTCCTTGAATCAATGAATAAAAATAAGCAAAGCTTTAAGCAGATGCAGATCTGGAAAAATACGGACAAAAATAATGCATCTAATCTGCCCAGAGGGCTGCACTAATAATTATGATAGTTCTACTAATCCTAAAGTTACTAGAAAAAGAAATTACTTTGTCATATTTTACCTATACCAACAAAAGGAATCCTTTTTTTAATAGAAAACCAGATCATGTCAACACAATTAGATTCTAGCTAGAAAATAGTCTTCTTATCATAAATATTAGTAGTTAGCCCCTGTTGGTATAGGTAAAATATTGTTGATATTTTACCTATTACCTCTACTAAATATAACAATAAATGGAGCAATTCAAATATTAAAATAACATTAAAAGCGTCTTACTCTATGAAGGGAACAAAGTACTGAAAAAGAATCTTAATCTAGAAGGAAATAACAATAAAAAGAGCAATCCAGATACTAAAATAACATTGAAATAGAAAGGTCATGTAGGACTTTGAATTTGCTCATGTGAATCAGAAACCATTCTTGCATAGATTCGTACTACATCACCTCCATTATTGTACATATTAAAATTATTAATAAATTATATTGTTTCTTTCATACAGAAAAAATATGCCATGTTCTTTTAAATATGTACCTAGGAGTTTGTAATAGAAGAGTTTTTCTCTTTCAAAGACTTCAATCATAGAAAAGGAATTCCTCTTTTCAATTAGCTGTTATCTTTTATTTTATTTTGACATCCTTAGGTGCTAGAGCTATATTAGTAATTATTAAAATAGAATAGATCTGAAAAGACTAAACCCGGTGGCTTACAATGGAAGGAGGGGGGGCATGGACCTGAAAACCCCACGTAAAGAGATGAGGTAATACCAGGCCCTACAAATTACCCATTCCAGCTCAATGGGGAATGGGTAATTGGTAATTGGGAAGTGAAGATCTGAAACTATAATTGGGAAGTGAAGACGCAATATCTATGCCAACAACAGAAGCAATAATAGACAGAGCAGCTTCTCATGAATGAGAAGAAGAGTAATAAATCCCCATAATCGAGAGCCTATCAGCTACCACAGTAGTATATTACGCTTGCAATATGTATGAGAACAGGAAAAATTCATTTGAGAATGACAAAAGTTACAATACTTCCATCTAGTAACGATCGACTAAGGAGGGTATCGTAGCCATAAATAGTTACCCCCTCTATCCCAAATTAAGAGTCCACCATTCCTTTTTGGGTCGTCCCAAATCAAGAGTCCAATTTCCCTTTTTGGGCATATAAATGTACCAAACCTCCAAACAAGTTCTATCTGTAACAATTGAATATGTCGTAACTTGTGAATCCTTATAAAAGTATGAAAGTCAAACAAGGACTTGCTTATCTGGAACAGAGTGAGTATTAAAAAGACAAACAAAACAATTCTTTTAAAGCAAATTGTTCAATAAGATTCTTCATCCTCCAGGCTTATGCGCAATATTTCAATCTTACAGTAAAAAGATTGCATTCTCTTGTAAAAGATCTCACTGTTTTAGACAAGCAACATAAATCTTTTCAATAAAATATTAAAATTCAAGTCTTCGGTGCTCTTTTGTTTCAAGCATTTGTCCTTTCCACAAATCCTAATTTGGTTAATTCACACAGACTTATAATTCATGTCAAAAGTATGAATCACAAAATGTTGAAGTTCAAACTTCGTGCAAAATTTCTGATCAAGTTCCAGGAAAGCACAAAAGCTCGAACTAAAAAAGCATCATTTAGAAATTTTAATAAGGCAATTTGTGCTGTTATAGAATATAAATATATGATGAATGAATTGAAATACTTATTTTTATATCAAAGGAAGATTCTTTCCTTTCTAATGCAGCATTTTTAAGCTAATTTTAATACAATCATTAGGTAGCTTTTTCGTGCCTCAAGTAATTCGGCATAACTAAGATCATCACAAGACAGAAGTGAAAGGGAGCTGTTTTATTTTCTTCTTTCTACTCTGTATGATAAGAGTACTCTTATCCTCCTCCTTTGTATTTTTCTTCTCACATAATTATTTTTTTAATTTTAGAAAACAAATAGTTTCTAGCAGTGAGTCATATCTTGCTTCTTTTTTCCTTCTTTTTTGGGAAATTAGACTAGTTCGTCAGATGGGTCCCATGGAATTTATACTAGTGCTTAAAAAAGCATAAATTTCATTAACAAATTGATGTGCAAGAATCTGAAAAGATACAAACATTCATAAGCATGCTAATCTTGGATTCATTTACTTGGTTAGTATCATCGTGGGCAACCTCTATGCTGTGCCCAGTATCATTCACAAACTGCAAGTATGCAATATATTATATTCTCTTATATTAGTTGTATATAATAAGGCACTCATGAGCTTTATGTTTGAGCCTTTGAGTGAGTCATTTTCTTCTTAACTCAATACACTTGGGGCTTGTTTGCTTCAAGTTCTAAGAAGAAATTGGCATTTTAGATTCCAAGAAAATTCTTTTACTCGCATTTGAGAGTTGAGACTACTTGCCAATGTTTGGTTAAGATCTATGAAGCACGGACACTCTTGGAGACAGCGTGTTGCAGGGCCCGACACTTGTCGGACACTCCGACACTCTCCAACACTTGGATTGAATTATAGTCTCTAACACTTGATAATTGATTTCTAGGCTACTACTCTTAGTGTTTCCTCACCGCAACATCAACTGAGGATGATGCAATAAAGCCACATTTTATATTCCCTTTTTATTTTCTATCATTCTATGAAACAATTTTGTCAATGTATGCTTTTTGATGCTTTAATTATGGAACAATTTAGTGATCTTGTTTTGAGTATTTGGGTTATTAATGCAATCTAGTTTCATTTTATTGAATTCTTGAATATTTATAATGTTTATTGCATATATATATAATTAATTATGAACGTGTCCCCCCCCCCCACCCCCCCGCGTGTCGTGTCCTACATTTTGGAAAAATTGCGTGTCGTGTGTCGTTTCAAAACGCTTGTCGCATGTTGGGTCTATGCTTCATAGGTTAAGATTGGAACTCTCTTGCCTCATCTTGAGAGTAACTTGCTAATATATTCATTACATATTAATATAATTTAATTAAAGTTAATTAACATGTCATTTTATACTATGGTATATTAATTTATTACAATGAATAAAAAACATATTTATTAGTCAGAGGGGTAATTTTGAAGAGAGGATTCCTAGGAATACTCTTTAGCTTTGCCACTACTGGATTTCGGAATGGGTAAATGGAACCCTCCTTTCCTATGAATCCTGGATTCCCTCGCAAAACTCCAACGAAAAGTTGGAATCGTGGATGAAATGGAAATTAGGAAAGATCCAAAGAATGAACCAAACTGACACTAGGGTTCGCTTGAGTGGCTTACATGGAAAATAATTTAATTCCACGGTATTATTCTACATGGAAAACATTCATGGAAGGAGAGAAAAATAGGAGATAAATATTGAATTACATTGAAAATCAGAAAATTAGGCTAAAACAAGTTTTAACATGGAAATTGCTTCTGAAGAATAGTATGCAACCCGTTCACCCCCAAAAGATGGGAACTGTAATATGAAGCATTTTCCACAGAGAAAGGTGCAATGAAACACCCCCTCAATTCTTTACAGACGTTGATCTCATTGACATCTTAGAAATCAATGAAGAGTATTTAAGATGCTGTAGGTCATAACTGAGTGATTTAACAAAGATTCTCATAGAAGATTCGCATTAAGCTAATCACATTAAAATCAAAGGCAAAGTCTTGCATTGACCAGTTCAAATAAGATTTTAAGCTTGCCGTTCGAACTCTAAGCTAGTTGAGCCTCTAAGTTAAAGTTGTACCGTTGATGCCGATTTTGTGCAATAAATTGCACCTTAGATGGATGATTTTTATTTTTTTTTAAATTCTTTTTCTTAATAATTGAACCTTTTTCAATTTAACAATTGATTTAAGAAAGAAACAATCATTACAAAATAATCCTGAGTATTCAAGTAATCTAGGAAAGTAATAAAAGAAAATATCACAACATCGCTAGCCTAGACCCACTCTCTAATGGAGTTGTTGAAGAGTATAATATACATTGTTGGTCCACTACTTAATAGCTTAAGCTTTTGGGTGAGATGGTTACTTACACGGTATCAGAGCTCAGGTTCTGCAAGGTCTCGGGTTCGAATCCTCCCGCTTGCATTTGTTTCCCCCTTTGTGTTTGTGCAGTATGCACCTTTGGTTTGATCGGTTTGGCCTTTGGGTTCGTTTGTCTATCCACCTGCGAGTGGCTCGCACGTGAGGGGGATTGTTGAAGAGCATGATATACTTAGTTGGCCCACTACTTATCAGAACTCAGGTTCTGCAAGGTCTCGGGTTCGAATCCTCCCGCTTGCATTTGTTTCCCCCTTTGTGTTTATGCAGTATGCACCTTTGGTTTGACTGGTTTGGCCTTTGGTTTCGTTTGTCTATCCCCTGTGAGTGGCTCGCACGTGAGGGGGAGTGTTGAAGAGTATGATATACATTGTTGGTCCACTACTTAATAGCTTAAGCTTTTGGGTGAGATGGTTACTTACAGGAGTCAAGCCAATTCAACTTTCAATTAATAACTTTCTTCTAACCGCATGAAATCTAAAGGTTAGTAAGTCTCTTCCATTAACTACAAATAACTAAGAAACCCTCCACGTCCCGAGTGAGACTCGAACCTGGGATCTCCCAAATCCCGGTGGATGCCTTTACCACTAGGCTAGCACACTCACTCAAGGTTAGATTTCCACTTTGTCTTTCAGTTTTTCTATTAACCTAAGGCAAAAAACGAGTCGTATGCCTTTCACTAGTGAAGCGTAGGTTTCATTTATGTTAGCTGAGGCCTAGGCCTTAGTGTAATGACCCAAATATCCTGCATTGGTAGTGTAATGGGAAAGTCCTTGGTGTATGTATATATGGGTGCAATTAACCTAAATTTCAACTTGGACTAGCCATTTTGGGTGAGAACCCAAGTGGTTACATATGGTATCAGAGTGGACCCAAGACCACTATCACGTGATGTGTGGATATTGTGGGTCATGTCTGTGCGGTTGATGGCGAGCTGAAATAGCTGGATGCGGCTAGCAAGAATCGAGATCGTTTGTGTGTGACCCTGGCCTGACGAGGGTGTTAGGGATTTAATGGGGGAAATTTTAATGGCCCAAAATATCCCACATCGGTAGTAGTGTAATGGGAAGGTCCTTGATATATATGTGGGTGTAATGAACTTAAATTTCGACTTGGGCTAGCCATTTTGGGTGAGAATTGGGTGGTTACACTTAGTAAATTGTTCTTCGCCTTGCCACAAGCGGGACTCATGAACAAGAAGTAGGCCTCTTTTGCCCTTTAAATACTGCCTAGAAAGAGATAAAATGTTACATACTGCAGTCAGTCTAAAAGATGGAAAACCTCGTGGAGTTATGGTAAAGCAGGAAACTATGAAAAAGCTTACCAATCGCGGAATGTTTGTATGGCTCTAACAGCTTGAAGATATCCTCTTCTTAGAACAACACTGCAGGTCTCTCTTAGCTCTAGAGGTACAGGGTTACAAGACAAAAAGGGTTTTTGTGTGAGCGAAACTTAAGAGTTAACACAAAGGATAAGCAACTGAAATAGAGCTTGAGATTTACGCCCTTTAGATTTAAAAGAAGGTTAAAGAACACAACTATAGAAGGGAAAGAAAAGGGGGAATAATATCAAAGCTGTTCCTCTGGTCATTAGTTTTTTTTTTTTTTTGATCGGAAACAGAATGCTTTTATTGAAGACTAACCAAAGTGATACAAAGAAGATAACATCCTTGTCCACCAAAAGCCCCTCAAGACAAAACTATATAATACATACAGCAAAACACAAACATTACAAAAAAACATTAAACAGTGAAATGATAAAGCCACAGCCAACTTCACTACTGGATAGCTGCACCCCAATTCCCACATAATTCTGAAATTGATAAGGATCCAAATAGGTTCGACAAGCTAGCCCAAAGTGAAGCTAATTATTTGATTTTAATCCAGACTTCAGCTTCTTCGGAATATCTATCTTCGAAAATCCTTGGTCACTAGGGTTTTGAGTGAAGGTTTATCTGTTTCTTAAGGCTTTTAAGCGTATAGGCTCAAAGCTGACATAGGTTAGGATATATTATTGCAATTGAAACTTGAATCTAGAAAACATATAATGTCATCAAAATCAACAACCGGAAAAAAATTTCAATCAGGCGCAAAAGGTGAGCACTTGAGCCTTGCACCTAGGCACACTTTTGACGTCTATACTTGAGCTTTCATCTAATTCCCGAACAGGTACCTGTTAATTTCCTCATCGACGAACTCTAAATCATACATGACCTTCTCAAATCTCAACCACATTTTGCGGAGAGCTCTTACGTACACATTGCAAGTATTATTAGAAGTGTATGCTTCAGGGACAGATGATCAAGCACCAAAGTGTTACAAGGAGAACAGATCTTACGACGGAACATATACACATATATCACATATTCACACACTATTCAGGTAGTACAATTGGAGTGAATACAACTAGAAGATCACCTATGTAGCGGCTCAAATCTTCTCTGTCAAAACAAGCATTCTTCAGAATATAACCACAAGTCAGTGATTGATCCAGATATCCTCAGTGCAAATACATCAAGCAGTTAATATCAGCTTTGCTCATCAGTTTCCTGCAGATGCCATGACAAATGGAAATGGAACACCAAAAAGTGAGACATTGATGCTAATTCATCTTCCCTTTCCAAATCCCAAAAAATTTCCTTAACAGATTAGGATCCAGTCCTATAGATAGAAACTTTTTAGGATGCGATCCTCAATTTTTTTTCTTTAGAAGGATGCAGTCCCTGCAGATCCTGTTTTTAAAAGGACGCGGTCCCTGTAGATGCTGTTTTTGGTGTCTCAGTCACAGAATCTAATTTTCTCGGTCACAAATACAGTATCTGAACTGAGAAAATAACTATCTATGACCGTAAAAATTTGTATTTACTGAATGGTATCTATGTATTTGACTCCTCGCCAAAGGCAAATAATATTGTATTGTATCTATGGGGACCGCATCCGTCGAAAAAAAACAGAGTTGTGGACCTCATACTAAAAAGTTTCTATCTCAAGGACCAGATCCTAAAAGCCCCAACTTCCTTTCCTTCATCTTCAAAAATTTAAATTCTGCTTTTAAACAAAGTATTAAATGGAAACCAAGTAAAATTAAATTATCACCTCTGGGAATTCGACAACTAAAGTTTCTGCACAGGGAGAGCTCAAGAGCAAGTAGGACAAGACATTGCTGGGTATTTCAATAAACTCCACTGGTTTACAACTTGTTCTCTTCTTTCCCTATTTCATATCACAAGATTTAGAGATTATGTGCCTCTAAAAGAAGAAAGCAGAGAAGACACAAGCAAATGTACATGAATAAACATTTATTAGAACTAAAAAGTGCTACTATAGAAAAATTCTGGCATCTAGCCCTAAATTTTTTTGAGCTAAATAGTTATATTTCAATTTCTGGATAAAACATGTTAATAAGAATGACGGAAAAGGAAAAAGAGAAGATACAAGAAAAAAAAGGGAAAAAAGGAAGTAATAGTCACTCACCTTGCAACTCTGCAATGAAACATTAAAGTGGAGGAAAAGACTATAGAACATCTAGGAAAACAAAAACTCCATAGATAGTCATCACTATACTAACTAGCATTACTTCATCTTCATATCATATCTCCCTATTAACCAAGTCCTTCTTCCTGATTGAGCTATTTTTTTCGTTCAAAATTATGCCATCAGCATCTTGTACCCTATCTTCGTACCCATGCCTATTAAAAAACTTCGAGGAAGCTGATATGAGTAAATAACTTATACTTAACCGAAACATTCAACTCTGAATGCTGCTCTCTGAAAATAACCAGATTTGGGAAATAAAGATTGAAAAAATCAAGAGACCATACATAAAAATTATATTAAACTGAAGAACAGTGAGGATTGTGGACCCCACACTGATGCACCTCCGTGTAGAGACAATAAAACTCTAAGGATCCATATATTTTCACCACTAATAAACGGCTAGATTCAGTCTCTTGAAATCCATTATAATACGGAAAATCGGTGTGGGTCCAATGTGAGGTGACTTCTAGCTGTGCCAGTTTCAAATAGGACCCGCAGGCCACATACTTCTCCAACTATTATCTCACATTTCTTTTTTACAAAATGAGAACCAATGTGTGAGAAATAGGATGAGGCTTAGACCCATTAGAGGTAGCTTAATCCTCATTAACCAAGGACAAGGATTTTGCCACGAGGGACTGAGGTATATGCCTTTTAAGAGACTTCGTTTTAACAAGTTAGAAGTAAACAATATCAAGTAGTTAAAGAAGATAAGGATCACAACAACATCCAAATTCACAAAGAGAATGAAAGGATTACAATTTGTAAGGGAAATTCAGAATAGCAGAAACCCTTATTTGACCATTGCTCCTAGTCACATTAATTGAGAAATTCGATATTCAAGATTCTAATAGAGGTAGTTCATTAATCATGCTTACCCTCTTTTTCAATCTTTCGACTTATAACACTTTATTTCTTTTCACACCTCTTTTCTTCTTAAGAGTGTTATTAATGGGGGGAAGGAGGGAAGGGGGGGGGGGGGGGGGGGGCACTGAGGGTGTTGATAAGAAACTGGGATTTTATTGCAACTGAAAAAGTTACAAATAAAGGGGACAAGATGTCCCCAGCAAACACCAAGAAGAAAACTAGCACATAAACTTCTAACAAGAAAGCCTCCCAACTAGGCAGCTAGCATCCCAAAAAAAAAACTAAAAAGGAACATTGCAGCTATATTCTAATTTATAAAACACGTACACACTCTACAAAATAGGAGATTCAAAATAAGATCTCAACCCAATTTCTCATAATGCTGTTGATTCCCAATTCCCATGTACTTCAGTATGAACCCCAGCTCCCCACTTTAGCGTCCCACCTATTTCCTTGGAGACCAAACTTGCTTCTAATGATAGAATGGCATAACGAATCATTATCCAATGGGAATCTCCAAAGCCACTTACCAAGAAGGGCTCTATTTCTAGCCAATAAATTGCCTAAACCCAAACCACCATAAGATTTTGGTTGACAATTCATCCCAATTCACCATATCGTCTCTGTTATCTTCCCCACTCCCATCCCACAAAAAATTTCTCATTGATCTCTCAATTAAGGAAGCCACTTTTTTCAGGGGTTTAAAACTGGATAGGAAATATATGGGAATGCTATCTAACACCGATGGAATCAAGATTAGTCTACCCCCTCTAGAAAGGCAAATTTTCTTCCAACTATCTAACACCGACAAAAAATTGGTCAAGAAAAAAATAGTTTGGATCACATATTTCAACAACAAAAATAAAAAACAATGGATTTTGTTTGTGTTGGTTTTGTTTTAGTGTTTCAAAAAGAGAAATAGTGAAAATGCCAACCCAAAAATACTGAAAACTAAATTCTGGAAAATATCGGCATTACTAACTAAATATTGATTGGGGCTCCTTCTTTATTGGTGAATTGCTTTCAGTCTCTTGAAAATTTTTAACCTATTCGGCCATTCTAAAAAATTTGGGCGGGTAGTTTGCCATGAACATTAGATTCCCCTGTTTACATAGGATTTTCTTTAATGATAGTGAATACGATGGATTTTCTCTTGCTTATGAATCCATCGAAGGGGTCTCTTTGAGTTACCACAGCTTGCATGGAAGAGTGGTTAAAGGACACTTCAATTCCTTCTGTTATCAATCATAGTTGCATAGTTTGGTTGATTCGCCATCATTTGATGTTTTTGAGCCTCGTAAAATGATCTAGAAAATGGGAGTGCCCTGAAAAGTACAAGTTTTTCATTGCCTTGTTGTTGAGAAGACCTTCTACATGCTTCTCTATCATTGTAAAAAGAAAAAAAAATGCATTGACTATATCATCCTACATTGGAGCTTCACTGGATAATTCAGGGATAGAATACTTGGG
Organism: Lonicera japonica; assembly: GCA_021464415.1. NCBI lineage: Eukaryota > Viridiplantae > Streptophyta > Magnoliopsida > Dipsacales > Caprifoliaceae > Lonicera > Lonicera japonica. The sequence goes on from CM038469.1 coordinate 63,118,188, forward strand.
GAGTTTGATTCGAGGGGTGTGTGATGTGCCCAAAGAAGTGGCATGGTTTCCTCGGAAGATTGGAATTCTGTAGGGTTGAAAAGAAGACAAAGGCTGTTACCGCTGGGTTGATTTCGAAAAGGCAACTAGAGAATACTTGCACAAAAAGGTTTTGAAATGCAGAGAGGTGGTCCACATAAGATTCCTAGCTTCATTGTGGGCATCTACTTCTAAGGGCTTGTTTGTTTCAAGGTTTAGGAAAGGGAAGATTCCAGGAAAGCTCCTTTCCTGGAACCATAGATTGCTGACTGGAATTAGCTGGTAAGCTGCTAGTGCAAGAGTACTAAAATGGTAGAGCATTATCAGGTCCTATTTCAAAGAATTGTCAAGTGAGAATTTGAATAGGAACTAAAGAAGCATCAAGAAGAGTTTCTTCTTTGTACAAAAGAAAAATGTTGAATTGTACTGCATTCAATTTTCTTTCTAATTTCTAATGTACTCCCATGGACACCTTGTTGTCCATTGTATTTTCTTATGCTTCTAACAAAATTTTGTTTCTTATCATAAAAAGTATATGCAATGTTCTCTTGGATTTATATTAAAAAAAATTACTTTATTTTGAAAGGATGGTGTAAAGTCTCTTCCCCTACAAATACTACAAATCCTATGGGGAGGGGAATGGAACCCACAGCCTCCTAAGTGGGAGGTTAGGGGCGATTCAACTTGAGCTAAAGCTCTCGGGCAAAGCACATTTACTCACCAATAAACCAACTTTTATTATGTCTTGGATTCATACTATAATTAAGTGTTTCTTTTTGGCAGATAAACATATTGCTACAATTTATATGTCTATACAAGAGTACTCCATACATATATACTGATGTGTACTCGTAAAATACATATATAGAAGTAATAACTATGCATAGATAATCTGTTATAGATACAAAGTTTGTATGAAGATATCCATGATAGACTATTTTCGCGAAATTATTAGCATTTATAATAACGTTTGCTGTTATTCTTTTTTTCATATTCAAGCTTACGTGTTATTCTGGCACACAGCTTACAACTAGTGTTGCTAGGGCATGACCGCTTGAACCCACATGCCTTTTTAAACGTTGGGACCCACAACCTACACGCTTTCAAGTTATTCTATCTCTTCTCTCAAAACTCCCATAAATCTTTTCTCAATCTTCCTCCAAAACTGTCTCAATCTACCCAAATAAAAAACGAATGTATAAATGGATAAGATTTGTGTTCCGTAAAAGAAATAATCGATTGAAAATATGACTAATTTGTTCTGAATCAAATTAAAAATTGTCGTGGACATGAGTAGTTTAAGGTAATGGGAATGTCACCCCACATTCTTATTTTCTATTTACTTTGGTTTCAATAAGTAAAATTGTAATCTATAAGTAAAATAAGTAGGTAAAAGGTCAAAGTTGATCAAAAGATAAGTCATTACCTCGGGAAGATCCAGTAACAAGTTTCTCTCACAGTCAGGGCTCTTGAGTATGTTGGTCATGGTATTTATATCTAAATTTGTCTCTGAACATGTATGATCTGCTTTGAACCTTAGATGCCTTAAATTGTTAAAAGTAGTGGACGCACATACTTGTAAATCCGGAAGTTGACCGAGAATCTGGGCATGTGAAAACACATATTATCAGTTAGTGAAAAATGTATTTCCTTTATTTTGTACTTTTGCAACTGAAAATAAAGTTAAATGACCAAGGACATTGTCTTCGAGTTTTGAATACAATGTATCCCTAAAACATGCAAATCAACGAATTCAGGATCCTGGTTAAAATAAAAAATCAACGAATTCAGGATATGCATAGATATGGGAGAAACAAAAAAAAAAGTGGAGAAATAAACAGGCCACATATAAAACAGTGTCTTCAGGTTATACTGTTTGTGGGGTTTGGTCAAGGATATTCACAAGTCCCTTCTGCTTGGTTCGGGAGAGAATCTCCTAGAAAGTTGTGCTTATACTGATCTAGATTATGATCTTTTTGTTCAGCTTTGAGAGTTCAACGATGAACAAGTGTCTTCAGATCATACTAAGGGATGATATTTTTTTGGTAGTAGGAACAAAATGAGGATATCTCTAGTTCTTGCTTCTGAAGAAAAAAAGCCAACACTTCCTCCATGTCAAATTGATATCCCACTTTGACTTTGGTAGTTTTTTAGGAAATTACACTAATTTCAACCAGTCAATTGTCTAGAATACAACTTGTTTTCTATTGTGAAATTTGGTACATTGATTATGTCCCAAAAAAGAAATGGGACTATCAAAATGAGATCCCAAAAGGAACGTGGGAATATCAATTTGAGACGAAGGGGGTACCTTACATCATGGCATTCTTCCTACTCCATTGATCTCTTTTGGTAATCCGAGGAGATGATTTCTACTGAAGTTTTGGAGGATCTAGATGCTCAACTTGTTACAAACAAAAGTTTACAAATTACAATTAGTGGAAGATTTGTGGCACCTATAACCTATTAGATTAGTAAATTCAAGAACTCTTCCTTTAAGAACAGGAGGAGCAAGAATATTCGGGTAGTTGAATGCTAAGTTCCCTCCGTCAACTATGGCCCAATTCTACTACTTAGCGGGGACACATAAGTTTGAAGTTGGATGGATGTGGCAGTGAAGAAAAGATGGGAATGGGGTCAAAGTTCTTTGACTTCTATCTGCCTTTTCTTTTTCTTAATTCACTCATCGTAAACATAGGATATGTTAACCACTTTATATCACTCTATACTACTAACTTATATCCTATACGATAGAAGGAAAATTCTGTAGGAATAATGGAAAATAGCTACTGTTATGTCATAATAGTATATTGGCAATTATGAAGTTTTGGCAATTTCTAACATGTTAACATTAAACAAATAAAAACGAAACAAGCAGGCACAGATTTAGTTTAAATGTCAAACTAGCCTACTAAGTGATCCGCTTTCCTGCAAAACCGCTGAAACCTATTTGTAATCAGCCAAACCTGTTATATATCGCACGTTTAAGTGATTTATCTGCTCATAACCATCAAAGCGACTAACTCTTGCCTGTTTACCCAGTATTACCCATTTCATTTATTTATGAGGTTATATGTTTGACTGATTAAAATAACAAATAGTCTATCAACGAGGGTACACGTGCCATGGCCTGGCACAACCGAAATCGTTTGTCAGCCCTACGAACTACATTATGAAAACCTGTATCAGAAAGAAGCTTCTGTGAAAAGTTCTCTTTAGTAACGAGTCAAGTATCGTCCTTACTGCACCTCCCCGGGCGTGCCCGCTTCCTTCTTTTCTTGACAATTCGCATATCCAGGCCTACTAGAGCACCTCCCAGAGTATATTTTTCTCTTTTCCTTATGCTATTTTTTCAGGCAGCACCTTATTAGTCCCAAGGCTTATGTTTCTGGATAAATCTCTTCCAAGAGAATGCTTTCCTACATGCAATCAAATTTGCAAAAGCAACCTTTTTTCACTGTTTTCCTTGATGTTCATTTGCTTCGAGTTCTCGTCCTTTCCGATCCTAAATTGGTAAATTCACATATAAACTCCTATAATGTATGTCAAGAGTTTGCTAAGAGCATCCACAATGGGGAATTCAGTGGTAGGTAATCCTTCTTACTTGGGTGCTAAAATAGTGATATAGGAGTGGTATGGTAAAAAGAGAGATAAAATAATTATTATGTGGTATTTTAAGAGAGAGAATGTAGACATATAAAATAAATGCGGCAGAGAGAACAAGTAGGAGAGAGAAACACCCCAGAAGCCACACATTGTGGTGTCTAGAGGCCAAAAGCTACACAGTGTGGCGTATGGTAAGGAACTTCATGCAACTCAATTTTAATATTCCCCTATACTACCGAACAGTGTTTTATACCAACTTTCTCAACCATGGCGGACTCTTGTAACGTAAATTTACCCTAGTTATACAAAATTCCTCGACCATTGTGGATGCTCTAAAAGTCCAAAGTTATTAGCAGTTTTGGGATACAAGGGAAACACAAAAACTCAGCCTAGCACTTAATCAAAATTGTTTGATCAATGATCACTAATAAAATGAAATAATCATGAAATGGGATAACAAGTGTAATGATCACATAAACACTAAAAGGGCCCGTTTGGTTGCACAAATTGTCTAATTTTAAAATTAGATGAGTTTCATGAATGAATGGTAAAATTTTGCATTACTAAAATTAGATCTCCTTGAAGTATAGAGTTGGAGTGAATCCCCTAGTTCTAAAATTAGGCGATTTCAAGTTTTACTTGAAATGACTTGATACGAGTTTTCGTGAATCAACTTGATTAATATATTTACTTTTTTTTGATTGTCACAACCAAACACTAATAAACCTAAAAATCGTAAAGTGCCTAATTGTAAATCGTGAAATTCAAAATTAAAGGACAACCAATGAGACCTTAAGTAATACCTCAATTGTCTTCAATGAGAGTGTAAGAGCCTTCAAGTTACAAAGCTTGTCAAGCAAACCGATTACAATCTCCGTGGTCCTCAACTTTCTCTCTTCCATATTAACCATTCCACACGAACTCGGACACCACAAGTCAATGCAAACCTTATCAATGCAATGCAATTCTTCGGTAAAACTCACAGGAGAAACTAGACCTTTATACTTAAACGAAGCCAGCCCCGGGGTCGAAATCTCAATACTTTGATCAAAATGGTGATCCCAAGGACATCTCCAATACAAAATCTCCAAGTTCCTCAACTGAAGCCCCGAAATATTAACAACCTTCAGAAGTGGCATAGCCAGAAAATTTAGTCAGTAGGATCATTCATTATGTATCCCCAATTTCACACTAACTTTAGTGACTAATTTATCAATAGGAAAAAAAGAGGAACGGACAATGCCACTCAACCCAACAACGCATGATCCAATAGTAAGTGTCAATGCATATCTATTACACATTTGGGACACAATATTTCGACATTTTCGGGCGGTATTTTTGGAACATGTTTTGTGTTGGATAGCATTTCTCCGGGAAAATATGTTTTGAGCTACTTACTTCTTTTTTTTCATTTTCTTTATAATTTGACCCACTATCAACTATATTTTATAAATTTAGGCAATTGTTATACTCAGAGCAGAATATGTATTACTAGAGCAGTTTGTGCATATATATATATATATATATATACTTGAACATTATGCTTCAAGCACAATAAATTACTACGGCAGCCATTGCCTAAATTTAAGTGGTGTCAATTATACACAGTTACACACCAGGCCAAAATACATCCAAAATATACCTAAACTTGTATGCATAATATAAAATATACCTTCAATTTGTCCTCCTTACACCTAATGGAACATTTACACAAAACCAAAGTCTCGAGAGCAGGGCATCCCGAGAAGATCTCCCCATTATAATTCTGATCTGAAAACGCGAAATTCTTAAGATGCAAACTCTTCAAAGCCGGCATTTTCCACCATCTTGGCAACGCTATGCTCGTAGCAGTAGCATTAGTGAGCCTCAAAACCCTAAGTGAATTACTAATACTTGGCAACTCGACTGGCCTTTTGGTACAAAAAGCCCTAATTCTGAGATCATGTAAATTGTGACTAAACCCATAATTGACACATTGCTCGACAAGAAACGGATCCACGTCGACGGTGACGGAGAATTTGAGCGAGGTTAGATGCGAATTGCTGTCTCGTAATGAGAGGACCTTGTAGACAAATGAAGCAAAAGAGGGGTTGATTTTGGGGTAATAGAAATCAAGAGAGGGGAGCGAAGTCCACACAATTCTCCATCGCTTCGATAGTGCCGAAGTTCGAACCGCGGTTCGAGTATCGACGAATGAGAGGATGAGCGTGAGAATGCTGTCCGGTAATTGACTGATTCGATCAATTTTGGTGCGGTTCTTCGGAATTGTACGCATTGTGGAGTGAAGAGAGATCCAAGGGTTTTGGTGTGGGAAGTGAATGAGTTGGAGGAGGAGATAAATTTATGAAGTCTTTGACTGATCAAGTCACTCTGAGAATAGAACTTTCTACAATTGTTCTTGGGCTCATTTTTGACTCCAGATACTTAATCTTTATAGTAAAAGACACATTTGCCCTCCTAACTTTTGTTTCAGTTTCAAAATGGACCCTAAATTTTATTTTAATACATTTTCCGCCTTCAAGTACGTTAAAAGTGTATCAAGATACACCTTCCGTCAATATTTTTTTTCATCCAAAATCTTATAGGTCCTGTCATTTGGCTGAAATGACAAAGGTAAAATCGTAAAAGCAACCATTATGTCAATTTCCACCCTCAGTTTCCTTCAACATTAAACGCTTATGTATTTTTTTTTTTTACATTTTGATAAAATAGAGCAAGAAAAAAAATACCATTTTGGAGAGAGATAAAATTCGCAAAGCCATATGGGGCAATGCATTGTGGCAGAGCGTTTGACCTTGTGGAGTGTGCAAAATCCATGACAAAAGTATATATTTCAAATGTGCAACGTGCGGATAGGCATTCCATTTTCAATTTTTACTATTCCTGCTATGTTCACTAACTTATACACGCAAATGTGTTTTGCAACATGTCGGTTGTGGTTTTCTCATTTGGGAGGACTTGATTATTTGGATTATTCATGGACAAGGAAATTTGAACAGGAGGGAGAAGCTATAGTGATCATCTCCACAAGTTTCACGAAAAAAATTAATTCATTTAATTCTTGAAACGGACGGTTCTTGTTTTTCTTAAAAAAAGAACCACCCTCTTTAGAATCGGTCTGTATACTATATATATATACTATATATATATATATATATTGTATAAGTACATGCGTGCAAGCACATTGTTAATCATTGAATTTTTTTAACATCTCATCCATTGAAGTTGTAATTGTTTTTTCTGACATTTGGTGAACTATTATATTACGAACCATTTCCACAAACTTTCATTAAAAAAAACTCATATATTTAATCCGGAAAGAATTAAATAATCCCTCTTTGTAAAGAGTCTTCTCTAAAAAGGGGCTAATATGGTGCATTGTGTTTAGACATGCACATATATATATATATATAGTAATATACCATGAATAAAATGTTCGATCTGAACGAAATGGCAGGCAAACACAATAATATGAAGCAATAGAAGTAATGGTTTGAGTAGAGTAAGGCAACAAGTCATGAATTACAAAAGTCGATCTCATACAAATTAATTAGTCTAATAGTGATTATTAATATTACGTAGAACATACTCGGGCAAGTTTTTGTTAAGCGGCCACATTTCACAATGACGCATTAACTATTCTTATTTATTTCTTACAACCTTCTGCATACTTCACAGTAATAAAGTACCTTAACACATTATACATAATTAATTAAACATATATATCACATCAGAATTGATATATTTCATTTTGTATAGTTAGTGAATATGGTAAGTTAGTCATCACTGGTTCAATGTTAGTCATCCCATATTCATCAACAATCTGCATTGTTAAAAGAAACATCGTATATATATCAATTAATATATAGAAAACTCAAAATATAAACTCAAAAGAAAGAGATAGATAAACATATGATTCGTTTGGTTGGAGATTTTATAAATGAATCGACATCTTATATTCTATGATAGTTCAATTTATTTAATGGAGCGCACAATTCCTTGCTAGGCAAACTTAGGACTCTTTTGATTGAAAATTTGATAAATGAATTGATATCTTATATTCTAGAAAATTTCCTTTCCTTTCCTATAATGCAATAATTCTTACCCGGCATTCGGAACAAATAAGAAGGGGAATGAAACAAATTTCAATTTTCAAAAGCTATCCTAAAGTGCCCTTTTGCTTACAAATACTAACAATATTGGCCAGTATGCTTCGAGGACGGGAATAAAAAGCTTGAACACGGGGGAATCCTTTATTGCTGGGAATATCATATTCCCCCCCCCCCCCCCCCCCCCAAGTTCTTCAACCAAACAATAAATCTAAGGTCACGTTTGATTTACGGAATTCCTGTGTCTTTTCTATGGTGGTGGAAAACTAATTTTTTTGTCTAATTTCTTTTCTTGTGTTTAGTAAAGCATGGAAAGTATTTAGGTAAGGGTATTATTGTGCAAATTTTTTGTAATAAATGCTTGAAAATTACATGTAAAAATCAATTCCATGAGTTTTGAGAGAAATGGTTTTACTCCCTACTTTCTCCTATGTCAGGAAAATGTTTCTGGAATTTGTGCTTACCAAAGAAAAGAAAGGAAATACTTTCCTTTCCTGAGTCTTCAAATCCGTGAACCAAATGAGACCTAAATTTATTGGAATTCCACTCAAAAGTTCCAACCAAATGAGTCATAAGGTCTCATTTGGTTCACGGAATGGAAATCAATTCCTTTGTCTTTTCCATAGAGGTAGGAAACTAAAGTTTCTGTTAAATTTTCTTTCTTGTGTTTGGTAAAGTATAAAAAGTATTTAGATCGGGACATTGTTGTCCAAAAATTTTGTAATAAATGTTAGGAATTCACAAGGGAAAATCAATCCCATAGATTTTGAGATAAATGATTTTACCCCCTACTTTTTCATCTGTCAAGAGAGTGTTTCCGAAATTTGTACTTACCAAATAAAGGAAAGGAAATATTTTTGTTTCCTGAGTGCTCAAATTCATAAACCAAACGAGACCTAAGTGTATTATTAGTGATTATTTTATTGTATTTTCCTCAAAGTTGCTTGAAATTTATTCTGTTAGGTCCTAGTAACAATGAGGTAAGTTCGACGATTAAGTAAGGATTTCATCAAGCTATACAACCGATAGTATTGTCGCAAATATTTTCTTTTATTTATGGTTGAACTTTGCGTTGTATCTGGTGTTCAAAATTATAATAATGCACTTGTATTTGTTTAGTAGTTTTGTATCAACAGAAAAATTGATTCAAATAATTGTAAAATATTTATTATTATTTTTGTACTAAAGTGAATAATTTTTATTATTATTTTTGTAAAAGAATTATTTATTATTATTATTATTATTATAGAATATTTTTTTGTTATTATTTTGTACAAAATGAATAATGTTTCAACCGTGAAATGGGAAAATAATTATATATCATATCGTTTTTCTTTACCTTTTCTTGGAGATACTTGTTTGCCGCTTCCAAAATCCCCTCCTGAAATACACAAAGATGTAAAACTTATAAGAAATAAATGTAAAACTCAAAATAAAGAAAGAAGTTAATAATTTCTTCACCAAGTTTGTTAAATATTAAGTGCAAATTAATAACCGCAAAAGTAAGAGCTAAAACCAAAGTGGTACAACCTATTAGAATGTACTCATATTTTATGTTAAACATTTATAATTTTATCTCTTAGTTTCAAATTGATCTTTTTTTCTTTTTCGTATCTTAGATTAATAATCTCATTTATTTTTTTAGAAGTAATTAATTACCAAATCTCTCAATAGCAATTAGTTGTATTATTGACTATTGATTCAATTTAAATTAACATTTTCTCAAAACTTACCAAAATCAAAATAAGATTATTAATTTAAAATGGGGAAGCATTTTTGTCCGTGTGTTACCTGTTATTTAGGTTGGGTTGCCATTTTTTAAGACAAAATTAGAATTAGAAACTATATCTGAGGTAGTTCGATTAAGTGGTTATAGAATTAGAATTGACCCAAACTAGAATCACAAAAACTCAACCCCCAGTTGCCGGCTCGGTTGGAGTTCGCTTAAGATTCCCCTTTCTTCAAAAGAAAAATAAAATAAAATAAAAGACACTTTTAGGCCCTTTTTAGTGGAGTCTTTTAGTGAGTTTGAGTTTTTTTTGTTAGGAAGTGTGAAGTGTAAAAGTAGTTTTTGAGATTTTAGGCTCCGTTTAATAGCAATATGAAAAATGAAAAAAAAAAACTAATATAAGTGAAAAGATAAAAAATAAGTTGAGACATGCGGTGAGATGTTCTTCATCTCATACTTATATTTGTGAGTATTCCATCAATCTTTATATTTTGTGAAAAAAATTTCTTTATCACCATTCAAAGAAAAAAAATTCATAGAAAAAGCCAAAAAGTAAGAGTTAATTTCATTACATCTCTCAATTTATTTTTCATCTTATCACTCAAATTAATTAATTTTTTTTTCATGTGTTACTATCAAACGGAGCATTAGTATTATATTTTTGAAAATGTTCTTTTACTTAAAAGCAAAACAATAATACAACTTTTATAATTTATTTACTAGTACGTACTATATATATGTGTACGGTTATAATCATATTTAAAAGCATTTGATCATACTTTGATAGTGTAAAACACTAAATTTCATCCGGTAAGCTCTATCTCCTCTTGCCAATGCAGGTCAAGTATGAGTAAATTTTTGATGTGGGTAATGAGAAACCCTCACTTGTTAACTCTAACATAATTTAAATTAACTCTAGTTAAATGATATAAAAATTTAGAAAATAAGAGAAAGAAAAAACATTTCATTAAATACGCTTCTAATTTTTTGAAGTTGCATCATTTCCCAAAGAGCATTAATTTTATTTTTTTCAGAGTAAATGTTACTTCTTTTATATGTAATAAATTTTATTTTATTTTTTTGCCATGTAAAAAAATATATTAAAAATCAAGTACATGTAGTTATTATGTGTGCAAATATAATCCAATTTGATCTCTCGGCTTTGGAAATTTGATATAATGAAAAATTAAGGAAAAATATGTGCGCATATTTGATAAATTATATGGAATGTCATTGAGATAACTTTTAATATGAAAATTTTGATTTTTTGGTCTCATGTCAAGCTACAACAAATTAGGCCTAGCAATATTCGACGCAACTAATCCGTTTAATAAAATGGTTGTGTTTGAGAAGTTATTTATATCATACGCAATTAGCTTGAAATTGATTTGTAATCAACATGATTAGACTTAAGTTGGCCAGACAATTCCCGGTGCTCTGATTGGTGTTTAGGCCTTTGATTAATCGGTGCATGAAATAGGCCTATCGATGTGGCTATATAATCAAGCTGGGTGGAGATAGGTGGGTTGGGCATGGGCCTTGGTAGATAGACTGAGTTTTTTTTTTCAATTTTTCTTTATTTAAAAAGATGCCTATTATATATCTTATTTTTAAGTGAAAGAAATACTAGTTGGGGAAACGGAGGAGACCCTATCAACCATCGTAACCCCATCTTCCATTCCTCCCATTCACACCAAATCCTAGCCCGCTTGAAATAAATCTGAAAGACTTAGAGAGAGAGTGAGAGAAAATGAATGTTTGTATCTATTAATATTGTGTATTACAATGGGAAATGGCATGTATATATATACAAGTAAAGAAGGAAACAAGAAGCCTTAAAATGAGGAAGAAAGGAGGAGACAATGAGGGAAACATGGAGGAGGGAATAAAGGAAAAGAAGAGGAAAGAAGAATAATGCTAAGCTTTAATAATTACAAAGAATAATGCTAATGATGTTGGAGAATATAATCATTTCTAACACCCCCCTTCAAACTCAAGGTGGCAAATGGAAGGCCAGCTTGAGTTTGGAAAGCAAATTCTGAAAGCGACCTGTGTGATGAACTTTAGTGAATATGTCCGCGGGTTGATCTATGGATGAGATGGAAATAAGGCGGATAGAATTGCTGGACACATGCTGACGAACAAAATGACAGTCAATCTCGATATGTTTTGTTCGTTCGTGAAAGACATCATTGTGGGCAATTTGAATAGCACTCCGATTATCACACCCAATGACAGTTGGAAGACGATGAGAAACTCCCATGTCTGAAAGGAGCCAGCGTAGCCAAATGAGTTCCTGAGTAGTGTCTGCAAGAGCACGATATTCTGCCTCAGTACTCGAGCGAGAGACAAGTGACTGTTTCTTGCTGCGCCAAGATATAAGTGAATCCCCAAGAAAATGCAGTATCCTGTAGTGGAACGTCTATCAGTAGGGTCACCAGCCCAGTCTGAATCAGAGTATGCGCGAATCTCAAGAGATGATGTGGATGAAAAATGTAGGCCATGGAATAAAGTCCCTTTAATATATCTAAGAATGCGAAGAACTGCAGCATAGTGGGTAGATCGCGGAGCTGACATAAATTGACTGACAATATGAACAGCATATGCAATATCTGGACGAGTAACGGTGAGATAGACTAAGCTGCCAACGATCTGACGATATAGAGTTGCATCATCAAGAAGAGTACCATCAAGAGGAGTGAGACGAAGACCTGCTTCTTGTGGAGTAGCAACGGTTTTACAATCAGTGAGACCAGCCCGGGCAAGAATATCAGAAGCATATTTGGCCTGAGAGAGGTAATAACCAGCAGAATCAGAGAGAACTTCAAGCCCCAAGAAGTAATTCAGACGGCCAAGATCTTTCATCTCAAAATGTTGACTGAGAGATTGTTTGAGATCAGAGATACCAGTAACATCATCCCCAGTGATAATCATGTCATCTACGTAGAGAATAAGAAGTGTGATACCAGTCTCCCTTTTTCGAATAAAAAGGCCATAGTCATATGAACTAGAAATAAAACCTAGTTCTCGAATGGTAGAGCTGAACTTTTCAAACCAGGCACGAGGAGCTTGCTTAAGGCCATATAAAGCTCGACGAAGCTTGCAAACTTGAGAGATGGAATGTGGAACCCCTGGAGGTGGTTTCATGTAGACTTCTTCAGAAAGATCACCATTTAAAAAGGCATTCTTTACATCCATCTGAGAAAGTTGCCATTTACGAACAGCAGCAACTGCGAGAAGGCTTCTGACAGTGGTTAAACGAGCAACGGGAGCAAATGTTTCTTCATAATCGATACCATATTCTTGATTAAAACCTTTAGCTACAAGTCGAGCTTTGTATCGATCAATAGATCCATCTGATTTTGTTTTGATTTTATAAACCCATTTGCATCCGACTGTTATCTTTCCCGGTGGAAGAGTGACCAATTCCCAAGTTTGGGCTTTATCTAAAGCCTGTAATTCTTCAGACATAGCTTGCTGCCACATAGGATTAGAACTAGCCTCTTTATAAGATGTGGGTTCATGATGTGAAAATATGGTAGAATAACAGTGATAGTCACGAAGATGATGAGGTAACTGTCTTACCCGATTAGACTGACGAGGTTGAGGTGTTTGATGCTCAGAATCGTTGGACGAACCAGCATCATCAGAATAGTCCGTTGTTGGTACAGGAGACGAGTCATTAGATGGATCAGTGGTAGTGATAGATGGGTTCAACTCTGTGGGCGGAGTGTCAGCAGGTGGTTCATGAATTTCGTTAATAACCGGCGACGGTGTAGAGGAGACGGATGGGTATAAGTCGGCAGTAGAGCTAGTGAAGAACGGGAGAGAGGTTTCGGTGGTGATATGAAATTTAGAGATTGATGAAAACATTTTGTGTTCCCAAAAAATGACATGACGTGAAATGCGAAGTCGTTTCGAGATTGGATCCCAACACCGATAACCCTTATGTTCTATCCCATACCCGAGGAAGCAACAAAGGCGAGAACGAGGTTCCAGTTTGGAATGTTCATGAGGCTGAAGGAGGACAAAGCAAACGCAACCAAAAACTTTTAAAAGGTTATAATTTGGTGAATGACCATACAACCTTTCATAAGGCGATTGATTTTGAAAAGATGGAATAGGATGACGATTAATGGTATAGACCGAAGTAAGAGCTGCTTCGCCCCAAAAACTTTCAGGACATCCACTAGATATGAGAAGGGTTCGAACTGTATCTAAAATGTGACGATGTTTGCGTTCAGCTCGTCCATTTTGTTGAGAAGTGCCAGGACAAGAATATTGAGAAATAGTTCCTTGCTGACGCAAAAAATTTAGAAAGTTGGATTCTTTATATTCCATGGCATTATCAGCACGAAATATTTTGATTGGTTTAGAAAATTGGGTTTGAATCATTTTGGCAAAATTGTAATATATCTGTGGTAATTCGGAACGATTTTTCATAAGATATATCCAAGTAAATCGAGTGTGATCATCAATGAAAACAACAAAATATTTTGACCCCCCCATGGTGCTATGAGGAGAGGGTCCCCACACATCAGAGTGAATAAGATCAAATGGTGCAGAGGAAAGAGAATCACTTTTATTAAAGGATAACGCAGGTTGTTTTCCAAGTTGACACGATAGACAAGATATACTTTCTGATTGGACAGTTCCTAATTTACCAGTAGAAATAAGAGATTTAAGCCTATCTTTGGAGATATGACTTAACCGAGAATGCCACAATTCGAAAGGAGAGCTGGAGAGAGCTGGAGCAGTGGACAAAGTAGATGTGAGTTCAGATGGTGTATGGAGGTGAATGAGCTCGAACATCCGACCAATTTTACGGCCTATCCCAATGATTTGCTTCGTCCTTGGATCCTGTACATGGCAACCAGAAGAAGAAAATACAACATTTAGACCAAGATCACAGAGTTGACCAACAGATATAAGATTTATAGTCAACTTAGGAATGTGAAATGTAGATGCAAGGGATAGGTTGGATGTGGATATTGGTCCAATATAGTTAACAGGTAATTGGGATCCATCAGCTGTTTTAATGGGAGATGTGTGTGGGGTAGAATGTTTTGAAAGAAATATTGTGGAATCAGATGTCATGTGGTTACAACAGCCAGAATCAAAATACCAAGAATTACCTGAAGTTACAGACATTGCATTAGATGGACCAGATAAAACCTGTTTTAGCATTTCAGCAAGATCATTATTGGTGACAAGTGATGCTGGAGTAGGTGGTGGTTGAGTGGCGGCAGCAGCAGTGTCAGATCTGATATTATTATTTCTGGCAGGATTCTTGTAACAATCAGAACCGAAATGTTTTGGACCTCGCTTATGACAGTACTTACAAACCCGTTTGGGACAGTAGAGCAGCGTATGGGTAGTCTCATGACAGTATGTACATTCCTTTGATGATTGTCCAGATTTTGACTGAGTGACAGCAAGTACTCCACTAGAGTTCTTGGAATTTACCCCAAGTCTGGTTTCTTCAAAATGAAGGGCCGTGACAGCGTCATCAAGAGTTGGCAATGGATGACGATGGAGAAGAGATGCTCGAACAGGCTCAAAACGGTCATGCAAGGCCATGAGTAGTGTCATCACATGTTGTTGATCCCTATAAGTTACAAACTTCTCAACATCAGTGGTACACGACCAGACGGGTTCAGAAAGAGCTAATTGATCCCATATAGCTTGCATCTCAGATATGAAATCATCAATGGATTGATCAGGTTGTTGTCTTTTGGCTTGGAGGGCAGTCAAAAGTTGGTATTGGTGTGCAAGATCTTTAGTAGTGTATCGAGATTTGAGAAAATCCCAAACTTCTTTCCCAGTGGTAAAGCGCCCAAACTGTTGATTAATGGAGGAAATAGAAGAATTGCGGCACCATGTAATGATATCACCATTGTTAGCGATCCAGTCATCTTGCCTGACGGAAAATTTTTCATCTGACTCATCTTCCTTTTGACATGGTTTAGTAACCTCTCCAGTGATAAGACGCCACACCCTTCGAGCTTGTAGGAAACTAGTCATGGCCTGGGCCCAGTGGATGTAGTTGGGTCCATTGAGAGTGATGGAAATAGGTCGAGAGATTTCGGGATGATCCATAAAAGTATTTGGGATTGATTTTGGAGATTTGGGGCAATTTGGATAGATTTTGGATTAATTTGGAATTAACAGAAGGTTCGAGGGTGAATATGAGAATAACAGAAAGTTCTGGGGCAAATATGGAAATAACAAAAAGTTCTGGGGTGAATATGAGAATAACAGAAGGTTTTGGGGTGAATATGGGAATAACAGAAAGTTCTGGGGTGAATATGGGAATAACAGAAAGTTCTGGGGTGAATATGAGAATAACAGAAGGTTTTGGGGTGAATATGGGAATAACAGAAAGTTCTGGGGTGAATATGAGAATAATAAGAAAAATTTGCTTACTTGGCAGTCAACGATGACATGGCCGGTCAAAGATGATGTGGCTGATACGTGGCAGATGACTGTGCTGGGTGATGACGTGGCATTTTTTTTTTTTTTTTTTTTTTTTTTTTTTTTTTTTTTTTTTAGAAGGCTTAGATGGAGAATAATTTTGAGTAGGATCACAATCCCTCTGATACCATGAAAGACTTAGAGAGAGAGTGAGAGAAAATGAATGTTTGTATCTATTAATATTGTGTATTACAATGGGAAATGGCATGTATATATATACAAGTAAAGAAGGAAACAAGAAGCCTTAAAATGAGGAAGAAAGGAGGAGACAATGAGGGAAACATGGAGGAGGGAATAAAGGAAAAGAAGAGGAAAGAAGAATAATGCTAAGCTTTAATAATTACAAAGAATAATGCTAATGATGTTGGAGAATATAATCATTTCTAACAAAATCAATAGTTTCATATTGATGTGAACCTTGGTTTTAATTTTGTTGTGGACCTTAGACCTAGTTAATAATTATGCTTTATCTATTTTGTAGTAAAGTGTATATATATGTAATTAAAATAATTTAAAAAGTGTCCACCTAGTGCCTGAACCACCTAAATTTAATAAGTATTCCTTATTCTTCACCTAAAAAATTGTTGTTATCTAACTTGAGTCAAATTTTTACATTTTTATATTAAAAATAAATACATATATACTATAATCATTAATATAGTTTATCTTGTTATCAAATAGACTTTTACATTTAATTTGATCGAAATGATCTATATAAACATGTATCGATCATGGGTGGCTACTAGTCTTTATATTTCCAATTTTATTAAGGTAATTTTTTCTAAAGATCAACTGATCCAATGCACAAAAATATCTTACTTCCTTTGTCAAAAAAAAAATGCACAAAAATAAAAAGGTTATATATTTAAACTAACCTTATTCTTTAACAGTTGGATCTCCTGAAACATAATTTCCATCTGCATATCAAAAGTTTCGGTGATATATATTCATTTAGCCCAAATAAAGAAAAAATATGCATATATTTAGATGGAAGGTAGATTGAAATTGAAATTAAATATATATTTTTTGGTTCCCCACGGAGTGTCGGGGCCAGTGACAGCCTTATGGCCAAGAGGCTTGGTTGAAATTAAATATATAATACCATATAATATTACCTTTGCTGAGCGTATTTGAAAGATCAAAATCTCGAGATTCTTTTCAAGTGCTTGTAGCTCATGCAACGTCATTGTTCCAATTTCTCCCCCAGACAAATACCTAAATAAAATTAATTGGTACATAACCATTAGTGATTTTTATATCATTTAAATTGGATCTCTTATAAACATGTGTGTGTCTGCGTGCGCTTTTTGATTACATCTTGTGATTTTTATTTATAATCTCGATATATTCTTCAATTATATATGACATATTTTTCAGTCTGAAAATAGAAATCATATCTCATTAGTAACGAATTGAGATTTATAATTTTCAGGGCGTTGGAAGATTGGCATGCTCGTAAGCGCGTGCTCAAATAACGACTCAGGCATCATATCCAAGATTCCAGCTCGAATTCTTTTCAAACGAGGGAGAGTGATGCCAAATTGCCAATACAACATCTTCTCTGTGCCCCCAAAATATAGAAACACACGAGGAGTAAAAATAAAGAGAAGTCAAAAGTTAGAGAAAGTCAATTTCGAGTTTGCATCTTTTAATATGTAGAAGATATGCTCATAAATCCAACGTCTGCGGAGGCAAAATCAAGTCAGATAACATTCACTAAAAATATATTTTGCATCTTTATATTTTCAAGGTCGATCTTTCAATGTATTTATATGCTTGTGCAATTTAGTTTTCTTCCCTATTTCATATTCCTAGGTAGCATATTTATTATAGTTCATATGCCTATATGGTTGACGGGATGTTCCATTATATTTATGTGAGTCTTAAAATTGTAGAGAGCAAGACAAAATTGAAGGGATTTTTAAATTGTGATTCCTACCTAGTATGGCCTTTTCGGAAGAAAACAAAGTTGTGCAAACTTGAGGCCAAAGATGCTAATATTTTCATTGGACTGGATCCGAATGTGATAAAACGGTATTAGATGTGAAACCTAGCTAGCTAGAAATGTTCCAACTAGGATAATGGACTTTAAGGGACTTAGATGTAACAACCCAATAACCTTACTCTGATACTATATTAAAGTTCGGAACATTCAACTCAAAACAAATTGGCTATGGGTGGAGTAGCCTCTCCATCTTATATATTGCTTTGTGAGGATCCTTTTTCCCGATGTGAAATTTGTAATCTCAACACCAGTGTGACTGCAATGGATGCTAGCAGGTGTAATCTTCGACCATCGCGCGTGTTTGTTTGACTTGCTTGCAATGTGCTTAATTACTAACATCCGAAACCATTTCTAGAACATCCAAAACTTCCCAGACTAATCATTTAAGGCTGATTGATCTAGTTTAATGCATATAAACTTGTTTAGCCACCTAGATGATGAATGTATCATACAGTCATCGAATCATCTTTGAGAGGTTTCCGAAAAGACCGTGGCCCCACCAAAATGAACCAAATGTCTTAGTGGATTCTGGGCAATGAATTGATCCATTGCCACACTAGCATCTATCCATTACTTTTGGGATGAAGCAAACGGTTCATTAGCACTAGAGGGATGATCAAATCGTTCATTAGCCCTTTCACAGGGCAATGAGCTGTACGAATCATTGCCATGATAGCTTTTTTTGTCATATAAATAAGACAAGGATGTAACATTTCAAAGGACCCTTTTCCACACAAATATTACTCTACCAAATTGAATATTATATTCTAAACAACACAATATGTTTCATTTATCAATCTATAATTCACAGTCTTATTTAATTCCACTTTTACACTTCACATTCTTCTTTTATTTTCTGTTTCATCGCATCTTGTTCAAACTAGACCAAATCTAGACGATTTAACCTCAAGAAGGTCGGATCTCCAAGTTCAAAAGATTTTTCAAGGGATAGTGGATGAACCGAACAGTTCATTGGCCACTAATCAATGAGCCAAATAGTTCATTTCACTATTTCTAGATTCCGGTTTTTCAATTCCGGGTATTTTTGAAAGTTTGGGATCAAAAGTGTGAATTTTTAAAATTTAGTGGCCAAAATAAAATTTTATGAACTTTAGTGATCAAATCATCAGCTTTCTAAATTTAGAAAATTAGTTATAGGTCCTAGATGGCTTGGCCGGTTTGTTTAAAGGACGTAACTTTTGGGGCTAATGTTTTAACTCCAAACATTTTAAAAAAGGACACAATTTTGCATAAAGACCCTATTGTTATATTTTTTTTCTAAATAAATACATCAATTTATTTCGAGGGATAAAGACAATTATATCCTTTATATATTTGATGTTGTATTTTGGTGAATTAAATAAAAGTCAAAATAATATTTAAATTAAGTATAATTAAAATAGTTTATAAATTAGTTGGATCTTAGTAAAGGTTAGATAATCTTCAATTCCTATAAGGAAACTAAATATAGATAACACATTAATTTAAAAATATCATCGATTCACGGCAAAATAATTCAAGGAAAACATATGTAGAGACAATCGAAGACTAACGAAACAAAAGGAAGAACGAAAAGTAGATTGATATTCAAAGGTATGCATGAGTAGGAGATATATGAGGAGGCTGATCGACTATAGATCAATGTCAAAACTTTATGTAATTATTGTGGATTTAAATTAGGTATAATTAACCATTTTATTACCCTATATTTTGTGTCTTTTCCTCCCATTTATTACTCTCATCTCCACATTAATCAATTGACAGCCACACTGCCTCCAAATAACTCTTTCCTCCTTACTTTTTTCTCTCTTTACCTTTTCCAATCTATATTACATCAATTCTCCATTCCTTATACGTTCCAAACTCGATCTACACCCATACAAGGTGCGAGTCCTAACAGGTATTATACTTTGGTTCTTGAACTCAAATGGAACCTTTTATTTGATGCCGATCACATATATACATGGGTTAGTGTTATTTTTTTTCTTTTTAATATATCTGGTTTTTTTATATAACTTAAATATGCCTTCTATTCATATATGTAAACTTAACACGTCTATGTAACTTAATTAACATTTTGATGTTGATCACATATATACATGGTGTATTTTTTTTCTTCTAATATGTCTCTTTTTTTATGCAACTTATTCGTCTATGTAAACTTAATATGCCTATGTAACTTAATATGCTTCGTACATTTAAGTTGATTTTTGTTAATATTTGAACGTATAAAGATCATTACTTTTTGCAATTAATTGTTCCCAAATTAATAGGCATTTTTAGGTACAACGTGTCTCAAGTGTTCGTTTAGCGAGGTTTTTTTTTTGCATGAAAATTAATATGCCTCGTATATTCTTCATGTTGTATTATCTCCACGTTCAAACTTATTATATGTCTGAAATTTTCGTTTAAAGTAAACGCTTAATTTTAGGGAAGAAGTTCGGTAATATCCAATAATTTGGTTTTGCAAATTTGAATTGACTTTAGGTCATTCTATAGATGTTATCCAAATTTTAGGAGTTTTATTTAGTGTCAAAATTTAAGTCTTGAATATGATGTAACATACAATTTTTATGGGTTAATCCTTGATATACATGAATTATATTTTATAACTATTGCACGGTTTGACTTTTTAGCTTTTCGATTTGGTAATATCTATCAAGAAAGGTTTTTAGGGACTACTTTTGATAAGTTTGGTAATATACATTAAGACATGTTTTAAATTTTGAATTTATTTGAATGGTTTGACTTTGTCTATTCAATTTGTATTTAAAAATGACGTTATAGCTAGACTCTTTTTTTTTTTTTTTTTCACATTTTAGGGATTTAAATTTGTGGTAGAATTAAATTCTAGTGAAGGCTACTATAGGAATTCTAGTTTAATGCTTATATTTTTCTTATTTATTAATTATAATTTTTATATTGTCCTTAAATCTAAAATCTATCCTTTTGTAAAATGTTTGTCCTTCAAATAACTAACCTAAAATATGTGTCCTTGAATAGATAGAGAAATCTACTTTTATCCTTTAAACCAAAAGCCCCTTCTAAATTACTTGAGCTATTTCATGATTAAACACAAAAGAATGGGTAGGGGCCAGTTTGCACAATCCAATCCAATCAGCTCAAACCGACCAATCCAATCTAATATTAATTGAATTCGGTGAAACTAGTGAATTGAATTAATTTGCATTTTAGAAAACCAACCAAATATTGTCTAGATTTGTGGCTACACAATTGAATATATGTGTGGTAACGAATTATTCCTAACAAAAATAAAAGGTTGAATATATGTGTGGTAACTAATCATTTTTAATAAAAATAAAAAATCAATTTTTTGAAAGTAAGAGTATAAATGCATTCGTAACCCAGTTAGTTGAAGATGATAAATGATAATGACGAGAAGTTGTCATATGGTAATTCTAGTAATGCTCTTTGAACTCGAATCCAAAGTGAATAATATCTACTGATCGAATTGTAATGAGACGTGACAACTATTCTTCAAATTTTAAAAACGGTTTTCTTATTTCAAGTCCTCAGCGCAGCCTTGACATATTTCCGTTCCCCCTTTCTCATCCACAATATTATATGGGTTTTATACATGCTTTCTAAATCGAATAAATCTTAAAAAAACAGAAAGTAATACTAGCCTCCGTGCATTCAGAATGAGTTTCCTACCTTTACAACTAATATAAAAAGGAGTTTCCTACCTTTACTACTACAAATTCACCTTTTAGGGCTGCTATTCATTTGTGGCGAATTCTATTTGTTATGTGATGCATATATTGAATTCATAATTTTATAATCAAGCACTTAATAGAATCTTAAGATTGTCAAAAGGAACGGCATGGGGATTCTTGCTTAGCTTGTTGTCTCGATACACTCACCAGCCTACAACATTTTACTGCATTTTTCTTGGTTCCGATTGTATTTTATGGCCTAATTTCGAGTCTCGCCAAATTGGAGTTTAGGGTGATTTTTAATTATTTATAATTAAAGAGAGATACTTAGATCATCTTCTTTTTCTTTAAAAAAAGAGTTGATGTTCTTCGCAGATCTCTTTCTTCCTCTTAGTTATTGCTTCTTCGATATTATATCCTAGATATGGTGGCTAGCTTCAAGGTTGAACTATGTGAGGTCCACGGGGGCATGCATGCCCTCCTGAAGTTTCAAAAATACTCAGGGTGCAGTCATAAATACTTTTTTGGACTTTTTTTTTTGTAAGGTTTTAAACTTCAAGGATCAGCTTGATTTAATATGACTGTTGATAATATTAAGTTAATATAAATGCTCGGTTTATTGATTCCCTGATTTTTGTCGTTATTTTATAACAGTGATTGGTTTTTGTCATCAAAAATATTCCCGGTTGCTATCATATATAATTTAGTATTTACCTAAAAGTAACTTTCTCAATTAAAAAAAATGGAAATTCTCCAGAAAAAGAAAATTAAAGATTTGTAAATGACAAAATGGAGACACCACCTCTCTGTTATCCAATTTTTTAATCAAAAAAACTTCATGTGTCAAAACGAATAATTCATCTAAAGAGTTAAATATATTATATATTTTTTCCTGTCACAGCTTTTAACACTTGTTAAAAATAAAAAGTTCAAATTCCCTTAGTGTTAACTTGGGCCCCTCTAACTCCAACTTTTGGCTCCGCTCTAGGTGGCTTAGCTAGTCTCAGGCTTAGAATATGTTGCGAATTTGTGTATGATAATTAGGGTATATTTATCTTATTTATTTTATGTGAAAAATAATAATACAGTATAAAAGAGGGAGAGAGAGAAACAACTAAATTAAGAATTAGCAGAAAGAAAAAGAAAGGAAGGCCATAGCAAATAGAGGGTTCATTTCTGACTGCAAAATTAAGCATATATGGCCGCAGTTCTGTTATGCATGAGGAGGCCAGGCTGCACGCATTTCTGGCTAAAGCTATATATATTGGATGTACGTTAGGCGTATTCTTAAAACTCATTTCGAGCATTCTTAAGTCTTACGCAATTTTATAAATGCATGTGTATGGTAAAAAAATTAATAAAATAATACCATATAATTATTCTACAGAACAATATTTACCCTAATTGTTATTACCGTAACATGTATATCATTATATGTATGATAAATTTGTCCTACTTACTCTACTTATTTGCACTATTATAAACGCTTTTAGTTGACATGAGGATTTTTTTTCCCCTTAATACAATCAATGCATGTATAATCATGGGAAGGCGAAAGACGACTCTAACCATTTATCAACCACTTGAGGGTAGGGTGGTGTACCCTATACTAATTGGCCTATCCCTTGGTATATATAGTTCAGGGGAATATTGTTAGTCTTAGATAAGGTTAGGATGGGCAACTAGGTGGAGTGGAAAGATAAACCATGTCTACTTTTATATACGTATATAATTAAATCTTTACAAGTGTTCGTTTCGTTGAATTTTTTTTTTTTCGTTTTTAAAATGATAATTTTATATGAAAATTTTGAACACTATTAATTATTTATGATTGAACCTATTAACACGAGCTATAAGTAATTCCTAGCGTGAAACAAATACTTAAATATCGCTAACTATTAAAGATGGAATGAATTTTAAGCTTTGTAAATTTCTCAGACTATAAGTCATAGTATTTATATATGGTCAAAGATCGAATGAATTTCAAAATCAGTTGCCGAATAAAAATAATCATAGCGCGCTAGGGCTTTATACATTTTGTGGTCCACAATTTGGATGTTTGTCTTTCTTTTTAAGTAATTAAAGTTCTTCAAATTTTCCAAATATAGAACTAAGATTCTTAACCATAATTCAAAAGCTTCACTCTCCTTTGTTTGTGGATTCTAGATTTTTTTTATGAGGTGGGAATGACTCCACATGAATATTAATTATGTTTTTCTTCTCTTTTTCAAAAATTCAAATATGTGAACTTTTATATATACACATCCAATTTCAATAAAATTAATGCTGTTAAAAAGCTTTAGACACACATGAGATGAACATACAACTCACACATAAGTGGATTAAAATGAAAACTTAAAAATTTTAAGGGTGTGTTTGGCAATCCAATTTGAAACTTTAGAATTAAAATTATAGCAAAAATTAACTTATTTCCATCGACGCTCAAAATCATATGCTAATTTTTGTTTCAGTTTTCAGTTTGAAAACTCAGAATTCGATGCCCAAACGCACTATAAGTAGTAGCTTAGAGATAATATTGTACAACTTGCGAAGGTAGAGTTAAAAGACTTGTAACATAGGCTATTCTTGTCTTTAATTTTTTGAGAAATGAAACCTGACTTTGTAATAGCAAACATATAAATATATATATATATATATATATAAGAGTATCAGATCATGTGTATATAAAGTACCTGAGGCCCTTTTGGAGCACTTCAACTTCCTGTTTCAGCATTGCAATTTCCTCCTTTGACTCCTATATTAAAAACAAAAATACGCATGAGCAATATTGCCCCCGAAAACAAAATTATTTACATTTTATCCCCTAAAGTTTGACCTCATTTTCATTGTCGTCCATAAAGTTCATTTTTTGCCAGTTCCACACATAAAGTTTTGATTGCAGTTTTATTGGCGTATTTACATTTTGGACCAAAGTGACAACCAGATTAAACATTATAGATTAAAATGGTGAAAATAAAACTTTATGGACAAAAGTGAAAATGATCTCAAACTCTAAGGTATAGAAGTGTAAATAAGTCTCAAAAATATCAGGCATTTTTCTAAAATCAAGTAGTATCACATTCTTAAAACCAATTTACCAAATATAAAATAAATAAAATAAGGTTTGTTTTCGAAATTTCTTATCATTGTGAATTTTTACATTCTTTAAAAGTGCAAAAATTAATTAATGAATCTTACTACGAAGGAATTGTACACTGACATCAATATTTCTTAAAAAGTTAATCATATATCTCATATATTTAGAGAACTCATAACTTTTATGGGATCATGAAATTACGCAAGGGTACTTGAATTAAGTTATTTATGAATGGAAAGTGTATGTACGTTAATTACTGAGGGGAAAGAATTAAGCTTCAAAAATGCATATTTTATTCTATCCTTAATCAACTGTTTCAAGGTACACATTAATACTTCCTTTAAATTAAAATCTTCAAATATTTATTTGAATTCAAGTTTTTCGTTTTCTAATTTAATTTTCCCTAAGATGTTTTATTTTTTCTCTGGTAGAATATAAATTCTATTAATATTATAATGTTGTCATAAACAAAAAAGTTTTTTTAACTTTACTCTCATTAAGTTAGATGAAATTTTACTTTGATTCATGGAGTTTTATTTTCATCAATTTCATCCATAAAGTTTGACCACGTTGTTACGTTAGTCCAAAATCAACTTTCCCCTACGTTTCTTAGACCGAAAATAACACGTGTCCCTTTAATCTTCAACCCAAGTAAACTGCATGTTATTTTTCATTTAAGAAACAAATGGCACGTTGAGTTTTGACTAAAGTGACAATGGGGTCAAACTTTATAGATAGGTTGACAATAATAAATTAATTTTATGAATCAAAGTGAAAATTAAGTCAAACTTTATTTAGGTGAAAGTATAAATAACTCTAAACAAAAACATGAAAATATTAATAGAAGAAATGAGAAAAAGATATGTGGTACTTTATGGACTACGAGGCTATTTAACTACTCACCCTTTCTAGTTCACTTTTCTCTTGTTACCCTAACTTTCTAATTTTTCAGGTGTTTTTCAAAAGAATTTTTCATCTTATTATTACATGCAAAAGACTAGTATTATACTTATCAAATTTTTTTATTGTGACAGTACAATCTTATATAATATATGTTGATAAAAATATGAGGTAAGAATGCCCAATAACAAAAAATATTTTTCTTTGCAGAGAGAGAGAGAGAGAGAGAGAGAGATGACATACAAGAACTTGCTTCTCTTTGGCCTCTACGGGCTCAGCTCCCCGGGTACACTTGGTGTACTTTTCCACAAGGTCGTGCATGGTTCTTGAAAAGATAAAAAAGTAAAAATAAATAAATAAGATTAAGATTCCATAAAAGAAGTTCACATGATAAGAAACACAGGGACATATATATTGAAATCCAAATCTGATTTTTATTCGTTAAGCTTTGTCATAATGGAGGGCCTACCATAAGACAAATTAAGCAATCGCCTAGCGCCCTAATGTAACCCATTTTAAATAATGTAAAGATCATTTTTATAATAATTCAAGTTAAAAAAAAAAAGTTTTAATGATATTTTTATATATTCAAATATTAGTTTGTTCAAACTTAATTTTTGTTCGTATTTATATATTGCATTGGTGCAAAACTAAAGTTTGATAAATACTTTTAAATCCATTTTATCTTTATCACCTAGAGTCTCAACTTCTCTTGGACCGCTTTTGATCATAATTATTAATTCTCTTTTCAATCTTATTATATTCTCCTTTTACCTTGCGAGAGTTGCAAACTAAAAGGTTTTATATAGCGATTCTATCAACAATACATCTGAAAATATATTGACACTAGAAGTCTGCTCCGATTACAAACTGTCCTTACAGGAGACTAGCTAGTGAATTGAAAGACAATATATATTTATACAGGGAGGGAGGGAGAGAGAGAGTATAAACAGATGTACCCTTTGGTGGCTAGTTCATAGAGCTTTCCGTGGGCGGAGAAAATGAAAAGTCCAATTTCAGCATCGCACAACACAGAGAGTTCCTTAGCCTTCTTAAGGAGCCCAGCTCGACGCTTGCAAAACGTCACCTGCCTATGCACCGAATTCTCTATCCTCTTCATCTGAACTTTTCCACGCGCCATCAAGTATTTAATTAATTAATTAATTTCTCCCCTCCTAATAACCTAACTAATTAATTGGATTATATTGATCAACAACCTAATCAATCAATAATTCTCTTGATCGATCGAATTTTCAAAGTAACAATAATCAAATTAAAGCACTAATAAGTTTGCGATTAATATGTGCAATCAACCTCCCACTAGTTTGAACTAGCTTCGAGGTTGTTGCAATTACCTTCCTTTCTCGACTATGTGAAATCCTTCAAACTCATTTCTCCCTCTCTGTGTCCTTCCAACCTTATATACATACTACCATTTATTTATTTAATTGATATATATTCTCTTCCACATAAAAAAAACAAAATTAAATTAATATGGCTGGCAAGTTGCATCTTTACACATCAAATGGAATCTAATATTCTAAATCATTTTAACTTGCACATCAGGGGCCGAGACAAAACCAACTAAAGCTCCCTCCCTCAAATTTTCAGGAATTACTATTTTGCACCTCTTTAATTTGAAAAAGTTACTATTAATTTTAATGTTATAATTTTTTGCAAAGAAAAAAAATGAGGTCTATGTCTCTCCCTTTTAATTCAAATAACAAAGAACCACTAGACTACCCACTCGCTCAACTATTAATAATTCTCACCCCCTCTAACATTGAGCAAAAGTAACATTCCTACGAATTTTATTCTTTGTCTATAAAATTATTAAGTTTGAGGACTATCAAAAATAATGAAATTAGAAAATTATCCTTCATTAGTTTAAAAATATTTATATTATTAGTTCTAATGAGATTTGAACTTTTGCATTCAAACATTTACACAAGTGTCTTACTAGCTCAAGCAAACACCATCACATTGTTCTAAAATATATTTAAAATTTACTTATTATCAAGAACTATGGTGCATAATGCTAATTGCACATAGAATGTGCTCCGGGAGATAGTTTTTTGTAAAACAAAAGCAGTATGAAACTTGGCCCCTTTAAAAGCATTTCTAGTTCCGCCCATGTTGCACGTACATATATTTTTTATTTTTTTTTAATTTAGAGAAAGAAGTGAAAAAAACTCGATCATCCCAAAAATAAAACTCAATTTTTTTTAATGCACATCACAGATTTAATTAATTGTGTTTTTGTTTTTATAAGTGATATATATATATATATATATAGATACACTCGATATTCCACCTTAGGGGAAAGGGAGGTGGAGAATACTAGAATTTCCAAAGCTTGCACCATGGCGAGGTGAGTGCGAGATACGTAAATCACCCCCCTTACCAACTTTACTAGTTGTACATCTAAATTAAATTTTAAGAAAAGAAGAAACATAGGAATAGATAAGTGCTTGATATATGATAAAATAATCGATAGAATGGAATTGTAGGAAACCAAATATTCTCACCCAACCAAATAAAACTAATTATATATGTATGATAAGTCATGTCATTGAGATGATAAAGTCGCATTTAAGAATAACTCGTTAGTATATATATATATCATAACATTTTGTTATTACAACCATATATTAAGGTTCCGTTTGGTTGCGTAAATTATCTAATTTTAGAATTAGTTAATTTTCGATCGAAGAATTGTGAATTTGCTCATTTATGAATAATTCAATTCTAATTCAAGTAGTGTTTGGAAAACTTAAAAAAGAAATTTCGATTGTTAGAATAAAAACATGTTCTCTATTGTTCTATGTTATTCAAAATTTTGTCTAGATGCATCAACATCACGGGTAGAAACTAGATCTTTTAAAAAAATAAAGTTTGAATGAATTATCTAATTCTAGAATTAGGTAATTTCAAGTTTTACTTGAAATGACTTAATTTGAGTTTTTGTGAATCAACTTGAATTATTATATTTAGAATTGTTCAATTTACACAACCAAACACTAATAAATGAAAATTTTGTAAATTACTTAATTGTAAATTATCTAATTCGCAATTTGAAATACAACCAAACGGGTCATAAATAAAACTTTTAACTAAATAAAAAGCGATGCTTGGTTCAACAAGTGTAGGTAAACATTTCAGTTAAAAGTTTTGGGTGAAGAAAAACCTGGGACTTGTATTTGATGATGAAAAATTTCCAATCCAACAATTGTAACGATGACTCCAATCGTGGAAAAAAATAGTAAAGTGGACAAAAATTATGTGATTACAGAAAATATATTTATAAATATTGAGTGTGCATCATAGATATCACCATTATGCCTTTAATTCTCTTTCAACCGAGAATTGGGACTTTTTAT
The DNA here is from genome assembly GCA_021464415.1 of Lonicera japonica. NCBI lineage: Eukaryota > Viridiplantae > Streptophyta > Magnoliopsida > Dipsacales > Caprifoliaceae > Lonicera > Lonicera japonica. The sequence continues at coordinate 63,147,183 of CM038469.1, forward strand.
TCTCATAATGGATTGTGGATCTTGTATCATCGATTTTAATAATAATTCTTAATCACGTGTTCTTATGGCGCGCTTTTTAAAAATAAAAATAAAATATAATTAAGACGTGTGGAAAATTAATTAGATGTTGAGCAAAAGAAATGCGCAAGAATGTTGTTATATATTAAAATTGACAATTAGCATTAATGTACGTTATAGCTAGGATGGGTCTCTTTCAATGTTCTAAAAATCTCTGTGGCGGCTACCTCATCTAGCGGGATGGTGATTTTGTAGGACTGATTATGATAGAAACTATTTTAATGAATTCATATTGTTCTTTTTAGAAGTAAGCTAAATTTAATTTAATTTTATAATATTATACTTTAAAAAATATAAATTTACAAAATATCAGCCACCTAGGATTCTTGATGGTTAAAATTATTATTATTTTTATTTTAACATTTTAGTCGGTCTAAGACGTTGTCAAAATTAAGTAATTAAGGACTTATTTTACAAACTACAATTCATTTTTGGTAGAAATTACTTGAATATATATATTCGCCTTTTGTATTCTTCCTCTTGGTAATATTGAAAACTATTTCTTTCAATATATTGTTAGAAATATGATAAATAACATAAAAAAAACTATTAATTTGGATCTTAAAAAATTGTACCTTTTGATCAGAGGAGAAGTTAAGGGCCTAATTAATCAGCATATGCAATAGCTTTCTCATGTGCACCCCAACTCTTGTTGAACCAATGACCTGCTCATGTTGGAGTTGCTTTTTCACACTTTTCCTTTGTATAATACTAACTTAATTAAATACTTCTATGGTTATTTATTTAATTTTATACTTTTTAAATAATATACTTTTTGAACTTTAAGCAGAACTAGTACCGCATTTATTTTAAGCTAAGAGTCTAATTTAACTATAGCACATTCTTAAAACTACATTAATTTTAATTTAGGATTCGTTTGGTTGCATAAATTATCTCATTTATAATTATTGTAAATTAACAAATTGTCAATTGTTTCATTTTAACAAAAAAAAAACTGTGATGTGATTTTTTCTACATGAATTTATGTAGTTATAAGTTATGTAATTTCAACTATATTTTAATGTTTTCTTATTTAATTTATTAGGTTTTAATTTAAGTTTATATACTAATTCATTTTTGCAATCAAACACTTAAATTAGATAATTTACGGATTAAGCAATTTTAAATTATTTAATTCATAAATTAAAAGACAACCAAACAGACTCTTAATCAATAGTACGTACGGTTGAAAGTATAATTTATTTAGTATATAATATTTAGAGCATTAGTATTTCTTTAAAATATAAAAAAAATGAAAGGTGACTTTAAAAGTAAAATAATGTGATCATCAATTTTAAATTAGATAATTACTAATGACCTTGTAGTCTAGTGGCACTCTTTTTAGTCTTGTACTAGAGAGGTCACTGGTTGATGATGATAATGCATATAGCATGGTCCGTAGTGATTTGTGCGGTTGGTAACGCATAACATAAAAGGAAGCTAAAGATGTTCTTTCGGTTGGACTTTAAGAAATTACTTTTAATATGAATAATTAATAAAAAAAAAATTAGATAATTTAAATTAGAGTTATTGCCAAAAAAATATTTCCCTCTAAGAAAGATTCAATGTCAAAAAAATAATATTAACTACATCACTTTTAAAATAACTTTAGAAAATCCTGACTGCTGAAAGGTGAGTTTTCTCTCCACTCTCCGTCTTAACTTTGAAGGTAGGAATCTTGTCAAATCACGCAGAAAACCTTAAAAAACAATCTATGATCGGATCATTGGCCATCTGTAGAGGCTTAAACAATTGCCACGTGTATATTTTTAGTGAGATTATGCCACGTGGATTTGTGGTTGTTCTTTGTGATATAAAGTTGTAGATTCCAAATCTTATGCTACAATATAAGTGAATAACAAAGGGGGACAAAAGTTATATTGGGCTATTGGCAAAAGAGCTTTTGATACTCCTTTTTCTTTTCCCTTTTTTATTTTTAAATAAAAGTTCAATTGAGTGAAAGTTATTTTAATTTAAAATTATGACATATCATAAAATTGAACGAATATTTACAATATTTATAATAATTCTTATAAATTACCCATCAAAAAAAATTAGTAATAAAAATCGAATCTAAAATTTATTAACGAAATATTTAAATCATTATCAAATCAACCAAATTAAAATTACAATGGGCTATTGGGGAAACAGCTTTTGATACTCCTTTTATTTTAATTAATTTGAGTGGCTGATGGGTGAGTGTAGAAAAAGCTTTTCCAACAATTGGAGGTGCCATTCACTAAAAAAGTGGGACATGCACCATATGAGTTGACAGTGCAAACTCACTTTAATTTGCAGCTATTATTATTATTGTTGTATGATTATCAAATCAACATGAGGGAGAAATGGAAATCCCGGCCCCCTACATATATATGCCATGTCTAGAAAAGATGGCACTTTTCTGTGTGACTAGAAAATATGCATTTCATTTATCCAGCATAAGGGGTATTCGTGTATTAATAATATTGTATATATAATAATATGTTTTAAATTGATAGTTTTATTTTGATTTTTATATTTTTAAATAAAAATATTAATTTTGATTAATTTTTCAAAGATTAAAAATATAGGTGCTAAAATTTTTGGATCTCCTTACAATAGAATAAAAAAGCACAATGTAAAGTAGAAGCAAGAATAATCAAAATATGATAATAGAGCTTTGTTGAAGTGTGATTTCTTCGGTTGATTTGGCTATCAATCCGGTAGTACCTTGACCCTGTGTGTGTGTATATATTTGCTCAAAGCAGAAACATAAACTATTTACAAGTAAGCTACCAACATGACAATTGTCTGCTATCATAATTCAAAGATTGCACGCTAGCCAGTAGAATGCCGCACATGGCAAGCTCCTGGGGACGACTGAAATCATTTGGACAACTGTTCTCCCATCATAATTCAAAAACTGCATGCCGGCCAATAGAATGGCGGCGCGTGGCAAGCTACTAGCCACGAAATAAAACCGTTTCTGTTTTTGCTCGTAACTTACTTGTAAACCGTATATATATATATATGTTTCTACTTTGAGCAAATATATACACACAAGGTAGAGGTACTACCAGATTGATAGCTAAATCAACCAAACGAGCCACCCTTCAACAGATCTCTAGTCTCATATTTTAATTATTATTATTATTATTACTTTTACTCTACACTGTGTTTTCTTATTCTATTATGGGGAAATCGAAATTTTTTGGTACCTACAAAGAATACAATTTATTTTTTATTGTGAGAATTGATAAAATATTGATCATGTTTAGAAAAAATAAAATAAAATTACTAATTCTAGACATTATTCTTGAATTAATTGTTTTTTTCCCTTTAAAATTAGATTTAAACAGTGTATTTAATTTGGTCTTCAATTCCATGAATGTTGGGTTTTAATTTCCGTGGTTACTGTGATTAAATTAATGCTAGCTGGTTTTTTAGGAAATTGCTTGCGGTTTCATTTTCTTACCAGTGGCAATTTTATTTTTTTCCCTAACTTCAAAGGCCCACTTCCTCATTATCTTAATTATACATTATATACTATACGTGTGTGTGTATATATAGATTATATTCATTTTTTGATATATTATATACATAGAATTCCGTGCGCCTATCCATAGATAGCGTAACTTTCAAGACAAAATTAAATGTATTCTTAATTTGTGAGTTTAGTATTTACAAATTAATTTCGATAATTGTTGCACTCCTAATTTTAAGAGTTTAATATTTTCATTGAATGGTTAATTAGTACGTTTAAATTATTCTCAAAAGTTGTGGTTGCTATATCAAATATACTCGAACCACATTCTCAAAAAAATATATATATACTACAACCATTTTCAAATTTAAAGAAATTATTAATTGCGGCATGCAAATTGGATGTCAATGTATTTGATTTCTCAAATGTAATTTTCAAGCATACATACTACATTCTAGATTTAATATGCAGTAGATAGTTAAAACATTTTTGATGTATAATTACCGATCAATTTTGAATGATTAAAAATGAACTCTTTTTTTGTTACATTACTAATTTGTAGTGTAACATATATAGTTTTGAATTAGATTAATCATATATAGTTCTGAATTAGATTAATTACTTTTTTATTCCAAATTAAAAATCCGATGGTTCAATTTAAAAATTTATTTTAATTGTACTAAATTTTATAACAAAATTAGTACAATACAATATATTTCACGAATAAATAATTTTAATTTACTCAAACTTTATAAAAACAAATAAATAATTTTAATTTACTCAAACTATATAAAAAACGAAATTTCTTAAATACCCGTGCATCGCTCGAGTGGCAATCTAATAAATTATATATTACTTTAACTTAATTACATATATTATGAATGCGAAATTAGTACTACACTGAAAAAGTCATATATAACTACCACACATAGAAAGACGTGACCATTTGCAAAAGTTAAAGAAATTACCGGTTACAAGATTTTGTAAGCTCTGCGAACCAACATGGAGTTGAGGGATTTTATAGCGCCCACTCAATTTCTATATTTTTTTAAGAAAAAAGGAGAAAAAAGTATTAATTTGTATGGTGAAATAACTTTGTCATTGTCTTTGACCGTGACAATTATAGTAGCACAACTCACACGCTGGTTAAACCGTGACAAGTGAAGCTTTTGATTCTAACTTTTAGAATTACTTCTGTTTGAAATAGTTTTTTGCTGTTACAATTATGAAAATTTTCATTTTATCCACAGCTTTTATCGTGACAAAATGTCATTTCTTAAAAAAAATTATTGCATACTATTGTGAGAAGGCTTTACATTACCCCCAAACAATAAATTGTACTCTTTAAGTTTATGTTGTAGCACATACATGTCACCATATGAAATTCCTAAAGACGCTCGTGTTTGTAACCACGCTATAACAGTTTTGTGAGTGGTTAATTATCATGTATTTGTAGAGGATCTTGAATTAGTAACCCTAATAGTGTCAATCAAGTTCTTTTTGTAAAATCTTAATAAAGTATAAAGAATACAAAGTAGATAGAGAAAGCCATGGTGCTTAAGGTAGATGGCTAGTTCCATTAATAATATATTGCCTGTATGCAACTAGCTGTTACAAGTTGATTTTGGCACATGGATTGATCTTTCAGAATCTGTGGAAGTGGTTGGAATGGTTTGTTTATGGTAAGGGTGTTTGCATGGATTAATTGCTCTGATGCTGACACGTGTCAACCAGTCACTTACTAAAAAAATGGTTCCGCCTTCATGGAGTTTGCTTTCCCGTAAGCTCGGCATGCTCTCTCTCAGCACTTACTAAGAAAAATTTTGGTCCCTTCACACACCATTTTGAGAAATCTCATTTGCATAACACGTTCATTCTCAGCGAATTTCGTATAGATTGAACCACTTGAGCCATCTTTGTTCAATTTATTGAAAACTCTAGTTTGGCTTCAATTTGTATCTTTACAAACACTTAGGCTCCGTTTGATAGCAACATGAAAAATGAAAATAAAAACAACTAAATTGAGTGAGAAGATTGGAAAATAAGTTAAGGCATATGGTGAGATACTCTCATCTCATACTCATTTTTGTGAGTATATGTCTTCCATCATCCTTTAATATTTTGTGGAAAAATTTTCTCTACCATCACCCAAAGAAAATTTTGTCATGGAAAAAAGCAAAAGGCAAGAGTTAATCTCACCACATCCCTAAACTTATTTTCCATCTTCTCACTTAAATTAGTTATATTTCTTTTCATTTTCCATGTCGCTATCAAACGGAACCTTAAGAGTTATTGTTTAAGTGCGATTAAGCATTAATAACTTCTATTGAAACACTGAGATGTTTTTTTATTGTAAAACCAAGAGGTTTATTCTTCTGTGGAGTGTGAAGGATTGTTTAACACTGCGAGTGTGATAGTAAAATCACACGTAACTGTTTGATCTTCTCCCGTGAAGAAGGTTGGTGTAAAAGCACATGAACGCTGCTTTCAACACTTTAATTCTATTGCATAATTTAAATATTTTGGTTCTAGCTTTTTCCTCAAATTAAGAATCTTAGCTATCTTTTAGTAACATCTTAATTAAATTAAGAGTATCATTTTCTTTTTGGGCTGTATATAATCAATATCCCATAGATAGTACGGAGCAAGGATTTGAATAAATGGGGATCAAAATTAGAAGCACAAAAAAAATACCTTTAAAATTGTAACATTCTAATACAATCTATGAAAACATTGAATCCGCTTTACTCGTTTGGGCTTGATGGCAAGCCACCGAGCTGAAGGCTGAGAAGACTACGCGACTAGCGAGACTGATCGAGACATGGACAGAACCTGAAGGGAGAATGTCGATTGAGAAAAGAGAGGTCGTTACTCGTGTCTATTCAAAAAAATAAAAGAAGGCGCGTGCCTGCTAGCTAGCTCTCATATCCCCTTGGCCATTATTTTTGTTACAAAATTATACTCTAAACATTATTTTTGTTAAAAAAAAAAAGAAAAAAAAAATGAAGAAGGCGTGCGTCTTTTTTCGTGCTGTGCTATAGCCCTTTCTTTTTTGTAGACTGCACCCTAAACATTATGAATTTATGATTTTTCTAGATTTTGTTAAGTGGTATAGGAATGATTTCATTATATTATATTTATGATCATAAGTTCATTACTCAATTAAGTTTTATTTATTTCTAGCATGTGAACTCGATAATTTAATTGGAACACATACAACCTTTTACTCGTTTAATTAATGAGATAAATATAAAATTTCATCCTAGCACATAAAATTTTATATTCACTTTGAAATGAATTTTTTTTCTTCTAGAAGATGACTCTTAAATGCACATGGGTATATAAGAATAGAGAAAATACTGTATTAAAAAAGAACAACGCTAGGAATAGAAAAATTATCCGTAAAAGGTTGTGAATTCATTTTAATGTCAAGAAAGAGAACATATTTTCAATAGAGGAGGAAGTAAATAATATAGAAACATGCATGGCTATGCAATAAAGGGCACATATTTAAAATTTGGAAAATTTTGTGTTTGCACCCGACATTTTGAGGGGTATGTTGAGTTTACACCCCATATTTTATTTTCTTTGACTTTGCACCCCGCTGTTAGTTGATTCCGTTAAGTACGTTTTGTCAATCATATATTAAATTGACCAAAATGCCCTCCTTTTTAGCATCTTTCGCCTTTTCAACAATTGTTGTTATCTTTGTACTATGTTATTTAATTTATTTTCTTTATTTTTAACTTATATATAAATCAAATGTGCAATTCACGTAATAAATATACACTCCACCATGCATTATATTCATTACTTTTTTTTTCTTTCTTTTCTTTATTTATAATTTTATACATTTTATATGTTTGCTTCCATCATTAATCTCAATCGCTTTTACTGCTAGATTTTAATGTCCTAAATTATAATATAATTAATTTCCTCTCCTTATGGTACTACTATTACAATACCTCTATATGTATAAGTATCACATACCTATATCTGCAATTTTCAACAATATTAAGAAAGACAAAGTAAAAACTGATTGAGATCAATGATGGAAGTAGACATATAAATAAATAAAATTATAAATAAATTTTTTTTTCTTAAAAAAAATCCCAATATATATGAAATTGAATGAAAACTATGGATCCATAACTCAAGAATTCCAAGGCTATGGACATCAAAACCCAAATAACCCAACAATAAACTCACACCGCCATATTTTACTTATCCATTAAACTCAACCTATTTTTTTTAAATTGCCAAACAAAGACTTAAGATTGATTATAACCTATTTTTTTTAAATTGCCAAACAAAGACTTAAGATTGATTATATCCTAGAAGCTCATGAGAAGGTTTATATGTTGCCATTATACATTCAATTTCATATTAGGATTTTTTAGGAAAAAAAAACTATATTTATAATTTTATTTGTTTATATGTCTACTTCCATCATCTATCTCAATCATTTTTTACTTTGTCTTTCTTAATATTGTTAGAAATTACAGATATACGTATATGATACATATATAGAGGTATTGTAATAGTAGTACCATGGGGAGAGAAAATTAATTATATTATAATTTAGGACAAAAAAATCTACTATCGAATAATACTAAAAACCCAAAGTAAAAACGATTGAGATCGATGATACAAGTAAACATATAAGATGTATAAAATTATAAATAAAGAAAAGACAAGAAAGAAAGAAAGAAAAGTAATGAATATAATGCATGGTGGAGTATATATTTGTTACATGAATTGCATGTTTGATTTATATATTTATATAAGTTAAAAATAAAGAACAAAAATTAAATAACATAGTACAAAGATATCAAGGATTGTTGAAAGGATAAAAAGGCTAAAAGGAGGACATTTTGGTTAATTTAGTAAATGATTAATGGAGCTTAACCGAATCAACTAATTGTGAGGTGCAAAGTCAAAGAAAATAAAATATGAGGTGTAAACTCAAAATACCACTCAAAATGTGGGGTGTAAACATAGAATTTTAGTTAAAATTTTTGCAACATGCATGGTCCACATTTATCCAAATCCTTTAAACTATCAAAATCTTACATAGAGAAATATAGAAATGTGATAAAGATAATCACATATCAAACACAAAGGGACAATTGGCCAGAGCTTTCACGCGGAACATAAAGGAATTTGTGGAAGCGAATCATGGAATGATGCATATAGATATATATAATGGTTGTATGAAGAAAGAAACGTAAATATGATGATGTCCAAGGAGCATTTTATTAAAAGAGATAAATGCAAGCTATTGAAGAGATATAAATAACCCATTCCAAATAAAATCCACCTTAGATGTAATAAAAAAAATTCAATAAATGCTACTTCCTCCATATTAATATGTAACTAGTTAACAACATGTGTGATGTATGGGTGTTAAAAATTTTATTTTTAATTATGTGTAGATAATTTAAAAATATTTGTATATATATATATACATACATACATTGTATTATATAATTTAATAAAAATAATTATATATACAAATGCATGTGACTATCAATTAGAGAAATTGAGAAGGGAGCATATTTGAATCTTAAAAAAAAACATTCCTACATAAATTTTAGTATCCTATAATTTTAACATAACACATAAATATGAGCAAACTAATTCAATAAGCAAAATTTTAAAATTGATTAATGAATCAAATGCAGGAATTTTTTTAAAATTCAATTATAGTCTATTTGGATGGAACGAATAGGAAGGAAGGGAAATGAAAAGATGAGGGATTGCATTTCTTTTGTTTGAATATAATATTTAGAGAGAATGGAATGGAAATGGAAAGAGTGGGGGAGAGTGTCATTCCTCTCTATTCCCTTACTTTCTTTCCTTTCAATATTGAGAGGATTGGGAAGGAAATGAAATATTTTTAATAAACAATTTACCTTTTTAATAAATTACATTCTTTTTCTTCCTTTCCTTCTTTCTATCCAAACAAAGTTATTTTCATTCCCTTCCTTTCCCTCTGTGGCTATCCAAACAATAATAAAATTAAACTCATTTCTTTCCATTCCATCACATTCCTTTCTTTCATGATTAATCCTTTTCTTTCCACTCCATCGTTTCAATCCAAATGAAGCATTAAAGATTTGAGTTAGAGTGGAGTAATGGGCACTATTTAAAAGTATTAATTCAGCATAAAACTAATGATTATATCATACACACAAATTGAATACCAGCATAAAAGCTTTTCCTTTACTTGGATTCTTCAATCCTATGAACATTACTATTATATAAATTGCATATCCATATCATTAAAACAAACATACAACCTCAGTAGCGTTTGTTTTATTGCTTTGTCAAATAATTGGATTAAATATGTTGCTTACGAAGAATAAAATATATATTGCCTCCGTTTTAAATTAATTTTGCAATTTTTACATTGTTGTTTTCAAGAAAACATTAATTTCAATCTAATTAATGGTTGAAAATATAACTTATTTGCTATAGCAAAGTAAAAATTTAGGCTCCGTTTGATTGCAAAGATGGAAAAGGAAAATAAATTTAGTTAGTTTGTGTGAAAAAATAGAAAATAAGGTGAGAAATGTTACTCATTTTATAAGTATATATCCTCCATCCTTCAATATTTTTGGTGAAAAATTTTTGCTCACCACCAAGCAAAGAAAATTTCTTCATGGAAAAACTTAAAAATCAAGAGGATATCACCTCTATTACTTAACTTATTTTCCATCTTTTTAATCAAAACTAACTCAATTTATTTTTCTTTTCCACTTTGCAATCAAACGGAGCCTAAGACTACTAATTTTACACCATTTTTAAAAAATAGTATATTAAATGATGCTACTTTTTCCATAATACTAAATACTAAATAAAAAATGCTACAATTATTATTTTATTATGCGTTAAGAATGTAAGAAAAATAATTAATAATTAATTCATGTTACTACCATTAAAAACATAAAAAAGTAATTAACGAGTACTTAATGTTACTACTTCCTCCATAATACTCTATAGTATAGATAGATAAATAGATAATAGAGGATTGGAATCCTTGGTAAAATCTCCCAATTACTTGTGAGGACATATGTAACAAAAGTATCAACTATTAATTACATTAAAATTAGTAACTTTTAGGTTTCATTTGTTAATAAGATATAAATCAATAACAAAATAATTAATTCGTATGAGAAATTGAAAAATAAGTTGAGGGATGTGATAAGATGTTATTTTACTTATTGATTTTTTTCATTGAAATTTTTTTTAGGTGGTAAGAAAGAATTTTTTTTTCACCCAAAATAAAGAATAATGGAGGATATCTGGTTATAAAATGTAGAGAATCTCACCACATCACTTAATTTATTTTCTATTTTCTCACACAAATGAATTATTTCTTGTATAATTTTTCATATTATTATCCGACAAAAAGAGAAGGCGGAAGGAAAGATTGAACTCATTTTGCGCTCTAAAACTGATTTTTTTGTATACTACTAGCTAGAAGATCGACCAATCTTGTTACAAAAGTGACTTTCAGGTAATATATATATATATATATATATATATATATATATATGTTCGTTTTCTGCTTTCTAACAATGAATGAAAAATTCTTTCAGCATTGCGAGATCGAGGTATAAATGGAAGTTAGATTCATTACAAGGTATAATTGCTCTTCTTCTTCTTCTTTTTAAGAGGGGAGGTAAGTTTGTTCTTTTTGTAATACAAATAACTAAGAATCCTTATTGTCTAAGTCGGTGACACTAAACATTGGCTCCTCTCAAATATGAGCGGGTGCCTTTACCATTAAACTAACTCATTTGTTTATAGAATTGTCTTTGTTTTCTCACCTCTTAGTGTTGAATTGAATTTAAATTTGGCATTCACCGTTAAGAGCTGAGCCTCATACTTGATATATATTTAATTTTAATGTAAATTCTATTCTAATTATTTATCCATTTTGTTCCCCACGTGTTCTATTGCTAGTCTGTTCAGTAGGGTTTAATACATTGGTACTATGATGATATTGAATCTGCATAGAACATTAAACAACATACTCCAAAAATATTATTTAAAATTGTGTTTATAATCTGCTCTGAAAATTATTAAAATTGTGTTGTTTTTTTTTAAACTATATATTCTACTTGTACTATGAGAGGTGTTGAGTTTTAGTTACTCTAAACTCCCCTAGTTAACACGTTTTTCCTAATTGCCTCTCGAAAAAAAAATCCGATAGTTAACCCCCTTAAACTAACTAATTTGTTTGCCTATTCGGATCATACTATTAATAGAAATGAGTAAATGATAATAATGCCCATGCATAAACTATACTAAACTCTCGTGGATTAATGCACTTTTTCCGAATGCCACAATAAATGTTTATTTGTGAAGTTAGTGGGAAAAATAAAAATGATAAGAAAATAATATTTATTTGTGAAAAAATGAGAAAAAGTTGTGTTGATAACTAATAAATGGTTGGGACTAGGGGAGGAAATGTGATTAAATAAAGGGAGAAGGGCAAATTGGAAAGAAAAATGTTTTTGGACTAGAATTTTAACAATTTAATCCTCATTTTTGATTAAGTGCTATTAGATGTCCATGTAGTCTTTAATGGTGAAGGCACACCACAATGGCACTAGATATTAGAATTAACTAAAGTAAAACTTGATGTCATTACTAGCCAAAAATATGAAAATGATGAAATTAATATATGTATAAAGCTCGGATCTAGTACGCACCAGTTCGTATACACTAGGACTTTTATCAACTTTTTTTGTTGCTAAAACATTGAAAATATGTTAGTAAAGAAAAATTGTCGCTAAAGGTACAATTCATACGGATTGGTCCGCACCAAATCTTGGCTATAGTATATATATAATTTATTAGCAAAAGAAAATGAAAATGATAAGAAAAAAAAATTACGTATTGAAAAATGATTAGAAGTTAAGTTGATGACAGTGAATAAGGTGGCGTTTGATAAAACATCTGAAAACTGAAATTGAAAAAATTGTTTGTTTACTTTTGAAATCTGTATCTGAAAAAATGTTGTTTGTTTGAATAACACATCTGAAAATTGATTTTTTTAATATGAAAATTTTGCCCTTATTTATATATTTAGATCACATGATTAGGACTTTAATGATGATAAAATTGGTATTTTGTAACGAGAAGTTTTAAGTTTTCAAATTTAAGTGACAAACTTACAACTTAAAATTTTGGATGTAAATTTTTAGATTTAAGTGCCAAATCACTTAATTTTTTTGACAAACAAACAACTTTCACACCACTTAAATCTGAAAACTAACAACCCCTAGGTAAGGAAAAGTGCTTAAAGTAGGGTAGAAGGGCAATTTAGGAAAAAAAAAATTCCAATGGCTATTTTTTGATGCACTTTTAATGTTTATGTCTTTATTTATAGTCAAGTGCTAATGGACATTAATTAAAAGAGTTTATTGTTGGGTATTTTTCTTCAAAGGGGTGATCTGGTGTAAAGTCCCACATCGGAATGTGGGAGAAACTTGAAGTGTCTTATATGTAGACCTGAAGGTTCCCAATAGCAAGAGGCCTTTTTGGGGTTACCATGGGTGCACCTGCCAAGAATAAAACTGTGCGGAAAAGGGCTACCCGGTTGTAACTATAGTGGAGGCATTTAAAGCGGACAATATCTTGTTAGATTCAGGGCCCAGGTCATTACAAATGGTATCAGAGCGGGAACGGGTTGTTACAAATGGTATTAAAGCGGGAATAGGTCGTAACAAATGATTTCAGAGTGGGAAAGGGCTTCTCAGTTGTAGCTGGAGTGGAGCCACCTAAAGCAGACAATATCTTACTAGGGTCGGGGCCGGGTCGTAATTTACCTAAAAAAAAATGTGCGATCTTATTGCACCGAGATAATGTATACATATTCGATCTTATTGTACTGAGGAAATGAGTGTTACAAAAAAAATTGTTGCAGGCCCCACCCAAAATAAATTACGTAGCCATGACTCTCATTGTGCAAATTTTAGTTATTTTTTTAAAAAATTACAAATTTAAATATATATATATATATATGGAACTCATCTCTAAATTATAAATTACTAATGGGGTGTTTGAGTGATAGAGAAGACCTCGATCAGTGCGTTGGAGATGCTGAAACCTTTGAATAGGTTAATCGCAATGCGATGGTGGTGGCTCTGCCATGGGAGAAAATGAGGGGAGGGAAAATAAGAGGAAATGCCGTTGGTATGGGTATTTTGTCTATACAAAGGGAGAGATAAGAGGAATTGGTATATTTTTGTTTTCAAAAAAATATATTAAATAGGATGGGGTAGTTATTGTTAATGAAAAATAAAACACTCAGAGAGATCATCTGAAAAACAATAACAAATGAAGTCAGTTTTTATGGATTTTTCAGCAGGATTTTTTTCTCAGTTTGAAAGCCCTATTATCCATGATTTTCAAATGGATGATGGGTAGAGTACATATTTAAATTTCAATCAATGCAAGCTTCATTCGAACAACTTCAAAGCTTTTCAGTATTGATTGCCATTCCTCTATTTTTAACTCAATTTCATTTTGAAACTATCTAATTTCTTCCATGGCAAAAACTTTAATTTATTTGCAAGCTTTTGCCATGGTGGCCAAAAACCCGAACACACCTGAACCCTAATTTCGGATTCCCTTCCACTAAACTGTCTAGTGATGTCGATCATGTTGTCCCTTCTTCTTCAACCTTTGATATAACTTTATTCCATCATCCAAGAAAATTACTAAGCTTAGATGTTAGAACTGCATTCCTAAAACTTGAACTTGACAACATTGAAAACACCGGGCATTAACCATTAGCGGTTGAATCAAACATATCTTAATCATCTATAGGTTAATGCAAAATATATTTAATCATTGTAATATATTCATAAAATGGCCCAAAAAAATCGGGAGCTTGCCACGTAGGGGGCTCTAAGCAGCCTGGGCTACATATGTCTAGGATGACCAGCCCTGGCTATAAAATTTAATTAATTTGTTTGACAAATAATATAAAGGAAAAATGAATTGATGCAAAAGAGAGATATCTCGAGATTAATAGAGAAATTGAGAAGAATTAGAAACATAACGCCATCAAGAACAATCGGCACAATAAAAAAACGTAGATATTTACTTAATTGGGCAGATCCACTTGGCAAATAAGAGTGTTATTATTGGTGGGTGATATTGTGTTAGTAAATCCAGGCTTCTTGCCAATCTAGTATCATGGTGATACCATGTAAGCAAATAAAAGTGACATATTATAGTTACACTCAATAATTTATTGCCAATTTGGGCTTTTCTTTTTTCCCCAACCATTTTATTTTCAAATCCTTACCACGATTTAGACAATTACAAACATCATCATCAAATTTTATTTTTTTTCTGAACAAAAGAAAAGTCTTAACTCTCTTCCTTTTTACTATAATAACAAAGAAAATTTTCACTCCATTTTAAGTATTACTAAAGCTCAAGATCTCTCGAATTTGAATGAACGCCTCTATCACTAAATTTTAGTCACACAAAATTGAAAATGCCGAGGATCAAATTTGTGTCCAAAACAACATCATCAATTCTTATAGTTATAACATGAAAGAAAGAACTTTCTTTACAGAAAATAAAATGGCATCATAATTCTTCAAAACTTCCCCACATTCTCTCTTATTACCAAAAAAAATGACATTGCATGCTCATTTAATTAGGGAGCCCTTTTTTTTTGTCACATATGTTCACAAGAGTTTTTCTTCTCATTTCGTGATATATTTACTTTGTATTGAGAAGTCTACAATGCCAAATATTTGGGGTATGTTTAGAAATTCCAATTAGTAGTGTGAAAAGATTAATTGGGTAGGTTTATATAATATTAGCTGTTCGATTATTTTTTATGTTTTTACTATGAGATGTTCCAACATTTTATTGGGTCATTGTTTTCAAAGGTGTCAATGGGTGCGCCTTAATGCGCGCATTATCGCGCCTTTAAATGATTTCACCTTAAAGCTTCTTACGAAATACGTTTTACACATTAGGTGCAAGCTTTTTGGACGAAACTCACCCATTTTGGTTGAGGCATATGCCTTTTACGCTGAGGCATTGAAGGCTTAGGCCTTTTATGCAAGCTAGAAAGAGAGAGGGGCAAAAGTGCAAAACAAGAAAGAGAAAGTAAAAGAACAATGGAGATGGAGA
This sequence comes from Lonicera japonica, assembly GCA_021464415.1. NCBI lineage: Eukaryota > Viridiplantae > Streptophyta > Magnoliopsida > Dipsacales > Caprifoliaceae > Lonicera > Lonicera japonica. The sequence continues at coordinate 63,162,898 of CM038469.1, forward strand.
AATAGATACTGGTGACAGTGGGTGAAGGCATGTTGGATGGTGACTGAGTGAGTGAACAACAACAGACATTGGAAGATGATGGAGTGAAGACATGTTGAAGAAGTGGAAAATGGAAGAAATAGATTATGATGGAGGTGGCCGTGTGGCTATATGTGGGTATGATAAAGAAGATATGTGCAGGATTTTAACTTTATGTGGTGAATTATTTAATTAACTTTGGATATATTAGATATTTATAGAATTACTAATAAGTTTACTAAATGTATAAGAAACTTCTTTTTAATGTTTACAACAAATCCTTTAAGTTATTTTTATTTAACATTTTACTCCTTAAACCGAAAAATCTCATTACAAGATAACAAAAAAGAAGTCAATTTTAATGTTTATAAATTTTATATTAATTATTTCTTATTTTTTTAATATAAAATACTTTACGCAAAAAGTTTATGTTTTGTCGCATTGAGGCTTATGTGGTTTTCGGACAAGCAAACGCTTAAACTAACGCCATTCGCCTTTTAAAACCTTGGTTGGGGTGAGTATAATTTTTTCTCAGAAAACTCAAACCGTGTTCGATTACAATTACTGACTTTACTGCTCTTGTGGTCGATCTAGATTCTAATCTAGGACGGTGTCCAAACTATCTGTGGCTAATTCTTGTATACGACTGACAAAGAAAGAGTTAAAAGTGGGCCATTGTAAAATTATAAAATTATTTGGGGTGTCAATTGGAAAGACCAAAAAGATAATGTTCCGAATTCCCATTTGAACAAAAAGTTAGGGTTCTCTTCCTCTCTGGCCGTTTCTCTCTTCCCCGGTATTCTCTGGTCGTCAAGCTCACAGGTATGGGAATTTGACGGATTTGAATTACTTTTATAAATAAATTTCAATTCCTTGTTGGTTAATAATTAGGAATATGATAATTTTTCGAAGCATTGAACTTCATTCATTAGTAGCTGCTGAGCTTGCAATGCCTGAACTGAACTGAACTGAAAAAATTACGCCAGTTTTATGCTATTTAGCTTATTAGTACTTTTGCTCATTGTGGACTTTGAACCACTGTAATCCTTTATGCCTTTTTTTGTTGGGATATTACATTTAGATAGCTGCTTTTATCTAAACTAGATTTTTGTGTACACAATGCATGTGCGATCTTGGTTATATATAAATTAAAGGTAAAAGGATGAAAAGGTAGTAAGTGGCGTAGTGATCAAGAGCATTGCCCTCACTAACAGTGATGGTTAGAATTCTCTTTCTTACGTAAAATATTTTAAAATAAAAGCTCGCAGGGGCAAAATTGGTAGAACAAAAACATGACATGGCTTCAAGAACCCCGAAATGCCTTCCAACTTTATATAATAATGAGTAGATTTGACTTCTTCTCATATTTTTTTTAAGGCATACTATATTATATATAAATATAAGTTTAAAAACATTTACTTATTGACACGTTCCCTGCCAGTCGTGTCCTGAATAAAAAATGCCAACTCCAACTCTTGGGTACCAGTTTGTATGCACTGTTTGTGTAATTACAGTGATTGAGGCCTACTTGTGGTCTGCATCATTAAGTTCTATATATTTTGAGGGCTGGAGTTATAATTCGAGTGTTGTTGATGATGCCAAATTTGTTTGCTTCAGCGCGTTAACTAGAGTAAGTTATATGTGTAATTGGTTGCTAACTTGGACCAATGCTACATTGAGTAGCGATCTATAGTTAATTTTGGTTTACTTCTATGTTTGATAAAAGTTCCTTGTATTTTCATTAAGGAGAGCTTCATATGAGGTTCTTTTTTCTTTTTTTGGCCTTTTCTTTTCATATTGGTCTTCTGAGAGTTGCTTTGAGCTTTGGTTCGTGATCTTAGATGACTGATCTTTTATCTGATTCAAGAATTAGTTTCCAATTATAATAACAGATATTGATCAGTTGTAAAATATTTTAATGGAATTCTCTGTTAGTGTGATACAAACTATTGCCTTGGTTTTTTATATTTGACTGTAAACAGACAAAATGACTAACTAGCATTGTATTAAATTATTGTAGTGAAAAAATAAATATTAATATTTTTGTTTAAATGAGTGCAGTAGGTTGGTAGCCAGTACATGTTCTCCACTTGGTCATTCTTAGGTTTACCAACATACATCCGTACTGTTTATCAAGATTTCCATTTTCATTGGAAGGAATAAATATTAGTGCCTTCAGTTTTGTTTAGTTCACAATCTTTTTTTTCTTTTTAAGGTTTTGCTTCGTTCTAACGGCACACTGCACAACACTGTACTAGAATTTGGAGTGTTTGGGGGTGATGTGCAGCCTTTTTTTTTAACGTCTCTTTGTCATTTTTCCTCAGATTTCTAGGCTTTTGTTTTGAACACTTGGGTTTTCTCTTGAGTAGGAAAATCCATTTTGTGGGAATTCAGAAAAGAGAAGAACAAATATTGTATAAAAGAAAAGATGTCGAGGCCAGAGCTACAAGCACCTCCTGAGATATTCTACGATGATGTTGAAGCTCGCAAATATACATCCTCTTCTCGTATAATTGAAATTCAGGTACCCATAAAATATAAATACATATATCTGCGGGCTGATGTACAGTATCTATCTATTATTATATAAAGCCGGAACCCATTTTGAAGTTGTGCATATTTTTTGTTTTCCGATTTTGCCCCTGTGAGCTTTTATTTTACATTTTTTTTATTATAGCGTAAGCAATGGGAGTCAAACCCTTGCTGTTTCCAAAGGCAATAACTCTATACCACTATGCTACGTATTATTTTATTTTTTTAAAATTGTTTATATCTGAATTGGACCTGCATCACTTGTGCACAAAAAATCTAGTGATGTTAATTATGTGTGTACTTACAACTTCACCCTTGTGTTCCAAACAGGCACAACTTTCAGAAAGAGCAGTTGAGCTTCTTGCTTTGCCTGATGATGGAGTCCCCAGATTACTCCTCGACATTGGTAACTTATATTATCTCCTCCTCTTCCTCTTTGCAGACACACAATGTAACAAACCCATATGAAGTTCAGTACTAATAATTTGATAGTCTTCGGAGTTTTCCAAAGGTAATAGTAATTGCTACGAAGCACGGACACGGGTATGGGTGTCGTATGCAGTACGACAAGGACACACGGAAACCCGACAAATCTTAAAAAACTTAGACACATGTATGGCAGGGGACATATTAATAATATATATTGAGAGAGTCAAAATATAGATAAAACAGTTAGCACAAATAAAATGTATGGAGGGAAGTGAACCTTAGCCTTTTGATTTTGGTTGATTATTTTGTTTGAATGTGAATTGGGAACTGATTGTATATGATAACTAAAGTTATTAGATTTTATCTTTTTATTCTTTTCAATTAAAGACTCCCCATTTTTTTTATTTACAAGATGACCAAATTTTAACTCTTTCTTTCCCCAGCTATGTCCAAGAAGCATCCACGGCGAGTCTTAGCCATGTCCACATAATTATTAATACATAACGTGGTGTGTCGGAATTGTACCCAAGGTGTATCCTACTCATTCTCTTCTCCGACACAGGTGCTTCACCCAAACAGAAGTGTCCGTGTTTCGTAGAAGAATTGAATTTGGGCAATTTTATGCAACTCGGAGAACTCCAAGTGAAGTTTTGTTCCAAGTCAAGATGTAACCAAATTAATTGGGGCGTTTTCTACCTGTTATGTCTTTAATGGTTGTTGAGAAAACAGATGAAAACAAAATAAAATAGTAGGAGATTGATTTTTTTTTTCAGCCTTTTGCTTTGGGATGGATAAGTCCAGGCTTCTATAATGTCATTATCGTAGTTCGAATCTCTCTTAACTTTCCTTTTAATACTTATACGAAATTTGTCACTATAAAATATAGAGCTCCAGGAAAAACACCACTTTACTTTATTAACAGAAGTATTTATGACAATGATTGCTGGTCCTTAATTGATATATTTATGATATAATGTTTTTGTGATTTGTTTAGTACTTATATTTATTTTAGTATTGTTTTATTTTTGAAAAAAATTGAGGCTTACGCCTCATTCTGCCTCGAGGCCTACGCCTCACTTCACACTAGCAAACTCTTTTTTGAACATTGAATAGATCATTGGGTATATAAACAGTGTCCTACTTATTCATATTTCATAAACTTGTAATTATCATATGTTTTGTAGGTTGTGGATCAGGACTTAGCGGGGAGACTTTATCCGAGAATGGACACCAATGGATTGGTCTAGATATATCTAAATCAATGCTTGGTATGTGAATTTCTGAGGTTTGCATTCTTTTTGTTTTAATGGTTGTTCAGTAACATAACATTCTCAAAACCAGATATTGCGGTGGAGCGTGAGGTTGAGGGCGATCTGATACTAGGTGACATGGGTCAGGTAGCCACCTTAGTTTAAGCATAAACCCTAATTGCTTTCCATTATGTTTACGTTTGATATTGGAGTTCAAATGGTTTATTGGTGAGTCTAAAATTATGATCGAGTTTTTCTGTTTCCTTTCCTGTTGTAAATAATTCTGGTTACAATTCATTTTCTGTCTCTACTTTTAATGTAGTTGAAGACACTATATTACATTTGACTTGTAAAGCTTGATTAAAAGAAATTAACATTTATAAATGTTAGCCACTGTACTATTAGGGTAATGCATTTAGGCCTCGTTTGATTCGGGTATTAAAAAATTGGATGGGATTTATTAATACCACTTTTTTTCATAGTACCTTGTTTGCACAAATGTGATGGGATTACTAATATCGGGACTAACTTAATACCACTATTTGTGGTATAAGTTAATACCAGGGGGTGGTATTGTTTATCCAGATTAAGAAAAAGGAACCATATATTTTAAAAAATGCCATTACTACTATAATAATAATAATAATTATAATTAATTATAATTATAATTATTAATTATTATTATAATAATAATAATAATAATAATAATAATAATAATAATAATAATACTATTATTATTATTATTATTATAATTATTATTGATCTATTACTTTGGAGAAAGTAATAGATCAAATAATATAAAAAAATAATTGTACAAAATAATTTTACAAATCAATGCCCAGCAACAATAGAAAAACAATTAGATAAAATTGAAAATAAATTTGAAAACAATATTGAAGGGCATATTATTAGTAATAAAAATGACAAACCTCTTATAAATTTACTAGAGCATAGACATGAATTAGGTTTACCAAATAAAGACCAAGAACTTACAAAAACAATAGATAAATTATTTAAAAATTTAACAGGAACAAATGGAACTAAGAACATTGCAGTTATGGATAAAAATACCAATCAAAGCGAAGAAGATAGTGATTCCACTATTCAAGAAATTGAAAACCAATTAAATAAATTAACCTTTAAAAAGTCTAATCCCACAAGTCTAACAAAAAAATGGTATTCTAGACCTACTCCTCCAGATTTACAATTCGAAGAAAGAAATCTAAATAATCATTTTTTGTTTCATCCAGTAAAATGTACGAATAGAATATCGATGGACTTAGTGAACAAGAAATATTAAACAAATTAAATCACATGTCAATGGTAGCTAATAGTTATTTAACAGCCTTCAATGATTTAACACAAGCTGAAATCGTTGAATTATTAGCATCTGGATTTACTGGAATTCTCCGATCTTGGTGGGAAAAACACCTTACGGAAGATATTAGAGAATCCATGATCCATGCCGTCCAATGTGATGATGAGGGAAATCCTATATTTGATGAAGAAATTAATTATGGACCCCCATATGGTGTTAATACATTAATATGTACCATATTAAAACATTTTATAGGAACACCTAGTAATATTACATAAATAATTCATGACCAATTAAGTAATCTTACTTGCACTACACTTAGTGATTTTAGGTGGTATAAAGATGTATTCATCTCTAGAGTAATGATGAGAGATGATAGTAATAAACCATTTTGAAAAGAAAAATTTGTAAATGGTTTACCTAGTTTATTTGCCCATAAAATTAGAGAATAATTAAGTAAAAATTTAGGATTTATTAATTATGATAATTTAACCTATGGAGATATAATAAATCAAATTCAAAAAACGGGTCTTAAAATGTGCATAGATTTTAAGATTAGTAAACAAGCAAATAAGGATAAAAATAAAGCAAAATATGAATTAGGAACATTTTGTGAGCAATATGGATTACCTCATATAGCTCTTTCAAGAAGAAAAACTAAGCATAGTAAAAAAGATAATTACCATAAAAAATATGAACTGTATAAACAAAAAAGAAAATGTAATACTCAAGACAATTATTACAAAAAACAGTCACCTAAAAAGAAAAACAAATTTAAAAGTTATAAAAAATATGACAAAAGTAATGTCATTTGTCACAATTGTGGAAAGAAAGGATATTACAAAAACGAATGTAAAGTTAAGAGTTAATTACATATATCACCCTTGATGTTTACCTTCTGTCTCACTTTGATCCATGATGTTACAATTTGTTTGTTTAAAACCCAAAAGTTTCAATCGTGTCTTACTTTGGTCCAAAATTGGACGGTTCCGTCAATTTTGGACGGAAAATAATCAGAATTTTAAAAAAAAAAAGTTTCGCATAGCCATTTTCACAAGGCCATATCTCACTCGATTCACATCTAAATGATGCGATCCACATATGGCTGGAAAGCTCTTACAGCATAAATTACAAATACGCTAATAATACTCAATAATAAGCATCTTAAATGCCTCGAAATTGTTGCCAAAGTTGGTAAAAAATCACAATTTAAAAAAAAAAAGTTTGACCGAGCCATTTTCACAAGGCTATATCTCACTCGATTCACATCCAAATGATGAGATCCACATATGGTTGAAAAGCTCTTACAGCATAGATTACAAATACACTAATAATATTCAATAATAAGAACCTTAAATGCCTCGAAATTGCTACCAAAATCGGTAACAAATCACAATTTAAAAAAAAAAAAGTTTGACCGAGCCATTTTCATAAGTCCATATCTCACTCGATTCATATCCAAATGATGCGATCCACATATGGTTGGAAAGATCTTACAGCATAGATTACAAATACGCTAATAATATTCAATAATATACACCTTAAATGCCTCGAAATCGCTGCCAAATTTGGTAAAAAATACAATTTTAAAAAAAAGTTTGATCGAGCCATTCGAGGCATTTAAGGTGCTTATTATTGAATATTATTAATGTATTTGTAATCTATGCTGTAAGAGCTTTCCAACCATATGTGGATCGCATCATTTGGATGTGAATCGAGTGAGATATGGCCTTGTGAAAATGGCTCGGTCAAACTTTTTTTTTTAAATTGTGATTTTTTACCAATTTTGGTAGCGATTTCGAGGCATTTAAGTTGCTTATTATTGAATATTATTAGCGTATTTTAATCTATGCTGTAAGAGTTTTCCAACCATATGTGGATCGCATCATTTGGATGTGAATCGAGTGTGATGTGGCTTTGTGAAAATGGCTTTGCGAATTTTTTTTTTTTTTTTAAATTCTGATTATTTTCCGTCCAAAATTGACGGAACCGTCCAATTTTGTACCAAAGTGAGACACGATTGAAACTTTTGGGTTTTAAACGAGCAAATTGTAACATCATGGACCAAAGTGAGACAGAAGGTAAACATTAAGGGTGTTATATGTAATTAATTCTAAAGTTAAAGAAAAACTTAGTCAATTAAATGTATCTAATGAAGATAGAAAACAACTTTAGTAATAATGAATATCGAGATATTCCTTCCCAATCTTCAAGTAATTCTAGTAGCCAAACTGATAATGAAGACATTAAATCTCCTAAAGTCAGTCTAGGTTGTGGCGTAGTGCTGATAATTGCACTAACTCGTGTTGTAATAAAAAATTAAATGTATTAACCAAGAATGGTGAAGAAAAATCCTTATTAATAGATTTAATCAGTAAGATTACAGACCCACAGTTAAAAACTTAATATATGAAACAATTAGAAGACTTATTAACCAAAGAATCAAAAACAGAAAAGATATTTAAAAATAAAGAAAACCCCCCGTCTTCAGTCTAAATAAGACTTTAGAAAGGTTTAAAAATCCAGTCAAAGAAATTACTTTACCAAAATTAAATCAAGAAAATAAATTGAAAAAAGAGATTTCAAAAATCAAACAAGAAATTCCTGGGTTGAGGCAAGAAATCACTAAGATTACTAATAAACCGAAAATTATGATTCATAACTCTTCTGATGAAGACAGTGAAACATTTAAAAATAATTGTCCAAATAGTGATACAAAACAAGAACAAAAACAAAGAAAGTCTTTGGATAAAGGAAATTCTTTGAATGGATTAAAAGATATAACAATCTAAAAATGGTATGTTAATATCACATTATCACTCTAGTCATAAACAAAACATTTGTCATTGAACTACCTGCATTACTTGATAGTGGAGCAGACTTGAATTGCATCCAAGAAGGACTTGTTCCAACTATTTATTTTGAAAAAATAAGTGAAAGATTAAGTTCAGTAAATGGTAGTCAAATGAATATTAAGTATAAATTACCTAAAGTTTATATCTATCAGGACGGTGTTTGTTTTAAAACATTTTTCGTCCTAATAAGAAATATGACAGATAAGATTATTTTGAGACTCCTCTTTATATACTTACTATATCCATTTACTACATCTACTAAAGGATTAACAAGTCAACATTTAAGACAAAAAGTTACATTTTGTTTTGTTACTGAACCTAAAGAAAGAGAATTGAAAATTATTAAAGAACAATCAATCTCTAAGTCATTAAATTTACTTAACAACAAAAGTAATCATTTGAGATTCTTAAAAGATGAGATTAAATATAAAAAGATTGAAGAACAATTAACTGATAGTAAACTTTAAAACAAAATCAAAGAATTTACAAATGTATTAGTTAAAGAAGTTTGTTCAGATTTATCTCATGCCTTTTGGCATAGAAAAAGACATATTGTTAGGTTACCTTATGCTACGGGATTGAAAGGAATTTAAAGAACTTTTAATTCCTACTAAGGCAAGACCTATTCAAATTAATCATGAACAAATGGAATATTGTAAACAAGAAATTAATAATTTAATTAATAAAAAGATTATAAGGAAACGTAAATTTCCTTGGTGATGCCCAGCCTTTTATGTTAATAAAAATGCAGAAATAGAAAGAGGAACACCAATTTTAGTTATTAATTATAAACCATTAAACAAAGTTCTTGAATGGATAAGACATCCGTTACCAAATAAAAAAGACTTAATTAATCGGTTAGATCAAGCAGTAATTTTTAGTAAATTTGATCTAAAGCGTGGATTTTGGCAAATCCAAATCCATGAAAAGGATAAGTATAAGACAATTTTTACCACCCCTTTTGCCGTTATGAATGGAATGTAATGCCATTCGGTCTTAAGAATGCCATTAGTGAATTCCAGAATATTATGAATGATATTCTGAATCTTTTTAGTCACTTTGCCATAGTTTACATAGATGATGTACTCATCTTTTCTAAGTCAATTAAAGAACATTGAAAACATTTGAATTCGTTCTTCAAAACCATTAAAATTAATGGATTAGTTCTATCACTCACTAAATATTGCATATTTGAAACCAAAATCAAGTTTCTAGGCCACAACATTTAGTATAGTTAAATCCAACCAATAGATAGAACAATTCAGTTTGCCGATAAATTCCCTGATGAGATCCTAGATAAAAACCAACTCAAAAGATTCTTAGGATCCCTTAATGATATTAGTGACCTTTATAAAGATCTAAGAAAATAATGCAAACCGTTATTTGAACGATTGCAAAGTAACCCTCCTCCTTGGACATCAGTTCATATTTCTGTTGTCCAAGATATTAAAAACCATGTTAAGACATTGCATTGTCTTGGCATTTTTTTTTTGATAGAAAACAGAAATTTTATTGCCAACTGAAAAACAAACATCCAGGAAGATACATGAGAATAGACCGACTAGTGGAAGAGGATTCCACCAAACTAGCAACAAACCAGCGACTAAAAAAGAACTAAACTCAGGACTCACTATACTGGGAAAGAAAACTAGCACAATCAATGCTAAGCAAAAAACACTCTGAACTATCAAGAACATTAGAAGCCCTTGCCCACAGTCCTGTGCGAAACAGAATAGACTCCCACATATCTTCAACAGAGCTACTTTTCCCTTCAAAAGTACGTTTATTTCTCTCCATCCAAACACCCCAGGCTACAGCTAGCATCACAAATCTCCAGAGAATTCTAGCTTTCAAGATTGTTGAAATAGATGCTTCTGACATTGGATTCGGAGGAATTCTTAAGCAAAAGTTAACTTTTAATTCTCCAGAACAAATTGTTCGTTTTCATTCTGGTACATGGGATAATACTAAAGTAAATTATTCTACTATCAAAAAAGAAATTTTATCATTCGTACTTTGTATTAATAAATTCCGAAGTGACTTGTTAAATAAAAGATTTTTGATTAGAATTGATTGTAAGTTAGCTAAATACATTTTAGAAAAAAATGTTAAAAATATTGCCTCTAAACAAATATTTGCAAAATGGCAATCACTTTTAAGTATTTTTGATTTTGATATCGAATACCTCAAATGCAGTGAAAATTATATTCCAGATTTTCTCACAAGAGAATTTCTGCAAACAGGTAAAAACAGATTAGTACTAGCGGTAGAGGCCGCGGTGGTGGTGGTCGCTAAAATGACCGCGGAAGTAAACCAACAGGATGTAGACCCTGTATTCCCCTTTTTGATATTTGCTGCCCTTCAAGTCCCCCTAGTCAATTTACTCGAGGAACCATAACTCCTTTCCAGTCAACCTCTACACCTATAGTTAACCAATACACAGTTTTGGGCCAAATCCCCAAACCTTATAGTCAAGCCATTTCTAGTAAACCATGACCCAGTGACCTATATGCCATTGAAACCAAAGTCACCCCAGTAAACAACAAACCACAAACACCTTACAAGTCAAGCCCATACACCCCTAAAAATGTCCAAAATCTCTTCTATGTAGAACCCCACATGGAAGACCAAGATGACCCATTGCTTTTAGCCCTCTAATTCTTTCCCCCAGGATGGCATTATATACGTCAAGCCTCCCACAAGTCACTCAGCTTTTATAACAAAATCCTAGTAAGCACTGAGTCAATTTTTATCAAGCCTATTTATGACAAAAGTGACCCCTCCAAAATAATATACCATTATTTCTATATTAAGAAAATTATTTTAATGGAAGAATGGTGTAAACACCCAGCAGAACATATCCAGTTACCCGATAGTGAAGAATTCTATTATTGCCATGATTATGAAGAAGCATGGTTAAAGATTCTCTTTTTTCAAAATGAAAACTTTAGTCACTCGTGGTTCATATAGTTTGACAACAGTTTCAAATGGTCATTTCCAACTTGGTTTATTAGATGGTGGGATACGTTTGGAGTCACAATGGAAATTCTCCCAAAACCCCTCCAAGACCAGGTTCATTACTTTGAAAAAGGTAATCCAAATATAGAAGGTGCATACATGCCTGTACTTTTACTCTTTACCGGTAAATACAAAGTCCCATGGATAGTTAAATGGCAGTACCTGCTAATGAAAAACCCAGTTATTGAACAATCGATCCAGACCTCTGGCAACTCCCAAGCTCTAATAAAACATGATAGCCAATTTGATATGGTTACCCGCCAAATCTTTGTAAAATGGTGGGACAAGTTTGATTATAACCGTATCATAAACCAAGTTAAAAAAGAATTCCCTTTAGTCAACCCAAAAGTTATCCCTATTCAAGAAATTCCTCCAAGTTCTATTACTGTTCCTCATCCATCCAATAAAACCAAAAGTGAACCTAAAGAAGAGCCCAAACAATAGACGATAAAATTAAATTGAACCAAAAACAGAACCAAAAAAATCCTATGTTAGCCATAGTTACGAACTTGACACTTTCGATATTGAAAAATGTTCGAAATCCCAATTAAAATGGCTACTTGCTCAAACACTCAATAACAAGTTTTCAGATGATAAGCACTCTCCCAAATCAGCCTAAGGATCAGTCAACAATGAAGTCAATATTGGATCAAGTCATCATAATACCCAATTATTTCAAGATGCACAAGACCTATATAAATAAATTAAGTGTTTTCAATCAATATTTAGATATATCAAATATCTAAGAAAAGTTAACACTTAATTTATTAAATGGTTTTTGGATTCTAGTGAAATAATTAATGGTATCTCATCTTCGTCAGAAACATCTGCTTTCCACCGAAAAAAGGAGACAAAGAGCATCAAAGGACAGTGGATACTGTAGTAAAGCAAAAGTAAAGTTACCAATTACTTTCTCCAAAGTAATTGATTACTTTTCCCGTGAGTCATGTATCCTCTCTTTAATTTCATTTATAAAAGAAGACACAAGGGGAGGAGGAAGGCAGGTCTCATACTGTCGAATTCAAAGAATTTTCTCATTCAATCTTAAGTCTTTTCTTGTATTCAGTAAATAAATTGTAATTTAATTTCAAGTTATTTCTACAAGCATTCAGTCAAAAAATTTGTAAGTTGTTTATAATTCAGTTTTAATTTTGTAATTTTGTTATTCCAAGTTACTTATTTATAATTCAATTTCAAATTAAGTTATTATCCGCGCACTCTATTTAACATTTTCATATTGCTTCCCGATTCTCTTCTTTTATAGATGAAATTAAGGAGATGGTATATGACTCACAGAAAAAGTAATCAATTACTTTGGAGAAAGTAATTGGTGACTTTAATTTTGCTTTTATATAGTATCCACTGTCCTTTGATGCTCTGTCTCCTCTTTTGGTGGAGAGCAGATGCTTTTGACGAGGATGAGATACTATTAATTATTTCACTAGAATTCAAAGACTATTTAATAAATAAAGTGTTAGCTTTTCTTAGCTATTTGGTATATCTAAGTATTGATTGAAAAAACTTAATTTATAATAATAATAATATTATAATAATTATTAATATTATTATCATTTTTTTGTTATTCCAAAATATAATCCCGTATACGAGTTACAGAACCAAACATGGTATTAACATTAGCATTGGATATCCCAGTATTAATATTGCATGAATCAAACAGGGTATTAGTATTAAATTAATACCAGGATTAATAGTAGTCCAGTACTATTAATATTGGTATTATTAATCCCACTCACCCTAATACCTGAATCAAACGAGGCCTAAGTGTTCGAGTTCTTCATTCATGATCTGTCTACTGCATGATATTGGTGGAATCCGTGCTCATTATGACATGTAAATCAGTTGGATCAAAATATAACTTTTCGATGTGACGTATCATAGTGGATGATCATTTAACCTACTGAAAAGTAGTTCTATGATATGATTCTATCATACAACTTGTTAGAAAGGGATGAAAATTAGACAGGGGTTTCAAAATTGAGAAAGTTAGTTTCACCGTTCAGTTAAAAATGCTGTATTTTGTGGGATTATGATGACTCGAATATGGGGGAGGTGGAGGCTCGAATTCTATCAGGACAGGTTCAAACCCCATTAGGGGGCAGTTTCAAAACCCTCTAAGAGATTTGTGTAGCTCACCATTACCATTTTATAGTAAAAGTTTCGCTCTAGTTGTCGACTAGAGTTTTTGAAAAAAACCCCAGAGATATCTGTGCAACACAAAGTGGCTAACTTAACTTTATTAATTGCTTGACATTTATTAATTTGAGCTGCTTGTGAGATCCCAACTCAAAGTGGCTAACTTAACTTTAGAGGGAAGCTGGCATATTTGATGTTGTGACTATGCATTGATTAGAGTGTAGGCCAACACAACAATCCAACCTTGGAATGTCACTTTTTTGGATCAGTTTGCCCCTCCAAAGGACTATCTTTTCCTAGTTCAATGCGATTTAGCCATATACAATTTTATTTGCTTACTTGTGGATTGAAGGGACATTTGCATCCCTAGCTTCTAAAGAGAGCGTCTCTCCTCGATATCGTTTAGTGTGGGCATCAAATGTCCTATACCATTTTAAAGGTTTGTCAGTGAAGTTGAAGTAATAATGCTTTAACGGTCACCATATCAACAAGTTCTGTGAATTATTTTATTTTTTGCAAATTATGTCCTCAGTTCATTCATTGAAAGATTTATACTTAATTTGGGTGTTTAGAATGTATATATGATCATGCATAATTAATCTTCCTCTGTTAGGGTATGAATTGTTTGCATTGGGAATGATGTAGGGTCTAGGACTTCGACCTGGTGTTATTGATGGTGTCATTAGTATTTCGGCTGTTCAGGTTTGCTTCGTGCTATTAGGTCACTTCAGTTTCATATGTAGATACTTTTTCTTCTTGCTTTACATTTTGACTGAATCAAACAGTGGCTGTGCAATGCTGACAAGTCATGTCACGAGCCTCGCCTAAGACTGAAGTATGTTTGATTAATCCACTTTTCAACTATTTCTCAAGCTACATATCTAGAAAACTAATGTTATCTTTTTTGCACTTTTAAGGTCTCTGTCACAATATCTGTTTTATAGGGCTTTCTTTGGGTCATTATATAGATCTTTGGCAAGGGGTGGAAGAGCAGTATTTCAAGTATATCCTGAAAATATTGCCCAACGTGAGTTGATCCTGGGTTTTGCAATGCGTGCTGGATTTGCTGGTGGCATTGTTGTTGACTACCCCCATAGGTGATAAATACTACCCCCCACCCCACCCCAACCCAAATACAAAAATAAATAAATTATTTTCTTGTTCCATGACTGCTTCTGGAGTATGATACAGTGAGCAACGTTAAGTGGGAATAGTACATAAGTCACATAAAATCCATATTAGGCTTACCTGAAACAAGCACCTATTACCAGTTATTGTGCTTTGTAATTGGTAAATGGCCTTACCTACACTAGTTAGCTTTGCTAGTTATAATGCTGAAATATGTGAAGTTTAGTGTGCCCAAGTGCAAACGGGTGGTGAAAGCAACAAAGGAAAAAATAGTAAAGGTAGCAATGATTGCCACGTTCCGTGGAGGGGAGTTTTGAGCATTCAAGGATATAGTTGAGCTCCATATGATGCTGCTGCCACTTCTATTTGGTATTTTTGCTTTCTTCATGGTGATGGGAGTGTCCCAAAAGTAAAATGGGGAAATTTTTTTTTCAGAAATTGGCATTGGATATGGTTGAAAAGCAGTTGAATGAATTTTGGGTTTACTTTTAAGTATTTTACTGAGTCTTGGTATTAAATTTTGTGTCCATTTTTATTTTGGGGTTTGCCTATTTGAAGGCATGCAGCTCATTGGATTAGTAACTCTTGTGTGAGTTGATATCCAGATTTCTCGTGTCTTCCCTTTCCCTTTTCTCTCTGTGTTTTTCTAGTTATTGCCCTTCTTTCTATTTTTGGTTTGTTTTATACAAAAAGGTATTGGATTGGCCCGCAAGAATCTGCTCTAGGAGATTCAATTCCCATAGTATTGGTGGGAGAGTTCTGTTAGCTCCACATCTTGGTTGAGTGAATTAGTCGTATATAAGACGGCCTGAATAGATGAGATATTTTTACTATGGGAATTTAGCCAAACTCAAATTTAAAACAATGCCAATATTTTGGTACTTCAACAGTTCAACTTAGTTGCTTCTTTAATTGCCACAGATTTGCATATTTTTTTGGTGCTAGGAGCCTAGAATGGGTTAGGGGTGCCAATTTTAGAAGCTAACACAATGGCATATTGGCATGGAACTAAATTGACACGAGAACTTGCATTGTGGTTGTGTCTCGAAGTTTTAACAAGAAGTCTTATTGTTTTTGGGTAGTAATCTTTAACACTAAATTAGTGATATCGTGCTGGCTGTATCCAAGTGATCTAAAGATTATGTTTTCTTTATTTCTTCATTGTCGCAATGTAGGCTATGTAGCATCTTTGTTTGACTTTGGCTTTATGCTTCACTAATGTAGCATCTTCCTTGAATTTGCTTTTACGTGCAGAGTTCCTTAACTTTTAAGTTCACTGTACTTTGTAAGCTTTACTAATCCGAAAGACCTTTATTGCAACAGTTCTAAAAAGAGAAAAGAATACCTCGTGCTCACTTGTGGCCCACCATCCTTGAACAGTGCCACACCCAAAGCCAAAGGTGAAGACGAGGAGAGTTGTTCCAATGATGATAGCAGTGGAGACGAAGAAGAAAACCAGATGGTGAGCTCTCTCTCTGGTAACATTTGAAAATATTATTAGATCGACAAACAAATACAAGAACAAATGTAAGCCTGCTGCCAAAAATGAGCAAAAAGAGCCTACCCAAACCCCCCAAACAGAGAAACGTAAAATACAAGAATGTATACAAAAATAATATGCTTATATAAGCCCCATTCTTTATATAGCAGCCAGTTAGCATAGTTCCTTCTAGCTCTCCACTGCCAGGTTGCCCAGGTTACATCCTTCATATTTTCCCCTATTCTTTTATGGAAAAAAATTAGCTTGTCCCTGAGTTTGAACTTTTTTGGATGCGTTCCCTCAACTTTTTTTTTAAAAGGATAGGGTCCCTGTAGAATGTAGATATTGTATTTGTGCTGAGATACTAGTATCTCTTGGCCCAGATATTAGTATCATCCGGCGCATATACTGTTTCTGTGCCGAGAAATTAAGATCTGTGCCAAGAGATACTAGTATCTACACCATGAAAATTATTATCTACCACGTAGTATCTGAGTCTTTGCCAGATGTAGATACTGAAAAAATGTATCTCCAGGTACTGCATCCTTTAAAAATAAAGTTGAGGGACCGCATACTTAAAAATTTCAAAGTCAGGGACGGGACACTAATGGCTCTTCTTTCTGCTATATGTTCCCCCATTATGTCTGTCATCTTTGAAGGTTCTAGCATTCTTTTCTTGCCAAATGAAATACACAGTGGCAGCCCTGGCTAGATGCTTAATTCTGGCTTCAAAATTGGACCCTCTAGCATCAGTAATAGCACATCCCAGCTCTTCCTCCCATGTCTCACATGCCCTACTAATCCCATTTCTATGCTTCACCACATTCCAAATTCTTTTTGGAAATGCACATTGGAGAAACAAATGCTGACATCTTCACTATCAGCCTTGCGCAAAGCATCTATCATCATTTATACATCCCCATAACATCAGTATAACTTTAGTGCTTGTTTGGTTCAAGTTTTTGTTCGTTCCTGGAATTCGAAATGATAACTTCACATGGAATGTTTGATCCTCATCAACTTATAATTCAACCTTTTTACATGTATAAGAGACTCCTAGTGTGAATTTACCAATTTAGGATTCTAGTAACGAACAAAAACTCGAACCAAACGAACAGTTAGTCAACAGCTTCTTTTTGCAAGTCATCCAAAGAATGAATGCTTGCCTTGGCACATGCCCTTTAACCCCTCCTCCCCCTTTCACTGTAACTTGGAAATGTTATTAAATCTTAGGTTATGGGTGGATATCATCCTGAACAAAATAGGTCCTTAGATCATATCTTTTAATGTTCTAATCAAAATTTTGATCTAGAAAAAAAGTTTTACTTTCTTGCGACAAATTCTCAACCTGATATGATCAAACGGGTCAAATGAACTTTTGCCTAACAGTGCATTGGTTTTCTTGTCTGAATATGAAGTCCTAATCTATGTTTTCCCCATTTTTTCATCTTCTTTCTCTTCCCCTGTTCTTTGTACTTCATCATTCTTCCCTCTGGCCTTTTTTTTTCTTTCTTTTAGTGTCTTCTCTTTTGACTTTTGCCTTCCCCAAAGCTCCCAATTTCTGGTCAGATTTCTGGCTCGGGAATGAGACAATGCAAGCCCGATTTCCAGCTTTGTTTCGGATTGCTTGTGAACCGAAAGCGAAAGTGGCAGATTATACAAATTGGATCTCAGATTCAACTTGTTCCTGGGACATAATGTTGAGAAGGAATGTTAAGGAGGAGGAGGAGGAGGAGGGAGAGTATATGGATTTAATAGGGGTGATCCATAATCTGGAAATTTCAAGGCTTGGTGATGATAACAGAGTGTGGTTGGGAGAGAAATCGGGAGTGTTCACAACAAAGTCTTTTTTTGAATGACTAACATGTTTTAATGCAGGTTCTAAATTCACTCATTTCAAGATGGTTTGGAAATCAGGGATTCTATCCAAAGTTAGAGTCATTTCTTGGCTTGTATCGTTGAGAAGAGTCATTGCAGTGGATTTGTTACAATCCAAAAGAACGTATTGGGTAATTAACACTTTTGACCCGTAAAGTTTGCCTTTTTTCCCACGGTCATTCCGAAAGTTTTTTTTTTCCCAGAAGCACACCCAAGTTTGGACGGCGTCCCACGCTCTTCCAAAAGTTGATGCCCCGTTAAAAATATGGACGGAATAGTCCTGTGCCGCCCATGTGATCTTATTTTGGGGGGTATTTTCGGTATTTTTCAATGTTCTTCCTCTCTCTCTTTTTCCATCCCTTCATCTTCCCAAAGCATGTGCAACCATAGGGAGATTTGCTCATATTCATTGGATAAACATAATAAATACACCTGTATTTGTATGTATACAACAACAACACACTCTTTACCATTATTCCAGATCCTTCCACAACTTTCCTATGGATGCCCCAAAATTATTTCAAAACCCTCCTTGTATTATTTCTTCCCAAATTTTGTTCTCTCTCTAAAAAATGTCTTCTAAAAAATGTCTTCTTCAGAAATAAATTTTCCAGATCCATCTTCGTTAATTGAGTGTTTAATAAATTCCAGAAACAGAGACCTCCGGCGAGACATGGATTCCCTGGATTCACTGCTTGGCGAGTTTGGATTCGCTAGTGGTGAATTTTTGATTCGCTCGTTTTATTTTGTAAAATTATTGTAACTTCACTCGCGAATTATGTTTCTATGTTTTGAGCTTGGATTTGCTGCTGTGGGAAATGATGCATCAAGGGCGGATAGCCTTTGGCGACAAGATCGGCGATCAAATCTATGATAAGAAATTTGGTAGTGGTGATGGCGAAGAAGGGACAGGGAATAGTAGGAGAAAGATTTAGGTGAGTTTTTCGTTGAATAGTGGTGATAGGAGGAATGGGGATAATTCAAATCATAGTCAATCTATTGAATCTGAATTTGGATTAACTCCTCCAAGATTTGATCATCATCAAATGGAGGATTAGGATTATTAGATTAGATAAATACATGTTCGTAAGATTTTTTTTTCCCCTTCTTTTTTAAATTCGAGGAAATACCACGTATATAGTATAAGTTTTGTTTTGCGGTAATTAGCCGCCATGGGTTTTGGATATCTTCTCATAACACATGCTTTGGAGAAAATGAAGGGAGGGAGAAGAACATTGGAAAATACCGAAAATACCCCCTCAAAATAAGATCACATGGGTGGCACATGATTATTCGGTCCATATTTTTAACGGGACATCCACTTTTGGATGAGTGTGGGACGCCATCCAAACTTTGGGTGTGCTGCTGGGCAAAAAAAAACTTTCGGGATGACCGTGGGAAAAAGGGCAAACTTTAAGGGTCAAAAGTGTTAATTGATGATTTCTCCTTCTTGTTGCATTATGTGTAAGAGGGACTCTGAAAGTATAGATCATCTAGCTATTCATTGCACATTTATCAGTACAATTTGGGCAATATTCGTAAGGAATTTGGGATTCAAGCGGCATTTCCTAGATCATGGTTTGATCTTTTATCAATCAGATAGACATTCAAGGGAGACAAAGCTAGATCTTTTACATTGTGGAGATGTTGTTGTAAGGCTCTGCTTTGGTGTATATGGAAGGAAAGGAATAGTATAATTGCTTAGAACAAGGAGGAAGATTCCGAGAAAGTTTGGGACAGAATCAAAGCGATGGCTTCTTTGTGGGCTTATACTTCAAATAGTTTTGGGTTCATGTCTATTTCTGATATTCAAAGAGATTGGGCAATTGCTATGGTCTAGGATAGTCGGAGTTTATTTTTTGAGTTCATAATCTGGTGATTCTATTTGCTAGATATAGGTGGGGATAGTCAATTAGTTTTAGGTTTTTGTTAAGGGGCAGCTTTCTTTAGTGCTTAAGGATGTTTTTCTTTGGTTCATTTTTGTTGTTAGTTTTTCCAGGTCTCCTTTGCTTGTAATTGATTTTTCTATCTATATAAGCATGTTTCTTATCAAAAAAAAAAATGTCTTATAAGATATTATGAAGTTTATATTTACTTTATATTATTACAATTTTGTACATGTCAATTTTTATTTTTGTTTTTTTGATACAAGATACACATACAACAACAACAACAACAACAACAACAACAACAAGCCTTTATCCCACTAGGTGGGGTCGGCTACATGGATCAAACGACGCCATAGTGGTCTGTCGTGAATCATATCTCTAGTGAAACCATTCGCCTCTAAATCCTTCTTAATAGTTTCACCTATAGTTTTTCTAGGTCTTCCTCTGCCTCTAACAACTAGGCTTCCCTCCATATGATCAACTCTCCTAACCATGGCATCTGCAGGTCTCCTCCATACATGCCCAAACCATCTAAGTCGAGATTCAACCATCTTTTCTGTAATAGGTGCCACCCCAACTCCCTCTCTGATGGTAACATTCCTGATCTTATCTTTCCTAGTCTTGCCACTCATCCATCTCAACATTCTCATCTCAGCTACACTTAGTTTATTCTCGTGTTGGCTTTTGACCGCCCAACACTCAGTCCCATACAACATTGCTGGTCTAACCGCGGTACGATAGAATTTTCCTTTTAACTTGAGTGGTACCTTTTTATCACATAACACACCCGAAGCTTTCCTCCATTTCAACCATCCTGCTTGAATCCGGTGATTTACATCTCCCTCTATCTCCCCATCTTCTTGTATAATGGATCCAAGATACTTAAACCGAGTGACTTGTGGTATGACATTATCCCCAACTTTTACCTCTAAGTTAGTAGTGCTCCGCCTTTTATTGAACTTGCACTCCATGTATTCTGTCTTACTTCTGCTTAAACGAAAGCCATGCGCTTCTAAATTTTGTCTCCAAGTTTCCACCTTCCCATTTAGCTCTTCTCTGGACTCACCCACTAGGACAATATCATCTGCAAACAGCATACATCGCGGTGCTGGCTCTTGAATGTGTTCCGTGAGTACATCCAAGACCAAGGTAAACAGATAAGGGCTCAAAGCTGACCCTTGGTGTAGTCCTATAGTTATAGGAAAATCTTCTGTGGACCCACTATGTGTTCTCACACTAGTCATAGCTCCTTCATACATGTCCTTGATAACACGAATATAGGCAATCCTAACCCCTTTCTTCTCTAGGGCTTTCCACAAAATCTCTCTGGGTACCCTATCGTACGCCTTCTCCAAGTCAATGAAAACCATGTGTAGGTCCTTTTGATCCCTCCGATATTGCTCCATCAAACGCCGCAACAAGTAAATTGCTTCCATGGTCGACCTTCCGGGCATAAAACCAAATTGATTATCTAAAATGCTGGTTTCTTTTCTTAGTCTCCGCTCAATCACCCTTTCCCATAACTTCATAGTATGACTCATGAGTTTAATCCCCCTGTAATTGGCGCAATTTTGTATATCCCCTTTATTCTTATAAATCGGGATTAGGGTGCTTCTCCTCCATTCTTCCGGCATCTTCTTTGACCTCAATATCTACAAGATACACATGTCTAATTTAATTAATTAAGATTAAATTTCTTAAAATTAAATTTAATTATGTTAGGAACCATCTATCCCAAAAGCGTAACTTGTTAGATAATGGGGCCAACACATTCCCCTCCATGTGCGACTCGCACATGGAGAGACAAACCAAAGGTGCACTTTGTGCACAAACAACAATGTGCATATTGCACAAACACAAAAGGGGTAACAAATGCAAGTGGAAGGATTCGAACGCGGGACCTTGCGGAACATGAGCTTTAGTAGCATGTTAGGAACCAATATCTCCCAAAAGTTTAAGCCGTTAGTTAGTGAGTTAACAATGTATATCATGCTCTTCAACACACTAAATGTAATATTATTTTTCCTTTCAAAAAAAAAAGGTAAATGTAATAGTATTTACATTTAGTAATTTATTTTGTTGTTCTATATATTTTTAAATATTAGCTCTGTAATATTTAGGGAAAAAAAAACAATTAACTTTATTTAGTGTGTATAGTATTTGAGTTGTTGCCTTTTTCTTTTGTCAAACTTTTGTTTTGCTTATTTGAGTGGTATTTGCTGAAAAGTAATGATGTTATTTGTATTCATTTAGCTTAGTTTTTGAGATAATCTTATAACTTAATGAGCATTTTTATACAAACAAGAAAAAAATAAATTAATGTGTTTGGTTAAAGTTAAGGTGTAAAGTGCAAGTTAATTTATGAAAGGAGAACTAAAATTTGATATAAATAAGTTTTTGTTTTAGGGGTCTATATGAAATGAAATAGTTGTATTGTTGTGACTTATGATTATAATTTATAAATATATGTTACTATCTGAAAACCTTTTTATTTTTACTCCTTCCGTCCCAAATTAATAGTCCAGTACGACTTTAACGATCTTTCAAGGACACTAATTGAACTTAATCAATGGTTGACTATGACATCTATTGGTATTGCGAGATTTGGTACACTGATTATTTCTAGAAAAGGAAAGTGGACTCTTAAATTTGGACATCAAAGGAAGGAATAGCGGAATCTTAATTTGGTGCAGGGGAGTATGTTTGAATGCAACATCTGGAAATGCTAAATTTATGATATTTTGTTTGAACCGACACTTTGAACAAAAGCATAGTGGTATATTTTCGAGTTTTACAATCTATTCAGAGGCAATATTCTGATTTAGGCGTGTTTAGTTGTTTGAATCGAAATATGAATTCTGAATATGATGTTTGAATGCTGAATTTAAATTTATGTTCCTTTTTTTTCTTTCTAATACAGTAAAAATTCTACCATTGGGAGCACTGAGATGGTTACAAAAGGCATCCCATGGTCTTTCGTTCTGTCATATTCCTAATAACTTAACCAATTACAACCATATGCCCTTCTATCTATAAATATATATAGATATCGAGAAAACATTTTAGATATATAGAGAAAAAAATACATTCCTGACTTCTTTGCTCATCTTTCATTGGTACAGGTTTGCATATCAGAAAGGCATAGACCAAGGAAGAAGCAGAGATTAAACAAGAAAGGGAAGGGAAGGGATTGGGTGCTTAAGAAGAAAGAACAGATGAGGAGAAAGGGAAACACTGTCCCACCTGATACAAAATACACTGCGCGAAAACGCAAAGCTCGCTTTTAAGTGGTAATTTGCATCTGAAATTAAACTTATTTACACTGCGCGCAAACGCAAAGCTCGCTTTTAAGTGATAATTTGCATCTGAAATTAAACTTATTTATCATGATGAGATCTGGTCCATTGATTCGTTTTAAGAAGGAATGTGACACTTGGGGCCTGTTTGATTGCAAAGTTGGATAATGAAAGAAAAAACAATTAGTCCCTTCATCTCAAATTGATAGTCCCACTTTGCAATTTGATACATTTAGGTCTCGTTTGATTAAGGTATTAGAGTCAGTGGGATTAATAATACCAGTATTAATAGTACTGGACTATTAATCATGGTATTAATTTAATACCAATTCCTTGTTTGATTCATGCAGTATTAATACTGGGATATCTCATGTTGATGTTAATACCATGCTTAGTTCTGTAACTCGTATACGGGATTATATTTTGGACAAACAAAAAAAAAAATTAATTTTTTTTTAAAATTTTAAAATAAAAAATTAAATTAAAATAATAATAATATAGTGGTAGTAGTAGTGGCATTTTTGAAAATATATGGTTCCTTTTTTTTAATCTTGGATAAACAATATCACCTCCCCCGGTATTAAATTATACCACAAAGAGTGGTATTAAGTTAGTACCGGTATTAGTAATCCCAGCACAATTGTGCGAATCAAACAAGGTATTATAAAAAAAGTAGTATTAATAATCTCATCCCACTTTTAATACCTGAATCAAACGAGGCATGATGGTATCACAAAAAGGAAACAGGACCATCATTTGAGATGTACCGGAAAAGAAAATGGGACTATCAATTTGAGATGGAGGGAGTAATTTTTATGGGATGTTGCAAAAAAGAGATGGCAAGTTTTTTCTGATGTTTGCCATTTTTCCCATATTTTTTTTGAAACTTTTCTTACCCACGCCGCCATAGAATTTGATCCACAGAGAACTGAAAAAAGTTGTATACAGTTTACCTGATTGCTCTTCTCGTTTCCAACTTTTTGAACAAAATTAGCTGTTTTTCCATTAATTTTTCAACTTTCTTTGTTTAACGATACCGAACTTTTCTCTCGTGACGCTGTTACAGTTACAGGTTTTTGAACATGAGCTGAACATCGCGGCTTTGGAGATGGATTGTGATAAATGGTTTATTTAAGGGAGCATTGTACCGAGTTCTGGAAACTTGGGAGTGATTAATGTTGGTTTTTTGTTATGTTTAAGGTAAAAAGAATTATTACAGTTATCATCCCTAGTTTTGTCTCTGACCTGACTAAAGAATCGAACTATTTTTGTACACTTTATGAGAGAAAGAGTGGTACTTACTGGGATTTCAAATTTTGGTTGCATATAAGATTGGTGCTTTAAGTTAAGTTGTTGAAAATGCGGGTATTGACATAGAGCGCCCATGTTTGAACCGAACTCTGCCCTTGTCCCTATACTCACTCACTCGATCTACTTTTATTTATCCATGGCTTTGCATTATATATATGAGAAATTCTTACAATGACCATCTTTACTTTAAAGAAAAATAAGGATTGTCCATTTTGATGGGTAATTAAATGGATTTTTTCATGAAATTTAGTAGAAATGAACTTTATATTGAGTAGATCATCTTCACAAAATTTCACCAAAAAATTCAAACTTCGTCTGTTAAAATTTTAAAACTTTTAGAGCAACTGAACTGCATGCTTGACTCTCGGTTCTATTTGATAGCAATATGAAAAATAGCAGGAAGTTATTGACTTGTGTGTGAGAAGTTGAAAAATAAATTGGGTGTATGGTGAGATATTATATCTTTCATTTTCATTTCTATGAGTATATGTTATATGTCCTCTATCTTTGTTTTTTTATGAATTTTTTGCCTTCTTTGCCTTCAAAGAAAATTTTTTCATGACAAAAACCAAAAAGTGAGAGCAAATCTCATGACACGAGTTAGCTTATTTTTCAATTTTTTTTCACAAATTAATTATTTTTTATATTATAATCCAACAATATATTGATTTTTCATCGGAAATGGGAGAATGTTGATGATGCGTTACACCAAAAACTTCGAAACGGATTTGGCGATTGACGTAGTCCAACTCACTCCTTCCTGCAAGTAGTTAAACTTTACGTAACTGCTCTTTCACTCGTTTTCAAAACCAACTGTTGCACGCATTTATATAATTTTATAAAATAATATTATCTTTGGTGTTGAGGAGTAATACATGTGGTGTCCTTAGCAAGTAGTAAACCGATCAGAAGACAGCCAAATTAATAGTTCTGCTTTGACCACTACTTTTAACAAAAAAAAAAATTAAAAAAAAAACACTAATTTCAATGGTCAAGAGTAACCTACTATCTATTTATGTGATGCTACACTTACCGGATATTTTTACCATTTATTCTTAGCAGCATATATTATATGAGTTGTACCTTCACAAAATACAACAAAAGTACAACTCTCGTAGCACATTCGGCAAGAATTGTAGGTAAGAAAAGTATATTGTTTTGATATTTGACATATTAATTATGCCCAAAAAAAGAAAATGAAACAGTTTGAAAAATCTTTAAAAGAAAGCGGGGCTATTAATATTTGATAAGAGCGTGTTAGAAGCACTCTTAATGATATATGTGGAATATTTTTTCAATACCATGCATGGATAAAGGCGTAGTTTAAAGGAGGTGATTCAAACCTTGGGGGTCTTGGATGGTGAAATTAAAATTGATTTTGAAATTCATAAATTCAGGATTTCAAAATAACAAATTGTAAATCACAACTTATGTTTGCTTGACCAATATGAGACATGGGGCCTCTGGTTCAGTTGAGACATTAGATGAAAATTTTAAAATTACACCCACAAAAGCGAACACTTGACCCCACCGACCCAATCCAACAATAGCACAAATTCTATGAGTTTATTGGAATGAAAGTCGATCACCATATATATTATATTTCATGGGACGTATTATAATTAAATTGTTTGCTATACTATACTTCATTTTATATTGTAAATATTGATCATGTTATAAAGTTTGGACTGATCGATTTCAACCATCTGTTTAAAATTGCCGGACGGTTACATTCCAACAATATTCACAAGTACGTATATCAATATGTGTGAAAGTCCAGCATCACTTCACATTAATTATCATTATCATATCATATTAATTAACTGGCCTTTTGTGATTAATTTGCTGTACTTGCTCAACCGTTACGTTTATCTTCTCTCTCTCTCTCTCTCTATATATATATATATATATATTATATAAACATAATTAAAGATTAGCATTACCCACTGAAAAGAAGAGATAACATTTCTCATTAAATAATTATGTATTTGAGTTATTAATGTTGATACCAATTAACTAATAATGCCTATGCACAAAAAAGTTTAAGGAAATCAAAGGCAGTGATGGAGAATAGGGTTCCACCAAGGCAAGAGAAGAAGGAAGTTGCCGATAGAGAAGAGGTGGCTTTAGAAAAGGAAATACAAGAGCATTTAGCATGGGTAATTAATTTTTATCTCCGAAAAGTGTTCCATTTAATTTCTTTTATATTGCATACTATCTTCTATACTATCAATAAATTAAGCGTGACAAATTTTTTTGGTAAATTTGTAAAATTATGAAATTAACCTTCATGTTTCGAAAGTACAATAAAAATAGTGTTTAATTAGGGCCTTGTACCGGCCTAAATAACACATTGTTATTACTTGAGCAAATATATACCATTTGACATATATACTAATTTTGTTCTGAAAATCTATACATAGTATTAAGAATTATTGGTAATCATATTGCAGATGCTTAATTAAAACGTGGTTTGAGACTAGTAAACATAATACATGCATGTATATTAAATGTATTCAATATACGGACATCTGGTTATAATAAACATTAATTTAAGGATATGACTAATTAATTGCATGTATTTAAGTTGTGAAAAAGTTATAGTAATTTTTTTTTTAAAACTATTGATTTTTTGGCACTTCATATACATACTAAACTACTAATTAAGCTTGATATTAAAACACTTATAATCTATGATCGAAATATTGTCACTTTACACTTGTCTCCAAAATTTGATGTCAACCAGTCGCTCGACTTGCATTGATAGAATTTTCACTTGTAATTAAAGACAAAATTACCTTTTCTCATTTAACAGTATTTATGATCATGAACTAGCTTATATACCTTGTACATGCGACAAGTGTGCAAGTTGTATATATATATCATATGAATAAAAGAATTAAACAGAAGTATCAAAATTGATTGTCCTCGATCTTCTTAATTTAAAAAATAAAAAATAACCTTTTAGGTGGATCTCCCCCATTTTAATTATTTGGGATATATTTGACTATTTTATTTACAAACAGATTCATATGATTGAAGGAATGAATGACCAGCAACTGGAAAATTATATAAAGAACAGCTCTCACATTGTGAACAATGTGAAGACGGAAAAGGGTGAAAGCAGCAAAAGGGTAAGATACTAATAGTGCAGTCATAGTGACAAGGGTAGCTTTTAAAAAAAATAATTAAGGGAGGTCTAAGTCTCTTCCTTAATCTTACTAATAAAAAAAAAACCTCTCACCCACCCCCATGAGTCGAACTATTGACCTTAAGACAAAGGTGGAGGTTGACCAGAGTCTTACCTTTTACACTTTTCAATTTTACTAGTTGTCTCAATTTGGTTCTTAAATTTTCATTTAGTACATTTTGAAGTTGTAGTTTCATCTAAGATTTTACGCCTCTTCCGGTCTTCGGATTTAATATTTATTTTTTGAATTGAAAATGCATGTGTCCAAAAATTGACTAATTGAATGAATAAATTAAAGTGTAACTCGAGTCAAACTTTGAAGATCAAAACGTCAAAAAATGAGAAGATATTTGGACTTTGCACCCAACATTTTAATCCCTAATTTAAGATTGCACCCCATATTTTAAATCTTTTGACTTTGCACCAAACTGTTAACTAATTATGTTAAGTTCCGATAATTTGCACTCCATATTTTAAATCCTTTGACTTTGCACCAAACTGTTAATTAATTATGTTAAGTTCCGTTAATTTGCAACCCAAATGGGCTGCAATCTCAAATTAAGGATCAAAATGTGAGGTGCAAAGTCCAAATATCCCATTTGTTTATTAACAGAACTTAACAAAATCAGTTAACAGTGGGGTGCAAAGTCAAATGATTTAAAACATGGGGTGCAATCTCAAATTAAAGGTCAAAATTGGGGTACAAAGTCCAAATATCCCAAAAATGAGACATTAAGGAAACATATAAACTTTGGGGGAGTAAAATGTCAATTACTATTTTTTTTCTGATAAAGGAAAGTTTGTCTCTCTTGTTCTATGAATAACAAAGAAACCCCTACTTCAAACTAGACTTGAACTTTCCAGATCCCGGTAGATGGCTTTACCATTAGGCTAACACACCCGCTCCTCCAAAATAATCTATTAAAATTTCACCTTTTTATATATACTTTTGTTTCTCTATGCGTTCAACGTGGTTTAATTTATTGCAGGTGAGAAGAGTTCAAAAACCCAAAAGTACTGCCTATACTGGAATAATGGCTACAGTGTGGAAATATCATAGAGAAGATGATGAAGACAACTCCACTGGTTCAGCCTAATGTTCAACTAGATATTTTAATCTTAAAAAATGTATAAATTAAGAAGGAAATATCGTGTGATTAATGCTTTTTAATGGTTGATAATATTTTAGCACTGGTTATGACTAGTCTATATAATAAGGGTTACTGATTTTTTAATTTTAAGAAATGTGTAAATTATAAAGATTTGTATGACCGAGACTTAACATGCTTTTTAAATTGTTGATATATATATATGTGTATGCAGAGAGAGATGTGCCGTAGTATGAGCAATGTGACAACATATTGTGTTGCTATTTTACAAAAAAACAGGGTTAGTGATGAGACCTCTCATGGTTTAATCTTAAAAATGCATAAAGATTAAAGAATAAAATATCGTGTGTTTAATAATGTTTTGGTACCGGTTATGACGAGTCTAGCTATATAACAAGGGACAATGATTTTTTAATCTTTAAAATATGTAAATTATAAAGAATTGTTTAGCTGAGATTTAACACGCTTTTTAAATTGTTGATAATACCTTCGGAATGGATTCATGTGTGTATGCAGACAGAGATCGCGAGATGTACTCTTAGCTAGATGAGAAGTCTTTTTAAAATTGTTGATAATACATTCCGAATAGATTCCTGTGTGTAGCAGATAGAGATTGAGATGTACCGTTAGCTAGATGAGAAGTCGCTTGCAAGTATAAAGAAGGTCCCAATCTCATTAATTTCTTGAGAGCATTGCCCTTTCTTACCGGTTTCTTGTGGGCAAGAACATGCTTTCGTAAGCTCATAAAATAATGGGAAAAAAATACAGTTTTAATTAATTAGGTGAGATATGCATGCGCGCATGCTTAATCACTACTTTCTTTGTACTTCTTTTCATCTTTAATTTTCAATCCATTAATTCCAGCTCGATCATGTTATGTATAATTAATGTATAACGTCTAATTAAGTAAAACGTACGTAATATATGCGCGCTGTTGCATGTTAATTAAATATTTCCAAGATAGCTAGGTAGTCAATCACTGCAAGGAATTAAAATGACACGATTGGTACTTTTCACGACGTTTCCTAAAACATACATCTCCTGATATTTGAACGTGGACATTTTGAGTTATATATGTATATTGAATAATATTGTGCATGTTTTGAGTATATATATATACACGTTGGAGTTGATATGATTGTAGCTAGCTAGCTAGAGTTTGATATATAGAGGGATACAATTAATTAGTTGTAAATTAAAGCTAATTAATGAGCATCTTCGATCTATAGGCTTAATTTCTATATGGAGTAATATAATTACAATTTTGCATATATGAAGTTAAGTTCTATGTATATATTACTCCCACCGTCCAATCTTTGAATCCAAAATTCTTCTTTGAGACTTCCTAAATCGACGTAACAAATCTTACAATTAATTATATCATATTGTAAACAAACTTTGCTCCTTAAAATCATGATTATGTTGAAATTTATTTATTCTTAATAAAGCTTAAAAGTAAACCGAGACAATTAATTTAAGAAGAAGGTGTATTATTTTTATTTGTTTACACCTCAAGCTTTCAGCTAGTCCTAACTCGCGTTGCTGGTTGCGGAATGTGAGAGTCCAAAATCACATTGACATTCGAGGCATCTTTTTTTTTTTTCCTTTTCCTTTTAAAGAATCTCATGGACTAAAAAACCCTAAGGAGCTAAACTTTTTTTAAGAAAACATGAAGAGTTCGAATACACACTGAACTTAGTGGTCCGAAAAAAATAAAAAATAAAAACATGATAAGCTAGCGTAGGTGACCTGAATTTTACCATTCCCAAGGAAACAAAAACTTCTAAAGATTTCTTGAGAAATATTGATCATTGTTAATTCAAGGCATCTTTTAATTCTGTTGCATATATATCGGTTTGATGTGGTCATGTGGCTTTTGAAATACTTTTTCATTTAAGAATTTAGAGTTTCTTGGAGATGATTTAATGTATATGTTGATCATCCAAACATAATATATATATATATATATATATATGTATATTGCTAATTTGGAAGTTAAAATCTGAATTTGATAAAAAAAAAAAAAAGAAGAGAAAAAAGCTAGAAAATACGAGGAGAGAGAGAGAGAGTAAAGTTCTCTCAGTTTTTGTTCCGTTAAATAAGCTTACCTTTAAGTACTTGCTAACATTAATTTTGTGGACTAGCTTTAATTTATGTTTTTAATCCTTACTTATTGCCGTGGAGCACCACATATATATATACCAGCTTGTTGGCATATTATTAGATTAGAAATTTTCTCCATGCATCATTGCATATTTTATTACAAAATTCAATAGCCACAACAAATTTCTCTCTCTCTCTCTCCCCGTACCCTCTACCTTGTTTCTCTCCAAAACAATTTCTTTCTCTATTTTTCTCTATACGCAACTAATTATCTGAAATCTCTGTAGTACGTCTCCATCTCTGTATATATAATACCCACAACAAATTTGATAGGTTCCCCCCCCCCCCCCCTTTTCTTCTTCTTCTCTCTAAACTCTTTTCCCTAATAAATATAATTCATTTCCTAGATAATATGATATATTGCCTCATACCATTCATACAGCACAAAAATGGCGTCTCCTTCCATCAGATCTCTGTAAGGTCAGTGTCTTTTCCACTTTAATAATTTTTTTGGGCAGAAATTTGCATTTTGCTAAAGAAAATGCTTTTCTTACCAAATATTCTTACCACCTAATCTTAATTACCACTGTGCATTACGTAACTTGGACCAGCAATTAATTCAATGCTTGCCGGTAACAATAAACAATAAGATCAAATAAGCCGTAAGTATCTTTGGCTTATTACTTACATGCGAGATTTTGAAATTTGGATGAATTTAGATATACCAAAACTTTTGCTAAAAGAATAATCGTAAATCACTTAAATTGTAGTATTTATCAGATTCAGTCTTAAAATCAGCCCAAAAGAACATAGCCGTAGGGAAATATATAGATAAAAGATTCCTTTTTGCTGCTTGTGCGGACTTTTATTTCATAAAAATGGTTTTCATTGTAGTACAAGTAATTAATGGAGTTCGAACCCTCGATAGCAGCAAATGCAATATAGGTCCTAACCGTTACGCCACTAATTATTCTTTTTAAATTATTTATATCCGAATAGTACACACACGTGTGTACCATAATTGAGTTTATGTAACACAGCCTCTAAATTCCAATCTCCTTTTCTGATATTACATGCAGATAATTTAAGGGTAGATTCTATAGTTGAGGACTATGGATGTTAAAAGAGAGTTTGGACTTCTTAGAACAGTAAGTTCTCGGTCCTCCATCTTTGAGATGGATGATTATGAAACCCTATCAAAGCTTCCAAACAAGCCGCGGCTAAATCATAAGAGGGAGAAATCATTCGATGAAAGGTCATTAACCGAGTTGTCTCTTAGTTTAGCTAGAGGCATGGAGGCCTATGAGAGCTCTTACTCACCCAGTGGACGGTCAGGATTGGATGATTCTCCCAGTTCATCGCCTCAAACCTGTTTTGAGCCCCACCCAATATTCGCTGAAGCTTGGGAATCTCTTCGCCGATCTTTGGTGTTCTTTCGGGAACAACCTGTTGGCACCATTGCTGCATATGATCATTCTTCAGAGGAAGTTCTAAACTATGA
This sequence comes from Lonicera japonica, assembly GCA_021464415.1. Taxonomy (NCBI): domain Eukaryota; kingdom Viridiplantae; phylum Streptophyta; class Magnoliopsida; order Dipsacales; family Caprifoliaceae; genus Lonicera; species Lonicera japonica. The sequence continues at coordinate 63,195,357 of CM038469.1, forward strand.
TCAGGTGATCATATTTAAAACATTTTATTAAGTACTTCGAAATTAAGTTATTCACACTTTACTCTTTAGGAACAAACGGCAAATTAGATTTTGGACTAAAGTAATAACTGAATCACTTTACAACTGAGACCGCAAAAGTGAAACATCATGGATAAAAGTGTAAATTTGGTCAAATTTCATAGGGGTGAAGTGTAAACAACTCATCAAAATTAGTATTTTGGTTATTTTGGTTTTTGTACCAAAGTTTTTCTTTAATTGAACTTTGCTATGTGCCCAAAGTTTGTGTTAGGATGGGGATGGGGATGGGGAAATTGAACCCTAGTCTTAATCTTTCTCCTTATCCATTGAACCAATTAATGGGATGTCCACTTTTAACCCTTTAAATGGGATGACAGGTGTCCAAACTACCCTTGTTTAGCAATGAGAGGCCACACGCGTACATTTGATACATTCATAAAAATGACTCTATGACACAATTCATTAAAAAAAAACAAAATTTAATTAGTCAAATAAATTTTTTTTCCTCGTGATCCATTTTAAACATAAAAAAAAATCTGTCAAAGGCAAATAAATCTAAATTAACACATCGTCTATATAGTTTAGAAGTGACCGGTGAAGCCAATATTATTTTATACTCCGTTCTTATACACGAGCAGTTTCAAATAATGTGGGCCTTGTCAATCAATTTTTATTGTTTTATGCGAACTATTTCAAACTGAAAAAGAGACAGTAGAAAAAATATTTCTCTACGAACAAATTTAACTTGAAAAAATCAAGTATGGGTAATATATAGTACTGAAATTTGCTTAACTTTGGGTATCGCTAATAGAGTCATACCCTTAATTTTAAGAGTAATTAATAATAGACGTACCAAGTGCTGTGAACGTGGAACAATTAACCTAGTTCCAAACTCACAATTAAACCCGAGAAATCCCTTTCGGTAATTTTTACGAACACTTGGCGGGCGGAATCCGACAAGTAATAGGATCGTTGTACAAACCAAGAAATAGCAACACAATAACAAGCAACAATGGATAGAAGATAAAGAGCAATGACAAACAAGTGCAAATCAAAGAGAAAGAACACACCGAGAGTTTTGTGGAACCCTTTGGGTCTTCCACCAAGAGGTAGCTCCTTTATTGATAAACCAAGAATTACAACCAATTCTCTCTCAATAATACTAGCTCTAGATCAATAGAACAAACCTCCAAAGATCACCTCTCACCTTAGCTAAACCCAAGATAAGCTCTCTCTTCACTCTTACAAAGCACTCTTGCAACTCTTTCAAGTCTCTCTTGCCACAAATAGAAAATGACCATTCTATTTATACAAAGTGAAAAATAAGAGTAAAAAGTCTTTACCCGCCCAGGTGCAAAACACGTTTTGCAAAACATGTTTTGCACCTCCGCCGAGTACACTGTCTGGTGCAAAAGACCTTTTGCACCCAATCCACGGATAAACTGCCTGGTGCAAAACACTTTTTGCACCCAATCCGCATGCACTGTTTTGGTGCAAAAACTGTTTTGCACCATACCTGCTTGCATTGATTACAAGCCAAACACAACACCAAGTTAAAAGTTATTAAAATAAAATGACATGTCAGAAAATTGATTGATCAGCGTCTTAATTTAAGCAGACCTTACACATTGATCAAGACCTGTCGTCATTTAATCTAATAACTTGGTCATTTAGTTTTGTACACTTATCATCACTTTAATTTCAAAACCAGTAGTGATGATTCATTATGGCTTGGATATATGAAGTTGCACAACATATATTTTCACTTTTTACCAAATATATATATTGTTGATCTGCAGGTTTTTGTACGAGATTTCGTACCTAGTGCTTTGGCCTTTCTGATGAATGGGGAACCCGACATTGTTAAGAACTTCCTATTGAAAACACTCCAGCTTCAAGGATGGGAAAAACGAATAGATAGATTTAAGCTTGGGGCAGGAGTAATGCCTGCCAGTTTCAAAGTTCTTCACGACCCGATTCGTAAAACGGATACAATAGTAGCCGATTTCGGTGAGAGTGCAATAGGCAGGGTTGCACCTGTTGACTCCGGATTTTGGTGGATTATTTTGCTACGTGCATACACCAAGTGTACCGGAGATTTAACTCTTGCCGAAACACCAGAGTGTCAAAAGGGGATGAGGCTTATACTCACTTTGTGTTTATCCGAAGGATTCGACACATTTCCTACTCTTTTATGCGCGGATGGATGCTCAATGGTGGATCGAAGAATGGTAAGATAACTTTTGATCTTCTTTAATTAATGTGATTATTCGTCGTGTAGGAATAATAATGCCTATTCTTTAATTGAAAGCAATTATTCATAACATTGTTGCCTTTTTTTCACTAGCTCATCCTTTTTATTCTTGCTTGACAAAATAAATTGATAAATTCATATGGATGCGAATATGTTGTTCAATCTTATTTTGGACAGCAAACCTATAATTATACTTGTTTTTGCGTTATACAAGTATTATATATTTATATTTAAAAATATAAAATGATTGACCGCCTAAGCGCTAGACGCTCTATATATGGTCACCCTAGGTCCACTAAGCGCGTTTTAGAACATTGATATTAAAAATAGATACTACTCGGACATGACATAAATATAAATGCAGCAAAATTGGCTCTAAATCTTTTGTAATTATAATTTTATGGTTGGGTTAAATTGTTTCTGCAGGGAATTTACGGGTATCCTGTTGAAATCCAAGCACTTTTCTTTATGGCATTAAGGTGTTCTTTGGCTTTGTTAAAACCTGACGCAGAGGGGAAAGAGTTTATGGAAAGAATAGTAAAGCGCTTACATGCCTTGAGCTATCACATGAGGAGTTATTTCTGGATTGATTTCCAACAACTAAACGATATATACCGTTACAAAACCGAAGAATATTCTCACACCGCAGTAAACAAATTCAATGTCATTCCTGATTCTATCCCAGACTGGGTTTTTGATTTTATGCCAATGCGCGGTGGCTACTTTATAGGCAATGTTAGTCCAGCCAGGATGGATTTTCGCTGGTTCGCTTTAGGTAACTGTGTTGCAATTTTATCTTCTTTGGCGACTATTGAACAATCTGCTGCTATTATGGATCTCATTGAAGAACGTTGGGAGGAACTGGTTGGAGACATGCCGCTGAAAATATGTTACCCCGCTATTGAAAGTTATGAATGGCGAATTGTGACTGGTTCTGATCCGAAAAATACGAGATGGAGTTACCATAACGGAGGATCTTGGCCAGGTTCTTATTTTGTTTCTCGTAGTTTATTTTATAAAGACTTTTAGATTTGTGTTGCTACGATTTGTTCATTATATTTGCTCTAAATTTAAAGAAACCAATCAAATAAAAGCGAAAATCACATTATAAATAGTATCCAATTATATTATTAGCTACTAGACGCGCCACAAAAGTCGCAACAAACTTCGGGGAAAGCCACCACGATGTTTTTAGTTAATTTTGTGATATTGTAAAAATATTGTGAAAAGTTATTTTTCTTGTAGTGATTAATATTATTCCCGACAAAAATCAAAAGCACGAAAAATAAACAAAAGTATACAAAATTGCAATGTTCAAGTCTGATCCACAGTACAAAATCAACGAATGTTTGTATGTCCCGGTACAAAGGCCCTTAGCCAACAACTTTTCATTATTTTCCCTGTCCTTTATTGAAGCAAAAGCTATACTCCCTTCTCCCAAATTAATATTTGAAGTTTGAGCTTGAACACTTCTATAAAGGTCGTCGATCTAGTTTCAACATAATCAATGCACGATTTAAAAAAGCATGCAATAATATCATAAAATTTGCTACATTGATAGAAAAAACCTGACCATTAATTTGGGATAGCCAAGAGCGGAATAGTGAACTTTTATTTAGGGACCGAAAAAGTGTACAGATTCAATTACAAAATATTTTTTTTAGGAAAATTGACCTTTTTTCCTGTTACTAGAACATTGTCACCACCCACATAATTTTCACTAATTTTTGCCTCATTTTCTGTTGAGTTGAATGTATACTACTATATATATATATATATATATTTATGGGAGAGAAGCAATATTTTGATAAGCAAGTAAAATTACAAAATTATATATCCTTTCTTAATTTAGAAAAACAAATACTATCTTTACTGGGATTTGAATTTATGATTTAGTTGATAACGTAAACTTAATCACTCGATCAAAATGTTATTATACGTACATTTTCTAGCTTATAATGTATTAAAAACATATTAATTATCAAGAATTATCAAGTACATGCAACATTGCACACATATGTACTGAGTTTGCCATGTGTTATAGTATATATTATTGCCTGATGCCATTGCTTGATTTCCTTCCCTTTATTTTGATTTCAGTGTTATTGTGGTTAATAACGGCGGCATGCGTAAAAACGGGACGACCGCAAATTGCAAGACGCGCAATTGAACTTGCTGAGAGCCGTTTGGCGAAAGATAGTTGGCCAGAATATTACGATGGAAAACTGGGAAGATACATTGGCAAACAAGCACGAAAATACCAAACATGGTCAATCGCGGGATACTTGGTAGCGAAAATGATGTTAGAAGATCCTTCACATTTAGGGATGATCTCCCTTGAAGAGGACAAGCAAATGAAGCGTGTAATTAAGAGATCCTCTTCATGGACTGCCTAGCTAGCTAGCTAGCTAGCTATATAATCATGGTAACAAATTAAAAATAGCATGACAATCCCGGCCATATGATTCATCTTCATAATAAATTGGGCTCGCGCGACTTAATTGTTGGTATGAATAATTTTATTTTTATAGAATTTATATCCTTGGCACGAGGAGTACGTAATTATGTATTCTAGCTAGTGTTAGATATTGGTATTCAACTTTTACACCCTTATATATAGTTTACCCGTTTTAATTTCTTTCTTTGGTCCTAGCTTGATCTTTCATTTGTCTTACTTTGGTCCCTAAATTTGTGCCGAGTTCCACTTTAATCTAAAATTAGATGCAATGTCCTTTTTTTGGATGGAATTTTCCATCTGAAAAATTGACGGGAGCATCCAATTTTGGATGAAAGTGAGATGCGGTTCATACTTTGAGGATCAAAGTAAGACAATTGAAAAGTCAGTGGCAAAGGTAGGATTTAAACTTAGTTGGGGCTTGATTAATAACACTACAAAAAATTGTATAGTAAGCATTTATCATATACAAAAAGACAAAAGTTACGAAAATTTATGAGGTTTCATATCTTGAAAATATTGAAAGATATCTTCATTTTCAATGTTTTTTAATATAATTTTTCTCAATGTTAAGAGCACCCCCCCCCCCCCCCCCCCCCCCCCCCCCCACACACACACACAAATTCATACCTTTTCATATATTTATATTTCATGCAGTTTCTCTAGAGAGTTTGGGGGATTTTCGTTATTTGTAGTTAAAATGAAAAGATTTAGACCTTCCTTTTGCTTAATTAAAAAAAAAGATTAGGATGACAAAAGATAAAATATATTTCGAAAATAGAATATTCTTCTATGTTATTTTTTTAATTTAAAAATAGAGAGTAGTTTAACTGATACATTGATCACCAATGGATAAAATTCATCTTATATGAGGGGCAAACCTATAATATTTAAAATTTTGGTGGACAATAGTTGTTTTTGTATAATTAACGGGGTCAAAAGTGAAAACCAATCTTTCTATAATAAAATTTACAACTAGACCCTAGAGTTTTAAAAATTTCACCAAAACAGCCTTATAGTTTTAAAGTTTACATAAAGACTCATATTGAAATATAAAAAATACCATACTTACCATCACTACACCAAAACAGGCATTTTGTAACATGCATTTTGCGTTACTAATAATTTCTGTAACACATAAAGACCGTTACTATTTAGGCGTGGCAGTTGCTCTAGTAACGGATAATAATCGTTACTGAAATTATTAAATAACCGTTACTATAATTATATCTAGTAACGGATTTATTGTATTCTGTAATAACTTATACATGTTACAAGCTAGTAACAGACTTTAAGTGTTACTGATAGAAAAAAAAAACCGTTACTAATTTCCTGTTTTAGTGTAGTGCATAAGAATATTCCAAATCCAAATGGGGGATGCCTATGTTCCTTCCACCCCTGGTTGATGCCATTGAGGAGTCAAAAGAATTAGACTCCATATTGGTTGATGAACTTGTATGTTGGATCGATTAACAACATTTGTTATTGAGTTTATATGCAGTGACGGAGATATATACAGTCATTATGTGAGGCATATGCATGTAACGACTTTAGTGTTGTGGGTGAATTGTTGTATGGGCCCTGGAGTTGTTGTAATAGGTGATGGTATACTACACACTATGGACTCGTTTGGTACCAGTTTTCAATCATTCCTAGAATGCTACATTCCATTTCGGAAGGATTCCAATATTTAGTTCGAGTTTTAGGTTAGGAATGCATCATTTCAGAAATGGAGTATTCCTTCAAAATTCTCCCTTTTAAATGAATGGGAATAAATGATTAGTCTAAGAATTCTTTACTAGATTTTCTCTTAAAATTTTCTCTTAAGACCAACATATCAATTTTACTTACCAAGACAACAACTTTTTTAATTAATATTCTCTTTAAAAGGAAAAAAAAATGTTTTTAAACTTTTTGCTTTATTATTATTATTATTAAGTACATACAACGACTTTTCACAATTCTTAATAATAAAAACTTAAATTTTACCTTTATAAAATTATGACGACTTGTCTTTTAATTTTATAAAATGAATAATATTTTGTTAGTTCACGCGTATTTCATTCATGTTCTCGGTTGAACCAAATATAGATAGGTAATTTCAAGTTTCAAGAAATAGGAATTCTTATTTGAACTAAACGTTGGCAAGGTATCTTAGATGTCAGGAAAAAGGCTTTTCAGGAGTTTAGGGTGCTCATTACATTCCTAAAACTCGAACCAAACGAGCCCTATGGGTTTTTGTATTATCACAAGTCCTTCCTTATATTAGATATCCTTCTAGGAAAAATAAAATTGTGTGGGCTGGGACCCTAAATGGACACTATCTTACCGGCCGGGCTAGACTAGGACGTGACAATGCCCCACCCAATTTTTCAAAAATTCTAGTTTTGTCCTTATATATTTTATGAATTTAATAATATAGTACCCCTCTTATAATTGTCTATATATGTACATGTTTAAAACAATGTATTTTAAAATAATTATGTTTTATCACTTGACCAAACAAAGTTACATATTCTCTTGGATCTCGTTTGGTTCACGGATATAAGCGCTCAGGAAAGAAAATCTTTCATTTCCTTTATTTGGTAAGTACAAATTCTGGAAATACTTTTTTGACAGAGGGAAAAGTAGGGGGCAAAGTAATTCATCTCAAAACCCATGAGATTGATTTTCTCTTGTGATTTCCTAACATTTATTACAAAATTTTAGACAACAATACCCCTACCTAAATAATTTTCATATTTTATCAAATACAATAAAGGAAACTTGATCGATAGGAACTTTAGTTTCCCACCTCCGTGGAAAAGACAATGAAATTAATTTCCCATCCGTGAACCAAACGAGACCTAAAGTGTATTAAAAAGTCTATATAATATCTGGTACAAATATTGTACACCCATCTTATGTGCTCTGGATTCTAATATAATATATTTTGTGTATATTTAGAGTATTTTTCATTACAAATTTTATTCCGTCTAATCTTTTATATTAATTCAAATGATTTGAAAAAAAAATCTCTGCATTTCCCTTTAGTCCGTTATCCAATTTTAAAGTTCTATATTTTAGCTTCCTTACTTTTTTGCATATGCTGACTTTTTTGAACCCATTGCATATGCCTACTTAATTTTATATGTAATTACAATATATATTTTTATAGATTCTTATAAAAATGGGCCACCTGAAAAAGATTTCTAGATCTGTGATGGTATGTTTAGCACTATTTTTATCGGAAAAAAGGGAAAAAAAAATTGACAAAAAGCATTCGCGCGTTTCATCCAAAGTAGATGTTGAGATGAGATTCATTAAGTATTTACAAAGTCAGAGGGGAAGGGGATGATATATTAATTGTGGTAACTGCTCCAGCTACGCGCCCCTACTACTCATGCAAATATTAATATATACCACATATATATGCACTAAATTAATTACCTGCTGCATGCGGCTTGCAGAAATGCCTCCCACATTATCCAATCACCTTCTTTATATATGTCTCGATCTCATTTTACGTGTTCCAAGAATGACAGGCCGGACCATATGCATGGCTTCATCTATTGTGGTTGCCATCATTTATGTCTAAGCAGTGGGTTGACTTAGCACCACTTCAGTTGATTTTATGATTGGAAAATTTTAGGCAATATAGTTTTGTTAATAAATTAGAAACTAATAACACAAATAATTAATTTTATAAAAAGTTAGAAAATAAATTTTGTGATATATATATAGAGAGATACTCTATATTTCATATTTATTTTTTAGTAGATAAGATGTCATTCATTTTTATTTTATTTTTTTTGTAAAAAAATAAAATAAAATCTTTTTCACAATTCAAAGAAACGTTTTCTATGAAAAAAGTGTAAAAGTAAAAGAACATTCGCATATTTCACTACATTATCAAAAACAGCGCCAACAAATTACGTTAGGAAAAGATGGGTTTACATTGTTAAACCTAAACGGAAACAAAATAGAGAACGGATACAATATTGACTACAACGGCAATAAAAGGGTAGGGTAGGGGCAACGACGTAGTATTTATTGGATTTAAATTGGTTACTTGTGCTGTCAAAGACCTTTAATTAATCAGGGTCACGAATGACAGAGATTACTCCAACTTTACCTCTATTGTACGTGACAAGGCTCACTTTAGAGGAATTAGATCCATCCATCCATCCTTACTAACTAGTGGGTTTTGAATCCTTTTGTATTAACATTTGGGCTCTCAAACTTAATTTGAAGATGAGAATATTCACATATAAAGCCCAGATTCGAACTCTGTTCCCACATCTCTTCCTCCGAGCCACCTAATCTATCCATCACTTGTATTAAAAATAAAAAGGAAGTAAATAAAATCCTTTAATTTATATAAAAACAGAAAATGCCATCCTGACTTAAGCTCAAATGTTGAAAGTGCAAGTCTCCTTTGACGAGTTATATTCAAGCCAAATTCATCTTATTTTTTCATAAAATATGGAGTGCTTCTTACACAATATATTTAGCTATAAGAATATTTTTCCCCAAAAACATCATATATTTTTTTTCAATAATAATTATACTCTTGTCAAAAAAATAAATTATTATCTTATTTTCATGGGTAGTCGCTAGACCTCACCAACCATCTCTACCACTGCCACCACTCACTACCGAGCTACTACTACAACTACCAGAGTTTCAACGAGGTTGTCGGAACATTGGCAAGAATTTATATATAGTTTCAAAACATATTACAAAAATCTATATTTTTAGCAATTGTGGATTTAGTAAAAAAAAAACGTATATGCACTACGAATTAACACACTATATATCTTAAATTGCGTGTGAATTTAGTGCAAAAATATATTTTACTATTTTTTTTAACATATTTAGTGCAAAAACATGTTGTAACGCTCGCGGATTTAGTTAAAAATATAGATTTGCGCTGTATGCGCCAAAGTTCTGTTGAGGTCGCCTGCATTCTGGCAATGATCATGGAAACTTGGCAGTAACCAACAATGGTGGAGTGGGTGGCAGCGGCTGGCTGACCGGTGGATGGTGATAATATATATTTTTTAGAAGAAAAAGAAACTACAAGAACTAACGAATTTTAAGTAAAAAAAAATATTATATTAAAATTAAAGAAATAATATCGTTTTCTATAAGATATATAATTATAAAGGAACCCACCCTTTAAATCAATTACTTCAAAATATAAAATTCTAAATAGTCTGAGTACACATAGCACATGCATGTCTCATACTCCATCAAATCAGAAAGCTCAAAGGTCCTACTGCTAATATTGATTTATGAAAGTAATTACCATTTCAAAATATTAACATACATGACTTCAACAAGATATATAAATCAACGAAAAATTTCAGGTGCGGATCAGTTCGTATATATTAGTCCTTTTTAAAACAATTTTGCATTATAAAAAACATCCCCCAAATATTTGTATGACGAAAAACCGTAAAATGACCCTTCCATAAAGATTGGTCCGCACCAGAAACGAATCCTATAAATCAATATGTTCCTTTTCCTACCAAACTGTATTAATTATTAATTGTTATTAAAACTCTATATAATATTATGAGTTAACATATATAATACAATGCACATACATAATAAAGTGCACATATTAAAACTCTATATATTTTTGTGTGCATAAATTTTTATAGTTCATAAAAAAATTTATTTCTAGCAGTAAGAGTTTTAATATGTACCGACACGTAAGATTTGTGTAAAGTGCATGTGTAAAAATACACACTTAGTGTTTACATTAACACGCCAGTCTTATCTATCTTAATTATTTTATCAAACTTCTAAAAAATATAATATATTTTAATAAAAGTTATATATTTGAAATCTATTCAACAAGACACATAAAACAACATTTCTTATGATTATAAAAAATATGTATAAAAATATCAAGAAAAAAATTATGGGAAATTAGATAAACCGAAGATTAACATAAGTTTGGTTTCTTATTAATCCTTTCAAATTTTACAAATATATCATTAAAGATTTTTTATATTTTTTTTAGACTTAAAATTTTGTGTAAAAATTTATCGACACGCAAAATTTACATATCAATTATTACACATAGTTGAAGATGCTTATATGCAAACTTGAATCCATGACCATAAACATAGGACGCATGTCATTATCAATTAACCAATCCCATGATGTACTGATTTTGTTTTAACTATCCATATATAAATACTATATTACTAGCTTCATTTAATTACCACATGTCCATATTATATGTCGGTGAGTTATACGTAATCGGAATATATAATTCATTAGGCCATCTCCAATTGTTATTTTTATAATAGAAAAATAAAATAGAAAAAACATGTTCCAATGAGATTTTCTATAACCATTTCTATGTGATATGAAAGTTGAGCCCCATGTGGAATTTCTATCACCATTTCCACATATATATATATGGTGATGGAAATTTTCAATGTGACATTGCACATCCTCATTAGATAAGAAAACCATTAATTCTCTCTTATTTTTAAATAAATGCCAAGTAAAATAAAAAAGTAAGATAGAAATAGCACCATAAGAGAAACTTTATTTGAAATCTATCTACATGATTATATTACCAAATGAATATATAAATGTATTAAAAGCACCATGACACAAAATATAAATGAATTTATAAAAAATACCATTAGAGATAGGCTAAAGAGTAATACTATAATACTAGCTTCATTTAATTACCTCATGTCCATATTATACGTTGGTGAGTTATACATTATAAAAATATATAATTCATTAATAAACCCGATATTACTATCTTGTAAATAATGAAGCCATTAACTCATGAGTAAGACTACATTCCATACGTAAATATGCGGAATTACTAGATACTGCTTGTAGTATATAAGAGCATTTTCAATAAGCATGTGTAAACCATATCACACAGGATTCGTGTAAAATATGCCACATCATCTTTTGGGTAAAATGGGTGTGTATTTGACGCATCCATTTTACAAATCCACCTTATCATTTTATCTCTCCAACTTTTTACAAAAACTTCAAAATAGTATAATTAAAAATTAAAAATATATTTTGTAATAAAACTTGCATATTTGAATTATAATCATCAAGATCTTTAAATCAATACCTACTTTGACTATTTAATTATAAATAAAAAATATTTATAAAAAATGTTGAATATTATATATTCCATATATTTTTATATAATTGGTACATCATAATTTCACACAAGATTATAAGTATGAACCATTGGAGCAAAAATGAGAATGCATATAATTTATATGTAAAACAATTTTTTATCAATAAAATGTAATTATTTATCGGTTCACATATTTTTACACATTTGCTATTGGAGATGCTCTAACTATTATAATTACAGATATTTACTGCAACGGATGTTTACTGGTGAATACATTTATTACATGCTAACCACCGCCATACTCAGACCTATCCTATTAAAATCTTGTACCACCTCCACTAACCTGGCCTGTCACTCGATCTCTCCAACACGCACACCGAGAAAATTAGAAGCAAAATGGCTAAATTGAGGTTTTGTTATTGCTTGTGTGTGCTGCTCATCGTGATAAGTAGGTGCCGAGGTCAAGAAGAAGGTGGTGGTGCAATGGGACCGGAGGCGAGTGGTGGTGGGAGGAGAGAGATGGTGCCAGCAATGTTCGTATTTGGGGACTCTCTTATTGACAATGGCAACAATAACAACCTGGCTTCCCTAGCCAAGGCTAACTATTACCCTTACGGCATCGATTTCGATGGCGGTCCTACCGGCCGCTTCTCTAATGGCTACACCATGGTTGATGAAATCGGTATGCATGCTCAGCCCTCTCTCCCTACATATTTGTTAATCTTTTTAATACTTGCGACAATAAAATTCTCGTTAATTTGTTCTTAACCTTAAACCGTATTGCTTAGATTTTTGCGTATTCTTCTTATATCAACACACTCCTTGCAAGAATTTTTTATCCGCCCCTTATATATACATATATATACTTAATTTTTTGTACATACATACATTAATTAGCATATATCATATGGGTGGTGCTAAAACGCATAACCGATAAATAATTATAAATGTATCTTAATCACTCATCATTATTTTTTATATATCGCGATATTCACATTGATAATATATATTACACGTTTCACAATCCCAATCAATATATATTAATTTAATGCATTTCAAAATCAACCATCTAAAATTACATATGAAATCATCACTGATCTATTGTATTATAATTTGAAAGTATTCATTGAAAGTGCTAATAGTCATACATATATATATTTTTAGTACAATGTTTATGGTATATATATTGTTGTTTTCATAGACGAAAATGTTGCCCCTTCGAATGATTGGAAATACGAGAAAGCCCCTTATAGTAATTATGGAAGTAATTCTTTTTAACAACTAGTTCCGTACTCGGGTAGTGAAGGCAAAAATTAAATGTCAAAAAATTATTATGTGGCAGTTAGTAATTAATCTTGAATCTTAAGAATTATCCAAACTGATTAAATTTGTAGTTATCAATTTATAGTTATCAATTTTGATGGGGTCAAAATTGGATGGGGTCATGGGGTCTCCAATGATAAAACAACACGTGTCCACTATCATCTAAAATTAATTTCTTTTTCATTTGATTTAAATAGATAAAAATGAACACGTGTTGTTTTATTATTAGGACCCCATGCCCCCATCCAATTTTGCCCCCATCCAAATTTTTTCCCCATTTTGGTGTCCGTATTAATAAATGCCCTTTTACGTCCTCTTTCTTTCCCTTCCTTTAATGCTAATTTCGTAAACAATCACTTATTTTGCAAAAAAAAATCGCTAATAATAGGACATAAGCCCATGATTTAATTTATTTCATGTATGAAAAGATTAGGTATTATTTTACCGCACGCATGTTCTAGTTTGTATTAATTGGGTGTACTAATTATGGTATTTGTACACATGAATATTGTTAATGCAGCTGAACAATTAGGGCTCCCACTGATTCCACCATACTCAGAAGCTTCTACAGATCAAATGCTTCATGGAGTTAACTATGCCTCTGCTGCTGCTGGAATCCTTGATATTACTGGTAGAAACTTTGTAAGTATTTACCTATATATGCTATATTTACTATTATAAAGTCAATATTGCTTGAAGTTGTGTCATATTTTTTATTTTAAATATATTTTACCTTGCGATTTTATTTTTTGTTAAAGAAATTGCTTACAAGATTCAAAACTTTGTCCTTGCTGAGCATTAATATAAGGCATGCTTAACCGCTTTGTCATCTATGCTTATTGTTCAAGTTTTTTTTCTTCAAATTATATATATATATATACAAGTTGCACTCACATCACTTGTGCATGATAATTAATCTAGTCTATATCCTCTTTAGTACCCATGCATAAATTAACAATTCGTTAGCATATAAGTACGCCCTTTTAAATTGATATCCCCACTTTCAATTTCAGTACGTTTTAAACTGATAATGCAATTTCCTTTGTGTGACATAATCAATAGATTAGATTCTATCATCGAAAAAAAAATTGTATTATATTCTTGACCACTTATTAAGTTAAAATATATTAGTGTTTACTTCAAAGGTACTTACTAAAATTCAGACTATCAATTTGAGACGCATGAAGTAATATAGTTTCGTTGAGAAAATGACAAAAACAATACTGTCAAGGATAAGATTCTTCTTGATTGACAATTTTGTTTTAAAATGAACAGTTAATGCAAATTCAACTAATATTAGTATCTTCTGTATTGACTAAAGTGATGATCTAGAGATGTTGAAATATATGTACATAACAGGTGGGTCGAATACCGTTCAACCAACAGATACACAACTTTGAGAACACGCTGGATCAGATAACAGACAATCTGGGTGCGGTCAATGTGGCTCAGGCAATTGCACGTTGCATATTCTTCGTGGGAATGGGCAGCAACGACTACCTCAACAACTATCTCATGCCCAATTACCCAACTCGCAATCAGTACAATGGCCAACAATACGCCGATTACTTAATTCAGCAATACACCGGCCAACTCACTGTAAGTAATATTTTCTACTGATATGGTTTTTAGTGAATTATTTTGACTCCGGTTAATTACTATGAAGTAATATAATGTTTCTGATATTGAATTGGTCGACAGAGACTTTATAATCTCGGAGCAAGGAAGTTTGCAATTGCTGGGATTGGGGTAATGGGTTGTATTCCAAGCATACTTTCGCAGAGTACAAGTGGTAGCTGCTCTGATGATGTGAACCGACTGGTTGAACCATTCAATGGCAACATCAAGACAATGATAAACAAACTAAGCGCCAATCTCCCTGGTTCTAAGTATTCTTTCATTGACATTCACAATATGTTCCAAGATATCCTAGCCAACTACCGGACTTACGGTACGTATGTGTTTCGATCTTTTCACAAGAAGTTCTAAACAGGTTAGGGGTACGGTAGACCCAACCCCCTAGCAGGGTGGGCTCTAGCTCAGTGTATTTTTTTTTTTTACTATTAAAAAAATATATAGTTTAACCTACCCTCTGTCTAGCTTTAGCCCTTTAGTCTCCCTTTTGGAGAAATCCTGGGTCTACCCCTAGTTCTAAATATTATTGTTTTGAAAAATGATACTCTTGCTGGTTTTATGTATTCGATAATCATATTGGGTGTATTAATGAATTGAACATTATGATAATGTACAACTTACCAATGAATCCGATATGAATAACTAGTAGATGAAGTTAATAAGCATAGCATTGCTCTACTTTTTTCCCAGGGTAGGAAACAAAACCATGTAATTATAGGCAATATGTTATGTATCGGGCTCCTCTTGTGCAATGGAATTCACTCTTGAGAGTCGAAGAATCTGGAGCATTAAATTTAAAATGAATGTATCAAATTTTGACAAATAACTTCTATTTAAATGAGTCCTTGCGAGCTGAAGTGTATTTCTTTCCTCAACTAGTCAAAATCTGAGCCTTTCATCTTAAATATTGGAGAAAAGTACATATTTTTTAGCTTTTTCTTACAGGAATATTGGTAGTACAGTATTTTCTTTCTTAAATATAAGTAATTATATTCTTTCTGTTCCAAATGATCTCTCTATTAGGAAAATGAAATTCTTACCAAGATTCATTTATCGGATTTCATACTAAGTGTATTAATAAGTTGTACATTCCGAGAATCTACAACCCACCGGTACATCCGGTGTGAGTAAGCCGATTAGTGCAGCACTACTCTTTGTTTCAAGGATACATACTGAAATATTTATTTTATTATTTATTTTTTGGGTACAGGATTTAGTGTCATAAATCGTGGGTGCTGTGGGATAGGGCGAAACAGAGGACAGATAACGTGCCTTCCATTCCAAACGCCGTGTCCAAACAGAGATCAGTACGTGTTTTGGGACGCATTCCACCCGACCGAAGCAGTGAATGTGATAATGGGAAGAAAGGCCTTCAGCGGAAATCTTGATGTTGTTTATCCCATGAACATTCAACAGCTTGCTAGTCTTTAATTAAGATCTGAACTCTTATCAATGATTAATTAGATGCTAATTTAAGCTATTTGTACGATGTATCTCTTTTGTGGTAATTTGGTAATTTCTATCTGGTTGAAAGTAGTTTAAATTCAGCTCAAGTTTTGTTACAAAATTAAAGTATTAAGTGCTA
Organism: Lonicera japonica; assembly: GCA_021464415.1. Classification (NCBI taxonomy): domain Eukaryota; kingdom Viridiplantae; phylum Streptophyta; class Magnoliopsida; order Dipsacales; family Caprifoliaceae; genus Lonicera; species Lonicera japonica. The sequence continues at coordinate 63,211,744 of CM038469.1, forward strand.
GTTTTAATTCCATGTGTCTACATAAAGAAAATGATAATCTTATTGGCTTGATTTTCTAGATACTTGTATTGAGTGCGTTAGTAAGTTGTATATTCTAAAAATGTATAATTTGCCGATTCATTCGGTATGAACATCCGGTAAATGAAGACGGATAACTGTAACATTAATTGCTCGTCTACATAAACATTATGGAACTCATGAGTTATGTCAACAGATTTAGATTGTGCATCTACACTTACTCCGTTTTTCTTGAACTTATCTAATTGTTTAACTATGGGTTGGGTTGAACTAGAGTACCCAAATTCAATTAAAATGGATATTAAAAAATAATATAAAGAAACATTTGTGAAACAATGCACGATATCAAAATTTAACCTTGTTGAAAATTATTTACTCACTTATCCCTGTTGCATGCTCTATTTTATTTTTAACCATGTTTTAGGATTCTTTTTATATGACTTTTTGTATCTTTTTTATGTTAAGCATGATATTCATTGCGGTTCTTTTTCTTAATAGTTTAAGCTTTTGGGAGAGATGGTTCCTAACATGGTATCATAGTTTGATTCTCTAAGAGGTCCAAGGTTCAAGTCTTGGCATCTCCATCCCCCATCCCCTAATGGTATATCACACTAAATATCTCCAACACAGTCTCCTACAGGTGTAATTGCACCTTTAAGGTGGTAAGAACAAAATTAATTACCCTCCTTCATTTATACATTTTCAAAATAACTGCAAACGCATGATATTTATGTGATTAATATCTAGTTTTGAAATTTTGTGTATGAGAGAGAACAATGCAACTTGGATGAACATGGCCATGCTATTCACTTGCATTCGGAAATTTGCAATTTCGTATTTATTATGTGACAACCCCGGCCACGACTCTTCCTTTTATGCTAGCTGTTAACCCCTAATTGACTTAATTCAAATTCGGCATAACTTGGTTGCACCGAGTTTTAAGTTGTGCCCGGGTAGATCAAAATGTGCAAATATTATAGGCTTCTAGTGCAGGTTGGTTGCGGTAGTGAAAAGCCTATGCGGACAGTTTGCGGTAGCTACAGGCAGTTGCGGTAGGTGCAGACGGGTTGCGGTAGAAACCGAACAATTTGCGGTAAGGGTAGACAGCTTGCGGTAGGCCTAGACAAGTTGCACAAAGTGCATGCAGATTGCGCTAGCAGAATTACCTAAATGTGGCACTTAGGCAATGCCAACTTGTGAGACTTGATGTGCACTTCTACCACTTGAGAATTTTCATTAATTGGTATATTAAGGGGGATATACCCCTAGTTGCATTACTTTTGTTTTTGGCTGTGGGCCCCGTGGTAAGCTAAATTCAACTTGTGAAAGTTGATGTGTATAGCAACCACTTTGAAAATTTCATTAAGTGATATTATAAGGACTTAGATGTAGCTGGGGCATACTAGGTTCAATGTGGGCACTCGATGGGCATCCAGCACAACAAGTGTGACAAATGAATTACAATGTAGGCTAGATAATTTAGTTAAATATGTGTGGGACATAGCTAAATTTCGTGTGGGTCCTTGATTAAGCCAAAACTACATAGTTTTGGTGCATGGTATTGAGATAGTGGAATCAATAATGACTTGTGCAGGTGCATGGCTGCATGTTAAATGAAGTGATGTGCATGGCTGCCAGGAGCATGGCCAATTCTGAAAATGGCTAACAGCAAGCAGTAGCTGCAACAAGTTAAAATGATTCACCCAAACCTCCAAGGTAATTCAAATTTGAAATTAAAATGTATTTGTTATAATATATATATTGAGCGGTGAAGCTCAGGCACATTGTATTATGCTCTGTATTTTTACAGAGAAATATATTTGGGAGAGGATAAAGTGTGAGACTCAGATCCATACTTATAATATGTATTTCCTTGTATATTATTAAGTGAATAATATAAAGGTTGGGGTTTCCCTGTATATTTTGCTTGTCCCTGTTGCATGCTCTATTTTATTATGTGTTTGTATGGCTGGTTATTGTGGCAATAACGCCATCACAGGTTCTCAGTTCGCTGTTTCAAAAAAAAAATTACCTGGTGACACTAGCCATCGTCCCTTTACTCATTTACCTCACTGTTATTCTCTTCCTTTCTGAAATTCAAATGTTTGTCTTATTATGTCGAAGGAATGGACGGAGTTAATGGTAACGTTTTGTCGCGAATAATTGCGGTTATAATTCTCATACTCCTCGCTTCGTCATTATCAGTTCCTTTATGCCTTATGGTTCAAAAGTTGAACAATTGGATTGGTTCGCCAGTTGCCCATAATTCCGATTGATCAATGGGAAATGGGATTCGTTGCCAAAATAGTGAAAATACCTAACATATATCCTATAATAATATGTAAGTTGGTTGATGAATAAAGTGAAGTCTTTTGCTAGAGAAAAGTTATATTATATGGCTACGGTTAATGCACCGAACAAAGAACAAAGGATATGATAAATACTAAATAGGATAAGTGTCGGAATTAGTTGGATATTAATTATATGGGATTAATGTGATAGGACATGAGTTAGTCGGATAAGAATTATGCGGGATCTGGTAGGATAATGATTAGTCGGATAAGAATTAAATAAACTTTGCGATTGGTGTAGTCCCGGATTAAAAGTCCGAATATAATACAATATAGTGCAACTTAACTTAGATTAAAACATACATGTAATTTTACTTTTTGTTTATCTAATGCAATTTTCTTATTTATTTCCACAAAAAAAAAATTGTTTATCTAATGAAATTTTCTTATTTATAAATATCAAATAAGCTTCTTAAAAATCAATTCCTTATAAAGAGAAAAGTTTTAAAACTTTTAAAATTGAGCAACATATATTATATTTTAATAATCACTTACTTTTAGTTACTTTACATAAACATTAGTTTTTAATGTGACGTATATTTTATTTTGTTTATAAAGTATTAAGTACAATTTTGTATAAATTCCTTCATTTAATACAAAAAGTAAAAATACAATATCATATCAAAAAATGAATTTTATGAGTTGGATAAACATGATTTTGAGTGGTTAAATATTTTCATTAATCAATTTGATTATTTAAAGGGTATAAATAAAAAAATCAAATAAAAAATAAACGAATTAAAAAAAATGTTCTTATTTTGTTATTAGTCAACAATGGGATACTACGGACTTGGCTTCTCTCCATTACACTTTGGTCCAATTTCGTCCAGTGAGGTTTAGTTTGAATGCTAAACGGACGAATTTTTTTCACGAAACTTTGTGGAAATGATCTATATGATGAATACATCAGCTCTACAAAATTTTATCAAAAGATTCATTATAGAAGTGAGTGAGATAATAATTTAAAATTTTAATGGCCAAAAATAAACATATATATCAAAATTTTACTACGCCCATTTTCAATTTGAATTTTTTGATAAAATTTTATAAAGATGATCTACTTATTATAGATATCATCCCTACCAAGTTTTACGAATTAGATCAAAGAGGTAATGAAGATAAGCAAAATCCATATAATACCACATATAAGGGTGGTATATATTTCGGTTCTTATGGGATAAAATAAATTATTGTGATAATTAATTCCGTATTTTATCCTATTTACTATTGCACCAAACGCAAGATATGATAACTATATCCTATCTGCTTTTGTGTCAAACACGGCATATATTTATCTATCATATCATTTTCGACCATAAACGTATGATATAATTAATTAATCCTATCTAGTTTATAATTCTATTTGACAAACACACCTTAAAGGAAAAATCTTACTGGAAGAATTGTTTGAGAGAAAAGGTAATGATTACACTGCTGTGAGATTGAGGATATTCATATCGTTTTTTTTTTTAAATTAATGAAAGCTAAAATGAAAAAAAGATTAATTAACAAAATCGTTCAAAGTTGTGAATTAAATAACACATGAGTAAATTTAGTTCAAATTTGAGGTTAACTAAAATTCGCTTAAATGATCTGGCCCCTGGGCGGGGCATGTAAGGTGACCGCCTAAGGCTCAAAAGTGAGGAGGGGCACTAATTTTTTGTATATATATATAATATTATAATATATATATATGTTAAACAATATTTAATTAATAAGGTATCTTTCCAAGAAAATAATTACAATTTTTTCAGTAGTGGATGATGATGAATTAAGAATATTTTACATAAATCTTGAAATGCTTTAATAGTTGATTTTTTTATGTTAATGAAAAATACTTATGTTTAGAATTACAAATATTACAATTAATGTTAGCAAGTGAATTATATGAAACTAATGAACTATATGAACATCCATTAAAATTATGGAGATTGCAAAAGATATGGATATATTTACTCATGTGATGCTTGCTTATAAACTATTATTGACTTTACATGTGATTGTGACATCTACGAAAATGAGTTTTTGCAAATTAAAATTATTAATATCTTACTTGCGAACCACCATAGGTCAAGATAAATTGAAATAATTAGCAATTTTATGCATTGAAAATGGCATCTCATAAAATATTGACGATGAAAATATAATTGATGATTTTACTCCTAAAAATGCAAGAAAAAGTCATTTTAAATAATTGTTTTGGTTGAAATTTTGTTGTTACTTTTATTTGTAGGTACGTTTTAGCGTGTGGTGTCAAAATTTATAAACTTTTTGTAAAATGAAATGCAAGTGAAGATCGAATATGAAGCATATAAGAGATTGAATTATTCATTGTACTGGTTTTGATAGCATGTACACTCGTATATTTTGAAATAAAGCTCGTAAAAACTTTGAATTCTTAATTATAATGTATTTTTGGTGAAATATAAATTATTTTTATTGAAATAAAATGAATTTATTTTTCTAATATAAAAAATTAATATATTTATTTATAAGAGAGTATTATTTTAAAATTTTGCTCGTGGCCTGAAAATGACCAGGACCGGCTCTAATCCGGTCCCTAAAAAGGGAAGGCAATTTTCCTGGAGACCAAAGTTTGAATTCCTCTTAGAGTATCTCCAATGGTATAATTAAAATAACAATTATAATCAATTTTAACAATATTGGCTAAAAACACTACCTCAATGGTATAATCAAATGTTAGCGATCTTTTAACCTATAACCAAATTTACTTTATTTGTAATCAAAGTTAACAACATTATTTAATAACTAAAATGAGGGACCCACTAATTTTATTGGGTAAAAGAGAAATTTTCAAATTTAAATCACCTTTCCCTTTTTTTTTTCTTTCTGAAACAAAATTCAAATTGAATAATTTGTGATCAATTAATACAATAAAGCCTACAAATTTAGTTATTGAAAAAAAATAGCCATTAAAAATGTCTACGTTATTAACTTTAATAAGTTACTGAATAAATAATTAAAATTATTTTAAATATTCACTCTTATCCCCCAACCCTTGAATGCATATCTATCTTGAAAAAATACCCTGTTTAAACCCAAGTGAATAAAATAGGGCCTTGCTAGCGTGAAAGACGGTGTTAGTTTTTAAACTTACAGAAAATTTTCAACCGCAAATTTAAGAAGGATATTCACTGTTACTCAAACTTTGTATTTAATTTTGAAATAAAAATCTACTATCATTAAATTCATAATTACAAAATTAAGACTCTATTTTATATTTTACACAAATTCACCTATCTGACATTTGTATTAAAATTAAATTAGATTTTTCCATTGCCAATTAGAAATATGATATGCTTGGTATATAATTTTTATTTATTTAATTTTTTTTAGAGAAGCTTTAAAACTAAACCTATTAAACTATTAAAAGATGTTAAGTGAATTCAACACTAAAATTTTAATACTCAATTTGTGGCATCCAAAAAAAAGTATGACTTTTATTCAAATTCACCCATCTAACATTTGCATCAATGTTAAAGTGGATTTCTCGACTACCAAATTATAAATAGGATATGTTCAAATACATAATATTTTTCTTTACATTTATAAAAGACGCTTTAAAACTATTAAAATATGTTAAGTGAATTCAACGCTAAAATTGAGATACTCAATTTGGGACATCTAAAAAAAATTGAATTCTTAATTTTTGATATCATAAAAAATAATACATAACTATGTTATGCTCCATCCATTTTTGGATTAATAAATTTAACTATTAAAGCTCCGTTTGATTTATGTGAGAGGTTAGAAATTAAATTGAGATATATAGTAAGATATCTTCTTACTTTTTAATTTTTTTTATGGAAAAATTTTATTTTGGGGGTTGAGGAAGAAAAATTTTCCAAAAAAAAAGAAGATGAAAGATGAAATACAGATACCCATAAAAATGACCATAAGAGGGAGAGCATCTTATCACATATCTCAACTTATTTTTATAACTTCTCACGCAAATCAAGCATTTTTCTTTTAATTTTTCATATTATTATCAAATAGAGTCTAAATGAAATAATTAATATTAGTTCCTTAAATATTGTTTAAAATGAATACTTCTATCTTAATTTTAAGGGTTAAAAATGTTAAAAATATAAAGATAAGGTAAAAGTTGGGTTACAAAAATATTGTTTAAAGTGGACGTTTCTATTTTTAGTGATTAAAATGTTAATAATATAAAGATATAATAAAAGTTGATAATTATAAAAGTTGAAATCTTATCTAGTCAAAGTATTTGACCAAATATATGGTCATAATTAGTCTGTAAGTTTACCATAAAACTGAGTGACTTTTAGAGCGTCCCCACCAGGCGGGGTAAATTGATAAATTTACTTTACCCTTGTTCACAACGGAGGAAATTACAGGGTAAAAATTAAGCAGGTATGGTAGAGAATGGATAAATTTACTAGATCACTAATTTTTAGTCATACGAGTGTGCGTCACTCGTATAATGAAAATGTTAAAAATAAAAAATAAAAAAATAGCAAAATGGTCATACGAGATAGGTTCACTCATACGAACCATTACGGCTTTATACGAGTGTGGCTTACTCATATGACCAATTTTGTTTTTTGTTATTATTTTTTTTATAGCTTATACAGTGTGGCCTTCTTGTATGGCTAATTTTGTTATTTTTTTTTCTTTGCACATTCATACCAGTGGCGGAGCCAGAAAAAATTTTCAGGGGGGCCAAAAAGAATTTAAGCCTAATCAAATTCAATAAGTATTTTAACAGATCAATTTTTTAATAAAATACTTCTCCATTCTGTTTCAATATTTTAGAAAAGTTAAAAATGATATACTAAAATTAATTATATATTTTAAAATATCTTTTGATTTATAATCCAAAAAAAGAAGAAGCTGCATTTCAAAAGAAAAAATAAATAAATTAAATAATAGTAAAAAACGGCTGCATGAAGAATAAATAAAAAAATGTGAAAACTAAACATATATTACAAATTCACACCTTCAGCTTATAATGTTAATTACCCAAAACCCCCTGCACAAACAACATCACACGTCACACAAATTTCAATCACAGGCCCCTCGCCAGACGTTGCTTCCTTAACCCATATTACAGCCGCCTCCCCCGAACTTATCAAACTAGTCCCGGATAACACCCCTTTCTCAGAATTACACATTGGCCCCTCAACTTTACCTTCCCACACAAAACCCCCTATACTCTCTAAAAATTTTCAAAAACCCCAGGTGGGCCCCATGTGGCTCCGCCCCTGATTCATACAAATGATACATCTTCGTATAAATATATTTCTTACTCTATTCGCTTTCGCTGGGTTCAATTTTAAAAATTAACTAACAGAATGATAAATTTAGCTAAATTTTTAACTGTTATGTTGTAGATATTCTTATAGAAGTATTTTCTAATAAAATATAATAGAAAACGACACAAATACCACTCGAACTGTGACGAGGCGCAACGCCACACTGGCCGCCCTAGTCCTGGGCCTCCTGGCCCTAATCAAAGCGAGCGAGAGAGAAACGAATTTCTTTGTTATCAGATGCGAGCAATGAGGCTTCCTAAAACAGATAGTGTTGTTGGAAGAGCGGTAATAATAGGCAACGGTGTGGCTGGAGCAGAGAATCAATGCTTCGGTTTGCTTCGAGCTCTCGCCCTCTCTCCTCCTCATCCTCATCCTCACGCACAACCATCATTGTATGTACGTACGTCACCCTTTCTTCACTCTCTTCATTATTATTATTTTCGTTATTTTAATTTACGATGCGTGAAACTGAAATGCACAGCCTTCTTATTTGGCCGTGTTTGTGGAATCAACTTAGCCGAAAGTGATGCTAACTGTTTGATTTTACTCCGAACTTCAGCTACTTAGGAAAATTTATCTTTGGCATTTCTCTCCTGCCAAATGCTCCATGCTAACGCCAAGCAGCAACATCTCCACAACACTTTTGATTTCTTTTTATTCCCTCTAAACTGCCATTCCATACCCAATAAATCATGCCATGAGCTAGGTAGAGCTCCAATCCAATCACTTTAAATTCCTCCCCACCTTATTCCATGTATAATTGGTTAAGCTGCAATCTACTAGAATGTGATAAATATTCTCTCCTCCCTTTTTGCAAAGAATACATCAAGAAGGAAAAATAGCTATATTAGGCTTTCTTTGTTAGAGTAGTTACAAGTGTTAACTCTTTTCCAAGAGGCCAGCCAAGCAAAACCTTTCACCTTCCGAGTGATACCAACTTTACATATAAATTTGTTTGGCACAAAGATAGGGTCCAAGGGAGCATTAATGAGCAAGTGAGAGAAAGATTTGCAAGAGAATATCCCTGATTTGCCCCCTACCCAAGATCTAGGGTCTCTCTTGAAACTAGACACATTAGAATGAGAAACTAGATCCAGCAACTCCAAGAAATCATCAATTTCTGTATCATTAGATTCCTACAAAATTCTAAATCCCATGAGAAAGAGTCAGGAGAGTTCCAACGAATAATTAATGCGTTTGTGTTGCGGGAGATTCTATACAACCAAGGATAAAGAGAGGCAAGAAAATAATCTCCAACCCATATATCTTCCCAAAATCTAATGGAGTTGCCCATGCCCACCTTAGGTCGAATAAAAGATTTAAATTTAGCTTTCCAATAGTTCCTGCGAGTGCATTTAGTGACCATGTTTGTGTCCCAACCATTTTCATGAACTCCGTACTTGCTTTTATTTATTGAGCACAAAAACAAATTTTATTCGAGGGGAAATCTCCATAGCAAGGTTACCAATACCCACCCCCTTTTGTCCTTGCTTTTAGATACCATATCCCAACTCACTAAGTGATTGCAAGCTCCCAACTCACTAAGTGATAGCCAAAATGGTTATATTTAAAGTTTGATGGCCAAAGTAGTACTAGATCGAAAGTTTAGTGGCCATTTGAGCTGTTTGCTCAAGATCTTGTCATTGTTGTCTTTGGTGGTCTTGGTCCTGATTATGACATGCTTGTTATAGCCATCGAGAGTTTTGCTGCCTTTCCACAGTTCTCCACTCTCCGAACTCGTTTACTTACTTATGAGGCTTGCAACAGGCCCTCTCCTCAACCCACACCCGTGGCGTTTTTGCCGTCTCAGATTCATGCCAACTCATCCTTTACCTCCGGCTCTCGAAACAATTCTTGCAATCGAGTACGCAAAAATAATAGCCGTAAGAATTATCATCGCTATGATAGCTCTGGTATTCTCAGCTCTGCTCCAGCTGCAAGTTTTGTTGCATCTTAAATGGGTTTCTGTTAACTATGCTTTGGTTATGGACATGGTGCCCGAAATTGTTCACGACTATCATCATATGCCTCATCATTAGTACCGAAATCCTTGCAATCTGCCTTTGCTGGCCTTCAGATTGCTCCACCTCCACCGACTTATTCTTCCGGATCTCCCCAACCTTCCTTCCATCGAGCGCCGTATGATTCTTCTTGGTATCCTGACACCGGTGCATCTACTCATATGACTGGTTCAACTGCGAGTTCTATACACTGGTCCTGACACTGTTCAACTAAGCAATGCTGATCAACTTCCAATCACCTATACGGGTAACATGGCACTTCCAATTGGTTCATCTTCTTTCCACCTAAATAATGTCTATGTCATTCCTTCTATGAGCAAAAACCTATTATCTATTGCTCATTTTTGTAAAGATAATAACATTTTATGTGCTTTTGATTCTCATTATTTCTATATTTTTGACATATCTAGTATCTACCGGTTCTTTTTTATATCAAGGCCAATGTAAAGAATGGTCTCTACAAACTGCCTGCTATCCCATCTCGTCTCCAAGCTCTTTCTGCATCTCTCGGGTCATCATCCTTATGGCATTGTCGTCTTGGGCACCCTTCTAGTAAAGTGATGTCTTTTCTAGGGTCAAATAAATTGTTATCTTCTAAATTTAGTTTTCGTCAATCCTTTTGTCAAGGTTGTGCCTTAGGTAAATCCACGTACCTTCTATTTAATTCATCAAATGAAATAAGCTCTAGTTCTCCATTAATCTTATTCATTCTGATGTATGGTAATCCCCTACTATTTCAGTTTCTGGTTATAAATATTATGTGTTATTTACTGATGATTATACCAGATGCATTTAGCTATATTTTATGCGACATAAATCTGAAGTTCTTGGCCACTTTAAGAACTTTGTAGCTTATATCAAGACCCAATTTGTGCCTCAGCAATTTTAAAGTGACGAGGGTAAAGAATATGATAATGGTTATTTCATCTCTCTTTGTCTCTTGGTATTCATCGTTGTCTTTCTTACCTTCACAAACCTGCACAAAATGGTTTTGCAGAACGTAAACACCGTCGCATAGCAGACATGGCATGCATATTTCTTCTTACTAGTCACGTTCCTCTTAACCATTGCGTGGATGCCATTTCGACTGCTGTCCACCTTATTAATCGTCTTCCTTCTCCTGTTCTTCAATGGGGTTCTCCATGTGCTCGTTTATATGGACAAACTCCATCATACTCTGAGTTACGTGTTTTTGGTTGTGTATGTTATCCTCATTTATGTGCTAATTTGACTAACAAGCTTTTGCCAAGAACAATTGAATGTGTCTTTTGGGGTTAAAGCTTGCAGCACAAAGGATACAAATGCCTTGACCGTCAAACCAACAAAGTTTACATTTCTAGACATGTCTGGTTTATTGAGGAACACTTTCCCTTTTCTACTTAAATAGGTTATTCTCAACAAGTTTCCTTTGAATGGGCCTTTGTTCCTTTGTTGCCTTCTGCATCAGAACCAACTTCTTCATCTGTTTCCCAATCTCAGATCTCCAATCAAAATTCCCCGGCTATTACTTTTGTCACCACCATACCAGTAGCTTTTATAACTAATGAAATTCTTCGGAATCCTTTGCCTTATCATTATCAGCAAAGAGAGTCTCGGTTCTCTGTTCCTCTACCCAACAGTTCTCCAACTCCGCAACAAGCTACTTAACATCCTATGGTTACTCGATTACGGGACGGGTCTCGTCGAACTCTTGTTCGAACTGATGGTACTGTTCGATATCCGCTTCCTCGAGCTCAATTGGCTCAAAATTCCTCCATTCCTGAGGAACCCACTTGTTTCACTCAAGCTGTAAGGTATCCACAATGGTGTGAAGCTATGACTACTGAGTTCAATGCTCTACTGAAAAATGGCACTTGGAGTCTTGTTCCTCGTGATTCTAAACAACACGTAGTTGGCTGCAAATGGGTGTTCAAACTAAAAAGAAAGGCAGATGGCTCTATTGAACGTTATAAAACATGTCTCGTTGCCAAAGGTTTTCATCAACAACGGGGGATTGATTTTGATGAAACTTTTAGCCCAGTAATTAAACCTAGTTCTAATTCTAGCGATATCCTATGGTTGGTCATTGAGGCAATTGGACGTGAAAAACACATTTTTACATGGGATTCTTGATGAAATTGTTTTCATGGCTCAACCCTTAGGTTTTGTGGATCCTGCCTATCCCAATCATGTTTGTCGTCTTCATAGAGCAATATATGACCTTAAGCAAGCTCCTAGGTCTTGGTTTCAATGCTTGAGTGGTTTTCTACTTCAATATGGTTTTATTCAAAGCCGCGCTGATCAATATATGTTTATCTTTAGATGCTCCTTGGATATTATGATTCTGCTTCTATATGTTGATGACATTATTCTGACAGGGAATACCCCTTCATTACTCTCATCTTTTATTAACACTTTAGGTGCAGAATTTGAGCTCACTGATCTTGGATCCTTGTCTTATTTTTTGGGATTGGAGGCTTCCTTTTTTAATGATGGTCTGCGTCTGTCCCAAACCAAATACACTATTGATCTTCTTTGCCGGCACTCCATGGCTGACTGCAAACCTTGCAACACACTGATTTGTGCCAAGACTCAACTATCTATTCTTAGTGGAGATCCTTTACCCGATGGTATAGAGTACCGGCAACTCGTTGGCTCTCTCCAATATCTTACCTTCACCCGTCCTGACATAGCATATGCAGTTCATCATGTCGCCTAGTTCATGAGTTCCCCTCGTACTCTGCATCTCATTGCTGCCAAACGCATTTTGCCATATCTTAAGGGTTCCTTAGACTTTGGTCTGCTTTTTTGTCGCTTTCCGACTTCTCTCACTATTAAGGCCTATTCTGATGTTGATTGGGCAGGCTGCCCCGACTCTCGGCGTTCAACTACTGGTCTATTTGTCTTTTTGGGTCCCAATCTCATCACTTGAACCGCTAAGAAACAACCCACTGCTTCTCGCTCAAATGCTGAAGCTGAATACCGGTCTCTTGCTCATGTTTGTGCGAGATCACATGGGTCGCAAATCTTTTAACCGAGTTATAGCTCTCTCCACCTTTTCCTATTTCCTTACTATGTGACAATCTAAGTGCCACATACATGGCCTCTAATCCGGTGTTTCATGATCGCACTAAGCACATATAATTGGACTACCATTTCATTCAGGAGCGCATACTATTCGGATCACATCCTGTTCAATTCGATCCTTCCCCCGATCAACTAGCTGATATCTTCGCCAAAGGACTTCACAAGCACCGATTTCAACATCTTATGTCCAAACTCGTCTCTCCTGTGTAGCCGAGTTTGCGGGGGAGTGTTAAGCTGTAAATTCATACTGTAAATACATGCTATAAATGTTCTGGTCTTAGTGGTTATTGGCTGTAAATACAGAGTGTAATTCTCAGCAATTTAGGTTGTCATTCAGCTGTAACATTTCCTTATTTGTTTTGTCTGTCTCGTATATATTTGATTATCCTCCTTAGTGAGAAATACACAAGAAATATTTTCTCTACACAACAAAATATTTTGTTTCTGCTAAAAAATTTGAAATGCCAGTTTTTGGATATTCCTAACAGTAACCAAAGTACCAAATTGTTTTGAATGTCTCTCATGTAACGCAACAAAGCCTTGTCCCAACAGATTTGGGAGTCCAACATGAGTCATATCATTTGAGCTCCATCGATGGCCATAGATATGTTACTCCACAACAACAACAACAACAACAACAACAAGCCTTTATCCCACTAGGTGGGGTCGGCTACATGGATCAAACGACGCCATAGTGGTCTGTCGTGAATCATATCTATAGTGAAACCATTCACCTCTAAATCCTTCTTAATAGTTTCACCTATAGTTTTTCTAGGTCTTCCTCTGCCTCTAACAATCAGGCTTCCCTCCATATGATCAACTCTCCTTACCACGGCATCTACAGGTCTCCTCCATACATGCCCAAACCATCTAAGTCGAGATTCAACCATCTTTTCTGGAATAGGTGCCACCCCAACTCCCTCTCTGATGGTAACATTCCTGATCTTATCTTTCCTAGTCTTGCCGCTCATCCATCTCAACATTCTCATCTCAGCTACACTTAGTTTATTCTCGTGTTGGCTTTTGACCGCCCAACACTCAGTCCCATACAACATCGCTGGTCTAACCGCGGTACGATAGAATTTTCCTTTTAACTTGAGTGGTACCTTTTTATCACATAACACACCCGAAGCTTTCCTCCATTTCAACCATCCTGCTTGAATCCGGTGGTTTACATCTCCCTCTATCTCCCCATCTTCTTGTATAATGGATCCAAGATACTTAAACCGAGTAACTTGTGGTATGACATTGTCCCCAACTTTTACCTCTAAGTTAGTAGTTCTGGCCTACCTTTCAAACCTCTTGAGTCAGTTCTCTTGTAACTATGTTCTATTGGTCCAACTCCTACCATTTCTCAAAAAATCTTGCCCGGGATGGTGAATTTGTTTTGGGACCTCTCATAAATAACCGATATAGAAAAATTGAAAAATCAAGGGTGTTGGACAACATGATACCTTTGAATTCGTTGGACATAATAACAATGGTCTGGAGGTTTCATCAAAGATATTCCGAGGTGTATTCTTCCTCCACGACTTAGCCTAGTGGCTACTAGTAATTGTTAGGACTTAGGAAGAATCTCTCAAAAAAGCTTAAGCTATTAGGTACTAGGCCAACGATGCATATCATCATACGCTTCAACACAAATAATCAAACACATGATATAGTGCCATAATGCCCTTTGATTGCCTCTCGAGTATATTCACTAAAGTGCCGGGGCAACAAAATCTCAATAGAAGGTGGGCAAACCCATCCTTGCTGGAACCCAAAAAATAGATGATGAGAGCCTCCAGCTATAAAGCGATGTATAAACAAATATGCATGAGAATAAGCAGAAAAACTTGGAGACAAAGTATTATGGGGTCTCCTCTTTTGTAGAAGACCGTTTGTGATGAGCTTGTGAACAACGAGAGACAAAGCAATATCCTTAATATTTAGTGTAGCATTTGCTTTCCAAGTGAAGTTAGCGAAATGGAATGCTAGAGGTATACGTGCACGAATGAGATACGAAAAAAGGTGCTTGGTAGTGAATGAACTAGTTGAATAAAAAGTCCCTGACCTCCTATCTGATTATGTGAGCCACTAAGTTAAGCAACAAAGAACCTCCAGGCTCTTGCTATCATTCAATGGTCTGAAAAGATGGAATTCACTAGTGTTGAAAAACGTGATATACATTGTTGGCCCACTACCTAACGGCTTAAGATTTTGGGAGAGATGGTTCCTAACATGGTATCAGAGCTTAGGTTCTACAAGGTCTCGGGTTCAAATCCTCCCGCTTGCATTTGTTTCCCCCTTTATGTTTGTGCAGTATGCACGTTGTTGTTTGGGCACAAAGTGCACCTTTGGTTTGGTTTGGTTTGTCTCTCCACGTGCGAGTGGGGGTCACAAGTGAGGGGGAGTGTTGAAAAACATGATATATATTGTTGGCCCACTACCTAACAGCTTAAGCTTTTGGGAGAGATGGTTCCTAACAACTAAAAAAAGACTCTTCCCTTGTGGTAGCTCGGAGTACGACACAACTGAGGAAAAGAGAGTTTAAAGGAGTATCACCAACCAATTTATAAAAAAATAACTCTAGTCAAGGACTAGAGTAGAATTTTATTAGGAATGGTAGGCTACACAAATGGGGCTAACCTCCCCTGATAACTGTCCCTTGCAAGGATTTGAGAACTACCCCAAATGGGGTTCAAGCCTTAATGTCTGCTGTCCTCTTCAATTGATTCTATTCTATCTTGCTTCTTGGTAAGGTTATCTTACGAAGCAAGTACTCTTGTATTTGATAAACTTTGGTGAGGATTATAATCCACCCCAGATATTATATAGTAGGACAAATGTCTGCAAGGGAAGTGCTGGATGTTGTAAGTATAGAGAATCTCTACTTTCAACTAGTGAATAATGTTGTCTCTTCTAGACAGGTATTGTCATGGTCCTTGTGGAACAATGTAAATCTTTCTTCTTCCCCTTTATCACATTTTAAGTCTTTCAAATCTTTATGGTTGTCATTCTTAGTTACCAAAGATCATATGTGACCACATCTTTGTGTGTAGGAAACTTTGTTTCCATTACACCTATCGTTATTAAATTTAACCTAAGCTTCCCCCATCAATTTCTTTTAGCGATTTCTCAGAATAGCTTAAAAAGTTTTCTTTAATTTTCCCATCTTCTAACACGAGTAACATCCATTCATACTTCAGCAAATTTGTACATTTAATTTTCTGAGTTCTTTGCACAACATCAAGATCATCATATGTCAGTCAGTGAATTCTAAGGGGGCCTAAGAACTATACTAACACAAGTAGAAAGTAAAATTTACAAATAGGTAATTTGAATTGATGGTCTTAACGTGATACTTTTACTTTGGTTTTGTTAATGCTGTGGGACTTGAAAATTGTAATTATGTTGTTTAAATGCTCAAAGATGTATTGTTACTAAGTGTTTTTGGCATATTGCTTGCAGTTCTTAGTTATTGTTTATTGTGCAGCGTGTTACTAGGCCAAGTGGAGGACTTAATCAGCACCTTCATTGGCTGCCACTTTCCTTCCACAAAAAGATAAATCATGTCATAAGGCCAGCTTTTGGGTGTTCACAAATCCAACCTTCACCAATTCCAGCTGAAAAAATAGGTAGAGCAAACTTATATTGCAGATTAGTCTTAATTATGTATCAACAGTGTTACTAAAACGGAGAATAACTTTTTTCTTACCGGAAGCAGCGGATTAAACCTTAAGGGTGCATTTGGTTGAGTTACATGGAAAAGAGTTGAATTCATTGCAATTGTTTTAGATGGAATGAAATTCCATGGAAAACGATAATATAGAAGGTATGCTGTTGTTATTTGGAAAAAGAGAATTAGGATACACCAAGTTATACCATGGAAATTATTCTTTCAAACACCACCAAGCATGGAAAATATGAAATTTTGAGCATTTCCGTGGAAAATAATTGAGTAATAAAAAAACCCTAAAAGTTCAAAAACAGTTTTCCAGATCATTTTTATTTTTAATTGAATAAAAATCAAGAACTGATGTTTGGTCCTGATTTGATTGGTGATAGTGTAGGCCTATCAGATGTTTTAGAAGCTGATGCAAAGCAAATTGCTACAGTAGCTCGTGAGACTTTTGAAAAGTATGCTTTAAATTTCTGCTCTACATTTCTTTCAAATATTATTTGAATACAGCTCATAAATATCTATAAATGTATAAATCTGATAAATGGGGTTGGATGCTAATAGCTGGACTAAGAGAATCAGCTGAAAAGTGAATGCTGATTGACTACCCAACAACCCCTCCCCCCTCCCCCATCACCCACCATCTTCTTCTTTCTCTTATATCGATTTACTAATTATGGCATTTCATCGCACTTCTAAGATGGTTTTATTAGATAAAGCGTACTTGGTGTAAGTTGAATAATATTTTTCAATTGGTATTTTCTACAAACCATTATCTTATGGTTAGCTGATCTAATATTTCTTACATGTCCTCCATATGAAGTATGAAGCTAGGGATCTTTGAAAGGATCAAAGTGCCCAAATCAGATTCCAATTCTGCCCTGATTCACACTCCTTGTGTGTACAACTTTTTACTCCAATTTAATTATGGTCGTTGTTGGTTTATTTAACAATTACTAAAGAATTATAAATTAAATAGGATAAATGGTATTTTCAAACCGAAGTCCATTATCATTATCTATAAGCCAAAATCTTGGCATGATTTTTTGGGTAGAGATTGGATTATCAAGGGAAACAAGAAGGCCAAATTTTTGTGGAGATGTTGCATGGCGATAGCTTGGTCCATGTGGCAAGAGAGGAATGCAAGGGTGTTCAAAGATAAATTCACCGAAGTGGAGGAAGTTTGGTACAAGATACAATTTGTAGCTACTTTATGGGCAAGCTCTTCGAATCTTTTTGTTTCATTTTCTATATGGGACCTCTCAAATAATTGGGCTGCAGCCATCCTTTGATAGAACTCGATGCAGAGAAATTTGGGGGATCGGTGCCTGTCGTGGCAGAATCTGTTTAGTTTTTAATTTGCTATCTTTTGTATTCTGTGTCCTGTTTGTTTTTCTGGGTTTTAATTCAGTGGACTGATGGTCCACTATCTTGTCCCGTCTATTGTAACGCTTTCTTTTGTTATCAATAAAATGTTGTTTCTGATAAAAAAAAAATTATCTATAAGCTAATGCTAAATATTGTGGCTTATTGAAAGTTCGAGAAGACTGATCCATAGATTTCTCAACTAAAGAGAAAGGCCTGTGGTGTGGCCTAATTTGTGGACCACCCCTTCCAACTGTGAATTGGGTGTGCTGACCCTGAACGGGGTACATTCCCGACCCAGAACGTGAACTCCAGTGAGCCCCTATTTTGACTCACATAGATATATGAAAAGAGAAATATTGTTTCTAATATACAGACAAATATTGTTACTATATCAGAAAATATCAAGGTTCTATTATAAAATTTATATATTTGTATTGAAAATGACCTGAGTAAATGTTCCTAAATGAATCGCCACCTGAAATAGCGTTCCTTCTAAGCCTACCTTCACTGCACCAGTAATGCGTACCAAAGCATCCCATGAATTAGGCAACACTGGGCCTTCCCCCTAGGCTTACATTGTATAACCAAAAGGAAACAAAAAACGTATGAAACAAGGGGGCTTGTTTGATGAATACATAGGCTATTTTTAACCAAACAAGAGCCTCACAAGAGAAATAAAAATTGGGAGCAGGATTTAATAAATAGACTGGCCCAATTAACAAACTTCAGCAGTAATATCCTATTTTTCTATTGAGATATGTTAGGAACCATCTCTCCCAAAAGCTTAAGCTGTTAGGTAGTGGCTAACAATGTATATCATGCTCTTCAACACTCCCTCTCATGTACAACCCCCACTCGCTCGTGGAGAGACAAACCAAACCAAAGGTGCACTTTGTGCACAAACAACAAAGTGCATACTGATTACTGCACAAACACAAATGCAAGCGGGAGGATTCGAACCTGAGACTTTGCAAAACCTGAGCTTTGATACCATATTGAGGGCTACATCTGTTCTTTATAGCCTCCATAACAATGCTTCTTCACAAATTCCTGCATTTGTGCTTCTCAATTTGCATTGTTTGGGCTTACAACTTTTATTAGTTATATGTATATGTATATATATCTTTGTGTGTGTCTGATATACATATGATTATATGGTCTGTCTGTAGTTTTAATTCTTTAAATATTTTATGCCTTTAGGGATGGCCCATTGTTGGTGGTTGCGTCTGGCCGGGATACTATTCCTGTTGCAAGTTCTATAAAACGTCTGGCTCCAAAGAATGTATTTGTTGTTCAGGTTTGAAAGGGACTGTTCCTTTTTTTTTTTTCCGACTAAAATGTTGGTATCCTATAGATCTCAAAGTGAATCTATCCAAATAACTTGTTTCAATTTACTTAGTTTTGTGGTTATGGCCATATTCATATGATATTGTAATTATATACTATCATATAAAGCTAGAAAACATTTCGATTGAAGCTATGTCAGGTTTTGAGTTTTCTAATTTTGCCCTCGCAGGATTTTATATTCCAAAAAATATTTTCATCACAGCGTAAGGGATTTGAGACATTGCTCTCAACCACTACACAACTTACTATTTTTGTAACATTTCCTTTTTAAATTATACATAACCGAAAATCTAGTATGATTCTAATCGGTCGTTTCTTTGCCTCCATAGTTTTTGGCTGTTTTCTTTTGTATCAGAAGGCCATTAAACTATTACCTTTAGGTTTTGAAAGCAATTTTGGCACTCAAATAATAATTGCAACTTATATTCATTTCCTGTGGTCTGTTTTGGGACAATGTAAATCACATCTTCTACTTGATGTTATCTAAATGGAGAGTCAGTCATCTATTAAGAAAAAAAATACATTTATTTTCTGCCATAATCATATTACTCAAGTTTGATCAATAACAAAGTTATTTTATTTTTCCGGAAAAGGTAATAGTTTTTATTTCTCCATTGTTTTTCGCATTTTCTATTCTTGTCATCCACTTCATTTGGCATGAAATACCAAATCATACAGTTATATACATTCATATATTTTCCGTATTTTCAGATACAACATCCCCGATCACAGCTGGATAGATTTGATCTGGTGATTGCTCCTCGTCATGATTATTATCCATTGAGTCCTCAGGCACAGCAACAAATCCCTTGGTTTCTTCGAAGGTGGATAACTCCTCATGAACCTCCTGATAGACATGTGGTTTGTTTCTTACTTTGAAAATTCTTGCTAAAACTGGAACTCAAATAAGGAAAAACTTTTATCTTGAGGGCCTATGTGGTTCGGGTTGAAATAGTTTTTTACCTATTAGACATTGATCTTTGTTGACTACTTTTGCTTAAAATTGCTTAATAATTTTTATGAACAATTTTTTCCCAACGTAATTAAATCCTTGTTTGCAATTTCATTTGCTTAACTAGGTGAAAAAAATGTCACCTGACCCAAAAGGGTATTATCTGATATATACAGATTTTGCGTTGCAAAACTTTTAAAGCTGATTATTTAAAGGTTTGAAACTCCAGGTCCTTACTGTGGGAGCACTTCATCAAGCTGATTCAATAGCTCTACAGAATGCGGCTTTTGTATGGCACAATGAGTTGGCACCCCTAAAGAAACCCTTGTTCGTAGTCAACGTTGGTGGGCCTACAAGTAATTTGTTTATGCATTTGAACTGTCTTTTGTACGTAGTATTTCTTCTTCTCTCTTATTGCAAATGCCAGCTTGGTGCCTATTCTGGTCATCTTTTAACTGCACAAGTTAAGAATATAGAACCGACATTCGGAGGTTAATCCAGTCTTACGTAGTTTGTGGGATGCTTTGTTACATCGTATGGGTACAGGGTATGGGGTAGGGGTTAGGCTTAGTTGGAATGCTATTTCAGGTGGCAATTCGTTTTGGAACATATACTTAGGTCACTTTCAATACAGATATATACAATAATTGTTGATAGTTGTGAATAGTAACTATATTTTTCTGTATATATGAAAAAATAAGTCAAAATGGGGGTCACTAGAATTGGCGTTTTGGGTCACGAATGCACCCCATTTGGGGTCAGCGCACTCAATTTGTAGTACGTAGGGGTGGTCCACGAATTAGGCAACAGCGGCAACACTGGGGCCTCTGGTTGGAAAAGAATACCAGTAGTATTAATATTGCAGCCCCGCTGGACTTGCATATTGGGGTTGCATGATATACGTCTTTGGCCCATTTCCTAACAACTAGTTTGTTTGTTTGTTTGGTTTGTTTGTTTTTTTTTTTTTTTGTTAGACTGATCTTGCATGGTATGAGAGCTTTGGTTATAGCTTCTGGATCTTAGGTTCAACTCTCCCGCTTGCATTTGGTTCCCCTTCTGTGTTAATGTACCATGCTCTGTGTAAATGGATGAGTTGTTGGAGAGAAGGTGAGTTAATACCACTTTTTTAAGTACGACTAAACACGAGAGTTGATTATTTCTGACATTGAAAAGAACAAACCAAATCGATAACATCTTGTCTTTAACTTCCCCCCCCACTACTTTTATGGTTTTTAGAGGATTAGCAGTAAAGATACAGCTCTTAGCTCCCTTGCTTGTGTAGTGGTGTATCCCCGGGAGCTACCCAAGTTCGAAGGCCCCCACCATCTATCCTTCCCCTAATCCAACCACCAGTTGTATCCAATAATAAAAAAACCTTTGTTTGGCTTTAGTCCACACCGAAAGGCCCCTTTCCTTGAAGTCAAGTAACAAGATTACCAAAAAATTCAGATTTTTGTCATTTTTGTTTTTTAGGGCATTGCAGATATGGAGCGGACCTTGCAAAGCAACTAACCACATCATTGAAGAATGTTCTTCCAAGTTGTGGGAGCCTCAGAATATCTTTCTCCAGAAGAACTCCACGCAGGGTACAACTACACATAGCTTCCTCCTTCTAGTAGCTGCCTGCTTTTAGGGCGTGTTTGATGGCAAGCATGGAGTTCAGATAGAAAATCTTTAAATTCTCAGCATTATTTTTCTAGGCAATTGAACTCCAAGGAAAACCAATTAAAAGTGTTTGATTGTAATTATTTACTAGGTAGAAAATATGTACTTTTCATATGCAATGATGAGCCATTTTCCAAATTTTTGGTGTTTGATTGCCCACTTTTTACCTAGAATTGAACATATTGCCTAGAACTTATTTTCCTTGGGGGAGGCTAAGAATTTAAGGGCCTACTTTTATCCATCAAGCACTTGTACCATGGAATTAGGATTGCCTCATAGTTGTCAAAAGCTCAAGGCGCACCAAGGCGCCAAGGTCCCTGGAGCCTAGGCGCAAGGCGCAAGGCGCAGGCGCGCGCCTTTTTGAAGTGAGGCGCACCCCTAACAAAAATTTGAAATATATTATTCTAGTCATAATTTTTACAAATTACTTTAATGTCATACAATCTAGAGCTAAATAAATCATCACTTATAATTATATATCACTTATAATTTAATAATTCTGGAAAAATTACAATTTAGTGATTCTAGAAAATATATATATCATTTACATTTAATAATTCTAGAAAAATTATATATATCACTTATAATTTAATAATTCTGGAAAAAATTATATATATCACTTATAATTTACTAATTCTGGATAAATTATGTACATCACTTATAATTTAATAATTCAGTAAAAATTATATATATATATCATTTATAAGTTAATAATTCTGGAAAAAATATATATGTATAATATTTATAATTTAATAATTCTGAAAAAATATATCTTTATATATCATTTATAATTTAATAATTCTGGAAAGTAACGTGAGTCAGTGAGGAGCAAAAAAGTGAGTCGGTGAGGAGAAAAATAAAGTGAAGAGCAAAACGTGAGGTCAGAAAAGGAGCTGCAAAAATTAACTTGCTGTGTTCTTCGAGAATAAGAAAAGAAGAAGAAAAAAAATAGCAGCATAACAGGAGAAGAACACGAAGACGAAGAAGAATACCTGTTGAAGATCGATCGACGGCGACGGCGTGAAACGAATAAGAAGAAGAACGAAGAAGACGAACGAAGAAAAGAACAAAGACGAAGAAGAATTTTGAAGATCGGTCGACGGCGACAGCGTGAAACGAAGAAGAAGAGATCGACGGCAATGCAACCAGGAAGAGAAGCGTGAGAGTGAGACGGCGTGAAAGAGTAAGTGTGTATTAGGGTGAAACGGCTTCGTTTAGAGCGAAAAAAGAAAAAAAAAAACGTATTCAGAAATCCCCGCCTTGAGCGCCTGGAGCCTGGAGCCGAAAATCCTCGCCTTTCAGAACGGGATGCGCCTTCTAGTAGGCGAGGCGCTACCTTTGGGGAACTTGGTTTTGAATATGGATTGCATCAATCAAACGCCACCAAAAGATGGAGAAGTACACATTTACCATCTTTTGCCAAGTTTTCCATGGAAAACTTTGCCAATCAAACAAAACCTTTGTATATCTTGACCGCCAATCTTTCATTGCTTCTGAAAGCTGCCGTATTCAACAGGTATCCGACATTATAGTGGGGGAACTTGGTAATCATCCTAAGGTTTACATTTGGGATGGCAAAGGTATGTGAAACCCGTTTACCACCACCCTTCTGTCTCATTTCTATTCTTGGTGCATCAAAAATTTGATTTTTATGGCGTTTTATCTAAATAAATACATTAAATAATCATGTTATAGACCCAAATCCGCACATGGGGCATCTTGCTTGGGCAGATGCTTTTCTCATCACAGCTGATTCAGTTAGCATGTTGAGTGAGGCCTGCAGCACCGGGTATCTTCCAATTTTACATGTTTTAAGCTTGTCTACCTAGTGATGCCTACTTATTTTAATGAAATCCCTTTTTACTTGTCCTCATAACTTATATATATGTATGTATGTATGTTTTAATTTGTGTCCTGCAGGAAGCCTGTTTATGTAATCGGAGCTGAGCGATGTACATGGAAGTTTGCCGACTTTCAGAAATCTCTTCAGGAACGAGGAGCTGTTCGACCTTTCACCGGTAATGAAAACGTGAGTTCTCGCGTCTGATACAATGCAAAACCATATGCTGACACAATCCCCCCACCCCACAAAGTAGGGGTACACATTCATTGAGGATACTTGAGACACTACATATCTTTATACACATACACGCACACATAATCAAGTAAATTATCAGCTTGTCAGTATTGGATTAATATGGAAGTGAAATTTCAAATATAGACCATATTATAAGGTTGCAAATTGCAACAAAAACACTAGATCATAACAATAAATCTCTAGGTCAGAAGAGTCATGCCACTCATGTTACTGGACAAAATTACTAAGAATACATCATGATGATTTATACATATTTTGTTGATTGGAAACTCCAAAATCCCTCCGTCTCAAATTAATAGTCTCATTTTCCTTCTCTGGCTGTCTCAAATTGTTTGTATCTGGGTTTTTGAACTGTGGATGTTAAGCATTTTTTAGACCTCTCTTTTTGAGGCGGTAAATAATAATACAAAAAAAAAAAATTCATGAAATTTCGTGGAAAGATCTCCTAATGAAGTTTAGACCCTCTCCGCAAAATCTTATTAAAGAGCAAAAGTTTCAATCATTACTTGGTGAGATGATGTTCAAAGAATACATTCCAAGAAATTAAATTTCAACCAAGTATCAATAAAAGGAACACAAGATTTCGGAATCCCCAAAAATTGGAAAAAGAACATCATTTTGATTCAATTGAGGGCGTGATTGATTTCTTCCCCCCTGTAATCTGATTCTGTGTATCCGAAGGCCCAACAATTTGATGATTTCCACATGATTCTACCTCGCAGATATCCGAAAAATGGGAATATCCTCCACTGAATGATACGGCCGAGGCAGCCGGACAAGTGATTGAAGCACTTGCAATTCGCGGATGGGGATTGCTGCAGCGGCACTAATGGAGGATTTGATTATTTCCATTTGTGTGTTTGATTAAAAAAAAGTTGGAAAATAATTGAAAGAAAACACTGCTAGTTTTTATGAGAAGTTGGAAAAATAGACAAGTGATTTGGGGATATATTTAATTACTTTTTTTTTTGTGTTTTTATATGGAATCGAAATCTTTGGCCATGGGTAAGAAGCGTTTTCCCTGACAAAAGTCGAAAATTGTCATCAAATCAATTGTTTTTCCAACTTATCATAAATTAATTGCTTTTTCTAAGTTTTTTGGCCATGGGTAGTAAACGGTTTCCCTGAAAAAAGTGAAATTATATTAAGTTTTACCTGCTGCACCATTTTATTTTCTTCACCAATTTGGACTTCAATTTTATTATATAATTTGTGATTCTCGTTTAATACCCAATTATGCTACTCTCCATATAAAAAATCTTTTACGTTGTCGTGGCTCTCTGTTTCCCGTCTAGATTTACTCCTCTCCCTAATAATACGAATCTATCAAATTTCTGCCTGTGTCAGCCTATCTTTATAATATGAAAGATCCATTGTTTTCCCTCAAAACCCTAGATCTCTTCTTCAGTCCTCCATGGTAATACGTACTCCTTTTTTTTCTTTTATATAAAAATGCCATAACCTTTTCTATCTAAAGACGTGTTGGTCATTTAAGGCTTTCTACCTTCTCTGTTCTTCATCTTTTTCCAAATGGCAACCTAATGCAATTTTATTTGGGCCGAGTTTTGGAACAAAGTTTTGTATCCTTAGGATTTTCTAACTTAAGGCTCCGTTTGATAGCAACGTGAAAAATGGAAAAAAAAAATAACTAATTTAGATGAGAAGATGGAAAATAAGTAAAGGTATGTGGTGAGATTAATTCTTGTTTTTTGCATTTTTTCATGGCAAAATTTTCTTTGGGTGTGGTGGACAAAATTTTTCCACAAAATATTAAAGGAGGTTGGAGGACATATACTCACAAAAATGCGTATAAGATGGAGAATATCTCACCTATGCCTCAACTTATTTTCCATCTTCTCACTCAAATTAATTATTTTTATTTTCATTTTCCATGTTGCTATCAAATGGAGCATAAGTTTGATTATCTATATATATATATCTAATACTTTAAAAAGAGCTATTCAATTTTTCAGCTCAGAAAAGGCTAGCAGCAGACTAGGAACAAGACCGAAGTGGATGGTCGTATCTCACTGTTGACAGTCGTAATTAAGATCCCAATATTGTGTTTATTTGACCTTTATTAGATAGACGATTGTTGATTTTGATTTATTTAAGGTGTAGTTTGTATGATTGTAAGGTCTTTTGCCATTCTAATCTGATTTTTTTTTCAACCAGAAAACTCTTGCATAACTTTTGTGAATTTGCTAAAAAGAATTTTGATATCGAGACGTATTTAGAATTTTTTTTGAACATCAGGGAAAGCAAAAAAAAAGAAGAAGAAAATTACAAAAACAAAACAGGAAAACTACAGAAACTTCTGTAGTGCGGGAAGAAGCCCATTTAGAAGGATTGAAATACGAATCTTCTATTTAGTGTTTGGATTCCTCATAGTCATGTACTCACAAGTGTGTATATTACAGTGGGTTTTGTTTTTCTATTGCGTGGCTTATAGTTTTGTATAATGTATTATGGTGGGATAGTAGTTGGCACATTTAAATTTGATTTTTCGATCTCTTAGCTATAGGTAAAGGTTTTATTATATATATATATATATATATATTAAATAATAAAAATAATTTTGTAACATGTCTGTGCATCTCACGGGTTGATAACTAGTTAGTATTTAATTTTCACACATTTTGAAAAATTGTAAAGAGTAAAAATTATTTACTATCGTGAAATTTGATACACCGGTTATATTCTACTCTTAGTGAAAAAAGTCAAGTTGACTGTCCAAGTCTTTTATGGCTGTGATCGAGTATCAGCCAAGTCTTTTTAGTACAGAAACGATCCTTTCTGTGCTCTTTAAGTTATGCATCATATTGTGATTAACGTACTTCATGGGCCATAAACAGGTTGACTTGAATTGAATGCTGGGTTATTCAACCTTGGTTTATATACAATATCAAGCTTTGCTTATTTAGTTTTTTAGAGGCAAACTAACAACTACATAAATCCTTACAAACTAAAAAGAGCAAGTTTATGTGGAATGCAACCCACATTAATATACTACGAACTTGATCTAAGGGCATGTCTAGCCATCCAGTTGACTGCTTCATTAGCCGATCTTCAAATGGCAACAAAAGAAAGAGAAGCTTTGATAGTAAGTTGCCTAATATCAAAGACGAACGAATTTTCCTAGGGCAGAACCCCATCAATCTTGATATACTTGACACATCAACTTGAAGTGAGCATATATAGAGAAGCTTATAATAAATTAACGAATTTCAAAATTATGTTTAGGCTTGGTTTGTACGCCACTGAAATGAGCTTTCTAGCCGAACTACCCGATTTCTAGCCAATTCTAGTAGCTTAGTTCGTTTTATACTCTTATGTGCTTGGTAAGCATCAACTAATGGGCTAATTGTCAAATGATATGAGTACACTGAGATTAACTTATCTTTGGTAATATTTTTGTGTATTTTTGGCTAACATTTCTCAAACTAATTGCCCCTATCCAATAATTGTTAATTTGTACCACTCCAACTTTACTGAACTTGCCATGGGTTGAAATAATTGGGGCAATCGACAATTTAAACCCTGAAATTTGGGGTAGTTGCAATTTAAACTTTAATATTTTAATTTTGGCAATGTAAATCTTAAGGTACATAAAGCTCTGCAATCAAAACCTCCCCTCCATCACCTTTTGAAAGAAGCTAACGGCGGCTTACGTTGTTTGATTGCATGGCTCCTGTGTGGATTGCTTTAGGAATTTCTTCTTACAAAAATGATTTAGACAAATCAAAAAAACATTAAAGGCAACAAAGTTAGGGTTTTTGAGACATTAATATTTATCTCTATCTTGAAACATTAATATTTATGTTTGTGACCTTGTTAGTGCTGAGTTTTAAATGTTGATTTTATGGTAAATTTATAGTTTCTATTAATGGTTGAATTGGCTAGTATGATTAATTTTTATTTCGGTAAATAATCGCATGTGAATTATATTCATTATTTTTGTTTAAAATTATATGATTGCTTGGATATGCATTTTATTCTTAATAAAGGATCTCCTTTTAAACACTTAGCATAAATACTTTTGCCAGGCTGTTTATTATATTTTTTTAAAAAATATCCATTTTCACTATAATTTTTTCGAGACATTATTTTCGTAAAAAAATTATACAAAAATAGAACAAGTTTAGCGCTAATTGGTTTTAATTTTTTTGATTATAAGTTTTGGTTATAATTTAGTTCACCCCATACCAAATTTCTGGTTCCGCACTCAGATATTATTGTCTACCACTTTTGTACGCTTGCCTGGCCATAACTACTAACTAGAACAGTTGGCCTTGTCAATTGAATGTGAAGTGTGAACTCTAGCTTCTTTTTTTCTTCTTTTAAATTTCAGAGTGAATCATTTTCTACACAAGGGAATATGAACGTATTTCTAGGTAGTTTCTGAGAAAAGTTGTATAAAAATGACTTCTCACAAATTCTACTTTACATTATATATAAAAGATTCACATCGATCAGTTAGACTTTCAATTGGTAAGAGAAAGTCTTTCCAAGAAGTAATTAAAACCACCATATATATATATATATCTAAATCCTCATTCTGATATATATATATATATATATATATAATCATGGTCTCGAGAATGTTAATCCAACAACAACGGAGGTTCTTTGAACACCTCTCTTTTGGTGTTGAAACTGATTTTCAAAGGTGTTTTTACATACACTCAAACAAAAAAAAAAAAGGTAGTTAAC
This sequence comes from Lonicera japonica, assembly GCA_021464415.1. NCBI lineage: Eukaryota > Viridiplantae > Streptophyta > Magnoliopsida > Dipsacales > Caprifoliaceae > Lonicera > Lonicera japonica. The sequence continues at coordinate 63,240,304 of CM038469.1, forward strand.
ATTGAATTTTCTCCATAAGAGCAACTTCCTTAGTTTAAAATTGTTAGTCATTTTTTTAAACATTTCAAATTAATAGTCCTAATTTCTTTTAAGACATACTCAATTTATCAAATTTTACGATAGTAAATAAGTTGTATTATTGACAATAATACATTGGATGCCAACTCAAATTGTACCAATTTTTTCTGGGTGATGTTATACAACCCTAATTTGTAGTTTGTACACTATTGTAGCTTCAACACCACGTTTTATATTATTAATGATCATGACCACCACAATGGACACTTAAAATTTAAAGATCGAGTTGGTGGCTCTTTGCTGAACTTAAACATTTGATTCGATAACATTCTACTGACTTGACCTAAACGGCAACATTTAGTTTAATTTTTATTTTTAACTTGGTAAACTATCACTGAATGTAAACCTTTAAATCGGTAACTCGCTACTAATTTGTATTTTATGTAATTTGACAACCAATTCTTAATTTTATAATCACAACACTAAATAATTATATGGTGTCATAACTACAAACTAAGGATGCACATAACGTCACTCATTTTTCCTGGCATTAATTGGCATGTGTTGGCCAATAATATCCAATGCTTTGACTCCAGACTTTTTCCTACAGTTAATTATTGTTTGACTGATGAATTTTTTATTTTTATTTTTTCTTTGTGTTGAAACAAGTGGCGGAACAAAAAAAAAGCACAAAATAAGAAATAAATTGCAAACTATAGTAGTTTTCACGTAGGTGAAAGATATTTTAACCTTAATTAGGGACAAAATGCTAGTAAATAGTATGAGAGAAAGTAAATGATGCAAAAAAAATTTGTTAAATTACAATTAAAATAGAGAATCCTAAAACATTGAATTTCCTTCATAATAGCCCATTTGAATTGATGGAATGGAATAAAAAAGAAATAATTAATTAAGAGGGGAGTGAATGAAATAGAATAGAAGTGAATAGTTTTAATTTTAGTGTTGTTTGGATAGTTAAAGATAAAAAAAAAAAAAATAATGAAAATAACTCTTATTTGAATAGTGAGAAAAAAATAAAGGACACGAATTTAGTTTATTATTATTAATAAATTAGTGTTAAATTTGGAAGAGGGTGAATATTTCATTAAAATCTTTTCTTTTCTCTCTTAATTCTCAGTTTTGAAAGGAAACAACATAAAAATAATATAGGGGATAATCTCTCCCCTTCCCTTTTTTTTCTTTTCATTCTCCCTTACAAATCTATCCAATCAAAATCACTCATTGCCCTTTCCCTCATTTCCCTCCTATTCTTTCAATCCAAATGACCCCATCTTAAATTGTTAGTGTCAATACTTTTTTATATAATATCTCAAATTAATAATTTTTTTTTTCAAACACACTAAGTGTTACCATAACAAATAAATTGTATTATTGATAATAATTAATTGAAATTAGTGCTTATTTAAGAATACGTACCAAATTCAAAGGTTCAAAACTATGTTCGATTAAGCAACAATATCTTGTCAAAAAGAAGAAAAAAATTAGCAAGCAATTACCATTCCCAAATTTGTTTACTTTTACACGCATCTATAATTTTTTATTTTTTTTAATGCAAACGTTATGAGAATATACATGGTTATCCTATAATTCTTTATATAAATAATATACATAACTATGTGAAATCGATCACACCTACCGGCCCACAAACTCGAACCGTCAAACTTATGGTCAATTGCCGAAAAATTAAATAAATCAACAACCAATTACCATTCTCTAATTTGTTTACTTCCAGAAGCATCTGTTTCTTTGGTGTCTATATATATATATATATATCTTCATATATAGTCGTTGGTTTCCATAAATCGCAAAGAACAAGAACTATGTATACCAAAAATAGAAGAAACAAACCAAGTTTGCTGTACATATTATTCTTCAAAATTGTGCCGAAAATGGTTTCCACCCTTCTTAAAAGCCAACCCGAACAGGAGAGATCTAACTTTCACTTCTGAAAAAAAAAAAAAAAAAATCTTATAACTAAAATTCCATTTAGTGGGATCTTTGTGATGTGTCACCCATATATAATGAGACTATAGACACTAAAAATATCAAAAGATTGAAGGAGTAACGAAATATATATATAGCTCCCACTTGGCCAAGTTTTATGGGAGAAATGTCAGAGAACGTACTAATAGAAGGCTTTGATGAAGATGGGTATGACGCGGTGGTTGTGGGGTCTGGTTATGGCGGCTCTGTGGCGGCGTGTCGGTTGTCAATGGCCGGGGTTAAGGTATGTTTGGTGGAGAAAGGGCGGAGATGGGAAGCGAAGGATTTTCCGACGAACAGTTTGGAGATGGTGAAGGCTTTTAGGATGGAAAACAGAGACTCTGGGATTAACTTTGGCCCCAAAAATGCTCTTTTTCGGGTACTTTTTTCTCTTTGTGCTTTTGTTGTTGCATTATACAAGACACATGCTCTTTTTTAACTAACTTTTCTCCAATTCCTAATTTTGATATCGGATTTTCCAAACACACCCTCAAGCTAATAATACTGAAAGAACTAGTGTCAACTAAATTTCTCGTTGCGTGTGGAAACCAATTCCAAGCTCTGGAATTGGGTTACCAAACATGCTCTGCTTAGGACCGGGCCCAAGATATATGGGGCATTGCGCCCATATTCCCTATTCTCATATACAACATTCTTGGGCTCTTATTCTAACACAATGCTTAAACCCTTGTATATGCTATAAAATCTTTAATTGTACCAAGGACTCTGTACGGACTGCCGGTGCCCTGTACAGCTCAAGGACCGGCCTTGCTCCTACTTCTGCCAGCGTTCCATCTAGGAATTTGATGACGGTTGCATTTTTGGCACTTTTAGTGATGAAAAAAGAAAACGTACCATTTGAAGCTCGGCTGAAGATCACTATGTCAACACCAAAAAAATATGTTTGTGATGAAAAAGATCCAACAGAATTTCGTTGCTAAAAACATAGTTCAGGTGGAGCTGGTACTTCAAGCGACAACATAATGGGATGTCCGTGTAAAAATTGAAGAAAGGTTTCGCTAAAATAGTCTATTTATGGTGAATACAGTGATTTGCCAATTGTCTTGTAGTACAGTAATAAGTCCTGGCTGGGATTCGATAAGGGTTGGGAGGGGCTATTGTTGTAATTCCAAAAAAGAAGAAGAAGCTGAAGATAGTGAATTCTTCTCAAATAATAACACTTGCACACACAAATTAGTACACGTCATTCAAGACATGTTAAATAATTGATTACTGTGATAAAAAACCGTGCACTTGATGAAATTACTTTCAGGTATATATGCAAGAAGATTCGTTAGCAGCAATGGCATGTGGGCTAGGTGGTGGTTCGCTAGTGAACGCGGGAGTGATGCTACGAACCCCAGTCCGGGCCAAAAGGAACCCAAAATGGCCAAAAGAATGGGAAAGGGACTGGGAGATATGTGAAGCTTCAGCTTCTTCTATGCTTAGAACACAAAGTATTCCCATTAAGTTTCCGAATGCAAAGATAATGGAACACATTGTTGGTGAAGATTGTGAAGAAATTAGTCAGATTCCGCTTAAGTTGAGCATAAATTTTGAAGTTGAAGAACTACCATCCAATTCAGGGAATTCGAACAAAACAAGTAGCTGTGTAGCATGTGGAAATTGTCTTTCAGGTTGCCCTTATAACGCAAAAAATTCTACCGATAAAAATTATCTGGCATCCGCTATTGAGGTATATATTATTTTCCCTTCTTAAGGCCATATAATTATAGATCCTCGCTCCCACATGGATATATATAGCTTTTAGCAATGAAGTTTTGCTGATAAATGTAATCCCAAAATGTATTTTCGAGAAATTTCATCGCTAAAGGTCTGGTCAGCATAAGGACACTCAGCATGAGAACCAACATATAAATTTAATATGAAACAAAATTATTTTTCAAGAAAATTTATATAGTTCTTTTAAATGAAATAAATCTATTTTTGAAGGAAAAAAATGTACAAAGAAAGCATTTAGAAAGAAATGAAAAAACAGTGTCACTAAAACTAAATTTGCTTTTGTGACATTTGTTTTAAAGGCTATTTTGTTGTATGTACTTTTCTTTTTACCTGCTTAAGAACAAAAGTTTTTGTAATACAGGCAGGATGTAGTATCAAAACAGAGTGCCAAGTTCAGTATGTGGTGAAAAACCCATATGATGATGATGATATTTTAGATGAAGAAAACACAAGTAAAAAGAAAAGGCGGCGTTGGCTTGTATTCTTCAATGAGACCGACTATATAACATCCGATTTCGTTATCCTCTCAGGTATTCAATTCATTCAATAAACTCAGAGTGGAATCAACAAATGCTAACAACATTCTTATTTAAATTCATAAGTTTAAGTAGTCTTTTGTGTTTGTTTTAGGCGGAGTTTTTGGGACGGTTAAAATACTATTCGAGTCAAAAGCGAGGGGATTGAGAATTTCAGAGAGGCTTGGATTAGGATTGAGCTGTAACGGGAATAATGTTGCTTATCTTGCCGGAAGTTCAGCGCCGTTAAAGGCCTACGGCTTAGACAGAAAGCAGTTGATGAAGACATCTTTTGAAGAGCGGCCTGGGCCAGCCATTTCTTCGGCCTACACTTCTTCATCTGGGTTCACAATTGAGGTTTCACACTTTAAATTAAACTCCATTTCCAGTTATGCAGTAAAACTCGTCTCCTCAGTTTTGAACCTGCAAGCTCTAACTTATGAGAGTGTGCACTTACCATTGATCTTGAAGCTCAATCATGTGCAAAATTAATGCTTACCCATTTTCTGATTCATATTCATCATGTTGATTATTTCAATGATATACAAGCATGCCATTTAATAAGTCAATATTTTTATTGAATATATAAAGTCCAATCCGCATATGGGCCATCGCATGAGGGATTGGCTGTACACTCTCGCGCGCGCGCACACACACATATATATATGCGAGTTCATAATATGGATTTTAAGCACTTAATGTTTTTTTAACTACTTGGTATAGAGCGCGGTACTTCCAACAGCTTATCCATACATGCTATTTAAAGGGATTGGAACTTATGGATGGCCATCAGGCTACTGGTTTCTACATGGTATCATCGACAAGATAAAGCACATTTTTGGCCTTAAAGACAGCCAAGCAATGGTTCTAAACGCTATGGGATATGACAATAGTAATGGCAAAATCATGTTCGATAAAGACACAAATAGAATTTCCTTTCACGCGCCCCACGATCCTTTACTCCAAAGAAAAATTGATGCCTTTCAAAAACTTGCAAAGAAACTTGGAGGGATTCTCTTCATGTCAAAGTACCGGAGCACATCTGTTCATCTTTTAGGAGGGTGCAGCGCATCAGTAGACCGTTCAAATGGGGTTTGCAACCCCAAGGGCCAAGTTTTCGATGCCAAATCCCCATCCCCAACCTCTGTGCACCCCGGGCTCTATGCGTGTGATGCCTCCTTGATTCCTTGCTCTATAGGCATTAACCCGTGCCTTTCTATCGCCACTATGGCTGAGCATGTAAGTAGACGCCTTGTGGAGGATGTTTTCGAGTATAAAGGGAAAGAAGATAAAGATATTATTTTAGAAAACGTTGATTTAAAGGCTGGTCCAATTATTTCTAGCAAGGTTGTGTTCAAGGAAACGATGAGAGGGCGTGTTGGGGGTATACCGTGCACGGCTTACCTAAAATTGAGAATGAATTCCAAGATTTCAAAGGATTTTGACAAAATGAGTTTGGTTTTCGGGAATTCGCATCCTCTTCTAAGAGGAAAAGTTGGAGGGTATGTTGTGTGTAGTGCTATAGAGAATGATAGATTACATGTACTCGATGGTGAAGTGGATTTGTGTGAAGTAGATGTGAGATCTCCTTATACTCAATATATGCACTATCGTCTCCTTCTTGCAGCTTCGTCTGGTTCAAGGTATGATTTATATTTTCATTTTGTTAATCCGAAATGATGTAACTATTTTTTTATATTTGAAAATGTCAAATAATTGGCTTGGCTAGGCTAGGCTAGGCTAGGCTCTCATGTGGATAATTCGTATGCGGATTAATCTTTTTGTGATGAAATTTATGTCGCTAAACTCGGTTCTCATGAGACTGAGGCTGATGGGATAATTGATGAATGAAATTAATCATTTGTCCCAAAGTGACTGTGGGGCCTGGTAAAGTAGGCTTCAACCTGGTCCAACAAAAGAAAATTACACTACTAGCTATATATATTAAAGAAAATCTTTAAGGTATTCGAGCATGATTCAGCCCACCCGGGCCACCCCTCTATCTAATTCTCATTCTGCCTTTGTGATGGATGCAGATATATTATTGATGGGAAAAAGGTGATGAATCCGTATCTACTTGGATTATATGGATGGAAAGAATCAACAACAATGCATGTGAGATTTAAGAAAGTGGCTAGAAATAGTGAGAGGGAAGAAATGGTGAATCTAAAAGGGGAGCTTCATATTTCAATGGTGGAGCTGCTAAAGAGTGTGATAAGTATAAAAGGGAAAAGGAGAGCAATGTTTGTGTGTCGCTTATTATTGTCGCTTCTTCGAACGTACATCTTACAAGTACCGCGAGGGAGTGTTCAGGGCTTTACACCTTCCGAATTTGTCCAAAGACCTTATCCAACAAGTACTCTCCATGAGATAAAAACAGGTATACTTTACAAAAGCAAGTTCACAACTATAAAAAATGCACATTTTTGCCACTAAAACGTTGTTCTAGCTAGTTTTAATTTTGGACAAGTATCTTGTTAGCGACACAAAACTGAAGTTAGGATTGCAATCATAGAAATATTCATGGGCTATTTTTTGTGAAATGAATAGTTTAGGAAGGTTACTTAGTTTTCGATGACGTTAAGTTCAAAAGTTTGACAATGACCATCTTTAGCAACATAAAAATTGTCCCTTCATACATTTGGAACCTAATTTTCCGCCGCAAGATAATCTCTTTTCTAAATTACAATGATGGTAATCTAAGCTCCACTCCTCTAGATTCTTAATGTCGGCCGGTACTATTAGCTACAAATATCTTGATGAAATTGTTAATGTCTCTATTTTAGTACTGTTTTGCTAAATTTAATTTCAAAATAAGTTGGTTCTTTATATATTTAATTGTCCAATATTTAGTGCGAACTGGCCATGTGCAGTTCAGCCCATTAACAATGAATTTTAATTGTTGAAAACATCTAATAGCATAAATTCATTATTAAAAGGTCGGTTAATATACAGATGGTTTGTACCAGATCTGGACCTTATGCTTAATTTTACAATGTTACTATGTTGTCGCATTTAATTTGGTTTTTTGTTCTTCAAATTTTTTGCAGAAGATAGATTTATAATAAGTTGCAAAGAATGGAAGAGCAATGAGTGTTCCAGCAAAACAGTGAATAATCCAGTTCTCCTTATTAATGGTTATGCCACCGAGAGTTATTGGCTTCCCACTGAACCAAATGACTTGGTCAGAACTTTGGTCCAGCTGGGTCATGACACGTGGCTGCTTCAACCAAGATTGCACCCTTCGAATTCTTCAAACGACTTCACCATAGAGGATATTGCCAGATTTGACATACCCTCTGGTAAGCAAAAATTTTAATTATATTCTAATTTTGTGCTTCGAAACCAAATTATTTATATAGTTAAAATAGAAAAACTAGAAAATGAATAGAAAGGCTCCTCTTAAAATTTTATTTAATTTTTAGCCACAACGTACAGGTATATTTCCCATTTTTATGAAGTTCAATTATGTTGATCTCTATCGAAAAATTTATTTCCTTCTAATTTACGGTAGTCACTGGGTCTCACCAACTACCACCATCAATCGTTAATCAGTGCTGGAACTCTGCTGGTAAAGGCCAGTGGGCTAGCGCTAGAGCTCCAGCACTGGTCCAACATCAGGTGGCAGTGATTTAACATAAAATACATATATATATATATATAATCTACAGAAAAATTCTTATGCAGACCAATCCGTACCAATCCGTACGGACTGAACTTTTAGCAGCGATTTTTTGTCGCTAAAAATATTTTTCGTATGTATTAGGAACAAAAAACCATTGCTAAAGGCCATAGTTCATACGGATGGATCCTAATGAGAAACGTACTCTATGTGTATATATATTTTTATTTGAAGGAAGGATATTTTAGATAAATAAAAAAGTTTTCTTATCTTAAAACAGATATGTGGGGTATCATTCCCTTGGATATAATTTGGAAGGAGCTCTCTTGATCGGTAGCCCAGAAAAAGTGCTTTTACTCTCTTTTCGTCCCTTTGACTTTCACACTTTTTTAAGGGATATTACTAAATTTTAAGTAGTCCAATGGTTGACAAAGAAATTCCGTTTGAAATCGTGAGATGTTGGACATATTATATATATACAGAAAATTCTTAAGTTGTGACGGATAGAATAATACGTAACGAAAAAATTAGTGACATTTTAGATCATTCCGTCTTATAATTCCATTTTTTGGGCGAATTTCAACCTTTTGTTGGGATATTAAAGTACTTTTTACGTTAAATGAGCATTTTTTTCGACAAGATAGAAAATGCCCTTAAAAAGTCAAAATATTACTACAATAGTATTTTTATGTACTCAATTAATAGCCCACGGTTTCATATTTTAAATTTCTCATATTAGAAGTGAAATTTCCTATTACCATTTTTTGAACTTATGTGAACGGGAAAAGGAAATTTACATTTTACAGCTCCAAAGTTCATGTGTTGTCTCACTTTGGTGCCTAATTAAAGTTTCATTTGCTACATTTTGAACCTAAGAGTTTTAATTAAGTTAGAACTTTCATCCTACTTGGAGGTCCTATCCTTTTTTTTGGACGAAGAGTCCATTTTTCGGACATAAAATCCTATTTTAAATGAAAGTATAACTCGAGTAAAACTCCAAGGACCAAAATGTCATGAATGAAACAATAGGGATCAAAGTGAGATAACAGTTAAACTTCAACAGTGTAAAAGGTTAATTGCCCTATGTGATCGAACACTAAACAAGTACTAAATGAGGGAATGTATAAACATCTTCAATTTTTTTCTGAACTTATTTATTTATGTCTACTTTTAATTTTGACATATATATTGCATAATTTTTTTCTCAACAGTGATCAATAAAATCCTTGAGATGAATGGAAAGTCTACAAAGGTACATGTGGTAGCACACTGCGTTGGAGGCCTCTCCATTCACATGGCTTTAATGGGAGGCCATATCTCTGCTACTCAAATAGCTTCTCTCTCTTGTACCAACTCTTCAATGTTCTTCAAGCTCACACCTTCTTCCACTTTCAAAATGTGGCTTCCCCTCATCCCAGTAAGTTCCTTCCTTCCTTTAATTCTCTTTGTACATATTACAAAAGGATATAAACATACTTCCTTTTCAGTCTCAGTTGATAGTCCACTATTATTTTTAATTTACACCGACTCAAACTACGGCAACTATCCATTTACTCCCCTAAAGTTTATATATATATATATATATTCTTACTTTGGTCACCAATGTTTCAGGTGTTATATTTTGGTCTTTATAGTTTTAGTCGAGTTGCACTTTTATCCGAAATTGGATGCCCTGTAAAAAAATGGTTTTTCCATCCAAAAAATGCCAGGGCATCCAATTGTAGATCAAAGTGCAACTCGGCTCAAATTTTAATAAGGACCAAAATGTACCAAATAAAACAATAGGGTCCAACTGATAATACAAGTAAACTTCAAGGTGCAAAGCGGTCAATTATCCCCTAAGTAAGACCGCAAGATTTCAATCAGAAGTGCATCAAATTAATCCTACAACAAGAAACAAGTTTTAACTTTCTCTTTGTACATACAAGGATAATAATTAAGAACATATACGTTTTATATATTCTGGAATATTGATTATGTTAAAACGATTATTTAATTTATTTCTTAAAGAAGGGGAAAGTCGAACACCCACAATTTGATCTTTTATATATTTTGGGTAATTATATATAAGCGACCCCTTTTTTATTCTGCGTTATTTCTCAATTATATCGCGTAAAACTATTTTATAGATATATACATATATGTCGAGATTGACCCTCATGGCATTGGAATTTTGACTATTGACAGATGTCGATGGCCATACTAGGCAAAAACAAGACCCTACCACTCTTTGAAACACTGAAAACAAGTCCACGACAACGACTACTAAAATCCATAGCTCGTTTCATGCCACGTTACGAAAGATGCACATGCAACGAATGTGAGGTCCTATCTGGCGTATTCGGGAACGCATTTTGGCACGGCAATATAAGCGCGTCCCTGCACTATTGGTTGAACAAAACAAGCTTACCGGGGCTACCCATGGCCGCGTTTCCTCACCTCAGGAAAATTTGCAACGCGGGTTTCATAGTCGACAAAAATGGGCAGAACAAGTACTTGATCCATCCTGAGAGGATGGCATTGCCAACGCTTTATATATCCGGCGGACGCACTCTCCTTGTGACCCCTAAAACTTCTTTTCTTGCAAACAATTACATGAAATTGCACCAGCCTAGCTTTCGGCATGAGAGGGTAGTTATTGATGGTTTTGGGCACTCGGATTTGTTGATTGGAGAAGAGTCTTACAAGAAGGTCTTTCCTCACATTTTATCACATATTGGGTTGGTTGAAAGAGGGAGGATCTCATCGAGAGTGGATGGTAAGGAGAGGAAGTATAATAAGGAGGCATTGGCTTGGGGTGATGATCCACATGAAGGAAAAGAAGGATTAGGGAGTCTGATTTCTCCTATGGTTACTATTTTGTTCTTATTGTTGTTGTTGGTTATCTTCATTTTTTGTATTTTGTGATTTTTGTTGTTTGTCATAGAATATTTAATTTAATTGAATAATATATATACTATACCATAGTCGACACGTGACATTATTAAATGCCACAATTTATATGTTCTACTTTATAATATTCTATTTCCCCATATTCATTCCTCTTCATATGCCTATGAATTTATTTTTTTAACGTTTTTTGTACATATTTTTTATATGCTTTTATTCCCTCTATTTAATTTCTTTTCATTTTATTCATGGACTACATGTATGTGTTATAGCATTGTAAAAAGAATCAATAGAACATACGCGTTGCACGGGTTGTAGGCTAGTTTAATAAATAAAAGCAGAAGTTCTTCACAAAATTTGCCACATATCTTACATTTAATTACAAAATAACTCTCTCCTTTTCAGTTTTAGAAAGTTTAGATCTCTTTCACCCTCTGTAATTTATGGCTGCCCACTTTGTAACTTCTCCGTTGGTCCATTGCCGCTATAAATTCCATATTACTCATTCTTTTATTTTTCTTCACACTCCATTAAAATTTATTCTTTCTTTTTCGATCTTACACTATTTTCTCCACCTTCAAGTCCAGCTTCACTCCCATCCTCTCACTACAACAAGCTGGACAATCTGTGGCAAACAGTTTTGTCACGAAAGGATAGTCTTTTTGTCGCAAAATGCTTTTTAAAATGAATCTACGTACTTTGTCACCAGTTCGTTGAAAAAGGTATATTTTTATGGCAAAAACAATATTTTGCCACTTAAAGTTTGTAATAGGCAATAAAAGTGTTTCGTCATAGAAGGAGTTTGATATGAACACAAAATTATAGGCAATAAAAGTGTTACAAAATTATAGAGGGAATTTTACAAAATTACAATGAGTAATTTGGTTAATTTTGACAAAAGTGCACGCTTACTAAATGTAGAAGGAGTTTGATATGAACACAATTAAAAGTATCAAGGTTATGCCGAGAATTACTATAAGGGTGCGTTTGGCATGCCGGATAAGGAGGTAGGATAAGATAGGATATATAAAGGTCGGATAGGATAAGAGTCGGAATTGGTCGGATAGGAATTATGTGGAATATGATAAGAAAGGAATCAGTCGGATAAGGATTAAGAGGGATCGGACATGATAAGTACTAGTCGGATAAAGATTTAATAAACTTTGCATTTGCTGGAGTTTTGGATTACAAGTCCAGATATTATATAATACAACTTGCTTTTCTTTTAAAAAAATATATGCAATTTTAATTATTGTGCACAATTTTTTTTTAACTAATGCGATTATTCTATTTATAAATAAGTTCCGTAAAAAACTCTTTTAGGAGAAAAGTTCTATATCACATACAATATTTACGAACTACGCATCAAATTCTAATGTTACCATGTTTTCTAAAATTAAAGTTTCTTATAAATACCTTCATTTAATAAATAAATAAATAAATAAAAATCCCATATTATAAAAGAAATGAATTTTATTAGTTGAGTTACTGTGATTTTGGGTGGTTGAAATTTTTTATTAATAAATTTGATTATCTAAAAGGTGTAAAGAAAAAGATTAAAAAAATTAATTTTTATATTCATTTTATTATCCAGAAATCATGGGATAAAATAATACCACCTATAGGGGTGGCATATATTTATCCGGTTCTAAAGGGATAAAATGATAATTAATCTCAAATGCAATCCAGTCCCGTGTTGCGCCAAACGAGGGATAGGATTAAAATATCCTATCCATCCTTGCGCCAAACACATGACATGATTTATTTATCATATCCTTTCTGACAACAAACACCGGATATGATTAATTAATTCTATTTTGCTTTTAATCCTGCGCGACAAACACATACTAAGATAATAGTAAAAGGTGGATTTGAAAATTACCATGATGGGGTATCTTGCGAGGAGAATTATTACTATAAAATAATAGTAAAAGGGGATTTTAACTCAGGACTTTAACATGAAGAACTAATTAACATGCCACTAGATCAATTATCATTACTTATTCTTAATGTGAAGAATTACTACGTATTATATTACACACAAGTAGAGTCTGCCCTTAGGTTAGTAGTATCTTCATAAATCAGAGGCATTTGGTTATCTTTCGACTGGCAGCTTAGACTGAATTTTTGTAATAACATGAATAATGCAAAGTATATATCAATAGAATGGGAAGAAATTGAAGGGTTTTGGTCAATTGAGAAGAGGGGGGGGGGGGGGGTCTCTGTAAATAAATATAATGTAAAATTAAAAAGTTGAATGTGGTTTATGTAAATACTTGAAAAGTTGGGGTGGTTTATGTAAATGAAATTAAACTTTTGTTTAATTGATTTAAATAGACCCTATCGGATGGACATGGTTGACAATATTTAAAAAGTTCATTCATATGATTGAACAAGAAAAAAGGGTTAAATTACGTTATCATTTTTTTCTCATTTAGCCCATATTTAGTTTAGTTTATGTTAAATCTTAAGTCTTTGAAGATGGTTTAAATAATATTTGGCGAGGATAAAAGGCGGGATATGATAATTTTATCATTTTCTGTGTTTAGTTTTAAGTTGATAGGATAAGTTTATGTTATAGTACTAGGAGGGACATGGTATACATTGTTGTACATGATAATATAAACGATAAAGTTATCCCCCTTACCCTCTTATCCCATGAAGTACGGGATATAATTGTATCACCTTCCATCTATGTCGAATAAGAAGAAAAGCATAAATATAATTAATTTGAGATATATATATGTGTGTGTATTTCTTTTCTTATTTGGAGTTTTGTTTCTCTCTTTTAATAAGTAAAATGACTAACTTAGATTTTCGATCAAAGAAAATATTCATAAAGTTCATTTTCACGATATATTTATAATTATTATTTTTTAAATAAATAAAACACAAATTTACTAAACGTCACTTGATCTTTTAAAATAAAATTGTTTTCAATGTATAAAAACGTCACGATGTTTCTAAAGGAAAGTAGTCAACTCAAATATTTTCTAACGCAAAATAATGACTTTCTCAAAAAAAAAAAAAGAAAAAAAAAAGGAAGAAGAAGGAAGGCTATTAACACACTAGAATTTGTCTTCAATGTATCACAACTATATTCTTAGAAAAGTTGTGCATCTTTCTCTCAACGTAACTTTCAGAACGTTAGGCTACTTATTTGGGGTATTAAAAGTTATACATGTCAAAAGATTATAAAAAAATTAAAAGTTATTCAATTATATCTGGACACTAATCAAGAACTACACCAAATGCAAAGTGTCCTTATCTATGTGGCAAAATCTTTATCCGGCTAATTCTTTTTTTTTGACTAATCATTCATATCAATGACAATTACATGGAGCCAGACATAGAATTCTGTTGTCCTATCTATCTAATTCGCTGACCAAAGAGATGGATAAGTAAGCTTTGCTTCGCGCAAGCTTTGCTTCGCGCTTTAGCTTCCTTCTGCGTCACCAACCATACGAACCACACGAACCATATGCATCTCCAACCACCCACATAAGAGGTGGGCATATCTCCAACCACTCACATAAAAGGTGGACATATCCAACCACCCACAAAGGGTGGACAAACCACTTTATTAAGTTCGAATACCGCATCCATAAGTTTCGAACCTGTGACCTCTCTAATACAAGACTAGAGAAGATGCCACTAGACTACAAGACCATTGGGACACATAATTATCATCCAAATAATTAAAAATATAGGGTTAGAAATAATTCTTATTCTATCATTTTCACATAATTATCATCCAAATAATTCCGATCATTATATATCCTACTCGACATTTATTCTATCCTACCTTCTTTTTGGGAGCGCCAACCACAGAGTATTAAAAATATTTTGGGGGTAAAGTCTGAAATAATTAAAAATATAGGGTTAGAAAATGTAATTAAGATAAACTAGAAGCCTCCTAATTGGGCTCTCGTAAGGACCACTAGAAGCCTAAAAACGTAATACTCGTCAAAGATTTTATTTGAACCGATATATCAATCATTTTATGGTGTCCTCTCACTTTGGAAAAAATATTTGATAGTAACAACAAATTATAGGTTTTTGTTTGCAATCTTATTCAATTAAACTCATAAAAATTAAAGTAGAGCAGTTACAAGCATAAATGTATCCTAGTTCATTTGAGAATTGTTCATGGTCCAAGCTTCTAATCTCTCGATTGTAACGGTCTCGCTCCCATTGTTGAAGGCATATAGATGAGCATTGTTACTGACAGCTAGAGTTGGATAAACCCTAGATGTTATGCATATTTTTCCTCCAACTCCAAAACTTTCTATAACAGAATGATCGATCTGAAAAAAAAAAAAGATGAACAAAATCTTAATCAATCAGCATGCATTTGGACAAGAGGGGTGAAGTGATAGTGAATAAGATTATTATGCATGATGTATCTATATTCATCTTTCATGATTTGTTGAAATGAGCATAAGAGCAATGAAGTAGCACGTATGATGGTAGACAATCTAATAAAAAAATGTGATGCAGCAAAAATGGGTAACATATTGTGATAAATGATGCATAAACGTCGCCATAGGCCACGCCGACATTCATCTTGCTTTTGCCGATGCTAGCAAAATGATGCCAGAAGTCACTTTTCTTAATTATAGTGATAGCTCTCACACAATATGTCTTATCTGCTACTTAACAAGAAAAATGTAGATTAAATAATAAAGAATGGTTCCAGAAGACAGTTTCTTCTCCGATGCAACCATGAATAACTTAAGAAAAAATAATTCCCAATAGATTCCATGAATTATATGGTTGTATTCTAATTTTTTACTTGGTTGTCTATGAGCCTAAGATGTAAGTTTTAGGGCTATTCAGTGACCATCACATATATATATATATATATATATATTAAAACAAACAAATTTTCCTTTCTATATAATTCACTATTGATATGTACGTCAAAGTGAAGTGATTACGTTCAACATAATCTTTTAAACAGATGTAATTAACTCAAAATCCAACTGACATCATCGTATATATATTCCAAACATGTTTAATAGAAAATATATATTACCACAATCTCTTTACTTCTTCTACGTGATCAACGAAATGTGCAAACATAAGAGAGTGGTCATTTTATGACTTTTAAAAACCGTTATAATTAAGATTGAGTGTATACAGAAATTGTCCTTTCAAAAAATGATCATAGAAAATGACATTTCCTCAATATTCATGACTTTTTTTCTAATTGGCAATTTTATTTTTTACGACTCTTAATCTTATGACGTATTATTTTTCAAAGTAAGAAAATGGCCAAAATTTTCTTGATGAGGTATTGAAAACTTACCAAACTTCTAAGAGAAAGCCTCTTATATGCAAGATCCACATCCATAAAGCTTGCAAAAGATGGTTTGTACACTCTTTTATCCAAAGAGGATCTTCAAAATTTTCAAACCAAATTGTATATTAACATATAATCGAAAAGAAAAAAAAATAGAAGTTAAATAAGACAGACTGATTCGATGTCGTGAAAAAAACCTGGTTGAATCAGAGCACAATAAAACTTTAAATTTCCCGTCATTTTTCTTGAAAACTCTAAAGAAAATAGCAGTATATTCTTCTAGGTTTTTCGAAGCCAATGTCAAGAACCCGAATGGCCCAACTCCGCCAACAACATTTGAACCCTTTTTGTTACATACATCTTGCCCATCAAAACCCACCCAATTGGGATCTGATGGCTCAGCTTTGTCCAAACTTGGGAATGAGAAAGTTACATCAACATCTGCCTGTAACATATACATATATAAACACAAAAAACACATGCCCCATAATCCAATCAGTAATAATTTATTTTTATGATCTATGTACTATGTTTACGCTAATCAATTATATATATATATATATATATACAGGCCTTATTTCATTACTATTATATAACCCGAGGGATCATAAAATTTGGTTAGGGTAAACCGGGCTGGCTTAACCTGCTCGGAGGCCTACACCTTGGGCTAAGTTGACGGGCCATGCCCAAACAAAAAGGAACAACTAGAAGATATGTTGACGCAAAGGCATCAAGGCACGCCGAAACGGACGACTGGGGCCAAGGCCCCTAGGGAAGGGTGCACGTGCCATAACACGTGTGGAACATGTGAGAAATGCGTAGAGAGGATCATACCAAATCATACGGATCTATATAGAATCGTACAGACCTCCACTACTCCACTACCAACGTATGAATTCAGAAGTTGTTAGTAATGGATAAGGGAATGAAGGCTGGAGTATAATTCAAGTCTTACCATCTTTAGTCATTTTACTGTCAACCCTAATGAGTAAGTGTAACCCTAATTCTATACACATAAATAGAAGATGGGAGGCTCATGTGGAGGGTTGGTTGCTGGGCATTATGGTGAAAGAGTTACTAGTTTACGTAATCTGTTTTAGAGAGAGAAAGCTTGTAACACTATTGATTTTTTGCCTTTATAGCTCAATACAGTAACCACACACAAACGGAGGACGTATTATTGGATCAATATAAACACTGCCAGAAAAACCTACTGTACCAAAAAAAATCTCTTGTCACATCTCAGCTCTTTTTTCGTTCACTTCAATTCGTTTTTCAAATTACCTTAGTGGGCCGGATCATAAAATTTTGGCCACCTACAGTTGGCGCCGTCAGTGGGAACGAGAGAGAAAGTATTTTTCCTTTCGAAAAACTGATAAGTGTGACTTTACTTTATTGAAAAAAGTAGTACCCTTAAATATGCCTCAGACGAGAATTGCCACTTCGTGGATTTTGCAAGCGCAACCCACTGGGGGAGATGGAGAATTACCACCCCTTCAGAAACAATAAAATGATCCTCAAAATCTGTTGGTCACTCTTGAATTGGAGGCCGGTCGATAGCGACTACAATGATTCTGATCTCACTATCGGGGGTGCCGTCAGTAATATTGCGTTATTTAGGTTGAAGAATCAAACCTTGCATGAACTTTTGAGAAAGTACATGACAAAGTCTGCCTCTATAAATGCGGAGGAGGAAGACACGGCGATGTCGATCGTTATGTGACCGCCTAATGACAATATTGTTACTGAAAACCCACTACCCGTTCAGATTCAAGTTCAGGGCCGAGATAATAAACATCCACCTGGTGCACATGTTTCCACTTTAAAAGTCCCAATGGCGGAACCCAGACATAATGTATTCGATAGGATGGTGGAGAAGGATTTCAGGCCCAAGGCATGGGCAGAAAATGATCTGAGGAGATTGATTGATTCCACAGTGGCCTACACTCCTAATGACCTAGCGCAAAAATCGTTGGGAGAACAAAATGGCTCGCCATTCACAAGACGCATAGTTGAAGCCCTTTCGCCCAAAAAGTTGCCACAACCAAAGGTCAACATATATAACAGCAAGACATACCCGGTCGACCATGTTAGGTATTATCAACAAGTCATGAATTACTAGATTTCAGATAACACCGTGATGTGCCGAATGTTTCATGCGAGCTTGGGCGAGGTGGCCCTATAGTGGTTTAATCGGTTACCGGTGGGTCAGATCGATAGTTTCCTGGAGCTGGCAGAGCAGTTCACAGCTATATTCAAAACCAGCAGCAGGGTGGTGAAAGGCCCAGAGGCCTTAGCAAACATCAAAAAAAGAAGGGAGTATTTGGCAAGATATTGTGAGATATTCCAAGAGGCGGAAGGATGTGATTTACAGTTTGCTCTGAATACCTTCAGATACGGCTTACCCAAGGACGATAGCGGCATATACAATTCTTTGACTCGCAAGCCTCTTTAGACTTTTGATGAACTACTTTCGAGAATAGGCCAGTACGCCCGCGTTAAAGACGATGAATTGATGGTTGGTAATTAGAGGATGAACACGAACACCAACAGAAAGGAAGGATAGGGTAATAGGTGTTCCGATCGCTCCAAAAAGTAAAAAAATGAGGATTTCTCCCATGTTGGCGATGAAGGTTATAGGGTGGTCCACACAGTTTTCACCAAGTCGATCCACTGAATCATGTATCAGATCAAAGATGAGCCATACTTCGAATGGCCGAGACCTCTGGGTGGAGATCCAGAACGAAGAAATAAGAAAGTGAGATGTTTGTATTAAAGGGACCACAGTCATAAGACAAAAAAATGTAAAACCCTCAAGCAGTTTCTGAAAGGTCTGATAATAAAAGGGCATTTGGCCGAGTTTGTCAAAACCGCCGAGAAAACAAAGAAACAAAAAGTAGAGAATAGCAGCGATAATGAGTATGGCGACAAGGAGGTCCCAAAAACTTTCGGTGGGATAATATACGTGATTTACCGCTACACCAACCAGGATTATATTATTAAGAACGCGATGAGGGCCTATGTGAAGAGGGCACATCGTATTGAAAAAGCATTTGGGGCCGAGGTAATGTTGGTTACGGCCTACATGAAAGAATGACGAGATAAGTAAACATATGAAATCAAGTTCACTGAAGAAGACATGCGAGGGGTAGATACTCCACATAATGATGCGCTAGTCTTGATTATTAATATCAATACTTTTGTCGTTAAGAGGGTGCTGATTGATCCAAGGAGTTCATCTGAGATAATGTATCACAGTATATTCAAGAAGTATTGATTCACTTGTGTTTAATTTTAGCGGAGAAGTAATTTAGCCCATTGCTATAGCCCAGAAATCGGTTCGTTTGGAGCCAAAACAGAAAGCCGTGGAGTTCATTGTCATGGACATAGATTCTCCTTATAATTCAATTTTTGGTAAAGGGTGGTTGACCCAAATGAATGCCATTGCCTCTCTATTCCATCAGAAACTCAAGTTCCTAACAAATGACGGGGTAGTCGTTGTTCTAGGAAAGCAGGAAGATGCTCGTTTATATTTCGGGTTGGCAGTACAGAGAGCCGCTAACGTTAAACGCTCAGTTGAAATCGCTGATAATATTCAGGTTGGGGGCAGAATAACTAAAATACCGAAGGCTCTGGCGGCTGAAACGGCCGATAAAAGCCAAGAAAAGAGAAAGGAGTCGGAGTTCCCTGAAGCCTCCACCAAGAGGGACAAAGTCTCCAAAAATTGCTAGCAATTACAGTCAGGGAAGGCCTTTCAAGATAGGACATGAGGGCTACTGACAGAGAAAGTATTTGAAGATGTGATTCATGTGAGGGTTCAAGTGTTGAAAAAAGATTTTTTCTGATCGGCTGTTCGTTGACAGGAAAAGAAAGGGATCAAATTACCTAATTCTTGAGGACCAACATAAATGTATTTGCTTGGCAACCTTCCGAAATGCTGGGAATTGATGCCAAAGTGATGTGTCACAAATTTTACATTGACAAGAACCATAAGCCGGTGAAACAGAAACCCAGAAGCGCTGCACCAGAAAAGGCTAAAGCCGTAGAGGATGAGGTACAAAAACTTTTAGATGCAGGAACACTAAGGGAAGATGAATTCCCAGTATGGATCTCGAACTTCATTGTTGTCAAAAAGAACAATGAAAAGTGGCACGTTTGCGTTGATTTTATTGACCTTAATAAGGCGTGCCCTAAAGACAATTTTTTGTTACCAAAAATTGACCAGCTGGTAGATTCGGCAGTTGGACATGAAAGAATGATTTTCTTGGATGTATATTCCAGTTATTATCAGATTTTCTTATTTGGTCCCGACCAAGAAGCCACGACGTTTATCACAACAATGGGTTTGTATTGTTATAAGGTTATGCATTTTGGCATCAAGAATGCCGGCACCACGTACCAAAGGCTTGTCACGAAGATGTTTAGGGAAAATATCAGAAAGTCCATGAAAGTTTATATGGATGATATGATTGTGAAAAGTAAAAAGGCAGTTGATCACATCTCTAAATTGGAGAAAACTTTTCAGATATTAAAACACTACAAGATGAAGCTAAACGCAGTCAAGTGCACATTTGGGGTCAGCTCTGGAAAGTTCCTGAATTTTTTGGTGAATAGTATGGGTATCGAAACGAACCTAGAAAAGATACAGGAGTTGCAGAACATTAAAGAACCCAAAAACATTAAAGAAATGCAGATCTTAGCTGGTATGATTGCCTCTTTGAATCGTTTTATTTTGAAATGTTCAGACAGATGTCAACCATTTTTTAAGGTGCTTAAAAAGGCAAAGCATTTCATGTGGGACGAAAAGTGTGATAAGGCATTGGCCGATTTGAAGGCATATTTAAGTAATCCGCCTCATATATCCATACCGATGCCCAATGAACAATTGTTTGTCTACCTTTTGTCATCTTCAAAAGTCGTAAGTGCTGGCCTAATTATGGAGTACGAAGGAATTCAGAAACCTGTGTACTTCGTTAGTAAGAGTTTGGTAGCTGCAGAAATGAACTATCTACTGATAGAGAAACTTGCGCTTGCTCTTATTACGGCGTCTTGGCGTCTCCGCCATTACTTTAATGCCCACCCAATCAAGATGTTGACCTCTACATTAATGAAGGCTTTTTTACGCTGAGCTAATTTGTCTGGGCGTATAGAACGTTGGTCTATAGAGCTGGGCCGATTTCATATCGAGTATGAACCACGTATAGCGATAAAAGGATAAGTGTTGGCTGATTTCATCGCCGAATTCATTGATTACCCAACAACTCTGATTGATCAGCAGTTAGACTTGACAGTTGTAACAGATAATCCATCATCTATTCCAACTGGGGGGCAAAGTGAACCAGATACAATGGATGTTGATCCTTCAGAAACTCAAACCCCAGGACAAGTGGTCGAACAGACTGTCGCTCAGAAGGCCGAGACATATGCTCTGTTCATTGATGGGTCATCAACCAGAGAAGGATTATGGGTTGGAATCGTACTAAAATCGCTCGACAACACAATTATTGAATAATCCATTTGTTTTGGTTTTTTAGTGTCGAACAATGAAGCTGATTACGAAACTTTGATAATGGGTTTGAAAATGGCAAAGACGCTGGGTGTTAGGAACCTCAATATTCATTGTGATTCGCAATTAATGGAAAATCAACTAACAGGAGAATATACTGCCAAGAATCAAAGGATGGAAGCATACATGAAACTAGCCAAGAAGTTGTTCAAAAGCTTCGACTCCGCATATATCAAAAGGTTCTCTAGAACAAACAACAGTTATGCCAATGCCCTAGCCACTCTCGCCTCGGCAATCAATTAAGATAAGAAAAGGGTAATTGAGGTAAAATTTTTGCCAAAACCAAGCACAAAAATTAATCAAGCACAGAATATTTTTTTTTATGATAGATGCCAACTTGGGGGTCTCATGGATAGATCTGATTGTTCAATATCTCAAAATTGGGGAATTGCCCGACGATAGCTCAGAGGCTTACTGAATCAAGGTTTAAGCCAATCGGTATTTATTATCTCCAAAGAACAAGCTATACAGAAGATCATTCTCCGGTCCCTACCTAAAGTGTGTCATCCGAAGCAAATTCAGTAAATATTGCACCAGTTGCACGAGGGTAATTGTGGGAGTCACATTGGAGGCAGATCTTTGGCCCACAAAGTGAGAAGCCAAAGTTACTGGTGGCTATACAAGCAGAAAGATGCACTAGCTTACGCGAAGAAATGCGCTAAATATTAAAAGCATGCACCGATCATCCATATCCCTGGTACTGAACTGTGTCCTATCACAAGTCCCTGGTTATTTTCCCAGTGGGGGTTGGACATACTTGGCCCTTTTCCAAGAGTACCTGGGTCTAGAAAATTATTACTGGTCGCGACAGATTATTTTACCAAATAGGTGAAAACGGAACCTCTCATCAACATTTTCGACTCCAATGTGAAGACTTTCCTATAGAAAAATATTGTTACTCATTTCGAAATTCCAAAATTATTGTTGCGGATAACAGCATCCAATTTAAAAGTAAGAAGATTTACAAATTCTGTAAAAAGTTGGGAATTTGGCAATATTTTCCAGTGTTGCTCACCCCTATACGAACGATCAGGCTCAATCGTCGAACAAGGTCATTCTTGAAGGATTGAAGAAAAGGTTAGATGACGCGAAGGGAAACTAAGTGAAAGAATTGCCTTCGGTGCTTTGGCCGTTCAGAACAACGCCGAGACGGTCCACAGGAAAAACTCCATTCTCTTTGATTTACGACACAGAGGCCGTGATCCATTTGGAAGTCGGCCTCCTAACTCTCAGAATTATAACATAAGAGAGATTTGTCCTGCGGGCCATACCCAAATTAAAAAGAACAACAAGAAGATATGTTGAAGCAAGGGCATCAAGGCACGCCGAGAAGGACGACCAGGGCCGAGACCCCCTAGGGAAGGGTGCACGTGCCATAGCATGTATGGAACACATGAGAAATGAGTAGAGAGAATCATACCAAATCATATGGATCTTTATAGAATCGTACAGATCTCCACTGCTCCACTACCAACGTACGGATTCAGAAGTTGTTAGTAGTGGATAAGGGAATGAAGGCTGAAGTATTATCCAAGTCTTACCCTCTTTAGTTATTTTACAGTCAACTCTAATGAGCAAGTGTAACCCTAATTCTATACGCATAAATAGAAGAGGGGAGGCTTAGGTCAAGGGTTGGTTACTGGGCATTTGGGCGAAAGAGTTGCTAGTTTACTTAATCTGTTTTAGAGAAAGAAAACTTGTAACACCATTGATTTTTGCCTTTAGAGCTCAATACACTGACCACACACACACACAAACGAAGAACGTACTACTGGATTAGTATAAATGCTGCCGGGGGAACCTACCGTACCCAAAAAATCCTGTTGTCACATCTCACCTCTTTTTCCGTTCACTTTAACTCGTTTCTCAAATTACCTTAGTGGGTCGGGTCGTAAAATTTTGGCCACGTACATAACCTATCAGCATAAACCATTTAATTAGGTGTGTGCCTAAGGCCTCATTAATGAAGCTAGACAACCGCAAAGATCCTTATTCAGAAAAATATTTTGTAACTTGTATAATTATAAATTTCTAGAACCGAGGAAATATTTTATAACTTATATAAATTGCCATGTTGGCCTATTAGTATTGACCACATAACTAGGGATTCTCTTGAGGCCCTACTAATGAGAAAGGGACCGCTTTTGTGCATAAGTACATTTATTTAAGGGTGTTTTCAGTTTTGGTCGAGGTAAAAATTTAGGAATCCAAACTCAAAGCAAACTTTAAATTCGATTTCGGTTCGGTTTCAGTTTTTAAAATTTGCCAACCCAAACCCAGACTAAACTTTTCAGTTTGATTTTATACTTTTCCTAAAATAAAATAAAATAAATTATATATAAACATTTGAACAAGTTTGAACAAATAAAATTAAGTAATCACATTAATGAACAAATGCAGTAGTATTTAGGAATCCACTATAGGATTGATGGAATACTAATTTGTGTGTAGTATTAATTATAATGTATGACACTATATTATTTTCAAGATTTTTTGTATCATTAAATTATATTAGTAGAATGTAAATATTAGAAATGTGTAATGAAACTTTGTTATAGAGAGTCATTTGTTTTATTGTCACTATATTTAGTTTAGAGAAGATTTAATTTTTTGTTCTAATTAGAGATTGCATATTTTGTAGATATAAAATATTGAACAATAAAGTAATATTATTTTTTAATTGTATACGTAATGATTCAGTTCAGATCAATTCGGTTTTACACTTGCACACCCCAAATCTAAACCAAATTAATTCGGTTTCGCTTCAGATTTTTACGAATCGGTTCGAGTTAGTTTGGTTCGAGCGTTCGATTTTTGGGGTTACCTTAACACTCCTACATCCATTACTAATAAGTGAGATCATCAATTCTATTTTAAGGACGGTTTAAATATCTTATTTTTAGAATTATGCTTCACTAATTGAGAAAAATGAATATTCTTTCTAATTTCTAACAGGTTTTCAACATATGACCTTCCTCAATAGTGTATATCTTAGTCGCTTGATCAAACATAATCACATTATATCAAAAGATTTTAAAAATAGTTTAGACGTTAAAATTATTTGATATAGTACATATTGCACACACATTAAGTACGTATGCCAATGTTGTACTAAAGAGTTTAATTAATGCTTCTTTAAGGCAGCATAAATAAACTACTACATAAATTTTAATTTTTGCATAGAGTCCCAGTCCCACACACCTTAGGACCAACCTTGATTAGTTGTAATTATGGTATGTTTGTCGGCAAAGTTACAAAATGATTGAAAAGACATTTAATTTTTATGAGAGTTGAAAAAGAGAAAAATATTTAATTAATTTGGTAAGATATTCTTCTAATTTTTCTAAGTTTTTCATGGAAATTATTTCTAACCCATTAATAAAGGATTTGATTCACGGTCAAATCAAACAAAGTAATAAAGCGTTTCTCTAAATCACTTATCTAAAAATTAGTAATTTTATAAAATATTTTCTAATTTTACAATCGGACACATCATTAGATTATGAAATAAATATATATAATAAGAGGTAATAATTTTTTAATTTCAAAAATGTATACAAAATAAAGAATTATATGACATAAATTTAAGAAGTTTTTTAAAAAACTGATTGTATTTTTGCACCGGTTAAGGTGCGGTTGTTTAATTCGAAACAAACCTGCGCGGCTGCTATTCCTTTAATTTCTATACGATCTCCTTTATGCAGTATTTTATTGCTGAATTTGACGTTTTGCCCCCTTAAAGTTTCTAATTCTTGGATTGGCCACTGTAGCAATTGTTTTCCATTCGGATCCAGCCAAACGGAACGTGGTATGGTCTACAAAAAAAAAATAGGCACATACATAAATATTTAAAAAGTAAAAATATTGAATTTTTTTTTTCAATCAATTACCGTCAAAACTATTGAATTTGTGTAAGCTCAAAAATTAGTAAATATATATTAGGTTCCATTTGATAGTAATAGGAAAAATTATAGAATAAATAATTAATTCGTATGATGAGTTGAAAAATAAATTAAGGCATACGGTGAGAATAACTCTCATGTTTTGCCTTTTGTCATGGTGAATTTTTCTTGAGTTGGTGAGAAAGAAAAATTTTCCTCAAAAAATAAAGAAAGGATGGCGATACATATTCATAAAATAAGTATGAATGTTTCAACTTTTTTTTTTATTATTTTTTTACACAAATCAATTCTTTTTTTTACGTTGCAAAACAGAGCATTAGTGTTTTAACTCACAAAAGTTATTAAAAAAATTATTAAAAATTCATGGATGCTCTTTGTAGGAATAGAATACCATTCCAAACAGAATAGGTAACATTGAGAATCGGTTTGATAATAAAGTCAAAAAATAATTAAAAAAATTACTTATTTTAATGAGTAGTTGAAAAAGGAGTGATTTAGTGGAATGTTGTTCTATGACTTTTTTTTTTCCCTTGTAATAAAATTCTTCGAGAGTTGGACAAAAAAAACCATCCATTGAAAAAATAAAAATGTTATACTTTAAAGCATTTAATAATTAAAGTTAATCAAAGTTACCTGAACTCCTGCCCATCCTTTCACAACATCCTCTTTATGAGAATCGGATTCATTAGACCAACCCCACAAAATCCTTCGTTTCTTACTCGCGTCAAAGAATGTCTTGGATGCATAAAAATTTCCATAATCATATCTTAACCCGCCCCAACCATAAATTGACCCATCATTTGGCACGTATCGATCTTTATCAGGCAAATATTGTCCAATTGTGTAGTAATCATTCCTAGTAGCATCAAGACTCACCTTCAACACATGCTTCACATTTTCCCCTACCACAGAAGTATCCAACCCGTTTGTACCCATTAGGGAGACCGGGTAAAAATCCGGGCATTCCCATGTTCCAGTGTTCGCCCGCGAATATAACGGGTGTTTGGCTTTAGCCCATCTCATAAAATTTTTACTTTTATACAAATATGCAATGCCTCGATTGTTCTCCCCACCGCCAACTAGAATATTCCAATGCCCATTTATTAACCAAGCGGTTGTCGGGTCACGAAATGCGGTTGAGTTCTCGCCTTTCGTGGCAGTGACTATTGGGTTATTATCGGGTTTGACCCATTTTTGGAGGTAGGGATCCGAATAGTTGGCGGGGACCGCATAGTTTTGTACTTGAATGCCCGGATATGGTAATGGGTCAACAACTCCAGTGTAGAGGATGATGGGTTTTCCACCCGGGCGGATAGTAGCCGATCCGGACCAACATCCGAATTTATCAAAACGCTTTGAAGGGTAAATTGCTGGATTTAATTGTTTCCAATTGACCATGTCTGTTGACACGGAATGAGCCCACTCAATATTTGCGTCCTCAACACTTTTAGGATTGTATTGGTAGAATAAGTGGTAAATTCCCTTATAATACATGGGCCCTGTTTTCGACGAAAACAGTAAATGAGATTATTATAGTAACAAGAGGCAATTAAGGGAGGGTCAGTTTCATAACTACATGAAAAATAAAAGTAAAAATAATTAATTTTTGTTAGAAGGTAGAAAATAAATTGAAGCATGTGATGATATGTTTTCTTGTTTTGTGACTTTTTCTATGAAGAAATTTTCTTTGATAGTTTAGGAAGAAAAAAAATTCATAAAAAATAATGAAGGATGATAGATGGCAAATACTCATAAAAATAAATATGAAATGGAGAGTATCTCATCACATGCCTCAATTTATTTTCCATCTTATTCATATCAAGTGTCTTTCTTTTCCATTTCCATATTGTTATCAAACGTTCTTTTCCTTTTTCATATTGTTATGAAACGGAGCCTAAGTAAACAAGTTTTACTTATATTATAGAAGTTCTATTCTCGCCAAGGACCAGTCTTTTGAGTTTTGAGCAAGAATTAGTATCATTCCAATATGGTTGTGGAAACAAAGAGAAGATCTTTTCCACTTCTATAGTTAATGATGGGATAAATAAAGTAAATTTTTGTTTAATTTAAATTAAATTTATTTTTCATTGTTATTTAAATTTAATTTTTTTCACTTCTATCAAATTTATTTATTTTTATTTATATTCTCAAAAAAATAGTAATTTATAGTTCGTAAAAAAAAAGAAGAGACTAAGATTTATTTAAAAAAAATCACTCTAGTAAATTCTGCAGGCTTTTTAAAAAATTCAAAACTTGCAAAATGAATAATTGAAAAAACTGAAAAAAAACTGCTGCTATATACAAACCAACCGTACTCACCATTCGGATCTGTTCATCGTTTGTTTGTTATCCAGCAATGAAACAGGGAAACATAAGACAAATTTAAGTAATTAGTTTCGAGTTATGATCCAGCATATATATGAAGTACAAGAGAAATGCTACCTACACTAAACAAATTGCACATACATGGCGTACTACTGGTGTGTATATATATAGGGAAAATTTTAAGTAAGGTCCAGACCTTACGGATTGAGACTTTTTACGACGCAAAAGCGTCGTAAAAACACACCCCAAGTGTTTTTACGACATAAAAGTGTCGTAAAAAGCCTCAATCCGTAAAGTCTGGACTTTACCAGAAATGCTCTGTATATATATATATATATATATATATATATATTAGTCTAATTTGCACACAGAATGCGTGTGCATCTTGCATATATTTAATTTTAACCAAAAATCAAAATCAAAATCAAAATTAAAATAGTAAGTGGTTTGGTGGCGAATGCAAATTTTACTCGCATGACATGCATCTATGGTATGAATCTCGTTGAAAGCAATTTTTTTATTAAAAATGAAAATCGTAAGGGTAAAATATGCAATCCATGAATCTGAAATAGACTCATGGCATTGAAATCGATCATTCCTTTTATAATAGTATAGATATTTATATATAAATCTACACTACATAAATTTTACTTTTTGACGGCTTTAAAAAACAACTTCACGTCAGCTTCGGCAAAGAGCTTATAAAAGGTGAATTTATTTCAAATTTACGATTGTTTTTGTAAAAGCCGTTATTCCCGTTCATGATACCCCCGATTAACCATCATCTTGGTATATTATTTTTATTTTAGATTTGCAAAAAAGGTCTCAAAAACTAAAATTATTCCAGTTGATAACCGTTTTAAAATTATTCCTGTTGACATGTTTTAAAATAACTTACGTTGATAAAACTGCAATAAAGAGCGATAAGATTAACCGTTACCATTGTTTATTAACATTTTATTCAGTTTTGAGAAAAGTGTTAAAAAAAAAAAAGGTGGTGATGTTGGCACCCCAAAAACACTTGGTAACACTCCCACTTTAATTCGGTCATTCGCAACCGAGTAAAGTGTTTATTATTCGGTTGTTGAGGACCGAATATAAGTCTATATACTCGGTTCTTGACAACCGAATAAGGCATTTTCAAGTTTTTTCAAATTTTATACTCGGTTCTTGACAACCGAGTAAGGCATTTTCAAGTTTTTTCAAATTTTTGCAATTTTGTATTCGATCCTTCACAACCGAGTAACGTATACGTTATTCGGTTGCGAATGACCGAATTAAAGTGGGAGTGTTTTCAAGAGATTTTGGGGGTGCCAACATCACTACCCAAAAAAAAGGTGAAACTATTTATGATTATGATGGTTTAAAATTAAACTACGTCAGTTTTGACAAAAGAGTTCTAAAAGATGAAATTATTCTAGTTTCTATATATCATTGTTTTTTAAAAAAAAAATTAAAGAAGTCGTCTCGGTTTATTTTCCTTAACGAATTAACAACATATCGTTTTTTTTTTATTATCAAATTTAAGAAATGGATCGTGAAAAGATGAATTATTTATGACTAGTTTTGCTGGAATGTTGATTTATAACGGATTTGCATGTGGGAAGGCAAACCTTTTTTAGATGCTCAACTTTACAACTGTACTCTAAAGCTCGGAAAATGGTCACAAATGATCTCTTATGACCATTTTTGGAAGTCATAAAATGGTTAAATTCTTGTAGTGAATCATAATAAGCGGCCTCTGGGTTGGACAGCCAGCTCGCATACTGGGCAGTTAATCATCGATGGTTTTTTGTTGGCAATGACTCTGGAACATATAGACGTTGCCAGAAGCGTGGTCCATGGCTTTAGAGACAAACTACTTGTAATAGATATGGATGGAAAAGGATGACGTACCGTTTATCCAGTGCCTTCTGGGTTGAAAATGAAATCCAGTTCTGTAAACTTGCTTTACATTTACGGAGCAAGGAGAGTAATAACTCATATAATACTTGTTAGTAGCTTCAACAAGACTTTTGTTGGATACAAAACATAACAAAATAAGCATTCTCAGCAAAGTCCAAAGATATTGACAAGAGAACTCCATTGTGCTTAGATCGGAAGATCGAGAACAAAGAAAAACTGTCATAATCGATCACTAGATCGAGAGAAAACGTAGTTTGAATATATATAGCTACTATGGAGGTTTTGTCATCTATATATATAGAGGAAATTAGGGCATAATTAAAAAGGTAGTGAAGGAGTTTTTTTAACAAAAATGTTAGTGGTATATTGTAGTACCTAGGACAAAGGTATAATTGTAGTACGCCTAACTATTTGGATAGCCCAGAATTAGAAAGACTTTAAAGGTTCGTTCGGTAATTTCAATTTCAAAGTTTGGAATTAGAACAAAAATTAGGCAAAAATTAAAGTTTCTCCACAACGACGTTGTTTTAGAGACCTATACTTTTTCTTAAACAACCAAAACTATATTCAAGGACATAATGAAGAATTATTTTGAGTGGGGGCGGTAAAACAATAGGAAAAAAACTAGGCACTTGATTCATCACGTTGTCATGAGCACGATTACAATCATCCTCGGCTCGACTATTTTTCATATTCTAAAATCGTTTCATAATAGTCTTACTATATATGGTATCTAATAATTGATTTTCTACGTAAACAACTATGTTATCATTCATCCATACTGTCATGAGCAAATATATTTTTGTAATATTCATGGCAGAATTTGTAATGAAACGCAAATTTTCATCACTAAAGGAGTATATTGTGTGATGAAAAATTAAGTAATGTTAAGTTTGTTCATATTAATTATAATCTGAGTAATGCCATTAACACTCCAAAGTAATACTTTAACAGCTCCAAAGCTATTATCTTTCACTTTACATATATATATATAGAGAGTCCATTTCTGATACGAACCGGGCCTTTTTTGTCATAAGAACATCGGGGGTGTTTTTTACGACACAAAACCGTCGTAAAAAGAATTGGTCCGTAGAGACCCATCGGCAACTTAAATTTTTCCATATTTATATATATATATATATATATTGACACTTTATATACAATGATAGCACTTTTAAAAAAAGTTGAGTGGGGGCTTGAGCCTCCACTGCGCCTACATTGGCTCCCTGCCTAATTATAATATAAGTGTTGATTAAAAAAATAATTAAACTAGAAGCATAATTTGTTACATTATTTTCACGGGAAAAAGTGTCAAGCCGAAAGTTTTTTTAGTGACAATTAGTTTAGTGATGTTTTTGAGAGGCCTTTCATATACTTTTAGGAACGTTTATTCCTAATCATTGTTGAGGATCCACGAAACCAGCATTCTTTCATGCTTACCCGATCCCTAGTCCCTATAGAATTCGTCAGGTTAATGAAACTGTATAACGACCCTAATGTTACAGGTGCCCAAATATATGCACCCCAATCACTGGCCACTGGTGGCGAGTACATACCCACCACAGTCACCAAAGCTCTGATGATTGCCACTAGATAGACCTCTGATGAGATCACTAGAGGTCCCGTGGACAATATAATGTTGAAAAATAAAAATATTTGAAGTATTTAAAAAGCATTGAAATCAGAGGATACTTCACTTAATGTGTAGGCACGTGTGGTAAAATAATTTTATTTCTTACCCTTAACCGAATTTTAGTACCTTGTTTTAAATTTCATCTACATTCTCCGTATATCTAATAAGGTTGACGAATTTATTATGGGTATGACTATTACTACTTTACATAAATTCTTTCAGCACTCTAAAATCCATCACATATACAAATAAGTTCCTAATAATATAAGAAAAGTGCATGTGCCAAAAATTATATTAAAGTGCTAAACTTTATCTGAAGTGCTAATCGTCCTATATATCTTTTAACATTAGTATCTGTGATAAAAACCTAACTATTTTCCCTTTCAATGCGACGTTGCTCTAGTTAGGCAAATAATTAAGATCCTCAATGGCCTACCAAAAGTACCATATCCCATAGGTTATATATAAATAATCAGTGGCGTATATAGGCAGAAAATTTAATTAGTGGAGTCAAAATAATAATTTGTGAGTGCTTGAATGTGACGGGTTTTTTACAAGGTTCCTGTATATTATATGCATCTTGACTATTGGATATTGGTGCTTTTTGTTTTATAAAGTTTTCTGTAGCGACTAAAAAATATAATAAAGTAAGCAAATTGGTATATAATGTAAAAAAATATGGCGTAGACAAGTGCAAATATGAATACCACTACTTATATACAAAATTTGTCTATAAATTTTGTGCCGTTGGGACATGTTATACCTACTAGAAATACAAATTGACACCAACAGTGGCCTGAGCTCTTTTAAAATTTAAGTGGTGTCAAATATACACACAAGTTTAATTTATACTAAAAATTTACTATACTTAATTAGTTACATGTGTCTGAGGCTAAGTGGGCTCATCTGACCCCATTCTCATGTACATAGCTACGCCCTTGTAAATAATGGCATTTAATATTGGCAAAAGGAAGTGTTCGACAAATATAACTAACATACGTGGAAAAATAGGTCTTCTCAATGCACTACAAGAAATATGTCAATTAGTGGCGAACAATAATTAATGGATGTAATAAAGAACTATAATTGATGTGTATATATATACATATTTAATTAAATATGTCACCTTTGATTAGCTAAGAAAAATTAATCATTAAACTTAGTCCAATTATAAATCAAGAAATATATGTGTGTGTATGTGTGCGCTCGCGCACGTGTTAGAACTTATGGGTATTTTCAAGAAACCACAAGTATATTGCAGTTTGAATAGTTTTAGAAAAAAAAAATATTAAGTATTTTATTTCTGGCTGCATTATGTGGGAATTTCAAAATATTAAATCCTTTCTTATATCTCCATTATAACTCTATTTATGTTTTGTAACCATGTTTTAATTAATGGATATTCATTTTGGTGCTTTAAGTTTATGGAGATTATATAATGGAGAAGTATTCTTTTGAAACTAATGAGAGGATTAATGGAGATATAATTCTCCTACACACATATATATGTTGGAGCTGGTAGAGCGAAAAAGCAAGATGAAAAATACATAGAAATCCTCCTATTTACCCTCAAGAAGAAGTTTTCGTATGCCCAACATATTTTCACTTACTCCCTTGATTCCTTGAAGAAAGAAAGTTGAGATTGTGAATATCAATCTTTCGTTTCAAATAGAAAGAGAAGCTAGCTGTTAAGTTTAGAGAAAAGAGAAACTATATATCTTATTGAATGAATTAATTACATAAGAAAGGGGCTCTATTTATAAAGCTAAACAAGACAAAAGAAAAACCTAATCTAACAAGGAAAAGGAAAACTAATCCAATAAGGAAACAAACACGAAATAAATAAATAATAACTTTAACACCCCCCCTCAAACTCAAGAAGGCTTAGAAAGCATTCGGAGTTTGGAAACGAGAAAGTGAAAACGGGCGGTCACATGAGTCTTGGTAAACAGATCAGCAAGTTGATACTCAGACGAGATGAAAGGCAAGCGAATAGTGCCATGAGTGTAGTGATGTCAACAAAGTGGCAGTCAACCTCAATATGCTTGGTACGTTCATGAAAAACATCATTATGGGCTATCTGAATGGCACTGACTGTACAAAATAACGGCGTAGGAGTAGGAACCAATTCCCAATCTTTAAAACCAGCGAAGCCAAACAATTTCAGAAGTTGCATGGGCAAGGGCGCGATACTCAGCTTCAGCACTAGAACGAGCAATCACAGTTTGTTTCTTACTTTTCCACGCGATGAGAGAGTCACCTAGAAAAACACAGAATCCTGTTGTAGACCGGCGATCAGTTATATCACCCGCCCAATCGGAGTCGGAATATCCTTGTAACTCAAGACTAGAAGTGGATGAAAAATGTAATCCCTGAATAGTGTCCCTTTAAGGTACCGAATGATGCGGAGAACAGCAGCGAAATGAACAGAGCGTGAAGCAGACATAAATTGGCTTACAATATGAACATCGTAACTAATATCTGGCCGTGTGATGGTGAGATAGTTGAGACTGCCAACAAGTTGGCAATATAAAGTCGGTGGTGAAAGTCCCGTCAGAAGCACAGAGTTTGATTCAATTCAAGGGGTGTATCGGCAATCTTGTTGTCAGTTAAACTAGCTCGCTGAACAATGTCGGAAGCGTATTTTACCTGAGAAAGATAGTAACCAGTCGTGGTTGTCAGAGAACCGGTCAAAAAAATAAGCAAACGGTGGTAAAAGGAGTGCACTGGATCTGGTTTTGTAACTTGAAGACTGAATCTGGAGAAACGGAGACTGCAATTGCGTCTGGAACGGTCAAAAACCTAGGGAACCGGTCTGAGTTGGCTGAAAACCGATCAAAAAATAGCAAAACCGGGCAAAAAACTGTTGGCTGAACCGGTCTGAGTTGACTAACTGACGGTTGACTGACGGCGTTGACGGAAAAGCTGACGGCGTTGACGGAATGCTAACGGCGTTAACGGACGTTAACGGTAACGGAGACGGCCTGACGCCGTTAACTTTAACGGAAAAGTACTAACGCCGTTAACGTAACGGCAATTTGGCGACGGTAACGGCGGCGGCGCGTGGTTTCGGCGAGACGTCCGTGTTTCACACTCGCGGCGCGTGAGGGCGCGTGGATGATTTTTCGAGGTGTTCTTGCGGCGTTGGAATCGTTTTGGAAGACGAAGGTTTTGATGTTGTATTTATCGAGGTTTGATATATTTATCGATAAGACGGTGCGGATCTGATTGGTGATGGTTGCGGCTGGTGGCTGGTGGTGGTGATTCAACCTGCTTCTGATACATGTTAAGTTTAGAGAAAAGAGAAACTATATATCTTATTGAATGAATAATTACATAAGAAAGGGGCTCTATTTATAGAGCTAAACAAGACAAAAGAAAAACCTAATCTAACAAGGAAAATGAAAACTAATCCAATAAGGAAACAAACACGAAATAAATAAATAATAACTTTAACACTAGCTAGAACAAATTTTATGTTTCATTCAACTCCATTGATTTTTCTCGAAAAGAAACTTTTTATCTACTTATTTTTCAAGAATCCCTATAATAGCTTGTATGATATTCCAAAAAAAATTGCTGATCCTATATATATACATGTCCATTAATGGCCTCTCTTCAATGCAAAGAAGATCGAGACAGAAAGTGAATTTCTAAGCTATTTTATTCTCGGAACGGTGTGACATAATGACTTACATAAAGAGGGCAGAGTCGTAAATTAAAATACCTTAAAAAAAAGCGATATAGTCCACAAATCCACCTATTAAATTCTTCAACTCAAGTATAATTTCATTTTTATTTCGTTTCTCACTTACGATATATGTATTTGGGGACTAATTTTATAATTTTCCCAACAACATAAAATTGAAATATATATATATATATATATAATCTCCACCTACTGTATCAATCTTTCTAATAACTTGTAAGAAAGTGAAATATTTTTGTGTATCAGCGTAAGACAGAAGTGGTATTAGTTGTTTTTGTGTTTTTCTTTTGGTTCTTGCTTAATTTATTGTATCGTTAGAACTGTCATAATTTTAAAAAATGTTTTTGACTTTCTTTTAATGCTAAGTGAGAGTTAAACTTGAGGTGGGCTGAGATCTAGATGGGTGGAGTCGGGGTGGACCGGGCTGGTAGTAGGCTAAAGCAGAAGAGGTTGACTATTTCATACATAAGTAATGGATGTTATAAATTTTTGGGCTAGGCTAGAAAGGGTAGGGGGGAGCCTCTAAACCATAATATAGAAATGCACGATTTTACTTTCTTTTCTTTTTTGGTTACAACTAGGAAGGGACAAAAAAACAGCAACACTAGAATAAAAGCACAAACACATAAAACTAAAACCCTTTGGGCACCGCCACCCCTCTCAAATCATCACGAAGCAGCTTTACAACTTCATCTGGAAACTATGATGTTTAATTTCTTCCCATTGATTAATTCTTTCCCCTTTGTCATCGTGTCAATTAAGTACTCGGTTTCCTTCTAGCTTGGAGATTATGGATTATGTCCGCAACCATGCATTAATTCCCACCTTACGAGCACTTTATTAATAACGCATGTAATTATGTCCTATCCCTCGCCCTACCAAAGCTGTCTTTAAATCCTATTTGCAATGTACAATGTTTTTGTTTAAACTTAAAAATAGTGCATTATTTTATTTGATATTATAGAATAATTATTTAGTACTAATTTGTAGCCTTGCACGATGCGCAAACGCTTTATAATTATTATTATACAAATATTTGTGACAAATATAAAAGAGTTGTTAACTAATCGAATGAACAAAAAAATATTTGTGACATATAATAATTATTATATAATGGGTAGATAATAATTATTGTAACAAATCAAAATATCCTACATCGATAGTATAATGGGT
Organism: Lonicera japonica; assembly: GCA_021464415.1. Classification (NCBI taxonomy): domain Eukaryota; kingdom Viridiplantae; phylum Streptophyta; class Magnoliopsida; order Dipsacales; family Caprifoliaceae; genus Lonicera; species Lonicera japonica. The sequence continues at coordinate 63,276,613 of CM038469.1, forward strand.
AGATTATTGGTTCATATGTATTTACTCAGTACCCAATTAGTAACAGGCATTTTAGTAAGTACCACTTTTGGCCATTTCTCCCAATTTCAGTGTTAAATTGAATGGAATGAAACCATGTGCAAGGCACATAGCTTTATTTAAACGTATTTTAATTATTTTGGTTATAAAACAAACCAAGTTGTGCTATTTTTTAAAAATATTGCTATATTTTATATACTGTGTGTTTTCATTTTGGCGAGAATTATCAGAGAGAAAGGTCTTTTTGTTGCAATATGACCAAAATGACCTTACACAAAGTCACATGTGCCACACAAATGCGAGTGTACGTGTGATTTAAGCTACGAATAAGGATTAGTTAAGATGCACAGAAGCTGGCCGGGACACCACCTGGTATATAAAAAAGAAATTAGCTAAGAAAAATTAATATTTAAAATTTAAAAGATGCAATTCAAATACGTAAATTTTAAAAATTGTGAACCTAAAAGTATATGTTAGGTTTTATTGAAGCACCATTTGTTTCTTCAAAAATCTCTTAATAAAGCCAAGTATCAACATTCGTTTTGTTATTAACGACTTTTTAACACATTTTATAAGATAAGTTATGATATCAGAGTATATATGCACATTAGATAATTTTACGGATATAATATATTTGACTACAACATCTAGCTAGTTGGATAAAATAGCAGTATTCATGTTCATAAATCATAGTATCTACCGTCTTTCCTTCTTCTTCTTTTTCCTAAGAATCACCTTTCTAATGTAATTCTATGATATCACTAAGGTCTCATTAATTTAGATAACAATAACTAAGAACGGGAATGGTTATTTCATTCCCTATAATAAGAAGCTAATCATTTGTATATATTACCGGCCAGTAATCTTGAAACTCAATATTTAGTTAGTCTCAAAAAAGTATGGTACGATACTGATTAGTCTCAATGATTTCAATGCGATTAGCTCAATCATAATAAATAAAAATATTTCACTTTGCATTGCTGACAAATTATAATCTTTATAAAAAATAGTAGTAACTTGTCCCTCCTTAAAAAAATTCCTAACTGCATTCCTGCTTTTTAGCCCAGCCCAAGTGCACATAATTTCTTTCCTTGCTCAGTCCAAGTAGGTATATAATCTTTCTTGTCAAACCCATGACCAATTGACCATATATAAATTCTTTCTTCATAAAAAAATTGACTACAGCTGTACAGAGAGGTTGAATTCCTAACCAAGCTCAACCCCGCAAAACCTTTGGCCACTGCACCAGCTAATTACGTCCTGGTAATTAAGTTTGCCATCTTTGTTTTATATAAATAATGTTTAGATAAAATACGTTTGTTTTTCCTTTTCTCCAATAAAGTACATTTTAAAAAGAAAATATATTTATAAAATTAATAATATATAATTAGATTATAGTATATTTAAAGTATATGTGATTTCTAAAACTCACAATTAGACAATAATTTAGAGTTTTGCCAATTATTGCAAACTTTATGTTAAACGTTAGTTAAACTTTGCCTGACCCTTTTCTCATCCACAAGTTCGAACTAAGTGTCTAATAATCTTAATAAATTTTTAACTTAAAATTGGCTTCCTAATTTTGATTTTAGTTATACACTAGTTCGAGATAATGTAGATTTCTGGCTCAGCCAATTTATTTTCAAGATTTGAGTAAGTTGATATTGTTAGCACATTTCATTGACTAAATATATATACAAAGATTATGGGAAGTAATTTTTGTATATCTACTACAAGTTTGATGAATCTTTGGTTTAAGAACGACTCGGGATCATATAATTCGCATGAAAATGTAGGTGGGGGTGGGGGTGAGGTGGGGGGGTGTGATGATTAGGGATTCGAAAAAGGAAAGCTGGTTGAAGTGGGAGAAGAAAGCGATCTTCCAAATATTAGTGGATTAGGGGATTAGAATGTTGTTTAGGTAGTTGATTATGGTATTAAACCTTGCTTGTTGTACCACACAAGTACTTCTTCATCTTTTAACATGTTTTTAATATGTATACCAGTTGACTATTTACGTTTTACCTCATATATAAAGTTTGACCAAATTTTCATTAGGATTTTTATAGTTTTAATTTTGGCAATCTCATATGTAAAGTTTGACCATGTTATCACTTTAATCCTACATATATCTTACCGATTGTTTCTTAGATATAAAACAGCATGTGTCACTTTTATCTTTAGATCATGTCAGCTACATGTGTCATTTTCCATTTAAGAAATAAACATTACATTGAATTTTGAAATAATGTGACAACATGATCAAAATTTAGAGAGGGAATTAGCTAAAATAAAACTTTTCAATTAAAATGAAAGCGTGGTCAAATTTCATTAAAGTAATATTGTAAAATGTAAATAACTCATCTGAAGTGAATATGAATCTCGTGTGTATAATAATCTAGTTTGATAGATACATAATCTAGTAAGGGGACATTTTTCTTTCAAAGAAAAAGAAGAAAATATGAATAGTGTGATCGAGTAGCTAGACTCGTGTTTGACTTGTGGGGAAGGCCGGAAGGGGACATGGTTAATATATGTATTGAGTTATTTATAAATTATCTTTTTAAAATTTGATATTTTTTGCACTTTCGTTTATGAAATTCATTTTGTATTATGTTCGTCTTCAAAGTTTGCTCTCGTTCTCACTTTAATCCAGAACCCAACTCGTCGTTAGCTAAGTTTTTAGACACAAAATGGCACGTGTCATTTTGATATTTAATTTACGTCAACTGTATATAACAATTTTCGTCCAAGAAACAAACAGAGCAATATTTGATTTTGGACTAAACTAAAAATGAGATCAAACTTTACGTATAGACTTGACACAAAAATGAATTTCATGAACGAAATGAAAAAGTGGTCAAACTTTATGATGATAAAATATAAATAACTCATATATATTCCTATTTTATTTAATTCATCCCCCTAAATTATCCATTTTTATTTTTAAAATAAAGGTGTTTCCGCATAGTCATAATAGTTATCTGGCTTGTGATTGGAGGATGACTCTTAATTCAAACATATATATATATACATAAAAGAAGAAAGTAAACAACAACTCTTCTTGCTCCATCAACTCAAATAATGCACCCACTTCCACAATCTTAAACAACACAAACCCATCAACCACTTCTTCTCTCCATCTCTATATATTAAAGCTTTCAACTTCCAACCCATCCTCATCACAATCTTAATTTTACATTTTTACTATTTCTACTCCGCAAGTAAGAGGAAAAAATGGAAAACCAAAGGCTTTCTACAAGAGCACTCTCTCTTCCAACTTCTCTCTCACACATAAACACACCCAAAATGGAGAAAGGAGGACATTCGAGCACAATCAATATTATTGAAGGAGAGTTGACTCGTAGAGAAATGAAGGGAAAGGCGCCTCTTTTGGGAGGCGGGGAGGAAGTGAAAGGAGGATATAAGAGGGGGATTGCAATATTCGACTTCGTTCTGAGGGTGTGTGGGATTGCAGCCACTTTAGCTGCCACGATTACTATGGGAACTGCTGATCAGATCTTCCTTTCTTCACTCAGTTCCTTCAGTTCCAAGCTAGTTATGATGATCTTCCTACTTTCACGTAAGCATGTTTATATTTGTGTTCTAATTATTAATTTAATTTGAAATGCCGGTAGTTTTGGATTATTCCTTCCACACTGTACTATAGTGGGTTGTACTTTCACATAAATATTTTATAAGTATAAACATAGCAAAAAATTAAAAACTTTTCATAGGATTACTTCACTAACTTCTAAATTGAGTTTTTTTTTTTTAATGAAATTTGATTAAATTGTATATTTGTATATAGGTTTTTTGTGATTGTAAATGCTATAGCAAGCGCATACCTTGTCCTCTCCATACCCTTCTCTATCGTATGCATTGTTCGCCCTCAAGCAGCTCGCCCCAGGCTCCTCCTTTTCATCTTTGACACGGTAAAATCATCCATCAATTAGATGTGGTTTTTCGAAGTGTTGATAGAAGGGTGTCTAAAGTATTCAATTTTTAATAGTCTAGATTTTGTATCTCTAATTTAGAGTTATTTTGTCACTTTAGAGAATCCCGATTCAGAAAACATATATCTAACTAATATAACTTATCACTTGAAAATTCTCATGGGTTAAGGGAAATAAACAGAAAAAAGAAGCCGAAAGTGAAGCATTGTTTTTGGTTAATTGCAAAAAGGGCTTTTTTTTATGGTACGCATCAACTCCGGCCCATTCTTCCAAAGATTGGGGAGGAGGGGGCAGGATCAAAGAAATTTAAAAGTATACATGTGGCCCAAAGGTACTATTTATAATCTGTCCCAAATACGGATGGCAAAATAGTTCAACGCGGTCAATATTTGACTTGGTTTAATTTGAACGGGGCGGGTTTAAGCTCTTTAAGTAAAACCCTCCCTGCCTTGCCCGTTAGCTCAAGTTGGGAATTGCATAAGGTAAACGTGTTTAATTCGATCCATCTTGAATATAATAGTTTTTCCTTTAAAACCCCTTATAATATCATCAAATTACAACGGGTCGGGTTGGGTCAATATTAACACCATCATTCCTCTTCATCACTTAGAACTAGAAACGATTTAAACATTTGATGAAAAAGAAGGGATTGTTTGGTTGCATAAATTTGCTAATATAAAATTTAGTTAACTTTTAGTTAATGAAAATGTAAGTTTGTGCATTTATAATTAAATTACTTAATTGTAATTCATTACAGAGAAATTAAAAATGTTAGATAAAAAAGTGTTTTAAATTTCTCTCTGTCATTTAAAATTTAGTCCAAAGGCATCAACATCAAGTGCAGACTAGATCTCCAAAAAATAGAGTTGTAGTGAATTCTTTAGTTCTACAATTAGGCAAGTTTTCACATATTACCATAATTATAGGGTCCGTTTGATACCAACATGAAAAAGGAAAATAAAAATAGTTGATTTTTGTGAAAAGTTGAAAAATAAGTTTAGGCATGCGGTGAAATGTCTTCTTACTTTGTAACTTTTTCCATCAAGAAATTTTCTTTGGTAGTTTAGGAAGAAAAATTTTGCCCAAAAAATAATGAAGGCAGGGGATATCTACTCATAAAAATAGCATGAAATGAAGAGCATTTCATCACATACCTCAATTTATTTTCATCTTCTTATTACTCAATCAAGTGTTTTTATTTTTATTTTTCATGTTGTTATCAAACGGAGTCTAATAGTTTTCCAATTTTAACACCAAATCTAAATAAATTAATTTAAACATCATAAATTGTCTAAATAACAATTTGAGGGACAATCAAATGGAACCTAAATATACATAAATGCAGGTAATGGTTGCATTAACAACGGCAGTGGCTTCCTCTGCGGCTGCTATAGTGTACTTGGCTCACAATGGAAATCCAAGCGCAAATTGGCTTGCGATTTGTCAACAGTTCACTGATTTCTGTCAAAGTGTTAGCGGAGCTGTGGTTGCATCTTTCATCTCCGTTGTCATCTTCATGTTTCTAATTTTGTTGTCTGCTTTCGCTCTTTGAAAAGAAAGATATATAAATAAATATCACAAGGTCATATTAATGCCATCATGCAAGCAAAACAAGTAATGCATTGATAGTTGTTAGTTGTACACTGCTTTTAACAATAGTATATTTTGTTTTACTCTGGCATATGGGCTTTAAATATTTGTTGTTTGTATTTTGATTAATAATGCATGGTTGGATCGATGAGGAGCTCTAGTGCAAAAAGAAAATTGTGAATATAATTGGTGGATAGAGAGAAAGTGTGTCAGAATGTGTGATATATAGGCCCTCTACTAAATATTAGCGGGCATGAATGATGACTGATTAGTTCGACCCTTCATATAATGTAAGGTGTGAGATTTCATATATTTGGACTTATATATACTCAATTACTTCTCGGTTTCAAATTGCATAATATAATGTTTCTTATTAGATTAACAGCTACATGTCATTTTTATGAACTTTTTGGAAATTCTGAAGCCACATTGCAGTCTTACAAACTTTTATAGCCAAAACACCATTTGTAAAAACTAGAACATATTTCATAATAAAACCCTAATTTGTGTGTTTTTGGAATGTTTGGGCGATGCAAAATTTTAAAGTTATAGGGCCTAAGCACAATTTCCAAAATTTTAGGGTCAAAACTCTAAACTTCTTACATAAAGGACTTTTTCATAAATAAATACAAATTTGAATTATCGAAAATCGAGTCATAATTGCAAATAGCTCTTGAAACGACGAAATGAACATGTACACTTAAGCACACATCCACACATTCATTTACTAAGCTATCTTATAAGATGAGGAGACCTGAAAGGGGCAAAAAGGGTGGTCAACACTTTCCATCTCCGTATTTGTAGACACCCCAATCTGTGACCCCCGCAAGAATCTTAAAAAAACACTCGCTAACACCATTGTTGAGTTTGTTACTCATCCAGGAGTACTAAAAACTGCTTCGGGAAGTTTGTAGCCCAACAAACCCATTCCCAGAAGGACTTGTTGTGCAACAAACCTACCTTTTTTGATATATGTAGCACGACAAACTAGATTGTCGCACGACAAACCTTCAGGTGTCACACGACAAACCCCTCTGCCCCAGACCATCCACTCCCTAACACATCAGTCTGTTAGGGACATCACTTCAGCCGTTTGTCGCGCGACATTGTCTCATATGTCGTTCGACACTTTTTTTTTCTGAGAGAATGTCGCGCGACAATCTCCCCCGAGCAGTATAAATAGGCCAATACCCCAAGAGGAGAAGGGAGGAGGATTTTCTGGGATCAAAGAAAAAAAAGTTATTATCTAAAAAATCTGATTTTCCAAGAAAAAATATTCGAAGAATCTCCGAGTTCCGACACTCAACGTCTTTAATATCAAAAGTCAAATTCTCGATTGTATCTAGAAAAGAAAAGTCTATATGCACCGGATCATCTTCAATCACATTATATTTCTCATATTCTTATTTATCGCCGGGAAGGTAATTAAAATTTCTTTTAGTAATTAAGATTATATCCGTTTACTAGTATTATTGTTTAAATATCATTTAAAGTTTGCTATATATACTTACTTATTTATTTTCGGAAGTACTATAAGTGAGTAGGGAGTTGGCTTGCTTGGGCCAACAAAAATCGAAAGCATTTACTTCCACCCTCATCGTTCCAATTTTAATTAAGTTGTTTTGTAGACTCTTTTTATCTGTTGCTCTGTCCACTTTCTAGCTAGATAAACTTATTATCACGTTACTGATATTCTATCGTTTTCAAACAAAATAACTTGATAAAATTCTGATAAAATCATTTATAAAACCAGAAGAAGTAAAACCATTTATCATCCAGCTAAAATCAAGTTTTCAAAACTCGGACTGAAAAAGCTTACTTAGGATTTAAATTCAGATATATTCTGTCTTTCATATAGACTGTGATAAATCTGATACATTCTCCTCAAGAGTACAATTCTACATCAAATCAATTCCTGCAAGATCCGATCTTTTCTAAAAACAAACGAGATAATTGATATTGTTATATGAGAAAACAATACCAAAATCGCTCTCATTTCAAAATTGATAAGATAAACCTTTGGTACTAATAATCAAATTTCGACAAAACCAAAACATCGGATCATGGAATACAAGGTTTTCATCACTTTTCCCCTTTTTTTCAAAATCTGGTTTTCATTAGTTATTTTCAGAAAGCAGTAAAATATCAGTAAAAGTATCTAAGTTTTCCAACATAGAATAAACATATAAGACCACTAGAGACCGAAAGGGCAGAATAGGTGCTTAACACCTTCCCAAACCATAATATAGTTCACGAACCCTATAGAATCTTGATTTCATAAACAAACGTGTAAAAAAAAGGTTATCTGTAGCATTTCCTCTTACACAACTACTTTGTCCGTTTTCTCGTAAATCGTACTGGCGACTCTGAACGAACCATCTTGCATCTAGAAATAGGATAAAGGGACACCCGATATAAATTATCAACACATAGAAACAAATGGAACAACGGAATCCTTTCCGATGTTTAAGACTCTTAAACTAGAACCTGAGACCTAGGGATCGCATTTGCGGATTCTCACAGTATTATAATTCCCAAGCTTACAATTTTAGTTTTGTAGATGTCAAGGATTCAGTTGATCTATGTTAACAGGCAAATTATATTTTTTTATTTGTTTTATGACAGCTTTACCTTTGCATACACAAGTTTAAATTAAATACTTACACATACTAACGGGCGATGGCGATCTAGCATGTTAATAGACCCTCGGCGATCTAGGTTGGGGCGCCACGACGGCTGGGGTATCCATTGTCCAAATGGACAAAGGATATCCCAAGGCAAAAGAACAAGAAAACAAGTCATTTCAACTTTTGTAGGGAACTTGACAAATCAATCCAATAATAGCGGGAGACCCAGCAAGTCAGCCCTAGTAGTGGTTATGTTAAAGAGGGCCTAAGAGCATTTTCAATAAGCATGTGTAAACTATACTACATAGGATTTGTGTAAAATTTATACGTTGTGTATAATTTTTAGTGCTTCAATGGTGTTGTGTAAAATATGCCACATCATGTTTTGTGTAAAATGGATGTATAAAATACACATCCACCTCATCATTTTCTCTCTCCAACTTTTTACAAAAATTTCAAAATAGTATAATTAAAAATTAAAAATATATTTTGTAATAAAACTTGCATATTTGAATTCTACTCATCAAGATCTTTAAATCAATACTCACTTTGACTATTTAATTATAAACAAAAAATATTTATAATTTTTTTTGAATATTATATGTTCCATGTGTTTCCATATAATTGGTGCATCATAATTCTACACAAGATTATAAGTGTGAATTATTGGAGCACAAATGAAAATGTGTATAATTTATGTGTAAAACAATTTTATTTTTACATATTAATTTTTTACATTACTATTAGAGATGCTCTAAAAAGTCACCTCGGCCACAGTGGTTATGCTAAAAGAATGGTGAGACTATTTACAACCTCCATTTATCTCACTAACACCCCCCATTTAATTTAGACCTACTTTTAAACACCCTCCTTATATCTGCCAAACACCCCCCCCCCTCAATTAACATATTTACTCTAAGGTAAAAAAAAATTAATCTATCAATTTTTCTATGGGTAATAAATTAATCACACACTTTAAAACACCCCCCTTATATCTCACTATCTCCCCACTTTGGCCAAATTTATTCCATTTACTCTCCCCAGATCAGGAAAGTAAATATCATATGTTCTCCCCACATGAGGAGAGTTTAACTTTAAAATTTTTCAGTGGGTTTAAAAACCAGTCTCTCCACTTCAGCCAAATTTATTCCATTTACTCTTCCCACATTAGGAGAGTAAATATCATATGTTCTCCCCACATCAAGAGAGTTTAAGATTAATTTATTACCCATGGATAAATTGATAGACTAATTTTTTTAGTTAAGGTTAATTATATTTTTAAAGTGTGTGATTAATTTTAGTTAAGGTTAATTATATTTTTAATTATATACTTTATATAAATTACTTAAGGTAAATAGGAGGGTGTTAATAATCAAAAAATTATATTTGAAAAATATTTATGAGATGAAAGGTGTTAGTGCGATAAATGGTGATTATAAATAGTCTCACCCTAAAAAAATGCAGCGCGTCAATCATATTTGCAGTCCAGGCCACAAGTACGAAGACCGAACATCTTGGATCTGGAAAAAGCCCAAGCACCGCCAAAAAGTAAAAGTGCACAATTTTATTTTAATTTTTTAAAGTACACACAAATTAATATTTTTTGCAAAATACTTTCTGAAAATATTATTTATCTGTCTCAAAGTGAAAGTCTCATTTTCATTTTAGAATGTCTTTATTTAATAGTCACATTTTTATTTTGGGATATAATCAATTTTCCAAATTTCAATATAATAAATTATCTTTAAATTGGATAGCCTTTGAACCAATTTTTAGATCTATGGGATTTTCGTCTTTCCTTTTGTGAGAGATCCTGCCAGAGCGTGGAGGTCTTCCTCGAGCAACACGGATTGGTGTGGATATGAACATATTATTCTTTTGGGCGAAGATCTAACTCAAGGTTACGAAGATCTATACGGTCGTAAAGAATTTTTTTTTTCCTAGTTTTGTCATTGCGTTGATGAAGGCTCCATTGGAAAGTGCTTTTTTTTTAGTCGTAATACTTTATGAGTATTTCTTTGATATCGTTCCCCATTTTTCAAAATTTTACCTTGTGTTGTAAGACGCATGACGAGGTTTATATCTTTATAACCTATGTAAGTTCTCCTTAATTAGCAATCCTTTGTATTTGTTGTCATGTTATGATCTAATTAATATTATTGCATTTCAAAATATTATGAATTACAGTCTTTACGATTGATTAAATTGAAATTAATATTTTTATTTTAAAAAAGAGTCAAAGTTAAAGCGAGATCGACTATATCGATTTAAGACAGAGAATAGTAACTCGAGAAGGCTCTGTTTTAAAAAGTGAAAAATAACCCTATGTTTGGATGAAGTAATTAACTCTAAAATTAATTGAAATTCTAAATTACATAAGTTACAATTCCATTCTTTAAAATTCATTCAATTGCAATTTTTCATGTTTGGACATTTTATTTGTAAAATTTAAAAAATAATATGAATTACAATACCTTTTGTTTCAAGTCAGAATTTGAATTAAATTTTTTGCTCGGGTAAATGAATTGTGAAAGTGAGGCATTACAAAGAGATAATGAGATGGTTCCAGTTAATTGGCTGGTAGCAAAAAATTAGAGCATATATAATATTCTTCCATTATTGTTTTAGCGACTAATCATATATGTGAGTTAGGGGAATTAAGATTCCCTTTTTCTGCATTTGACTCCAACTAATAGAATACAGATATGTATAAAACCTAGAAGCTATAGAGTATTAGACATAGCAGATTTACAGGGATACTTGGGGTATTAAAAATGTTCAAGTAATATATATTTGACTTATAGACCGCCAAAGAATTTTTTTTAATTCTCCAGATATATTCTGACGTACATCTTTTTTTTTTTCATGGGGTGTCTGGGCTACCTTTCACGCACTTCAACTAATCCCCATTCACAGTAGATGACTGTCGTTGGCCAAACATTATTTTGACAACGATCTTAGGAGTTCTAAGTCAATTCCAAGATTGTTCCAGTGACAACCTTATACCACTGGACCAAGAGACTTGGTTTGACATACATCTATAACATTATTATATGCAGCTCAAAACCTCGATATTCAATGCGTAGTGCACATGCAATGTATGTATGGGTAATTGTAGGGGTGGCTTTTTCAACCCGTAAACCGAAAACCGACCGATTACCGACCGACCGACCATTGTTCGGTTGGTTACCGACCGACCATTTTTTGGTTGGTAACCGACCACTCGGTTACCGACCTAACTCGGTTGCGGTCGCGGTTTCATTTATGCATGCTATCGGTTATTACCGACCGACCGACCAAAAAATAAACTACACTGCTACAGCCATTTTTTTGTATTAAACCGAGTACTGACCATTACTAATTTCTTTTACACATATATGCACTGAAGCTATAGGTCAATTATTAAATATCTACAACCAAACACCACCAAAGTACACTGAGATCCATTGTTCTTTTTCTTTTTCCCCATTTCCCCCCACAAACCCTCACTTCCTCAGTAGTGCTTCATTACTTCCTCCATTGCACAGCCGATAGAGACAGACCCCCACATCCCCACTCATCCCGTCCTCCGTAATTCATAACTTCACGACCCCACTTTTTCCGTCACATCATCTTCACAGTTCTCCACTTCTTCCTTAGTTCCTCCATGGTTCCGTCTTTCACTCTCTCATGTCTCCATCGTCTTCACAATTCTTCTGTAAGATCCTTCTTTCCTTCTTCCTCAGTTCCTCTGTGGGTTTTTGGTGTATTATAGATTTGGTTTTGCTATATTTTTGCCGTGGGTTTCGGTGCATTACAGATTGGGTTTTGCTGTGGGTTTTTGCTGTGGGATTGTTTTGGTGTATTATAGATTGGTCGGTTATAACATTTACCGACCGAAACCGACCGAACAATTCGGTAAAACCGAATGTCGGTAAACCGACCTTGACGGTTCGGTTGCGGTTTTCAATATTGACAAACCGACCATGTCGGTTCGGTTGTAAAACCGACCATGTCGGTTCGGTTACCGAACCGTGGCCACCCCTAGGTAATTGACCTTTCAACCAACCCAAAAGTTTACTTATTATTTCACTCTGGTCCTTAACTTTTAATTGTTTATGTTTTGGTTCTCAAAGTTTGAGCCGAATTATAATTTTATCAAAAGTTGGATGCCCCATCAATGTTTTGGATAGAAAATCCATATAGAACATAGATGTTCCATACAAAATAATGGAATGTTCATCCAAAAAAAGATGAAGATAGTCCAATTTTACATAAAAGCTAGTGCAATTGGGCTCAAAATTTAAGGACTAAAAATATAAAATAAAATATTAAGGACCGAAGTGAGAAAATATATAAAGTTAAAGAATGTAATATGTCAATAAACTACAAACAACTCATAAAAATTTTTTATTCTCTCTTTTTTTGGTTTCACGTTTACAGTTTCACTTTTCTTTAAGAATTAAATAAGTGTACAACATTTCATAATTAATATAAACAAATTATATTAATTAAGTTGAAATTAGTGATTGTTTAAAAGAAATTGTAGCCACCTGGGTTCTCCCCAAAATGTCTACACAAGTTATAATTTAGGTTCATCGAAATCACATATATACCAAGGATATTTCCATTACACAACCATTGTGAGATATTTTAGGTCGTTACAATCTACTTCCGTTAAATCCCTGATGTCGTCCTCAGATTGGGGTCACACACAAACAATCTCAGCTCTTGCTAGATGTATCCAGGGATTCGGGCTTGCCCTACACGAACCTGGCATACAATATCCGCACCTTACTTGGTAATAATCTTAGGTCCGCTCTGGTACTATATGTAACCACTTAGATTTTTTTCAAAAATGGCTATTTTAAGTTATAAATTTGGGTCATTACACCCACATATATACCAATAAACTTCTCATTACACATCGATATGGGATATTTTCGATCGTTACAATTTCATCCCATTAAATTCCTGGCGTCATCGTCAAGTTGAAGTCATGCATAAATAGTCTCAGCTTTTGTTAGCCGCATCCAGCGATTCCAACTCGTCATTATCTGCATGTACATCCATGGCCCAAAATATCCACATATTAAGATGGTAGTGGTCCTGAATCTGCTCTGATACTCTATGTAAACACCCGGATTCTCCACTCAAATGGCTAACCCAAGTTAAAATTTAGGGTCATAATCCCCATATATATATATATATATATCAATGATCTTCCCATTACACTATCAATATAAAATATTTTTTGTCGTTACAATCTTCCCATTAAATCACTAACGTCTCTGTCAGGCAGTATCACGCACAATCTTGGTTCTAACTTGTCGCATCGAGCGATTCTGACTCGTCATCAGCCGCAAAGACCTGACCCGAATATTCGCGCATCACGTAGTAGTGATCCTGGGTCCACTTTGGTACTATATCTAACCACCCGAGTTCTCCCTAAAATGCCTAGCCTAAGTTGCAATATAAGTTCATCAAATTCACATATATACTAAGGAACTTCCCCACTACCAATGAGGGATATTTTGATTCATTACAATCTTCCTCTGTTAAATCCTTGGCATCCTCGTCAGACCGGGGTCACACACAAATAATCTCGGCTCTTGCTAGCTGCATCTAATGATTCCGACCGTTCCGCACAGACTCGACCCATAGTATCTGCACCTCACGTGGTAGTGGTCTTGGATCTGCTCTGATACTAAATGTAACCACCCAGATTCTTTCCCAAAAATGACTAGCCTAAGTTGTAAATTAGGGTCATGGCACTCACATGTATACCAATGAACTTTCTATTACACTACTGATATGGGATATTTTGGGTCGTTACAAAAAATGTTTTAAACTTGTCTCTTTGATTAAAAAAAATCCTTACTATGTAACTTGTGATATGGACGTAAATGATAATTTTTTTTTTATGTTGGGCCATATATACAATATATAGTTTGATAAACTTTCACTTTGATCTATGAAGTTCAATTTTTGCCAGTTCTATACATAAATTTTTCTCCCTTGATTATTTTAGTACAAAAATCCAACCAAGCATTTAATTTGTTTCTTTAATGTAAAATAACATAAGTCACTTTGATTTTCAAGTCACATTAGTTGCACTTGCTATTTTCGTCAAAGAAACAAACAGATGTCAAATTTTGGACTAAAGTCAAAGGAGAAAAACTTGAAAAACTTTATGGATTAAAATGGCGGAATGAAACTTTAGGGACTAAAACTAAAATACTGTAAAACTTTAAGGTAAAAGTTTAAGGGTTTAAAGTGTAAATAACTCTTTCGTGTAACGTTTTTATACAAGTCAACTTGATGAGAAGAAGATAATATCAACTAAATATCAAACTTAGATTTCGTCGGCGCCTTATCCCATAAAAGTAAAGCAATGAATAGGATTGATTACCAATACTTAATTGGCTGACTTTTCTTAAAGACCTTTGTGTGTGTGTATATATATACCAACAGTGGCTCATCTTAACATATTGAATAACCTTTGGAATTTTCTTAAATTTTCTTAATGCCTTCATTAATGACTAAGTACATCATTAACTTTGACCTTTCTTTAGGCTTATTATCACTATTAGCTGCACTTCTTGTGTTGTTTCTCATGTTGTTGGTTCACAAAAAGAACCATAAGAGCAACAAGAAGAATCTACCACCAGGGGAAATGGGACTTCCTTGGATAGGCGAAACCTTAGCCTTTCACAAAGCCCAACAAAAGAACCTTTTATTCGAGAAATTCGTTCAACCTCGAATTCAAAAACACGGCAAGATCTTCAAAACAAGGCTAATGGGATCACCCACGATAGTTTTAAATGGAGTCGAAGCAAATCATTTCTTCTTGTCGAACGAGTTCAAGTTAGTGATAAGCTCGTGGCCTTCTTCATCTGTCCAGCTTATGGGGAAGGATTCAATCATGGAAAAACAAGGTGAGGCTCATCGGGTCCTTCGTGGGGTTATATCAACGAGTCTTGGTCGCGCTAACTTAGAAGCTTTAGTCCCTAAGATGTGCAATTCGATTTTGTTGCACTTGGATAAAAATTGGGGTGATAAGGAGGACAAAATTAGCCTTTACCGGACCACAAAACTATTGATATTTAGTATTGTTTTTGAGTGTTTGTTAGGGATTGGGGTGGAAGAAGGGATGTTGAGCGCATTCGAGAAAGTGTTGAACGGAATTTTTGCACCTCCATTTAAGTACTTGCCAGGATCTAGGTTTTGGAGGGCGAAAGGGGCAAGAAAGGAGATAGAGAAGTGGTTGGTTGAAGTGGTGAGAAAGAAGAGGGAGGAGATGATTCGACGAATATTGGATGGAGAAGAAGGAGCAACCTTGCTTTGTAGGTTAGTGGGCGGAATGATAAAAGGCGAGATTAGTGAGAAAGAGGTTGTGGACAATGTGGTGTTGCTTGTATTTGCAGCTCATGATACAACTTCTTTTGCAATTGCCATGACCTTTAAGATGATGGCGAAACACCCTAAATCCTATGCCACACTTCTTCGAGGTACTAGTACTACCATTACGTTTTAATCTTGCATGCATTCATTTGAAAATTATTGTGGTTGCTGTTAGTGTTATCGTGGCATGTACTAGTGACCTCACCTGAATTTTGAAATTATTAGACATTCAATACACGAGATGCATGTGAACGTACTTTTTTTATATACACAAATATCTAAGTTAATATAAAAAATATTTAATAAATGAAGAGATAGTCAAATGGAAAGGTGCTCTCTATTTAACTTAGAGCTCGCAAATTCAAATCACAGGAAATGATTTTTCATTAAAACAATTAACGCGCGGGTAAAATTAGAAAGACACTTATAATTCAGTGTCATAATCAAATTCAAACACTTCTAGTTTATATATAGGTGGTTACACACATTTTGAAATTATTACACCCACCTAGCCGTATTTTACAAAGTTTAAGAATGACTCATTTTACACTTTATAATTATTTTTTCAAAAAAAAGAAAAGAAAAAGAAAAATATAAAGAAGAAGAAGAAGAATTAGTTCCTATAATTTTGAAGTCACAAATTTTTTGTTTGGTCAATTTAACATTAAATGAAGTTTTACTATGTTATGATATTAACAAGCTAGGAATTTTCAATAAGCGAGCTAAGATCATTGTTAATATAAATTAACCTTAATCAAGGTGGTCATAATACACTGTGAAGCTACTCTAAACTCTTCATACATATATGTTTAATATCTATTAAATATACTGGGTCTAGTTCTGATACGAATTGTCTGTATACGGACCGACCCTTTAGTGACAAAATTTCTCGCCAAAATATGGAGAGGTATTTTTAGTGATCTTGGCTGTATAAGTATTAAATAAAAAAAAAACTTGGATTGAAGTTGTGTTAAAACTAGATATAGAGATAGTTGCCTGGCCATGGGTATAAAACTTCTGATTAAAATTAGGGAAAAAAAAAACGAGTTGAAAGTAATTTTGATTAGTTTATTAATTATTGGATGATTGTTGGCAGAACATGTTGAGATAATGAAAAATAAAAAAGTGGGTGAGAAATATTTGACGCTAGAAGACACTAAGAAGATGAAAGAAACGTGGAAAGTAGCCCGTGAAAGCATGAGGTTGTTCCCTCCCATCTTTGGGTCCTTTAGAAAAGCAATTACTGATATCCATTACCAAGGACTTACCATTCCCAAAGGCTGGAAGGTACTCCCCCCCCCCCTCTCTCTCTCTCTCTCTCATATAAAGATTGAATTTTTTTTATTACAATTGGTAGAGATGATCAATCATTTCTACCAAATTTCAATAAAAAATTTCAATTTAAAAGTGAGTTAACTAAATATCTAAAATTTTGACGGCAATAAATGTGCATGTACATCAAAAAGTCGATATGTTTACTCCCTCCAAAGTCCCGATCCCTATATATGACTTGGCATCTCTGCACAAAGGATTGTTCTATTTTAATGGCAGTTTCACATACGAATTAACATGCATGCGAGAATATGTTCAGTGGTGCATAAAAAAAAATCCAATGAGTGCTAAAAAATATTTTAATTAGGGAGAATGGGAACAAGATTATTTTGATGACTTGAATTATTTATATTTTTCAATTAAATAAATTTTAGTATTTCATAATCACGACAAAAGTAATATTTCGGCTTTATCGCAAGTAAAAAAAGCTGTGACATCTGCTCACTTTCCCGCAGTCACAATTTCCTGCAGTGAAAAATTATTACATTCCTTAGGTTCAAGGTCTGAACTGTGTTAGTCACTCACAAAAACCGTGACAGCATTACTCACTGATAAAAAAACGTGAAATTTTAATTTTTTGATGTTTATGTTTTTATCCCGAAAATCGAGTGGGAGCTGTAGCACCCTCTCGACACCAAGTGGGCATGCCCCTGACCCTGAGTATGTTAATTAAAGACGTTCTTTTCTTTGTTGAATTCTCAGGTACTGTGGACAGCATATGGAACACATTACAACAAAGAGTATTTTCACAACCCAATGGAATTTGATCCGAGTAGATTTGAGGAGCCAATTCAACGCTATGCTTTTGTACCATTTGGTGGTGGGCCAAGGCTGTGTGCCGGCTACCAATTAGCAAAGTTAAACATCCTCCTATTTGTACATTATGTTGTTACCAGGTACCATTGGTCCTTAATCCACCCCCAAGAACCCATTACCATGGATCCTCTTCCAGTTCCTTCTCATGGAATGCCCATCAAAATTTATCCCAAGTTCTAATAATTATTATACCCGCAAATACACCATTAATTCCGTAATTAACATTTTATACCCTTTAAGTTTACATGTCGTCTCACTTGGTCCCTAATGTATCATTTACTAGATTTTAGTCCTAAAGTTTGAGTCAAATTACATTTTCATCAAAAATTGGGTGTTCGTAAATTTTTTGTTTCAAACAAAATGAATTTTTCATCCATAAAAGAGTCATCAGGATGTTCATTTTGGATTTTCAAGGACCAAAATCTAGCAAATAAAGCATTAGGTACCAAAGTGAGACAATTGGTAAACTTTAAGAGTGTAGAAGTTCAATTATCTGATTTAATTTATAATTATACAATCGACTAGGTTTCGAGTCCTCTTGCTACACCCCTCCTCCTCCTCACACCACTCGTATTTATCGTTGCTTTACTCACTTGTATCAAAATTAAGTGTATTTTTAAGTTATAACTATATTTCATAAACTAAACATATGTTCTTCTTCTCCATATAATGCAACTTCAATTTATCGATCTGTAGATTAGAAATATTCTATCCATGTCATACTTCCGACAAATTATTCATATGGAAAAGTTGTCAAAAATATTTTTGTGATAAAAACAAAAATATTTTTGTCACCAATTGAAAAGTTGTAGTGGTTGACAATATATGGCTGTTGACTCTCTTAATTCATGCTGCAATATTTAAGATCTTCCATTATGGATTAATACATGATGGAACTCTGGACCCTTAGAGCATCTTCAATGGGGCTGTGTAAAAATAGCGAACTTAGCATTGTGTAAAATTTACAAATTGTTAGGGATGTAAATGGATATTCGAAAATCTGAATCCGTTCCGAATTCGAATCCGTATTTTGTAGATATTTATTTTAATGGATTTTCAAAAAAGAAGATTTTGATAGTATTTATAAATATCCGACAAAATGGATATGATATGGATAATGATAGTATTCGACTTAGATAATCTGTATCCGATGTAGATTATCCATATTTGCGAATATTCGATTTAGCGAATATTCGTATCCGCTATAATTTAGTATATATTATATATTTCTCTCCCCATTTCAAAAAAAAAATCACTCAAAATTTAATCTAGAGTGCACAAGCTAGTCCAATTTACCAAAAAATTAATTAATTAAACAAAAAAAAACCTATGAAAAAGGAAAAGAAAGAGAAAGACTATTTAAAACATATATGGTTTGTTAAAATAAAAAGTTTGAGACCATAACAAATTTAAAATTGTAACGGGATATTAAAAAATGGGAATTATTTTAAAAAGTTTTCTGCAAAAAAATCAACGGATAATATTTTTGTAAATCAAGGGCCAATATTTGACCAAATTCCAAAATGAGTGCAAAGTTAACTTTGCAGTTAAATTTTTAAATTGTATTTTTTTATGTTTTCGTGCAGAATTAAGTTTGCACTACATTTTTTTTAGCATATCATTATAAATAAGTGTTTTAATTGACAATGTTTTAGAATAATTTCAACAAATTACATATTTAAAACTCATTTATTAATAAAATATACATGATTATAGTTTCGGGGTTTTTCAAAGTTAAGTTTACACTCCTTGTTTTTTAAAACATTAATATGTATTTGAGTTTATTTGACGCTGTTTTGTTGTTTTTGAGTTTTATGAGTGGAATATAAAAATATACTTGTTAAAAAATATAAAGACATCGTGCAAAACAAATTTGCATTAAATGTTTTGAATTGCAAAGTCAAGTTTGCACAAAACACAATTTTATACAAAGTAAAAAATAAAAATTAGGCCCTTATTTTCAACAAAATATTATTCGCCTGATTTTTTATGAAAAATATTGTCATACAAGACCTTTTACCCCATTTTCAGAAATCGTAATGATTTTCAACTTTGATTTGTCATCTTGATCTGTGTGGTTAACTTATAATTTTAACGTAAATCTTATTAAATCATACAAAAGAAATAAAAGAAATAAAAGAAATTTGTTATTTGAGTTAAAAGTTTGATATAAAATGTTAGTAATTATTTTAACACTTTTTGCAATGTTTCGTTATACTTTTTGAATTACAACTTATATAATGTGTCATTTTAATTGAAAGGTTATATAGTCAAACATATTTTTAAAATTGGGCTATATATAAAAAAATGGATAGAGATTTTATCCGAATTCGAGATTATGATGGAATAAGGATAAGAATAGTTTAATATACTATCCGAAGGGATACGGATAAGGATTTGAATACTAAATTTGAAAAGGGATACGGATAATGGATAGTGTAGTATCTGGTCCGTTTACACCTCTACACATTGTGTAAATATCTTGTGTATAATGGCTGTGTATTTTGCATATCTAATTTACACAGCGAAGTAGGATTCTCTCTCCACCCACTCATTCTCTTTTCTCATTAACTCAATCACACCACTAACATGCTCTCTCTACCCACTTATTCTCCCTCCTCACTTGTGTAGTTTTGTGTTTTTAGGTGACTGTTTTTTATTGAACCACTTCTTCTTAAACAAAAGTATTAATATTGGTTGTTGCAAAGTAAATAGATATATGTAAAAAAAATTGTAAAACTCACTTGTCATGTATGATTTGCACAATAATTTCACACAGCCCTATTTAAGATGTTCTTAGAAATTGATTGCCATTTTTGCTTTTACATAATCAATCAATTTCTTTGAAGTTGCACGAATCAATTTTTTTGTTTTGTTTTACTTTTGTTTTTCTTTGATATAGCTCTATCGGGTATTATCTCAGCATTTGATGTAAATTTAAATTATTAAATTAAATTAAATTATGTTTTATGGATTTTAAAAATAAAGGTGGATCACAATGTCCATTAACAAGACAAGTGTCTTAATCCGTACAATTTTATAATATATAATAATTGTGTTTAATACTGCTTAGACTGGTGCTTGAGAGTGGCGGTGAACAGTGGTGTGAAAGAGTAATTTTTTTCGTAGCAAGAAAAACACAAGACCAAAAATTCATAATTTTACTAAACTACATTAATAACTTAGATAGTGAAAGTAGGGGGTCGAATCCACAGAGAATGAGAATTTAGAATTTGTATTAATCTAATTCACTTTATTACAAGAAACTAAAATTACATTGGAAATTAAATTGCAAGTTAATCAAAATAAAAACTATATTCTTAAGATAGTATATGAAATTTCAAATATTTATTTGCTTAACTTAAATTACATCTGCTAAAGAGAACTATCCACAGACTTGCACGTGAATTTTTTTGCCTTCTTAACTTTCAGAGTACAACTTCAATGAAAAGATATATATGTTCTTCCAAAAACACAAATAACTTCACTACCTAATATTTTACCATGAAAATCAAGGCTCGAAATTGTCATTATGTTCTTCTATCCTAAAGATATATTTGCTAAAAGCACAAATAACTTAAACGCGGCGTCAAATCACAAATAACCTCTCAAAAAGAGTTGCACAGTGAGAGTTGAGAATTTTGGTTAAAATTAAAGGATTATTATTTTTTGTTGCCGAATACTTCAATATATATGAGAATAACTAAGGTTTAATGAGGAGTAAATAGTAAAAAATTAAATAGACGACTAGGGTTAAAAGGGTAGAGGCTATATGGTTGCCGATTGCATGGTTGAAAGCTAGGGAAAAAGTGTGAATTTGGATGATGGCTAGGTTACATGTAGGATGGGCTCAATTTAAATATGAAACTTTTGTGGGCTGGATTTGGTGCATGGTCGTTGGATGTGGGCTTAATGGGTGAAAGGTAGGGTTGTTAAGGCCAATCCGAAAACTAACTGAACGGACCAAGCCGATTCGGACCGATTCATAAAACCTCGAACCGAATAAAAACTAAAAACAAAAACGAGAAAACCGAACCAAAACCAAATAGTTTTGGTTCAGGTTTGGGGCAAATTAATTGAAAACCAAACTAAACCGAACCGAATTATGTATAAAAAAATAAAAAATATTGATATATACTCTAAGGACACACGTTAGTTATACTATAATACAAAAAAGATGGCATTTTATAAGAATATAATTTTTTATTAATTGTTTTTATGATCATCTTAAAAAAAAGTCATTAACACACGCTCTTAATTATTATTGAATTAACTACATAATACTAAGATTTTCTTTTATCACATACATGATGGCAAAATAATTCATCACTTTACTTAATGTGTTTTATTCATGTAAATATACAAATAAAATAGTAACTAAATAGAAAACATGGTATATATATGTTTGCTTATTATTTCTAAAAAACCATGACTTTAATTTGAATATGAATCAATCTTACATTACTATTAGTATTACATTGTTATGTTAAATTGATTTAGGAAAAACAAAACATATGTCAAAATCGAACCAAAAATTTTGGTTCACGTTTTGGTTTAGAAGATTTAGAAACCGAACCGAATTTTTACATTTGGTTTGGGGTATTTTAATTTCTACCCCAACCAAAATTGAAAACACCTCTACTAAAAAGCGCATAGATGAGAGAGAGAGGGGGGGGAATGGGCTAGCATACAAAATAAGTGGGCCCACTAAACATATTATTAGAAGCTCAAATTTCATCATTGTACACCTTTGAATTTCAAAAAAACTCAAAATACAAAAGTCGTATATTTTGGAGTTTTCTTTCCAATAATATAAAAAAGGGTAAAAAACACTAAATCCCCTCAAACTATCACTTTTTAGCACTGAACCCCCCTAAACTATCACAACTTGACATTTTACCCCCTAATTTATAAAAAGGCATTTATTTACAAGGGTAATTATGTAATTTTGGGGGTTAAGTGATAATATCTAAGAGTTTAGGGAGTTTAGTGTCACTTTTAGAATATGGGGGGGGGGTTACTGTAAAAAAGTGATAGTTTGAGGGGGTTTAATATTTTTTACCCTATAAAAAATGCCAAAATCCAAGTTCTAAGTTAGAAGATATGTTCAAAATACTGATTAGATGTGTAACTTTCTATCCACCATATCATGCAGTTAATCCACCCTTAAATCATGAAAATTTTGTAAAAAGTTTCACAATATTACCCTTTTCAAAATTGACGAGTATATCCACCAGTTAAAATTAATTTATAATTGTATAAATTTATATTCCATTTTAATTAAGATCTATAATCCAAATATAATTCTTTTTTAATTTCTTTCATATTAACGTTCCAAAAAAATTTTAACGGTTTAAGGTTGGGGTTTACAACTGCGCGAGGATCGATTTAATTAAAAATATTAGTACGTATTTTTTGGAAGAAAAATACAAACCCTAAATCAGAAATGGAGGGTGTATAGAGCATACATATATATATCACCAAAAATTCTCGGTCAGCCATTACTAACAAAATTAATATAACGAGCTACACCTACTTAGGGTTATTTATTAGACCCTTGCACTTTAATTGAAATACCCCACAATTAATCTATAGTTTACACAAGGCCTTAACCATAAACACATACTAACATATGTACACAAATTAAATTGTCAATATTACGTAAAAGGACTTTGCATCTATAAGGTGCATTTGTATAGAAGTTAGAATTACATATATATATGTATACATATTACATTCAATTATGACAAGTACACTTTCCAAATAAGATCGATGGGGATAAATTATTAAATTTTCACAACACAAAATTATAGGGCATGATTCAAAATAAAGAAAATTACATCCACGTATACAAAATTATATTATCAGTTTATTAGATTTTATCATATATTAGTCATAAGGTAAGTTCGAATAAATCTCATAACGTAAACTGATAATATAATTATCTTATGATAATATAATTATAATATATAATATAGTTATTTAATTATCTCATAATATTTTTAGTATGTATATCTATAATATATATATATATATATATATAATTATATGATATATATAATAATATAATATGTATATGTATATCACTACAAGAAAAATCATAATCATTGGCAAATTTTTGGTGGTAGAGTATAATTTCCCCATTAAAAAGCACTTTTTGCAACAAATTTAACTATTCCCATTAAAGTTGGTTATTATATATACTATTTGTGGCTAACGCAATTTTTCCTATTAATTTTGCCACTAATAGTGTGGCGGGAAAAAAGGAGGCGTTGGCGCCAAATATTTTTATAGTAATGATTTGAATCTATTAAACCCTTTTGATTATCAAATATATCAGATATTGAGATATACCAATTCGACTTGTACGCATCTACGATATATCTGATCTGATTCGACATATATTTATATATACTTGCACTTAATTTTTCAATTTTCAAATATGATTAGTATTCATATTGAATGTCCCTTTGGATCATGGATCGAATCAATATGCTATATCGTTAACCTAATCAAACTTGGATACGACACGATTCAATACGATCTATATTTTATTTGTCGATATATTTTAAATGAATAATGTGACTACTAATTAAAGAAATGAAATACTCAAGGTCAAAGTGAGGCCATCAATTTGACACAAACTTTACAGTTAGAATTAGAACTATCAGAATCACACGTTACGCGATAACATGACATAAAGTTATAAACTAATGTTTATATGAGTTTAGCTGGTTTCTTAACGGATCAGAGTAATAATTATTGGGTTTACTTGTTCAATATGAAATGATACCGAATTGATTATCTCATTCTAGAAACTACCATGGCCAAATAGAGTATCAGATTGTTACATGTACATAAAAGAAATGTTTACACGAGTTTATGCTTAAGGAATCTGGGTCACTCATTAGGCCGGTTAATTTTTTTAACATTTTTTTAATAAAACTAATATTTATTAAATCAACAAAGAAATTGTGTATATTTTAGGATTATAAATGTTTATTCCTATATTTTTTGGTAATTTTATTCTTCACTCATTTTATATGTTATTATAGTGAAAAAAAATTATTTAACATTATTATTATTAATCTTTGCTTAATTTTTATTATTAATTAAAATAAAATAATTAAATTCAAAAGCAGTACTAAACTCTTAAATTATAAAACTTTTACATAGTTGCAAAACTAAACTTCTACTTTCTACTTGGTTGAAATTTTTAAAATTTTAAATGTTTAATTTAAAATTTATTTTTAGGTAGAGTTCTTTAAAACTGTTTATCAATTCGATTTGTATACGGTACACTATTTTTAAAATTTTAGAAAAAAGATAATCTTTGCTTTTTTATTAATTTTTAATGTTTTTCTAAATACAAAATAAAAGATAAAAAAATATTACTTTTACTTAAATGAAGTTTTTAAAATTGGTGAGTCAAACATTATTTAAAAAAAACCAAAATAAATTTTAAAAACTCAACTAAACAACACTTTAAGCTCTTAAATTAAATTATAAAACTATAAAAAACAAAACTCTTAAATTATAAAATAGATAAAAAATAAATTCCCACACTCCCCCAAAATCCCCCAAAACTTTTAAATTACAAATCGTCAAATCCCCAAAATTGTACCGCCATCATCTCCCGCGAAGCTCTCCGGCACCATCATCTCGCACCGCCATCTCTCTCGCATCACTAGCTCACCACCGTCTCTTGAATGTGGGGTTGCAGGGTATAGAGAGACGGTGAGTGACTGCTAAAATTCTTCTCTTATTATTATTATTATCATACATACATATATATACCTAAAATTATTCTTCTCTTATTATTATTATTATTATTATCATACATACATATATATACCTAAAATTCTTCTTTTATTATTATCATACATACATATATATACCTTGCTCGATCTCTTCACTCGCTCTCCGTGTCAAAATTTTCATTGGTTTGGTCTGGTTTTGTAAGCATTTGAGTTTAACGTAGAATGAGCAGTTAGTGGAATTTGATTCTATGTATTGGGGAGAAGTGCCCTGAATATGGCGGTACCAACGACTTTAAGGATCACATTGTGAGTACCCACCTTTTTCTTTATCTACTCTGTATTTCTTTTCTAAGACCTAGTTTTTGTATATGCGTTCCAACAAACTACTTAATTTCAACTTCTAGTAAGTAATAAATTTGGGCAATTGATTGTTATATATATATATATTTGGGGTTTTCTTTTGTAATTAATTGCAGGAGACATGCTTTGGCATCGTTCGAAGAGATTTAGAGCAATCTGGAAACGATATTCTTACTGTACATACCTCTCTATTGTATCTCTTTTGCTCGTTATGTTCTATGCTACACTTGATTTATAAATTTCTCATGCCACCCATTATATGAAAGTCCACTTTCTGTATTGCCCATTTTTTTTGCTTGCTCCTTAATTTTTCTGGTCTATCAGTTTTCTCAATGCTCATGACATGCTTGTAAGATAGAAAAGCATGAATTTAATCTTTGGAGACTTTCAAATACAATGCTGACTATATTATCTAGGTCGTAACCTTTGCCAAAAGGGTATCATGGCCAGTTCTTTTGGTATTTTACTGGTGGAAACGTTTTGTGCTTCTTAATGCTAAATGAAAGTTTTGAATAATTATCCTCCACGTGCATGACATCGACAATGCGAAACTTGCTTCTTCTTTAATTTGGGACTGAGGAAGAGATTTTATATATCCTTGGTGATTTTAACAATTTGTTTACGTTAATAATTTACATGTGGCATTTGGTGATTTTGGCTATTTGTCCATGTTAACGAATCTTTCTTCTCCTTTGGGATTCTCATTTATATTTATTTTGTTTATTCTGCAGATTATATATTTCAGGACTAAGAAATCTTTCTTTTTGCCTTTTTGGGTTTGAAAAAGAAAGTTGTTAAAGAAAGTGTATGGTTCTTTTGAGAGAAAACAAGCAACAAGAAGTTTCTAACCAAGAAGTTTCAATTGGATTATTCTTAATTGCACAGGTGTGTAATTAACTTCGTATGCAAAATTGCACTTACTCAACTTCATTTATAATGCCCAATTAGTCTGTCTTTGAAGGATTTTCAAATGCTTTAGCAATAAAAAGGGAGGAGGGATTACTCCATTAAAAAATTTGTAACTTACTCAACAAATTTAATATTTGATAGGATATGCATTTGAATAATAATGCATGAATTATATAAGAGCAACTTTAAGCATCCCTTATATATGTATATCCCTAAACTTGATTAATTTGTTGTCGGTTTCTGCTATTGGGTTGTATTTGTGTTTTGGGTGGAAAAAGTAGTCGAAATCCCTGAATTATACATGTTCTGGCAAATTGGTGCAGCTGTATGAGAATTGCCATAATTAATTGTAGAAAATTATGTTCCATGCACCGTAAATTGCGTTAGAAACTAGACATATAGAACTTTCTAGACATGTATGGTAGGATGTCTAATTATGTGCGTACTAATATAGTTTATTCATTAAAGTGGGTGCAAATCCAGTACCGATTTTTTGGACGGCACTCATTCTTTTGGTCTTAACTCCTAGACTACTTGGAATTTTTTGTTGAAACCACTTTCAAATGAAAAGAGACCTCAATTCCTTTCTATCCATAGGTCATGAGCTTAATTTCGAATTGATATGATAAAGTTATGCATGTTAGAAGTTGACGCTAATTTCTGAAAAACAACTGGTTTGCATTGAATGGATTTATTCAAAGAATTTGGCTTATTTGTCTTAAATTGATTGTTTTAAAAGTTGTGGATATATGGAATTACATCACTAATTGTGTTCATTATAATATTGTGTTTTATTTTTTCCTATGTTAATTTTTTATTATTGATTTACAAATGTGGTTACTTTTACGGGCATAATAACTTCAAATGTGTAAGTGAAATTCTAGGTTGTACTTTTGGATGCAACTTGCTAATAGGTTTAGTAATGAATACTCTCATGGCATGATGAAGAACCTAATGATGCCAAACCGCTAAGGTAAATAACATATCTTTCTTGGTACCCAGGTTAACGGGTTAGTTGCTAGCTTATTTTGATATTGATTTATACTCTCAGGATATGTTTGGGACTCGTGTTGACGAGCTATTTGGGAGCTTATTTTGACAATTACATTATCATTGCATGAATTTGTACAAGATTGTTGGGTTTTGTTACATGCATGTATCATTATTTTATGTTATGTTCTTGCAGGGGGATTTATGATATTTGAAAAGCTCCAACAAGAAGTATAAGACAAAGGGTTTCTGTCTTCTTTTGATATGCTTATAATACACAATGCTAAAGAACCTTTTGGGGATCTATTATGTGGTACTATTTATAATTTTCTAATATATTTATATGTTGATATTGTTCATGTTATTTACTAGTGTTTTAGTTATTACTTATTTTGCATTTTGCATTTTCATTTTTCTTTTTCAATAGAACAATATTGCAATAGATTCAAGTGCACATCATGATGAAGATGGTGCTGAAGATAGTGCAGATGAAGATGGTGCAAACTTTGATGAGGACTTTTATTAGCATATATTGTTAACTTCCTTTGCTTAAAAGTGATTACGTTATCAAAACTAAATTTTGAATAATTATCTTTATTTGAACATGTATCAATGATTAATTAGCCATGTTTCTTTTAATGCAATTTTTTATGAACATTTAATTGTCCCCTTGTATGTTTAATAAAAAAAATTATCTTGATTCATCTATCTCTTACAACCAGGTTAATTAACAATTAAATTAAATAGGACAAAAAAAAATCAGACAATTTTAAACGAATAAACCTTGTGGGAAAACATTTCTGACTATAATATCATTCTCGAAAATATTAGATTATATTGTTTCTACAAAAAATAACAATTTTCGAGGAAAATATGACCCTCGAAATTCAATCATTTTCAATGCCAAAATAGTCGTCGAAATTAAATATTTTTATCGAAAATAGTTTTTTCCGACCACTACTATTCGTCAAAAATAAATCCTTGGAAAAAAATGGATTGGCTACCAACCAATTTTTTTCGACAAGCAAAGAATTATTTCCAACAAATATCTTTTATCGGAAATAATATTTATTGTCGTTGAGGAGTGAGAATTTTCGACCACTGGAAAATTATTTACGACCATGACTGGTTGTCGAAAATATATCTTTTTTCGAGAGTTGGTCGGAAAAAGACTATTTCCGATGACATTTTTTCCGAGGACCACCGAGGGCACATAGCTGTCGGAAATAACTTTTTCCGAGAGGAAAAGTGGTTTTTCCGACCAAATTGCACCCTTGGAAATGACTATTATTGTTGTAGTGTCTTTTGGGAAATCCAACTTATTAAGGACTCAATATCATCATTACACTTTTTGCTTAATTTGCATTGACTTTTCCTTTTTACCCTTTCTTTATTCAAAACTTTTACTTGAAAAGTGAAAGTACAAAAGGGCAAAATAGGTATGTATTTATTTTTTATAAAAAATGGACATTTATTTTGAAACATCCAAAAAAGAAAAGAAGGACTAACAATTTGGGACGGATGGAGTATGTTTTAGTCCCCATATTTCTAAAAAGGC
Source organism: Lonicera japonica (assembly GCA_021464415.1). Taxonomy (NCBI): domain Eukaryota; kingdom Viridiplantae; phylum Streptophyta; class Magnoliopsida; order Dipsacales; family Caprifoliaceae; genus Lonicera; species Lonicera japonica. The sequence goes on from CM038469.1 coordinate 63,305,912, forward strand.
TTATACACAATTCAACAGACTATTTGTTCAAAAAGTGGAACTAAAAACATAAATTTAATGTGTACACTTGCACGCTATTTGTTGAAAAAGACAGCCTAAAATCATAAAATGCAAGTACGTACGTAAGTACATGCTACTTGCAACAAGAAGAACTAATAACCAAAAAAGTTTATGTCCATCCATCAATGCGTTTTTCTTTTACTACCAAATGTTTAATATTTTAACCCAGCTTAGTTCAGTTCAAATGGCCCAGATCGAGCCTTTTTCGTTTTAGCGCTAGAATTTTTCTTTTCCCCCCTCAATCTGCCAACTTTTATTTTTCATCAAACCCCATTTCTCTACCGCCAAACCTCCTTACTTAGTACATATGAAGAACAAGTGTCAACCAAATATTTGGAGTTGTCGAACCTCACAAATTGTTTGGGTACTTTCTTCGGTCCTATATAAGTCCGCCCTTGAGTACGCCCTTGAGTACACGTACAGCAACAATTTTTGATGTACACTTGCCTTTCAAGCACAACTCGATACAGATTTTCATCGTATTTACTTGTAGTAAGACTTTTGTATCGTTGTACGTAATATACAGAAAACAAATTTAATTCCGTTAATTTTTTTGTTCCTGCCACTTTAAAAAAATATGTCTGTAAACATCAGCCCCACCCCAAACAAGAAATTTAGATTCGGCCTAGCTTGTAACTACATAATCGGTTACCAATCCAACTGTCTGATCATCAATTATTGAAGCATTATTTAACCCATCATAAAAGTGATTGAATTAATCTCCCAATTGTTCATCACTCACATTCTAATAAATATTTATAATTAAATTGGTTCTCATTATTAACTTATTGTTTAGTAGTGGTTGAAACCTGAAAGCTGGATTGTTCTACTTTTAGCTGTCTCCCATTTATTGCACCGACAATTACAATTTTCATGTATGTGTCGTTGTACAACGGCTTAAGAGCATTGAAGAAATAACTGAAATTCACCGATGATTGTCACCCTAGTCCATATATGGAGATCAATTCAATTCAATACATAAAATTTAATTTTATTGTTATTTTAGTATAAAATCTAACATGTTTATTTTTTGGACATAAAATAATAAGCGTCACTTCAATTGTATGCGTTATTTTCCATCTATGGATATTAGGTCCAAAAATTAATGGGACATCCAATTTTATTTGAAAGTGCAATTTGACTCAAACTGTAAGGATCAAAATGTAACAAATGAAACATCAAGATCGAGGGATCGAGTGAGGTAAACTTTGGGGCGTAAAAGTTTAATTACCCGAAATTAAATTACACCGTACACGAGAAACAACAGAATGTGGTCATATGGACCGACTTATAGATAATGGATAATGATTTACAGAGCAATATAATGCCCTCCTGCTGATAAAATTCCTCACAATGCAAGGCATAAAGATGAATGATACTACCTCAACCTCAGCAATGTCGTCTAATGCCTACGCTTGATGCCCATTTCAAATTTTACAAGCAATTGCTTCCCTTCATCTACATAAAGTAATGTCTTTTGTCGTCTAAAGCAATTAATCTCCAGAATAAGTCTTACGAAATTGTTTTACTAAAAACAAAGATTTTGAATACTCTCAGAACATCTGCAACGGATGTGTTGTAGGAGTAGGCTATATATATTATCTTAGAAAACTAAGCTGTAAAATAGGTAAAGTAGATAGAAACATTTCAAAAAAAAATTTATACTACAACTAATTCTAAATAAGAATATATTATTCGTTTTGGTTCTAGATGGGCACAACTCTTGTACTTTTGGCAAACAAATAAGTGTTGACTATTAATTTAAAATTTTCTCTTTTGAACTAAAATTGTTATACGGTTGGGGGAATAGGTTGGCTATGGCACAAAAATTGCCACTCTCCCATGAAGGTATATATATACGGACGGCTGCTATCGTCCTAAAAAGTATCTAATGGGACGGTTACTGGATAGTCCCCAATATTTAAATTCATTCTTACTATTTGCAACGGAAGAGCAGAATCTTGCCAGAACCATCCCAAAAAGTCATGTGACAGTTTTTGTCCCTTTTGGGACAGTTTTTTGCCGTCCCAAATACACATTTTTCTTATAGTCTAGCTTTTCTTTTTAAACTCAAACGGAAATTAACATTTTGGCCAAAATTTTACACCACCATACAACCCCTTACGTAACTAGGATAAACTTTACACAATTTAAACCACTATGAATGATTTTGAAAAGTTAAAATAACTTATCTATACTATATATTAAATGTGAGTTCTACTTGAAATTACAAAATTACCTTTCATTGATTTGAAAAGTATTTATCACTTTAAGTGGGATTCAATTTAATGACCTTCAATGCTTATACAAGTGCCTTATTAACTCAAGCAAATACAATTACATTGTTTCAAAATTTCCATATTATGCATGTACATATAGTGTGCTCCTAAGTTAGTGATTACATGTTAATCTTTTAATTGCAGGCTAAAAGGAAAAGTAGCTATAGTTACTGGTGGAGCAAGTGGCTTTGGTAAAAACACCGTAATGCTTTTCCTTCGTCACGAAGCAAAATTGATAATTGTAGATATACAAGACAATCTAGGTCAATCCATATATGAAAATCAAGAAGATGTAACGTACGTCCATTGTGACAAGTGACACAGACATGAAAAACGTGATCGATATCTCAATGTCAAAGTACGACACCCTTAACATAACGTTCAACAATGCTGGAGTGGGGAGCAACATGGATCCAACTATCCTAGGCTCAGATAATGAAAACTTCAAAAGGGTTTTTTGATATAAACGTGTATAGTGCATTCCTTGGTACCAAACACGCTGCTAGGGTTATGATTCCTGCAAATAAAGGTGTTATTATTTTCACTTCGAATGCTACCTTAGTAACCTCGTGCGAGTTGCCACATGTTTACACAGTGTCAAAGCATGCATTTGTGGGTTTGACTAAGAACTTATGTGTAGAACTTGGCTAGTACAGGATAAGAGTTAATTGCATTTCACCTTTTGCTATATCCACCCCATTATTAACAGTAGTTTAGGGTTAGATAAAAACAAGCTTGATGGCCTTATTTATGACTCATGGAAATTTGAAGGGGGTGGTGCCAGAAAAGGATGACGTGGCTGAAGTAGCATTGTTTTTGGTTAGTGAGGGATCAAAGTTTGTGAGTGGATATAATCTCGTAGTGGATGGTAGTTATAGCACTACCAATCCTTCTTTCACTATGATAATCAAGGATCTAATTTCTGGGTAATTAACTTTTCATCCCTTCAACATTTACATGTTATCTAGCGTTGATTCTTAAAGTTTATATGTTATAGCACTATCAATATTTATTTTTTTATGAAAATGCAATTCAATTCAAATTTTAAAGGCTAAAATGGGGAAATAAAATAAAATATTAAGGACCAAAATGAACAACAAATAAACTTTAATCGTGTAAAATATCAATCATTCTTGATTTCTTGATCTAAATTTAATGATGGAAAACTAAAAGTACTAAATAAACCAGTGTGGCCGGAAGTAGATCCGTAGGTGGCTAAAACTTTGTATTTTTTTCGTTTTTCTTTTTCATTTTTTTAAAATTTCTTTCTTATGGTGTATCGAGTATGTGTTGTGAACGTGGGAACAATTAACCTAGTCCCAATCCACAAATATACCTGATAAATCTCTTTCGGGAATTTTCATAAACATTTGGCAGGCGAAAACCGTCAAGCAATAGGATCTTTGCTCAAACCAAGAGAACAAACACAATCACAATCAACTATGAATAAAAGATCAAGAATAACAATAACCAAATGTAAAGAAAAAAGAAAACACACCGGAGATAGTGTGGAACCCTTCAGGTCTTCCATTTGAAAGGTGAGTAACTTTATTGATCAATCAAGAATTTACAATAACTCTCTCAATAATCCTCACTCAAATCAATGGAACAAACCTTCAACGATTACCCTCTCAACCTTAGCTAAACCCTAGCTAACCTCTCACAAAAAATATTCCTCTTATAAGAACAAGTCTCTTTTTCTCACTCTTGCAAATGCATCACACAATAAATAGAAATAAACCTCTATATTTTATATTAAATGAAAAAAAAGACATAAAGGCTTTTACCTGCCCATGTGCAACCTTTTCGCCCAAGTGCAAAAGCACTTTTGCACATTTCCAGTACACTTACGCCCTCAAGTGTAAAAGCGCTTTTGCAACTTTCCAACTTACACTATTATAATAACATTGATTACAAGCCCAACCATTATAATAACATTGATTACAAGCCAAACATAACAATCTCTACCTTGGCGAGTAATCTCAAGTCAATCTCAATTGCTTCACGTCGCGATAAGAACCGTGCATCCCCTTATAAACTATCCCGACACTTCCAAGGTCACAACCTCCTTCTTCAACATGAAATAAGATTAAGAAGCTTTAGGTAGTGCCTAAACTTCTCCGAGGTTACCGACTTTGGGAGTATATCGGCCGCATTCTCATCTGTATTCACCTTTTCTAAGATGACTTTCCCGAATTTCACCCAATCCCGAACTTGGTGATACCTCACATTTATGTACTTCGTGCGAGCATGATAGACTTGATTATTAGCCAAGTAAAGCACACTTTGATTATCACACCATAACAAAATCCTCTCATGCTTCAAGCATAACTCACTCACTAACCTTTTCAACCATATCGCCTCATTCGATGCATATGTGAGTGCCATATACTCAGCATTTATCGTAAACAAAACGCTCGTTACTTGTAGTATAGATCTTTGATTAAGCCAAAATATTGCATTTTTATATGTATTTAGGTGGCTTAATATGCATGAATTTGATTTTAATTATCCTAAATTGTTAAGAATTGAGATTTAATAATGAAATAGGATAGTATGTTTGTTTCTAGTGCATTATAACCTTTTTACAGGTTAAAAGTGAACAAGAACGAATCTAAAAGCAAATTCCCCCAAAGTTAGTCATTACCGGTCAAATTCGGAGCTGAATTGAGTTCAAGAAGTGAACCGAAAGAAAATTCCAAGCTAAAGCATGAAGGAAGTTGATGGAAGAGACTAAGAGAAGCCAATAGAGCAGTCCCAAGCAAAGAAGGGTCATTTGAATCAAACCGAGAAATTTTTGAATGAAGAAGAGATTCACCGCGTGCAATGCTGATGTTCTAGCCAATTATGGTATTTATCCGTGCAGAATTTGAAGAAACCTCCAGAAATAGAAGTTGTAGATATCTGAGTTATCTACGCGTAGGCGAAAACCTTATATCAATCGGAGTTCGGAGTACAAAGTTATGGCAGAAATACGATCAGTGCACCAGTGGATTGAGTTTGAGCGCGAAAGAATACCTAAATTTATGATGCAGATATTTATTGAATGAGGTCCTTAGCCTAGATGGCAAGTGATCAGCTCTCTACTCATGCTTAGTCCAGTGTTCAAATCCCGCGGCCAACAAGTATTTTTAAGCTGACCCGAGAAATTAAGGTGGAATACTTAGGTTTTAGGTTAATTTTGGGAAGGACAGTATCATTCTATTTTCTTTGAGTAGGGAAGAACAGCCGTCATTCTTGTTCTTCAATAATTCCCAATTTCCTTACGTAACTAGAAAGGGATATTTTCATTTGGTTTATGGCTTATATTGAAGAAGAAATAACATATAATTATATTTCAATTTGAGTTGAGCGAGTCCCATTATAGTTCTTTAATAACTGCGTAACTGTAAGTTTTTCTTTTCATTCAATTTTATTTTTAATTTATTTCAATTAATGCTCATTAATGCTTATATATTGTTAGTTAATTATGTGTTTGAATGTGATTGATGATTGAAATCCATGCATAATTTATAATTTTTAGTAGATTTTTTTTATAGATTCCCGCGTAGAACCCTAAAAAATATATGTTTTCTTATTTTAATCATAACTTGCTCGTTTCTTGGCCGATTTTGATGATCCACCTATCAAAACGACCGCGATCGAATTTTTTACAAAATCTTACTGTTTTGGGGATCTAAATTCCGAAATTTCCTGAGGAAAGTAGGCGATTTTCGTGACTGCCAGTGTGCTATTTTTTCGAAATTTGTTTAAACCGTATTTTTAATTTATTAATTGTTCCTTAGTTTTAATTGCTGTGAAATTTTGCGTGATTATTCAATTATATTTCAGAAATATGTTTGCTCAATTTGTGATTGAATCTATCATATTTTGCTTAATTTTTATCAATATGCTAACGTAATTTAGTAGTTAGGGGTCCGTAGCGAAAGCATGACGGACTAGTGTGAGTATATGATTCAATTGTGATTGTGGCTTGAATTTCTCCTTGGTTATAGGTCAATTAATAAATCTGAAAAATATAGTAACTTTTCATGCGTTAAAAACATGAAATTTTAAGATTATTTCTCGATTATTCGACAAAAGAACCGAAAAACCTCAAATTACGAATTTTTGTACTAAAACTCTAACGAGGCTGAATAGAGGACGGTCATTATCCTTTATTGAGCTGAGTTAGTTATTCAAGTAATTTGGGAGCTTTGAGCGCTGTTTTGGTGTCATTCCAAAATCGATACCGAAATAGTGCTAATTTTAGCTTTTAATGACTTTTTAAGAACGGTTTTGACGTATGTCATGCATATGCATAATCAAACCTTAGAAATGAGTTAAGCTTTTGATATTTACTAAAATTGATTAAATTTAGTTTGTTTTTGTCATGCACTAGTATTACTAAGTGAAAATTAATTTTTGTAAAAAATAAATTATAAGTTCCCTTATTGAAAACTAAATTTACATGCAGCTTATATGAGTCTTGTCATGCACTTCTCATGATATGCTCGTAAACTTTAGTATTTAATAATTGGTAAGTTAAGGACATTCATTGTTAATAGGAACTCAGGTCCACAGTCATTTCTTGAATCGGTTGGTCATACTATCTGTAATGTCGTAGCTATGGATACCCCTAACGCTCTTTTCCCATTTCATTAGACAATTGTTTTAGTTGCTGCTTATTTTATCCTTACTTTATTTATATTTATATTTATTTATTTATATTTATTTATTTTCTTTTAAGTTTTAAATTTAATTTCTTATCCTATTCTTTCCTATTTTTAAAATAAAAATTTATTATCTTTTTTTTTATTATTTTTCTTTTCTTCTTTTCCCCTGTTAAAAGTTTAGCTAGAATAATAAGATTACCATCCTTCCCTGTGGTTCGGCCTTGGACTTCCAAGTAAATATATTATAACTTGACCACCTGCACTTTGGTGTATTAATTACGCGTTTCTGAGCGTAGTCAATCTTCATGAAACTGGTCCACTTGCCAAAGTGAACACATAACCCGTGGTAAACCTTCTTTTATCAAGATCCTCGCATAATCGGAGTCTACGAATCCCCCAACACTATAAGCCCCATCTTTCCGCTCAAACACTATACTCAAAGACTTGATACTTTGTAGTTATCGAAGAACTCATTTAACCGCATTTCAATGCTCTTTACCTGGATTCGACATATACCTACTAACCATTCCAATCGCGTGAGTTAGATCCGACCTTGTACACATCATAGCATACATAAGACAGCCAACCGTACAAGCATACAATGTTGTCAACATCTCGGTACACTCATCAAGAGATGATGGGCATTGCTTTGCGGACAAAGTAAAATGAGAAGCTAACGGAGTAAAAATCGATTTCGCACTCTACGTATTGAATTTCTCAATGACATGAGAAATATACTTCTGTTGCGAAAGCCACAACTTGCCAACCTTAATATCTTTCTGAATCTTCATACCAAGGATCTTTTGTGCGGTCTCAAGATCCTTCATATCAAATATTTGGCCTAATTGCACCTTGAGCTCCTTCACCTTTGACATATCTCAACACGCTATAAGCATATCTTCCACGTAAAGTATCAACAAAATGAATAAGCCATCATCAAAGTTTTGAACATAGGCATAATGATTACCATCACACCGACGATAATCAATCCGCAACATAAATGAGTTAAACTGTAGGTACCATTGCTATGGCGACTGTTTTAGTACATATAATGATTTCTTAAGCCAACAAATAAATTTTTTCTTACCTACTTTCTTGAACCCTTTCGGTTATACAATGTAAATCATCTCTGAAAATCATCATAAAGAAAAGCCATTTTTACATCTAGTTACTAAAGCTCCAAATTAAACTGAGCTACCATAGAGAGCAAAACCTGTATCGAAGTGTGTCTCACAACTGGAGAAAAAATCTCATCATAATCAACCATTTCCTTTTAAAAAAAAACCTTCGCTACTAACCGTGCCTTAAATTTTGGTGCTTTATCTTTGTTGATTGCTTCTTTCTTCCTAAATACCTATTTGGATCCGACAATGCTCTGGTCCTTGGGCCTAAGAACTAAATCCTAAACGAAATTCATTCGTAGAGCCTCTATTTCATCTAGGATAGCACCCATCCAACTATCATTATTTTTTGACACTAATGGCTTTTTTATAATTAGTTGGATCATTCTCAGTTGTAATAAAGGCATAGTTGACCTCATCTTCCCAAGCAAACTTAAAAAGTGGTTTGATTGCCTGTCGTGGTCTATTTAGTGCTATCGATGGTTCCGACTCTATTTTACCCAGTCTTTCCTCATATTCCTCCTCTTCTAGCTACACTTCAACCGTGTCGTCATTCGACTGAATTTCATGTAAATCATACCACCACTTGAAGATGTTCCACCACTTTTGATAACCGATGGACTTAGAACTAAAATTGAAATCTTGACCGTATTAATCTCACTGTTATCATTGATCTTCTGGTATTCCCATTCCTTAAGCATAGTCACATTATCAAATATCAAATCCTAACTAAATAAAAGCTTTCTCGCTACCGGATCCCAAAGCTTAAACCATTTCACCTCTCCCCCAAAACCAAGAAAGATACACCGGTAAGCCTTCGGGTCATTCTTTGATCTCTCATCGTTAGGAATATGAGCATATACCGGGCACACGAACACTTTTAACTTAGAGTAGTCCACTTCTCACCTCGACTATACTTCTTCTGAACATTTTGAATCAAGATTCATATTCAGTGACATATTGACCAAGTAAAAAACAGCATGATTAACACAAGCCGCCCAAAAAGTTTTCGGCAAGCAGACATGAATCTTCATACTTCTCGCCCTATCCATAATGATATAATTCATTCTCTCCGCAACTCCATTTTATTGTGGAGTTTTTTCACAGTTAAGTGCATTTTGATGCTGGTATTCTTGTAAAACTTCAAGAATTCTCCATCTTTATACTCATCTCGGTTGTCACTTTTCAAATACTTTACTTTTCGACCTGTTTGATTTTTCACTATAACCTTATACTCTTGAGTTTTTCGAAGACCTTCGATTTTTTCCTCAAGTAGTAAACTCAAACTCGATGTGAATAATCATGAACAAAAATCATAAAGTATTTGAAATCACCCAAATAAACTATCTCTAAAGGCCCACACACATCGAAGTGAATATAATCAAGCATAACTTGGTTTTTGTGTTCCGTAGTATCAAATCGAACTTTAATTTGCTTGCTCATCACACAATATTTGTAAAAATCGAGCTGGCACCCATGAACTCCTTTCAACAATTTTCGTCGATAAAACTCCTCTATGTCACGTTGGCTCATATGACCAAGCCTTATGTGCCATAACAAAAGCTTATCCCCTTCCGCTTTCGTGAAAATCGCGGCTCCACCAACTACCGTGTTTTCTTTCAACTTGTAAAAGTTGTTCGATAACTTTGTACTGCGTTAAATCACCATTGATCCAAAGCCCCGTCTTCGGCTTGAATCATACACCTTTTTTAATAGAGCGTGCCTAAAGAGATCAAATTCTTTTTTAGAGCGGGTACATGTCAACATTATTTAGTGTGCAGGTCACGCCATTCCAAATCTTTATTTTCACCGTGCCTATAATAACAACTTTGCATGTAGCATCGTTGCCTGTGAAGATTTTTCCTTCATTACATTCCTTGTAGTCAACGGACCAATTACAATTCGGGCACATGTGATAAGAGCATCCAGAATAAAAAATCCATCCACTATTTTAATCCGCCAAAAAATAAGTAAGAACATCAGTATTAACCTCTTAGTTCACCTCTTGGGTTGCAACTCCAGCAATCTCTCTCGACACGTCTGTTCTTTTACCTTTTAACTCATGGCAATTCTACTTGATGTGGCTTACCTTGTGACACTTAAAGCATTCCCAATTACTTCGATCTCGTGATTTAGACCGACCCATGCCTCTATTCTTGGCACCCCGTGACCTTGACCGCCCACTTCGTTCACCACCACCACTTTTGGCAATAAGCCCTCACTTGACAAAGAGCATGTCCCGATACCTCCTTTTTTCATGGCCATGCACGATTGGAGGTTTTTGACAACCTCATTAAACTTGAGTGTTGTTTTGTCAAATATCAACGTGATAACGAAGTGACCATATGAGTCTGGCAATAAAGCAAGCAACAATAAGGCGCGGTCCTTCTCATCAAATACAACATCAATTCTCTCAAGGTCATGCACTATTACCTTGAAGACATTAATATGCTTGTTCAAATATTGTCCTTTATTCATTTTCAACTTAAAAAGTTACTTCTTGAGATTTAATTTATTGGATATAGACTCCCTATGTACATCTCCTCTAACCTACTCCACATATCCTTTGTATTATTCTACGACATTAAGTTTCTCAATACTTCGTCAGTCACATGCATATCTATTGTGGACATAACTTTTTTATCAATCTTATTCCATTGGTCTTCAGACTTATCTTGCGGCTTTTTCTCAAATTCAAGTAATGCAACTTACAAATTTAATTGGAAAAGTACCCCATGCATCCGCCTTTGCCAAATATCGAAATTGATAACCTCGTCATAAGGTTTTATCTTAACCTTCATAATGCTTCCAACACTTACAATAATAGAAAAACTAGCTTGTGTTGCAACAATTCCGATTTGAATTACTTCGGCCATTTATCAAACACTTGGCATACAAACCTTGCATCCAATAGCTAGGCACCAACTGAATCCTTTGATACCACTTGTTGTGAACGTGGAAACAATTAACATAGTCCCAATTCACAAATACCCGAGAAATTTATTTCGGGAATTTTCACAAACACTTAGCAGGCATAAACTGTCAAGCAATAAAATATTTGCTCAAACTAAGATAACCAACACAATCACAATCAATTATGGATAAAAGATAAAGAACAACAATAATCAAATGCAAAACAAAGAAAAAACACACTGGAGATAGTGTGGAACCCTTCGGGTCTTCCACTTGAAAGTGGAGTAACTTTATTGATCAACCAAGAATTTATACTAACTCTTTCTCAATAATCTTCACTCAAATCAATGGAACAAACCTCCAATAATGACCCTCTTAACCTTAGATAAACCTTAACTAACCTCTCACAAGAAATATCCCTCTCGTAAGAACAAGTATCTCTTTCTTACTTTTGCAAATGCACTACACAATAAAAATCTTTATTTATACTATAAGTGAAAAATTAGACATAAAAGCTTTTACCCGCCAAAGTGCAAAAGTACTTTTGTACCTTTTTAGTACACTTAGGCCCAGGTGCAACAGTGCTTTTGCACCTTTCCATCTTACACCATTCTAATAACATTGATTACAAGCCAAACACGACAGTATGTTGGATTATTTGGATAAAGAAATAATAATATCAATAATATATATTCGACTTTACGACCCTATTATTTGGACAATTGAATAAATATTCGTCCTATTCTTAAGTGGATTGCAGTTTAAATTTGTGTTTGTTCTTTTGTGCTGGAACTAAATATATAATTAATGTCCTCATAGACCTTACGCAAACTTAACACATGGTCGGCCATTTGACAGATTCATGTTTATAAAAAAACAAACCGCGTGAAAGGAAAATAAAAATAATATTAATTTAAATAAGATAGAATATTATTATCATAAATCAAGTTCTTAGAATATTTTTTTATTATTTGAACTACAACGATCGGAATTGATCATCTAACTACTCACTCAACTCTTCATATATATATATCAACCAACATTACTACTGAACTAATTCATGTGTCCCTTACTACTCACTTTATTTTCTTTTCAGATAACAAAAAAATATATCCTTCCAAATTTCTGTTACAAAAAAATAAAATATTTTACCTGCATTCTGGATTGCAATGGATCAAAACGAAAGAAATAAGTTTAAAAAGGTATAATTGTCCATACACAATATACTAAAACTATAATTATTATTTTTTTGCGTTAGTCTTTGTCAAACTATTCATTTTAAAATTAAAAGGTCAATTACGAACATAATCCTAGAACAGTAAAAATAGATTAATTTATTTTACAAAAAAAAAATCACATTTGTTGTTGTTGTTGTTGTTGGTTTTTTCTTTTTTCTTTTTAATTATTATTATCATATATAAGGTGCAGTCAATTTAAAGGGAATTAAGAAAAAAGAAGAAGGTCTATTTAGTGCTGGGCGGCCGGGTGATGGACGTTGGAATATCTTTGTCCTTAACTAGAACAAAGATAATGTCTATTTATTTTGTTTTAAGCCATAATTTGTAATTATTTATTATGTTATTGCTTTTATAAATAACAGAGCTTAAAGAAAACCAAATTAATCAATTTTTTCAACCATGACTAGCCATAACTTGTATTTCTTTATGACAACTTTATGTTAATTTATCGTCTAAGCTGGCGATTCAATGTTTAATAATTACTTCTTATACATTCATCTCAATCCATGCATAAAAAGATATATTAAATTTTAGTCCTCCAATATTTGATCTATGTACATTTTTATGATAATTTTGAACAAGTTTTTAACACTCAAATAGGAAGGGATATATATATACTATTACACAATTATTTTAAATTATTACAACGTACTAAGGCCTTTGCCAACGATTTTGTTTATAAAATGTATTTCTCTATGTGTCATGATCTTTTAAACATTATATATACATCTAGTTAATATCATTTTCACAGGGGCAGAAGAAAGAAGGCTTAAGAGGGGGTGGGGGGTGGTTCAATTGGCCCCTTCAATTCCTATCATTCATAGCCCTCTTAAAGAAGTTATTGGAAAAGGCATTAGCAAGGTTCAGTTAATGCTGTTAACTTTCTAACGAGTCACTCTCACATGGGCCGGGTAAATATAGTATGCCTAACTAAGTAACTAAAGCTTTCAATCTCATCAATGAGGAGATTTTTAGAAGCAACCGGACAAAATTCTTGTTGAAAACTGCAAGAAACTGAAAGATGCACACTATGCGCTTGGAGGCTAGCTTGTGCATATTTTGTACGAGAGGAACAAATGTGCAGGCTATATATATCTAAACTACGAAGAGTTTAGAGCAAACAAGCTATGCAGGCAAGGATGGACTCAAAAATTTATTTGAGGAGGCGCACAAACAGTAGGTGATAAAATATATTCTACATCATAATACACAGAGAATTGGGATACTTTGTGATATATTTTCAACATACATTTTTTTCTTTCATATATTAATTATGTTCCAAAAATAAGGCGAAGTCTAGATTTAGGACATATATAAAACAAAAATAATAAAATTCTTAATCTAAAAAATATAAAATATTTAATGAAAAAAGGAAACGTTTTCAAGCATATACTAGAAACCAACATCGATACAAACCACAAAACTTCTTTTTTACTAAGAAATGACAAAAATAAGAGGGGGCATTTTGTATTATTTGAGAACTTGCCTCTACCTATCTATATTGTAGACCAAAGTGAAAGGGGGCATATGCCCCCTCTAAGCCCAAGCTAAATCCGTCCCAGATGCAGATGATGGTCCCGACAACTGAACTGGTCCATTTATTGAAGGCTAATATGCATATATATATATAGTATGCCTAACGCTGTCAATTTGTAAGGAGTCACATGGGCGAGGTAGAAAACATAAAGAAAAGTTTATTTATGTTTAATTAAGATTAAGATTCTTGTATTGCCTTGACCGTAATTAAGCATATATAGTATTTAGCAGTTAACCTCTTTGTATAAGATATATAGTCCTTTCCTATTCCAAATCAATAGAGTGCTTTGGTCTGAGAAGTCCTCTCTCTCTCTCTCTCTCCCCCCAATGGCTACAAGTTCAATTCTATCGACCATCACTAGAAGGTACGTACAAACATGAAAACTGCGCTACATGGTTTAATATAAATTGCGAATAATTTGAAAGCACCGTAATTGATCTTTTACCCCTTAAAATTTGCCTGTTGTATCTCTTTAGTTCCTTAATGTTTCATTTCTACATGTTGGCCATCAAAGTTAATTTAAGTCGAGTTGCCTGTTTTATCTAAAATTAGACATCCTATCAATATTTTGCACACATATATCTTGTCTGGTAAATGAATATTCCATGCAAAAAATGGACAAGAAGTACAATTTCAGATAAAAGTGTAACCTCGACTCCAACTTTAAAGATCAATATATATATATATATATAAATGAATAAATATTAGAGACTAAAGTCGTCGATATGTATAAGTGATAAATTCATGAATGTAAAAGGTCAAATACCCTGAAAAACAGGTGTAGTGTCAGGACCTACCTACCTATTAAATTAAAACTTCATTTTTTATTTAAAAATAAAAGTAAACTCTAAGCTTAAAACTAATTAAGTAGGTATTATTTGACTTGTTTGTGAAACAAATTTAAGCTCTGTTTGATTGTAAAAGTAAAAAAAAATTTAGTTTGTTTGTGAAAAAAGATAAGATATAAGATGAGAGATGTTGTTAATTTTATGAGTAGGTATTCTCTATACTTTTATATGGGTGTTCTTAAATACACACACAAAATCTGTTTTCTCACCCGAATGTGACAATAATTTTCTTCTCACCCCATCAAATCGTTAAAAAATCTTGCAGTTCACTCTAGTGGTAGGATGAGTTTACTGAAACAATGTAGAGATAATAAAGTTTTGTCGTTAAAAGTAAAAATATTAAATAATATTAAATATTTCATTAATATAAGACATATTAAACAAAAAATACATTGTTCTTAATAAATTTCATGAAGATACAAAATATTAATTGTGATAAATACAATTTTAGCAAGTATATGAAATTTCATATAATCTTTTATTATTCATTGTTCTTTAATGGTTATTATTCATATTTTAAATTTGTCTACAAATTTTATTTTTATCAAATAAGTAAATATAAGTCTTAATTCACTGCATCAAAAATATTAAAAGATCAAAAGCACCAATCCCTATATATATAGTAGTATGTTTGATATACAAAAGAAATTTTTCATGCACTTGAAATATTTACTCTGTTTCCAATCAAATTTAGATCGTTCTTTAATTTTTATGCATTTTGAAAAAAATATTAATTATTTTCAACACAATTATTAATAAAACAAAATTAAATTAATTTTTTTTTATAATATGAGAATTTAAACATTAATTATAGTTAAAGAAAAGTCCCGAAAAGCCTTTACACTATTTTTTTAATTAATTTTTTTTATACATACATTACGTAAACTATATATATATATATCTTTACATGTGAGCGATAAGTTAGATTAGATTACAAAGATTCGGAGGAGTTGTTGAAATTAACTAATTAATTAACAAAATTAACTAATTAATTAACAAAATTAATAATTAAGTCTTATACTATATAAATATATGTCTTAATTCACTACATTAAAAATATTAAAAGATCAAGTTTTTTTTTATCAAAAATATTAGAAGAAAGATGACGGAGAAAAAAAACTCTCAAGAAAAAAAAAGTGAATAGCGATGATTTTTTCCTTAGAAAGAAAGTGGGGTGAGAAGAAAGTTTTTTATGCTATTTTTTAGGATATGTTTGACTTAGTTTTGAATTTTGGTGGGATGAGAAGATTGATTTTGTGGGTACATTTAAGAACACCCTTCTATATTTTTGGTGGAAAATTTCTACTCACCACCAAGCAAAGAAAATTTATTTATGGAAAACTTAAAAATCAAGAAGATATCGCCCCTATCACTTAATTTATTTTTCATCTTTTTACTAAAATTAACTCAAAATTTTTTTTTTTTCACATTGCAATCAAACGGAACCTTAATGTGTATATACGGAAAAGTCTACGCATAAAAGCGCACAAATTTAATAATTTTGCAGTTAATCTTCGGATTGTGAATTCCCTTTTGCCTTTTACACTTAAAAGACTCGTCTCTACAAAAGGATAATTGCATACCAAATTTGCATCTAACCCTCAGAGTTTGAATTTCCCTTTTTCTTTGACACTTAAAGACTCGCCTTTTCGACCATGTTGTATGTCTACTTTCATGAAAATTATGTCTATCCTTGTAGCTGGTTGCATGTCTACCATTGAAGTAGTCCCTTCTTTCATTTTCTCAACTCTCATACATCACGCGATTAATTTCTAGTATTGTTAACATAATAATATCGTCATTCTATGATTTTCCTACAGGCTAGAGGGGAAGGTAGCACTAATAACCGGAGGAGCTAGTGGCATTGGAGAATATACCGCAAAGGTCTTCACCGAACATGGAGCCAAAGTCGTAATTGCCGACGTGCAAGACGAGCTAGGTCACTCTGTGAACGAAGCCCTAGGCCAAAAAAATTGTACTTACGTTCACTGTGACGTCACTAACGAGGACCACATAAAAAATGCGGTGGACAAGACGGTATCAACCTATGGGAAACTAGACATTATGTTCAACAATGCCGGAATTGCCGACCCCAACAAGCCCCGAATTGTCGACAACGAAAAATCCGACTTCGAGCGCGTCTTAAGCATA
Organism: Lonicera japonica; assembly: GCA_021464415.1. Taxonomy (NCBI): domain Eukaryota; kingdom Viridiplantae; phylum Streptophyta; class Magnoliopsida; order Dipsacales; family Caprifoliaceae; genus Lonicera; species Lonicera japonica. Next base: position 63,322,714 of record CM038469.1, read on the forward strand.
AACGTAACTGGTGTCTTCTTAGGCATGAAACACGCGGCTCGAGTCATGGTCCCAACCCGAAGCGGCTCCATAATCTCAACCGCTAGCCTAAGTTCCAACCTCGGTGGGGCCGCATCGCACGCTTATTGTTGCTCAAAGCACGCAGTGCTAGGGCTTACAAGAAACTTGGCGGTCGAGCTCGGGCAGTTTGGGATTAGGGTTAATTGTTTGTCACCCTATGCACTTGCGACGCCTTTAGCCACCAAGTTTGTGGGGCTTGATGATGAGAATCTGGAAATTGCCATGAATGCGTTAGCTAATCTCAAGGGAGTGACACTTAGGAGGGATGATGTTGCAAATGCGGCGCTTTACTTGGCAAGTGACGACGCAAAGTATGTAAGTGGGCAAAACTTGTTTATTGACGGGGGCTTTGGGATTGTTAATTCCGCATTCCAAATATTTCAGTATCCTGCAGATTCTTGAATGTAATATCTTCTTTAAATGGGAAGCCAATATGGTGTTATAATTGCCGTATGAAAACTAAAGGATCATTTTCAGATCCAACTTATTGAAATATATATATATATATATATTATGTTCTCGTACTGTATCAACAAAAATTATGGGACGGACTTGCAAATGAATAGAAATCCTTGGCCATGGAATTTTTAAGACAATTAAGTCTCATATTTTTTGAGTTATTTACCCGGGACGGTGGAAGAATTTGTAATATTACATACTAGTAACAATATCTATTAAGTTAAAAAAATGTATAATTCATCAAAAAGAGTTTTAAGTATTTATTATATCTATTTCAAGATTACAAACTTTTGAAATTACAATGCCATGGTCTTTGTAGTGTATAAACGTTGTATCAACTCCTAGATCAGATTATGATTATGCATCATAATTCAAGAACTTCTGTTCTTAGTTTCCTTGTCAGACTTCTAATCCATCGTAACTAAAATAGTTTGAGTAAATACCATATTTAACCATTCAACTACTCTCGTAAATTACAATGGATCACTCTTGAGCCATTTAACTATTTAAATGGAATAATTTTGCCTACTCCTAAAAAATGTCTGGTTACTCGATGATAGAAGTTGGTCGTGGGCCACTTACACGTCAGGCCTATTTTCATCCAACCAAGTCATATCCGGACATCTTCATTATTCTTCCCAAAAACCAACCCTTTCCCTCGCACTTCAAAACTGAGCATCACAAAGCACAAAGAATTTACTGCTGACAGAAAACAATGGGTTCGCCGGAGAAAAAACATAGCATCGCAGAGTTTCTTTCTCTCTCTCGCTCTGTACCAAGAGAATATAATGGATTTTGGAGAAAAGATTGAATTGAGTTTCTGAGTTTCCAGTGAGAGAGTTCGCGGTTGACTCCGAAAAAGAAACCCACAAATGACTCTGGTCAAAGATCGAACTATATAAAGAGAAACCGTACCATAACTGGCTCATAAATAAATACCAGAAGAAAAGGTATCAGTATAAGTGAGTGGATGGACCAAGTCCCCCACGAATAAAGAAATATAAGCAATTGGATAAATACATATATATATATATACACGATCTAAATATAACCTTCATCTGATGATGGAGACCTTCCTTTTGGCAGCGAAGAACATATATATATATAGAGAGAGAGAGAGAGGGCAATCGCGGAGGCTTGGGGGCCTAATCAATTATATATATATAAACGATCAACCTGTTGAATGGCTCTGCTAATTGCCGAATCTTGTTTTGATCGTCCTTATCCAACAACTCCTTTAACGTAAGGTCTTTGTCTTCCACTTAACGGAAGAAGCCCCAAAACAACTAAGTGGGCGGCTACAGAATCCTGTGCTTCCTTTCTTAATTTCTCTTATATATATATATATATATATATTTTATTTTTTTTCCTCTTGTAATTTAGTTTGAATATATATATACAAATTTATCTATGCGTACGAGTCCAATGTCATTGTACTGGCTCATGCACCTGTATGGCTGTCTCTTCATGTTGATTTGCATATTGATCAAAGAGAAAAGATGGAGATTGAGCCATATGGCCACATGGGTTTTATCTTGAAGGTTATCTTGCGCTAATTCTTTATATAGAATTAAGGCAATAAGATAGCGACTTTGTCGTGATTTTGCACACACCTACTCTGCTTTAGTTTAATACTGCTAAATATTATTATTACTATTTTTTTATAATTATTTTCAATGAAGTTGAGAAAATATTTTCTAAACACAAATGAAAATTAAAAGGGTGCCGAAAAAAGTACCTATAAAATTCAGTTTAAACACTCTTTTATTTTTAATAAAGAAACTATTGAAGTAAAAGTTGTATTTTGGAATCACATTAATATTTCAAAAAGTAATTCAATGAGAACACATTTTTCTTCTCACCCTATTTACTCATGGCCTATTACATTTACTTCTCACAATTTTTTCTGCAACACTTCACTTATTAACTACGACTAAACAAGAAGACATAAGTTATGGTCCTGTCCATATTATTTTCACACATTCTTCTTTTTACACACACATATATATGCATATATTTATTACCATGCATATATTCATATATGTAAATATTCTTCTTGCTAAATATAGATACATATAAGTGTTTTGTCGTGGATTTTTTATCGTATATTTATGTTATATTATTATTGCGCTTAGTTGGAATTTAATTTCAACTTTATATATATAATTAATTGAGGTTTTACTCTGTTAAAACTAAGTATTTGACTATGTTGGATTTTGAAAAGAAGCAATTTATAGACAATTCACATTCTCAATTGCAAGCATTTTATAAAGGAAATTTCTTTTGCATACTCTTGATTGATGAGGTTTTGAACTTTTATATAACAGAACAAAAGTAGAATAAGATTAATTTTAGTTAATTGAATTAGTTTATGAACAAAATAAATTAATTTTAGCGAAATATGGTTTCAATATTGCTAGAATAACATCATTCTTTCATTAATTTGATTTAATCTGTGACATGAAATTGTATTTGTTGGCAAAGAATAATTTAAAGTAAATAGATATATACTACATTTGAGGTACGAATATATTACAACAATAGTTCATCTTCTGTGACGAAAAAGTTTATTGCAAATAAGTTGATTTGTTGAATATATGTGTGATTCTAGTATGGTGTTCTAACTACTACGGGTGCTTTTATAAAAATAAAATTTAAATACAGGTGCCTAAAAAATGAGTGTTGAAATTGATTTTTAAGGGTGTTTTTACCATCACCCAAATTAAAATTTCCAACACATTCCTTTGGTGTTGTCATGAAGTTAATGTCTTTCTTTATAGAGTCTAATTGACTTCCGATACAACACTTTTATTTGGAGAGTAAAAACCTTTCAAGAAACAATTCCAACCTCAAATTCCAAACCAAAAGTATCACGTAAATATTAACCTCATCTTTCTCCTTGTTATACTCTCTACCACTAATTAATAATTCCCTTGTTATATATGTATTACTAATAATATAAATATGTATGTGTACGTATATTCAAGAAACAACACCCTTCCTTTATTATTGAGAATTCCACACGAAAAAAAGAAGAAGAAAGTAGTTGAAGGAGAGAAATGGGTGCAAAGGACACTACGACAAACACCCTCCTCATTTGCGCATTGATCGTGATGATGGCATTTAGCAACTTTAGTGAAGCAATTTCCGAGTGCGCTAAAGATTGCATGCCAACATGCATGAAGGTGAAGGAAGCTTCTATTTCGGTATGCAAGAGTAGCTGTGAAGACTATTGCAAACAAGTAAAAGGAAAGCATCGCCAGGAAACTGGACTAGAAAATACACGCGATTAATTGATTGAACATGGATAAAACATATTGGGCTACAATAATTTAAATTTTATTTTTTATCCCACGGTTTCATTATGTTGGTGTTTAATTATTGGTTTTGATCATTGATTAATTGAAATTGAAATGCCATGAGGAGGCATTATATAAACATTTAATTATATAATTGGAGAGAGTATACTCGTGCCCATTGTGGTGATTATGAGTTTTATTTTGAAGTTATTATCGTTCTAGTCTACAAAACTACAGTTTATATAATATGAAAAATTGGTAATATTAGTATGTACTTTATTTCAGTGAAAAGTTCCATGACATAGTATTTTACATCTATGACCAAAGAAAATGAAACAAATGAAAAATTAGTGTTTTAATTAATGTCAAAATCCAAGATCAATATTGAGGTACTAGACTAGAATAATAACACTTCACTGATGTTGCATTAATTTAAGGAACTATATATCCTTTAAATGAGGCTCCAAGGAGTTGATAATGGCCGGTGTTCTAGCCAACATGTTATTTCAAACTACCCTTAGTGGTACAGCCCGGCCTTCGTTGGTTCATAGTTCTAGACCATGATTGAATCAAGGATTGTGATGCCATTCCCAAATAGTTTTAACAAACATTGTTCCTAGCTACAACAATGATCTCAAATCACCAGAAAATATCTAGAGATCCACAGGCAAGCTAGATGAGAAGGAGAATTTTTCTTTGGTGAGCGCCCCTTAGAGAGAGATTAATTATTGTGTAGATGCACCTTTGGCCTCCCCTTCAAAGGAAAAGCAAATCAACATAATCGAGCACAACATATATTCTGTCCGTCCTTCAAAGATTAGATATGACTGACACCGATTACATCCCTTAATTCCAAAACCTGATCAAGATTGGCACCCGGGCGGAGGAAAAGCTTAGCCACACGTCAGAATCCAAGAAGATCGAGCTCCATTCTGTGAACTCCTCGAAAATACAACCAATTAAGGAACCAATCAGATTGCATGTCATCCATAAATAGCAGTCAATCGATGTCATTCACTATGCAACTAGATCTCTGAAGTGATGCTCAAGATAAATTTAATGGCTAAAAATTGCTCTTATAGTGTGGGCGCCTCAACCTGCGAGAGTGCCATCACTCTAAGCATGTGTACGTAGTCCCTTAGTGGTGTAAGCATGCAAGAATGTAAGCTAATACGAGAGTAGCCCCCAGTCCCTTTTCTCAAAATGAATAAAAGAAGACGATTCGACCAATAATATATTCGATCAGTAATGGGGACTAGTTGAATCTTTGAGATCCACCAAACCAGATTTGTGGGTTCGATGATTAAGTTATGGAGTGGGAACTTGTTAGGCACCCTCTCTGCCCCATTCAGGACTCCCCCTAATGCGAAGCGAACGCGGACGCATGTACATGTACAGATGTTTGTTTTGAGTGTTGCAATTATATTTCCAATTTCAACTTAATCGCAATTCCAACTCTATTTTTAGACTGAGTCGTTCGAATTTATGTTTATTTGTGGAAAAGTTCCTTGTTTGGGAGAAAATACAATTTTGACACCAAAGTTTAGAAATTGACATTTTAGCCCCTATACTTTAAGAAATTGTATTTTCACCCTGAACCGTTCCAAAATTGTCCAATTTACAGTTCTTTCGTGAAATACCCTAGATGTTTTGGAAAATTAATGTGTTGGCTACAAAAATGAAAACGCCATTCTAGCCCCTAAATTTCGAATTTATCCTTTACACACAATATAATGCATGTCCAAATATTTATGTATATATATAAGGTTCGTTTTTTGGTATGGACTAATTCTTTTACGATGGTTTTGCATTATAAAAACATTTGGAGATGTTTTTTATGACGCAAAACTGTTATAAAAAGAACCAGTCCGCACCTGAAATTTTCTGCATATATATATTAATTATATCAAAAGACTCAATTTAAAAATTAGTGAGATGATCATTTAAAATTTCAATAGCCAAAATTGAATACGTATGTAAGTCAATTTTACATTACACCCACTTTCAGATTAAATTTTGTAACAAAAATTTGTAATTTGTAGAGATGATCTACTAATTATACATATCATTGATCTCCGCCAAGTTTCATTAAAAAGTTTGCCCATATAACTCTTAAAATTGGCGATCCTCCTTTTTCTTCAAGAAAGACCAGACCACTCTTTTTAGAACCAACTTGTATATATATATATATATATATATATTTAATAAAAGATTTGAACAAAAATATTATGTGGCCAGCTTGTTGAACATATGCGTCACTCTGGTACAGCATCTCCAACCGTAGTGTATAATTTTGGTTTGTTAAAATTTACACGTTTTGTAAATAAAAAGGTCTCCAGTAGCCTTTTAAGAAAGTCTGACACCTAAGATTTGTGTAAAAATATTGTGTAAAATATAAACCCAATTTACAACCACGTCAGATAATCTCGCGTCTATTTTCCCTCATCCCGTAGCTAGAAATAAATGCATTTGAAAAGTAAGGAAATAAATATAGGATAAGTTTCACTTGTGCGTATCAAATTGGTATTTTAATATTTACACAAAAGTCTATAACAGACGGTTGGAATACAAAACAAATTCTTTATTATTTTTGTGTAAATCCCACATTGACACGTATGATTTACACAAAATTTATACAAGATGATTGGAGATGATCTTAAAGAATAGAGACATTTGTATAATTTTTGTTGTAAACATATATATTTTTGTAAAGGAACGTACATTGAAGAAGTGAAATTTTCAATTAAAAAATGTGAGATATAGTTTCGTCGCCGCTTTGTAATAAGGTGGTGATGTTGGCACCCCAAAAATACTTGGTAACACTTCCACTTTAATTTGATCATTCGCAACCGAGTAAAGTGTCTATTATTCGGTTGTTGAGGACCGAATATAGATCTATATATTCGGTTCTTGACAACCGAGTAAGGCATTTTCAAGTTTTTTTAAATTTGTGCAAGTTTATATTCGGTCCTTCACAACCGAATAACGTATAAAAGTGGTAGTGTTTTCAAGAGATTTTGGGGATGCCAACATCACCACCCTTGTAATATTAGAGTATATTGTATATATAGATATAGATAAGCACGGACAAACTTGATAATTGCAAAAAAAGGGGATATGATGTTTTAGGAGTTGTACCTTGGTAATTGTCACGAGATGTATCACCTAGCCTCTTATCACCGCTAGCTAGCTAACCACTTCAAAAAACCAACAACGGCCCAACTAAAAAAGCTAATACCCCATAAACTCACTCTCAGTCTCAGCTCACGGACTATTCATTGCCACATTAATTAAACACCAAAATAACATTACTCCTCTCTACTATATATATATATATAATGAGGCTTACTTTCACTTTGCAGCTAGTATACTAATATATATTATTGAAGAAATTAAGCTTATATATATAATTGAGGATGACGAGTTTGAGAGGGAATAATAATATTGGTGTTTTGTGTTTGTTTTTGTTGTTAACTATAGGTATTATTAATGGGTGCAAGTGTCAAGTGCCACAAGTACCTGGTTTCTTTATATTTGGGGACTCATTGGTTGATAATGGTAACAACAATGGCATACTTACTCTTTCTAGAGCTAATTATAGGCCTTATGGCATTGATTTCCCTCAAGGTACCACCGGTCGATTCACCAACGGTATGACTTTGGTCGACGCAATAGGTAATTTCAATAATTTTTAAAATTACGCTTGTCATCTCAAATTAAGAATTTATTGTTTCCTTTTTGAATTTCTTAAATTAAAAGTTTAAATGTTTTTTAGAACATAATCAATGAATTAAATCCCATGAAATCAAACAAATTTTGTTCTCAGCCATATTGAATAGGTTGAAACCAATCAATCTTCAAAAATTATAAAAGTGAAATGGGACGTTTAATTTAAGATGGAGATTTTTTTTAAGAGATACTATTGTTAGACTAATAATTTCATCTCAGTTTAAAATCAACGAAGGCTCTACCAGGAAACTATTGCCCTGGAAATAGTGTCTCCTTTTTTTTTTCTCCTCTCAAGCTGAATATGTTTGTTCAAACACCACGTGTACTCCCAATTAATTTATTTATGCTAATATCGTATCATGTAGTTAGTATAGTTGAACACTTTTGACCTTAACTGGTTTATGTTTATTATCAACATTACAACTAGACCTCTCAATAGACTTGAATTTAATCCGATTTTGTTATATTTTATCGGATATGGATTTAGAACTTCAATCCGATAATCAAATTACGATCCAAATCTGTTAATTCGATAATTTAATGGAGCAAATATGGATTTAGACATATCTGATCGGTTAACAACCCAATCCAGTCCGATTAGATATTATATAATATAGATTTTATATTTACTCCATATATTGAATATGTATGAAGTTGAGTAGAATTGGCGTTGGAGACGGCTTGGAGCACTCATTTTGTTTTTAATTTACTTAGGAAATATTGTGTTACTAGAAAATTAAACATGGTGTCCAGGCTAATGTTAAGCCGCTTCTTTTCTTTTTCTTTTTTTTTATTTGTATGCTTTTCGGAATTATTAATGCATTATCTAAACGAATATTTTCTTTCATTCCATTATTTGTTGTTGAAAGTTATATTATTTATTTATTTATTATAGTCAAAAAATGAAAGATTTGTCCTAAAAAAGTTGGGATCATATTGTTGAATTGGAGATGATCCATTAAGCTTAGAAAATAGACCATGGTTTATTTTTTTGGTACAAATTGATAGTAAAACTGAGTCTGCCGCCGCTAAATGGATCAATTCCTCACAGAATCTAGTGGTGGACAAGCCAATAGGCCAACCATATGGGTTAACTATGTATTTAAGTATGAACAAATCCTTCGAATTATTGAATCGGATTAAATTTTTAAACTTAACGAATCGGATTAAATTTTTTTACTTAACGAATCGGATTGAGTATAGGGTAATCCAGTCAAAATTTGTTCATCATTAGGGGCTATATATCATATGGAGTGATCATTAATTTGCAGCTAATTGATTGTTACTGACAACCGGATCTGGCGATCACTCTTTCATGGAAATGGGTTTTAATTATAATTATATGGATCCCACATTTTAATCAATATATACATAATATTCACAGTAAATATATCAATATTTTGTGTCATATATATATATATATATAGTTAATAACAAGAATAATTTTGATTCTTTGGCAGCTCAACTTCTAGGGTTCCCATACTACATTCCACCGTATGCAAGAACTCGAGGGCGTTTCCTACTGGGGGGTGCCAATTTTGCATCTGGAGCTGCTGGTATTCGTGATGAAACCGGCAATAATTTGGTAATTAATTAAATTAAACACTATTTAATTATATATCTCTCATAAATTAACTTTCTTTCTTCGTCTTTTTTTTTTTTTAACTTTCGCGCACTACCTACTATTTTATTTTATTTTATTTTGTGCTAGCTCTACTATATTCAGTAATTCACTACATGGTAAATGTTGCACTTGTATCTATTACGTGTGGACTGATCGAGAACGGACCAATAAGTTAAATTGAATCAACTAATCAGATTATGCTTTAATATTTTATTGCACGAGTATCTAAAGAAGTGCTTAATCACTTTCTTCTTTAATACAAGATCATAAATCATATAACTACCCTTTTGTTAAGTAAAATTTACTTAGAGGTCTACTCTAAAGATGACAGTCATCTCTTTAAAAAAAAGAAAGATTGTCTATTCCGAGAAGTAAACGGATGAATTTATACATATATATCAATATTCAATTATTCGTTACACCCACTTCCAACAATTAGATTTTTTGGTGAGAAATTCATTTGTTTACCCCCTAAAATAGACTATCCCTTTTTTTTTTAAAGAGATGACCGTCCTCTTTAGAGTATGGATTGACACATATATGTAGGAGGCTCGCATGTCCATGAGATTATATTGCATAGGAAAGTATTTTAACAATATTAATGATAATTAATTTGGTGGGTAAGCATGAACCTATATTGCTTAGCAAAAAGTAGTGAAGTTCGATTTCCGCGACAAGCATAATTTTTTCGAAAATCTGTTCAGGAATAAAATTAGAAGTCAACTTCAAGTAGAAATGAGTATTGGTTTTACAATACAATTCAAATATATATACATATATATTAAAAATTTCAAGTGCGGATCAGTTCGTATCGACTGGATTTTTTGCAACGATTTTTCGTTGTTAAAAACATCTCTCCAATGTTTTGGTGACGAAAAACTGTTGCTAAAAAATCCGGTCCGTACCAAAAATATACTATATATATATTATAATTGCCCTCCGTTATATAATTAACTTACATGTACATATATATATATATATATGTATGCAGGGGGGTCACATGTCAATGAACCAGCAAGTAGCAAATTTTGGAAGAGCAGTGGCGGAGATAAGCAGAATGTTTAGAGGGGACAGCAATGCAATGAATGGTTATTTGAGCAAGTGCATTTTTTACTCTGGAATGGGAAGTAATGACTATCTCAACAATTACTTTATGCCTACCTTCTACTCAACTGGTTCCCAATTCACCACTATAGCTTTTGCTAATTCTCTCCTTCAAGACTACGGCCGCCAGCTCACGGTTAGTATTAATTAAGTAATTAAAGTTTGAATTGCATCTCACTTTTATTCAAAATTAGATTTTATTTAATTTTTTAGACGAAATATTCACGTGACACACGGATCAAAATATTGATTTTACATCCCAAAAGTTGACGGGGCATTTGATTTTGGATGAAAATGAAGCGCGACTCAAGTTTTGAGAATCTAAATGAGACAAATGCAACTTTAAGGATTAAAGTGAAAAAAGGGCAAACTTTAAAGGTGTGTAAGGGTCAATTACCCAATATTCCATGTCCTGCTACTGTTCATTCAAAATGTTTTAAGATTTTGTACTAAGGCGGTCATCGGATCGATTCACATGGACATAATATGGCCTTTTGTTGTGTCCACCCCGTTGTGGTGGCGATCATGTATATATACATGTGTTCACCTGTTATAGTGGTGGTTATAAACTCCGTTATTTTTATACAAATAGTTGTACTATAAAATTATTGCTTGGATAAAAAAATATGTTTAATTGTTTAATTTCATGTTGGATAATTGAAATTTTTACCACCTAAAGTTTACATGTATTCTCACTTTGATCCCTAATGTTTCGTTTGCTAGATTTTGGTCCTCAAGTTTGGGACCAATTGCACACTCCTCAAAAATTAACCACACGGATTTTATTTCCAAAAAATTAACAAGACATCTAATTTTGGATGAAAGTGCCACTCGGCTCAAACTTTGAGTGCGTACCAGAATAAAGATGTAAAGTTTAGGAGTAAAACGGGCAATTAATAATATACTCTGTGACATATCATTTGGCCTATTAACTTAATCATTTAAGTTTGTACGTGTATCATTACTTGTATATGTATTATATTTTTTTTCTTGAAATGTGTTATATATAGGCACTGTACAACTTGGGAGCACGTAAAGTGATAGTTTCATCGGTGGGACGAATTGGATGCATACCTTATCAGCTTGCGAGGTACAATGGGAGTGGCAGCAGCCAGTGCAATGAAGATATAAATAACGCCATTGCTCTCTTTAACTCCGGCCTTAAGAAGTTGGTTGATCGTTTCAATAACGGCCAGTTGCCTTCATCAAAGTTTGTCTTCCTTGATTCTTTCCAAACTGGCCAAGATCTTGCCATAAACGCACCCTCGTATGGTAATATATATGATTAATCGATGTTAAATAGTAGATATTATTACCAAAGCATTAGTTCTTTGTCAGAGTAAGTCTTCATTTTCTTTTTTGTTGTTTTACATTGGGATGAAATTGCTCTGGCAGGAACTATTTCTTTGGCAATAGCCCTTATATTAATATGACCAAGTTATTAGAATAAATAATTTTGAGAAAATTAATTGGTTAGTGTGTGGAGCCTGCTTACCAATACACTTTTCTAACACATCATTTGGTTTAATAATTTTAGCATTTAATTTAGTACATTTATCATTAATCTTAATTACTTTTAAACCTAATTCTACACTTTCATTTTTATATATTCCCTCCCTCTCAAATTAAGTACAATCCCAATTTTCTTTTAGGGTATTACAAATTAAAATAGCCATTTTCTTTTAAGACATATATGGAGTATACTTTTTCCCAAAATAGCAAACCAGAGGCCAAGGGAAGTTTACCTTACACGAAGCCGAACTTGACTCATAGGCGTGTTTTACTGTTAAAAAAATCAGAACCCGCCTCAATATATAAAGTTGGTTCAAGTTGAAAACCAGCTAATCAAGTCATTTTGTGATTATTGCGTATAATATGAATGAGAGGGTCTAAATTACATCACACTAATTATATATGTATATAACCCATGATTCTTATGATTGTGTTCTTCAATTAATTAAAATCTGTATATATAATATATGTTTTGAAATTGTGAAATAAATAATACACAGGATTTGAAGTGGTAGACGGGGGATGCTGTGGGGTTGGAAGGAACAATGGACAGATAACATGCCTTCCTCTTCAACAACCTTGTAATGACCGAAGTAAGTACTTGTTTTGGGATGCTTTTCATCCCACTGAAGCTGCCAACATTATTGTTGCCAAAATGTCCTACTCTTCTACCTCACGTAACTATGCTTACCCAATCAACATCCAACAACTGGCTATGTTGTAATTAATTAATTAATATGTACTTAATTCCTTAATTCATGACCTGTTATGTGATGCTACGTTAAAATCCTTTATTGGATGTTTCTACCTACTTCATTTTCTCTTTTCATTTTTTTTTATTTGATTTGTACTAATTATTATAACAATGAAATTTATTTGAATTAAATGAAGTCTTTTACCTTATCAACATCACAATAATTTCGTGATCCAATATATATTTATATTTATAATCTTAATCAGATTATTATAAGAGCTAGGCAACATAGACAAATTAAATTAAAGGATTATATCTCCCCCTTTATGATACTAGTTTATTAGATTGCATACGCCCAATTGTTAGTCCAAATTCTTTCTCGCTCTCCCTCTGTAGAATAGAAGCCATGATCACCAACTTCCAGTCAGATTTTCTTTTATCTCGATGATATATTAAAATCTACTCCTTCCGTCTAAAATTGATAGTCTCATTTTTTTCCTTCTTATCCCCCTTTTGAAACAAAATCTATGTACCAAATCTAGCAAAAGAAGATAAATTGAATACTTGATTATTGATTAAGTTAAAAGTAGTGTTTTATTAAATGGTACTAAAATCAATGTGAGACAATTGATTTTTTTTTTTTTTTACAAGTTTCAAAGAATTTTTTACATTTAGCAAGGAATGAACTCTCAATGATATGAGAGAGAAGACTCCACATGGGGCTTACATTGCATTTTTTTTACAAGTTTCAAAGATTTTCAGTAGTTGCTTCCAAATAACCTGCTAACTATATATTCCCCGATATGAGCTTCTAAGTTAAATAATAAGTACGTACCAAATGTACAAGCATTCATTCTATGGATGGCTTGTAGACGAAAGTTACTCACGAAAAAGAAGCTAAAAAGACGAGGACGTATTAATAAGGATCGATATAGATATGTGACGCCCAGCACTTGTTTTTTCAATGCTACTGTACTAAGAGAATTTGGACTATGGTGCAAAAGAGGAATGGGATTGTTAAGAGGCATTGTACGTGCATTAGGTGCAGTGTTTTCAATAGCAGTAAATTGCACGCTATGTTGCGTGTTGTTTTTGAGAAAACACCTAATAACTAATGAAGGAAAATAATAGGGACGCCATTGGATATAATTTCATTAAAGTTAAATTACGCATTTAATACCATCCAGAGGCAGAGCCACGTGAGGACCATGGCCTCACCTGGATTTTTTACAAATTTTTAGTGAGTACGGGGGGTTTTGTGCAACTTTGTAAATTTCAGGGGGCGTTTGTGCAATTATACATGTTCTGTGGTGGAGGGGCCTGCTAATGATTAGCTTCATAAGTACAGGGGCGGGTTTTTGAATTCAGTGCAATCAAGGTGTATTACACGATGTCAAATATTTGGGGTGGATTTCTGTAATAGGAGAATATGCTAACTATTAATAGTGTAATTATTTTTTCTAGGGCTTTTTTATTTTTCCATTTTGGTGCTGTAGCTTATTGGTTTTTTTTTTATTCTTTCATCTTTTGAGGTTGATTTAATGTTGGGTTATAAAAAATTGAATATTATATAGTAAGATGTTTTTTAGAAAAAATTGCTTTGGAGATTAATATATAAAGTTATTGATAATGAAGATATTATTAAGCATTTTCAAAATATGAAGTTTCAAAGGAGAATACTGTAACTAAAAATGTGATTTTTGACGTATAAGATGTTAAGTAGTTTAATATAGTATTTTGATTTTAGCCTTATTAAAAGTACAAGCAAATTTTGTTTAAAAGTGTATTAATTTGGCCCCTCCTGGTTTTAATTCTTGGCTTCGCCACTAGTGCCATCCTTATTTCTTAACATTTAATCTAATTCAACATTAAGAGATGATAAAACCAACGCCATATCTACTTCTTAATGCTGAATGGAAGAGGTAAAAACAAACAACATCTAAAATTGTCCAAAATTTCAATAATAAGATACACATAATGAAGGGAAAACCTAATTTAAGTGTTTACATGCATATTTGTTGGACTTTGATTAAATAACAAAACCACGCACTCTCAACTTGTGTTGTATATGAGCCGATCACGTTACCGAAGTGAGATTAATAAGAAGACAAAACGATCACTCTTGGAAGGAAAGAAATATTAGGACAAAAATAGAGAGAAACCCAAATAAATTTTGACATATTTTGAGTGAAAGCCAAAATTTACATATACTAATTAGTTTGCTCCTATTAATTTTTTTAAAATAATAGTGGTACTACTAATTTTGTCTCCTTTCTCTAATAGGGGTGTTAAGGACAATCTGAAAACCTACTGAACCGATCTATAAAACTCTGAACCGAAAAAAAACTGAAATCGAAAACAAGAAAGTCGAACCAAAAAGTTTGGTTCAAGTTTGGGGCATGCTAGTTCAAAATCAAACTAAACCGAACCGAATTATGTATAAGAAAAAAAATGTTAATATAAACGCTAAGGGCACACGTCAATTATACTATAATACCAAAAAGATCGCATTTTATAAGAATATGTTTCTTATCAATTGCATTTTATAAGAATATCTTAAAAAAAAATACTAATGCGTGCCTTTATTATTGAATTAACTATACAATGCTAAGATTTTTTTTATCACATATATAATAGCAAGATAATTTATCATTTTATTTTATGTGTTTTATTCTTGTAAATATACAAATAAAATAGTAACTAAATAGAAAACATGGTATTTATATGTTTACTCCTTATTTCTAAAAAATCATGTCTTTAATTTGAATATGAACCATTCTTACATTACTATTAGTATTACATTGTTATGTTAAATTGATTTAGAAGAAAAACAAAAAACAAATGTCAAAACCGAATAAAACTAAATCGAAATCAAACCGAAAAGTTTAGTTCGAGTTTGGGTTTCGAAGATTTAGAAACTGAAACTGAATCGAACTGAACCAAAACCAAAAATTTACATTTGGTTTAGGTTTGAGGTATCTTAGTTTCAATCCCGACTGAAACCGAAAACATCCCTACTATCTAATTTTCATTAAATAATATAATGGTATTTTTAATTAATTTGTTAACTCCACCTTTTGTCAAAGTGAGTTCTTTAAAAATAAAGTAGATTGAACTTGAGTAAAATCTTACAAGGTTGGCCTAATAGTTCATTATATTCTTGTGAGAATGATTTATTTAATGAAAGATCTTATATTCGAATCCTTCGTTTGTAATTGTTAAAAAAAATAAAATTGAGCCAATTTATTGAACGTGAATAGCTAATGCCCGTAAGTCGAATCAGAGCCATACTCAACCTAGTGCCCTAGTTAGATATCATATACTATACTATTATAGTATAACAGAGGAAGTAATAACCTATCTCTTATTAATTGCTATATTAATTACCCTAATAATTATATTACTTATTATAATAACTTCTCTCTTATTAATTGCTATATTAATTGCCCTAATAATTTATATTACTTATTATAATAATAATATTATCTAATACAATCTAATCATATACTATTAGGATGTGTTTGTCGTGCGGGATTATAAGCATGATTGGATTAATAATATTATTATCTAATCTAATCTAATATTTTATATATATATATATATATATATATATAATGGAAGGAGTGAGAATGATTTGTTATGGAATTGTCACATGATAATCATTAATGCACGAATTAATTAGCTACATTGTTAATCTATTTTTTCCCTATTCTTATCTAAACAAACTTTGTTAATCCTTCGATTATTAATAAAAAGAAATATTTGTTCTCTTTATTAATCTTAACTTACATATCTTAAGAATTTATGACATGGTATTTGTTTTTTACACTTTGATAATAATTTATTTTTGTTATTATACTATAGATCATTTAAATTTGTTTTTGACTTTATAAATAAGGCAGTAAAATTTCTAATTTATTTATAAAATTATAATTGATAAATTTTATTTTTTTTATAATAATTTTAAGTACAAACACAATTTTGATAAAATCGCCCGTGCATAGCACGAGTTATAATCTAGTGTTCACTTATATATAATTTCGCGTGAACTAACGTAACGTCCGAAGGAATCTAATAAGGGCAGCGGATTCACCTATTCAAGTAATTGGGGTCGAGAAACGCGTACTTTGGACAAAGTAGAAACGCATTTGGCGCGAAAACTGCTGCAAATCCAAACGGTACCCCTCTAAAGTTAGGGTTTCGTTTCTTGTAATCTCCCGTTGCTTCTTCATCTTGGGAAAACCTCAACACTGAAAATGCCGAATTTCAGGGACCAGCTCGAAGAAATCAAAACCCTTTTATCTTCAAACAAACCCTTCGCCTACTCAACACTCTTGCACCTCCAAGAACAAGCGACTACCGACCATTCTTTGGTTCAATCACTTGCTGATTCATCTCATCCTCTACTTTCCTCGATCCTCGTTGACATTAATGACGCCGACGAAGAAATGTAAGTGTTCTTCTTTTTTGCCCATTTTGTTTGTTTTGATTTTTCACAATTCAGCTTTTCATGAATTTTATTTTTATGAAAAAAAATTAGGATTATAGTATCTGCCTTACAATATTCAGGCATTTGCCTTACGGTATCTGTGAGATATTATGAGATTTGAGTTTTTGCAAGAGGCGGATACTGGGCAGATACCCGGATACTATGAGATAAATAGCTGTATCTGCTAAATACTGTGAGGCTAGATATACATATATGGTTTCTGCTAGGGACCACATCATTTATTAAAAAATTGATGGATTGCATCCTATAAAATTTCCGCCTCAGGGAATTGACCCTAAAATCCCCTATTTTATTTGGTTTCTGGTATTTCAGTGCTGCGCAGGCTTTAAAGTGCTTGGGATTCATGACTTACCATCCAGCCATCCTTGTGAAAATTCGAGGTAGATGGAGTTATTAGCTGCTTGTTTTCTTAATTGGTGTTAGGGTTGATTGTATTTGTGCAATTTTGAATCAATGACCCATTAACTTTACCATGCATTTTTTGAAAAAAAATTGATCAATTTGAACCAGTACAATGATACACTCATACACATGTATGTGTTTGTAATTTCCTAGTTAATTCATTTCTCATTGAAAGAAAACAACGAGCAATGAATACTAACCTTGCCCAAATTTGCATTTGAAAGAATACCCATAAGGCTAAATTTTCAGCACTATAGTGTCATATATAACAAGAAGAAGGAAATCTAGGGTTACAAAATCCTGCCCATCTGAGCTTACACAATACACATATATAATGAAAAGGAATATTGGACAGATTGATAACAATATGAAAACAGATCTTGAAAGAGAACAGGGGTACCTCGTCAAAGAAATTTAGGGTATTACAGACTCTTGGATGCAAAAGCAGTCATTCATTTGGCAGATGATTGGTGCATATGTAAAATCACACAAAAAGTTGGTAACTGGGAGATTTTGAATTTTTTTTTTCTACTTAGAAAATGAGCAACTCACACAAACTAGCCAAAATAGTCGAAAAGAAAAAATTCAAGTAAAAACATTCCAACTAAATATGCGAACTTTTTTTTTCTTCGTAACTCCATCAATCTCAGCATCACACCCTTAAAAAATGAATAACGTTTTTAGGGAAAGACACAAAAGTCATATTCACCATATAATATGTGTAGGAACTAAAATCGTTCATCACATCACCTAGTCTCTCTTTCTGAGAAGCTACAAACCAATTAAGACTACAAATATCTATGAAAAGTGAAAACAATAACTAAAAGATCCAAATGTCTGAAGTTCTGCAGTTAGATTTGTTTGATGAAGAGGCTCCCAAAACCCACCACCACCCTCCCCCGAATACTACCTTTACGACCCAAACCTCTGCCACCACACCTCAACAATCAAACCCTAAACCTAACCTCCCGTATCCGTACCCAAACACTAGACCACCAATCACCACCTGACTCTATGACATCATTCTCCACAACCACGGCCTGCCCTCTTCCACCCCACCCCCAGCAGCATACACATCAGATGAGGGGTGGAGCCAGGATTTTGACTAAGTGGGGACAACTGCAGCACTAATAATATATATATTCTTTATTTTTATTTTTTTTGGGGGGTGGGTGGGGTGGAAAGCGGTTTTGGCTAATATATGTATGGATATATATATTTAATTTTCTAAGGAGAATTTAACAGCCCTCCACGATACACACCCGTCCACCCCTGCATCAGACCGTTAACTTTTAGCACACTGTCCATCATCCATACCTTAACTCCAAATCAAATTCCAGTGCCCTAACACCTCAATCCCAAGACCTGATGTTAGCCCCCAGTACTTCCAGAATCAAATTCCTATTTAGCAATTTTGTATATTATGAAAAGATTAAATCAAGCATTAGAAATTGTTCTGTTTGTTCTAAATACCAATGGGGAAAGGGACTTCTAACATTTACAACTGCTTTTCCTGATATGGCAGGGGACGATGCTACTATGATTCTGGATTCACTGGAAAAGGTCATTACGACCACTAAAATTAAGGTAAAGTTGAAGTTGCCAAATTCATGATTTTTATCGATTAGGGCAATAGTTAAGTGATTTTAACGTTTGTACTCTCTGTAACAGTCAGTTTGTAATTTAGGAGTGTGGTGCATATCAATCCAACAATTCAATGCATCATTATTGGCAGTGCATTTACACTCTTTGCTGAGGGCCGTCATTCATGCCCTAGACAATCCTATTGGTTCTCTTTCAACAACCTACGAAGCTATTCAGGTACAGTAATGTTATTCTCTTGTTCTTATTTTATTCAGTTTATTGGATACAGTATTATAATTATTGCTTCATTTGTTATTAGTGAACACTACTATAACGATTAATGACTGGCCTATTCCAAGAGATGTGTTTTCAACTTCTAGAGACTTGATAATGAAATAATGAAATCTCTATGCTGTATATATATGTAAAGGACATAAGATGTTGTACAAACCTTGAGTGGGAGCATGCTACCAATGACACACAAAATTTGAAGAGGTTTAGACGTACTTTAGAATTATGCGAGGAACCCCCAACAGATGATTGGAAGCCATTTAAATATTTGAGGGTTCTTCACTTATTAGTTGGCAGGATAACTTTATCCTATATGATTCATACCATTGTTGAAGTCTAAAGCAAGTAGGTTATCCTATCATATTTATCATACGAATTAAACCATTGTTGTTGCTCCAAAAAGTTGCAATAAAATGGCATTATCCATCCCTTGGACCCACTTTTTCTCAAATCAAGCTTTCTATTTATATTGGTCTAATTATAACTCTTGTTCTGCTCTGATTCTCTCT
Source organism: Lonicera japonica (assembly GCA_021464415.1). NCBI lineage: Eukaryota > Viridiplantae > Streptophyta > Magnoliopsida > Dipsacales > Caprifoliaceae > Lonicera > Lonicera japonica. The sequence goes on from CM038469.1 coordinate 63,342,491, forward strand.
TTTTTAACCCCAGCCCCAGCCATACGTCTCCATAAAGAATCGATTGTCAGGGAAGGGTAAATATTGGCTTCTGTCTCATCATTTTCTTCAATTCGGTCCGATGCAACATGGGCTTTGCCACTTGCATTGCACCTGTTGATAACAGAAAAAATATCAGAAATGGAAAACTTCAACTAGAATACAAGTGGATCAATCCAATGTAAGCTTGTGAATTTTGATATGTTTACACCAGCATATTCATAAATCAACATTGCACAATCTCATTGACATTAGCAAGTGCAATCAAGTGCATTCTTTTCCTTTCCAGTGTTACGTTTTCCCTACGCAGGTCAGCCACATACAGATGCATACATTTACCAAAAGTTGTTGCGGTAATGCTAAATTATATGCCACCGTCAAACAATTCTTTTTCTGTTAATCAACTTCTATACAATTTATCTGACTATTTTATGTCAGACCCTAAAAGGGTTCATGGCTGAAAATTATGTTTTAGAAAATCTCCTTTGAAAACCCTTTTGCTCACACTTAGTTGAACCAGGATCACACTGTCCAACACTAAATTAATACAGAAAATTCCACAAGAGATGATTTATTGCGACTCTTGTGCTTGACAAACACAGCAGGTATTTGTGCTAACAGCTCTCTTCACTTTATGATATGCATAAACAGTTTCACAACTCTAATAGCACGGAACAGGAATGGCCAAATGGCCCACCGGACCCCTTAGGGTTGGGTTTGGCTTTTTAAAGTAAACTCGCCCTGGGTAGGGTGGTGCTCAGATTTTTGTAAAATAAACCCTTTTGATCTGACCTGAACAAACTAGTTTTTTTTCTTTAAATACCCTTATAATACCGGCATAATTACCACAGATCGAGGCGGGTTCAGGTCCAAGAGTACAAGTAAACGGTGTGGCAACCTGCCTTGGGTTGGGTTGGGATCGGATAATTTTTTTAGGCAGTCTGGGTTTGGCCCAACCCACCCCACCCCACCCCAAATCCCAACCTGTTGCCATCCCTAGCATGGAATGTCGTAATTTGTTTCCTTTTGCATTACTACGGCTTTCCTTTTTGGGGGAGGTGGGGAAGTTTAAATCTGTGTTCCATGAATACAAGATTGTCGATTGAACTGTTAATTTTGTGGCTTTGGTTTTTCCTTGTAACCTTTGTGATACTTTTCTTGTAGGCTGTGATGAAGTTAACAACCCAATTAAGTGAAATGATGAGAGACACATCGAATATATGGGCTCCTCCGATATACAGAAGGCTAGTCAGCACTGATAAAAGGGAGAAAGATATGGCAGAAAGATGTTTACTGAAGATATGGTCTACAGTTTGCCCTCCACCATTACTTCTCTCTAAGGTACTAGAACTACAGCATCTATTACAAGTCATCTCCTTACCAACCCTGTCAAAAAAAAAAAAAAAAATTGAACCCAAATTCGGATATGAAGAGGCGAGGTCAATGCACGCGAAGCGAATGTGAACAAAGAGTTGCATCAATAGCACATTAGGCTATTGTGAATTGATATGAAGAAGTGAATTTATTTAGTTTCTGTGCTTTTTTGACCTATGTATTCAACTAAACTTGGTTATTAACTGGATGTCAACAGTGCATTTGCATGATTCGGGAAATTACGTAGATTTATTTTTAAAGCTAACTGGATGTCAACAGCGTACCAAAGCGTCCTTCAAATTAGGTAACATTGGTGAAAACCCTAGTCACGAGTCAGTAAATGTCTCAGTAAATACCTTCTCAACTTAAATCTCGATTCAGTTAGATACAGACAGTAATACAGTTGGAAATCTAGAATATATTAACTATAATAAGCTTCAATTCCACTCAAAATATAAGAACTGATTCATTCAGACAAGATTCTAGAAAAAAGAAAAATATGGAACGTATCTCGCCATATCACTCATCTCTTTTTCCAAATTTTTTATTGAACGCACCTGAAGAATTCTTGATTTTTTAACTGCTTTGATATATCTTGAGCAGGCAGTTGCCCTAGATATGAAGAAAAAATTGCTTCCTGCAATGAAGGAACTGGCAAGTGAAGGCATGAAGATTCGAGCTCTGCAAGCATGGGGATGGTATATTCGCTTGATAGGACCTTATGCCATCAAGAACAGGCATTTGGTCAATGAAATGCTAAAAATTCCCGAGCAAACATTTTCTGATTTAGACTCGCAAGTCCAGATTGCTACACAGGTAACCTTGTCCAACTTTGTTGATGCAGTATTGTTTACATGAACAGAGTTAGACTCCAACACTTTGATAATTATGTATTCTTTAAGTAGGGAATGTTAAACTACATCTTCCCAAAATGTCAATCACATGGTAGATTGTAAGGATTTAGTTTTATCCAAGGTTCGAATGGTCCTCATCAACCCCAAACATATAGTTTATAGTGGGATTCTACTAGTTACCATGAAGACTTGACAGATATGTTTTGGTGTGCACCTGAAATTATCATATTATCCTTACCATAAAGGATATGCTTATCTTAACCACTCAAAACACTAACATGTCAATTGAAAAAGTTTTAAAAACTACATAGTGCTAGAGTTACTGGTTATAAATAATATTGCACATGCATTGACTATACTCTGAGTTCTAGTGTGTATTGACCTTAACTGTAGTCTACATTAATCTAATTAAATTCATATCTCAACCAGGCTTACTCCTGACTTGTTTATGCTGTGGTGAGACCTCGGTCGGGCCACTAGCCTATTGACCTATTTAATGTCTGTCGACAAGGTTTTGACTCCTAAATCCTAATGTCATCATGTTGTGATGAGATTAATTTTACACTGGGGGACCATGAGTAGGCCTGGAAATCAGTCAGGCCTAAATAGGTTGTCCCCTTGTGGGTATTGCACTAATTAATTAAATTGAAGGTCAAATCAACATGGACCCTGTCCTTTCTTTATTTCAAATTCAAGTGCAAACGTATTTTTCCAAGGTGTGAAGGTAACTGTCACATTTCTCATAATTTTAGGACTTTCTTGCAACCACAAGCTTTTAAGTTAAACCATTCTGGCATTTTATATTGCAAACCCACCCATTTCACTTTATACACTACTAGATTTCAATTCCTTTTATAACAAAAAAATGCTAAAATAGATAGAACAATGAATCTAACATATCTTGGATGAATAATTTGGATGTAAAATGGAGAGAAGTTGAAACCGCTGAGCACAATTCATCTCAACTTTAATCAACCAAAACATGTGGTGCATCTAGGGCGATGCGTAGTGAGTCGAGAGAAAGAGCTATTGAATGAAATTTCTGTATAATGGAAGAGTGTTTTGACTTTAAAAAGTTGTGAAGAAGGCAACCCTGAAATTAGATGGAGCAAGATCATAGAAGATGGGGGGAGTTGAACAGGAGATTTAAGAATAGGGGTAGAGGGATCCAGAGAAATGAATTGAGGAAGAAGCTATTAGGGAAATCATCGTTTTTTAAAGGGACAAGTAGACAGGTAGAGGTTATTACTCGAGCCACAAAGATCAACGGAATTTTTTTTGACCCACTTACAGCCCCTTCAAATGAAAATCGATGAGCCATGTTTAATTGTATGGCAACTTTGGGTAGATTGAAAAATCTGATTGCAATTTGCCGGGCCTAGTGAAGGATGATGTGGAGTATGTGCAAATGCTTTTGACTCAAGAAAAAGCGCTTAAGGAATGTTCTTAAGGTATAATGAGATCATCTCCTTTGCCCAATATAGCATGTGAAGTTACATTTTTGCAATTTCGTAGGACTCATGTTGGGTGCAGGTCTCTGCTTTGAAATTTGATAACTTTGGAATCATGTATCAGTCATTTCTCTGGGCCATTCAAGTTAAGTTTGAAGGGCCTGAGTTCACCTGGGGCAACATGTTTAATGTAATTATATATATAGATTATATAAGGGCATCTATTTTGAATGGCACACTTCTTTTAAGAGGAGGAGGATTCTGCCTTTTGAGTGCGTGAGTGGTTGAACTTTTGATGGGTAGTAGATTATCTCCACCAAATTTCATCAAAAAATTGAATAAAGAAGAGGGTAAGAAGACCATAAAAAATCAATTACCACAAATGCAAACATCTAGATCAATTTATCAGTTTTTCACATAACCCACTTCCCTATCGAAATTTTTTATGAAATTTATCGTTTTTTTATCTACTCGTAATGGAGATCATCTCCGCCATATTTCATAAAAACTCCACCATTTGCCACAGTGGTAAGGGCGAACTTGGGACTGTGTGGGTAGGCGCACGGTTTCAAGTTCGATTCCCCCTTGCTAGGCTCGTCTCCCGGTCGAGCAACCAGGGCCTCATGGGATTAGTCATTAGTGTGGGTGGGGCCTCGATACCCATGGTTATAAAAAAAAAAAACCTCGATCATTTACTCCCTAAAAATCCGTTATTTGCCTAAAGAAGGATGCCCTTTACAGACCCTCTATATACTCTCCGTCCCCCACTAAAAATCTGGTTCAAATTCCACAACCTTTTAATAATACACAAATTTATCTGTAATCAATGGGTAAGTATAAAAACTTGTCTACTATTGTGAGATTTGGTACAATGATTTTGTCCCCAAAGGAAACTAGACTCTTAACTTGGTCCAAAAAGGAATAGTGGACTCTTAATTTGGAACATAGGGAGTATTTATTATATCTCTTTTCTTTTCATGTATTGGTGGTGGTGCAAATGGGGTGGGTGGGTTGGTGGTGGTATGAAGCCCCACACCACAAAATTCAACACTGGCTTCACTTGTCCGAAGGGCCGCTACATAGTACTAAACCTGGCTGGTGAATGCTAATACTCAGGCCTCCATCCTATACCAGTTGACGCCATGGGAAGAATGTGTTCTTTTTACTCTTCAGATGAACACATATCTTCAACACAGTTTCTAACAGCAAACTTAACGTCTTCATTTTTACAACTGAATTAGTTAATTTTCTCAATTTTGCAGGTTGCTTGGGAAGGTTTAATTGATGCTTTTATTCGGCCCCCAACTAAAGCTCTGGAGATAAATACAACAGCAGAGCAACATATTCGACATGAGAGATCATATGACGGAAACAATGGTGAAGTTCATGCAGATGGATTTTCGAAAAGACTTAGGCTCATAATGACCCCTCTAACCGGAATATTGTCAAGTAAATGTGATGTATCGGTTCGCTTGCATTGCCTCAATACATGGTGTTATTTGCTTCACAAACTTGACACCTCTGTCAACTGTCCATCAGTGATTAATACTGTTTGCCTACCTATCTTTGAAGTGGTTTTTGAAATTGGACCTCAAAATACGAACATCTGGTTTTGGAATTTCTGCATGGATATGCTTAATGATTTTGCTTTAGCGAGAAGTAAAAATGCATGTGATGACTTGAATAACCAGTTAAGCAGTCAATTATCAGCTAAATCACCAATTGTTGGACCTCCTGTATCTGGTGAATATTCATCCAAGCATTATCCTATTAAATGGTTACCTTGGGATGTTAGTCAGTTGGACTTCTTTATAAAGATGGTCCATATTCTCATCAGTCATGGTTCACTTGAGACTGTTGCACCCGAAATCAAAATTTTGGCATGTAATGCCGCCTTAAGGATATTTAGGGCTTTTTTAGAAGGCGTCCAAAATGTTTTGAAAAATTCCTCCACTACTTATACTGACCTAATGTTATGTTTGAGTGCAACTTTGACATGTGTGAAGAAAATTTGTGAAGATGCAAATTCGGAGGATGGTGGCATTAATGATTTGCGTCAAATATCGCTCCAATTTGTGGAAGCTATTACCAAGGAGTTGGAATCTTCTATACTGGGATCCCCTCTATACAAGGTGCCACTAGATCTCAAGTATATTGACAACTTGGGATCAGTTCACAGTTTTAGACATGCGAAAATAGTGGGTCCATCCTTTACAGATGATATGAATATGGTTCTGCCTATAGTTTATTTAACAATACTATATTTCAGTGTTGTTGCTAAATCAATAGTGAATGCACCGGAGGCAGAGTCCATATTAGAGAGGATGTTCAGATTTCTAAGATCTTCATTTTCTTCATATGATCCTCCAGAGATTCTTGTTGTTGTTACTGGTTTATTGTATAGACACTTGTCATTCAACTGCTTAAACATATGGTTTGTTATTGCGAATTGTCTAAAAGATTACATAGAGGGTGTTAAAGATCTCTCACTGTTGAAAACAGCGGTTCAAATGAATGGTTATCATTTAATATGCCATCTCTTGTGCTACCCCTTCAGTGTATTCTCCTTCCCTCATCAGATACAATTAACCTCCTTGAGGACTAGTAGTGGGTCCATGGAATTATCTCCTGTTTCGGCAGAATCACAAAGAAAACTTGAGCTTGAACATGTTATTGAAGTATGGAAATCTCTTTATGTTTCTGTTCTTCATGCTTCAAGATTTGAGTGTTCCTCCTCACAATGTTTTTCCGAGGATCTTTCTTCAATGTTAAACGGGTTCCTTGATGAAAGTACAAGCATGGCTGCATCCAGTACTGTGGTTGATGCAGGGGAGAATCATTGGGATCTTTATCTCATTTCTTTGTGTGGGAATGTTGTGATTTGTGTTCTGGAACAAATTTTGACATCGGAATTAAGTTATAACGGGAGCAAAAGTAAAGTTGGGAGCCATATAGGATCTAGTGGCCTCAATAATAGCTTGGGATTTGCGGCCAGGTTAGTATACTGTTTTGTTTAAAGATGCGCATTATATGCCTGTGTCATACTGGTATGGTGTTCATTAAGATATCACTAGATTGTGGGGGATATTAGGTTACACTTGATTTTCTTTATTGCCTGTATTAAGTGGATAACATCATAGTAAGCAGCCAAAACTTATGCATGTACACTGAATAAATGATTCATTAGAATTTTAAAGTCAACCAGCAAGCCATGATGAACTTTCATAATTATATCACCGTGTTCATGGCTTGTCCTTTCAAATATTCTTTGTATCCTTTTAATGGATTGTTCAGTTCAAGTTTTCTTGTTAGGACTCTACGTGTTCATTTTGGTAAAGTCTTTGGTGTGCTTTTTTGCAGTAAAAATTGGTTATTCACATATGAAGTTTGAGATTCCTTAAAGGAATTGATATGCTATAAAACCTTTTATGCATATGAGATCGAATTTACCGTTTTAGGATTCCTAGAAACCACCAAACATGAACCTAACAAGGGAGAATTATCTTAAATAATTGGTAATTTGCTAAGTCCACTTCTCTGCTGAAGCCTATTTCTTTTCAGCCTAGAGATTAACCACCCCTTCCCTCTTTCTTCCACTCCCACTACAGACTGTGTTAATGTTCTAGGCATTTCAACTATTCGAGGCATGAATAATCTTCTATAAATGCTGCGTAAAATATAAAATAGATGAGATGTGAGGTGGATCTCAAATTATATATATATTAAATAAATAAATAAATGTGTGTGCATTTTAGGTAAATTTGTCTGCTCAACCTCCTATAGTGATTGTTGCAGCTCATAATGTTTTGGGGTTGTACAGGTTTATGAGGCTGGCACAGAGGAATGCGGCAATAGGCCCACCAACTGACCTTTTGATAACTTCAAGGTACGTCTACTAAGAAGTTGTATTTTAGTTTCGTAACTGACAACTTCTTTCAATTGAATCTTAATGCAATATATTTCCTTATTGTGTGAACTTTTAGGTTATTCTCGACATTGGTGCACTTCGTGCATTCCCTTCACCTCAAGGAAGATATCATTTTATTTTTCGAGGTTTGTAGTTTCTTCATTCTAATTTCTCACCAACACGACACTGCCAGAATAGCTATATATACTCTCTCCATCTCAAATCGGGAGTTCCACTTTGACTTCGATACTTTTCAAGAAAACACTGATTTCTACTTAATCAACGGTCAAGAACACAACTCATTCTCTATTATGAGATTTTAGTACATTGATTATGTCCCAGGAAAGGAATGGGCCCTTAATTTTGAGACATCCAGAAAAAGAAAATGGGACTCCTAATTTGAGATGTGGGAATTAATATCTTGTCTCAAAAGGTTGGTCCCGCTTTCCTTATAGTCCCATTTATTTTTTGGAACATAATCAATGTACCGTATCTCAGAATAGCAAATGAGTGGCGTTCTTGACCATTGATTAGGTTGAAATTAGTTGCTTCCTTGTAGCGTACCAAAGTCACAGTGTGACTCACTTTTTGAGACGGGGAGTAATTACAGACTTTTCATGACAATAGTACAAAAAGCAAATGGTCATTTATGGTGTTGGTGAAGAATATTTGCCTCTTCTTCCTCTATACAGATTTTCTCAAGCTCATTGCTTCAGTGGCTGTCCCATGAAGTACAAGACAAAAACACCAACCATCAACTCCAACTGTTATGGAACGAAATCCTCAATAGTTTGCAGATCAGTTCTCCACCAATAAATTTTGATTCGTCCTCGCTTAATCTCCAATCAACCCTACTCGAGAAAACCCTTGACCACCCACATCTCTCCATATCCGAGCCCACCATCACGTTTTGGAACTCTACATATGGCGAGCAAATCAATCTAGACTACCCTCAAACTTTACTTCCTGTTCTAGACAAACTTTCAAGAACCGGAAAAATAAAACTCGGCAGGAGAAAAATAGCGCCAAATAGTGAAAAGGTTGTTCAAAGAGTAGATGACTTGAGTTCTACACAGAGATACAAGGTGACTGCTACGCTGAATAGTAGGAGCTCAAAAAGAGTGGAACTAGTGAAAAGGAAGAGGTCAGAAGAACTAACAGAACATCAAAAGGAAGTGAGAAGAGCACAGCAAGGAAAAATGAGGGATTGTGATGGGCGGGGTCCTGGGGTCCGCACATACACGAGTGTCGATTTCTCTCAAGGGAATGAAGACGAGTCACAGGAGAGCCAGGACATTCCAAATGCAGATGCCATCTTGGAGAGGTTGAAAAGGGATGGTGCTAAATTAGCCTAAATTTGTTGGCATTTCCCTTTGTGTTTATGGAATTGAATGGTGCAAAAAGTTGATCAGTATGCATGAGCAGTATGTGTTTGTTATATTTATGATGCAGTATGTTATGTACTTTAATTTTTGTATAATATAGTCAAATATATGTATTTTTGCTTATTGTAAATACAATTTGAGGTGCATTTAGATGTTTGCGCACAAAGGAGATTTTCTGAACAATCAAGAGGCAAACCCAAGCATATTAGTACTACACATCGACGCAGCTTTCACCAACAGCCTCCAGAGAGGATTTGTTTTCAGTAGCAGCGCATTGATGTTATTCCTTCTCTGCATCGATGCGCACTGGTCGTCCACCTGGCAGTTTTGACGTCTAGACGTGTTTTGTTTTCAGAAACCTCTCCACCCTAATTGTTTATGCTCCATATTCCCAATTTAGAGATCTCTTGATCTCTTTTATGCCTTTAAATATGCGCATCTCAAGAGAGTTTTACACCCCCACCTAGGGTTTTGATTATGGGTGAGACTATTTACAATCACCATTTATCGCACTAATACCTCTCATCTCACAAATACTCCTTAAATATAATTTTTTGATCACTAACACCCTCCTATTTACCTCTCCTATTTATCTTAATTAATTTATATAAAATATGTAATTAAAAATATAATTAACCTTAACTAAAATTAATTTGTAACCTAAGTAATCAAAACAAAACTTCAAATAAAAAAAACCATTTGCGTCTCCCTCTCCCTCTGCGTTCCCTTACCCTCTGCGTCTCCCTCCGGCGCACGACCACCATGACGATTAACTCGCGTACGACCGACCACTCTCTCGCATATGACCGATCATTTCAAATCAAAAATCTCTCATATATGATCCTACATTTATTTAGAATGAAGAAGATGAATGAAACTCACAAAATATAGTACTTTTTATCATCTGTCCAAACTATACTCGGCTCACATAAGGAGGGTAAATAGTCATTTACTCTCTCCATGTATTCGCCAAGTGACTGGTACCAATCTTTTAACCGACCAGTTAAGCGGGCTAAGAAACGCTTAAATACTTTTAGCTGGGGATGGTTTTCAAGATCAGTATTTATCCATGCTGTGAATTTATCAAATCTGTCACGCCATTCTTTAGAGGGAATATCACTAAGTGTAAATTGTTGATACTTTTCACTTGCTGGGGTTTTTGGTAAGGAATAATCCACATCATCACTGGAACTTTCTGTTGGGGGATCTTCAACAATGGGGTCATTATTGGGATTTGGTGCTAGTGGTGGTGGCTAGTTTTGCCGGGGTAGATTAGGTGGATTTTGTTGCTCTTATTGTTGGGCCATGAAGACTTCTTCAAAATTTTCGAATAAGTCTTGCTTGTAGGCTTTGACTTGTGGCCTATCAAGTAATGCAAGATTCTTCAAGAATGAAGAGATCTGATTTTCGGGCATACTTTCTTCGTTGTGAACAGCAAACATGTCCATTTGTCGAGTGGACGCACCCTGAGTCATGTCATATTCTTGAGAATATGCAGTTGGGTGTGTAACAGCACTGGTTCTTTGGGATGAACGCTGGATAGGTTGAATCGAGCGAACTGGTTGATACCATAAAGGATGATATTGCGTAGTCTATAACTACGGATATCATCCCTTAATGTGGAGAGAGGAAATGACTATTTACCTTCCCCATGTGAGCTGAGTATAGTCTGGACAGATAATAGTCATTTATTTGTCTCACATGGGGAGGGTAAATAGTCATTTACTCTCTCTACATTAAGGGATGATATCTGTAGTTATGGACTACGCAATATCATCCCTTATGGTATCAGAGCATGTAACTATGTCTATTGAGTAGTTTTCTTTTATAAGTTATGATCTAATGGATCAAATTAGTTAGTTATGAGTCTAAGCTTTTAATTATGAAATATATCTTAGAAATGTCTGATAATTGTACTATGTATAGTATGAGATGCAGTACTTCTCAAAGTATGCTCTACGACTGCCATATATTAGCAGATCAATGATAAGTATGCTCAGTGACTGCCACTCTTATGGATCTCTCACATCAGAAAACTTAGATTTTATTAAGTGGATCTCTCGTATCAGAAATCTGAAGTTAAGATACTTAAAAACCGAGTATAGTTCTTAAGAAAAGTAAAAAAAATTTGAGGCATTACAGATAAGGTGCTTGAGGAAAGAGCGTTTGAAGGCAATGGATGTCGTGTTTAGCTCGATAACTTGCAGATGTGGTCTGAAATGCAGAAAAATTTTACAACTTTCTTAAGGTCGTCTTCTTTGATATAAGAAGATCTATATCCTCAAAAGAAGCTTAAATCCATATACAATTTTATTTGTTATCCTTTAGTGAAAGAACTTATATTTTAAAAAACACAAATATTCAAAAAATAATGTCTTTTTTCAAAAATTTTGATTCTACTTCAAAAAATTGTACTAGTTCTACTTTAAGTCGGTCTAGTTCTTTGTCATCCTCATCTCGTTTTAAAAATAGTATAGAGTTTTTGTATGAAATCTCTCATATTCCAAACGAAAATGTTATTCCTCAAACGAATTTACCCACTGTAAACCCGTATAATGTTTTTGCAAAACCCGCACTGAAAAGTTTCACCAGATAAATCAGAAAGCTTGTTTCAAGCAAGTCATCTAAACTCTCAATTAAAGAGTACGTTCAAGCAAGCAAGTTCGACTCCTTAATTGTACCCTCAGGATTTGAAGAACGGTTTTATCCGGTTCCACTTCCTCATGATTTCCAGCGAATGGCCATTTCACAAGGCTATACACACTTACACTTTGGCGCGATTCGATTCACTCTCATGTTCCATGGTCGAAAAGGTCTCCCAGCTGTTATTAAGATAGCTCTCTTGGATTCTCGTATGACTACTTATCAGCAAGCAGTTCTTGAAAATGTCCAAACTACCCTAAATGCTGGTACAGTATTTTTTACGCTATATCCAAATTTTAATATCCCAGTCTCCGACAAGCATCTTACAACGGCCCTAAAGATTCAAGTCCAGATTAGTGGAGTTCCAATGGTTGCAGGCACTTCAGCAGCCATAATCCACCACCAGATGATCTCACGTTTACAGAATCATTCATATGATCTCTGTATCCCAGGCTTAGACACTGCAGAAGCTCTTATGTTGACTATTGATTCAAAGTCAGCACCAACAGTTAGTTACATCCCAAAGCAGTTAACCCGTTCAAAATTAATTAAGTTGTTACCTGAAAAATGGGTTACATTTTATGAAATTCTCCACCAGGAATCATCCAATGAATCGGTTCAATCAGCAGATCCGGTTTACATCAAAAAGGCAAACTGTCAGATAGAGGTCTCCTTCAAAAGGCCCTCTTCCCATCAACAAAATCCCTTTGTCACGAAAATCAATATGTTCCAGCCCCTTGAGCGTTACCCGACTGATCCAGTATTTAAAAATCTTCCCATGAAGATTTTATACTTCAATAGTGAAGGTAACCCCATCTATGAAGAACGAGACTTCAAAGGTCATATTTGGTATGATACATGCTATTGCGAAACGTGTGAAGAAGCCAACTATGAAAGTCAATTGGACCAAGCAGAGTTAAAGAGGTATAGGCAAAAAAAGAAGATAAGTGAAGGAAAGCCACTAAGTTCTCAAGAACAACTCCAAGAACGCTATGAAAATGGCGATCGAACAGTTGACTTCCTTAGTGAACCTTCAGGCAAATTTGACTTTTTTGTCACATATGGACGCCCCCCAGTTCCAACACCACCTCTAGAAATGTCCAATTGTAAGCCTCCGTTCCCTCCTCAAAATCCCTCAACACCAAAACCACAACCACAAAATACCCCTCGTCTCCCATTTTATGCCCAAAAAACAATCAAATCAGTTTAAAAACCATCTTCATTCCAACCCTCTATGTTCCAAACCTACAAACCAGAACCCATTTCATGTTTTTTAATAGACGAACGTGAAAACCACTTTCCCTATCCACCTCCTGAAGACTTTGAAAACCAGTCCCAGAACATAACGCACATGTGGAAGGTCAAAAATCCAACCACAATCAGTATTACTGGAGAACCTAGGAAGGTCACAGCAATAGAAGCCGCTTTCAACTGGCAAGCAGAAAACGTAATTACTCAAAATATTGTGTTATCCCAGATTGCCAAATTTACAAGAAAAATAGAAAGCAAGATGACAAGAGTTGAAGCAATTGACCAGTCAATCATAGAAATTCGTAGTAGGTTAAAGCATATTGATGACAAAATGCGACACCTAGCAAATACAGTTATTGATTTCTCATATATGTCATCTTACTTCTCTGAAATGAATCGAGAGCAGAAATCCCTCCAGGCTCAACTTGACTCCCTCCAACAGGCCCCAAAATCATCATTCCCAGGATTAAGTTTTGGAAATACCGTCCTGTCAACTAGTCTTACTAATCCAAATAGTACAGATTTTTGGGCAGATGTTCCACGATGAAAACTCCCAAATTGGCCTGACCCAAAACCAAAGTCTACCAGACCCAAAAACCCATATGCATACTCCAAACCCAAACCTAAACCTTCAGTTTCCCCCCGTATTTCCACCAGAAACCCTGACTATGATAACATGTATTTAAATACATATTGTTAACCAGTCAGCTCGATCTAGCCAACCCATCAGTCATCCCAAAGAACCAGTGTTGTTACTCACCCAGCAACATATTTTGAAGAGCATGATACAACACAGGGTGCGACCACAAGACAAATGGACATGTTTGCTTTGCACAATGAAAAAAGCGTGCATGCAAATCACATCTCATCATTTTTGAAGAATCCCGCTTTAAATAATAGGCCACAGGTTAAAGCCCACAAACAAGACTTAATCGAAAGTTTTGAAGAAGTCTTCATGGCCCAAAACCAACAGCAACAACAACAGCATCCCAGGTAAGAGCAACCTCCACCATCGCCACCAGCTCCTCTAAACCCTAATGATCCCATTGTTGAAGATCCCCCAATGGAAAGCTCCAGTGATGATGAGACTTATTCATTACCAAAGGTCCTAACAAGTGAAAATTATCAACAATTTACGCTTGATGATGTCCCACTGAAAGAATGCGCGTGACATATTTGATAAATTCACAGCATGGATAAATACTGATTTTGAAACCTACCCCATCCAAAAGTCTTTAAACATTTCTTAGCCCGTTTAACTAGTCGGTTAAAAGATTGGTATCAGTCACTTGGCGAATACAGGCAGATCATTCTCTAGAAGCAAGAAATAGTTGACAAATTCCTTGGTCTCATGTACATTGAATTTGTTGGCAAACCCCTTCGTCACTTTGATATTATGCGAGATGAACTCCTGAATATGAAATGTTGTTCGTTAGATCTCAAGGATCTCGAAAAGCATTATGAGCGTGTCTCTAAGCGATTCTACATATTAGGCGGGATTGATGATGTTAATCTCAAACAGATTATTTTTTATTCATTTCCAGATCCGCTAGTTGTTGAAGCGAATAAGCTCCTCAAAATTCAAAAATTGGAATTCAAAGATCTCTCACTCGCAGATATCTATGAATTATTTGTTGACGCAATTGAACGCATGTGCAATCAACAGACACTGATGAAGAATATTCAGAAGAATAATGAAAGAATCTCTCCCTCTTGTAATAAAGATTGGATGAAGATCAAATGCAAGAATAACAAGCAATGTGATTGCAGGTCTCACAAAAAAGGAAAACATTCCCAGCGTTCTAAACGCTCCAAGCACAGGTCCTATGATGATGATAAGCCATGGAAGAAACACTCCAAGCAAAGGCGTTTCAAGAAAAAGAGAGTGTACTGTGTGCTTTTCTTTATGTCTCTTTCAGGAAGGAATCTTCTCATTTCCGCTCTGTAATTATTTTCTTGCTTTTCAGCTATATGTTCTAGTTGGGTGTGCTAGTTTTGCTATAAATAGAGAGCTCCAAGCTCATTTCTGTAGAGAGGTTTTGAAGCTCATTTGTGTGTTTGTAAAAACTCTTATCATCCATGAATGATATTGCTCTATTAAGTTTGATAGTCGCTTGTTCCATAATTTTGACTCTTTTATGGTTCTTATTTAGTTGTTATATTTTTTATCTCTTATTCGATGATTTTTAGTTTTGCGATTTAAGTATCGTTACGGTATTGCGTAGTCCATAACTACGGATATCATTCCTTATGAGCCGAGTATAGTTTGGACAGATGATAAAAATTACTTTGTTTTGTGGGTTTCATTCATCTTCTTCATTCTAAATAAATGTAGGATCATCTATGAGAGATTTAATCTATCTTAATACTCCAAAAAACATGTACATACCTCTTTTGTTTCATTATTCTTTGGAATGTCATCATTATCACCATATTCTTCTTTCTTCACCGTCACCAAGTTCTTTCTTCTTCTATTCAAAACTTTTACTTAATGTTCAAACTACCAATCAATAATGTTTGCACTTGGATTTAATGTAGAAATTTTGATTTTTGGAGCCAAAATGGTAAAGAACCGAGTTTGAATGCCATACTTAGTTTGCTTGGGAAGAGAGTTTGTGGGGAGAGTAAATGGGGTTTGTGGGGGAAAAGTGAATAAATTATATGGGGTTGGGGGTGTTAGTGAGATATAAGGGGGGGGTGTTTTAAAGTGTGTGATTAATTTATTACCCATGGATAAATTGATAGATTAATTTTTTTACCTTAGAGTAAATATGTTAATTGAGGAGGTGTTTGTGATATATAAGGGGGTGTTTAAAAGTAGATCTATTCAAAATTAAGTGGGAGGTGTTAGTGAGATAAATGGAGGTTGTAAATAATCTCACCCTTGATTATAGATGCCATAGTTCTTTTAAGAACACAGGAGAGAAGCGGAGCGAGTCTGTGGCACATTAGGTGTGTCTTAACCATATGTACAATTCAACTGGAGTTTTGAACAAGATTGTAAAGGCGGACATTGGAGGAGTTGAACCGAGAATAATTGCTTTGTGAATTAAAATAAATTAAACTTTGGTTTAATCCTATTATTTATGAATCGTTTTTGAAATCAAGAAGGCAACTAATTGACCTAGGGCTGTATTTCAATTTTCACTAAGTAGAGATAGTTAAGTCTTTTATGTAGATAGATGTATTGCAACTTGTAAGGTTTTTGTGTCAAATCAGTATCATAGTAAAACACTTTTTAACATAAAAACTCCATTAAATGGCACCATGTTATGATGAGAAAATAACATGCCGGGTAATATATTAGTCGGAGAATTAGGGTTTATCACAAATAAACAACACATCTTTATAACTAATACATGTGTAATGCATCATCACAAATAGACTATAAATGCATTATTAGATATATATATATATATATACACACATATGAAATTACATACAGCATTATGGATGTATAATATTTTAGATATTAATAATAAATAAATATTTGTAATTTAATTATTATGTTTTATATATTTCACGAAGCCCACATATCACGCGGATTAGTAACTTGTCTAACATTAAAGTGTTGTCTTTTCATTAATGCCCTTAATAAACAAACTACCCATATATATGTATATGTCTGTACACCCCTCCCTCTCTCAATTTCGGGCACAACTGTAATTCTACTAATTTTAATGATATTTTTACTATATTAATTATTATTTTCACATGCAGCACATATTACATGTTTCAAATTTTTAGTCTATATATAAATTGAAAGGTGGTGAATTCAGATATAACTCTAAATTATGAATATCCTTTCTATTTTAACCTCGTTTACTTAAATTTACTAGATTTTATGGATTTATTAATTTACTAATAGATTTGATTTGTATTTATGTTTTCTTCCTTGCAAAGAAAGAAACAAAGTCCTAGTCCTAAAGAGAGACCACTAGTTTAGTCCAAAGAATATATCTCTCCCTGTCCCTTCTTTTTACAATAATAATAATAATAATAATCTAATCTCAAAGGAACTTTTTTCTTTATATTCGCGGACAGCACTTATCAATCTCTCCGTAAACCTAACTTTTCGGTCCGGCGAACCTCCGGCGATCACAACTCCTAGTACTACATCCACAGGTATTCTTCTTCTCCTTCCGAAACACATCGCCGTTTAGTATTATTATGACTGATCAATTTAATAAACACTCAATTGCATGTTAATTAAACCCATATACTTCAAGGATATCTCTTAGATGAGGAGCTTGAAAAGGACTTTAAATTTCAAATTGACCTTGATACTCTCTTGTTCTTCTGTATTTGGACTCCAAAATTGAATTTGATAGTCTCGCTTTGGTCTTATCAATTTAGTTTTCTATTTCTTGATTTTATTAAGTGAAGAAAAATAAAGCCAAAAGACAGAAACTTGTGTATTTGATCTTCTTTGTTGTTCCAATTTGTGTTAGGGTTTGTTTTTCTCAAACAAAAGTTTTTTTCTTTCTTTTCTTTTTCCTAAATGGAGGTCTAAATCTCTTCTTTTTACTACCATAACAAAGAAACCGAAATCCACCCTCAACCCCAGGTAAGAATCGAATACAGGATTTCTCAGTCCGGGTGGACAACTTTACGAAACAGGGTAGCCCACTTGTTCAAAAAATAATTTGTTGAGACTTAAACCCACGGCCAAAAAAATGTGTTTGCTTTACCGTTTTAAGGGATTAATTAAGCTGCCCCTACTGGGCTCGAACCCTGCCCAGTGCCCACCCGTGTTAAAAATGGCAGTGATACCATCTGAGCTGTGATTAGCTCATTAGTAAAACTAACCCTAGTGGGGTAAAATTTGGAACCCTTCAAACACACAATGTTAAACTTATAAATATTTAAGATTATTTTTTGAAAATATGCTTGTGACATTTGTATTTATTTATACTTTTTTTTAACGGATGATTTTTGGACTTTGGGGTTTTGTAGAATGGGAGGAAGTTCAATTGATGAGGATTGGGAGTTTACTTCCCCTCTGAATAGAACCCTAGTTCTGGTGGGACGTACAGGTAATGGGAAGAGCGCAACAGGGAATAGTATACTTCAAAGAAAGGCCTTCATATCAAGGTCTAGTTCCAACGGTGTTACTAGTACTTGTGAGCAGCAAAGGACTGTGTTGCCAGATGGCCAGATTCTTAATGTTATTGACACTCCTGGTATAAATAGATACATATATATATATACCTGTTTACCACTGTAATTTTATTATTAGTGTTTGTTGTTTGAGTTTGCTTAAGTTGTTATTGATGTTGTCCTAATTATTGAATGGATAAAGAGGAGAGAGAAAGCAGATTAATATAAAAGAATTTAAGTCCCGTTTGGTAAAAAAAAAAAAGTTGGAAAATAGTTAAAAAGATATGAATGATTCGGTAAGATGTTCTCTACTTCTCTTTTTTCGTGGAAATCCATTTTTACCCATCTCCCAAATAATTGGATTCCATGGAAATACCAAAAATGTAATAGACCGTCACACCAAATCACTCATCTCTTTTTCCAACTTCTCATAAATTCAGTAGGGTTTTTAACTATTGGTGTTTAGTGTTTGGTTGCAAGAACTAATCTACCACATTTTATAAAATTCTTGGTTTAAAATATATAAATCTGGTAAAACAGATTACACATTTATTAAATTGAAAAAGGTTTTAGAAAATCTGGATATGTTGCTTAGTTTCAAACTGCTAACCCATCAAAAAATGCAGGATTGTTTGATTTTTCTGTCGAATCTGAATTTATTGGCAAAGAAATTGTGAAATGCATAGACATGGCCAAGGATGGGATCCATGCTGCTCTTCTGGTCCTTTCTGTTAGGACCCGTTTCTCAAAAGAAGAAGAAGCCGCCATCCAAAGTTTGCAGAATTTCTTTGGAGGCAAAATCAATGACTACATGATTGTAGTGTTTACTGGTGGGGATGATCTTGAAGACAACGATGAGACTTTGGAAGATTACTTGGGTCGTGATTGCCCCGAACCTTTAAAGGTAAGATTGTGCTAATGAATGTAGTTGCTTCCATAAGATTCAATCTTAGTATTTCTTATGTTCTCGTCTCGTCTCTTTATTGTAACACAACTTGGTACTGTTTGTTACAAAGAGCTGCTTGCTTGTTTAGTTTCGGTTTTAGAGAATTGTGGGATGTCTTTTTTGTTGCATTGCAGTGTCACTAATTCGTGGACCACCCTACATACTTTGAATTGGGTGCACCGACCCCAAATGGGGCACGAATGTGCCCCAAAACGCCAACTCTAGCGACCCCCTATTTTTATTTGCATAAACATATGAAAAAAGTTGTATAGTTTTGTATATATAGACAAATATATGTACTATATCAGAAATAATAAGGCTCTATTATAATATTTACATATTTGTATTGAAAGTGACCCGAGTATATGTTCACGAGTTGCCATCTGAATTAGCTTTCCAACTAAGCTTACTCCAGTGCTTTCCAGGCTAGGTAATGTACCCCGTACCCTTACCAGTACCACGTACCAAAGCGTCCCATGAATTACGTAACATTAATCTTATGTTCAAATTCTACACTTGCAATTATGCTGCATCGTCAAAGGCTCATTTGATTGAATTTACCTAGAAAGGGTCTTGAAAACCCTCCACCCTAACCGGGATCAATAAGAGGGATGAAAGGAGAAACTGAATTACTGATCCAGTGTAATTGTGGATTTCCCTGGGAGTGGTCTTGAGCGCAATCTTGGACCTCCCATGGTGTGTTGTGACTTGTGAGGGTCTAAATGCACCGTCTCGGAGGCATGGACAGAGCAAGGATTTGGCCTTCTTTTTTGGTTGTTTCCGCCGGGTGGGTTGATAATATATGCAACCTGTAGTACAATTTTTTTTCACTGTTTTGAAATCTAGTATAGTAGTAGAAAATTTTCAAATCTGCCCACCTGGATGTGTCATTACTCAGAGAGTCGGAGGCGCCTTGATTCCCAACTTACAAATTCTATATAATAAAGGGCAATGGTTTTTTGAATCTTAAAAATGTGTAAGGGGTAAAAATGCACGGGTTACGACCTAGTGTACGTATACATTCTCAAAAAATGCATATACAAACATTGTGTGTAGAGGTCAGTTTTCAATGAAAGTGAGGAGCATTGAATTATCCCTCTCTCTCATGCACAATGGGTAAAAATAACATAATTGAAAGCATAAGAATCCCTAGTTACGCTAAAGCTTTCGTTCCTGCTTGAACACATGCGTTCTCACCTCCATCAGCAACTTCCTGGTAACTCAATTTGCAATCATCTGCATTTGGTTCCACTTCTTTCTCAAATAAGTATATCTTCGTCTGACAATATTTGGACTATTGTGTTTGGGAACTCAAAAGCCGATCATCTGCAATGACATAAATAGAAAGGGGCAGAAGGAGAAACTGCACCATTGTAATTATGAGATTATGGATTGCTGCCTCATTTGACTAATTGTATTAAATTGGATTTGTAATCCCTCCTCAGCATCACTTGCTTTCATCCTCATTAATTTACACTATCATTTAATCATACTTTTTTTTAAGTATAAGCGATGGGTTAGGATCATACTTTTGTATAGCAAGGATGTGAAGTTGAGCTAAATATAAAATTGCCAACACTTTGGGGCTAAGCATAGGTGTTCATTAACTGGGCTCTTGATAAAAACATCACGTTTCTTTGATTTTACCAGGAATAACTATGCTTTTGATAAGTTGTTTTATCGCTATTATTGTCGTATTTATTCTTTGTACATTTTATTGAAACATTAGCAACTTGACTCTTATTTGTTTGGTTTTTTTTTATGCTCTTAATGAAGAAACTATTTATTCTTCTCATTAGTTAATCATATGCAATATTGTTTTAGAAAATCCTCCTCCTCTGTGAAAATCGGCGGGTGCTTTTTGATAACAAGACGAAGGATGTAAACAAGAAGACTAAACAAGTTCAAGAGCTTCTTTCCCTCGTGGACGTGGTTTTGACAAAGAATGGTAGAAAACCGTATACAAATGATATATTTGTTGAAATGAAGGTAATCTTTTGGTTGTAACCACATTGTACCCTTCTCCCTTGTGAAATTATCTTGTGATAATACTCCTCATATAAAAGGTTTATTTATTTATTTATTTATTTTAACTTTCCCCTATTTTTAATGTTAAATTAGACCTACCCCCAGTTTTCATAATCATTAAACTTTGCTCTCAAAGTATGATGTAGAAAATGGGGGCAGTGTCTAATTTTTTAACATGATCTGTTCACTTAGCCCCTGTTTTTATGCAATTCTTTGAGATTTGGCAAGAATCAAGATCTAATGATTATGAAAAAAGAGGGTAAGTCTGATTTTGCATATAAAGTGTGGGGCAATGTAAAAAAAAAAGGGCACATTAAAGAATTGTGAAGCTAACTTTTGTCCCTTTGACAGAATGGAGCTTTGAAACTTCATGATCAAACAGAAAGGGTACTTTCAATGGAGGGGCACCCTGAGGACAAGATTTCTGAGTTGAAGGACCAGTTGCATAGATCAAATGAAGAGCAGCTTAAGCGAATAACCGAAATGGTAATTATTGATTTATACTTATTTATTATACTGATAGTTGTCTTGCACATTTTGTTTAATCCATATATATATATGTATTTGGGCAGAATTGCTTATAAGTGTGAAAAATCCAGTTGCTACAAACATCACAGACATGTACTTCATTTCATTAGATGAATTGGATTAAACTTGGTAATTATATGCGTCTCTCAGTATGCATATTGATGTGGAAGTGGAGATCAGGCCTTTTTATGTTCTATCATAGATCAGCCAAGGTCCTGAAAGGAACTAATGAATTGCAATATAAGATCAAATTTGGGGATATGTTAAGGGCCCGGTTGTACTTTTGGAGTACTTGGATTTTTAACCAAAGGACAACATACTTATGGTTCTGTGCTTGGGACTGCTTTGTCTTTCCTTAAAATACGGGAGATAGGTGTGCATATTTTGGAAGTTGCATACTTGGATCTCTGATGTACTCAAAATGGTATGGGATTGCTTGAAGCATTAAGAATTTTGGTGGAGTACTGTAATCATAAAATTCTTCACCCATTTAACAAGGAACAATTAGCATTTATGTATGCAATAGAACAGTTAAAACACCATAACTGCTATCCTCAATGGTAGCAGCATTTCGAACAAGAGAAGTAGCAATGACAGCTCCTGGTTGCTGAATTTTGTGAATAGAATTCATCCCATTATTAGCATTAGTGTGACCAGATGGAAACTACCCTAGTGCTGGTAGTGGTAGATATAAAATTAACTGTGATGGGTGATCTAAGGGTAATCCTTGTCAATCTGGTGGGATGTTTTTTCAGAGATGATCGAGGCAAGTTTGTACGGGCGGCTATATCTGATTACTGTAAGGGTGGAATTCAAACAGGCAAAGATGAAGGCATTGTTCACATAGATGTTGATATTGATTCCATGATTCTTGTGCACATTTTGTGTGATAAATTGGGTCTCCATGATGTTAGGTGCTTGAAGAATCTTGTTAATCAAATGGACGTTGTTGTGTCTCATGTGTTTAGGGAGCATAATAGAATAGCTAATCTTCTTGCAAATGTGGGTTGTGTAGATAGGAAATTCTTGTTGTATACTCGGTGGGAGGAGCTTGTTCAGATTCTTAGGGGAATGCTAAATTTGGAAAGGTTGGGTAGGGCCAACATAAGGTGTAAAAAGTTCTGATATTAATGAAATTTCTTAGGCATTGCGCCTTTGATTGGAAAAAATAATAATAATTGTGCAATAGAGAATGACGTGATATTAAGATTTTCAGCAAAGTCCTTTTATTATTAGTAACATTATGCTGAAAATCCTTTTATTATTAGTAATATTAATTATCAAACCTGCACCTGTACGGGGTAGGTCATAGGTTTGATTCCCCCTATTCCCCCCTATCAACTCAAACCGTGGGTCTATTGTGTTCTATGTTTTCTGATATTGCCCTTGCGGGCTTTTTGTATTAACAAAAAATTAATAATTTAGTTTATAGTGTAAGATATAGGATTTGAATCCTTGCTGTTGGCAAGGGTAATAAACCTTTCAACCGCTATTCTATTTATCATTTTCTCAACTTTTTCGTTAAATTACTTATACCCGAATTGCACATGCATTGCATGTGCTCGAAAATCTAGTATAAAAACTGATTGGGAACACATGCTTTCTAGGATTTAGTTTTATAGAGATGCATATTGTGAAAGATGTCTAGTACTTTAAAAAATTGCAATCAGATTCTTTTCTATAGATACCAAATTGTATTGTTGTAAACAAATAAGTGAAGATATTTGAGTGGAATGGATTGGTTTATTTTACAGGTGGAATCAAAGCTTAGAGAAACCACTCGGAGGCTGGAACAGCAGTTGGCAGAAGAACAGGCTGCTCGGTTGAGGGCGGAAGAGAATGCACAAGCAGCTCAGATGAAATCGAACGATGAAATTCGCCAGCTTAGAGAGAATTTAGAGAAAGCCCAAAGGGAGACCGATGAACTACGAAAGCGTGCTGAAAGTGCCAAGTGTCTTATTCTTTGATGCATTGTCACATACATTACAATGCTTTGCCTGGGTGAAATCAAAATCTTGTTGATATTTTTTAAGCGTGTTACTTTTGTCTCACCTTAGGCTTTTTCTCTCTCCTACCACCCTACCTCTCTTTTTGAAGAAGAAGGAAATACTTAATTGACAATTTTACTCCCAGTTTACCTATGTAAATGTTCTCTCACAATGGTGGTTCAGAATTTAATTCTTATCTCAGATATATTTTTATGGTAACTTTTTTTAATTATGAGATATGGCGCATTAATTATGTCCCAAAAGGAACTGTGAATCAATTTGAGACAGTTCGTGACTCCTCTCTTGGTTCTTGGTATAGGGATATGTTGAATATGTTGAATCGCTCTCACTCGCTCTGGGTTAGTATAGGCGCCCCCTTTAACTTTAGACACGGTATGACCTTTTGCCCCTTTTTTGGATTAGTATGACTAGATTCTATCCTTATCAAAGAAATGTTCTCCTCCTTTAATTGCGCAAGCTCAAATGCTTGCATGAAGGTGGTGGGCCTAAGCAGCAGTTCAAAAGAAAAGTGGGATTATTAATTTGAAGAAAAGTGGGATTATTAATTTGAGATGGGAGGGAGTATGTGGTAGATACTCTTAGCACTTGGTGCATTAGATAATTGGCATCTTTTGCACTTTTTACTAAACCTGGCTTGTTTCAGGTTATATATGATGCATGGAAATGAGGGTGCAGCTATTTGCACTAATATTTTAACTATGCTGCTCCAAAACTATGTCACGTTATTAAAACGCCATGTCTTTTGTTTCCCTTCCTCGAGTCGAAGGCCATGAAGCCAGATAGAGAAAATCCACTCCAAACACTTTCACGTCTTCAACGCCGAAACCGTTATCAAGCAGTGGCAACATCCAGTGTTGCATCTCCGGCAATGTACAAACCCAATCAGCGTATGATCAGGCTTCTCATCAACAATAAAACGCTTCAATCTAGCCTTCAACAAGAAATTTAGAATAAAGGAGAAAAGCCGCATTAAATTATTTCGTGCATCTCACAGAGTATCACGTATGAGTTTTATATTTTCTGTAGGGAAAAAATAATAGTTACAATATGATGAATGAGCAAATAATAGGAGAGACAAACAAGTGACTGAGATATATTTATATTTTATTTTGTAATAGTTATGTTTACGTAGCATCATTGTTCTTTTGTGAAACATAATATATTGATTATGTCTTTAAGAGAAAATAAAACTCTTAATATAAAACATCAATAAATTTAGAAGTCATATACAAGCTAGGCAATGCTTGTTTGTAAATTTATTTATCAAAAACAAGAAGAGCTATATTAATCAATAATAGCATATTTATAGTGACTTAATTAGGCGGACCCAGGATTCTTATGAGGGATGGACTAATAGTAATAGATAAAAAAATTATTAAAAAAAAAATTAAAAGTATAACCATATAGTGAGTTATATAAATTTAAGAGAGTTATATAAATTAGTGGGCTTATAATATTTGAGTTAGGCTAAGGGATGGGCTAAAATTTAACAAAGGGATTTGCTTATATTAATATTTTTTTTTAGTAGTGCTAGTAGGTTTTTCAAAATTTTGTCCTGTGCTATAGTCCGCTTTGTCTCCCCTGGTTCCGCCCCTGGACCTAAATATTTCATATTTATAGTAATAATGAAAAGATCGTTAGTATATATCTGAGTTCAATGAATCAAAATAATAATTTGAACCAGTCATTTTAGAAAAGACTCAAGTATATGAGGAGGTCATTAGTATACGAGAGATATTTATATAAATATAATTAAGAAACATAATATATATATATATCGAATATAAGTGTATTATCGAAACTTTGGCGTATATACCAATTTTTCAGTCAATCCCTTTCAAAGCCGTTTCTTCCGGGCCATCGCATGCAGCTTATTCATTTTCTTTTTAAAATACAGTTTAATTATAGATATTATTTATTAGCTAGATTTTATTTGAAGTATATATATTCTCCTCCTCGTCGTCGTTATATTTTATTAGAGTTGTTATTTTTGTACTAGTACTATGTTCATCTTCAACCAAGTCTAAAACATTTTGCAAGAATGACCGACGACATAATTGTTTGATGGAGAGAACCGTCGCTTTCGGGTTGATGTCTGTCTCGATCGATCGGTTGTTCAAGATTAATTAGTTTCGATCCTAAATATAGACACAATTAATTAATTTAGCATATATATATATATATCCAGTGGAAACAAAAATATATAAAAACTAAACTTAATTTTCTAGGCAACCAAACATATCAAATATTAATGTGTTAGATTAATAATATATTTGACATTTAAATTTTGTGTTTAATCAGTTTTTTAATTCAAAAAGAGATTGGATATGTATATATAAATTGATCGAGTTGAATATATGTTTTTACATTTTAAGAAGTCGGTTGGAAATTAAGATTGTGTGCCCATCAGATGATCCAACTCCTAATTTTAAATGCTAGAAGTATTAATTTAGACAACGTACCGAAGAAAATAAATACGATCGAACATATTTTTAGTTATACATAATAATTACATATAGATAGAGAATTAGAATAACTCTAGACTTTAGTTATCGGAAGTGGTCAGCTAGCCACCTTTGCACCATTTTCCACAGAACGCACAGAGGAACGTCTCTCTATCAATGTTTTTTTCTAATAAAATAAACACAATTTAGCCCAAAAGAAGAGAAATAAATAAATAAAAACAAACAAACAAAAGAAATGAAATGAATCAAAGTGACAAGGTCTTAACACTAGAAGGTCAAAATTAGTTTCGACCGGACGCCAAACTTGAAAAAACAGAGTTTCGCTTAATACTAGAAGGTCAAATATTGTTACTCTTGATCAAAATCTTTTGAGTTATTTATGCTTTACACCTTTAATTTTTGACTGCATTTCACTTGGTCCATCAAGTTTCATTCCCTTCATTTTAATCCATAAAGTTTTATCTCGTTATCCCTTTAGTCCAAAATCCAACGGTTCATGGACGGAAAGAAGCATGTGCATTTGAAGTGGTTTGAAATTAAAAGTAACACGCATTATTTTTCGTCAAAGAAACAATCAACATATTGGATTTTGGACTTACGAGATAAAACTTTATGTATCAAACTGGCAAAAATTGAACTTTATGGATCAAGTGAAAATATGATCAAACTTTGGGGGGGGGGGTGTAAAATGTAAATAATGCAGATTTTTTGCCGCGTTTTCATTTTTCAACCTTAGCCTATTGTACATATTTCCTATAAATACATAGTTCCTCTTTCTATCAAATATACTTCACTTCTCAAACATTTCTGTCGAGAGAAAAAGAGAGAGAATTAGGGACAACCTGTGAACACAGAAATTAAAATATAGAGAGAGAAAATGGGGATTGGAAGGGGAATTATTGGGTGCATGATGGTACTTATGATAGTGGGTGCAACCGCAGAAACATTTAACGTTGGAGATGATCTAAATTGGAATATCCCTCCCCTTGGAAATGTTGCTTATAGAACCTGGGCTGCAACCAAAGAATTTGAATTTGGTGACACCATAGGTAATTAAGCATATTGTTTCTTCAATTAATTAATTAATTAATACTTGTCGTATGTTTATCAATTTTACTTATCAGATAATTATATTAGATATATTAATCAATTAATTGTACATTTAGAGCTTTTTATTTTTCATGCTTCTTAAAACATATTGGTAGATTAATACAACCAATACACCCAATATAAATAATCCGTAAATGAAATTGGTAAGTATAACATTGCTTGAGTTAATATAAATAATCGGTAAATGAAATTGGTAAGTATAACATTGCTTGAGTTATAATTTAAAACTTTTCATTTTTATGTTTCTTAAAACATATTGTTTTTGCTTTAATTTAGAACTAGTAAAATATGCAATATATGTAATAATATTTCTTTAATTTTGTCATATTTTAACTTGTTTTAAAAAATATGAATTTTGGAATAAATGGTCAAAAGAAAAACTTAATTATTTATAATAAAGATATTTGGCTTGTTGCTTACATTCTAAAAATGAAATAATCGTAATTAATACATATGCATAAACCACGATAAACATACTCTTAATTTATTAAATGCCAAAGTAAATACTTTTCAGGTTAGAAGTTAGAACCCTTATGAACGGTTTAAAATACTTCTTCAAAAGAACAGTTGATGGGAGAGAGAGTATATAATATCCTTATTTGTATACCCTATTTAAAAAAAAGTAAAAATTAATAAATAAAATTAATTTACTAGCGGTTCTTAGAAATAAATTGAACAGCTAGTGTATCGAAAAAAAGCATCCCAATTGCAAGATTAAATTTGCTAAATGTTAATATACAAATTGAGATATTATAAATTAGGTTACTTTGCACATATTATTTTTGCGCAACTCACATAAAATCAATTTAGAAAAGAAAATTGATAAATAAAAGTAATTAATGTTCCATTTGTTACGCACAAATTTAAGTTGTGTAGAAACAAAAATTCAAATCTTCTGTATAAACATTTTTTTATAGAAACAAATCTAAATATGTAAAATTGACAATTAAAAATGAGGACACACATCCATACGAATTGAATTTAAACGTTAATGAACACTAATTTTACAGATAAAAAACTGAAAATTTTCCATCATCTTACAATTTAAAAATTGCTATTGTCACTCTCACATCCTTTTGGGTGAAAATCTTTATCAAATCTAATCTGTTAAAAGAGTACGTTGAAACCCGTCCATTTTTTTTTATTGTATTATTCACCTACCCAGTCAATTTTGTTATTGTCAAAAAGATTGAAGGGTGTAACGGAAAGCTTGACTTGCTAGAAGATATTGGATATAGTAGGCTTTTTAGGCAGCTAGGAAGAAAAAGGCTATATATGCATGATAGTCTTAGGGTTAGGAAAAAAGTATGTCCTCAACATATCAAAAAGATATAATATAATTTATAAATTCAGAAATTCAAAATAATAGTTTCACATTGAAAGTTTCAATTTATAATTCTCCATCTTAATATGAATTATAAAAAACTCTTAAAGTAAAATTATCAATTTAAAAACAAAGTATAACTCGAACCAAACTCTATATACATAGAGAGAGTTTTTGAAAAGTTAAGATAGTAATTTATAAGTTTTTTAAAACGAAATAATTTGGACAACATTTCAAGATGGATGGGCAAGATTTTAACATACCACCATTCAAATAGGAGGTAAAGATGTTCACCAAGTAAAACAATTAACCGGTACTATTTTCATCCCAAATCAAGAATTAAGTTTGATTTTTAATTTTAATTTTTTTAAATACTGATTTAAATATAATTAGTAGTTAATAATATTTTCTTTAGGATGGTAAAATTTTGTATATTTGAATTTTAAACCCACAACTAAATATAGTTTTAAATTGAAATCATTGTCACACTTCAGTCAAGTAAGATAATATCTACTTTAACTCAAACTTTCAAGAATTTTATTTTATTTTTTTTAACAAATATACGTTTTCGTAAGAAATTTTATTGCCCATATATATTATGTAAGATGTAACACACTAGTTTATCATAGCAGCTAACCTACAGCAGCGGAGACGTTAATTTACAAGCAAATAAAGAAAGATGGTAGACATTTAATTAAAAACTACGAATAATTTATATTTGATTACAATATCTTTAGTGAATCTGATTATTATTTTTTTGGAAAAAAACAGTATTCAATTGGAGTGGAACACACACTGTGGCTAGAGTGTCAAGGGAAGAATATGATAACTGCACGTCCACAAACACTATTGGCCCAATTCAGACCACCAGCCCAGCTAGTTTTACTCTTGATACCAATGGGACCCACTACTACATCTGCACCGTTGATCGCCACTGCGGGGCAGGTCAGAAGGTCGCCATCACCGTTGGAACCTCAGCTTCATCACGTACTACTACCGCTGCCCTCTCCGCAATTGTCTTGGCAATAGCCATTTCTATGTTATCTCTTATGTAGAACCATATTTAATATTGCATTTGGTGTGAACCATCTGAATATAGATTATATTTACACTAACGAATTTTTGTTACTAAAATATTTTTCAATATTAGTAACAAAAATTTGTAGTTAAAACGTCTATCTATATACAGATATTTCTTATCATAATTTTTTAAATATTTAATTTATATAAGCTAGCATTATTGTCCTTTTTGTTAAGTTATTTCTTTTTGAGTTTTGGTATTGTATACTTGCACAAAAATTCATTGTTTTTTTTGTGTACTATTGTAATTTGTTTTATTGGATATGAAATAAATAATAAATTCTTAATTAATTGGTGCTTTTGGACATATCAAGTCTTGAAATTGATTATCCTTCTGGCACTTTCTCCACATATTTTCTAATATACTTTGGTGGCTTGGAGGAGGCGAGCAGGGATTTGAATCGTGCATGGTCTTTCAAGTTATAATATTGTCTCATTTTCCGCTAAATTTTTTAAGGTAATCTTAATTTGCA
The DNA here is from genome assembly GCA_021464415.1 of Lonicera japonica. Taxonomy (NCBI): domain Eukaryota; kingdom Viridiplantae; phylum Streptophyta; class Magnoliopsida; order Dipsacales; family Caprifoliaceae; genus Lonicera; species Lonicera japonica. Next base: position 63,372,437 of record CM038469.1, read on the forward strand.
AAAAAAAAATTCCCCAAAAAAATAAAATGTCAATTTTTTTTATTTTATTATAAATAACAAAAAAAAAATCCTCAAATATTTTGGCTGCCTTGTCAAATTAATTACATGTACTCGACGTACTTTGAATGAGTATTTACATGAAAATCCAATTTTTGTGTGCTGGTAATTAAGTATTTAACATTTTATTTTATTTTTTGTAAAAATAAGGAAAGAGATGGAGAATATTTCATCAAATGACTTCATATTATTGTTCAATCCTCAAGAAAATAATGTGAGTTAGTATTTGCTCTAAAGTCGAAAATATCAAAAATCTATATACAAAAAATCCTTTAATATGAAATAGAAATTACTATAGGATCTATTATATATTTCTATTTATATAAAATTACGTTAATAGCTTTGTAAAAACACAAAACTGTCGACTGGCATCAAATATTGGAAGTGGAGGGGATAGCTAGAGATTTTTATTTTATTTTTTTATGGGAAAATTGGCATTAAACCAAATCAGCAAGAATTACATCCAAAATGAAAGGAGGAGGGTCATTCCACTCCTCTTGATCAAACAAGGAACAAGCGGCGGCCCGAGCTAACTTATGAGCTGCAACATTAAATAATCTCCGAGCAAACACTTCACAATAATCAATGTCTCTAGCTAAGGACTTACAATTATCCACTAACAAACCAAACTAAGAAAGATCAACCTTACTGCTATGAAACGCATTAACAAAAACTTGAGAATCCGAATCAACAATGACCTTTGACACAGACTTGTTCTTGAGTCTACTCAATGCTTCCCTAACCCCGAGAGCTTCTGCAATACGTGGTGAGTGTGCATCCAAATTTGTGCCTGCGAGACGTGAGATGAAAAAAGCCATCTGAGTTACGAAGCACACATTCGAAACCACTTTGACGAGGCTTTGAAAAAGTACTGGCATCAACATTACATTTAAGCCAATTCAACGGAGGTTTGGTCACTTCTCATGGACCTGTCTCGTGACTGAAGAAACTGAGCGTTGCTGGTGCGCAACATTTGCATCCCATTGTTGTAATAGGCCGGTTAGCAGCTAAATTGGCAATCTGACCTGGAGTTTTCGATTTCCCCGACCACACTTGGCGCCATAATTCCCATATATAAAATAGCAACCCACTAACTCAGCTTCCGATTTGGTGCATCGCCGGCAAACACTATTCCACCAGTCAACAAAGCGAATTGTTCCCTGCATAATAATCCCCGCATCTGATGCGCCCTATACCCAACGAGAAAAAGGACACAACACCAGAGCATGTCTATATAAATATAACTTGAAATCTTTAGTATAAAGGACACAATTGTTAATGCATTTGTTCAAATAATAACTTTAGTAAGAATAATAAAATAATAATTAATTAATTAAACATAAAATTATTGGTGATTTTTAGAAGTACCCTTTTTTTAAATAAGTGATAAACTAAAAAATTAAAAATAATATAAATAAATGGATATTAAAGGTAACAAATTTACGCATAATTCAAAATTTAAACGTCTTAGTCAATGTTATTCAAAAGTCAAAAACAACATTAGAAAGTTTTTCAAATTTACCAAGTAAGACCTATAAAACACCTTGCAAAAACAACAAAGACAGATTAATGTATTACTAAAAATATTATACACATCACTTATTATGACTATATTATCACCAAAAATTGTTTGAGTATTTGAAGTTTGTTTTATATACAAGCAATCAATCTGTCTAATTGCACTTACTAATAAAAAATGAAAATAGTAAAAAACAAATCAAGTCCAAATACAAGGGACACCATAATTTATTAATTGTTATATTCGACACATTGAATATAGATTATGATACTTTAATAAAAAACTGATTGTAAATGCAATCACCACTCATTAAGATTTGATAATTTTGAACCAAGTACGCAAAGAAAAATATGTAATGCTCCTATAAAATTTTAAATCGAACATAAGCAATAAAGAATGTTTAGAGAACATTTATACTGCTGTGGTCTTTTTATTTTGTATTGCCGACTAGATCAACCAAATGCACTAAGATGAAGGTGAGCAAGATGCATACACAAAAAATATAGTTTTTTGCCAAAACATTATTATCAACGAACCAAAAGAATAGGGTTTTGGGTTAGGGACATGCAGCTGGAGATTTTGGAATTAGTAGATTGAGAATGAAGTACGCAAACACCAAAAAAAAAAAAACTACACATGAGAAGTCAAGATCACATGGGATTTTCTGCAGTTAGTCATGTGGGCTTTGAAAATATTTTTAATGAAGTGGTTGGTTTAGTTTTATTAGAACAAATCACTCTTTCAAAAGGTCCATTTATTTATCTTCTTTTAACTCTTATATTAGGCTTCCTTTCATTATTGATTCATCATGCCTTTACAAGCTCATTTGTTCTTTTAAAAATTCCATTAAGTCCAATTTATTGGACAATGAGAATTTTCATTTTACAAAATCCCACTTGCCCTTCAACTTTATTCTTAGCAGGTATTTAAAGTCTAATTATTTTAAGTTTAAGCCTGCAGGCTATCTTGTGTTGAAATTAAAAAAATTGGGCTCCTCAATGGGTTCAAATATTTCAAAAAATGTACATACTCAAGTTTGAGTCCGTTTTCCTTCCATGGTCCATTTCCTAATTTAATGAGTCAAAAGTCCATCCAACTTTTCCAATACCAAATCCAATTTTTTTTATAAGAAAACCCACATTCAAATTTGAAGTTAACCTATCTACAACAATAAAGCCATAGACATATCATATCTCTTGTAAAATGCTTGAACTACATCTTAATGTGTCTGACAGAAATATGGCTGACATAATATTAAGATGATGCAGCTTAACATATTTGCCAGAAAATTAATTACAAGAATGTAACTTAATTTGTCTGTTAGAAAATTAATTAGAAAACGTAACTTAATATGTCTGCTTGCTATTATGAGATAATTGTGCCTTAGAATATTTGTAGCTGTCTAGTCAGTTTAAGACATTTTATTCATTTGATTTTTTTTAAATAATTCTTACGTTATCTTCTTTTTTGATTTTCTTGTGATATCTGTTGGAATTGATTTGAATTTATTTACATTGATTTAATTCAAAAATTAATTATATATTTATATTTATATTTATATTTATTTTCTTGTATTTATCTTTAAGAAGGGTGGTACTATAATTTAACTCAATTAATTGAAATAACAAAATAATATGGATGAATGTCCTTAAAATATAAACTTGATCCTTTTATCCAAAAATATGTCAAGCAAACTAATAGAAAAAGTATGTCCTTTCATACTTATCCTTTATAATTATTTTTTATAAAAAAAATATTACGTGTATTGCTTCTTACTTAAATCATTTGAAAAAGAAGAAGACAAACATGTATTGATTCTTTCTCTAATCATTTGTTTGAACAAAAAACATAATATATATATATATATATATATAACCAAAATTGATACATTGCACATCTGTATTGATTTTTTTAGTGAAAAATCTTTCTCATTTCAGTTCTCAATTTTAATCATAACAACAATTATAAATACTAATATTCAATAAAAAAAAAATCTTCTCAATTCCCATTATAACAATAATTATAAACACATCTGTATTAATTCTTTGCAATCCATAAAATATTTCACAACGATTAAGCAATAATTGAATTAACAAACCATTAAGAGTGATTCAGTAGTGATCAGTTATTGGATTAATGATATTGAGTTTGACAGGGAACTCTTTAGATTAAATTGCATTTTACCAAGTGCAAAATTTTTGGTTGGCAACTGTTAGCACTCTTGCAAATGGATATTCAATAATAAGAGCGAAAACTAAGCCGAATACTGTATGAAAATAAACCCTCGAGGCAAAAATGTGTAAACAGTAACAGAAATGATTACATTAATTATTAATACAGTCGTATCCCCCGACATCTCAATGAAAAAAGCAGTAAAAAGTATCTGAAAAAATAGCACTAAAAGTTGAGTATTGATGCTGAAAATGAGGGAAGAAGAAGACAAAGTCAGTCAAAGCAGTTGACATTAAATTGCTTGCATTTCCAGTTGGTCTTTCTATTTATTATTATTATGAATTTTATATTCCCTTGGCTTCCGCACTCTTTTTCACAATTCAATTCCCTCAACCACTCTCTCCTCACACACAAAATGCCAATCTCCACCCCCAACACCAACAATAACAACAACTCGCCCTTCTCAGTCTAAATTTTGTGTACATCACTTGTAAAAGATGGGGAATCGATTTATATGCATGACGAAGAAGGATTCGAAAGAGAGTAACAATAATAATAATAATAATAATAATGGATCTAGGAGCAAGAGAATGGGTCGATCACAGCGGAAATTGCTGGCGGATGAGGAGTTGTTGCACAGGCAGGCGTTGTCTATGGCAATTCATCAGCACCAGTTGTCTCAGAGGTTCGATGGATCCATGTCCAGGCGGATTGGATCCACCAGTTCTAGGCGCCGCAATAATTTCTCTGATTCCTTCACTAATGGCAAACAGGTAAAACTTCTTCAAAATCAGGTTCCGCTTCTTTTTTTTTTTCTTTTGCCATCTGGATGCTGAATTGCTGAACACCACGTGCTTGTATGGTTCCAGTTTTTGTTCGGTCCTACAATTTAAAATAGTAATTTTATACGAAAAGTTTGAAGTTCATAAACTTATTATTCAAAGTCTTGACATGAGTTACAAGTGATTCTTAGTGTGAATTTACCGCTCTAAGATTCTAACAACAAACACCCAATGCTGAACTACAAGGGCGGAGCCATATATTTTCGTTAAAGAAGGGGGGGGGGGGGGGGGGGGACAATTTAAGCACTATTTTTGTTTTTTCTAATTAAGCAGGAGTAAAAAAAAATCTAAAAATTGAAGGGGGGAAATTTTAGCACTAATTTTGTCTTCTTTTTTTCCTTCTAATTAAGCAAGGGAAAAATTAGAATTAGTATATTTATTTTTTCTAAAAATTGAAGGGGGCAAAATAGCTAATATAAGACTATTTTTAAATTTTTATCGAGGTAAATTAGCACAGAAACAACAAAAGAAAATTCAGATTCATTATGGGGGGCGGCGGCGGGAGAACAATTGCACCCCACCCTTTTTCCCTCCATCTATGCTGAACTCTGGATACTTAATGTTGCACCAGTACAAAATGTTTGATGTTATTTCATTCTGAAGGTTGAATAGATGATATTTTACAATTTTACCCTTTACGGAGTTGCCTAAATGCTGAAAATTTCGTGGTTTATGGAGATTATGGAGATTATGGAGATTATGGATTTTTTTTTAATAGCATATGTTGAGTGATTTAATTTTGGAACAAAAAGGAGCAAGAGGTTTTCTATTTGAATTTGATGGTGATTGATAGCTTTCTCTAGTAAATAACTTTGGTATTAATATTGATGTATATGTATAACAAATTAACAATATAAGCTACCACTGGTGGTCCAGAATTTTAAAAAGTATGCCAAGAAATGAATTATAAAAGTATGCTGAGAATTAATTAAAATTGGAAGTTTTGTAATTGGTGAAATGATTATTGAACTGAACTGAATTATGTTGGTAGTGCCGTAGGCATGGAGAACTTGTCTTACGTACGAGTAATTCGCCTAAGAATGAACTCAAGTTGTGCAACAGACACAGGTATCATGAACTTGGAATTGATTAGTTTTGCAGGAACAAAAATCACTGTAGTTAACAAAATTATCATAAGCACACATTCTCTGGTAGGGGCCCCGGTCTAAGCGATTCAAGAATGGAAATAGACCATGACATGTTAGAATCAATTCAAAGTTCAACAGTTTGTTAAACACCCTAAGCTTCATTATGGCTTAGGCAGAAAATGAAAGCTAGATTTAGATCTAAACAGATCCCTAGGGACATCAGGGTCTATCAAGTTATGGTTCAGCGAGCCTTTACAAAGGCTTGGAAGTATAACTCGGGAGTGTACTTGGAAAATTTAAACCTAGGCTTCTCAAATCTTTTTCTGTGTAGGAATTCCACAAGAATTCAGAGTAGCAAGAAGCTATAAAAGTAAGGGCTTTTTTTGACTCCCCCTACACAATGTTATATGCAAAATTAGACTCAACCTCATGTATTCATAATCTCTGGACTTTGCGCCCCTGCATTTTTGTTGTTGTTGTGGAGGGGGGGCTAAGTCAAATTATTATGTTAAAAAAATTGGAAATTGCCCCCCATTTTTAGGTAATTCTTTGGGATTCCCTTGCTTGTAGGGTGCAACGTCATTTGATTATGAAAATAGGGGGTGAATCTAATTTTGCATTAAGAATAAGGGGTGAAATCAAAAAAGTGCTAAAAGTAAAAAGTAGAAGGCATACATTCATCAATGAAAGGGTTCTTCTGCATCAACTTATAAACTGTACCCCAGAATACAAAATAAGGAGATATTCTCTTACCCCCATCTTACCAATTAGATCCCAATAGCTAGAATTGAACACTATAGTTGCTGTCATAGACTAGGTTGGGACCATCTTCATAAGTGTCTTGTTTTTTGATACTAAGTAATAGGATAAATTCGGGTGGGTCAAGGAGGGGGCAGAGGAGCAGGAACAGGGCTTGATCCTGAGGCGCTCTATGTGAATACTCACTTCTTTTACTACTTGAGCTTAAGCCTGGATGGTCATCAAGATTCTTGTTCAGATCAACATAGGTCATAGGCCACTATGAAGCTTTCTTCAAAAAGCTTGTCCTCAGCATCCTTGGCGAGTGTCTCTACCTCTTAGACTTGAGCTTCAGCATCATGGGACTTTTTGTTAACAGGTTTTTGTTGGAGTCATATATCATTTTGTAATTGCATTTCTCCAACTTAGACTCAATTGTCGTCCTTTGAATAGCGGGCTGGAGCTTTGTGACTTTGTGTCCAGTTCATTGACCATCTGCTCAAATATCAGCATTTTTACCTCCTTGCCTTCGAGGAAGTTTGCCAATTCCTTGGTTCTACCAGTAGAGACATTTGTGCCTTCTTTACAGCCGGCTATAAAGATCAAACTCTCGAGAGTCTCCTGCAAGGCCAAGGAGTGAAGACCAACAAAAAGTTGAACGAAAGATCTATCGAGGAAAGCGAATAAAAAAAAAGAATGAAGGAAAAAAAATAAAATACGTAAAAAGTTACCTACTCAACGACCTAAATCACTATTGTGTTTCTTTGCAGTTTAATGACCTTGGCTCTATGAACAAGGACTTGATTTAGCATTTTAGCCCTAATAGCCAAAAGGCTTGAGCAGTTCTTGGGACCTTTATCTATCAATAGAAGTTTTGAAATAGGTCCATCCTTATACAAAGTATTTATATTTTGGTCCTAGTGAAAAAAGCTGTTAGAGATTGGTTCAAAGTCCTCAGACTAGTTATAGGTAGGTCCTGTTATTGAATAATGACATCAACTACTGTAACAGACAATATTGTAATAGAGTATGATTATCATATACATTGTGAACTGTTTGTAAAAATGTGTGTTTGATAGTACATTTTGTTATTCACCCATCAATCATTGATATTTTAAGTATGAGATCGTCTATGAAGGGAGTGTGGCTGTGCAATGAACTGATTGTAACAGTGTGATGAACGAATTGTAGCAATGAGACGGTCAATAAATTGACCCCTTGTTTTGTAATTATTTATTTTAGACAGGCCATGAAAGGAATTGTTCATTTGTAACAGTTGACCGGTTTCGTTACAAATCAAAATTGGACCTTGCTATAAAGTTTTGTAAGGTGTGGACTGGGTTCAAAATAACTTCAATGAGAGAATTTTCTTGATTGGTCCTTCTATCAACAACTTTTATCTCTTACTGGGCTTGGGTTTTAGCTAGTATTAGTGGGCTTATTTTTGGAGCTGGCAAGCTACCAACTGAAAGTTAACTAGTCAATTGGGTGAACAACCTACAGAAACCACCTTTTCGGAATTAGTACTAAGTTCTGGGTATTTCCGGGTTCCTATTTAATCTGACCTAATTCCCAAGCCCAGAGTTATGGCAATCACAATTTCAACCTGGAAACGTTGGGCAAGTGATATTGATAATTTAGGCCTACCAAGCAACTAGATATCAGAGTTGGGTCTGAATAGTACTGCTTGGATCAGATCAAAGTGGTTACTGCTGAAGTAATTCATACTGTATCCAGAAATTATCGAGCATCACTGTCATTACTCAAAGACTAAGTCTAAGATGGAAAAAATAACCCTTAATGAGATATTTGACTGCTGATAGTTAGGTTTCCTAAAACTAGCACAAGATTGCCATTGAGATGGAGTTGCCTGAATTGCTCACTGCCTTCAAAACACCAATTTTGATTATAGTTAGGTTGCCGTACGGCCTATATGAAAGACTCAAAGGGTTTGAAACCATAGAGCTTTTCTTGTACTCTTTTGTTCCTAATATACTTGTTGGCCTATCGCTTGAACCACTAAGAACAAAAAAGAAAGAATCCGAATTGATCGATATATTTCTCGAAACAAACGAAAAGGAATAATAAGATGAAAATTATAAATGGATCAACTAAGCCCACTATACATAAGATGTTGTATATGAAGAGAGAGGAGAAAGGGGTAGTGGATAGTGGATAGTTGACATTTCCTACATACATCGACCCTATTAACCATTTCGGTAGCAACTAGAAGAACTTGCTGGTAAAGGTTGCAGCTAATGACTTTCAAGTTTCAAGTTGTTGGTTTTAGATTTGAACGTGGTTAAAAGATGCGATTTCGAGTACCAACTCAGCCTTTCATTTCAAGTTGGTTTACGTTTAGATTTTGGGTAGTGCACAACAATAAGCTATTGAAGGCTAAAAGAATTATGAAATATTAAATAAAAATTTCGACCGAAATACAGTTTAGACTTTAGTCACTTGAAGTTTACCCAAAGTCTCACTTTGTCCATGGTGTTTCAATTCGTCAATTTGGCCCCTAAAGTTTCATTTTGGTTTCAATGTTTCCCCAAATTGGATGTCCTGTTAATTCCTTTGACGGAAAAGGCATGTACTACGAACGGGGCAACACTCTAAGGGGCAAAATAAGTTGAGTTGATGCCCTTAAGCCCTTCATTCCCTCTTTTCCATCCACTAGAGCACGATTGTTAAGGCATGTTTTGCCCAAAATCAAAGTATATTGTTGCAATTTTGTCCATGGAAAATTAGGGCTTGGCTTGAAGCAAAGAATTTCTTCTTCAGGTCCTTCCCCTTCTTCCTTTCGGTGTGGTGTAGTCATGCACTCATGCCCTGATGGAGGGAATGAAGAACTTAAGGGCATCAACCCCATTTGTTTCCCCTTTTTGTCCCTCAGAACAGTGCCCCGTGCGAGGCACATGCCTTTTCCGTCAAAGGAATTAATGGGCGTCCAACTGAAACTTTTGGGATAAAATTGACGAAATTGAAACTTTATGGACTAAAGTGAGATTTCAGGTATACTTCAAGGGACTAAATTGTATTTCACTCTAAAATTTCTGAAAGATAAAATTGACGAGATGGGGAAAGTAGATAATGTCAAAATCACCATTTAGGATACATAATACATTATATTATCCAATTGATGGTTCTATCACTCGGTGCAATTCACTAGTACAATAATGTCTAGTATTCAACTATAAATTGACTTTTGACGGTAAGGATATTGAGATCTTGATTATACTTTAAAATTGTTTGGTTTGACTATCCAATTTGTTTTTTCAGTTAATATGTAAAATTGTGAACATATGTTTGGTGTAGCATTTGAGTTGTTGCTCATTTGAATGTTATTTTCTATCTTGGGAAATGATTATGAGATTTTCATTTATTTATTTTAGCTTTAGACGTTTTACTTATATTTTGTCATAGAAAAAAAAAATGACGAGCACAGAATGCTTAGACCTCACCTTCTGATAGACAAACATCTCAATCTCTTGCTTCACCTTTTTTCAGTACCTGTTCATCCAAATACAATTGAAACCGAAAGAGGCATTATCAATGACTAATAAGATGCTGAAGTTTTGCTTAAAATGTCTTTATGCTCTTCAAAGTTCTGCTGCTTTGTCTCCTTGGGGGACCTTATACGAGTGGAGAAATCGACTATATGAAAACATAATTCCTTACAAAATCTGTTGTAATGCCCCTTCAATAATTTCTTTGTATACAATATCAAAAACAATATTTATATCACGTCGACTGTTGAAAATTATGTTGATAAACTCAGCCACTAAATGGTTGAATTCCTTTTGATAAAATTTGGTCTAGATGATGTCATCTACACCTAAAAAACGGGAGATCTGTTATCTTGAACTTAGCTGTATTTCTTGGGTAATCTTCATGTGACACATTTATTCATTGTTTAATGCATAAATTACAGTTACCGGAATATTTGGAGAATTTGAAGACGAAGAAAATTGTTTTGATTCATGGAGAGGGGTTTGGAGCTTGGTGTTGGTACAAAACTATTGCTCTGTTGGAGGAATCAAAATTGCTTCCAGTTGCCCTAGATCTCACTGGATCTGGTATTGATCTCACAGATACAAACAGTGTCACTACACTTTCGGAATATTCAAAACCCTTGATCAAGTACCTACAAAACTTACCAGAAGATGAAAAGGTAAGCAATCAATTCTATCAATATTCACTTGATTTATTCTCTTACAAGATTACTCTGCACAGGCGATACATGCACAACTTGTATACATTTAATTTGAATAAAATAAGTAGCAAAAACGACAAGTGGGGTGTAGTGGTTAGAAAACTGTTTAAACTTATGTGAAAGCAAGGGCTTGGGTTCTGTTCCAATCAATTTTTTTTATGAAAAAGAAGATTGCAAGGGTAAAATAGGTATTTCAAAAATATGACACAACTTCATTTGGCGGTTGAAATGGTTGCTCACTTTAATATAATAGTATAGATATTCTCTTCTTCCATTTTTTTATTTGAAGATTTGTTATGATATTTACATTGTATGTAGGTTATTTTGCTTGGTCATAGTGCCGGAGGTGCTTGCATTTCTTATGCCCTTGAGCATTTTCCGCAGAAAATTTCAAAAGCAGTTTTCCTTTGCTCTACAATGATATCTGATGGGCAGAGGCCTTTTGATGTTTTTGCTGAAGAGGTACATCATTTCAATATTTGATTATTTTCAAGCATGGCAACTAAATATAAAACTCCATCCGACTTAAATTAAGAGTCACTTGCAGAAAGTCAAAACTTATTAACAAATTGAGAAAATGGGTTGCAAGTCCTTTCACACTTAAATGCAAAGAAAGGGCACTTACTTCTCCCCAACACATGGAGGGCTTCCTCCACAGTTTGTTTAGCCATAAAGACAGTTTTCAATGTTTGTCCATTACAAGGACACCCCTTTCAACCACAAGATGTGGTGCAGTCATAAGTGAGCTGCGCTGAATTGTGGGGCAACTCATTTTCAGTAACAACAATTGTGGCTAGGGACAGCCTCAGTTTCCCTAGCAGGGATTAGTCCAACCCCAATGTGGTGTGCGGACGGCCCATGGCAAAGAGCAAAAAAATGGACACACCCCTTTCTTTGAATGGTCAATTGTACCCTTACCAAACCCTTTTTATTTCCTTCTCACTGATGAGTTGCCACCGGGCCTCACCAACCACCACTGCTACCCATAGCTGGAGTCCAAGGACCCTTTTTAATTGTGTGTGTTTGTATATAGACAGATTTGAATGAAAAAACAAACAAACAGAAACTCGCGGTTAAAAAAATGGTTTAATGGGGGGGGGGGGGGGTGCACGGGGGACAGAGTGATAGTGATAACTCTGAATATTACCACGGTTATTTGCCATTGCAGATAATTTTGGCTATCACATGAACTTTTGGCTTCATTTTTAAACATGACTTTAATTAGAGACCAATCAAAAAATAAACCATTATTCGTTCGGAGTGAGGATTGTTTCTATTGAATTTTTTGGATCAGTGATCACCACCTAGTTGAAAAGTAAAATGGCAAAAAGAACTTTCACCTGTTTGGCATCAAACTTTGTTCACTTCATTTGATTATATTTGGATAATTATAATGTGTGAATTTATACGAACTAGGAAGAATCTTTTCTATCTTGATTAGGTGAAAATACTTTTTACCATGTTATTCTTTACCAAAGTGAAAAATATTTTACCCGAAGCCAAACAAACCCTAAGGACCATTTGGTTGTCCAAAACGAACCGAGTGTTTTGCATTCTAAAATCAAGACTGGACAATATACTAGATGGATAAGTTTTTGACTCCTTATAAGTTATAACTTTGATTAATTATTTGCGTTCTTTTGACTTCTTTTGTTTTACGTGTTCTTGTTCTTATAAGTGATATATCTTGTTTGCAGCTTGGGTCTGCAGAACTTTTTGTGCAGGAATCCAAGTTTTTAATTTATGGGAATGGTAAAGAGAAGCCTCCAACTGGTTTTATGTTTGAGAAACAGCAAATGCATGGCTTATACTTCAATCAATCCCCTTCAAAGGTATTCTACCTATTCAATCCTATTAATTTTGCAAATACTGGTACAAAATATTATATTAGATTGAATAGGTTTGCTCTAGGATGATTTTGCAATTTATTGAAAATATTGCATAAGGCTAAAGCAACTCATGGCTGGTGCAGGGCCCATGAGCCATGGCTTTTTTCACATTTTTTTTAGTGGTCATGTTAAATTGTGGCCTAATGGCACAAGTAAGAACTTATAAATAGAAAGAATAAGGTATTAATTCTGTCACTGGTACTCATGTCCAGACTTGGTCTTTCCATTTGCGAGGTGCTTAACATTTGCCCTAAGGTCTTGAACATTTTCGTAGTATATGATAATAGGACTTGATTTGAAAATGGCTATAAAATCATGACAAAATTTCGGTCCACATTTTCAGCCAATGCCTCAGATTGTCCAACTTTTATCAGCGCCGATACTCCGTATTTCTGCATTTCTTGTTAGAAATAAATTTCCCTTCTCATGTCGAATACTTTTGATTTTACATGTATGTTTCATGAAACTCAGCATATTTTTTTGAATGAACCAATCATTAGTATAAAAAAAATTTAAAATAGGGAGAAGTTACTTGTGTGGCTAAAGGCATGTGGTACAAAAGATGTGAAAGATGTATGAACACATACTAACAATTGTTGGATGTATGGTATGAACATACTAACATTTACTGAAAGGACGGGAATATAATTTTGAAGGCATGTTACTCTTCACCATGTAAACAATTTAGCTATGAAGCACGGACGCGACACGCGATACGTGTTTCGACACGACACGCAACACGCGACACGCAATTTTTCCAAAATGTAGGATACGACACGTAGGAGGGACACGTTCTTAATTAATTAATTAATTATATATATATGCAATAAACATTATAAATATTTAAGAATTCAATCAAATGAAAATAGATTGCATTAATAGCCCAAATGGCAAATATTCAAAACATGATCACTACATTGTTCCATAATTAAAGCATAAAAAAAATACATAATTACATAAACTAAGAAGTTCCATAGAATAATAAAAACCAAAAGGAGAATATAAAAATAACAATCACTCATTCAACTCAACATTAACCGCCTCAACATTTTGAACTTCATCCCCAAATAGCACCAACTCCAACTCCGGCTCATCAAGAGAGAGAGATGCCATTTGAAGTTCTCCAACATCTTCAAGTGTGTCAAAAGTATCACCGGCAATATCCCAATACTTACTATCTCCTATTGTGTAGGCCTCGGGTTGGGGCTGAGCAGTCGTCGATGGCTGGGGCTAGGGTTTTCTTTCGATGGTGGCTGGGAAATGGGGCTAGGTTTTATGGGTTAAAGAGAGAAATGATATTTGTTACGTTTGTTTTATTTTCAAATTGTAATATTATTATTTTCACCCCATATTTTTAGTTTTTTTTATATTCACCCCTTTTTACGTGTCCCTAATGTGTCATCAACGTGTCCCCAGCGTGTTCCAAGCGTGTCGGTGTAAAAAAAAATTATTAAACAATGGGATACTCTCCAACATGCGTGTCCCTCGCGTGTCCGACACGTGTCGGGGAGGACACGCGCCCCCGAGAGAGTGTCCGTGCATCATAGCAATTTAAGTAGTGTCGAAGACAGCAAATAATGCAATACAATCACAATTGTTTACTAGTTCTATTTTATGTCGACCAATCTACGGTGAAAAACAAATATGAAATATAAAAAATAGCAAGTAATGCAAGAGAAAATACAGATATAAATGTACATAGGCAGGCTCTAAGGTGGACTGTTTGCTCGCGGACCAGGCCTTTGACAACGGTTCTTGACAATTTATTATGCAGTATATTGGTAACGGAAAATTGCTGTTAAAATGGGCTGTATATATAACTTCTATATTATTAAACACAGGGCTAAACTATCCTTCAATGCTTTAGTAAACAAATGTGATTGTAATGCAATATTTGCCGTCTTCGACGCTACCTAAATTGTCTACATGGCGAAGAGTAACATGCCTTCAAAACTAGAATTGGGAGCGCACACACTAGATCCAAGTAATCAAAAACAGAAATAAGAACATAATATGTAGCGGTTTGGTGGTAAAGACTCGTATACCATCATTATGTTTTCTGATACTTGGGCACACGAAAGGGTAAATGGAAAACCAAAGAACTGGTACGCCATCCCTTGAAAGTAGGAAGATTTATTCCCATTCTATATCAGACTATATATATATGGGATATAAATACACGCTGTCGTAACCAGTTAACCAACTCTTCACTTGATATTAAATGTAGTAAGAAACCATAGAATATCAATAATTACAAGATACAACATAGCCAAATATTGCATGTGCATCGAGTGTGTAAATATCTATATATGTGTGTGTATATGTATTGATGGAAAATTGAATCAAGTTATACAATCTTTCTGAACAAAGTTGACGATGACACCTTTTACTCCTTTCAGGATGTTGCATTGGCAATGGTTTCCATGAGACCGATCCCGCTTGGTCCCATCATGGAGAAAATGTCACTTACCCCAGAAAACTACGGGAGTGCCCGGCGCTTCTTCATCCAAACGCTGGAAGATCACGCCCTCTCACCCGATATTCAAGAGAAGCTTGTGAGGGAAAATCCGCCCGAAGGAGTCTTCAAGATCAAAGGCAGTGATCATTGCCCTTTCTTCTCAAAGCCACAGTCCCTCCACAAAATTTTACTTGAAATTGCCCAAATTCCGTAGCATCATCAATTCCACCCTACAGATCTCTTTCTCTTCATAGGAAAGGAAAAACCTTGCTTGGTTTCTACAGGTATAATTTGGAAGGCTGTTTAGGTGTATGATAGAAAATGTGGGTCAGTTTCTTTACATTTTTTTTTCAATGTCAAACAAAAAGTTTTAGTGATCAGTATTTATTTATTTTATTTCAATTAGAGGGATGAAATATCTTGATTTATGAATGTACCATCTGAAGAAATAGTCTGGCTAGCTCGTAAAAACCGAAGACCAAAATCTGAATCAACTTAAATCCCTCAATTGGTTCGAGTTTTTGTGCATTTCAAGAATATTAAATCGATAAATTCATGTATAATTCTTGTGAAGATTCAACCCTCCGTACTCAAAAGAGTTGAAAATACGTATAACCACCGGGTAAATTACCACTTTTGTCAACTATTTTCTTGAAAAATATGCTTGGGACAAGAGTTGCAAACATATCGCATTAGTATATATATATATATATATATATAGTATATTATAAGGAAAGACTCGTTTCAATCACCAGTGAATTTGTCATACTTTCGATTTTTAATTTTGTCTTTACAAAAATTTTCACCTTAAAAATGTGATTGGATTAGAATTTAAACTTTTACTACTAAATAATATAAGTTCACGCTTAATTACTGGGTCAGCATTGTTAAAGTTTTTTATATTAATTATATACGTGTGCCGGGTATAATCTAGAATATATATGTATATGACAGGAATCTGAGTATCTTTGAAAGGAAACGGATTAGAGGAGGAATTGTATATGACAGGAATTTTGTAGTCTTCGATTTGAAAGGAAACGGATAAGAGGAGTAATAAGAATTCCGAAGGCCATCAGGTATTCCAAGTTAAGGCTGCAATTTTTATTATAAGGAGGAAGGACTTAACTTCTCTCTATTATAGTCTAAGTTAAGGCTGCAACTTTTATTATACAGGGGAAGAGAGTTATAAAAAGGACTTTACTTCTCTTCATTATAACTGCACAAACCCGACCGACAATACCATTTATAACCACCCGAGTTTTCTCCAAAAAAGGCTTGCCCGAGTTGTAAATTTTGGTCATTGCATCCACATATATACTAAGAAACTTCCCATTATACTATTGATATGAAATATATTAGATCGTTACATTATCTCCATTAAGTTTTTTAAAAAAATACATCCTTTTAACTATCGAATTAGATCCCATTATATGAAATTGGACCGAAGGGTAATAAAGAGAGAGTCAAGTCCTACAAAGGTGGGTTATGTGGGGCTTTTAGGATTCGGTTCTTGTTTTAAAAAATATTACAATCTTATTTATCAATTATTTTATTTTTTTTAATGATGTAGTCACTGTATGTCTCATAGGTACCGTATATACCTTTGGTAAGAACTTAGATAAAAAGATATAATATATGAGGGCCTGTTTGGTTGATGTTTTGAGTTGAGTTTTTAAAATATAGTATTTGGTATAATTTAGAAGTATGTTGAAAAGTAGATTTAGTTTTTTTTTTTTTAGTTTTTTTCAACCAACTAAAAATTTCATAAAAAATTTTCAAAAAATAATCACAATGGATCTTATTTTATAGATCTCGACCAGTATGTTTTAAATATATATTTTTTTATTTAATTTTGATTTTTGAATTTAAAGTTATGGTGTTTTAAAAGTTTTTTTAGAGAGAGAAAGTAAAGTGAAATAAATTTTGAAAAGTGTGAAAGTAGAGTTGATTTTGAGTTGAGTTTTTAAACTTTGTAGAAAAAAAAAATAGACATGGACCAAACAGGCCCTCAAGTATCTGATTTCTGGATCACAGGTGCAATACATATGATCGAGAAATGGTCACCAATAAATACTTGTGACCAAAAAAAAAGGACTAACAATTTTAAAAGAAAAAAAGTAAGTGGTCATTATCGAATTGAACTGAACCAAATTTATTGTTATATGAAGATACAACATCGTTTTGCGTATGATTTCATGGTAAAAATAATATTCATGGTTTCCACTTTATTGTCCCATGTGTCAAGGCTTTCTTATTCTTTTTTGTTATATTCTAGGCCTGGCAACGTGTCGTATACGGGTCGGTTTCGTGTCGGGTTAAAATTGTGTTGGGTAAAAAGTGCCTCCACCCGTACACGATCCGTTTAATTAACGAATTACACGACCCAATTCGTTTAATCCGTTTAAGATAAACGGTTCGATTCGAGTCGTATACGAATAACATTTAGTGCCCCGCTAAAAATTCAATTAAGTAGTTTATATATATATAAATTATATTCGGGTTACACGGGTAACAAACGGGTTTACACGACCCGAAACCGACTCGTATATATTCTTATCTGGTTAAACGGGTTTTATTCGGGTTTCGCAAATGTACATGAAATCGACTCGTTTAATGAACGGGTTTGGCGGATCAGCCCGATTATGACCCACACCCGTTAAGGATTCACCCAAACCCGGTAAATTCGTGTCGATTTCGTATCGTGTTATCGTGTCGTGTTATAAATTGCTGGGCCTATTATATTCTACCTAATACCGGTGAACACTTAAAAAACTAATTTTATTTTGTTACTTCTTTTAATAAGGATTTAACTATGGGTATATTATTTTAAATTAAGAACTAAGGCTGCATTTGACGTGCACGATAAAAGGGCATAATTTATCCTATCCCATATTTGGTGTTCGTCTGGATTGGATATCCGAGTAGATTATTTATCCCACTTAATCTTCTTATCCCACCAAGAGATGGATTAACAAATCTCACCTAAGAAGTGGGATTGTTTTATCCTGTCTAGATTGGATTAAATAATTCTATCTGGCACGTCAAATTACATTTCTCAAGTGAGCGAACCCATAATCCCATTCTCCTTCTTATAACTTCGTTAACTATCTTTACCCAAACTTCCACTAAAGAGCTGTAGCTCTAAATCAATTTGTATCAAGTGGCATCGCAATATGCCGCCTAGTTGAGAATCTAATAACTGTACATGCTTTAATAGGAGGTCTGACTGGATTATTTAATGTTGCCTTAAATTTATTCATTTATTTTAAAATATATATAAGCCAAATAAAGTCGAACAGAAAAAATTGGTTCGGGTCTAGATAATTCAAAAATCGAAATCCTCTATAATTTTTAATCTGATTGAAACCAAAAACTCCTAGATACTTTTACCAGCACCCTAAAAAATAACACAAAATAGCCTAGCTCGATTTAGTCAATTATGGGTTGAATTATCATTTCGAATAACATCTATTTTCTACATTTTTTTTATCTGGGGGAGTCAATAGCCAAGCCCCAAGAAATTCCATCAAAATCATTAGAATTGTGTAATTTCAAAAACACATAAAAAAGTAGCTGAACTTTGTCAAAGTCTTCATTGCATTCGTAACGTGTATGTGTATAGAAGGGACCAAAATTTGTTCTTCAACCCGAACTGATTGAGCAGAGTAAAGAACGCTTACTTCCCCAAAGGTGGTTTAACATTTCTAGCATGTGATTGTTGGACATGCATGTGTTAATATCATAAAAGTCCGTGCATGCAAGTGACCCTTATTAGGCACAACCCACCTCTTAAGTTCGTAGGGGTTAGGGATAAAAGCTCATAACCAATCAGTTCATGTTTAGAAAAATAAAACGGAAAAGATTACAAAACGTCAGTACTACTACCAACCTGCAAAAATTACAGAACACAGCAGTATAAAATTTTCCCTATTGAAAACCTTCATTTGCTCCTGAAAGAAACCGTACATGATTAAGTTATAATTACTTTTATTAGTTAAAGATTTGCCCCATGACTTAAGTATAAACATTTAATTTAAAAAGAAAACATTGCTTCAAAGTTAAATAAATATATAACGATTTAAAGAGGACCAATTTTTTAGTTCTTAAATGCAAATCAACTATTTTGAGGGAGTAAATGGATGATTTATTTATTTTTAATTTTTTATGAAATTTGGTGAAAATGATTTCTATGATTAGTAAATTATTTCCATTGAATTTTATCGAAAAAATTAACCAAGAAGTAGGCTAACTAAATATTTAAGAAATGTCCAACAATCACATCTAAAAATGTTATGATAACCAAGAAGTAGTTCAATAAAAGCTCGTCCTATACATTATATATATGCCATCATCTAACACGATCAACTAAAAACCCTATGCAATAGTGCTCATACACTGTCATGAATGGGTTGTTTAGTGCCTTGATAACTATTAGTGTGAATGTGAGAAATGTGTGAGAACTGTGAGGTAAGGGGTAAGATCATCCATGTGGCAAGGAGAGTGTGAGCTAATTGCTATAAATGAAGGATGATATGGTGTATTGGGATTATGCAAAAATGATATGAAAAAAATTATGTTTCTCTCTAGAATTATGTTTCTATCTATCTCTATGTTTTCTTTTTATTCTTCTTATTCTTCTTCTCTCTAAACTCTCTTCTAGATCTCTTCTTAACCTTTAAACTCTCTCTTATTTTCCCTATTTTCTCTTCTTCACATCTAAAAATTCTATTTATGTTCATTTTCTCCAATTTCTACAAATCAAACCATCTAAAAATTACTTAAATTAAATTAAGAATTTATCAATTCTTGACAATTGGTATCAAAGGACTTTCATTCCAACCTAATCGCTTAAGCTTGGCTAATGGCGGAACTCGAGATTGTGCACCAGAGGATTATCACTCGCCTTGACACCTTGCAATCGTGTTTAGTTGCCCTCGCTGGCCAACTTTGATGAGCAGTTTAGGTGGATTAGGCAGAAGTTAAATCCAAAAGGTGAAGCTTCTTTAAGTGACCCACCAGTAGTAGATCTCAAGCAAGAAATGTTGAGCTTTGCACCTATTCTAGATCTCGAACATAAAGAGTCTGAAATTAAAGCAAGGTGGGATCACAAGGTGATTGAATTCGAAGTATATCTGGTGCAAAAAGTCACCACTATTGGAATAATTAATGAGATTCTGGAAAAGGGGATTATAGGTTCTCCATCTTCAACAGCTAAGGTGCAAGAGATGAGTGCAAATTTAGATTTAAAAGGTACTATGAGCAACTACATAAGCATTCAATTCAATTGTACAAACCCCAATTTAGTTTTCCCAAAGTTTAATGGTGAAAATGTCAATGGATGGGTTATGAAATGCAATATGTTTTCTAAGCTTAATAAGTTTACTGAGGAACCGAAGAATTTATATGTTGCACTGCATTTAAACGGAATATACAGCATGGTTGCCAATTAAGTTCAGAACATTGGGATATGCAAGATGTCCCAACCTTTCATAACAAATAACAACCAATTGGATCAAGGATAACTTCCCAAAATGAATTTAAAATTTTACTGTATTTGGTGTTGGAAGAGTACGCTAAACTCCCTGGATCTTACTTTATTTCCAGCCTTATGGGGAATTTGAAGAATGAGATTAATTGAGTAGTGAGAATGTTTAATCCTTAAACCCTTTCCCATGCAATTCAAATAGCCAGACTACAAGAAGAGATAATAACAATTGCTTATGATCAAGCAGAACAGATTGGGTGCACTAAAAAACCAACCAATGGAATGTTTGTGATTATAATTGATGGTATCAAATCTTACAATGCAGCTAAATGTCATATAATTCAATGGGAAATGGTTACAGAACAATAATAAGCAGAAATGAGACTATTGTTTTTTGGTGGCTATGATACGAGCTTAGCAATGTAGTTGATAAATAGCCTCAATTTTTTTTATCCTTTCCAATTGTGTTTGGTATAGGAAAAAGACAAGCTAGAAAGATAATGCCCCTTCAATCTTTAAGGACAAGGATTTTTAAAAAGGAAAGGAATGACATGAATGTGTTGTTTAGTGCTTTGATAACTGTTAATGTGAATGTGAGGAATGTGTGAGATCTATGAGGTAAGGGAAGAGGTTATCCATGTGGCAATGAGAGTGTGAGCTAATTGCTATAAATGAAGAATGATATGGTGTATTGGGATTATGCAAAAATGATATGAAAAAATTATGTTTCTCTCTCTAGAATTCTTTTTTTATTTATCTATTCTTCTTCTTCTTCTTCTTCTTCTTATTCTTCTAGATCTCTTCTTAACCTCTAAACTCTCTCTTATTCTCCCTAATTTCTCTTCTTCATGTTTAAAAAATCTGTTTATGTTCATTTTTTCCAATTTCTACAAATCAAACCATCTAAACATTACTTAAATTAAATCAGGAATTTACCAATTCCTGACCTACATTCTCGCTCTCATGCTATGTTTAGGAGTTTTAATTTGGAGAGAGGGAGAAAAATGAAAGGATCTCCCATTTGGGAATTTTTTTGAGAGAATACAAATCGTTCTCTCAGGAGGTGAGAAAAGAAAAGAAAATAATAAAAACCTATTGCATTGACTTTTTTACCCTTATATTATGTGACAAAATTTTAAAACATAGTTTTTTCTCTCTATTTCTTTAAATTCACAAACACAAAGCAAAGAAACTAACACGCTTACTTCTTAAACTTCCAAACAAATGATAGAAAATAATTTTATTTTCTCTTCCCTCCAATTAATACTTTATCTTCTTTTCTTTTATTTTCTCTTCCCTCCAATTAATACTTTGTCTTCTTCTTTTTTCTCTTTTTCTTTTTTTCTCTCATAAACTCCTAAAAAATATAGAATCAGTACTGCTGTACCACTCACACTTTGTAATCTCCTTCCAAAGGATGGAGGTATACAATACAGTTTATCATTCATCAAAGGCCGCAAAATCACTCTTTATTGTGTGTGCTTGATTGTTACTTCTTTCAACTATTTCATGAGCAACACTTTTGTTGACCTTACAACGTAACTCATTTCAAATGTACTATTAATCATTCAAAAAACATCTTTAATCTTAGTCATACAATCCTTCATCCCCTTGTTTATTTTCAAGATTCAAAAACCATAGCCTCTTATTATATATTATATAGATATAACCAACTTAAAGGAAAATTGTTTATTAGAAATTTCAGAATGCGCACCATGTTTATCAACTCCCCGCCAACAAACAACATGCACTACTGATCACCAGCGAACACTTGCACACATACATAAACAGAAGGGATAATTATTGCTACCGAGAACATGATGAAAATGCAATAAAATACTCTCAAGTAGTGAGAATTGGAGGAAGAAAATCCTCCCTAGTACCAAGAACCGGAGCCTTAGTATCTGGGAAATTATGAGTCCCAGGCAGCTCAGTAACCTCTCCGCTTGCAGCGACTGCAATTGGGTAACTGAGCAAGTGGCCTGGCAAGTCACGGTCGACTGTGTCCTTTGCGTAAAGGTCCCAATAATTTTCGGCCAACTGGTTCACCTTTCGGATGCATTGTACGCTCTCGGGTTGAAGAAAGGAGTTGTCGAGCAAGCCTAGATGCTCGTACCACAATGCCATCCTAAAGCCGTGGATTTGGCCCCTTGCTGGTTGGATGGTTGATAGGTGGAAGGGTTGGTACCCTCCCATTGCGATTTCCGAGTCCCTCGCCCCATCCATTGACCTTTGATTGATGTTGGCCGATCCGATGATTATGTATTCGTCATCAACTGCATGTGAGAAAAATAGTCAATGGTCTAAAGGGGCGTTTGATTAGCCATTTGAAGTCGACTTTTAAGATATTTAGATTTCAGATGTGTTAGCTTGTGTTTTACTGGTAAAAGAATTCATAGCTCAATGGTCAATATGTGTCTAAATGATTAAGAGGCAACCAAACCTCATAACTGTTTCGGAATGCTTGCATAATACAATTTTTACCATTAACCCAACTCTTCAGTGTCATATATTAAAAATAAAAGAATTGCCAAACGGTCCAACAAATATATTTAGACATCAAATTCATAATTCAAACTCTGACAACCAAACAAACGCACCCTAAACAAGTTGCGTAGTAAAATAAATGTTTTACTTGTTATACAAAAAAATGAGCGTTGAAAGTTACCTATCATCATCTTAGCATGGACATAAATCATGAACCTCCTAGCTTGCTGAGCTCTACTATAATCACTATCATTTTCAGGCTTCTGTGGAGGCATATACTCGCCGCTAACCTTCTTCTCTCTGTTTCCCAAGCAAAAGAAGCTCAAATACTCCTTTGGATTAGCCACAATCCCCTTGGCCTTAAGTGCTTGAACTATATCAGTATACATCATCTCCATAGTCCTCTTTTGCCAATTCAATATTGCTTGTACAGATCCACTCTCGGGCATCCCCTCTGGCCACATTGGCATAACAACATACACCGTAAACCTCTCCCTGGCTTCAATCTTACTAACAATCTTTAGTGAAAGTTCTTTTGGAACCAAGTGCAAAGCGCCAATATCCTCGTCCTTGATATCAGTCGAGTTCCAAGCAAAAGAACTCCCGAGAAAGTATTGATTTTCAATGTATATAAAGTTCTTGGCGCGACGAATGGCATTTATATACGCATCTTGTATACTCCGGTCAATCACATTGTCTTTCCCACTAACGAGGCCGACCTTAGCTGCATCCTCGGGTTTATCTGGGAACCCGAAGGCAGCTCCACCGTCTATGGACCGGAATAGTTGCACATTCCACGTTTCGTGGTCATCGGGGTGCACGACTGGTGATGGTGGTATGAGTATGTGTTCAAGTTCTCTAAGTTTAACTAGCAAGCCCTTAGTGCCTTGCTTTAACCACCTTTGCTCAAAGTTGAAGAGCACATCCCAAGCAATTGGCCCCTCTAACCGGCTATGAATATCGTGCCAAGGCTCCCTCGGACCGCCTTTTTCGATGGTAGCACCGGCAAAATTCGGCTGGTGAAAGTCGTTATGGTGGGCCGTGTCCAAAGTCCTAAAAAGGGTGTGAAAAGGAGTATCATATCGACCATCACAAAGATCAATACCGCCAATAAAACTCACGATCCTCCTCCTTTGTGTATCCCCATTGGGCATCGCACTATCCACTACAACAATCTTTTGGTGATGAGTGAACATAGTAGAAATCTCTAAATTTTGAATGATGCTTCGCCCATCATCTGGATTTCGCGGACATAACACACAATGGACTTCGGTGTTTTGAAAGTAATTTCCAGTTTCTTCATCATGGGTTGCCATTAATCCGTCCTGTTTTAGTAACTTAACCGATGTTCTATCATCCCAAACAAGCATTAGTACCCTCACACCTTCGTTAGCCTTTTTCTTGAGTAACTCCCCTAAGGTCATGTCCCCGCCGGGCTTTGGCCTCTTCGAGTCCCTTATCAACGTGATTTCAGTGTACACGGACCAACCTGCTATGTAAATGAAGTGCTGCGCATTAGAAATGGCTTCAAATATGTCTTCCCAACACCGATGCGGCTCGTAAAACTTTCCCCCTGAGAGAGGGATTTTGGGTATAAAGTCGTTTGGTATGTGAGAATCTTGGTAAAGAGAAACTTTGCATCCTTTTCTTTGAGAGAAAAAAGTGTAAGGCACACCAGGAAACTTTGGATTTTTGATTCCTCGAGCCCAATTCCGTTCCATTGAGACATCGAAATATTGAAGTTTCACATGGATCTTGGAATTTCCCTTAATGGGTTTTCGGTTTTTATCCATGATTTCAACCCATTTATCAATTTCTTCACCACCTAAGAGTTCTCGAACGGGGATGTATGCTCGTCCAATTAGTTCTGCGCCAACTGGGTTATCTTCTTTGATGGTAAATATAACATCAGAAGCCATATGAGCGCAATAAATGTGAAACGACTCGTACCAACGGGGATTGGAGTGTTCTTCTAAAAGCCTGGTTCGGCCAACTCTTGCTTTTTCCAAATCGATCGTTGCATAAAGGCATGAAGCAGTCTTATTGAAGCCCACGACATGCTCTATGTCATCCACAAGCTGCAAGAAGTAAATCAAATGAAACGAAAGGAAAGGAACGGAAAGAAAAATTCGAAACAAGTTTTGCTGTTGAAAATTAGATAGACTTTACAGCTTTACTCTATTTGGATATTATTGTAAATCACAAAAATAAAAGTGGAATACAATTGTGGATATATCAGCATACCATGGCATAGTGCAAAGATGGCATTAACAGCAAGAGGAGTGAATTCTTTGGCTTTAACAAGTTATTGCCAAAGCTTGAAAATATGTAAATTGGTTAAGTGAATTACTACCACAGGTCTTACTCTTTGAAAGTCCAGAATTTAATGAATGAAATCTGGATGTCGTATGTATCAGATTTTGAGGATTTCCATGGAAAAAAGTGCAATCAATCACACCATTTTAAATACATACGAGTCCTACTCCAAATCCCTTGTGTTTGAGGGCATGGAGACATCATTCTTAAAATAGTTTGAGGGCAGCCTCTTGACATGATCAACTATAAGAGACTCTTAATGTGAATTTACCAATTCAAGATTCCAAGAACGAACAAAACTTGAATCAAACGAGCAGTTAGTGTTATTGGGGCCTTGTTGACTGGGCTCAGTTTATTACTAGACAAGTCATAAAATAGTTCGAGTTCAATCTCACAAGCAGAGTTTTATCGAGTTAAATTTAATCTTTAGACAAATAATGCATGTATCTCACATTTATATATACGATTAATCAAGCCATTTCACAACCTGCCTATCCGCATCAAAGAAAACGAAGTCATGTTTGTTATTCCATTCGAGCCTACCCATGTGTTATGTGAGTTTGGCTCGTCCGTTGAACGAGCCTATATATCATACTCATGAATTCATTAACAAGTACCATTAACAAGGACCATAAACGTGCCGAACTCAAGGTCTTCAGTAAAATTCGATTTATATGCAGCCCTATATGTATATACAAATCAGTTTGAACCATGAATATTATTAGCGTGGTAAAGGCTTTCACTCAGATCCGAGAGATCCCAGGTATGAGTCACACCACGAGTGAGGTGGGGTGGGGCTATTCTTTGTAATTTTAAATGGGGTGAGTATTATCAACGGTTATGGTAGCTACCCATTTTATGTGAATTATCAGTGTGGATTAACTTTTAGTAATGATAGGATCTTACTCTACATCACGTGAACTACACATTATTTACAAAAACACCATTATGTACAATTGTCTGTATCCAACGGTGAAGCTTCGCATTAGCCCATCACATGGACTTTTGTCTATTTATGCGTGTGTAACACTTACGCGAAGCATCACCATTAGACTGGAATGCCATATAATTTATACCTCTAAACAGTATCGAGGTTCATCTAACTGGATCAACGAGAACTAGTACGCATTCTCTTTTCATATGAATCAATATTCAAATTTGTAAGTTTGAATCATACATCTAATTATACTAGCTAAGATTGTTTAACCACTCCACAACTTTTTCCGAGATCAATCGATACTTTCCTCAAATACACACACTTAAATACATAAGAACACACACATATATAAATGTGCTCTTATCATGGTGATGGATATAAATTATGAAGATCAAAATAAATATATAAATATACCTTGTGGAAGAATTTTTGGATACCAGCAGCATGAAGCTTATCAATCTCATAGATAGTGGCATGAAGAGTTCCATGGAGCAAAATTTGTGCCATCTAAGGTTTAGCTTCTCCACACAGATCTCTCAAAATTTCAATTGCTCACCTAAACTCAGTGCAAATAATTTGGAGAAAATATATATATCAATGCGAGCAGCAATAGAGAGGCTTCCCTACTTAACACCTCCAACCGAAAGAAATAACTGTATTAAATAAAATAAATTGTAATTTGCATTTACAGCCCTTGTCTTTTCATAAAAATTCAGACCGATCCCTGTGTTAGTTTTGTAAAATGTCTCCAACCTTCCCCGATCTTTTACAAAATGCCCATAAAACTTGCTTCATGCAAGAAACCTTATTAGCTAGCCCAAATTATTTTTACACGTTTTTTTTTCCTAAGAAAATGAATTATCTTCCTTTTACTATAATATTAAAAAAATAAACCCCAAATCTGGGAGAGGAGGAAAGCCAAGGGAAGAGTGGACAATTGCGAAACCCAACCCCCACACACCCCTTCTAAATTATCAAAATTTTACCCCAAAAATTATTTTTAAAAATTGTACTTATATGCAAATTAATTAAAGTTTCCCCTTTTAATTTTTTAAAATTTACAATTTTTATTAATCTTGCCCCGTAATCTTGAACAAATATAATTTTAGTACTAAATTTTATGCTTTAATTACAAAAGATTGACATTAGTACTAAATTTGTCACCATTTAAAAAATTACCGGCTCCACCCTTGCCCAAATCTCAAGAGACTCGAATCCAGATTTCCGAGCAAGGTTCTTTATAAAGTTTCTACAAAGTAGGTTTAAGAAATAAAATTATCATATTAGTTGTAAAAAATAAACTTTATTCATATAATGAAAGGCTGTTTTTCTATTTTCTTCAATTTTTCTTAAATAATATAGAAAATAATAATAAAGGAAATTATATAGATAGTGGTTATAATAAAATAAATCCATTTAAAATCATTAGTTTAAAGGACAACTTTTATCAAGGACAAAATATTATTTATTTTATTATTTTAATTAATTAAGTTGAATTATAATACTATTATTCTTAAAGGTAAATACAAAAAAAATATACAATTAAATTCAAAATTAAATCAATGAAAATAAATTCAAACACATATCACAAGAAAATCAAATAAGAAGATAACAGAAGAATTTTTTAAAATAAGTCAAAGGAAGAAAATGCCTCAAGCTAACTAGACATATAATGAGACTAGAACTGCAAATATGTTCAAGGCACAATTCTCTCATAATAGCAAGTAAACATATTAAGTTATGTTCTTCTAATTAATTTTTTGGCAGATATATTAAGTTACGTTCTTTTAATTAATTTTTTGGCAGACATATTTTGTTACATCTTTTTAATTTTCTGTCAGACATATTAAGTTACATTTTTTTTTCAATTTTTTGACAGACCCGTTATATTACATTTTTTTAACAACACATGATTTAATGACTATTAGAGGATACCTAAATTTTTCAAACATATTACATCTTGTTATTGTTCAACACTACATAATAATATGTGTATTTTATTGTTCAAGTCAGACATATTATTATAACTAGCGTATTGCACACGCATAGATTGTGCTCCGAGAGTAATTTACATGAAGTGATTTAGGGTGCGTTTGATTGCAAGCGTGGAATTTGCATGGAAAGAAAATAAGTTACCGGTAATTGAATTGCCTAGAATTAGTTGCATGGAAAATGAAGTGTAGTGTGTTTGATTGCCTTAATTTTCTACCCGGAAAATATTGGTTGTATTGTGGCATTTTTAATGTAGAAAAAATTATGGGTATTTTTTTTTACATAATTTTATAGTCATGATGGATCTTGTTTAATTGATCTTGATGAGTAGATTTTAAATATAAATTTTTTATTAA
Source organism: Lonicera japonica (assembly GCA_021464415.1). NCBI lineage: Eukaryota > Viridiplantae > Streptophyta > Magnoliopsida > Dipsacales > Caprifoliaceae > Lonicera > Lonicera japonica. Next base: position 63,400,986 of record CM038469.1, read on the forward strand.
ATTTAAAATTTTGTAGTTTAAGTTATAGCATTTTTAGTGTAGAAAATGGGTAAAATGTTGTCTCGAAAACCGTGCAATTGCCTGGAAAATAAAAACTAGCCCCCCCCAAAGAAAATATTTTCCTTGTTTACAAGGAAAATGTAAGTGTGTGAGCCAAAAGTGGGAATTCAATTGCCTAGAAAAAAAAGCCAATCAAACACCTTAAGTTGTCAAATCAAGTGGAAAATGGATATTTTCCATGGAAAATACTCCCAATCAAACACACCCTTAGTAGAAGATTACATGAATATAGTTTCTCTTAACTTATCACTATCCAATAAACTATGTAATAAACTTTATATTTGTTCAAAGTATTCCATAATCTTTTATCGACATAAACTATTGTAACAAAAGACTATTAAAAAATAATTTCTATTTATACCCAAAAAAAATTCTATTATCTTAACTTATCATTATCCAATAATTTCTTTTTAATTAGATTTGCTAGTCATTTTATCTTTCCCTCTCTCTATTTTTATATATCTCTCTAAAATAAAAAAAATAATCTTTTACTTCTTTTTGTAGGTAAAAATCTAGGCAAAGAAGAAGGGGTGAGAAGAGAAGGGAAGGGGGAGGGTTGGTATTCTTATTCATTGTAGTAGCACTAGCAAATCTATCAAAGAGAATAGAAAGAGAAAGAAGCCCAAATTTCTTCTGGTCTACTCCATTCTTAAATCAAACCTACCCAACGATCCCGTCGTCAAATTCCCCGATGATTCTTGTCAATGGGTTAACAGGGTAATTTCATATTTACATTAACATTTTATATAATTTTGTTGTTGTTATGTTTGTTCATGATTGAATATGTCCCTAATTTTCTTTCTATTTAATGTGATGTTTAGTTGACTTAAATTCAAGCTTTGAATTTCTTCTAATTTTTGCCTTACTTTTTCTCTTTTCGTAAACAAGGAATTGGATCAAACCAGAATTCTAGTTTTGTTTATTTTTTTCCATGATGTGCTATAAATCTGAATGCATCTTTTAGTATGTGGTATCTGAATCCAACTTTTAGTATGTGCCATATTAGCCTACATTACAATTGATGTACATATAGAAATTATACATTCTTTCACATCCTTAGTTTGAGAGATTTTCTTCCTTTGACTTTTTTGAATAATTCTTACATTTATCTTATTGTTTGAATTTCTTATGATATGTATTTGAATTTATTTAATTCCGAATTTAATTGTATATTTATTTTCTTGTATTTATCTTAAGAATGTAGTATTAGAATTGAACTTAATTAATTAAAATAATAAAATTATTATTATTTTGTCATTAATTAAAACTAATTAATTCAAACGAGTGTCCTTTAGTAGAAAGAAATTGTGACATTTGTCATTTAAAAAAAAACTTAAATAATATAATCTTTTACTATTGAATTTTTTTTCTTTATTTGAAGAAAGGAAGTTTCTAAAAGAAAATTTTATGACAAAGATATTATAAATAGAAAGAATGAGTTTGTATAAAAATATGTGTTTTGTTTGATATATGTTAATTTTTTTGTTAATTCTATAAATTAACATAATTTCTAACAACATCATTAAAATACAAGGGAGGACTTTGATATTTTTCCAACATACAAGGGATGTCATTGGAATTGAATAAAACTCAAGGGTCCATGTGGAATTTACCTAAAATAAACCATCAAAGTACACACGTGGAGAGTTTTGCACCGGGGAGAAAATAATCATGTAATCAGTGTTTGGGCAATGTCTAGTGGCTGAGTCACATCATCTTTAAATGAAGATGGACCCCAATAATAAAATACAGTATTATTCAGAGCATCTTTTTTTTTATCTAGTTCTGAAATGTGGACCGGTGAGAAGCATCCACGTGATAAAGAGATATTCAGCAGATCTCCGTCATGTATGTGTGACTTTGTCCCAAAACGTGGAAAATGGTTTAGATTACTTTTTTTAGCGTTAGACCCCACTGGTTACCGACATCAACTTTTATCTATTTTTCCCTTTCTATGCATTTCGTATTATTGACATATACGAAAGAAAGAAAATTTTGGATGCTAAATTGTTGGATATTTAAGTTATTATAATGGAAAAGTTTTATATAAATTAATACATTAAATAAATATGATATATAAAATAATATAAACTAAGTAGATGATAATTATTGAATATAAAGAGTTTTGACTAAATTAACTAAGAATTATATAAAGATGTACGAATATATATTATCAACTTATATATGTTAACATTATCCTTCAAACTCAAGATAGTATCCAGAGGTCGATCAACTTAAGTTTGAAACTAGTTCTTGAAATTGGGTAACAATAAAGACTTGGCATGATAGTTTGGCTTGATTGATGGTCCATCACTAAAGAGGATGGGCGTGAGTGGTGGTCCAGCACGATAATAATCCGACACAAAGGTATACTAATTGTCGATGAACTCAGTGACTTGTCTAGCACAATGGTGGACCGGCCCAGATGTCTTCGATGACTTGTCTGACACGATGACAATCTGGCACATATGTAATCGATTACTTGTCCAATAGGATGATGGTCCGGCATGATATGGTCCGACATATATGTGCTCAAGTCATTGATGAATTTAGTAGTTTGGATGTCACTGTCGTAAGATGCAATGAATTGAAATGAGTATATGAATGGCGAGTGCACATAATTTTTTATTATTATTATTTTTTGTTGAATTTTGATGAATAGGTGTTGACGGTGGGTTTTGGATTAGAAGATGATGGTGAGTTTGTTTTGGGTATTGATGCAGGTTATTTCGGTGAGACGGCAGCTAGATTAGGCAACAAAAGAATAACCAGTAATGACAACAGCGAGAGTGGTCTGGCGAGCGACAATAGTAATCCCCCGTTGGCAACAACGAAAATAATGATTAAAATCTCAGGGTAGAAGTATCTCAACCCTTTGATACTATGTTGGCATATATATAAAAAAAAGATCATTCTTGATATTGAATTAATGAATATCTAATTCCTCTCCATTTTTTTGATCCCCAAACATAACCGGTTACACTTATTGTTGTCGTGGGAAGAGGCTTGAGCTAGAGTTTAGTAAGTTCAATTATACTTCAAAAACAAAATAAAATTTGTGAGGGTTGATACGTACATTTTGGTCTTAATAAAGGGTGGCGTTATTTACACTCGTCAATTCTATGACAAACACCACCACTATCAGAAACACCCCCCAAACGTAAATTTTTAATCACTAACACCCCTTAAGACTTGCCTAATAAGAGGTGAGTGCAGATGCACACATTCGCCCTATTTGAGGAGAGTTTGTTTATAATAAATTGCCTAACATCAGGCAATGCATGACTAGAGTGTTTTTCAATTAAGATTCGATTAATGAGAAGTGACTGCACTTGCATAAACTTGGCTTGCATGAGTAGAGTGTATTACTAAGCACTCACCTAATATCAGGTAATGGAATGTAGTGTTTATGACAAATAAAGTAGTTTTAAAATGTGTTTTTAGTTAAATTTTGAATGGTTGTGTTTGTGACAGAAATGAGGGGTGTAAATAACACCGCCTCAAATAAAAGGTATATTTTGATTAACATATATTATGAAATTGTCTTTTGAATAATGTTACGTATAAAATAAATTTCGTTGTGACAACCATATTGCATAGAATTCTTATGAAGCATTCTCTAAATATTACATTATGTATGGAAATAGGTCGTTGGGAATTTATTTACTTTTGTCTGTTATTCTTTTCCCATTTTTTTTTGGGGGGGGGGGGGGGGCGCTGTTAGGTGCAATTTGTATTTTTGGGTCATACTAGTTTTTGTGCACGTGATTTTAATGCTTGACAGATGTCATTAAATCCATTAATAAATATGTACATCTTAGGAATTGAATAATTAGTATGAAATAAATTAATAACAAATAAAAAAAACATAGTATCAAGTGAAAAATTCATTTGATTTAAATTTATTTGGAATACTAATGCTAATATAAAAATATATAGAGTTATACATTTAGGGTGTGTTGGTCACGCGAGATTAAAACCAGGATATGATTAATTAATTATATCCGGTGTTTAGTGTCAAAAAGGCTAGGATAAATAAATCATATCCCGCGTTTGGCGCAAAAGTGGATAGAATATTGTAATCTTATCCTAAGTTTGGCGCAACTCGGGACTGGATTGCACTCGGGATTAATTATCATTTTATTCCTTTAAAACCGGATAAATATATACCACCCTTATAGGTGGTATTATTTTATCCCATGATTGCCGGATAACAAAATGAATATAAAAATTATTTTTTAATTATTTTTTTATTTTAATCTTTTTCTTTACACTTTTTTAGATAATTAAATTTATTAATGAAAATTTTCAACCACCCAAAATCACAGTAACTCAACTAATAAAATTTATTTCTTTTATAATATGATATTTTTATTTATTTATTTATTAAATGAAGGTATTTATAAGAAACTTTAATTTTAGAAAAAATAGTAACATTAGAATTTGAAATTGTACTTAATGCCTAATTCGTAAATATTGTATGTGATATAGAACTTTTCTCTCGAAAGTGTTTTTTAGGAAACTAATTTATAAATCGAAAAATCGCATTAGTTAAAAAAATTTGTGGACAACAATTAAAATTGCATATATTTTTAAAAGAAAATCAAGTTGTATTATATAATATCTGGACTTGTAATCCGAAACTCTATCAAATGCAAAGTTTATTAAATCTTTATCCGACTAGTCCTTATCCTGTTCGATTCCGCTTAATCTTTATCCGACTGATTCCTTTCATATCATATCTCACATAATTCCTATCCGACTAATTCTGACTCTTATCCTATCCGAAATTTATCCTATTCTATCCTACCTCCTTATCCGGCGCGCCAAACGCACCCTTACTGTCTTATACTGTTTTATTTAATGTATATCTAGCTTAAAATATTTGTTTAATTATTTTAGCAGAATAGAGTAGAGTTTGAATTTATTTGAAATACTAATATAAACATATATAGAGTTATATTGTTTTATTTAACGTAAATCTTAAATTTTTTATTTAAAACCATAAATTCTAACTTGTTTAATTATTTTAGCCAAATAAAGTAAAGTTCAAATTTATTTGGAATACTAATACTAATATAAAAATATATAGAGTTATACACTTATAATCTTATAATATTTTATTTAATGTAAATCTAGTTTAAAATCTTTGTTTAATTATTTTAGCAAAATAGAGTAGAGTTTGAATTTATTTGAAATAATAATACTAATATAAAAATATATGGAGTTATACTGTTTTATTTAATGTAAAACTTAAAATGTTTTGTTTAAAATCAAGGGGCATATTTGTCTTCACAAAAAAAACACACACTTAAGTTATTCATACTTTTATATATAATGTAGATTTTTGTCTGATACAACTTGACATGGCAAAAAAGAAAAAGAAAACCCAAAGACACGAACAATATTGGTAGTGTTAGAAACTTTATATGATCCAAATTTAATTCTGTATTCCGAATTGATAATAATCAAAATTAAATCGACACTAAAACCGAGTCCTGTGATATCCACAGTCTCCTTAAAACAGTTACGCCGCCCCTCGGTAGTGCTTGGAGGCTGCCGGACGACGTCTGTTTCCCAGGATGAAACGGTACTTCAGTGTTACCTAAGCACCTCGTTACACTGAACGAACTGAAGATGTTAGAATCTTACCACCGGAGAAGAAAACCTACAAGCTAGAACAAAAGCGAAGGAGGTTCAATGGAGAGGAAATTTTTTTTGAATTGTCGAATTTTTGGTTGTATCTATTGGAATGAGACAGAATCTCCTTTTTAATTCAATCGGGAATAATGGCCATTAAACAAAATAAAACTGACCATTAATCATTATCAGTTTCTCAAAAACTGACCATTAAGTGGTTAATTAATCAACATAAATACAATGAATTCGAAATTCAAATTGGAAAAAATTAATATCTCGGGTGCAAAAACTTAGCCCGCACAAGGCTCGCTTTTTGGTCCGGCATTCGTGTCCGCAGGTGCGGGCACACATGAGCCACCATGGTTCTAGGCTTATTTCGGTCCATGATTTGCACCCCCCCTGCGCCTGTGTGCGCGAGAGAGAGCCTCTTATCTTGCATCATTCAATAAGGCATTCTCATGAGCTTAGTTATAAACCCATAGAATTTTTTCCACTTTTCATATGTGGGACTTCCCACTTTCATTGCATTTTTCTATTTCAACTTGCTCACTTTGAGTGACAATTACTCATTCACCACTTAACCATTTTGAGCATGTAAATACACGATTTCAATGTACTCACGTAGGAGAACACGAATATATTAAGAACTTTCACATCTGAGTGCAAAGTCTTATTACAATTTTGCCCTCAAAATGGTAGAAAATGTGTTTTCTAATACCCATTTTCTAACAGGTAGTACACGGGTGACGAACTTGGTAGGTTTTTGCCTAGGAGATGAGGTTCATGACTATAACAAGAATCCCCCAGCAGACATTACTTACTTTGTTAGGTCAACTTTGTTGTATATAGATATATACATATTTTGAATGAAATAATGGTCTTTCATAAGGGCCTTGGGGCTTTGGGCTTCTTTGAAATTTCCAATATTTTTGCTTTTTAATTGTTTTATCAATTAAGTTAAATTCGTTTTTTATTAGATAAACGTTTGACCGTGTCTTTTAAGACGTTGGGGAGGTTGCGACTTCTGCGTAACACAATTTTATCCCCACGTCTATTCCGTTGCATGTATACATAGTGGTAACTCAGTGAGAGATAGACATACAGAAAACACAGTCTTCTTCTTCTTCTTCTTCTTCTATTTTCCTTATTCTTCACTATTTTTTCTTATTATCTTTTTGGAGTACTTTGAGAGTTCCATTAGGGTTCTACAGTTGCTGGTAGTAACCCTAAGGTTGTTGAATCCTGGGAGGTGTATGCTCTTGAAGGCTGACAGCATCAATTTCAGCAGGCAATTTTCACCTTAGGAAATTGTGTTTACACGAGCCTCGACGGATAAGTTTTTCTCTATTTTGTATTTCCGTTTTTATAGTAGTATAATCAATATAATTTTCCAACAGTATAAGGTGAAAATTTCTTATCACGCTACTTTTATTTTAATCATTGATTTATTCTACTGCCATGGAAAAATCTTCTTCAAAACACTTTAAAAAACCTGAACTGTTCGATGGAAAAAACTTTAAGAGATGGCAGATGAAAATGAAATTTTACTTGACAACCCTTAAAGTTGTTGACTGGATTACGTCTGACAAACTTGTTATTTTAGAAGGAGAATTGGAACCTGCCAGGTCTTATCCGGATAAATGGGGGCATAAAGATTATATCTACATAAACTATATTCTAAATTGTTTAACCCTTGATTTATATGATGTTTATGCCACCTGTGAAACGGCAAAAGACCTGTGGAATGCACTTGATAAAAAATATGGTACAGAAGATACAGGTACCAAAAAGTTTGTTGTGGGAAAATTTTTGGAATACAAAATAGAGGATAATAAATATGTGGTTTCTCAAGTTGATGAACTGCAGATTATTATTCATGAAATTTTGGCTGAAGGTTATAAGATCTGTGAAGGTTTTTAGGTCTCTTCTATAATTGCAAAACTTTCACCTTCGTATAAGGACTACAAGAATGGATTGAAACACAAACGCAAGGAGATGAGCATGCAGGACCTGACAATGTGAATCCGTATTGAAGAAGATAATAGAAAATCTGAGCTGAAAGAAAAATTTGCAGAACAGAACTCCAAGGTTAACTTGATTGAAGGAAAGTCACGAAATGATCACAGATCCAACAGCCATAAACATAGTTTCAAACCACGTGATCATAAACACAAGTCAAGCAGCAAGAAGGTTTATGAACAGAACCCTCATTCTAAAATTCAGTTTAAGACTAAGGCCTCCACTTCTCTTGGCTGCTTTGTTTGTGGAAAAACATGTCATTTTACGAAGGAATGCAGAAATAGAAAAGCCGATGCACCATTCAAGAACCAGGCCAATGTGACTGAGGAAGGGAATTTCTCTGCTGTGGTGACAGAAGTCAATCTAATCAGCAATAAAACAGACTGGTGGGTAGACTCTGGGGCTACCAAACACATATGTTGCACTAGAGGTGCATTCTCTTCATTCACTCTTGCTGGTGAGGGAGAATTTATGTATATGGGCAACTCAGCCACCTCCAAGGTGAAGGGGAAAGGAACAGTTTCTCTGGGCTCACATCTGGTAATATCTTGACCCTAAAGGATATGCTATATGCTCCTGATGTTAGAAAGAATCTGGTTTTTGGTTTTGTTCTTGTTAAGAAGGGCTTTAAAATTGTGTTTGAGAGCAACAATGTTATTCTTTCAAAGGGGGGCTCTTTTGTTGGAAAAGCCTATGCTGATCAGGGTTTATTTAAACTAAATGTTTTTGTCATTGATAATAAGAATTCTTCTACTTCTGCTTACTTGATTGACTCCATTAATATGTGGCATATTAGACTTGATCATGTGAATAATGCTTATATTAAAAGGCTGATGTTTCTTGGAAATTACCAAAATCTTATACATATGCGGATTCAAAATGTGAAATTTGTGTAAAGTCAAAATATGCTAGAAAACCATATCCTAAGGTAGACAGAAATTCTACTATACTCAGTTTAATTCATTCTGATGTGTGCGATCTTAAAGGTTATGTGACACGAGGTGGTAATAAATATTTTATAACTTTTATTGATGATTACACAAAGTTTTGCATCGTGTATCTACTAAAAAGTAAAGATAAATGCCTTTCCAAATTTATTTCATACAAAACCGAGGTAGAAATTCAATTAGAACGCCGTATTAAAGTCCTTAGGTCAGATAGAGGAGGAGAATATGAAACTGGTTTATTTGACAAATTTTATGAAGATAATGGTATCATTCATGAGACTACTCCACTTTACTCTCCTCAATCTAATGGTATGGCTGAACGTAAAAATAGGACACTTAAGAATATGGTGAACTCTATGCTTGACACTTCTGGTTTGCCTTTTAACATGTGGGGGGAAGCCCTTCTATTTGCTTGCTATATTTTGAACAAAATTCCTTTTAAGAAAGTGGACAAGACACCTTATGAAATGTGAAATAATAGACAACCTTCTTTTAAACACCTCAAAGTGTGGGGGTGTCTTACTAAGGTAGTGGTTCCATTACCTAAAAGGACCAAACTTGGACCTAAAACCATTGATTGTGTACTTATTGGCTATGCGAAAAATAGCAATGCTTACAGATTTTTAGTGGTTGAGTCTAAAAATCCTTTTATTGATAAAAATAATGTTTTTGAATCTAGAGATGCTGAATTTTTTGAAACTATATTTCCTTTTAAAGGAAGAGACGTAGCTTCTCCAAGTGTTGTGCCTCTTTATAGAGATGATCGTCGTGAACTAGAAGTAACTAAACGACGTGTTAATAAAAGACCTAAAACCTCAACTTCTTTTGGTCCGGATTTTGTGACATACTTAGTGGAAGATGATCCCACTACATTCCTTGAAGCTATGTCTTCTAGTGATTCTGTATTTTGGAAAGACGCGGTAAATAGTGAATTTGAATCTATCATTTCTAATGATACATGGGAATTAGCCGATCTTCCTTCTGGTTCTAAAACCATAGGATGTAAATGAATTTTTAAGAAAAAAACTAAATGCTGATGGTTCCATAGACAAGTATAAAGTTAGACTCGTAGCTAAGGGCTATAAACAAAAGGAATGAGTTTACTTCTTTGATACTTATTCGCCTGTTACTCGCATTGCATCTATTAGAATCTTACTTGCTATTGCTTCTTTGTATAATCTTGTGATTCACCAAATGAATGTTAAAATTGCATTTCTTAATGATGATTTAGAAGAGGAAATCTATATGGATCAACCCGAGGGGTTCGTAGTCCAAGGCCTTGAGGATAAGGTGTGTAGACTTAAGAAATCCTTATATGGCTTAAAACAAGCACCTAAGCAGTGGCACGAAAAATTTGATCATGTTATGATTTCTAACGGCTATGTGATTAACGAAGCTGGCAAGTGCATTTATAGCAAATTTCATGATATGACTGACGTCATTATTTGTTTATATGTTGATGATATGCTGATATTTGGAACCAGTTTAGACGCAATTAATAATGCAAAACAATTCTTGAAAAGAAATTTTGATATGAAAATTTTGGGTGTTGCTGATGTGATTCTTGGTATCAAAATTATCAAAAACTCGAGTGGAATTATTTTATCTCAATCGCATTATGTTGAGAAAGTTCTAAGGAAGTTTGAACAATTTGATTGCATACCTGCCAAGACTCTTTATGATCGTAGTTGTCACTTAAGGAAACATACAGGTCCTCCTGTTTCTGCTCTTGATTATTTTAGAGTTATTGGTAGTTTAATGTATATTATGAATTGCACTAGACCTGATATTGCTTATGCAATTGGGAGATTAAGCAGGTATACTAGTAATCCTAATAATAAGCATTGGGATGCTTTAATTAGAATTTTGAGGTATTTAAAATATACTTTGAATTATGGAATTCATTATAGTTCCTATCATGTGGTGCTTGAAGGGTTTTGTGATGCTAATTGGATTTCAGATACTAATGAATCTAAGTCTACCAGCGGGTATATTTTTATTATAGCAGGTGGTGCTGTGTCATGAAAATCTGCCAAATAAACTTGCATAGCAAGATCAACAATGGAGGCATAATTTATAGCTTTAGATAAAGCAAGTGAGGAAGCAAAATGGTTAAGGCATTTTCTAATTGATGTTCCATTATGGCCTAAACCAGTTCATGCCGTCTCCATACATTGTGATAGTCAAGTTGCTATTTTAAGAGCCCAAAATTCAAATTATAATTGGAAGTCTAGACACATTCGAAGGAGACACAACACTGTGTGATAGCTGTTGAAAGGTGGTATCATAGCCATTGATTTCGTGAGATCAATAGATAACTTAGTGAATCCCTTCACTAAAGGTCTAGCTAGAGAGCTAGTCCATAAAACATCGAGGGGGATGGGGCTAAAGCCTAAAGAAGAATGAATCATCGTTAATGGAAACTCAACCTATTTGATTAGAGATCCCATGACATAGGTTTAATGGGAAAACAAGTTAATTGAATAGTATGTGGTGGTACTACAATATAGTGGCAATTTAGTTGCTCTATCCTATCCATATGATGTGGTAGTACTATTTGTGTCGATATGGTTAAGGCATTTTCTAATTGATGTTCCATTATGGCCTAAACCAGTTCATGCCGTCTCTATACATTGTGATAGTTAAGTTGCTATTTCAAGAGCCTAAAATTCAAATTATAATGGGAAGTCTAGACACATTCGAAGGAGACACAACACTGTGCGACAGCTGTTGAAAGGTGGGATCATAGCCATTGATTTCGTGAGATCAATAGATAACTTGGCGAATCCCTTCACTGAAGGTCTAGCTAGAGAGCTAGTCCATAAAACATCGAGGGGGATGGGGCTAAAGCCTAAAGAAGAATGAATCATCGTTAATGGAAACTCAACTTATTTGATTGGAGATTCCATGACATAGGTTTAATGGGAAAACAAGTTAATTGAATAGTTTGTGGTGGTACTACAGATAGTGGCAATTTAGTTGCTCTATCCTATCCATATGATATGGTAGTACTATTTGTGTCTATATGAGGTTAAGTCTTTGACTTTTAATGCTTTCTATAGCTGGTTACTAGTGGAATGTATAGACACAATACATTCTTGATAGAAGCACCTATGTGAGTGTGAAAGTGAGGTCGCTTCCTATGAGAATGTGGGCTAATTCTCTAGAGCGCTCATGAAACTTGGGACTTGCTCATGGCCGAAATGAGCACAACTGTGGGAACTCAATGATGATGAGAGAGGTGTGTGTGTGTGGTTTGCCGGCATAGCTTATGCTTACAGCTCAACAGTTCAAGACTCAAGTTCACTGTTTGAACTAATAAACTCGACAATCGACACGCAGTTAAGGTTTAAGTTGAACGACACCTTAACTTATACACAACTTCGATGTACTTCAACATATACTCATTTTTTTTATTTCATTCATGTGGGGGATTGTTGTATATAGATATATGCATGTTTTGAATGAAATAATTAGTTTAGAGAGTGTAGCCCAGTGGGAGTGGCTCGAGGAAATTGGTTTGGATGGCCTCGGTTCGAGCCCCACTGACTACATCGATTATTTAAGGTCTTTCATAAGGGCCTTGGGGGCTTGAGGCTTTGGGCTTCTTTGAAATTTCCAATATTTTTGCTTTTTAATTGTTTTATCAATTAAGTTAAATTCGTTTTTTATTAGATAAACGTTTGACCGTGTCTTTTGAGACGTTGGGGAGGTTGCAACTTCTGCGTAACACAATTTTATCTCCATGTCTATTCCGTTGCATGTATACATAGTGGTAACTTGGTGAGAGATAGACATACAGAAAACACAGTCTTCTTCTTCTTCGTTTTTCCTTCTTCTTCACTATTTTTTCTTATTATCTTTTTGGAGTACTTTGAGAGTTCCATTAGGGTTCTACAGTTGCTGGTAATAACCTTAAAGTCGTTGAATCTTGGGAGGTGTATGCTCTTGAAGGCTGACAACATCGATTTCAACGGGCAATTTTCACCTTAAGAAATTGTGTTTACACAAGCTTCGACCGATAAGTTTTTCTCTATTTTGTATTTCCGTTTTCCATAGTAGTATAATCAATATAATTTTTCAACAAACTTATCTATTGTTTTAATACGACATGGAAACTATATTAGTCTAATATACATCAACTGGCCATAATCTTTGAGCCAGTGAAAACTTCACATCTGAATATAAGATTGTCGAAAACCCTAGTAACATACCAGAGCAAATGCTTGAATTTCACTAAATATTCTTCAGCAAAGTTTAAAGGAGAAAATTGAATAGAGAAGCAAATATTTACCACATTTGATTCAATCATAGATACAATGTCATATGATATTATTTGACAAATTTATAGAGGCATATGATAATACTATGTGTCTGAACTGATATCGATCATGTGCTACACTTAGAATCTGCTCTATATTGTGATGAAGTTAAATACTAATTTTATTATTGGCTTACAAAGGAAATTCAACATTTTTTACTTCCAGTAAAATCTCATTTTTTCTTCCACACCTACCACACCACACCTCACCTACCTCCACCAAAAATTACCTTTTTGCCCTTCATTTTTATCAAATTTACCTTTTTGTCATTCTACATTTACCTATAAATACCCCCTCATTCATTCATTCAAGACACAACAAAAACACACAATTTTTCTCATCCAAATACCATCATTCTCATCCAAGATCCATCCATCTCATCCAAGAGATATAAAGCCATTGGCAATACAAATACAAGCCAATTCAAAAAGAAATAAAAGGGTCTTATACTCTCTTTTTTTGTACCCCAAAAAATACCAACGACCCTTATACACTTTCTCTCCTATATATTTTATTCATCTTCTTGAAATATTTGTAATCCTAATTCTATACTTATAAATAAAATTAAGAAAATTATAGAAAGAGAGGTTGGTAGCTTGTATTATCATCCAAATTGATTGCCTTTAAGCTAATACAAACAAGCACACACAAAAGGATGACGTACTGCCGGACTAGCATAAGCGCTATTGGGGGAACCTACCTTAATAAAAAAATGCCATGTGTCCATCATTGCGTCACATTTATTTTTTATTCACCGATATCCACTTATTGATTGGTTAATTATCTACTTCTAAATTTTGACACCATCAATTGGCGCCGTTTGTGGGAAAAACATTTTCTTAAAGTCATACGTTTCTCAAAAAGCTAAAAAATCATAAATTCACCATGTCCCAGTCAGGAGACACCTAAATAGACCCCCTGATAGCCTTAGTGGTTCAACATACTGCTCTCCGAGTCTGGATTGACAGATTGATGGCTCAAAGAGAATCCCCTTCGTATAATCCAAGAGATAGATCGCCTCCGACCTTTATTTTTGCACCGTCTCCCCCAACTTCTGCGTGAATCTCAGTCATTGAAAAGTTAGGGGAACGCCGTCGGAGGTATTAGAGGAGTCGAAGCAGGCCCAGTGGGTCTGATGCTGATCAATCCAGTTCTGAACAGGGAGATTCTTATGATGATTTCTCTATTATAGCTCCTCTACCATCTCCAGAAAGAAATTCACAAGTTAATGTGGTTTGAGAAAAACATGCTCCAAAGAGGATGCTCAAAGACAAAGTGTGAGTAGAGTAGGTCGGCCCCCATTCCACCAGTTCTGGAGACAAATGCCAGGCCTCGAGGGTCTGTGTTCGACAAGATCTCGAACAAGAACTCTGTTGAAGAAGTGGAGGAGAGGTTCAGATCATAAATGAAAGCCCAGCTGACCAAAATGATGAAAACCATAGGCCACGTTGGAGGGAGCTCGGCAGCAACTCTGGTAAAGAATTTTGAATTCCCGTTTGCCACGTACGTCCAGACCTGTGCGGTCCTGGACAGATTCAAGCTACCTACTCTAGAGTCATATGATGGCTCAACCGATCCAGTGGACCATTGGCAGCAATTTGAAAATATGATGGGGCTCCAGAATGTTCCAGATTGTATCATCTGCAGGGATTTTATCACAACCCTCAAGGGGGCAACTAGGATGTGGTGCAACAACCTATTCCCAGGCTCGATCCAGAGCTCGCAAGAGCTTGGTACGAGGTTCATAGCTCACTTTTCGGGGACTAAAAAGTAGTATAAGCCCTCCACCCACTTCTTCACAATCAAATAAAGTTCTAACGAAGGCCTAAAAGAGTACGCTTGCCGGTTCAACCAGGAAAGCCTCATGATCAACGTTCTTAATGAAGGTGTGGCCGTAGCCGCATGTATGAACTGAGTAAGCTCCCCCTACTGCTTAATGACCTTAGCTAGAATGGCTCCAAAGACTATGTCTGAGCTCCTGGATGAGGTCAATAAACAGATTGGGGTGGAAGAGACACTCCAAGGACGCAACCTGTCAGGGTTTTTTGCTCTTTGGTCCCCTTCCAAGTGCCAGGGGGAACATAGCCCTTCTCCTAGATAAGAGAAATAGAACAAGAAGAATAAAAAGAATACCAAAAAGTTCAAATCTATCGAGGGCAGAGCTCACCAGAAGTTCACTCCCCTTACAGCTCCACTGAGCGAAGTCTATGCCCAATTGGAACCGGGAGAGGTACCTAAGCCTAGGAAGATGAGCACTCCAGAGAGGAAAAGGGACTCTACCCAATACTGCCAGTATCACAAGGACCACGGCCACGAGACTGATAATTGCTGGAAGCTCAAGGAAGAAATTGAGAAACTTATCCAGCGAGGTCAGCTCCGACAATACATAAAGAAAAAAAATGATGTTCCCCCAAAAGCCAATGGGAAAGAGCACGCCAAAGAAATATTCATGATTAAGGGAGGTTCATCCTTCTCTGAAAACAGCAACATGTCCCGTAAGGCCTACATCAGGCAGGCCAAGTTTTCGAGTACAGAAGCAGAATTCTTCAGTTCGAGGCCCTCAAAGATGGCTAAGTACGAGGCCTCCGAGGTCACTTTTACTGATGCGGATATGAACGGGGTAGAGTACCCCCATGATGACCCGTTAGTAGTAACAGCAATGATAAGCAACCACAACTTCCACCGTATCCTTATCGACACAAGAATGACCTCGAACCTCATGTACTACAGTGCTTTCAAAGCGATGGGTCTCACTAAAGAACACCTGATCCAATCGCCGGTCACATTGGTAAGATTCTCTAGGAAGAAGACAAGGTCCTTGGGGGTAATCAAGCTTTCAGTAACTCTAGGAACGGCTCCAAAGCAGGTCACAACTATGGCAGAATTCTTAATTCTTGACTCAGCTCCCATTACAATGCTATCTTGGGCAGAGGAATCCTCAATGAAATCAGAGCCGCCATATCAACCTGTAACTTAACCATGAGGTTCCCAACCCTCCATGGGATCGGGAGGTCAGAGGTAACCAAATGAAGGCCGAGGACTGTCAATTCGAAACCTTTAAAGAAGTCAGAACCACGAAGATCACCATCGTAGAGCTCGAGGTAGCAACTACTAAAGGGGTGAACAATACTGGAGAATCCACCACCTCTGAGAGATTGAAAATTGATACCCTAGACTCCCGGGACGAAGAAAAAGAGCTCAGAAAAAAGCCCGTTGAAGATCTGAAAGACTTGCTCTTGGATCCTTTATTACCTAAAAGGGTGCTCAAGGTCAGCAACCAACTTAACTCAGAGGTCAGACGGGAGCTCTCCCAATGCCTCAGAGCTAACGCCGATGTCTTTGCGTGGTCCCATGATGACATGAAAGGGATCAACTCAGAGGTCATGGTGTAAGGGATCAACCCAGAGGTCATGGTGCATAGGCTCAACGTTGACCAGCCTTCAAGCCCGTAAGGCAAAAAAATAAAAACTTTGTAGCAGAAAGGAATCTGGCTGCCAAAGAAGAAGTCCAGAAATTGCTCCAAGCTGGTTTCATTAGGGAGGTCCACTACCCAAAGTGGCTTTCCAATGTGGTACTTGTGAAGAAGCACAGCGAAAAGTGGAGAATATGTGTGGATTTCAAAAACCTCAATAAGGCTTGTTCAAAAGACAGCTTTCTGCTTTTGAAGATTGATCAGCTCGTAGATGCGACCAATTGGCATGAAATGCTAAGCTTCATGGACGCTTATTCTAGATATAATAAGGTAAGGATAGCCCCTGAGGACGAAGAAAAGACATCTTTCATCACCAATGAAGGGACTTACTGCTACAGGGCTATGCTCTTTGTTTTGAGGAATGCAGGAGTTACCTATCAAAGGGTAATGAATTCCTTGTTCAAAGAACAGATAGGCCGGAATATGGAGGTCTACGTTGACGACATGCTCGTCAAGAGCCTCAAGGCTACCAACCGTATTTTCGACCTCAATGAAGCCTTTTCTATACTTAGACAAAATGGTATGTCCCTCAACCCAGCTAAATGTGCTTTTGGGGTAAAATGTGGCAAATTTTTGAGTTTCATGGTAACAAAAAGGGGAATTGAAGCTAACCTCGAGAAGATACAAGCTCTGATTGACATGAAGTCTCCCACCAAACCAAATGAAGTTCAGAACTTGGCAGGTCGAGTGGCAGCCCTTAGCAGATTCATCTATAAGGCTATTGTCAAATGCCACCCATTCTTCAAAACTCTGAAAAAGGCCTTCGAGTGGACAGAAGAATGTGAGATTTCTTTTCAGCAGCTCAAGCAATACCTCGGAGCTTCTCCTTTATTGAGTTTTCTGAAGAAGTGTGAAATCATCTGCCTTTACATGGCTGTTTTCCAAACAGCGGTTAGCTCAGCCCTCATGAGTAACAAAAAGGGGGCGCAACTCCCTGTCTACTACACGAGTCGATCTCTGCAAGCGGTCGAGCTCAATTACCCTAGGTTAAAAAAATTGGCATACGCTCTCTTCATCACTTCTAGAAAACTGTGACCCTACTTTCAGGCCCATGCCATCGATGTACTCACAGAACAACCACTACGACGAATTCTTGATAAACCAGATCAGTCGGGAAGGTTAGCTATCTGGGCTGTAGAGCTCGGGCAATTTGTGATCAGTTACAAACCACAAGTGTCAATCAAGAGGCAGGCTGTGGCTGACTTCACAGCCGAGTTTACTTACACAGAGGAACATGTTGCTGAACTTTCAGAGCTACTGCCAACAGTAGACCCAAGCGCCTCAAGTCCTTCCACCTCAATAGGCATGATGCCAGAGATCCCAATATGGATACTCCACGCAGATGGAGCCTCCAACTCTCAAGGTTCCGGAGCTGGTTTGGTATTGATCACCCCTTAGGCTAACACATTGGAGATAGTCGTCAAGTTCTTTTTTAAGGCATCAAACAACGAAGCAGAATACGAAGCTATCGTAGCAGGTCTGAGGATTGCTAGAGACTTGGGGCCAAAACAGATTGTGGTTTACAATGACTCTACAGTGGTAGTTGGCCAAATACTTGGCCACAACATGGCTAAAGAATCTCACATGGCGGCTTACCTAGATAAAACTCAAACGACAGCTCAAAAGTTTACAAACGTGGTGTTCATCAAAGTTCCCCGAGCTCAGAATAACAAGACAGACCGTCTGGCCAAGCTAGCTTCATCAACAGAGGCACCAAGCGGTGTCCATATTGAATATTTGAAAAGCAAAGCCATTAATGAGCTTGAAGAGGTGGATGTAGCCCCAGTACAGGTCTACAAATACTGGATTGACAAAATTCTGGACTACCTCACAAATGGAGTTCTGCCAGAAAAAAAGAAGATAACCAAAATGATCAAATACATCTCCAATAGATATGTAGTCATGGAAGCAACCCTGTAAAAGATAGGGTATGTTCTTCCGTTCTTACTCTGCCTACACCCCCCATCAAGCTCAGGCGGCCCTATTAAAGATCCATGGGGGTTTATATAGTGGGCACCCGGCAGCTCGTTCCTTAGCTCTCAAAGTTGGACGACTAGGTTACTTTTGGCCAACCATCTTACAAGATGCCAAGGAACTGATAAAAAAGTGTGACAAGTGTCAACGGTTTGTCAATGTCCAAAAGCTCCCAGCAGAGCTCATGACTTTTGTCAGCAGCCCATGGCCTTTTTCTCAGTGGGGGATGGACATTGTTAGTTCTTTCCCCTTGGGTAAAGGACATACCAAGTTCCCAGTCGTAGCCATTGACTACTTCACCAAATGGGCTGAAGCAGAGGCACTGACCACCATCACCACTATAAAAATCCAAAGTTTCGTATGAAAAAATATTATCTGTCGTTTTGGCCTCCTAAAGATTCTGATCACTGATAATGGCAAGCAATTTGATTGTGACCTCTTCAGAAATTTTTATGAAGGTCATGGAATAGAGAATCATTACAGTTTGCCTGTCCATCCTGAAGCAGAAGTCACCAACAAAACTCTCCTGAACTCGCTGAAGAAGAGACTCGACGACGTTAAGGGAAATTGGTCTGAAGAACTCCCCTCAGTTCTGTGGGCTTACCGGACTACGATTTGAGGGCCTACGAGGGAAACTTCTTTCTCTTTGACCTATGGAACTGAAGCGGTGATTCCAGTAGAAATGGGAATGCCAACGTACATAATCAACCATCATAACCCAGCTCGGAATGACGAAGGACTCTTAGCCAATTTAGAACTCCTCGAAGAAAAAAGAAAACAAGTTCGGATCAAAGAAGAGGCCTATAAAAGAAACATGGTCAAGAGTTACAACAAGAGGGTTAGGCACCAAAGCCTAACTGTGGGCGACTTGGTGCTCCGAAAAGTCATTCTGGCCACCAAAATTTCTCAACATGGGAAGCAAGCTGCCAAATGGGAGGGTCCATATGTGGTAACCAAAGTCAGCAAACCTGATACCTACTACTTAAGAACCATGGATGGAATAGAGCTCATAAGGCCATGGAACATAGAACCTCAATAGATACTATCCCTGAGCAAAGTACTTTGTAATCTTGTAATGACTTACTCCGAAGAAAAATATATGAAATTTTACTTTAGCATACCATTGTTTACGAGAAAAAAACTCTCACAAAGAGGTCGGCAATACGCTGAAGAGGCTGTATAAAAAAAACTGAGAAAGTTGTCATAATTTGTTTAAGTCAAAAGGAGGCATGGCATTTCTGTAGACTTAACCAAAAAGCACACGTTTTCCTTTTATACATCAACGACCTCAAAAAAATTCCTACCACCATGTAGGTCAGCCACCAAGCATATAACGTCTAAGTGCAGACTTGCTGAGAGCTGAGAAATTTCTCTAATTAAAGAGGTTAGTTTGTTGGTGCACAACTCTCTTACACGAGCACACTTACACTCTGAGGAGTCTAACTAGCGTTCGAAAAAAATCTTACAAAATTTGCTTAAAGTCTAGGGGGCACAACTCTTATAAACTTAGCCAAAAATAAGAATAATTCTTTACGTACAAATGACCCAATGAAAACCTGTTTCACACGAGGTCCCTCATGGGAAACTGCCAAAAGACCTCTAACACATGCATCTTTACTGGATTTATTTTATCTCTTTTGCCTTTATCGTTTTACTTTGAGTGTGGGAAAAAAAGGATAACCATTCATATATGGCTTCTTCAATCTCACAATAACAACTCAAAACAAAACATAAAAAAAACACATAGAAGATATAGACAAAAAAAATAAAAATTTAAAACAAACTTGTTTATTTACTGATGAAAGGAGATGTTATAGATATATGTTGGACCCCTTCTTAGGAAACAAAAAGACATGGAAGTGGAGGGGTAGATAACTTATCTAATCAAATAAAAGGCGAAAGAATCTAAAGATCATCAGTACCAAAATTCAAAACATCACTGAAATCAGAAGAAGAATAATTAGAAAAATCGAGTCCTATATCCCATAAAGTTGTCCAGTTAGGGCTCGTTGGTTCAGCAATCTCCGCAACAAAATTAGATTAAGAAGATTGTGATAAAAAATCGTCCGAGGCAGCCTGGTAATAGGACAGATTCAAAAATGACGGCAAATCCACTTTAGTCAGAAGAGCCCCGTTTTTTATAAGATTCACGATAGGCGGAAGGATCTGAGGTGCAACCTCTTCTGCTGACGTGAGAAGCCTTAAAAAACCTCCGGGAAGATATGATAACATATCTTCATCGGTCGAAAGAACCCCAGGTTCTGAAAGATTCACGACATTCAAAATAACATCAGGCGCGTTATTTTCTGCCGACGAAAGGAATCTCGAGGATGAGCAAAGAAAAAGGATGGGTTAGCACTAGAATACTCTCCTTCTAATCGAGCCTCTAACGCCATCACCCATGACTGCAAAGTTTCTAATGCCGTCACCCATGATTGCAGCTCATCTACCTTTTGTTGAAGAGAAACAATGAGAGTAGTACAGCCGCTGGTGGAATTCTCAAGCCTTGCTTTCGCTTCAAAAAGAAATGAAATAAGAGTCTCAAGATGTTGATGTTCGGGAATTTTTCGCAAGAAGAATGCGATATTCTTCCACCCAAAAACAAAGAAGATGTGTGATAATCTCGACGATTAATCACATTTTGAAAAAGTTTAGCTGATTCACAAGAGGCAAGACATGCCCTACGGCAATAAGAACAAACATGACATGAAGGACCATTAGTACGGTGGGTGTTCGGCATGATTCTGATGGAGGGGTTGAGATGCGATTGAGTGGAGTTGGAAGATTGGTGAGTTTGAAAGGCTTTGGTGGGAAGAAGAGTAATAGGTAAAAAGCACTGCAAGTTCAACTATCACATCCTCCCATCAAGCTTGAGGAAGGAGAGGAGCCTCCGGCAGGGAGAATCTCGAGGGTAAAAATCTCGCTGAAAAGGGGCCAACAACAAGGGCAGGTCCCGAGGAAAAAAGCTACTGCAAAAAATAAAAAATAAAAAATATATATATTTAGTTATATATATGTATATATACATATGAAGATAGTTTGAAAAGGCTCGAGTAGAATCAAACTATTTATGACCAAGAACATAGCGAGCTTTACACATTAATGTTTCAAGCTCTACGACTTGCATCCAGTGTCTAACGAGCTCTACACATTGATGTTTTTAGCTCAATGACTAGCATCCGAGATTTATTTTTCTTAAATTACAACTTGAGATCAACGTCTAACCAGTCTTACACAATGATGTTCTGAAAAGACTAAGGATCCAAGCTTAGTCAGCTTTACACATTAATGTTCCAAGCTCCATAAACTTACAGTCAAGGGTTAACGAAACCTTTCACGTCAATTATTCGAGTTTTCCCCGTGATTATCTTCCTCGACAAGTATGCGTTCTCACGCCTTAACTTTGAGCCAGACCACTTATCTGACAAAGACATTTATCCTTCACATTCAGCTTTCAGTATAAAAATAAAGGATATGGGGCAATTGATGGGGTTAAATACTAATTTTACCACTGGCCTACAAAGGTAATTCAACATTTTTTACCTTCAGTAAAATCTCATTTTTACCTCCACACCTACCACACCTCACCTACCTCACATACCTTCACCAAAAATTACCTTTTTGCCCTTCATTTTTACCAAATTTATCTTTTTTTCATTATACATTTACCTATAAATACCCCCTCATTCATTCATTCAAGACACAACAAAAACACACAATTCTTTTCATCCAAACACAATTCTTCTTATCCAAACACCATCATTCTCATTCAAGATCCATCGATCTCATCCAAGAGATATAAAGCCATTGGCAATACAAATACAAGCTGATTCAAGAAGAATTAGAAAGGTATTATACTCTTTCTTTTTATACCCAAAAAAATACCAACAACCTTTATACACTTTCTCTCCTATATATTTTATTCATCTTCTTGAAATATTTGTAATCCTAATTCTATACTTATAAATAGAATTAAGAAAATTATAGAGAGAGAGAGATTGGTAGCTTGTATTATCATCCAAATTGATTGCATTTGAGCTAATATAAAGCAAGCACACACAAAAGGAAGACGTACTGTCAGATTAGCATAAGCGCTACCGGGAAACCTACCTTAATAAAAAATGCCACGTGTTCATCATTGCGCCACATTTACTTTTATTCACCGATATCCACTTATTGATTGATTAATTATCTACTTCTAGATTTTGACACCATCATATTTATCTTCAGATAATTTTGTAAAAGCCTCAAGCTGGCCACAAAATCGCCATGCAATAGTTTGCTTTTTTCACATAAGAGCATTGCACAACAAACCAGTAAAAGCATTTTCTATACATTTTCAGAGTTCAATCTAGTTAAACTCGCTTTCATTTGAATCGCTGTTTTGTTACTAAATAAGAACCGTATCTATAAATGGAGCCGAAATAAAACTCCCTTTCATTTACTTAAGAACTCAATAATTTCATCACAACCTATGATTCAAAATACAACTTGGTTCATATTGTCAGTTTTTGTATGTTGATTATGTTCTAAAAGGGAAAGTTGACTCTTAGTTTATGGCATTTAAAGAAAACAGATAGTGAACTCTTAATTTTGAATGGAGGGAGTGGAATGGCTGCATTATTCTCATGTTAAAATCAAGCTAAAACCAACTACTCTTATAAAAATTTCAGAACGAAGGTATATTTATATGCAACTGGTTATAAGAAGAGAAAAATGCTGTAATTGTAACAACCAAATGCCCCCTAATGGTCGAAAGTAACTAGCTATAGGGGGTATATATAGAGAGGGAGAGAGGAAATTAAGAGAAGGGACCTGAACGGCAAAAGGATTGCATAAAATAGCTTCTCAAGATGAATTGGAAAGCAAACTCCTGGGTTAGTAGCAAGGTCATCCACAACCTACTTATTAGGACACACATAATAATATAAGCTTCACACAATATTTACAAACAAATATACAAATCTAGGTTACAACACAAAACCAACTATTTAGTTTTTGTTGGATATTTTTGGGATCATTGAAGTTGAACAAAGTAAGTACGTGAGGCAGAGAGATAAGTCAAACGTTGTTTGTTTTGACTCTTTAAAATTTGAATGACGAATCAGACTTCATATGTGAGTTAGGTGTTTGTTTTTGTTACAAAGTTTAAAAGCAACCTCTTAATATGCTTTTGACTCATTTAGAGGCTCTCCTATTTCTTAACTTGATAGGAGTTAAATACTCTCTCTTGCCCTCCAAGTCTTCTCTCTTCGGCAAAGTTATCTTCGTCGAGTTACCAGAGTTAATTCCTAGGACTAAATTAACTCTTCAACTCCTCAATCTCTTCGACAATTCCCTCTCCAAGGAGTTTGCATAAGCTTTAAAAAACAGGGCATGCCAAAGTGAAATAAAAGAATAGAGCATGCTGAAAAGTAATCGTATATTATCCATGCAAATGTATGCCAAAGTGAAATAAGTTGCTCGATGGAAATAACTTTTTGGGATCCATTCCAAGTTTGTTTGAGTTTTAGATCCACTTTTATTTTTATTTTGTTTTGTTTCTATTTTTAAATCTATTTCAAGTGGAGTAATAATCATATAATAACTTTCTGGGAATTAACTTCGACAATTGGGTCTTAGCTTTAATCAAATCAGAGCACTTTCGTCCGAGGAATTAACTTCGGCAGTTGGGTCTAAGTTTTAATCAAAATAAAGCACTCTCGTCTGAGGAATTAACTTCGGTAATTGGGTCTAAGTTTTTATCAAAACAAAGCACTTTTGTCCAGAGAATTAACTACAAAAGCTAGCTGGAGAATGTCGATGGAGATAACTTCGCCTGAGAGAGAGGACTTGGAGCTCAGACAAGAGAGTATTTAACTTCAACAGCTCGCCGAAGATGATGCGGCTTTTTTTTTAATTTTTTTTGACAAATTGTCCAGCTAGATTGCCATGTGTGTAATTAATTACCACATCAGATTTCCATCCACACAACTTAACGGAATTTAAACGGTTTGACTAAATTGAAACGTTTTAAAAAGTATACTGTGCTTTTTGGCAAAAAAAAAATTAGCGACCAAAGTGAAAAAAGTGATAAAGTTAGTTGTTTAAGTCGGTTATTAAGCCTTACTTCTTTTAATGAGAATTTAACTACAAGTATATTAATTTAAATTAAGAATCAAAAGTATTGTGGTCGCCGTTCTCGAGTGAGCGAACCCAGAATCTAATTCTCCTTCTTATAACTTCGTTAACCTGTGAATAAATCTCTGTCCAAAACCTTCACGAAGTGTTGTAACTCTCCGTTTGTATCAAGTGGCACTGCAACGAGCTACCTAGTTGAGAATCTAATAAATGTAGATGCTTCAATAGGAGGCTTGGCTGGCTTATTTGATGTTGCTTTAAATTTATTTATTTTTTAAAAATACATGAAAACCAAATAAATCAGAACCGAAAATTTTAGTTTGGGTCTAGATATACATGATTCAGAAACTGCAAGTCCCCATAATTTCTACTCTGACTTAAACCAAAAAGACCCCTAGATGCTATTACCAGCATCCTTCCAGAGGGTGGAGGTACACTTGATCGACCATTCATCAGAAAGGGCAAAATCACTGTCTATTGTGTGTGCTTGTTTATTACCTTCCTTTCAATCTATATATATATATAATCAAACAAAGGAAAGTTGTTACTTAGAAATTTCAGAATGCACACCAGGTTTATCAACTCCCCACCAACAGCCAACATGCACTACTGATCACCACCAACACTTTCACACACACGCAAACAGAAAAGGATAATTATGGCCCTATACCAAGAACCGATGCCTTAGTATCAGAGAGGCTAATGAGAACATGTTGAAAAATGCAACAAAAAACTCCTAAGTCGTGAGAATTGGAGGAAGAAAATCCTCCCTAGTACCAAGAACCCCGAGCAGTACCAAGGCACCAGAACATGATGAAAAATGCAACAAAATACTCCTAAGTAGTTAGAATTGGAGGAAGAAATTCTTCCTTAGTACCAAGAACCGGAGCCGTACCAAGAACCGGTGCCTTTGTATCTGGGAAATGATGAGTTCCAGGCAGCTCAGTAACCTCTCCACTTGCAGTGACTCCAATTGGGTAACTGAGCAAGTGGCCTGGCAAGTCGCGATCGATTGTGTCCTTTGCATAAAGGTCCCAATAATTTTCGGCCAAATGGTTCACCTTTTGGATGCATTGGATGCTCTCTGGTTGAAGAAAGGAGTTGTCGAGCAAGCCCAGGTGCTCGTACCACAATGCCATCCTAAAGCCGTGGATTTGGCCCCTTGCCGGTTGGATGGTTGATAGGTGGAAGGGTTGGTACCCTCCCATTGCGATTTCCGAGTCCCTTGCCCCATCCATTGACCTTTGATTGATGTTGGCTGATCCGATGATTATGTATTCGTCATCAACTGCATATGAGAAAATAGTCAATATGTCTAAAGGGGCGTTTGATTTGCCATCTGAAGTTTGACTTTTAAGGGATTTAGATTTCAGATGTGTTAATTAGTTTGTTTTGTTCAAATATTGCATTCAAGCGAAAGACTAACACAATTTTCAGATTTTAGATTCAGATTCAACGTTTAGGCATCAAACTCATAATTCAAACTCCGACAAACAAACGCACCCTAAGCAAGTAGCACAGTAAATTAAACGTTTTACTTGTTATGCAAAAAAATGATTGTAGAAAGTTACCTATCATCATCTTAGCATGGACATAAATCATGAACCTCCTAGCTTGCTGAGCTCTACCATAATCACTATCATCTTCAGGCTTCTCTGAAGGCATATACTCGCCGCTAACCTTCTTCTCTCTGTTTCCCAAGCAAAAGAAGCTCAAATACTCCTTTGGATTAGCCACAATCCCCTTGGCCTCAAGTGCTTGAACTACATCAGTATACATCATCTCCATAGTCCTCTTTTGCCAATTCAATATTGCTTGTACAGATCCACGCTCTGGCCTCCCCTCTGGCCACATTGGCATAACAACATACACCGTAAACCTCTCCCCGGCCTCAATCTTACTAACAATCTTTAGTGAAAGTTCTTTTGGTACCAAGTGCAACGCGCCAATGTCCTCATCCTTAATATCAGTCGAGTTCCAAGCAAAAGAACTCCCAAGAAAGTATTGATTTTCAATGTATATAAAGTTCTTGGCTCGACGAATGGCATTTATATACGCGTCTTGTATACTCCGGTCAATCACATTGTCTTTTCCACTAACGAGCCCGGACTTAGCTGCATCCTCAGGTTTCTCCGGGAACCCGAAGGCAGCTCCACCGTCGATGGACCGGAATAGTTGCACATTCCAGGTTTCGTGGTCATCGGGGTGCATGACTGGTGAGGGTGGTATGAGTACGTGGTCAAGTTCTCTAAGTTTAACTAGCAAGCCCTTAGTGCCTTGCTTTAACCATCGTTGCTCAAAGTTGAAGAGCACATCCCAAGCAATTGGTCCCTCTAACCGGCTATGAATATCATGCCAAGGCTCCCTCGGCCCACCTTTTTTTATGGTAGCACCAGCGAAATTCGGCTGGTGAAAGTCATTATGGTGGGCCGTGTCCAAGGTCCTAAAAAGGGTGTGAAAAGGAGTATCATATCGACCATCACAAAGATCAATACCGCCAATAAAACTCACGATCCTTCTCCTTTGTGTATCCCCATTAGGCATTGAACTATCCACTACAACAATCTTTTGGTGATGAGTGAACATATTTGAAATCTCTAAATCTTGAATGATACTTCGCCCATCATCTGGATTTCGCGGACATAACACACAATGGACTTCGGTGTTTTGAAAGTAATTTCCGGTTTCTTCATCATGGGTCTCCATTAATCCGTCCGGTTTTAGTAACTTAACTGACGTTCTATCGTCCCAAACAAGCATTAGTACCCTCACACCTTCGTTCGCCTTTTTCTTGAGTAGCTCCCCTAGGGTCATGTCCCCACCGGGCTTTGGCCTCTTCGAGTCCCTTATCAACGTGATTTTAGTGTACACGGACCAACCTGCTATGTAAATGAAGTGCTGCGCATTAGAAATGGCGTCAAATATGTCTTCCCAACACCGATGGGGCTCGTAAAACTTCCCCCCTGAGAGAGGGATTTTGGGTATAAAGTCGTTTGGTATGTGAGAATCTTGGTAAAGAGAAACTTTGCATCCTTTTCTTTGAGAGAAAAATGTGTAAGGCACACCGGGAAACTTTGGATTTTTGATTCCTCGAGCCCAATTCCTTTCCATTGTGACGTCGAAATATTGAAGTTTCACATGGATCTTGGAATTTCCCTTAATGGGTTTTCGGTTTAAATCCAAGATT
This sequence comes from Lonicera japonica, assembly GCA_021464415.1. Taxonomy (NCBI): domain Eukaryota; kingdom Viridiplantae; phylum Streptophyta; class Magnoliopsida; order Dipsacales; family Caprifoliaceae; genus Lonicera; species Lonicera japonica. The sequence goes on from CM038469.1 coordinate 63,428,727, forward strand.
TCAACCCATTTATCAATTTCTTCACCGCCTAAGAGTTCTCGAACAGGTATGTATGCTCGTCCAATTAGTTCTGCGCTAATTGGGTTATCTTCTTTGATGGTAAATATAACATCAGAAGCCATATGAGCGCAATAAATGTGAAAGGACTCATACCAACGGGGATTGGAGTGTTCTTCTAAAAGTCTGGTTCGGCCCACTCTCGCCTTTTCCAAATCGATGGTTGCATAAAGGCTTGAGGCAGTCTTTTGGAAGCCCACAACGTGCTCTATGTCATCCACAAGCTGCAAGAAGTTAAGGAAAGGAAAGGAAAACACGAAATAAATTTTGCTGTCGAAAATTAGATAGATTTTAGTCTATTCGGATATTATTGTAGATCACGAATAAAAAAAAAAAGTGGAATACAATTGTGGATGTATGAGCATACCATGTCATAGTGTAAAGATGGCATTAACGGCAAGAGGACTGAATTCTTTGTCTTTAAGAAGTTGTTTCCAAAGCTTGGAAATAAGTAAATTGGTAAGTGAATTACTACGACAGGTCCTACTCTTTGAAAGTCCAGAATTTAATGAATGAAAGCTTGATGTTGTATGTATCAGATTTTGAGGATTTCCATGGAAAAGAAATGCAATCAATCACACCATTTTAAATACTTGTGAGTCCCACTCCAAATCCCTTGTATTTGAGGGCATGGAAACATCATTCTTATATTCATAGAAAGCATTTCTGCAGAAAATCAAAACATCTTGTGTGCATTTCAATTAATGTGGCGTTTGTCTTTCTTTTTATCTAATCAGGTGCCACAATTGTTTGTACAAAATGTTTGTGCAATTTGTTAGTATGTTTAGCATGACTCATATATATATATTGTTTATCTTTTGTTCGTCCCAGTTCGTCCCAATGTGCCCAATCACAAGTTTCACAGAGTTCAATACTTCAAATTAGGGCTCTTTGACATTCAACATAATATCCATCTTAGGCCATTTATCCTAATCTGGTACTTGAAACATTGGGCCTCTTGTATAAGCTATAAAAGTTTTTTTACTCGCTTGTTTTAAATGTTTTCGTTCCTGAAACTCGAAATAGTAATTTTTCATTGAAAGTTTAACCATCATTGATGTATGATTTAACTTCTTGACATGATCAACTATAAGAAACTTTTAGTGTAAATTTACCAATTCAAAATTCTAAGAACAAACAAAAACATGAATCAAACAAGCAGTTAGTGTTATTAGGGACTTATTGATCGGGTTTAGTTTATTACTAAACGAGTTATAAAGTAGTTCGAGTTCAATCTCACAAGCACACATGCAGAGCTTTATTGAGTCAAACCTGATCCTTGGGCAAATAATGCATGTATATTCCATTTATAAGTTTAATCGTGCCATTTCACAACTTGCCTGTCTGACTCAAAGAAAACAAAGGCATGTTTGTGATTCCATTCAAGCCTAACCATGTGTTAATCGAGCTTGGCTCGTCCATTGAACGTATATATCACACTCAAGAATTCATTTACAAGGACTATAAACATCCCAAACTCAAGGTCTTTACTAAAAATTCGATTTATTTGCCGCCAGTGGTGTGTAGTCAGGAAATTCTAATAGTGGGGTCATCCAACAATGTATCCGATTTTTTTTTGATGAATTATAATATTATATTTATATGTATTTATAGTAGCATCAAAAAAATAACCAAAAGCGTATTAGGCTTTTACAACTATCAATTAACTATGACCTTTTATATTCTGAATGCTAATCTTTATAGCTAACCATAAATTAAACTAATTTAGATATCTAACTATTTTAAAATTTCAAAAGTTGAAAAAATTAACTTAAAGATAAAAAGCATGAACTAAAATAAATAAATCAGGTAAACAAGAATGGATTGGCTAATAATTATCATCATCACAAATAATTTTCCAACCTAAAGAAATAAAGAACTATAGAATTAAATGGGTGTAGAGTAAGGATTATTTTTTTACCTTTAATTAATTGAATAGAGTGACTAAATCACTATAGGTAATTTATTTTTGGCCAAGCCGGTGAAGAGTGAAAAGCTAAGCATCGAGCATTGTTCATAAATTCCTACTCTTGTTATATTTTGGTGAAATAAATCCCAAGTTTTTAAGAGAGCAAATGAGAAAATTTAGGACGAATTTGGATATAAGGTTTGTGAAATGCAATAATAAATAAAAAAGATAGAGAACGTTGGAAAATGCATAAAATAATAAAATATGCAACAGCGAAAGTGTCTTGTGTCCTTTACTAATATTATTGTTTTTATGATTTGACCCCACTAATGGTTTTTCTTCTATAAATCAACTGATGTCAAATACACATACAAGATTGGGGATTTGAAATTATATGTTAACATTCTAATCGTAAACCTCAAGTAGGGTCAATTAATTTCACTTTTCATAGTGTAGCCACGCCCTTGTTTGCAACCCTATATATATATATATATATTAATCAGTTTGAACCAGTAGTAAAGGTAAATATTACCAACATGGTAAAGTCTTTCACCTAGATCCGAGAGATCTCCGGTTTGAGTCACACTTGGAGTGAGGTGGGTGATTCAGGTGAAATCTAAAGTAGATCCAACTTTTGATTCACTCATGGGATCCGGGTAGTCCGAGGGGGCCCACCATGGCTCCTCTTTTCTTGAGAATCCATACATCCCTTATTAGTGTATGGAAAAATAGCTCAAGCACAGGTTTAAGTTCGGCTTCAATGGGAAAATCAAATGGAGCATCTAACAACGCATCTTGGTCTGGGGGTTTTCTTTGTTACTGTAAATGGGGTGAGTATTATCATCGGTTATGGTAGTTACCCTTTTTATGTTTTAAGTTTTTCTTAATGATAGGGACTTAGTCTACATCACTTGATCTACACATTATTTAGAGTACAGATCTAGGGGTTGCCCAACCAAATGAATATATAATCTATGTGAAGGCTATTTGATTAATAGTTGATTTGTTTCTTAAGTGATAAGTTCCCTCCATTTAATAGCAGGTAGTTATGATTAATCTTAGATGTTAATTTAAGTTAGTTTTGTGATTAAGTAATTTTTTTTATATTTTAGATATTTTTGATTAACCTTAGATGTTAATTTAAGTTAGCTTTGTGATTAAGTAATTGTCCGATCACGCATAGTTTACATGTTTAATTCTTTTAATAATGAAATTTTTTTTATGATAAAATTTGGTTTTTTTTCTTAGACCATCTCCAATGGGTATGTTAAAAATGTAATGTAAAAGTAGATATTTAGCTTATCTATGTGAAAAAATTCGCAACGGGAAAAAGGTAAAAATTAACCCCACGACACATCACGTGTCGAGAGAAATTTTAATGTGTGCCACAACACATCATGTGTCGAGCCAAGTCTCCATTCCCACGACACATTATGTGTCGTAAAAAGTATTGCAATTTTTTATTTTTTATCAACAGGTACCTCAGACTCATGAAGCTATGACACCCCTCCTCCCTCTATAAAGTTACTCCTCGATCCCCCCATTACCCTTTTATTGGTAACTCACAAATTCTTCTATTTCTCTCTCTGTAAACCATGGGTGGTGATAAACTAGTTATGCTCACGCTAAGTCTCAATTCCCATTACGCATCATGTGTCGTGGGATAGCTTTTCTTCACCCACACAACACATCATATATCGTCCCGGCCCCCCTGTTCTTATAGCCATGGAATAATTCTGCCCCGATACATCATCTATCGGGTAATGTATAGTATTGTCGGCTTTCAAATTTACCTTTATTTTAGCTTTTTTCATCATCTTTTAAACTTTTACACATGCGAATAGGGCATACAAAAATGGATTTTTAGCTTTTTAACTTATGCAATAGAGATGGTTTTATTAACATATGGTAAGTAAATATTTATAGAACTAAGCATTTTTGTAAAGTTAGCATAGTACTAAAAAAACATTTTACGAGTGACAAAAAAATGGCAAATAAGCAATTTAGTAATAAAATACTCATTCTTTTTTAAACTTGAGACGGTAAAATTTTCGCTATTTCTTAAATTCAAACTTGTTCATTTAAAATTAGCTCATATTTCTTTTACATCAGCCCACCCCTTACAAAAATCATGCATCTGTCCTTGGTATTATCAACGGTTATGGTAGTTACCTCTTTTATATGCATTAATAAGTGTGAATTCATTTTTAAGTTTTTCTTAATGTTATGAACTTACTCTACATCACTTGCTCTACACATTATTTACAAAATACCATTTTGTACGTTCTTAGAACATTGCAATGCAATATTCCTATATTATGTATGCAACAGTGAAGCTTCGCATTAAACCATCACATGGATTTTGTCCATTTATGCATATGTAACACTTACGCGAAACATGACCATAAGACCTGAATACCATGTAATTCTACATGCTATTCCAGATTCATTTAATATATGGATCAACGAGAACTTAGACACATTCTCATTTCATATGAATTAATATTCAAATTTGTATGTTCATTATAAGAAATACTGGATATCACAACTGATGGTGTGTAAATCTTGTTTAACTAATTTAACCAATACATATATATTTTTGGGTAAGAAAAAGATTACGTGTATAAGTGTGATGGCAAATTGTTTGAATAAGGAGTGAAATGACACAAGAATTATAGAGGTGATTCAGCCTTGCAAAAGGTCTTTGTCCACCACTGTTAAATGAACTCTTGGCTCAGAGGGATCTTTATATATAAAGAGACAGTGATAGAAGTATTTTCACTCTATAATATATTCACTTAATTGTTCAATAATCTCTTTATACTAAGAACAAGTAACTTCTTTATGGAACAATGAGAACAAGGTTACAACATTCCTCATAAGTGAAATTATTAAATGCTTTTGAGTAATTGTTTCCTTTTTACAAAAGACGACTATCCTATCAATCTTGTTAATATCTGTCCCTTGTAGGAGTAAATGATCTCTATTTATAGGGAGCTTAAAGCATGGTTTCACCTATAAAATAGGGTTACTTTGTACTAAAAGCCCTGCCATAGTTGGTAAACCCATATTTTACACTTGAGTATCTCTAATCTTTAGTTCGACGCATTAAATGCAGTCGTTGGATGGCATTAAATGCTGGCGTGATGGTTCAGTGGTTGACTATACTTACTGTTAGAGCAAAGTACAACCCAGTTACATTATCCCTCTGTTCATCGGTTCCAAGCCTTCAAGAGGCCTATTAACATTTTCTGATCCATGTAGTAGGTTCCCTATTGTCCTACAAATATGCGAAGCATGCTTGAAGGGTTGATAGTCCTGTCTTGGCTTCTCTCAAATCTGTTGAGTCATTAATGGGGCCTACTGTTTTTGCCAACGTGGTCCTCCACGTAGGATTTATACATGTTGACTAACATAATTAAAATTCACCCTCATTATTCGCCCCCTACCCTTTGCTTTTAACTTGGAGAGTTGAGAATGAAGGATATCTTTACGGGGTAAATATTAGCCCTGTCTAATAGGCGTAGGTGTTATTATTCGATAGTAGGTCTTAAAACTGGGTTATAATTCTGGTAAAATACTAAGATTAATTTCTTTAATTATTTGAATCGTTTGAAACTTTTAAACCTAATAGTCAGAGTTGTTCTTATCCTGAAGTCATCCAAGTTTAAAAATTGCACCGTTTCAAGCAGAGTTGTCACTTAGGAGTTGTACCAACGTGCAACTGCTGACAAAAATCATAATGATTAGATAATTGGATGCTGAGGCTGTCATTTCATTTATAAAAATAGATCTTTTCACTTGATCAATTTTTTTGCAACTTTATTGTAAGACCCTGTATTTTTAAGTTTATATTATATTATGTTAGAATATATTTTTTTTGCTTAATTGATTTTTTATTATTAGTTAAAATATCAATTTCTAATTATGTTAGAGTAGTCAATGAGTTGATTTTATTATGGATATATTTGTTGGAATTATTTTCTACCACATATATTGATCACATCTTAGTTTTAAAGATTGATTTGTAATTTGATTTTTTTTAAATCTCAAATAATATCTATTAGATGTAATTCTTTTTAGGAAAATTTATCCGTCAATTTGTTGGTTATGGTCATTATTATTATTCTTAATATTGTTTTACTTTTTATTTTGTTTCTTAAATCAAGATGATAGAAAATTCTAGATTCATTTTATATTTTATAGAAAAAAATTGAAAATTGAAATTTGAATTAACATCTAATTTAGATTGGTTAACCATTTGTGTTTTATTATATTGTATTTCCATTTTTAATTGATTGCATTCTTTTATTATTATTATTATTGTTGTTGTTGTTGTTGTTGTTGTTGTTGTTATTATTATTATTATTATTATTATTATTATTATATGAATATGAATATGAGAAATTATAATATAGAAGGTTCTATCTTTTATTATATATATGTTTGTTTTGTCAATGGCTCAAGAAGGGGGAATGGGAAAAAAGGTGGGGAATAGTAAAAGCGAACTTGGGATTGTGTCAGTAAGCAGGCACACGGTCTTAGGTTCGATTTCCCATTACGTAAAACATTTCTTAAGCCATTGGGGGCGTCTCTCGGTCGAGCAACTAGGGCCTCATGAGATTAGCGGGAGAGAGGCCCCGATACCCATTGTTATAAAAAAAAATAGGAAATGGTGAGTGTAAAAAAAATGAGAGAATCGACAAGGAAAGAAAGATTAGTGAATGAGGAAAAAAAGAAAAAAAAGAGTTGGCACTTGGCTATGGGAAAAAAAATAAAAGAAAAAGAAGTGAAGAAAAATTAAAAGAATACAAGTTGCTTTGCATTCACAAATTCAATTAAAGGAGAAATACTCCATTGAGTCCCTACTCAATTTTATTCTTATCCCATCTTTTTTGCATGAATATTTTCCTATGGCTCATTACCTTGAAATATGACATTGAATTGTTCGTAATTCATTGATATCAATTATTATATGTTTGTTATGAATATTTTGAGTAAAACTTATATATTGTCAATGAACCTACTAGGATGTGTATTCCCCCCCCCCCCCCCCCCCCCCCCCCCTTTAAACTCTATTTTGCAGGTTTGATGATGATTGAAATAGGTACTTGGAGTGATTGAAATGTAGTGATCTGGATCATTATATGCGAAATTCTTATATATTAATATTTACATAAGTTGTTTGATCATATTTTGGGATTGGGTTGTGTAGTTCCTCTAGCCATAATTTTGAAATGCCTTTTATATATTTTATCTTTTTCTTTGTAGATAAATTGTTATTATTGTGATTTGGATTTCAATAATTAAATATGATTATTTAATTATTATCTCTTTATATAAAAATCTTACTATTTTACGTAAATTCTATTACTTACGGCCTGAAAATTGGGCCGCGACACAAACACACAACTCACACCGTTGATCTTATACAAAGTCACTAACCACTTCACCAAAGCCATACATTGGTAAATTATTAACATTCCACTAATTATATTTAAAATTTAAATAGAAAATAGTATTTTGATTTAATTCATCATTATAGAATAATATAAAAAATTTAAATAAACAAAAATAAGAGACAAATCTCTTTAGACAAAACAAAAATTGTTCTTTTTCCCAAAATTACATGCATTTGTCACATTTCCTCACAAATGTTGTAAAATTTGCAACATTTTCCTTGACATATGATCAAATTCACGATGTTTATGAAAAATTGACTTTTCGTGATGTTTATTGTGCGACTTTTGAGAAAACGTCGTGGTATGTACCTAAATAATGATATTTGATACAAAGTTCACAAACTTTTTCGACACAAATGTATGAACAACGTGATTAGATACATACCATAATATTTTCATAAAATGTCGCAAAAAAAAATGCAAAAAGTCACTTTTCTTGTAGTGCGTTTAAATAAAACATTTAATTGTACAAGCTAAGATTGTTTAACCACTAAATTTCTTTCGCAATCAATCGTTACTTTCCTCAAATACACACTAAAATACATATGAAAACACACATATAAACGTGCTCTTGTCATGGTGATGGGTATAAATTATGAAGATCAAAATGCATATATATATATACCTTGTGGAAGAATTTTTGGACACCAGCAGCATGCAGCTTATCAATCTCATAGATAGTGGCATGAAGAGTTCCATGGAGCAAAATTTGTGCCATCTAAGTTTTAGCTTCTCAACACAGATTTCTCAAACTTTAAATTGCTCACCTAAATCAGAGCAAAGAATTTGGAGAATATATATATATATATATATATATCAATGTGAGCTGCAATAAAGAAGCTTTCCCACTCAACACTTCCAACTGTAAGAAATAACCGTATTAAATAAAAAAATAAATAAAATTGAAATTGCATATAAATCCCTTGTCTTTTGATAAAATTTCAGACCTACCCCCTGCGTTTTGTAAAATGCCACCAACTTTCTCTGAGCTTTTATAAAATGCCCATAAAACTTGCTTCTTAGCAATAAAACCATTTTAGTTAGACCAAGTTATTTTAACACGGTTATTTTTTTTTTCTAAGAAAAAGAGGTATCTTCCTTCTACTATAATACTAAAGAAACCACATCCAAATCTAGGGGAGAAGGGAAAGCTAAGGGAAGAGTGGGCAACTGCCTACCCCCACGCCCACCCCCATCCCCAGCCCCGCAACCCAACAAAACCCCGACCCACACACGCCTTCTAAATTTTCAGAAATTATTATTTTATCTCAAAATTACTTTTAAAAATTTGAACTATATGCAAAATAATTAAGTTTGTCCATTTTAATTTTTTAAAATTTACTGTTGTTATTAATCTTGCCCTGCTAATCTTAAACAAAATTAATTTTAGTACTAAATTTTCTTCTTTAATTATAAAAGAATGACATTAGTATTATATTTGCCACCTTTTAAAAAAATTATTGGCTCCGCCCTCGCCTAAATCTCGGGAGATTCGTACCCGGGATCTCCCGATCATGGTTCTTTATTAAGGTTTCTAGTAATTAAGTAGGCTTTAGAAATAAAATTATCATATTAGCTGTAAAAAATAAATTAAGTTTTTTCATAATAATGAAAAACTTTTTTGAATTTGTCAATTTTTCTTAAATAATATAATCTTTTAACATTGATATTTATTTTTTTTATTTGAAGAGGGAAGTTTGTAAAAGAAATTTTTATGACAAAAATATTACAAATAAAATAAACGAGTTTGTATAACTATATGTGCTTTGTTTAATATATGTTAACTTTTTGTTAATTCTATAAATTAGTTCTGAATATGTGCCCTGGGCCACAGATTAACATAATTCCTAACATAGTCATTAAGTTTCAATGGAGGACTTTGATATTTTCCAACATGCAATGGATGTGATTGGAATTGAATAAAGCTCAAGGGTCGAGGTGGAATTTACCTAGAATAAACCATCAAAGAACACACGTGGGCGTTTTGCACTGGGGAGAAAATAATCATGTAATTAGCATCTGAGCAATTTTGAGTGGTTGAGGATAAAAACAGGGATTAAATGAAAATGTCCCCCAATAATTACAGTGGATTTTATCCAGTTCTCAAATGTGGACCAATGAAAAGCATCCACGTGATAAAGATAAATTCCGATGATTTCTGTCATGTATGTGACTTTGTCCAAAAGCAAGGCACTTTTCTTAGTGGTATCCACTCCATTTTCTTTTCCATCGTGGACACTGTTTGCAGGTCACCGTCAATTGTTGTTGAAGTCCAACAATTATAATGGGTAAGGAGAAAATGACACTGTTAAAAAAAGTTCATAAATCCTAATTATGTTAAAGGATAAATTGAGCTCCCTCTAGTTAAGAAACTTTTATTTGGGGTTACATGAAGTTCTATGATGGTTATAATCTTTTTTACTCTCGCTTTCTTCGAGGCACGAGTGTTCACTTATCTCTCTTTCAACCAATATTTGACGGGGATAAAAAATAAATTAAAAACGCATTGTCAATAATTTTATATTTTAGTTGACATTCTCCTTATTTTCTTATAATAAGAAAGTAACAAGTCTAATCTATATATATGTGATGTCGAGCTCTTTTATTATGTCCACGTGTTATAATTATAGTATACTTATTTGTGATAATTGTGTGTCCAGCCTTTATTGTAAAATAAGTTATATTATTGAATCATCATCTATATTAAAAAAATGTATTTGAATTAAACAAACCCTCTATTCATCTCCACCTTTTATTTGATAAAAATTCAACTTCCTCAAATACCCCTCCCATCTAATTCCTCTCCATTCTTTTTTGTTCCCCAAATGTAATCAGTTACACTTATTGCTGTAGAGGGAAGAGGCCTGGGCCAAAGTTTAGTAAGTTCAACAATTATACTTCAAAAAAAAAAAAAAATCATTTTGGTCCAAATAAAAGGTATATTGATTAACATATACTATAAAATCAATTGCCTTGTGAATAAAGAAAATTATAGAGGGTGATGAACTCGACATGACAAAAAAGAAAAAGACATGAACAACGCTAGTACACGGGTGATGAACTTGGTAAGTTTTCATCATAGAGACAAAGTTCATAACTATAACAAGAATACCCCATCAGACATTATTTGCTCTGTTAGGTCAACTTATATATATTGTTTCAAAACACTATGGAAACCAGATTAGTCTAATATACATCAACTGGCCATAATCTTTGAGCCAATGTAAACTTCACATCGGAATATAAGATTGTTGAAAACCCTTGTAACATCAGAGCAAATGCTTGAATTTCACTAAATACTCTTCAGCAAAGTTTGAGGGAGAAAATTGAATAGAGAAGCGCATATTTACAACATTTGATTCAAGCATGGATACAACATCATATGATATTATTTGACAAATTTATAGAGACATATGGTAAGACGATGTGTCTGGACTGATATCCTGTGCTACACTTAGAAGTTGCTCTATATTGATCTTCGGATAATTTTGTAAAAGCCTCAAGTTGGCCGCAAAATCGCCCCTCAATAGTTTGTTTTTTGCGCATAAAAGCATTGCACAACAAACCCGTAAAAGCATTTCCTGCACATTTTCAGAGTTCGGTCCAATTAAACTTGCTTTCATTTGGATTGCTGCTTTGTTACTAAATAAGAACCGAACCGTATCTACAAGTGGAGCCAAAATAAAATACTACCTTTGCCCCTAATTAAGAACGCAATAATTTCATCACAATCTATGGTTCATAACACAGCTTGGTTCATATCATTCAGTTTTGGTACGTTGATTATCTTCTGAAAAAGAAAGTGGACCCTTAATTTAAGGTATTCAAAAAACGGGTACTGAATTCTTAATTTTGGAGGGAGGGAGTAGAATGATTGCGTTTTTCTCATGTTAAAATCAAGCTCAAACAATGAAATAAATGGGTTTTCTTTTATGAAAATTTGGTTGACTATATAAACCAGTTACCTTATAAGAGTTCAGAATATAGGTATATTTATACGTAACTGGTTATAAGATGAGAAAATTGCAGTAACTGTAACAAACAAATGTACCTAATGGTCGAAAGTAATTAGCTAATAGGGTGTATAGAAAGAGTGAGAGGAAATTAAGAGAAGGGACCTGAACACCAAAAGCATTGCTTAAAAGAGAATCCCATATTCTCAAGATGGATTGGAAATCAAACTCCTGGGTTAGTAGCAAGGTGATCCACCTGAATGCATAGAATTGCGGGTTAACCTGCTCATTCGGACACAAATAATAATATAAGCTTCATACATTTACAAACAATATATACAGATCTAGGTTACAACACATAACTAAAAATTTAGTATTTTTCGATATTTTTGGGAAAATGAACAGTAAGACAAACTATTGAAGTTAAACAAATTCAGACTTCTTATGTGAGTAAAGGTGTTTGTTTTTCTTAAAAATTCAAAAGAAACTTCTTAATATGACTCTGAATCATTCAGAGGTTCTCTTAACTCTTAATGTGATAAATGAAACCTCAATGGTTGCAAAATACCATTTTTGACCTCAACGCAACTCTTTTGGTCATATGGTAAAAGATAAAAGAATAGCAAAGAAAGGGTCAAATTAATAGGTTTAATGTCTATTCATATTGAATTCAGACAAAAACAAACTTTTTTTCCAAACTTTTACCTCTTAATGCTAATCGATAGTGCATCAATGTTAAGAGGTACTCAATACTCTTTTGAAAGATTAAAAAAAAATTGGAGATTAACAGCTAGTCATTTTCAAAATTAGGCACCAAATACACATCAAGAGACAAATCTGCCTCTGAATGCTCAAATGCTGAAATGTGAAAACCTTTCCCTTTTATTTTCTCTGTTTCGATTCTGTTTTGGCCTTGGTTTATTTAAAGACTTGGATTACTGGTTTTGTTAGAAGCCAAATAAGAAATAGTTTTTGGGTAGTTGTCCTAATAAGATGTATTTTGCATCAAATACGACATACAATTTTAACTTACCTTTGTAGTAAATTCAAGATGGTGCCACAACTCTTCGTCGTTGAATTTCAATAATTCAGACAAACGGGAAAGAGTAGAGTGGATACCCACTGAACTATTATCAAGTTGTTCACAGAAGTGATCCACCGAGTCACTTAAGAGTCTAACAAAACACGAAAAACTATCAGCTTCTGCATTTGCCTGCAAAAAGGGAACAAAAATGAACATTGTCTCACACAAAGTGAATAAGCCTTAAACACGGTAATTTTTGGACATTTTTTACTTTGCCCCTATTCATAATGCCAAGTTAGACCTACTCATATTTTCATAATCATTAGACTTTGTCCCCTACAAGATAAGGTTAGTCTAATTTGGCATATAAAATTGGGGACAAAGTAAAAAAAAAAAATGACCTTATTTGGAAAATAAACAGTTAAAACTAACATATTGAAGTACAAAGACAACTTGTTTGCAAAAAAAATCCTTGCCGCATTTTGTTCATCGCTGTCTGTGCTAAAGACGACGTATAGCGGTGCCAAGACCTCGTTCATGCCTTGCACATATTGGATTGCAGGATTTAACTTTGCGAATAGGAGAAGAATATTTCTCATAGCTTCCTGAATATATACATATATATAATGCAGCATTTAATCATATTGAGTTAGTTAGAATCTATCCGTCAACTGAAGATTTAAGACTAGTGAATAACATGCAGAAGCTTAAAAAACAAAAAAAGCACGCAGGGTTCCATTTAATTGACCCTCAAAATTTGAATTGGTTTATTTACAAATCTTATAATTACATGTAAAATTGATAAATTTCTTGAGAATTACCTTAAATTTGTAACTCGTTACACGTGTTCATTCTCACAACCAAGCATTAATGATAACATAATTTATGAAACTCCCTCTTTCCCAAATTAAGAGATCAATGTTCCTCTTCAGGATGTCCTTAACTAAGGGTCTGATTTCCATTTTGGATCATAATTCACGTACTAACTCTTATTGATAGTAAATAAAAAATTTGTTATTTAACCATTGATTATGTTGAAAGTAGTGTATCTTAAAAAAGTCCAACAGTCATGAAAAAAATAAAATATATTTCCCCCGTCCCACAATAAGAGTTTAGTTTCCTTCTGGGTTATAATCTATGTACGAAATCTCACGATGGTAAACGAGTTTTGTTTACATTGATTTTGTTGAAATTAGTGTATCTCAAATAGCTTTAAATGACTCAACTCGTAGATTGAACGACACAACTAATCGGGGCGTCACTGAACCTAAGTGAGACTCTCCCACCCCACATATACCATCTCGGTAGTGTAATGGGGAAGTCTTGGCCTATATGTAGGTTAAGTGAACCGAAAATACAATTTGGACTACCCATTTTGGGAGATAAGTCGTGTTTACTACATATGGTACTAGAGTCAACCCAGGCCTAGTACCATGTGGGTGTGTGATTATTGTTGGTTTTTTGTGGCTCGTGTGGTTAAAGTGACATTGGCATGAAGTATGCTATAAAAATTCTCTCTCACAAAGCAATTAGACAAAAAGAATCTGAGAATGTTGTACCCTGTTTTTTCTACTCAATACAGTGTCCCCTGAGAAGAATTTCATATCTGGGTGTGTGCGTTGCAAATCACGGTCAATCTGCTCTAAAATCTCTGTGAACTAGAAAAAACACATGCACTAATGTTGATAAAATACCGGCCTTAAGTATAATCCAAAGAATTTAAAGCAATTCAAATATGAAAAAATAATTTTTTAGTTGTAACGATGATGATGTGGTATAATAGATTGAGTGATGACCTTTGGATAACAAAATCAAAGGTTCAGGTCATCGGGCTCTTTTGTAATAAACTAGGCCCCCTGCATGCAGGGTTCCCAGCCTCACAAATCCGACAAGCGATATTAAATCCATTACGCCACGTCATCATTACAACAGTTGTAACAGATATTTTTACTACTCAAATAGAGGGTGCAGTGCACCTACCTGAAAGTATTGATGCCACACACTTGCCTTACCAAGGCTTAACGGATGATCTTCATTAGAAACATCATGTCTCTCAAGCGGTCCTTTGATATCACTCTCGGTATACTGCTCATTAGGACTGGATGATGCTTCATCATTTCTCCTTGAGAATTCTGACTGTCTAGATTTAAGCTTTTGATTATTGTATTGCCTACTGCCTAGATATAAGTCAAAGTGTATTCGCAACACCGAAAAGTTGTTATCAAGCAGCAACTTACAGGACTCAAAAGAAGTTCCTCTTTCAGTTTAGCATATTTGGTTCGATTCTCCTTTAACTCCTTCTCCCATAAGTTTCGAGTCGTTGATAAATACCTCAATAACAACTACAAATGAAGGACGATAATCAAAATTTGTGGACAAAGTATCATGTGTAGCAGACAGACAAACATTTTTACAAATATCTTGGGACAGAGATGCGTTTATTAGTATCTGTTTTCATTATATATTAACAAACTTTGTAGTTATATGGGAGGACTGGGCAGGCAAAAAAGACAATGAATGTCTTTAGAAGGCAAAGACGTTGTGATCATTTGATGATGCATAACTACCTATTGAAGGAAGCATTTACAATCCATATGAGCAAATAAATAAAATAGATCATTTTCGAATATCATAATGACTGATCTTGTTTCCTGATTCGTTATTAGCATTAATAAAGTTCAGTTGTTTTTTATCAAACACACACTCGTACACCATCTCTATCAGTATAAGAATCAATCTACACACATTACAAACAGAAATATGTTGAGAGATAAGCCTATGCCTATTTCTAGATAAAATTAATATATTGACTTAGACAAGATGGTGAGAATATGTGTCATGGGCATGTATCATTTGTGCAGTGAATAATGGCCTAAGTACGAGAGTGCTGTGAATAGTGTTGTAGGCATGATCCATTTGTAACACGAATAGAAGTATTAACGAATATTCCCTAAGACGTGAATAATGTCATAGTAACGGGTTTTTCTAGTGCCCTATATACCGTAATCACATTCTTTGTAATTAATATATACTATAGGAGAGGTATTATTCACGAAATCATTACATTAATTCAAGAATCAGGGAGATGTGGTTGAATTATACCGTTAACGATCCTGCTTGTACTGCTTGGTTTGAGTGCATCAACTTAAAATACATTGAAGGTTTGAAAAACAAAAATCCTTCCAGTGTTATTTTACTTTTCAAAAATGAACATGATACTTAACGGAAGTCAACATTGGGAGGATTTAAAATAGATGCTACTTCCATCAGAACCTAATGAGCAAATCATATTCCAATCAACTGCCAAAGATGAACAGGCAAAGTTTATACTGAATACAAATTTAACTTCTTTTTATTAATTTTAATTTTGAAGCTCGGTTAGGTTCCGTTTGATAGCAACATGGAAAATGATGATGATAATAATAATAATAATAATAATAATAAAAAAAAACAAAAAAAAAACAACAAATAATTTAGGTGAGAATATGAAAAATAAGTTGAGGGATGCTCTCCATCCATACTCATTTTTGGAGTATACGTCATCCATCCTACTAAACTTAATATTTTTTGTGAAAAAAATTTCTTCACCACAAAACACATTGTTTTTCCTACTATTTTCCATCTTATTATCAAACGGAGCCTAATTCACCCATTTTCCAACATAACTCAGAAAATTTTATCCTACCAGTTAAAATTGACATGAAAAATTAATGACAGAAGATTTAGTTTTTCTCACCTTCCAAGTTGTTGCTCGCAGACCTCCACCATCAGGAAGCCCTGTACTAGCAATTCTTTGCAACTTCTCCAAATTTATCTCCTTTTGAGAAAGCTATTCATTCAATAAACCATAATAAATAAATATAATCAATTCAAGAGGAGAATATAACATTGGCGGAACTGAGACAAATACTATGTAACCTGAGATAAATACCAAGACAACAAATACGTATAACGGCCAAAACTATATTAAACTATGTAACATAGTCATTGTCAGAGGCAAATAGTGTGATACATACATGTGAGATACTTTGTAATAGACAGATACTGTGAGCCATAATTACTCAGGAATCGCATCATTTAGAAAAAATCAAACATCCTAAGATCCTAAAAGCCCAAAAAAGAAGAACAACAAAAAAACTAACGGGCAATGCCCCGTTTGGTTGCGGAGAAAATGCCCCAAGAATTTCAAAAAACAAACTCGATCCCACACTGTCACTTTTAAGTCTCACCTCATACTCGAGATTCGACCTTTTCTCATCTGCTGCAATTACCTCCGAAGCAGATACCGTTGCCATGACTTCTTTCACCTGCTTTTGCCGGAGAACACTGGGATCATCGTGGTCGTAATCATCGCCACCAATTTCTCTATCCAATTCAAACCCATTGGGCTGAAACGTCGCTAATTCTTCTCCGGATTCGAATATGTTATCGGACCCAACATTCTCTTCATCTTTGTCTTGGGAGACAAAGCTTCCGAAGCGATCGGGAAACTTGAGCTTGGCTTTGAGTATCATGATGATTTCGGGGCAATCAGAGGAGTAGAAGAAAGTCGATGTAGATTGTTGGGAGATGAAAAATGGAGAGTGTTTGCGTTCTTCCATAATTGGTTTAGTTCTGTATAAACAAGCGCTCATTGTCTCTATGGGAATGTAATGGTAAGAACGGTAGTTAACAGAGGAACGGTAGGTGCGCCAATATGCATGAAACCCCCCACTCTCTCTCTTTCTCGGGTCTCTGCATCCGTGTCGGTTTGGAGCATTTTAACCATAATACAGACAAGCATAATATTTATCATATTAAATTATTAATATGTCAATTATTTATTGTAATAAAAAGAAATTAACTAATATATAACCGTAATATTTGATATATTAATTTTTATATCATATGATTATATTTACCTAAAATTATTGGATGAACAATATTACATCATATTGATGGATATAATAATATAAGAGTTTTATGGTTCGGTTCTTGAAATAACAAAAATTAGATTGTAGTGTACAATTTATTTTTTATTTTATATATATATTTTTTAAAAATGTAGTCCATGTAGATACGAATATTATAATATCTACTTCTAGCGAGACTTTAGATATATATAAATATTATTAGGTCGATTAAAGATACTAATTTTCTTGGTCGACCGATAGTTATAAAAGAAAAAAGCATTTATATGGTCTACATCATTTTAAAAAAAATTGTTAAAGTAATATATTTTATCAAGCTTATATTTCAAGGATAGGGACCTAATTTTTTAAAAAATAAAACAGTTGTAATAAGTTCATCAGTTTTTTCATCATATACAATGTAATGGTCAGTACAATCCTTGTTAAAGAATGGTCAACGAATTTTAACTCTTTTGCATCCAATCATTTCCTTACAACTTTTTCAAAATTTGTAAAAAATGTCATCTTTGAGAAAAAAACATTCCAATCTTATCTCATTTATTTCTGGTATTAAAAGGTTTAAAACCATTATATTCTTATTAATTTGAATATTGTCCTTTAATCTTATAATTTTTAGTGAATGAGGATCCTTATTTTTCTACTCAAATAAATTTGAGAGCTCTTCAAGTATAAGGAGAAAATAAGAAAGGGTTGGGACAATATTTTTTTTTTCTCCCCAAAGTAAAATTTTAGGGAGAAGTTTGAAAAATGATCGAATGAATTTCATTTTGCCATCCATTCTTTGAGCTGAACCGTGGTCAACCCGTTAATCGGCGACTCCACTGGACGACACCCACTGGAAGGGGCCCATTTACAGTTTAGGCCCAACTCATGTTTGTCGCTTGCCTGATTTTTTCTTTACATAAACCTAAAAACCCAACTTTCAATTAACATCGAAAAGTATAAACCAAATAAAAAGTGCCCTTAAGATTCTCTCCCCAAAGCAATAGTTTTTTGGTTAGAATATAATATTGGTTTAAAAAATTATATTTTATATTTTTAAAATTGTACATTACTTTAACAATAGGGAAAATTACAAAACAAACCCTGAAGTATGACCTTACGTGCAATGTCTCCCCTGATGTTTCAATTTTCTCAATTTAACCCCTGAAGTACATTAAGTGCAGCAAATTGAACCCTGGCGCTAACGCCATCCGTTATTCCATCCAAAATATTTACATTTAACCCCCTAAACTTTTAAAATTAACAATAAACCCCTTTAATTTATATTTTGTTAACATTTAACCTCATTTTTATTAATTTTTACCACCGCCTTCTTCAACCCACCTCTGTCCACCTTCTCTCCCTCCACCCAATCCCAAACAAAAATGCTTTAATAATTTTCATTCAAAATCATACCAACGTAATGATTTTTATTAATCTTTAACCTTATTTTTATTAATCTTTAACCTCATTAATAATGATATCTTTATATATAAATTCACAAATATATACGTAGGACATATTACATTTACTATTTATTATTTTGTGTAGGGAATTTTTTTGTGACGAAAATGCCCTTGGGAGTTATGTATATTTACTACTCCAATAATGATAAATATTGGTGTTAATGAAAAATTTCACTGCTGCTAATTAGTTGGGTTTTAAAATTTTGCTTCAAAATTACTTTATTAAATTAATGGAATTTTGACTAATGTTCCCATTGCATCTAAAGTGTACAATTTTTCTACCATATTAGTACTTGAGAAGCTCCTACACTATTTTTGTCAAAATAAAATAATATTGAATGGTTATGTAAAATTGAATTTTGTGTAAAAAAATATACATCAAATTTATTAAACATACAATGTTTAATATATTTGAGAAAATATTAAAATATTTTAATAATAGTTATATATTTGAGAAAAGTAGTGTAGTAGTTAAGAACTTAAATAACTTAAACATCCCATCTCAAATATATAACTATTATTAAAATATTTTAATATTTTCTCAAATATATTAAACATGGTATGTTTAATATTTTTTAGACCATCTCCAATAACTGTATAAAATGGCTCAATTCATTTTCTCAAATATATAACTATTATTAAAATATGTATTTTATATTAAAAATTATTATATTTTAAAAGTTTATAAAACAAATAAATTAAAAGTGACAAAACTAACATGACGGTAAATTTGATATATATTTTAAACAAAATTCAATTTTACATAACCATTTAATATTATTTTAATTTGACAAAAGCAGTGTATGACCTTCTTAAGTAGTAAATATAATATGTCCTACGTATATATTTTTGAATTTATATATAAAGATATCATTATTAATGATGACAAATGGATGTTACGTTGGTATGATTTTGAATGAAAATTATTAAAGCGTTTTTGTTTGGGATTGGGTGGAGAGAGAGAAGGTGGACGGAGGTGGGTTGAAGAAGGCGGTGGTAAAGATTAAAAAAAATGAGGTTAAGTGTTAACAAAATATAAATTAAAGGGGTTTATTATTAATTTTAAAAGTTTAGGGGGTTAAATGTAAATATTTTGGATGGAATAGCGGATGGCGTTAGTGCCAGGGTTCAATTTGCTGCACTTAATGCACTTCAGGGGTTAAATTGAGAAAATTGAAACATCAGGGGAGACATTGCACGTAAGGTCATACTTCAGGGTTTTTTTTGTAATTTTCCCTTAACAATAATATCACTGTACTCTTAAACTATGTGCTGGCATGAAAAAACTTCTTAACAAATAATTCTTAAAAAAACATTGCCAATTAGATTGTCTATTAAAAAATTCATAAAATAAAATTATTATAATTTTATATGCAACTTTGTTGGAACGTTTTCATTCATACTTGGATATAAATTTTATAAAAATATGACATTCTCACAAAGGCGGCAGCGGAAATTAATTCTAAACTTATAACGGAAAGATAATAGTCATTAGGTGGACGACCCTAAATCCCACTTTAGTTCACTATTTTCATCCACAAGTCCGAGAGATACATCATACATCTACTATCCTGGATCACGTTCCTACAGTGGTTAACAGTTATACGAATTCATGCCTTTTGAGAGCTGTAACTGATGAGGAGGTGTACAAAGTGGCGTCTCGGCTTGGTCAGTTAAAATCCCCAGGCCCTAACGGATTTCCATGCATGTTTTTTTTTTTATAAAATATTGGAGCATTGTTGGTTCGAGTATACGTGGGGTGGTGCGTGGATTTTTGGAGAGGAGATTTCTCTCAAAATAATTAAATGTTACGAACCTAATTTTTATTCCTAAAATTAATAACCCTGGATCCATTTAACAATATCACTTGATTAGCCTTATCAACTTTGTGTACAAGGTTATATAGAAAACCAAAGCCAGTCGCCTTAAACCTTTCCTTGACCCATGCATTTTAGATAAATAAATCGGATTTCATTCTGGGGAAAGCGGTCCAAGATGATGTTATTTTAACCCACGAGATGTTTCATTACGAGATTACCTCAAGACTAATAGATATCCCTACTAAATTGTCATGGTGCTCAAGTTAGATCTCCACAATGCCTATGACCGTTTAGAGTAGGATTTCCTTTTGGAGGTGCAAAGGAAAATGTGTTTCAGCGAGGCTTGGATTCAGCTTGCTTCGCAATGCATATCCACAGTCCGCTTTAATGTGTTAATGAATGGAGAGGTTGGGTGCTCTTTCAATCCTAGCCGAGGCATATGTCAAGGGGATCTTCTATCGCCGTATTTAATTTTTTTTGCTCGGGATGTGCTATCTCATGCAATTTCATCTACCGTGGGGAAGAAAGAGCTTTCAGAAGTCAAAGTCAAAATCAAAAGGAGATGCCCCTCGTTTCTCACTTATTATTCATTGACGATTCCCTCCTCTTCACTAGAGCAAACTTGGAGAATGTGCTATGTTTGGTTTATATTCTTGAGTCCTATTGTGCAGCCTCGGGACAAAGAATAAACTATGAAAAATCTGAGATTTTCTTCTCCAAAGGCAGCAACCCAGTTTATAATACAATCATCGGTCATCTTTTGGGTGTTAAGTTGCCGTCTCGTGACTCCAAACACCTCGACCTCTAAATCATAGCAGGTAAATATAAGGAGGCCCAATCGATCATTATGGACCGTGTTAATAGGAAATTGAGTAACTGGAAACACAGCCTCATGTCTTGAGTAGGTAGGGAAGTCATGGTTAAGTCAATAATTCTGGGGGTTCCAGCTTACGCAATGTCATGTATGGCTTTCCCAAAGAGCTTATGTGACAAAATTGAAAATTGGGTTAAAAGTTTTTAGCGGAGGGGTAATTGCAAGCAATCTAAAATTCATTGGAAGAAGCAGGAAGTGGTTTCAGCCCCCAAGTACAAGGGTGGTTTGGGTTTTCATAATTTTAGAGCTTTTAATTTAGCTCTAATTGCTAAACAAGTTTGGAGAATATTGCAAGCTCAGAATTCCATTTGCTCTCTGTGCTCAAAGTTATTTATCATCCCTCAGTTTCTATTCTCTATGCGGCTATAGGATACAACCCCTCTTAGGTTTGGTCTAGTCTTATTGTAGGAAATGAGTTACTTCTCAAAGGTGCTATATGACAAGTGCATGAGAGATGGGAGAAGTATAGATATGTGACTGGGTAGTTGTACGTGTCCTTGATTTGAATAGGTTTTGAGTTTTCTCCATTAGGCCCATTGATAGCAACATCACCCTTGTGGCAGATCTGATCAACTCAGTTTCTAAAAACTGGAAAAAGCCTTTTTTATGATATTTTCTCTCTCAATCCTAAGCTAATGCTATCTGTAAGATTCATGTTTCTTCCTCTTACTCACTTGATATATATATATATATTGGTGCAGCATTGGTCTAAGAGTAGGAATTACTCTGTTAAATCGGGTTATGTTAAAGCTTTTAATCATATTTTAGACCTTGTTATTAGTGTTGTGGATGTTTTAAATACTCGCAAGTGCATAAATCAATACGTAGTATAGCTTAAGTAAGTGTGAAGTTGAACCATAAGGACATGACGGATGGAATGTACGTTATCTCACTTACTATTTCTAATTAATATCATAATCTAGTTTTGAAATTTAGAAGAATGGTTTATCAACTAAAACTACGAATAAAATAATTAATTAATAAAATATTAGGGTGGTGGAGTCATATATTCGATATCGTATTATTAATATTCATGCCCAATAAACTCTACTATTTATCTCACACTAATTTAATTTCTCGACTCTATTAGATGCAGAAAATAAAATCGATAAAATCGAATTATATTTTTTAAAATTTCAATTTTTAATTTTTTTCAAACCCAAAAGTATGCATAAGGTCAAAACACTCACTATACCCAACAAAACACGATTTATATCATCTTTTAACAAATAGTAAACCGAATCTAATAAATCATAATGATAATCTAACCTTATTTTTTTATCAGTTAAAATCGGCATCTAATAAGAAAAATTATTTTTTAACATGAAAGTATTAAATTAGTAGAGTAATTAGCATAAATACGTGTAATGGAATCAATCAAGTATAATCATCATCAACCTTAGAAAATAATATAGCCTAAGATGTTCATAAATAAAATAAAATGCATAAATAAATAAATTGAGAAATTAAATGCGCAAAATAAATTGAGAAAGAATAATAAAATCTAAATTAATGTACACGGAAAAATATTTGCTACACAGTAACAAAAGTACTTATCCTTGATACTCAAAAGAAAAAATGAACTAAATAGAAAGATTCTAACTATTGCGTTCTTGAAAAAATAAATAGAATAAAGTGTTCTCCGATCCTTAGCATGCATTGTTAGGGATGGTATTTTTAAATCAAAAACCGACTAAACTGACCAAATTCAATTGGTAAAAAAACAGAATGGGCTTTGCATTGTTAGGGATGGTGTTTTTAAACCAAAAACTGATTGAACTGACCAAATTCAATTGATAAATAAACATAATGGGATTTGATTGGTAACCGACGATACTTAAGTACCGGTTGCGATTTGTTTTTTGCACATTATCAATTTATACTGACCGCCAAATTATTAAAATATAATATATATGTATTTATTTTATAAGTTTTCTCTCGGTCAGTCTAAAATTCCAAATGTCTAATATATATATATATATATATATTATCATTTTATTAATTAGTAATTACCAAAGTTTGAGATATGTTCACATTTTGTCAATGAATCTCTTTCTCGCTCAGTCTCTCACACACAAACAAAACTCTTCTTTCACTACCTCACTCACACTCTCATGGAACAGAACAAAACTTTCAGTTCCTCACTCCCTCCGCAACCCCGTCGATCCTTTACAGCTCCAGTGCTCCTTCGACGGTCCTCTAGGATTCTACTCCTCCCTAAGTCCTCCATCTCCGACCCTCACTCTGCAAAAAATCCGATATTCTCTTGTCTTTTCTCCGATAAGCCCTTAAAAATCCGATTGAATCTGTTATTGGCCTATTGTTGCTACTTTAGACAAGGGGTTGGGAATTAGGAGAGAGATTAGGGTCCTATCTATGAGAAGATTGGCAGATCCATTGTTGATGTTGTAGATGGAAGAGGCAGTGGAGGTCCGTTATTGTTGTTGATTTTCTTCATTTGTTTCTTTTTTACCCAACAATTTATATCATCTAATATGTCTCACACTTTTATTTCTATTTTTTTTTTCCTTCTTGTGTTTGATTGTGTTGATGTTTGAACTTTGGTTGGTTAATATAAATTACCATTTACCAACCAAGGAATAGTTATTTTGAAAGGGGGCCTAGCCCTTTGCCTTTCTTCTCTTCCAAATCATTCATTGCGGCAACAGTTGCAATTTATATCTGGTTGCGAAACCGACCATTTGGTTCAGTAATCGAACCGATGCCACACGGCTATCAAAAAGAGAATGGCAAAAATTAATTATCACTAAAACTATGAATGCTCTCGGCAAAAGCAGTAAATAAAAAATTCAATGCTCCTTGATACTTTGCATACTAATCGAAAAGAAAGGGGGGGGGGGGGGGGGGGGGGGGGGGGGGGGAAGGCTGTGGTGCTCCTCCTTATTGTTATGAGGCAATCGGAATAAAGGGCTTCTTTCCTAATTAAAATCATAGAAAGGACACCTTATATTTCTATTATAAAATAAGGACAATTAATATAATTGTGACACTTGTCTTAATAAAATTAAGCCAAAATGAGAAAAAACCCTTTCTTTCTCGGTTAATTACGAGTTGTGCCATCAACCTCCTATTATTATGATAAAATCATTTTTGCAGTGAATTCATCTTGACAAGTTGTAGTCTCATTTAGTGCAAAATCGTTTTTGCAGTGAATTCATAATGATAAGTTGCACTTGCATTTAGTGCAAAATCGTTTTTGCACTGAAATATTTCACTGCAAAAACAATTTTGCAGTAAATTCGAGTGTAATTGCCAGAAATATTTCAATGCAAAAACAATTTTGCAGTAAATCCGTGTGCAATTACCAGAAATATTTCACTGCAAAAATCCTTTTGCACTAAATTCGAGTGCAATTTAGCATAGATAATCAAAGTCTTTCGCATTCAAATAAACAACTTGCAAAAAATAGCAACATCTTGATATTATTTATTCTGCAAAAATAGAAAAACAACTTCATTCATATATCAAAATCAAAATTACATTCTTTTAAAATCAAAACTAAAGGAATACGAAAAAATATTATCAAATACCATCATACCAAGAATTTCAAAATTCCAAAATATTCGCTAAATGTAATTATGCTATGCCATAGTAAAATCTAAACAATCGGTGTAGTGCACGTCTTCTTATTGTGATATCCATAACAGTTACACCTTCTACACTCCCGTTTCTTCTTTGTCCTTAAATTGGCGCTCTCGCACACCAAACGTTTTAGTTCTTCAACACTCATACCAAGAAACAATTGAATTTCAAAGGAACAACCATTAAAATAAACCATGCCTATAATGCTTCTATATATCAAGATCCCTAAAAAATGAGATATAAAAACTTAGAACCAATACCTTGCATAAAAAACATGTATGTTCATTCATTCATAAATGAAATTACTCATTTAAACTAACCAAAACCTGCAATATAAGAATAAAGTACAAAAATACAGCACTTAAAACATCTAAGATCAAACTAGAAAACTGCAAATTCACTTTTGCAGTTTTTCTACACAAATGATGAAAGAAAAAAAGGAAAACAGAGTAAATTGTAAAAATACTGCATTCAAAAATACTTAGATCAAAAATGAAAAATTGAAAATCCACTTTTGTAGTTTTTTTGCACAAAGGAGGAAAGAAAAGAAAAAACAAAACAATACATAGATTGATTACAATATACTAAATAACTTTTAAAAGCATGAACATTCAGCCATTATTTGATCAAATCCTACTAATTATAAGTTAAAAACAACTAAAATGAAACAATATTTCTACAAGTTTTGCACAAATCACAAGATAGTTCTCCATAATCTAAATATATCATTAAAACTGAAAAACTGCAAAAACACTTTTGCAGTTTTTCTGTAGTTGGGAGAAAAAAATAAGAAAAACAGAGCAAAGTATGGATTCATTGAAATCATGCTAAAATAACCTATAAAAATATAAACATTCAATCACTATTTCATCAAATCCTCCAAATATAATATATAATCAACCAAAACGAAGCAAAATCACATCTAAGAACACAAAGAAAAAACTATACCTAGATAATGCTTCAACATCCATGGAGCCAACAAATTTATTCTCCGTTCCTTCATTAATTCCGTCAATCTAAGATGCTTGCCTATCTTCAATGGTAGTCGCTTGTCAATCGTCGCATCTCTCCCTGTTCTACACCGTCCCTGTTCTACGCGGGATATGAAGAGGGAAGGGTAATTTAGACATTTTAAAACTCTTAAATGAATTAATTTATAAAAGACAAAATACTTATAACTAACTTAAAAACCAAAATTGTCCTTACAACCAAAAATTAATGTGAAAAAAATCCTTTATTTATTAAGTTAATATATAATGTCTTTTTAGTGTATAAAATTATGGAAGGAGTCCTCTAAACCCATTTTCTCTATTGTTATGCCTCCTGTGCTTTATATTTGCTATCGGCTAGGGCTATAATGGGCTTGATGGACCAGCCTGTCCACTTGGGCTTTATAAGGGACAAAAAATAATCAGCTGCTAGGAGAGAAACCTTGGACTACTTTGTGGACGCCCACCGCCACTACCGCTACCATGGAAATTAGACATCTCCTTAATTAACAGTATCACTACTTTTTCTTCTTAACCCGGAATGTCAGTGTGTAGTTCCCCATTTTTTTTTATTTTATTTTTTTTGAAAATATTATTTTCTTCATATTTTTTTTCAATATGAATCCACATTGTTCTGTTTAAAAGCCATATTTCTCTATTTAATTCCAAATACTTGAAAAACATTAAAAACACAATAAATATAATAATATATGCTCTCTAAAATATAAATTGAGTGGTTAAGATACACCAATTTCTTGGTATATCAGCTACCAAGCTGTCTTACTTTTTAACCCCCCTCATTTTGGCAGGCTTACCTTTGCCACCAAGAGTTAAGAATTTTGTGTGGTGCATCATTTACAATGCTGTTGCTTCTTGTGAAAATTTATTCCTTAAGGCTCCATTTGATAGCAATATGGAAAATGAAAAGAAAAATAATTAATTTAGGTGAAAAGATGAAAAATAAGTTGAGGGATGTGCTGTAACCAAAGAGTGGGACATGGACATTCTAAGGGACCTTTTCAATAATAGAGACAGAGAGTTAATCCTTTCTATTCCTCTTTCTCGCTTTCAGACGTAGGACTCATGGATGTGGTTAGAAGAACCTAAAGGCAATTTCTCAGTAAGGAGTGCATATAGGCTTCTTTGTAAGTCTAATGCTCCTATTCTTTCCCCTTGTGTGATAGATTGGAGAGTTATTTGGGTCAGTGGGTTAATGGCTAGAGATGGTGATGTCCTCTGATATTTCGTGTCTGCTTGTTATAGTAGCTTAATTATCTGTGTTGGTTTATTTGCTTAAAAGAAACCCTTCTCTTTCTGAGAATTCGTCATTCTCTCATACTACTGCTGTTGACTAAGCTCTAAATCTCATTTTTGAATTTGGAGAGATTGAAGTCCCAATTTCTTCTAAGCAAACTCCTCATCATAGAGCGGTTGGGTCTCCTCCGTAAGCAGACATACTCTTTAAAAATCAACTGCGATACAGCCCTTAAAGGTTTCTCGGCAGCATTTGCATGTGCCATTAGAGACTCCTCGAGTATAGCCCTTGAAAGCTTTGATTCTCAAATGGAGAGGTGGCTCAAGCTGAAGCCTATGCGATTAAAGAAGCATGTATATTTTGCTCAAAAGCTAGTATTTCTTCAACCGTGATTGAGAGTAATAATTCATCAGTCATCGATTGGTGCTCCTCTCAAACCTCGTCCCCATCTTCGCATTGCCTTTCGATTATAGAGAATGTGTGGTACTGTGCAGGTTGACCAGCTGAATATCTCCTTCTCATCTGTTGATCGAGATGCTAATAAGGTGGCAAATTGGATAATTTTTCATCACAGCTCTTGGCTCTATGTTCCCTCTGTTTTTCCTAACGCTTCAAGTTTGTTGTTAGAGTTGGATTGCAGTGAGAGTTAGCATTTCCTTTGCTCGCGCGCTTTGCGGGCTTTTCTTTGTCAAAAAAAATAATAACTTATTATATTTTGGCTTTTCTTTTTCGACGTAATGTTAAGTACGTATGTTCTCCATCATTAGGAGAAGCAACATGCATGGAACTCTATATTAAGTTGTTAACATAGAAAAGAAAGGAGAGTGGTTAGCCATCTTAGTTATTCTTCCGTCCAATCTATATGATTAATTGATTATCTTTCCATTAATTTTCTCTCTATACTAACCTTGAAAAGACTAGAATAACTACATATTAAAGTAGAGTAGTTGGCCATCTTAATTATTCCTCTTTCTAATCTCTATCACTTTCTTTCCATTAATTTTATCATATGACTCCGAAGAGATCGGCATCTTTTCATTAATTTTAGGAAAATACTTTTTTAAACTACTGTTTTTTCCATCTACTTTTATCAAGTATATTTTTATCCATGCCGGTAAGAATAGGTGAAAAGAATATAAGGTAAATGTATCATTGCTCTTAATTTTAACAATACGTTATCTATCCCATTAATTAAGCGTGAGTAGGAGTTTTTGGTGTACATGGAAAAAAAATAAATTAAAATACCACTACACTCTTCAAAATTACTACGAAATAATGATTAAGAACTCGCAACCTTAAATCTTTAAACATAAAATTCAAAAAAAAAAAAGAAAAAGAAAAGAAGAAGAAGAAGAAGAAGATGAAGAAGAAGAAGAAGAAAGATATCCCCCATCCTGCGCCTACACTCCTTGTTATATTTTTGAGTAAACTACTGTAATGGCCCGTAAATTATCTGCCTAGTGTCACTTTGAATACTAAACTATAAAATGTTTCACTTTAGCTATTTCGTCCAATTTTTCCGTTAAGTTGGATGGAATAAAAAGTAAAAATGTCATCATGAATAGATATTTATAAAATGTCATTTTAATTTTTCCGTTATTTGTTTTCTCATTTTTTTTTTCTCACGAAAGGAAATATTATATTTTATTGATTTGACCAAAATACTCTTAAAAATGGTGCTATATGGCACACATGATCATTTTTTGTTAACTTTAATATCAAAAATGGACGAAAGGGACAACTGAAATCCGATCAATAGTTTAAGAAGTTTTATAGCGCTTTTCAAAGTTGATGGGTAAAAGTCGAACTTATTCCATTATTCAAGGGTCATATTATTTGAGAATGACCGTGTAACTTGGTATTGGTAGTCTTTTACCATGTATAGCTGATACTTCAACTCCATTTGATAACAACATGGAAAAAAAAAATAAAACACTTGATTTGGAAAAAGTCATATGATACTCATTTTATGAGTCTTTCATCCTTCATATTTTTTTGTGAAAAAAATTTCTTCCTCAACCACTAAAGAAAATTTCTTCGTGGAAAAAGTCACAAAGTACGTAAGAAGAAGTATCACCACGTGTCTCAACTTATTTTCCAACTTCTCATAAAAAATTAATTATTTTTCTTTTTCTTTTTCATATTATTATCAAACAGACCCTTCATTAATAATTAATTAATTAATTAACTATTCCCCTTACTCCTCTCAACTCTATGAATCAGAAATACATTCACGTTTTTCCTCTTGACGCACCTACCGTTGTGTTGGAGAGAGAAAGCATGTGGGTTGAGTTTGTATTTCTTCTTTGGCATGGCACAAATAGCGAATTTATCGAAGCTTCTACGAGAATTTTTGTATAGTAGAAAAATAGATTGATTCGCACTAAAATCTACACTTTTAATTGTTTATAAATCAAGCCAGCCCTATGTATAGGTGGTCCAAGCCGTCACCTAGGTCCCCCTACACACCATCACCCTCGATTTTTTTAGAATCATATATATGTTTTGTAACGTTAAAAGTGTTCTGTGTTGAATAAAACCAACAGAATTACACATTGGCCCAGCGTGGTTTGGTTGAATAGATGGAAACACATTTGATTGCATAGCACAGGAGCTGAAGCCCTAGCAGTGAAAGTTTGTACTCATATATGCTTCTTTTTTCTTTTAAATGCTTACTAAGCCTAAGTTTGTATTCTTGTTTTTTTTTTAACAACTCTTCTTCTTCTTTTTTTTCCTTTTCCTTTTTCTTCTTCTTTTTTCTTTTGATGCTTATGAAGCTTAAGTTTGTTTTTCATGAACAAAAAATATATGTTTTTTCATGAAAATATATGTGTGTATATATATATGTTTTTGTTTAAGAACTCCCAAAAATTATATGACTAATAAATTTTAATTACTCTTTTTATTAACAGTTTATTGTACTTATATTACATGAATATACATTATACAAAATTGTAAAAGGGCTCCAATAAATTTTTTTATTAGCTTTTTTAAATGAGAGGTCTTCAGTTAATTCCTTCTTTTTCTTTTTTTCTCAAAAAAGTTCTCATATTCTTTAACACATCATTCTTTATTCACAATACACAACATTTTTCATATTTCTTTCTTAATCCAACTTCTCTAAATCTTTTAGTTGTTTTGGATTATTATATCTCTCTATAATGAGTTCATTTGAGGGTTATTTTTTTTTTAGATATAAAACTTTATGTTTTAGTTATTGTTTTAACTAAATGACTGAAAAATTTTAAGTACTCTCTTTATAACTTTTCTAATGTCATTACTATATTATTTTTTTGTTGTTGTCAATTTATTGTTGTACTTATACTAGATGACTATACAAAAATACGAAAGGTCACGAAACAAAGATTCGCCTAAGACCCCTCAAAACTCAAAACCGGCCCTACTACAAATTTAATGCAAAAACATAATAAATTTGCACTAAAAAGTTTAAAATTTATAAATTAAGTTGCCTGATTTAATGCAACAATATATTTACACTAAAATCTTATTATTAGTTGGCTGATTTTTAGTGCAAAACGTATTTGCAATGCATGATGATTTAGTGCAAATAAAGGTTTTTATGAAAATCTATACCTTAATTAGTTGCCACGAATTTAGTGTAAAACTATATTTGTACTGTTTAAGCTGGAACTCTGATGAGGTTGCTGAGGCCACATCAATGGTCATCTGAAATTGTCGAGTTCACCAGAGTTCCAATGAGTTTGTTGGAGCTTTAAAGGTGGTCGATGTACCAATGATGATTAGATATTTATTTTAAAGAAAATAAAAAAAATGGAGAGAGAATATTTTAAGTAAAGACAAAAAAAAACATCTTTATTTTGAATTGCAAAAATAAGGTGTTATTCTTTTGCATATACTGCGGAGGGGCTTCAGCCCATTATCCAAATTGAAAAGTCAATTTCTACCATTTGGCTCTAAAAGTGGTGTGAAAATACTTTAAAGGTATAATCAGAATGGTTAATTTTTAATTGAATAATTTAAATTATATACTGTATTACGTATTATTTAATAGATTCCTCATCAGAATGATTGCTTCATCCGAAAAGAATTAAAATTTTAAAATGATTCAATTTAAGTTAAGAATTCAAATTTCATAATTTTAGATCTAAAGTTATTTTGATACGTGTGCTTAGTTTCTGCATAAAAATGGACATTTTTCAGTGAGGTTTAGCAAGAATTTTAGAGAGAAGCTAAAAGCTTCTTGTCAGTTGTCACTATGGTGTATGGACAAAACAAACTTGAGGGTCAAGAGAGAAGACTAGAAGCAGTGCGGATTGTTTAGGTGCACGGCCTGCTAGGTTTTTAAAATTTTGAATAATAATAATAATAATATTATTTATTATATATAAATATGTTATATATCGATGAGCTTCTTCAAGATTTATTTTTATAAATAAAATTTATAATATTTTATGTGAGCAGTTCTCTTAAAAAAAATAAAAAATAATTAAGTATAAGCTTTAATCTTACAAATAATGGAATTTATTAGTCTATAAATACGGAGAAAACATGCAACACGCGATAATTGATTAACTTATTTTAATTTGAGCTTTATTTAATATTAATTACTTTTATGTTATTTTTTTTTTCACTGATATTTTGAATTTGCCACTTCCTAGAAGCCTCCTAGGTGGATTGTGAAGTCGCCCCACTTTAATTTTGATAGTTTATTTTATTTATTTACAAAATTAAAAATTATGCACATATATATATTGGCTATTAAAATTATTTTTTTAATATTATAACTGCCCTCTTTTAGTTAAATCTCTTGCTGTGCGGGCTTTTTCGAAAGAATAATTGATAGTGGTCCAAATTTCAGTACCAAATTATTATTATTATTACTTATGGGTTATATATATTAAAGAGTAACATGCATAGGGGGAATAAGAGGTACCATAACATAAAGACAAGAAATCCCTTTCTTTGTCCTCGTCAAAATGCTAAGGAATGGACTACTTTTCAAAGGTGGTGTTAATGATATAGTACTAAACTCCACCTGCAAATCAGGTACATCATTGTTGAAAGAGCTTAATTTGCTTCTCTTTTCCAACCCCCTTTTGTAAGTTAAGCTACCACACTTCATTGTTGAGTACGTTACAATTACATGTGTTAGCTAGCTAGCTAGCTAAATCCAAACTTTGCTAGCTTTCAATTCTTTCCAATTATATAATATTATATTCTTTCGGTTCTAAATTAACGGATAACTCAGTTTAATTTTAGGGTGTGTTTGACAATTTAATTTTGAGTATTGGAAATTACTTTTTCTAGCAAAAGTTACCATTGTATTCATAACAATATACAAATTAAATGATAATAAATTAAAACAATTGAATTGTGTGAGTACTTAAAAATGAGTCAAATGATCGGCCACGCACCTCCTCCCACCCCCCACAAAATCCATCCTTTCACCTTCTTCAAATTATGACCAGCGGGTAAGAGGTTTCCTGAGTTTTTTATTTGTAAAATTCTTCTTAAAATATTTCTAACAGAAGAATTTGAAATTTTGTTATATTTTGGAGGTAGGTACGTAGTTTATCAACAGCCCATTAACATGCATTCAAAAGTAAGTATTTGGCCCTATATTCAATTTTATTTAAAAGTTCCAAGTCCAAGGGCAGAGCTACAGTTAATAAAGGAAGGCAATTCCCCCCTTAAATTTTTAAAAATTATAATTTCACCCCAATAACGTAACTCATTCACCTTCCATATGTAGTTTATTATTATATGTCATTATCAAAGAAGAAAGGCGAAAGCCCATATATTAAATAATTAATAATGATACAAAATGCAGCTATATATATATATATATAATGAAGCTAAGTTAATAGCTTTGGAGTGTGTTAAGGAGTGCACATGGATGTGGTTCAGCTTAATTCATCTCCCTGTCCTTTGCAAAATAAAGATGGCTACAAACTTCTCAATTGGCCCCCCTCCCCTAATTATTATTATTATTATTTTTTTTAACTATATAATGACAAAATTTTATATTGCATTCTTCACTTATCATTATTTTGCATAAATTAGGCCCATTGACATAGTTAATCCTTTATTTATATTTCCTCAATTTTATTATACATTTTTATTTATTTTTCCTCAATTTTATTATACATTTCTTATGAAAAAAATTAGGATATCGTGTCAATTAGG
Organism: Lonicera japonica; assembly: GCA_021464415.1. Lineage (NCBI taxonomy): Eukaryota > Viridiplantae > Streptophyta > Magnoliopsida > Dipsacales > Caprifoliaceae > Lonicera > Lonicera japonica. Next base: position 63,462,199 of record CM038469.1, read on the forward strand.
TCCGAAGATAAGTTTTTTAATAGGTACAATCTATAACTATTTTTTAAAGAATATGATGCCAAGAATATACGTGCTGTTTTATCGTATTTATCTTACACTGTCCACGGTATAAATCGCCAAATATTTCGAAGAGTATCTCCGAATTTTACAATAAACAATTCGTAATATAATTAATTCTTCAAACAAAATATCCCAATTCTAATCCTCACCGGAGGGAGTACATGCATCCCAAGGGCCTAAAAGCCCCATCTTTTACTTCATGACAAACAGAACCACCAAAGTTGAACTTCATTAATTTTTTTAAGTATATATATGCTTCGGGGAGAGGGTGAAAATTTTACAACACTAGTTCATGAGGAGAGTATTAAGATTCTAAGCTACTAGATCAGACAACAGTTGATCCGTAAATGGACTAAATTTTAATTCAAATCTGACATATTTTATCAGAGATGGATTTAGAATTTAAATCATATAATTTGATTATAATCTAAATCCGCTTATTAAATAATTTAATAGAACAAATATGAATTGAGGCATATCTGACTCGTTAGCAATCTGATCCTATTTAATATTATATAGTATATATTTTATTAAATATAATGAATATATATATTGTAAATATGATTGATTCGTAAATAAATGTAAAGACCTAATTAAGTTAAACTTCCAACTATCAAGTAGGGTCCTTTGCCATTTTAAACTAAGTTAATAATCATAATTATATAGAAGAAAATCATAGATGTAAAGTATTCACACTCGTTGTTTACTGCTAATCTGATACACATTTCTCTGTATATTAATTTCGTAATTAAAAATTTCATTCTCCTCTTAATAAGTATAGATCGGATTGTTGGATTGGAGTTCACTAATCTCACAAAGTTGGATATGGATTTGATTGTTAACAATCTATTGGATGATTCGATCCAATTACTTATTTTCATTTTAATGGATCATATTAGATATAAGTTAATTATGTCAAAATCCGATATATTGACAGAATTGATCTAACATTGACTTAATTATTACTTGTTCCAATAAGTTCACTACATTAAACTGCTCAATTAGAGATGAAATATTTGTGAGGAAAATATATTTTCATCATAAAATGTGCACTTTTAGCAACAAATTATTTGTGATGAAACACATTTTAGTCACATAATATAATTCTTTAGTGATGAAAATTTGTGTTTCATGTTTCATCAACTAATGTATTTCTTTATTTAAAATTTGCAACAAAAGTTGCAATATGATATCAAGAGATTGGAGACAAAACCCAATTTTTTTTAACTAAATTAAATGTTGTTTCATAAATTTTACTGATGCGAAGACCTTAGTGACCAAAACATTTTTAATGAAAATCATTGTTGCTTATCTCCAAAATCTTTCAGTAACGTAATTTTAGTACGTGACCACGTTTTGATAAAATATTTTGTTACTAATATTATTTGTTACAAAATATAATTTTAGTGAGAATATATATATATATATATATATATATATTTACCGCTGAACAATTATTTTGTTGTTGTGGTGGTTAATTTTTTATACGTTGCAATATTTTATGGTTAATTTTTAAATCTTACACTAACAAAACATTGTGCCGATTTAAAATAAAAATCGATGTTTAACTTTATTTTTTGGATGAGATACCTCCCTCTGACATAATGAACACCTCACTCAATAATTGGAGTAAAACTATATATATTTGTTGTATAATATTTTATGATCACATGCAAGTAGTGGGGTTAAACTTAGTCGCTGTCCTAATTAAAGAGAAATAATGTCCGTCGTTGAAATTAGTCATGTTCTAGTTAATGACCAATAATCTCTTTTTTTCCATCAAACCAACTTTAGGATCCGTAATCTTTTACGGTAATAAAAATCACTACAGAATAAAATCGAGTATTAGCTTAAAATAGATGCCAATGACATGATAATAAATTTGAAAACATGTGAAAAGTGAAAACACGTTACGAAATAAAATCGGCACAAAAATAACACGATAATTCTTAGTTGTGTCGTTTTCATATTTATAATAAACATAACATGACATCGTGTCATGTTATATTCATATCCTGATATTTCTAACTTATTGTGTAAAACAAATTAAACAAAACCTAAAACCAAGAAATTTCTCCCATAGTACTATAGATGGCTGAAATTTTGAAGTAACTTATACAAAAATAACTTCCTGCCAGAGGGATGAGCAAATAATACTCTCTCCTGCAAAACTCATTCAATAAAAGCCATTTATCAAAAAAAATAGGGTCATTTGGCATTAATGTTTATTAAGTTTCCATAATAAAATTTGTTACCCACTTTTATGTTTCTTTCGACTTTTTAATCATTAATTAATTTTGCCAAATGTAAAAATACCCCTCCTTAAAATAAATAGGACTTATTTGAAGATAAAAAAAAATACATTGATTATCTTCATTACATAGAGGTTATAGGTTCAACTCATATGATTGTAATTATTGAATTATGTGTTAATTCATTTTAATTATAGTAATTATGTGCACACTCTTGTTATGTTAGTTGTACATTTATAGTTTGTATATATATATAGTATATCACAAAAGAAATTACGGTGTGAAACTATCGTTTTGTATAAATAAAAATATAAATGATTTCTGACCTGTTAAATCTAGAATATTTTTCGTCAACGTAAAATGGCTAGATCTAAAGCTCGTAGTGGTTGGGTAATAGATTCGTGCTACATCTCTCAACATTTGGGGCCAGTGAAGCTATTAATCCCTTTGCATTAAATTGAGAGATGACATTAGCTGGTCAATTCACAAAATCTTATTGGATGGACTTTTCTTTTATTTATTTTATTTTCATTTTTTTTTTTGGACATAGGAGGACGGAAAGAAGTAATTACTAATTAAGAAGAATCATGTTTTTGTACATCGATAAGACAGTATTTGCAACGACAAGGTATCACGCGTGTGATAATTTATGTTTTAAGTGAAGGGACTATTTTTGTATTGTAAAAGTTTTGATTCAAGAAAAAGCACTTGTAGCAACTAAAGATATCTAAATTTTTGAATATGTGACATCATGTAATGAAGAGGAAAAAAAAAATATTGATAAAAGCACCTGTCTGAGTCACACTTCACGTAGGATGAAAGATTTGTTTATTATTGTAGTAAAAAATAAAAGATTTAAATCTTCTCTCCTTTTTAAAAAGAAAATAAAAAAAATCCATAGACAATATTTATCAAATTATTGAGACAAAAACAATTTTATTAAGGCTAGGGGACGTCTACCTCAACGACAGACGTAGCGTAAGAAAAAGAAACACACTTAATAATATATAAAAGTATTCACCAAAATCCAGCTTTACGTAGGGCCACGCAACGACAGTGGTAGTGTGGTTGCGTTTCTCAAGTCATGGCTGCTTCCTGCTTAGAGTCCAAATATCGTTCCCTCCCTCTGTGTTAATCCAACTCACCCGAATTTGTTTTGGTTTGTTTGCGTTTTAAATTACGAATTTAATTAAAAATTAGTTAATTTATGAATTATTTCATTTAAATATTGAGTTATAAAAATAAATTATAATATAAAATTATAAACTTAAATTAATATTAAAGATATTAAATAAAAAAACATAAAGATATAGTTAAAATTATATAATTTATAACTATTATATAGAAGTTCACGGGGGAAGAAAAATCACACCATAATTTTTTTGTATTATACAATTTTTTTTTATAATTTGCTAATTAAGAGTGAAACAATTATAAATAAAATAATTTACGCAACTAAACAAGTCTCTTGCTTATATAAAACAATTAGCAATAAAAAAAAAACCAGCATTTAGGAGACAATTTATTGGCTTTATAAAACATAATATTTGTTAAAGATCTTGCTTTATTAGAGCACCCGCAGTGCAAATTGTAGAGTAAATAATTAAAATTTCAAATTTAGTCTTAAATTTGTAAAAGTCTGCACTGAATATGGTTAAAGAAATATTATTATGAGCAACCTTCACTCTTAAGACATTGAGAAGAGCAAATTGCACCCTTCTCGTATAACTTTAAACGAGCATTATTCAGCAATATGTTTTAATTGTATGAATAAAAACTTAAGCGTATAGTAAACTTATTATTGCCTCCAACAGATTTGAGTATGTATTTATTATGCCTTTCCAAGAATTTGTTTTCGCACTACATTTGTTAGAGCTCGAGTGGAATCCTTCATTTTTAAATATGCTGTGACATTCACCTCCTCAACTTCAAATTACTTATTTACGATAGGGGTAGACTTATCGCTAATCAATAAGCTCAGTTTTAACATTAGCATTGCTACATGGCCTAAAATACTCTTGAAAGCATAGTGAAAAGTAGGTTCTAGTTGATCATTATTGTTCGTCATTATCTCTGTCCTATCTTAGACTCCAATATGAATGTATGGTTCAAATTCATTTAAGCTACAACATTTATTACACTTTCTGGTATTGGGAGATGATATCCTCCCAAAATAATATTCATATATATGCATTATAAAACACAAAATATGACTAACTATTCACTTTTAAAGTCTCATGATCTAAAAGCCCATGTAGCATCTAACTAGTATAACTAATCGTAAACCTTTAAATGTGGTTTTCTTTTGCATTGACATATCAAATCAATACAACTTTCACTCATACACAACATGTACACTTTAATGTTTATTTTTCCATATACTTTCTCTCTCTCGTCAACCTTTTAATGAAATTGATATATTTCAAATCTACTGATTTAAAGACATATTTTACATGATTTTGTACCTTATTTATTGATCATTTGAAATTCTTATAGAGAGTTTGAAAGGAACCATTGTTCCCCAATCAATATATGATTATTTTTGCAATTAATATAATTTTTAATTTATGTATTTCAACTACCAATATTTTATTTTATTTCACCGTACTATTGGCACGAGTAATACCAAGTACGGTATGCTCTAATATAACTAATCACGTGTTAAGCCGAACAATCACACATGTTCCACATTACCTAATATAATCAATTCACATGTTAGTCTCAAAACTCGGCCACACGTGAATGGGTGTGTTAATTAAGATTATAATTTTACTTTGAAAAATGAAATCCTCTTAATTAAAGTAATATATAAAATAAATAATTAATTATATATTGTTAATTAATTTTAAGTTAGATGATCCGAATTTTAATAAATAAGGTAAAACTAAAGGAAATCGATCGACCCGATTGGAAGAGGTAGAATTAACAGAAAAGCAAATTAATAAAAGAACATGCAGAAGTAGGGACAAAGAAGACAAGGCCAGAAAGTAAACATGTCAAAGGGCTTTGTACGACGTATTAATATGAAGGAGGACAACGGGGAGGTTAAGATCGAGGAGAAAGTTTGTACCAGATCGAGTAGAGTAGGTGATAAATAGCTTTTCAATATGGGCGCCTCCATCGGGTACTGGAACTAATTAGCTTTTTTACATAAATTTCACCGACATCATATTCATATCTAATCTTTTTTTTTTTTTTCACTACTACCCCTTTTAGTATGTGGAGCTAGTTAGTTTTGGAATATTATTATTATTCCTACACTTTCACTCCCTCTCTCTTTCTTCCTATATTTCATTCCCTTCTCTACTCTGATCACTTCTGTACTTCCTTTGCAAAATATTCCTTTCTCTCTCTCTCTCTCTCTAAGATGGTGCATTCAAAGAAGTTCAGAGGTGTGAGACAGCGTCATTGGGGTTCTTGGGTTTCCGAAATTCGCCACCCCTTATTGTAAGTAATTAAGCTCTACCCAAACTCGATATATACCCATCTTTGGTTCCTCTCTCTCTCTCTCTCCCTATATATGTGTGTGTGTGTATACGTGTGTGCTTGTGTTTGTGTTTGTAATTAAAGGACATTTTCAATATATTTATATACACTACTGATCGAGTGCATGTGATCAAATGCATTTTGTAGATACACTATATATATATATATTTATATGAGATTTGACGGCCAGACAAAACGTGTGTTTGGAAACTTCAATTTAAAGTTTACAAATTTTAATATGTTCGAAAAAGAAACAAAAAAAAAAATAGGGTAATGATATTAATATTCAACAAAAGAATTATAACACTTAAAAAATTATCACGCTTTTGATGTATCATTTGAGGCACTAAAGATGATTTTAAAGTGTTAAAAGTACTTTTTGTAGAGTCCTAATATCATTATCCAAAAAATTATTTAAATAATTGTGAAGCTGAATTTTTTTATTCTAGTTTCTCGTTTCAATCTAGTTTTCCTCCTCCAGTTTTACTTTTGATGTTTTAACTATAATTGAACTCGATCACAAGTTCTATATTTCATTATTGGTTTTTGTTTTTTTGGTAATTTTATAGAAAGGTGAACTCGTAACCTTAGTAATGCATGCTATGAGCTCTAGCCGCCTTATTTTGGCAATCTGTATTCTGATCTCAAGTAAATTATTAAAATCGTACGTTGATGATTTCGCATAAAATGCAGCAATTTATGGGAAACAAATCGCAATATTAAACCTATATATAATAGCACAATGCTTATTCAACTATTTAATAATTAATTAAATATCTAATTACTTATTTACTATAATTTTTTGCAGGAAGAGAAGGATTTGGCTAGGCACATTTGACACAGCAGAAGAAGCAGCGAGGGCATATGATCAAGCCGCCATTCTAATGAGCGGTCGTAACGCCAAAACAAACTTCCCAATCTCCCAAAACCCGAAAAATGATGATCAATCCCCAAATTCATCATCATCACCAAAGTCATTGGCATTATCTGAAATCTTACATGCCAAGCTCCGAAAATGCAGCAAGGCCCCCTCTCCCTCTCTCACTTGCTTAAGGCTCGACACTGAGAACTCAAACTTGGGTGTCTGGCAAAAGCGCGCTGGGCCTTGCTCGGACTCAAACTGGGTCATGACTGTTGAGCTCCAGAAGAAAAACGGTGAGTCTTCGCAAGAGGCAAGTAAGTCGAGTTCAGAGAAGAATGGGAGTAATTTTAGGAGAGAAATGGATGAAGAAGAGAGGGTTGCTCTTCAAATGATTGAGGAATTGCTTAACATGAATAGTCCTAGTACTGGCTTTGGTATTCAAGATGGTCAGCCTAGCTTTTACATGTAATTAATCATTCCTCTTCCTTTTACCGACTTTTCCTTTTTATAGAAAGGAAGATGGTATTCTAATTACCATCTTTGTTTACTAGATAATCATACTGGATACATTAACGAGTTATACGTTCTCCGAATGTACAACCCACCAATAAATCCAGTATGAATTATTCATAGTTTCATACCATCTTTTGGTTGGCTGTGGGGTGGAGGTGGGGGTAGGGTTCATGTTGAATAAAATTGTACGTTACTATTTATTTTTCATAGAAAGTTATTGATAGTGAGGGCCTAAGGAAATAGGCGTGAATAACATATATATAGGTGGTTTTGGTATTGGTCTCTCACGTTGACGGTATGTGTACAGACCGGACTTTTATTATACTTACTAACGAATATTTATTAAGTGATTAGTCTTGATGTGGATGGTCGGTATGTGAATCGACTTGCATATGTATATATTTTTATACAGACGGATCTGAAAAGGATTAATCCATTACCTACTAGCTTTTAGCGATAACTTTGGTCAATTGCTCAATGTATGTGGAGTTTTTCCACTGCAAATTGTGTTTGCTGAACAAAAAGTTAGCCGGTGAAAGGATCTGTCCATTTTGAGGCGTATATGTCTTAGTAAAGAGGAGTTGGAGGAGATATGGTACGTATGGTTGCGTGAAGAAAATAAGGTGCTTGGCATTGAAAAAGGGAAGAAAAAATTGGTTTGTTTATATGACACAAGAGTGTATGGAATTGTAATATATAGCTACAATATTTTGTTCTCAGTTTTGTTGTTTTTGTGCTTTGGTTCTTGCCTGTCCCTGTACTTGTAGCATTTCATGATTCACAATTTGAAATAAGTTTATCTTTAATCTGCGCTTGGCAAATCAATTTCTAAGTTTTTGATTTTTGAATTTAAATTGGAGATCGAACAAATTAATTTAAGTAGTCTAGCTTGGAAATATTTTCCAATATTAATCCCAAACCCTAGAATATATTAATTAGTCTCCAAGCAAATCAAATATTCGGTTACATGTTACTTCCCCCTTCCAAGTTTAAAGTCGATCCACTTTCTTTTCTTTCCCTTTTTTCTTCTTCTTTTCAAGAAAAAAAAAATCTTAGTCTCAGAGTCTCGGGCTCAAACTTAATCGCGGCGCATTGCTTAAATTCTCTTTTTGGGCGATTGGTTTCATGGCTGAGGCAGTGGCTATAAAAAAAAAAAAAAAACGTAGTGCCTTTTGCATTAAAGCCGGCCGGTCTTCAAATGCTATAATCAAGAATGACGACTCTTTCATTGTTGGCTGGTGTGTTTAAAAGTTTCGAGACCCTCAGCGGCATTGCTGCGTCATTGTTCAAGATATTTGCTCCACGGTGGAATCGTGCAATGCCTACCTCGCCTTTATTCCAAGAGAATTAAGCTAACAAGGCAGCAAATGATTTGGCTCGACACGTGTTTCGGTTAGATAATATTGGTCACATATAAATTATATTGATAATGCGTAATTCCCCCCTTTAGCAAGCTTTGTTTTGTCAAGAAAAAAATAAATAAATTGCTTCAATTCTAAGCATGTCAATATATAATAATTGACACTTTCTTATAGTAATTGATATTAATAAAAATGTGTTGTATACAGTTTTGTAATAAATTATAATATAGGTTCGTGACGGAAATTTTTTAACAAAAATGAACTCTTCGAGAAGTGTCACGGAAAATGACCGTGACAATAAAAGTTCTTACAAAACAAATTACAAAGCTTCCATTTGTCATGAATTCAGATCGTGAACAACTCTGTTTTAAAGTGTAATCTATTATTGGTCCAGTGTTTATATGTAACTACACGTATGGTCATAGTCAAGGATTGTGAAAAAAAAAGTATTTTATTGTAGATAAAGATAATAAGATGGAAATAATAGCAAATGTTATTGATCTTGATGAAATGGTGAAAAATAAGTTGAGAGATGTAAGAAGATAATTTTACTTTTTTTCTTGAAAAAATTTCTTAGGGTACCGTAGAAAAAAAAAATTCACAAAAAATAAAAATAAAAGAGAAGGTAAGGGTATCTACTTATAAAATAGGGAAAAAAAATGGAGAGATCATTCTTATCAAAAAAAAAAAATTTATTTTATTATCAGTAGGACATTTATATTTTGTTTGGGAGTTATTATTAACACACGCCAAAATGGTCTATAACACTTTAACATTGGCTCGGCCCGCTAAGGACCGAGTACTTGCACATTAGCTTAACCAAAAATAGTCCAGTCGCTGAGTATTCTCACATATACTCGGTTCTTGAGAGTCAAGTAAATAAGACGGAGTATTAATGAGCATTTTAATATATATCAATAACACTTCTTTTGTTTTGGGAAACTTAGCATCCTCTCAGTCTCGAATCCATGTAGGTACCCCGTACACCGCTGTGTATAGATCAGTGTTTTGAAAAATGCGCCATATGGTGCACAATTGGTTTTTCTGGAGAGAAACACTATGTAGCGTAACTCCAATAGATTTTTATCCAAATTGCTTACGCAATTTAATGATGTGATATGCTATTTTACACTAAATTAACGCTATTTGCAAACTACTCACACTATTTGGGACACCAACTTAAAAGGAAAAAAAAGGGGAAAAGAAACCCTAGCTTTATTTCCTCCACGGCCCTTCTTCTCCTTCTTTCACCTCTCAAAAGAGAGAAGGCTTGATTTGGCTATGCTTTTGGTGGGTGGGTTTCAGCATATTTAGGTTTTTATCTAGGACATGAATCGGATATTGATAGTCGGTGGTTTTGAGTGGAGAGGAAATTAAGATCATTTTTTAGTTGAAGAAGGGAATTACAATCGTTTTTGGTGGAGAAGAAGAAGGGGAAATTAAGATCAATTTCAGAGGAGTGAAAATAACCAAGAGAGAGGTTAGTAAAGTTAGAGAGCTAGGGTTTTAAATTTATTGAAAATGACCCTTTTATTTTTTTGGTTCTTAATTTTGTACCCCCTTTTTTCTCTAATTTATTATTTGTAACCCTTTCATTTTTGGGATTTTTTCTTATCGCCCTTTTTTCTCTAATTTTTTAATGACTTTTAGTTTTTTATTAATATTTTTTAGTATAATTTTATTTTTTATTTTTTTTATTATTATACTATTCATTATCTAAATTTCTTATACTATTACATAATTTGTGATCATTATGCAATTTTAAAAACAAAACGCAACCCGTTACTCTAACGCGATTTAAAACATTGGCATAGATGCAAAGAGGCAATAAGTGATCCACAGTTAAATTTTCAGTTAGAAAGTAAACATTATTATTTCTAATTTTATTATTGCTATTGTTATTATCTGAGGGCGCAACTGGCAGTGTGCATAGAAGCTTTGCCACGTGTAAAGGCCACTCTACTTAGCACCAACTCAGCAAAATTGGTAACGAAAGGTGAAGTGTATACCTCAAATAAAACTCCCAGCGAACAAGAATAATTGTAATTTTAGAATTGCTATTAATATATATTAAAATATTTTTTAACTCTTCATTATATTTATTTGATTTTTAAATATTAAATATTAAATATATATGTACATATTCAGTGCTCAATAGTAAAATTATTATTGAGTATAAAAAAAATACATTTATTCAACTTTTAAGTATCGAATGTGTACACTTTTAAGCACCGAATATGTGTACATATTCCCGGTACTTAAAGATAGAGTCAATGTTAGAATGATATAAAATATTTTAGTATATTTTAATAACAGCCCCTAATTTTATTATAATATGATTAATCTTGTACAGTAAAAACGAGATAAAATTATAAAATGACTTTTACGAAAAGAGGCGAAACCTCAATTAATGAATTTTGTTCATTATTTTAATAATAACCTTTTTTTCTTCTTCTCCAAACAAATAAAATTAAACCATATTAGTTAATTTTCATTTTTTGATCATTTGTGTAAATATTTACACTTTTAACCACTCTATTAAACTTGTATCTTAATTTTTATTTTTTAAAATAAGATTTACTTTCATTACACCTTTCTTTTCAATAGTTAACTAAATAAACGTAATAAAATTAGGATATAATAATTGTTTCATGTTTTCTATTCAACTGAATTATTATAATTTTTTTCATAATTTCCTTGTGTCAATCCAAACATTGTGTCACATTCCCCGAAAGGCTGCAACTCTTCCTCATAATGACCCTCTTTTATTTGCGCTTTAAATGTTCTTTGTCTTTACATCGAGGTGGTCCTAACTGCTAAGAAGAAATGAGGTGGTTGAAGCATATATTGTTAATTTTTATTTTTATTTTCTTTTACATTAAGCTGGTCCAAATCCAAGGTCTATGGAGCAAAAGAAAAAGGGTCTACACATCACTATGATGACTTAATGAATATGTTACTCGATTGGTTGGAAATTTATAAATAATATATTTAATTAATGAATAATTAGCAATGCAGTTTTATTTTAAAATTTGGTAAGTTGATTATGTCCCAAAAATAATATAAAATATCTTAAAAAAAACAAAAAAAAAAAAAAGACAAGTCTGTTTATTTAAGACAAGGAGAATATAATAATGTACTGAATCTATCTAAGTTATTTGTGGTCGAAAAATATGTTACGTCAGTCTTTAAACAATTTGCTAACAATTTAACACTCTTTTAACTTTTTATATATATTTTATTATTTCTGCATATCTCAAGTTAAGAATATATTATTATTTTTAAAAATTAATTGATATAGATTATTGATTTATTTTCTTTCTACCACATAATCAATATACCAATACTCAAGACACCAAACTTATACATATGCAATTCTGATTAAGTTGAAATTCGCGTATTATTAAAAAAGTTATGAAATTCAAACTAGACTTCTTACTAAAAAAGAAAATGTCAATATGAGTAGTTTCCTACCAATAAAACTAACTTCTTTAATTACCTAATTAAAATGATTTGTCTTTTAAATATCAAATTATACATTAATTCACAGGACTTTTCAATATCATTTTCACACTTGCGTTTTCCTTTTCCTATAAATGGGTATGGATCGAGAAAACAGTTCATGTATTTATATTTTGGGAAATTTTTATATTTATTATATATATGTCAAAAAGATAATTATAAATGCGTGCCAAATTTGATCAGGAAGAAGGAGCATTGATTTTGTTGTTGAAATCGATGCAGCTTGAAAGTGCATCTATTGGTAATGGGGAATGATATTTTGAGCAGCGATCTTGGATTGTTGTTTCGATACAAATTTTTATAATAAAAATATAAAATGGTAAAAAGAAAATCCGATGAAAATATATATATATATATATATATGTGTGTGTGTGTGTGTGTGTGTGACGTATCATTTCTAAATATAGAAATTTTATATTTTACATGCAAAGGACCAATGTTGCCCACAATACATTACCAAATTAAATTAATTATATTTTTTTTAAAATAGGGGATCAACTAAAATAAAAAAGTAAATAGAAATGTCACCATTAAAAAAATTGTTTAAGACTTTTCTATTAATATAATGGTATCGTCAAATAAATATAAAAATTTTCTGAAAGTACAATGACACATGAGATATAAATAAATTTACAAAAAAAAAATCAATCGGATATGGCCTTAGACATGCGAAAGAGAGTAAAAGTTGATAGTGATATGTAAACTAATTAGGCTTTTTGATTTTGTAGGAATCTTGTATTATTACTATATAGTAAAATGGAGGAAGAATAGTAATTAATGCAACCTTTAAATTAATTTTATGACTCTTTTGTCTTCCTTCAGTAATGATAATATATATGTACTTAATTTATCATTGTTTATAATTGAATCATTTTCTCCCAATCATGTATATTAGTTATTTTGCACTAATTCAAAAGTCTTTTTGTACATACCATTTTTTATTTTTATTTTATATAATTGGGTTGTTGAATTATTTGCTTATTTGTAATTAATTTACCTTTATATTTTTGTAGTTACATTACATGACTATTTTTATTTACCATTATACACTATACTTTTATATTTATGTAATTTAAAGTATTTACATATTTCGTTAATTGAGATGCTTACGCATCGTGTGGGTTACACACTTGTTTAATCAAAAGATTTAAAGAATGATTTATGAATTTAATCTGTTTTTTTTAAATGAATTTTTTTCTAAATCTTGTGATAATCTAAATTTCTACCGATTATGGGAATTCAAAATCTCAATTAATCAAGTTTGAATTTAATTATTCTCTTTCTAATTCTATTTCTCCTCCATTATTTACCAATATATTATGGATAATTTTATTTCTATCCGGAACTTTTTATAGTTAATTCATATTGTTAAATTAACTCGCATTGCTTATTAAGTTAATCCATAAACTTGCCAAAAAAAAAAGCCACTTAATTTTTATAAAATTTTTCATAATTTAATGTTAAAGTATCCACTAAACTAATGAGTATATCACTTCAATTAATTAATTGTAAATAATATTGATGAAAGTAAATATAAAGTAAGAAAAGATTTAAAGTAAAAAAGACTCCTCCATTATTTACCAATATATTATGGATAATTTTATTTCTATCCGCAACTTTTTATAGTTAATCCATATTGTTAAATTAACCCGCATTGCTTATTAAGTTAATCCATAAACTTGCCAAAAAAAAAGCCACTTAATTTTTATAAAAATTTTCATAATTTAATGTTAAAGTATCCACTAAACTAATGAGTATATCGCTTCAATTAATTAATTGTAAATAATATTGATGAAAGTAAATATAAAGTAAGAAAAGATTTAAAGTAAAAAAGAACAAAAAAAAATATTCCTTCAACCTTCATCTTCAAGCTCTCTTTGCTAAAAGCAGTTCCAGCAAATATATCTTCTTCTGGCTGTTGATATTTTTTTTTTTGGTATCTCTTGCTCCTTTGGTTCATTTGTTTATTTAATAAACCTTATGGAATTAAGTTTATATGCTGGATTTTATATATTGAAAATTACAAATTTTTAGTTAAACTTTATATTCTGAAACATGAATAAAAACATTTACAGATCTTAAATGAAAATTACATAATGTAAACAGTAATAATATTCAATATCGCACCCATATTCTTATTTGGAGTTGACCAAAGAAAGATTGATATAGTGTATAGTTAAACTAATATTGTTCAATTCACTCATTGATAATAAGATCTTTTATTATTGTGCGGTTAAACTAATATAATTCTAGCATTTATATTTTGATCAATCAAACTATATTTGCCAAGGCTCGTTTGATTGCATAAATTATCTCATTTATAATTGTTTCATGTAAATTAATAAATTGTAATTTTTTCTGTGCGGTGTATTTTTTTTTTTTTTTTAGGAACTTGTATGACAATTATAATTTATGTAATTTCAACTATATCTTTATGTAGTGTTAATATATATATATATATATATATACACATATCTTATGACGATTATAATTTATTTAATTTCAACTATTTCTTTATGTAGTGTTAATATATATATATATATATATATATATCTTTACGTTTTCTAATTTAATGTTTTAGGTATTAACTTCAGTTTATGACTTTATATACTAATTCATTTTTTTACAACAAAACACTCAAATTGGATAATTCGTAAATTGGAGGACAATCAAATGGGCTTTAATATATTGCTATTAATAAAAGATTTAAATAAAAAAAACCTTAAATGAAATAGGAAATAAATTAATATAAAAGTAGATATTGATTAGGAATCTAAATTAAAAATCAAGATCAAATTATAAATTAATTTTAATTGTTGAATATACTTCTCAATCTTTAAAAATGTAATTATAATAGTAAGTTAAAAATTGCATAAATTAAAGGTGGATTAACTATAAGAAATCACGTTTACAGATAGAAACAAAATCACCCATATATTATCCCTCTTCCCCAACATCTAGATGAAAAAATGTAAAAAAAATAAATAAAAATAAAAGTCAATTTACGCTATTGCATTTTGACGATTAAAAGAATACCTAAACTAAAAATCACGAAATTTAAATTCACTAATTCTATAGTCTTTTGATTTATTGAGTCACGTAAATTTAAAATTTTGTGAAAATAACATAATTTTAGGCTACGTTTGACGTGTAGAATAAAATGGCGGGATGGGATAAAGTTATCTTATCTCATATTTGGTGTTCGTTGGGATTAGATATTCAGGCGGATTATTTATCCCACTTAACCTTCTTATCCCACCAAAAAAGGAATTAACAAATTTAGTCTAAGAAGTAGGATTATTTTATTTCGTCCAAATTAAATTAAATAATTTTATCCGATTATTTAATTTGACACGTCAAGTACACCCTTATTGTATTAAAGAATCACGCCAAAAAGTTAAGCTTGCTTTCTATTGGTAGATTTTCTTAAAAAGTAATAATTTAAAGGGGCACATCTATCACTTAATTAGTGGGCACACACACAGACACACACATATATATATAATTGACCAGGATTAAGTGTGGACTTGTCCGAATAAATTAATTATTTTTATGACGCTTTTATATTATAAAAAACACTTTCTAAATATTTTTATAATGAAAAAAAGTCATAAAAACCAATTCATAAAAATTAATCTGTACCAAAAATAGATCTTATATATAATATTCAAATTTGGGGAAACTGGTTAGATAATGCATAACAAATTTGGGGATGCTCGACTGAATTTATATGATGGGACAAAACTAAAATGACAAGACATATCAATGGAAGAAAATTACAATGCTGGGTCAAATATTGATGGCTCTATCACGTTCATTTCATAACTCATTTTTATCAACTTGCTCCTTTTAATTATCATTTAATTTATTTTCTTCTGATGAATTTTAGTTTAAAAATTAAACTAATAAATTTTTTTATGTGACATTGTGAAGATAATCTTTATATTAAATAGATCGCTTTTATAAATTTTTATTAGACAATTCTATCTAAAAATAAATAAAATGACCATCTAAAATTTTAAAAGTAAAAATGAAACTATATATCAAATCTTTATGATGCCAACTTTCGGATAGAATGTTTTCAAGAAATTTTGTAAAAATAATCTACTGATTATAAAGACCATCTCCACAAAATTTTATCAAAATCTTTATTCGTTTAACTCTCGAACTAGACTCTATTTAATGAAATTATACTAAAAAAATAATGGAGAGGAGTTAAGTTCCATCTATATTATATATTATATCCTTTCCAAAGCAATTGTTAAGACAGATGGATAAATATGCCCTTAGGGCCTTTTTTTTAAGAAACATTCGTTTGAATTAATTAATTTAGAAAATATTTTTTTAATTAAGAATAAAGTATTAATAATTTTATTAGTTCAATAATTAAGTTGAATGTCAATATTATCATTCTTAAAGATAAATATAAGAACATAAATATACAATTAAATTTGGAATTAAATCAATTCAAATAAGAAAATAAACACAATAATTATTCAAAAAAAAAATCAAAAGATATAAATGTCTCAAACTAACTAGACAAAATATGATGGGAAGCTGCAAATATGTTCAAACCACAACTCTCACATAATAGCAAACAGAAATAATAAGTTATGTTTTTTTAATTAATTTTCTGGTAGACATATATATTAAGTTACGTTCTTTTAATTAATTTTTTGAAAAATATATTAAATTGTATCTTTTTAATTTTTTACCAGACATATTAAGTTACACTTTTTATTATATTTTTGGCAGACATGTTATATATGTTACATTTTTTCAATTTTCTGGCAGACATTATATAAAATATGGATGAATATTGCACCTTATATATAATATCTCTTGAAACAAATTTATTATGTTGGTAGATCTTCTGTAAGCCACCTCATGGACATGTATTCTCCTTGACATATTATTATAATTTCCTGATTATAAAGACATTTTGACATATTCTAGAATGATAGAAAACTAGTAAGGAAAAGAGAAAATATATATATATGGAGCATGTATAAAACAATGATATATAGGGCATGTACGAAAAGATCACCACTATGTTTAAATTCCATAACTAGTATTAATTTAAAGACCAGTGGCATTTTCCTTAATTTTGTACCCTAATAAATCATAAATCCTAAAAATCTTAGAAACTAAACCAATGAAAACAAGTTTAGGAGACAAGAAAATTAATTCTCATACATCACATACTTATCATCAATTCCATAGCCACCAAATCTATAATACTCCGTAATGTAATTAGTATAAATTAAACATATATTAGCCTCGATTAAGTAAAAAAATTGAAAATTTTAGGAATTTTGATTATTCATGAACCAAATTATAAAACTTCATAAGTTTAGTATAAACTAAAATGAAAAATTGCAAAAGTTCAGGTTTAAAATAATAAAGTTACAAAACTTCAGAGTAAATTATCGGAATTAAGCCAAAAGTTAGATTTTTTGAAAAAAACAACTGACTTGCTCCACTTCTTTTATTCTTCATTCTTTTTCCATTTTTGTTGTTGTTGCGAGAGAGATAGAGAGACAAAAAATAGGTACAAAGCTCTATTTTTATAAATTGGTCAGCCAAACTTTACCGAATCGTGTCGGTCTTAAGTGAAGGTCATTCTAAACATCGAGGGCTATGCGAAAGTATAAGAATTTTGTAGTTATGCTGGTCAGGATTCAGGTTATCATCTCAAACTTCATTCTCTGTGGCTAAATATTTTGAAATGTGGGTTCATTATGATTATTTATGTTTTAAATTGTTAAAATTCTACATATTCCTCAAATATATGATTTTTCATGTATAAGTTATTATAATTAATTAATGAATTGTGATAGCCAAATACATGCATATGAATAATTATAAATTTTAAAATTAAAACATGGAGTTCTACACCTTTAGTATTTATTGAATTGTTTAAAATTTATAGTTGATTAACCCTGCATCGTATGCGATTAAACATGCAAAATTATTCTTAATACTGAGGTACTTGGCATCTTAAGCATGAATTGTATATTATTGTGTTAACCCAATGGCTTGGCTATATCAAAAATTATCTATGGCATATTGCTTGAATGTCTATCTCTTGAAAAGCTTATATATTTTATCTATGTACATTGAAAGCTTTATATGCTTATGATGATATATTTTTGGATATGGCATGTTCTAGCTTGATTTGCCAACGATGATTAGCCGGTATCATTGATATATTTGTGGCCTCCCGACGGTGAAGAGAATTGGTATGACTAATGCTTGTTGGTATGTGTAGACACCCCGATCCGTGACTCCCGCAAGAACCCTAACGACCTTCGAGAACTACTGTTTTGGGCCCGGGACCCACCCGAGCACCCGAAACTATCCCGAAAGGTTTTGTTGGCCAACAAACCTATTTTTAAGAGAGATTGTCGCACGACAAATGGATATGTCGCGCGACAATCCCCACTATGTCGCGCGACAATCCCCACTATGTCGCGCGACAATCCCCACTATGTCGCGCGACAATCACTCCTGACACCAGACCATCCACTCTCTGACATATCATTCTGTCAGAAACATCACTTCAGCCGTTTGTCGCGCGACATATCAGTATGTCGCACGACATATGCCCTTTTTAGGGGAAATGTCGCGCGACAATCCTCCCCGAGCAGTATAAATAGGCCAACACCCCCCAAGGGTTCAAGGCAGTAACTTGAGATTAGAGAATCCTGAGCCTAAAATCTGATTTTCTAGTCTTTCATTAAGCATTTTCTATTATTATCTTATTTTCGAAGAATTATCGAATTTATTCCCGACACTCGAGGTGTCCCATTTTTGGAATCGAATTCTCAAAAAATATCTGAAGAAGGAAAAGATCATTATCGCCGAAAATCTCTCCGCCGGATTATATTTTCTTTCTTATTATTATTCTCGTCGGGAAGGTAAAGAAAGTCTCTTATATTATTTAATATTAAATATATGTGTACTTGTTTCATTTCTGTTGTTTTGTCCACGTTTTATTTGAATAAACTTATTGTCAAGTTACAAATAGTCTATCGTTTTCAAAACAAAAGACCCTGATAAAACCATTTGCAAAACCAGAAGAGTAAGTGCATTACCATCCGGACAAAATCCTGTTTTCAAAACCCGGACCGGTAAAACTTACTTAGGAATTAAAAACCCAGTATATCCTATCTGTTTCATAAATTGTGATACGTCCGGGAGAACCCCTCTCAAGAGTTCCAATTCCATATTGAATTAGTTCCACTAAAAGATCCAAACTTTTCCAAAACAAGTCAAAACCCGAGAAAACCGTCATTATCCGAGAAATAATACGGGAAACTCCCTCTCTAAAGAAAAATGATTTTTTGTCACTTGTATTTGCATTTCTCAAAACGAAACATCGGATCTCGGAACACAAAGGTCTTCACCCCTTTTTCCCTTTTTTCCAAAGAATTAGGGTCTTTACTTAGAAAGTAGTAGACTGTCGGTAAAAGCATCCAAGTTTTTTAACATATAACAAACATATAAAAGACCACTAGAGACCGAAAGGGCGGAATGGGTGCTTAACACCTTCCCAAACCGTAATATAATTTTCGAGCCCTATAGAATCCTAGTTTCGTAGACAAATGTGTAAAGAAAGGCTTATCTGTAGCCTTTCCTCTTACACAACTTTTTTGTCCGTTTTTCTCGTAAAACGTACTGGAGACTCTGAACGAACCCTCTTGCATCTAGAAATAGAACATAGGGACACTTGATATGAATCAATCAACAAAAATAACTCCAGCAAATGAAACGGCGGAATCCGTTCCGACGTTTCAGACGCCCAACCAAACGGGGACGAGACCCGGGAGTCGCATTTGCGGATTCTCACAGTATGAAAATAAGTAGGGCTCGGTGCCATTAGGTTAAAAATCTCTAAATTTTCGGAAGGTAGCAAATCGTCGGTTGTTTAAAGCCAGCGGTGTGGAATATGAAAATCTAGACAACGGCAAGACACTAGTAGTTGTGTTTATATGATATTAGTGGATGTGTGGTCCAATTCTATTGCGATATATTATGATATTCTCTGAGACAACCAGGCCATGTTATGATGATCTTAACATTCATTATCTTGGGGGCGGTCAGGTCTATTGTTATTATTATTATTATTTAGTTTGACTTCGGTATCTCTTTGGGTGGTCAGTCCCATTATTATTATTATCATTATTATTATTATTATTCGGTTCAACTTCAACTTCAATATCTCTTAGTGACGTGGTATAATAGTTGACACAGGGGAGGTAACATACGTATGCATAAGCATGCATTGTTTTATAAGATGATGGTTTTAGATAGAATTATTGGTTAAAGTACGATTTGTTATTAAACTACTAATTATGTTTTAAACATATTATCCATTATTATCCTCCCTACTGAGGTGTGAGCTCACCCTATTTTTATTAAATAAATTCAGATACACAAGAGATAAATGATATTAAAAAGACAACAGGTTCAGGGACAACGTAAATTGCTCTGATACAGACTTATTTTTGTTATATATATGTTTATATGGTAAGCCACGGCTAGCCTAAGTTACCTTAGATGTTTAGTTACATGTTGACATAATTTTGTATATCTTTTGGATATGTATATATGTGTTATGCTTTTGTATTATATCATCATCATCTATATGAGTATCAAATGGTTGATTGACACGTGTTATATGATTTACAATGATTTATTATTTATATTAAACCTAAATTAACTAGTCTAAAGTGGGTTAGTAACGCTCCAGGTTTTACTTACTGGTGTTATTCTGTTAATTAAGGCGGGGGTGTTACAAAATTGATGCTGATCGAAATATCCAACGGTTAAAAGTGCATGAATTAAATGAGACCATTTAGGACAACGGTGAAAGGCACGGGGATTGGGGGAGAAATTAATGTGATGTAAGTAATCCCCAAAATTGTCATCTTTAAGTGGACTACTAGTATTACTACTACTACTGGTAGCAACTTGGATGTGGATAGGATAGTGGGTTGGTGGTGGTAGGTGGATTTGATGGGGATAAGTGAAGGGGGCAAGAGAGAGGCGAGTGAGGCGGATGAGGGAGGTATGGGGCTGGAGGAAGGTTAACATGTCCTTTTAGAATTTGATTTCACTCAATTTAAGTTATATTCAAATTCTTGAGAGAAAAAGGAAAATAAATTAAAAATAATATCTACAATTTGATTTTAATTTAATTACAAAAAATTTAACCTTAGACAACGTGTGAAGGTGAAAAACTACAAAGGGACAAACTCATTATGTGACCCATAAAATAAAAGTAAAAAAAAAAAAGTTGTCCTTGATTAAAAAGTTGGCCTTGAAATTTATGTCTAAAAACTATTGTCATGTATTATAATTAGAGGTTAGATAGTGTCCTTTTATTGTTTTTTTTCTTTCTTATACTTATATTTTCCCTTTTATTTCTTGAGAGAGTAAAGGATTAAAAATACATTTTCCTCTTCGACACCATTTTCGACCGTCGCCACCATCTACATTCCATTATCTCTTTAAATCCTCATTTTACTCCTCACAACAATCTTCATTCATGTCATTTCTCTCTTTACAAACTCGTTAAAAAATTTAAAAACACCTAAAATTAGCACACCCTTGTAAACTCGTTTAATTTAAACAAATGAGTACTAGTGTTCAGGTTACAAGATCTAGGTATCTAGCTTCTTCATTAAAGTTCGTGATGATGGTCAAAAGGGTTTTTGATAAACTTCAACTGTGAATACCATCATCAATTTTGGGAATGGAAGTTGTAGATTGGTAGAGAGAGAAAATAGCTAAAAATGTATGTTAAGTTTCATCTCAAGTTTTAGAGGGGGAACTGAAAACAAAATATTGGTGAAAATAGAAAGAAAGATTTGAAGACATTGAATTCAAAAATTGGGGTTATAGGGTTTATGTATTTGGGGATTTTGAAAAATGATGGAAATTTATAGCTAACATTTTCGATTAAGCTGATCGGATATTTGGTTTAGTGCAAAATTTTCGATTTGAGATAGCACTAATTATTCATTGTTAGGTGTGCTATAAAGAAAATTTTAATATCGTATTTGCCTAAGTTGATTTTAGAATTTTTACCAAAAATAATTTTAAATTTAATAAACAAAATTAAAACCCTAGGTCTAATTAAATTTTACTGTAGAAACTTGTCTTCTGTTGTCCAATAATTATATCAAACAATCACACAATATTAAAAAGTAACGATGTATCCCTACTTACATAAGATTAATTCTCGGGACTAATCAACAGGCTTCATTATGAACATAACGGAATTACAGGCTCGATGACTTACAACAATTGCTTCCCTATAATTTATGCAACGATCTTGTCAATCCCTTGAACATAGAATCCAATTGCAATTGGCTTGGCGTAACACTTTTCGGCTCACTTATATATGACTGCACTCATTTCTCAATAGGCTAGCCTTAAAGGGTGTTAATGATATTAAATTTAACTTCGAGGGGGTGTTTGTGACAAATATGGGGGGTGTTTGTGATAAATATGGGGGGCTTGATAAATATGGGGGGTGTAAATAATACCGCCCTTTATTAATTCCACCATTAGATAAGTTCTTTTTATTGTGTTTCTCAAGCATGCAAAGTTTTAAATCAATCAGATATTTGTAACAATATAATTACTAGACTTACTTTTACTTAATTTTTGTAAGTTTTATAATTCAATATATAACATGATTATGAAGAAAGACTTATCCATCTCCGTTTACTTTAATTTTTTGCATGCATCTTTGAGATATTATAATTTACTAAGTCAACAATTAGATTGATGAAAAAAAATTGAGAGAAATTTATTGATGGCTATAAAACTTATTTATTTTACATCAGGTGTAAATAGTTCTAGTCACTTTTAGGCCATGGGCGAAATCCAAAAAGGCACCCTTTGGGGCAATTAGTTTTACCTCCCTGTAATCATACTTAATTAGGCTTAAGGACACGTTAGATCTATATATTAGTAACACGTCCTTCTTGCCCTAAATAATTATATCGCAATAATTAGGACATTTCTTATAGACTATATTACCCCTATGTCACTAATAAGGAAACTATATGTAAATATTCTTTCCATAATTGTGTAGTTTTCCAGTTAACATACTATAATTATATTTTTTTATTTAACATGCGTAATTTTTCATCCACACTATATAAGTAAATTTCGAAGCATACCCATACAGATATTTATACATAATTTGAAAAGATGTAATTATCAAATAAGATCTACCATGAAAATTTCGTACCTGTTGGATTAGAGTCAAAACAGATATATGAAAATTTCGATGCATACATATACAGATATTTATACATAATTTGAATATATGAAATTATTAAATTTCGATGAATAAATAGACAGATATTTGATCATAATTTGAAAATATGTAATCATCGTATAATACTTATAAAATATCAAAAAGTATACTATAATTTTTTTAAAAAAATATTTGTATAAAATTTAATATTTGGTGATTTTTTAAGTGTTGTGTATAATATTTGTATTATAAAAGTTGTTGCATATAATTTAAATTTTATAAAAATTTGTATATGATATTGACTAAAACAATTGCTGCTTATATACTAAATAACAGTTAATATATTAATATCACTTGTATTGGAAACCGTAACGTACCTGTTTGAAACGCGGCAAAATAGATATTCGAATGCTTGTAAATCGAATTGTGTTATACACTGGAATCATCAACAGACACGTCCCCTCGCATTCCGATACTTGCATTAATGAATATGCGTCTCTTCCTATGGACATGAGGCCATCGGTTACGATATATGGTTATACAAAACAGATATATCATTTGTAACTGTTCGTATCAAACGGTTGTACCAATGGAGAGTCCAGATAGAATATTAAAGCGTACAACCTCTTCACCAGCAATTTTAGAACCAAATAAAAGACAACGAACGTTGGTGAATTCATCTGAATCATCACCGGACCCAAACTTAAAGAATCCCGGTGTTGGTGAAGATAAACCCAAAAACCAAAGTCTGTGTCGAGATGATACATCCAATGAACCATCATTGGATAAAACGAATGATCTGGTAGCAGATGATGAAGACTATACGGGAGAAAAGGAAGATGACGAAGACGGTGGTGAGGAGAACGAGAATGGTGATTCAGATGACGACAACGAAGGTGAAGAGTCCAGTCATGGTGAACAATTCGACGATCAGCCATGGCTCGAGGATATGGAAGATATAGAGCGTGAGGAAAATGAGGATCTGACTACATCTGATTCTTCGTCTTCTGGGTCGGACTTTGATGTGAATGAGATTGGACGAGAATACAGTGAAGATGACGATGATCGATATGCCCACTCCTCTTCAACAGACAATCCGTACCCTGGCGATTGAACGATGATGGATAACAATGGTTTTTTTTTTTTGGATGGTATGTTTTTTTTTTTTTTTATGGTTTTATGATTTTTGCTATGAACGAATCATAATTTTGTTAAATTTGGTAATATTGCAGACATGTTAACAGTTTTTTATAACTAGTAATTAATTATAATTTGGAAGGTTATATTAATGAATTTTATCTACGATTGGGAGTCTTAATTTGCGTGATTATCTGCTTGTATTACACAATCTATATAATGAAACTCGAATTATGTTTTAACTGTATATGATTGGATGTTTTCAAAGTATACTTACTTATAAATAGAAATTCAAATACATAAACCGGCTTTTGATTATATTATGCATATAACAGATATAATTAAAAACGTTACTTATTTTATTACATATATAAAACATATCAGGTTTTTCGGTTTTCATATGTAGACATCGTCCATATAATGTAAAAACATATAAACAATACAACCCACAAAAACTTCTCCCGTCTTGCAACACGTTGGCTGTTATGAATCCAAATAGCGACGTCCTCCCATAGAAAAAATCCACATGATGAGCTCTGTTTAGAAAAATTTTGTGAGTTGTATATCATGAATGTTGACTGAATATAGGAATATCTGTAAAAATTTAAACTAACCGATGGTTTGTGACATGTGAGAAATCGACGACCTGGGTTTTGGGGTGTTGTCGAAGTCCTAGTAACTGTTTGAAACCCGCAGTAGCAAACGAAACCCATTGCCATTTACTATTCCAGTTTGGTGAAGTTCTTTGGTTTTGTTGCTCTGTTGCATCTTGCTGTGAATGTTAATATATATACAGTACTATTGGCGGGAGTTTTTAATAATTAGGTTGCTCATTTTTGGAGGGAGTTCATATTTCATTTTCCCATAATTTAGAAAACATACAAGTATTTTGTAGTAGTATCATTATTTTAGTTAATTGCTGCAATCCATAATTATTCGTACAATTCTATTAAATTTATACAATTAGTTATTTAAATATAATTGGGAGAGTACTTAAAAAATTTAATCCATGTGCATAAAAATGATTTAACAGATATATTTACATATATTTTGTGATAATTGTTTATACGTATATTTATAAACATATATCTTTACTTGCAATGTATATATTATAGTGTTGTACTTATACTAATATGAAAATATTAAGACACCGCTGTTATTTAAAAACATATTATATAAGATTTAATTAATATTCATAATAATCAGTTGACAACTACGTGTAACATTAAAATTATAATGTATGAAGTTGGAATTTCATAAACAAATTATAATATTTGGTGATAATATAATTGTTTATATTCAAATTACTGATAATTAAAATTATTATAATCATACAAAGTTTATTCAATTATTTATTTAAAATATTTATATGAACATGCTACCATATATATAAAAAAAAAAAAATTCAATGTACGAATGATATGTTACATGAAAGTTGTAATCTACTTGTAACATAAAAACATGTACAATGATAATATATTTAATAATACTTTATATTAACCATAAACAATATTCAATATCTTGATAAATCTATGTATCGATGTCATTATAATTAAAAACTATTGTTACAATTAATGTCAAAACAAATTCATGTATGTTTCTGGTAATCTCACATGGACTTGTGCGATGATGAAAATAAAATAGATGAATATAATTGAACGTTACTATGTTTTATCGAACATGGAACCATTCCAAGACGATTACCTGGATTTAACATTCAGTTGAATGTTGCATCATGAAAATTTGAAGAAAAAATTATAGGTTTAATCATTGTTATATCAAATCTATAATATTCAATAATCAATAAGCCTTCGTGTATGTTACATCATGAAATTTTTGAAAAATTAACATTACGTGAAATTTGTAAGTGCATTCGTGCAAAACCAACATATCAATTTGATTGATTGTATAATGTATTGGTTCACAATATACCATAAGAAATTTACTACATTCAATTAATACTGTACTCGTACATGAAAATATATAATTGGATTAAGTATATATATTTTTGACATGCATATGAATTTTTTTTTATTCTTTAAAGTAAATTGATTTGTTGAAACTAAAATATATGTTGTTGTCAACCAATAATTATTTAATTTGCATCAATATAACCTTATTGGGTTTATATATGTTTATGCAATACACTCTATTATTGCAATACGTTAATTATAGTATATCTATCATACAAACAACTTTATCAAATAAAAATAAAATTCTAATTGACATGTATGAAAATGTATGATATGATATATATTATATTCGATTATTCCAGATTGTTAATGTACATGTACTTCTAATGGTTGTAATTCGACTATCTTATATAACTTTTTTTTAAAAAAATACCATCTACCTAAATTAATGTTTAAATACCTTATGTGGATATATCTGTGAACCACCATCGTGTTTGTTACCGCGTATTACAAACATGTAAAATAGATCGATATAACTTTACTGTGTTTAAATCCGTGGAAGCATTGAACGCTACTGTAAATTAAACAGTAATAGAGATGAGGAATATACTTCTAAGATCCTGTACATAAAGGTTAACGTTTGTATTAATGTATACAATCGAGGTATTATATATATGTATAGAAATATATTTAATATTGAACGGTTAGTGTATCTTAATTTATTGAATTTTGATGCGAATATATCCGATTTCTATTCAATTACAACGAATATATCCTCTTTGCATGATATACAGTGCAATGTACTACTTGCATAACACTAAAATCATATACATATTCAGTATATGTCTTTATGAATATATTGTGTAGTCAAATCAATACGATTGTCTTATAACCCATATATTGTTTTTCTTGTTACGAATCATTTCTAATTTATGTTTTGTATATTCTAAATGTATAATACGTTGTTCGTTAGTAATCTTATAATGTTTGCTCAACAAACTACAATATGTTTCTAAATAACACATTTACTCCAATGTTAGTTCGGTGCATTTACAATTTTTTTTTTTTGAATTTAACGTAAATGTTCAATATATTGATTATCATTGTTAATGTTAAAACTTTATATGTTTGGTGTGAAATTAATAAATTAATTAAGTTTATAGTGTTACAAATGTCTTGAGTCAAAAATATTTAGATGGAAAAAAATTATGGATATTTAAAATACAAATGCAAATCTAAACGTGTATAATAAACATGAGGATTAATAATTAAAAAGGATACATCACCCGGATAAAGTGGGCCTTAGAATAAACCCGGTACGGATTCAATTTTGTAAATTATATTGTTTCCACAATTATCTAAAATCGTAATATTGGATTCAGATATTTGAATCGTAAACATGTATATAGGATATATCATTAATATCGGGAATCCAAAATACACAGATAAACAATAGCTAATATATCAAAAACAGCGGGACGACTGAAATCTTGCTGCAAATTAGCGCTAAAAACAGATACGGTATCATATATTCCGTCGGATTGAAATCACAGACTGATTTCTTACTCATTTACTCCGTGATTGCTACAATATAAATATAGAATCTTGATAAACGTTGTACAAGCTCAGTGTAAGAAAATCGACAAGGGTAAACCACTCCGGCGATAATGGACAACGATAGACAACAGGTACAGTATCATCCTTTCGAACTACGTATTGAAGTTAAAATACATTAACCGTTGTTTTCATATGTGCGCCCCCGTTAGAAGCCCTAATTTTTGGGGATATGTTGTTATTTATATGTTACCAAATGCATCAAACGATAAATGCAATACAGATACGTATCATGTGAGTATATGCAATGAACGAAGTTTAATACTTTTAGTGAAAGCTGAATGTGTATAACACCGTTCGTAAAATGATTATAATGAGTCACAAATAAGTATCCTATGCTAAAAACTCATTTGTTGCTATATACAACGATTTCACCTATTTATTATATATAACGATTTAAGATTATAGTCAACGTATTAGGCCGTATATATTTCATGATTGTCCATTTCAAAGCATTCTATGTCCACGTGGATGATTTACTCGCTAATATTTCAGAAATGATCTTGCGGTATCTGTATAATATTTAATTATATGAAAATGTGCTGTTGCATGTATTGATTAGGATTAGAGGCAAATCGACTGTGCACTATACCTACAACAGATATAACTCAATTGCATATTTGCATCTGTTTACCGCTTTATATATTGATCGTTAACCGATTACATGTTTTGAATAGGTTCACATGAAAAATGTATGATGATGATGTTATTTTATTCAATTTGATGACTGGTTGAACAGTAAAAAATGAATACTGTATTTTTGCTAATGACGTTAAATGCGAATGTGTATGTACCTGTTTGATTATGAAATATCTTATCTTTACCGTTACATTCGATATCCTAAATTTACTGTAGTAGATATATTATTCGATTAAAAAATTTAATTACCAGATATTTTTATATGCTAATTAGTATATTATGTTTAATTTAGCGATCCATGTTTATTCTTAGTTTACGTCTTTAAATATTAATCTATTAAAACTGCTATCTTGTATCACATCGAATATTTATATTCAGTCTTCATTTATATTGCACGATACAGGAGATGCAACAGGAATTACTAAACAGACGAAGAAGTCCACGTCTGAGTATTCCGAAAAGCATGGTAATTTAAGACTGATTATGAATATGTAAACATTTATGTATTAATACATCTAATTTGTTCGGGGGTACGGAACTAAGATATCAATATGATAAACAGGTGGAACCCGTAGTGGTAGATAACGTCCAACGCACTGGAAAACGTATTGAGGAAACAATGAATTATACCAAGGGTACTAAGAGATCTAGACCTGTTGCCAAAGTTACCAGCCGTACTGCCACAATGGTATGCATTCACGTTAGGGAAACAAACTAATTCAAGTTGTATCATTTATCTGTTCAAATTATTCCCATTAAATAACCAGAATTACCCTTGTTTTGAAATAGGTACAAATTGATGGAGAAGCTGCCATCGTCACGACCGATCAGTTCCGGTCTAACATGATATCCTTTGGTCGTTCAGTGGAGTTGTTCAAAGCAGGCGGCCTTAATAATATGCACGCTATCTCAATGATGAATACACCTTTTTACGCGATGTTTGATATGTACAATCAGGGTCTTGTTTCAACTACCAAACATCGGAAGTCTGATTTGGACATCATTCGAATCATTCGGTGCTATCACGCTCCTACCGATACATTCGTATTTGGTGGAAAACATGTTAAATTGACTCATACCTGGGTAACCAAGATCTTTGGAGTACCGAGTTCGGGTGAGAGGATAGATATATCTGGAAACCAACAGGTAGATGCGGGATTACTAAAAACTTGTAGTCTGAGCAGGGGACAGCTCCAAAAAACCCAAGTAGAACGCGAGATCGTCAGCCGTTTGAAGTTGGTTAACGCTGCAGATGTGGATAAGGTTACCCAATTAATGTGTATTCTACTGTGTAACTCTGTTTTTTTCCCGAATACTGGGACATCTATTCCGTGGTTCCTTGCAAAGCTAATGTCCAGCATTGATGAAATGAACAAATACAATTGGGCATTGGCTATCTATGAATGGCTAATGGAGTCAATTATAGCTAAGGCGAGCAGACCATCCACGGTGACAGGCTGTGTTCCCTTGTTGATGGTAATTAACGAACAAGCGTTATCGTGCTAGTTATTATTCGCATTTTTTCCGTATATTAAATATAATACAATCTTTCTGTGCTTCAGTATTGGTTCTGTGAAGTTACGTCGTTTATAGAGCCGGATGAGCCAGAAGACGAAGACAAACCATTATTTGTACGGTGGGACATACGAAAGCTAAAGAAGGCGTTCCAGCAAGCAGATATGCAACCTGTTAAGGTATAATTCATCCAAAGTAACTGATATAAACGTGTATACGTTAAACTAACAACTAATGTGGAGTTTCTTTGTGTATAATTGTATTAATGTAGGTAATCGACAAGTATGTGATTGATGTTGAAACAATTGGCTCACGATCTGACGCATCTGAAATGGACATTGAACTAAGAAAACGATCAAGAGCTCCGAGGACTGTGACGTCTATGCCTGTTAT
The DNA here is from genome assembly GCA_021464415.1 of Lonicera japonica. Lineage (NCBI taxonomy): Eukaryota > Viridiplantae > Streptophyta > Magnoliopsida > Dipsacales > Caprifoliaceae > Lonicera > Lonicera japonica. The sequence goes on from CM038469.1 coordinate 63,492,744, forward strand.
ATCAGATGTAACCAAGATAAAAGGAAAGGGGATCGACATACGCGGTGCGGATCATCCAATCTTAAAAAAGGAAGTTTGTGAGGGACGGGACAACGTGGGCAGTAAGATTAACAAACCTGCCAAGGATATTCCTGCAGGGGGATTGTTTGATGTTGATTTCACGAAATACAGCGTTGGTGCATCAGAGTCCGCTAAAAAACAGCCAATGATGAATAACGTGGATCGTTCAAAGGCAACTGTGGTGGAACCTTCGGTTCAGGTTGATACATCTCATCAGTATGCACCGCAGACAGTAAAGGAGAGTACATCAGAGCAGTATAGCAAATCTGCTCCTTCCAAAACAACCAATCTACCAAAAGATACCTCTGGCAATGCAGACATCAATCAGATGAGGGATGACACATCTGGTCTACAACACGAGGCTGCAGATCCTTCAAAATTGAATTTCAGGTCGTCGTACCACCGTGCAGGGTGTCATGTGTTTGTGCCATCCATCCCACCAAGGTTGGCAGTCATTCGTGAAATCATAGACCAGTTAAGGATTGGTGCAACTGACAATGCTGCGACCGAATTGAAAAAATTGATGGTTGCACATGAGCAGTTAACTGAGAATTATATGAAGTCAATTGAGGAAATAAAACGCAAGGACTCTGAGATAAACGATCTTAAAAACAGGTGCATCACACTGGAAGATACTGCAAATGAGATGGCAGTACGATTGAAGAATAACGAGGGGCATCTAGAGAGGAGCGAGACGCGTGTTGGAATGCTTCTTTGCTTGCTTGATGAGTCTCGTGCAAATGCTTCTGAGCTTGAAAAGAGGTGCTCGGCGGTTGATGTTGCGGACACTGTCCACAGCATTATCAAGACAAGAAGCATGGGAAAAACAGAGTCGGATCCTCTTGAAAACAGTGGCATGCCCTCGTTTGATATACATGTAACACAAATGTCATCCAAAAAACATAACATGGCAAGATCCAGCTCGGGGGTTGAAACAGATGAAAGGGTACTTGAGCTAGAGGTTGACAACGAAAAGCTGAAAGTTGCCATCGAGGTCCTACAACACACGAACTACGACATGATGACACAAAAGGACCAGGAAATCCAAGTTTTGATTGAAAACAACAACAGGCTCGAAGAAGAAGCTGAGAGGTGGAGGAGGGGAATGGACAACGCAAAAGGTGAAGCAGATCACGTGCGTTCAGTCCTTGATCGGAAGAAGAAAGACTTCAGTGATTTGTCTAACTTTAGTAGGAAGCTCATGGATGAATTGGTACAGATACAGTCCGTGAATGACGAACTTACGATAATAAACCGCACATTTCAATCCGAGATGAAGGAAAACGAACCAAGTGTACCCATTCCAAAATTGGAACCAGAACAAGGTTCAATAGCCCGGGGTGTCGTGGAGAGAGGAGCAAGGGGTAGGGTTGCAAAACAGGACGAGCTTAGGGAGGGCAATGATAAAAAACGCAAGGATATAGGCGTGGCGGATTACGCATCACTTAATGAGCATCATACTAGAAGGACTCGGAGGTCTGTTTCGTCTATTACACAAAACAGGACCGGGCCAGTTGACGGAAACAAACTTAATCCTGTTGATATTGATGAAATTGACGATGGCTTGGATGTAGCTAGGACAGTGAAACCTCGAAAGCAGTTTAATATCAATAAAACATCAATTGCAAAGCACCTCGATGATGGAACAAAGATGAAGCTACAGAATATATTGACTGACAAATCACCAGGGTATGTATAAGCTCCATATTTACTTATATGAAAGCATTGCATATTATTGATAATACATTATTATACAATTATTATTTTGTTTAACACATATACCGTATTGTGTAGGTACGAGCTAATTTTGCTTGACATCGTGTTCCTATCTGTTAAGGACATGGTGGATTTACTTGACAACAAATCCCTATCAAGCAATGTAAACTTCGCTATCTTATACAATCAAGATCAAAATATCGAAGGTTCAAACTATAGTTTGTTGCATTGGCTAATTATAAGTTTATAAATGATGCAGGTAATTGATACATATGCAAAGCTCCTTAAAACAGGTGTATCTGTCGAAAGAGGTCATGGTGTTAATGCAACTATTCTGACGACTTTCGCTTGGGTATTTTGTTATATGAATGAATATGTGAAAATTTCTTACTTATAGCGATCTGTTATAATACTAACTAATATTCGCACGCTAACTCGGCAATCCGTGTTGTAAAATGCAGCAATATGTGCTATTGGGACGTGAGATTGGGATCAACAAGTTCTTGCTTAATCCCATATTGGATAACATCCACACTACAACTCATGTGATCATCCCATTGCACCATGATGAAAAGTATCATTTCACGATGATGTACCTGGATAAATCGAAGGGAGTGTGGTACCATGTTAATCCTATGAAGCCTCGGAAGAAGGGGGATGAGTATAATAAGTGTTACAGAGATGCATCACGAATGGTAACAAAAATCTACATTGAATATCTTTCAGTATTGAAATTAAATGATGCAATATACTTTGTCAATAACACCTGTTTGTTAAACTTAATACGTAGCATTCGGAGATAAGGCGGTTCCTAATACAAATGAAGCAAGATGCGCCCCGCATGCTGGTTGAAGGTACACGGGACCATTTCAGCACAAAGGACGATGGGAAATCAAAACACAAGCAGGTTCTGAGTGATAATGAACGTAGTGCCATTGAGTGGTTGGTTGGTTCATATGTGGATTACCCACTGGAAGCGAAAACAGACTGTCCCCATCAATCTAACGATAGGTACGTGATGTGTAATTACAAGTCCTACTTAACTACGGAATATTTTATATCTTATTACTTTTTTTTTTCAGTGTTGACTGCGCAGTTGCTGTAATGTATTACATGACCGAGATATTTGCCGGGCGAGAGTTGGATGGTACTTTGCGGAGCAGTGTAATACGAGACATGCGCGTAAGGGTGGCTGAGGTGTTCACAGAATGCATGTTGGAGTTGCTGAATACCGAACAAACCCCCGGGGGATCGTGAGCAGATGTTGCTTTTGAAAGTGTGCCCTTTTGAGATACGAATTGGACGAATTTTATGTTATGTGAACAATGATATCATGTTTTTTATATATAGGAAACATATGATCCAATCGTATTCCAAATTAGATATAATAATTTAGTTATGGTTTATGTTATATATTGAAATCATTTACTTTTTGGCTGTTTTGTTAAATGGAAAAATTTGTTATAAGTTTCGACTGATTTAATGATATTTTGACCAGTCTTTAATAGTCCGTATTCAGATATGCACTTTTGTTATCCAACTAAAGATTATTTGAAATATTCAGTATTGAGATTCAATAACAATATCACATATTTTCGTATACTATACATCCAATAACACAGAAATTATTACATGTGATTTGTCTTTACTAGTACTCAGATGTAATTCATTATTAATGTGAGTTACCTGAACAAGAGATGTATCCATATTGAATAATGTAACTATAATATATTGAAACTAATTCATAATGTAATGATACATAGTTTGCATTATGATAAATACTTGTTTATAAAATTCACCAACAATATTCCATATTTTCGTTTGAAATGAAAACACTGCCACATAATTTAATGTACTTATAATATAAACAATTTCCACCATCATCTGTAACTGTTATTCGTGCACCAACCGATATAAAACACTTAGTAAATTGAGTTGTTTCCTTAACGAACTATGTTCTGCAGTGCGACTCTGTAAAGTCGTTAATAAATGAGAACAGGTACACATTCGTATGTAATTGTTTTAGGAAACTTTGTATATAATATCCGGTAAACTGTGTGTGATAATACAATATACTAAATTTTGTATATATTATAAATACACTAACAATGAATTTAATGTGCTTATAAAATATATGTTATCCATAGACCAAAGTGTACAAACACCTAATAAATCGAGTTATTTGTCGGACATGACACGAAAAACAGATACACCGACAATATTCCATATTGTCGTATTATATAAAAACAATAACACTGAATGTAAGGTGCCTATAATATAAACGATTTTCACCATGACATGTACCTGTTATATATACTCCCCATGAGATGAAACACATAGTAGAATCAGTTTGTTAACTAAAACATATACATCATGGGACATACTTGTTTATAGAATTCACCAACTATATTCCATATTACCGTGTGAAATAAAAACACTAACACTGACTATAATTAGCATACAGTATAAACGATTATCACCATATTATGTGCCTGTTATTCATGCACCAAACGATATAAAACACGTAGTAAATTGAGTTGTTTCCTTATCAAACACTGTTTTACAGTGCGACACTATATATGTGTTAATAACCGAAAACAGATACACAATCGTATATAATTGTTTTATGACTTCCAATAACAATACTCCCTATTTTCGTATACTATACGTAGAATAACACTGAAATTAAATTGCTTATAATATAATCACATATTATAGATACACTATAAATTGTTAATATTAATTAGTATGTTGCACGAAATTATTACTCCTTGCGTTATACATGTTAATTAACAATATTATTATGAACTCCTAATGTGTAATTGTTATTTTGGTGAAATAAAAAAATATATTACCAGAATAATAACAATATTCGGTAAAATGTGTGTGATAATACCATGTACTAAATTTTGTATATAATATAAATACACTACTTGTTTATAAAAATTCAGTTGTTAACTAAAATATATACATAGTAGAATCAGTTGTTAACTAGACCATATACATCATGGGACATACTTGTTGATAAAATTCACCAACAATATTCCATATTACCGTATGAAATAAAAACACTAACACTGACTCTACTCTGCTTATAGTATAAACGATTATCACCATATTATGTACCTATTATTCATGCACCAAACGATATAAAACACGCAGTAGATTGAGTTGTTTCCTTGTCGAACACTATTTTGAAGCGCGACGCTAGATAGTTGTTAAAAATCGAAAACAGATACACAATCGTATATAATTGTTTTATGACTTCCAATAACAATACTCCCTATTTTCGTATACTATACGTAGAATAACACTGAAATTACATTGCTTATAATATAATCACATATTATAGATACACTATAAATTGTTAATATTAATTAGTATGTTGCACGAAATTATTACTCCTTTCGTTATACATGTTAATTATCAATATTATTATGAACTCCTAATGTGTAATTGTTATTTTGGTGAAATAGAAAAATATATTACCAGAATAATAACAATATTCGGTAAAATGTGTGTAATAATATCATATACTAAATTTTGTATATAATATAAATACACTACCAATGAATTTAATGTGCTTGTAAAATCAATGTTATCCATACACCAAAGTATACAAACACCTAATAACCTGAGTTATTTGTCAGACGTCAATCGAAAAACATGTACACCGTCCTATATAATTGATTATAAATTCAATAGCAATATTCCATAATATAGTATAATATAAAACAATAGCATTTCATTTTGTATTCTTATAATCTAAACAATAAATAATTCTAGGAATTGTCGGTTTATTTATACTTGAAAGTAACTAATAAGGACTCTTTTTTAAATATAAACTATATTCTCTCAGAACAGGTACGTCTATTGTGACCACCCAATTGTCCGCATCTTCCACATTTTATCTTTCCAGTTTCCCCACTTGACTTGAACCTCTTTGTGCGTGGCCTGCCGGGTTGATTCTTAGTGTTCGGAGGAAGTAATAAAGGAACTTCGTCCTCATCAGGCATTTCATCGGGGTTTTGAACAATGGGCAATATACTGTGCGAATAACATTCCCTAAATGTATCCGCCTTGAAGTAGTAGTCAACATACTGATATGGTTCAACATCAATGAACTTCATAACAGTCACAGCGTGCACACATGGGAAACCAGTAAACTTCCAATTATTACAGCTACACGATCGCGCCGCAAGGTCGACTGTGCAAGTGAATTTTGAAAGAACTTCATATACATCTTCATTTGAACGATTAACTATCCAATTTTCTCCTGCTTTAACGTGATTTGACAACAGCTTTTCATATCTAGGGCAAAGAACATTGCTCCACTTGCTTGATTCGTGTGATCGTTCGCCAATAAGACGCATCAATCTGGATCTTATACCATCAACTAACTGTGTAATAGGCAGTGCCCTTTCTTTAAGCACCATTGAATTGAATGACTCAACAATGTTCGAGCACATTTCACCGTAACGTTCTCCCGGAAAGTATGAATTTGCCCAGTTCTCAAATGGTAGACCACTTAAAAAGGATTTTATTACATCACCGCCTTCCTTTTTAAGCTCGTCTAGCTTCTTGTGAAAACGTTTCTTTGAAAACGTGTACGCACAACTGGTAAATAGCTTAATAACAGAATCACGAGTTTCCCTGTTGTTTGAACCAGGGTATTTAGCCTCAATATTGTGCTTTAAATGATGGTAACAAAATGCATGCGGATGCCCGGGAAACCATTCTCTGATCGCATTAATAAGACCATTGTTTCGGTCTGACATGAATGTGATTTTCCTGCTATCACCCTGAAGAATCTGCTGTAAGTGTTCTGCAAACCAACCCCAACTTTCATCGCTCTCATTGTCGACGATAGCAAACGCGATCGGGTATAGCCCTGATACACAAAAAAATTAATAAATGTTTGATAATGACTGTTAAATAATTTGTAATCGAAACAAAAATTAACAAATACGCGAGATATATTTGTCGATCACCTTGGTCACCATTCTTTGCTGTTGCGGCTAGTAGTGTACCTTTGTGTTTACTCTTCAAGTGTGTCCCGTCCAAACAAAGATATGGCCGACAATATTTAAACCCGCTTATGCATGCACCAAATGATACAAAACACCTAGTAAATCGAGTTGTCTCCTTATCGAACTCTATCCTGCAGTGCGATCCTGGATTGGTGTTAATAACTGAAAACAGGTACACAACGAGCTGTTGGTATGACTCGTCATCGTCGCCGTGAAGTCCCTTTCTTGCCAATTCCCGACCGTACCATGCATTCCAATATGGCACGTCGAGACCAAAGTTGGATTTTAAATCACGTATAATATCAGTAGGACTGTACAATGGGTTTTCACGAATCATGTTTGTCATGATTAATGAAACCACTCTAGATGTTACCATTGCACTCCTACTGGCCGTGATATTACCACCACATTTGTGCACATTATTGAACGTCCTCACGTAGAAATTGCCGTTCAGTTTGCAGATAGAAGCATGTATACGCCATGGGCACCCGCACGTAACACGTTTAGCGCACACTGCGGTAACCCTGGACTTGTCATTTTTAATGAACTTTATTTTAAAACCAACAGCAATCGTATATTTGATCAATTGTTGCCTAAACTCCTTTGCTCCTCCATAGAAAACCTGCTTAACCTGTGTTATGTATGTCTTCCACACATCTTTCATAGATACATTGTTTTCGTTCTCTTCGTATCCCATTAATACACGATCGACATTGCTTATAGGGTCACAAAGCTCCATACCCATATCATTGTCAACGCGACGTGTTGTTAACTTTTTAATAGGTAGTTCGGAAACTTCGATGTCGATAAAGTCTGCATTTGCAAGTCGTTTGGCTTACAAACATCATATGGATGTCGCGATCCGAATTTAAGTTGCATTTAGTACCTCCATTCAGATAATATAGTAGTATTGTTGCCTCTAATTCTGCGCCAGGAAATAACGAATTGATCTCGTGTCTTAGCTGTTTGAACGACGATTTTTCATCTACGTAGATTGCAATGGTGGACTCCCTAAACGTACATCTAGCAACTGAAGTAGTCCATGAGTCCATTGTCCTGCATATTGAAACAATATAACGAGTATAAATACATCATATATTGAGTTACAAAACTTAAAAATATTGTATATTAATATTAGAATATCATAACACCATCAAAATAATAAAAAAGACGCATCAATCTGTTTCAACATTTGTATTCACCTTTTTGTTCGATTGCAAAAAAAAAAGTGGTTTACGTTTCTAACTAAGTGGTATGTTGTGGCGCAAACAGATGTATATGATGCGAAACGTGAATATATAACAGATGTAGTTTTTTCGATAATATTAAGGACAAAAGGACGGTGGTATATATAACGTAAGTCTTTACGGATGAATTTTGAAAAACGGGTTAAATTTGATAACTTTTTCAAAATTCAAAAAGGTTGTCTTTTTTGTGTTGTATGAGTTTGATTCATATATTAGGTGTATCTTTAATGTTACAAGCGATATATTTACAAATAATAATACATAATAGTTTTAGAAACTATAACTTGATTGTTAAATATAATAAAAAAAAATATTTTATCAAATACCTATGATATTTTAATTTTAATAAGTGATATTTATGAATATATCAAATAGTTTATGAATCATTAACAAATTTAAATATTAAACTTTATAAATCATCAAATACTGATTGTACACATCATTGATATATATACGTTTCAAACGATCAATTATCGCTATAAATGCTCAGTAATTTACGGACACTACCATATATCACTTCCGTTCAACGACAACTAATATAATACGTTTATAATAAATCCGAAATTAATTAATAATTATTACCCATATTAATTACCCTTTATTTTGTACATCATGTGACTACCTACCGAAATTATATGGTAACTACAAGACCATAAATGTTCAGAAATCTACCATATTATATTTAAATTCAAAATAGTCATTAAAATTAAATTTTTGAACTTAATGATTGAATTTTATAAACAAGTATGTACGCAGAATCATCACCGGACGCACTCATTAAACAACCGTATACTGACAATGTCAATATACAGATACATGCATTATTTTGTAAAGTTATAAGTGTCATTCAGTCACTAGTAAAAATAAAATAGAATAAAAATGTATTCAAACAGATACATTCACCTTATTGACACAATTATGTAATAAAAATATATATAAAAGATCTTGCTATATTACAGATACGTAACAATTTTAATAAATAAGGGTACATATGCATATGAATTTTTATAACATATATATATATTTTAAGGCAAGTATATTTTAAACAGATATAGTTTACACAATGACGAAAATATATTTTAAAAACATACACCTAATAATATATGTATATATATATTATTGAAAAAATTATAAATTGTAAACAGATGAAAGATTAGATTTTAAAACAGTTAAAAAATAAACTACAAGTGTAGATAAATGCAAATGTATTTTAATCAGATATAATTTACATCATAAAATATTGAAAATATGTTTTAAAAACATATACATATACATATATATATATATATATATATATTATTGAAAAAATTATATATTGTAAACAGATCCAACTAATATTTACAGTTTTACAGATACACAAATGTGTAAAGATACATATGTATTTTAAATATATAAAACAAAAATATATACATCTATATGTATCATTCAAAAATTTATATATTGTAAACAGATAAAAATACTATTTAAAGTATTACAGATACACAAATGTGATAAAATACATATGTATTTTAAACATATAAAAACATATACATCTATATATATATATCATTTGAAAAATTATATATTTGTAAACAGATGAAAGATTAGATTTTAAAACAGTTAAAAACTAAACTACAAGTGTAGATAAATGCAAATGTATTTTAATCGGATATAATTTACATCATAAAATATTGAAAATATGTTTTAAAAACATATGCATCTATATATATATTATTGACAAAATTATATATTGTAAACAGATCCAACTAATATTTACAGTTTTATAGATACACAAATGTGTAAAGATACATATGTATTTTAAATATATAGAACAAAAATATATACATCTATATGTATCATTCAAAAATTTATATATTGTAAACAGTTAAAAATACTATTTAAAGTATTACAAATACACAAATGTGATAAAATACATATGTATTTTAAACATATAAAAACATATACATCTAATTATATATATCATTTGAAAAATTATATATTTGTAAACAGATACAAATACTATTTACATTTTTACATATGCACAGAATATGTAAAAATACATACGTAATTTTTATTTTACACATTTTTACAGATACACAAATGTGTAAAAATACATATGTATTTTAAATATATAAAAATATATACATCCATATGTATCATTCAAAAATTTATATATTGTAAACAGATAAAAATACTATTTAAAGTTTTACAGATACACAAATGTTTAAAATACATATGTATTTTAAACATATAAAAACATATACATCTATATATATATATCATTTGAAAATTATATATTTATAAACAGATACAAATACTATTTACATTTTTACATATACACAAAATATGTAAAAACACATACGTATTTTAAACAGATAAAATTTACATCATAAAATGTAAACAGATAAAGATTATATTGTATGTCTGTATAAATTCAAATGAATTTTAAAACAGATAGAGTTCACTTCATAATAAAATGAAAATACATTTTAAACATATTTACATATATATATATATATATTTATATATTATTGAAAGAATTATTTATTGTAAACGTACACAAATACTATTTACAGAATTAACAGATAAACACTTGTGTGAAAAAAGTAAAATGTATTTTAAACATTCAAAATTTACATTGTGGAGTTTAGAACAGATAAAAGTTAAGTTATAAATGTATAAATATGTAACTATATTTTAAACATATACACTTTTGCAAAATATATAAATATTAAACAGTAATATATTACATACATACAAAATTATTATTTTGTATAATAGTTACAAAACATTCGGATTTTATAGCGAACTGTGACATTATAAATTATATGAAAAATTATTAGCAGGTACAACTTAATTTATATATATGGTTAAAAAATAATTATTATTTCATATAGTTAAAAATAATAAGTGACAATGATAATATTTGGCAACTGTAGCGTGATTGATTAATAAATAATTTCTAACATAGTTTCACATAATTTGTAATGTTCCGTGATTTTAGTATATTTACGTATTATATCCAAAATTGAATAAAATTAAAAAAACAAAAAAAAAATAGATTGATTTCTCAATCAAATATTGTTTCCTTATACTGTCTCATGGGCAAAATCGTCTTCTCATGTAACACATAAATCTATGAGTTAATGACACAAACCCTATTTTAAGAAACTATTTAAAAAGAGGGATGTGATACTAATAATACAAAAGGGGTTGTCCTAACCCCTAATATGTTTCAAAAGAAGGGATGAAATCCTAGTTTCCTATTTTTTAAATTGTGTATAAATAAATTAATATTAAAATGCACAAAATTTAAAATTAAGGCCCAGCACAACCAAACCCCCAACTCGATCCCCAACCACCCACGAAAAACTCTAGCTCTTAACGGTTAATGCCTCGTTGTCTCCGCCCCTGATGTGCCCATGCTGCTTGTTGTCGAGCTTTCGGCAATGCCCAGCCTTTTTCTGTGTCTTGTATTCTATGTTCTTATTTAGTTATTGCCCATGCTATAGTTTGAAATTAAGATGTGTATTTGCCTTTTGTATGTACCTGTTTTAAAGAATAAATTAATTTCAACATAAAATAACTGGTAAAAGATAAAAAAAAAATTGCTTATTACCGTGCAGTCGCTACATTGTTTATGATTCGAAAAAAGAAGTTAGACTTTTTATTTAATATAAATAGAGTTTATATCTTTTGTTAAATTTAGGCATACATGGTAAAAAATGTATAACATGTGCATGTTGACAAAAAAAAAATAGATTTTTTTGTGTAATTTGATAAGGATGATGCATGTTGTCCGTAAGTGCATGCGGCCAATAAAAAACATTAAGCTAGCAAAATTTTGATCCCCCTCAAAATTAAATTATGGTTTCACCCTTGCATATGAATATAAATTTTTACATTTTTAAGAATAATCAAACACTCCTTTAGTCAATAAATGTTACCATGATTGTAGGTGATGCTTTGGTGTACCGGAGTAGGTCCGGCCCAGACCGGTAGGATCGATAACTGGATTTTAGCCTCTTCTCCTTTTTTAGTCAATTTTTCCCCTCTTCTTTTTGGGAACATCCTTTTCTATATATATTCTTACATTTCGTGTTTCCCAAGATGGATTAGGTCATTAGTGAAATTACCATCCAGGGCACTTTTTAGGGCTTTCGTGGCACCCATTTCCTCCCTCCATCTGTCGGGAAAACAGCTGTTATAACTAACTTTTCTTCACTTTACACGTGTCGATTAGCTATTTATTAGTACAGTAATCCTTCATTGTAAGGTACCGTCTGTGGATGTCTTTTCCTTATTGATGAGCTGGCTTGTACGTACACATCCCTATCTATGTACCAGAAGTTACTCACAAGCTTACTATTTTTACTCGACGAGACTTCCTTATGTTCGGCTCATCCCTTTCTTTGCTCGGCAATAACCCAACCGGTTCTCTTATGCTATCGGGTTTCACTTATGATCATTTTCATCCTTTAGGATATTTGGGCCCCGTCTTATTTATTCAACCCATGAGGGGACATTGGAACTAATTCAGCCCAAGAGCAAAATGTTTAGAACTATGCTCCCACAATTGCCCCCTAAGCCTTCAAGTCATGTTAGTTCCATGAGTTTGGAGGCTTGATTTCCTTTAGAGTAATTTCTTATTCTTATTCTATTTTTTTGAAAAGTTTTAATATTTGTGGACGGATTCCACGTGTCAGATCGATAGTCGTTGATTTTGATTGAGCATAATGAGATGGCTGTTAAATCTCATTAAATGAGGGTCTCTTCTTGCACATATTTCAATAAGGCGAAAACGTCTCTTGGAGGGAAATAAAGGAATAATTTTTTTTAAGAAAGAGATATTATTTTTTCAACCTTAATTCCTACTTCTTCATCTCCTCCATATCTCTGCTAAGTTTTTTCTTTTTCCTAACATTCGAATTTCATTGTTTCCTAGTTCGTTTCGTCGAATTCGCTGCTCGTCTCGTTCGTCAGCAGTTCTTATTTCTCTGTAAGTTCCTAATTTTCCGTTCCTTATTTTCCTTTTTAATTTTTCGTGAAACCCTAATTCTTCTCATCGTCGTTATTCGTCGATCATTATGGGGGAAAATACGCCTTGAACACCGATGTAGACAAATTGGAATTCGAGAGGGTCTATGTCCCCAATGGAATTTCTTGGAGAGAATCTGGGCCTCGTGAGGATGTTTTTAAGGATATAGAATTAGGTTTACTTACATCTCACAATGAATACCCCATTTACACATCCTTCTTTAGGGTTGCTGGGTTGAGGATTCCCCTTGATCCCTTGCTGGTAGATTTTTTGAGGGATACCCATTTTCACCTATGCCAGCTAACTCCGAATGTGCTCAGAATTATTTTGGGCACGTCCGAATTGAATAGACGTCTCAACCTCAACCTTAGATTGAAGGAAATCAAGTATTGCTACCTTTTGTCTGAGTCCGAAGATAAATGGAATTTGAGGGCGAGACCCCATTCTCCTTCCATTATTGAGGGGCTAGCGTCATCTCATAAAGGAGCCTTTAACGACATAGTCCTTCTTACTGGGAATATTGAACCTGACCCAGTTAACAAAAGCATCCCTAGGTACTTCAGCGCACCTGGTTTGCATTTCATTTATTATGGATATATATTTGCACTTCTTGTTCATCAACTGTTTGATGTTTTACCTTAGTTGGTTCTTTTTCTTTGTAGTCGGTGGAGCGAAGAGGTGCTTCAGTAAACTGCTTTCGGATGAGCTTAACCTTGACCATCTGAACGCGGCTATCAACTATGACGGGCCTGATAACGTAGGGCCCTCTCACTATCCGAGGTCGGCTCATGTTCTTCTCAATTACATTCCCCCATATGCTTCCTTTTCTAGCCGCACCAATATTGTCAAATGGGTTGGCACTCCCCTTGTGGATAAGGATAAGTACGATTTCTTCAGGTATCATAATATAGTCAATCCTTGGGTGGTTGAAAAAAGCAAGGGTATTCAGCGGCGTATTCTAGCTAGGGAATTTCCAGACTTATAATTTTCGGGATTTTTGGTTATCCAGGAAACAAGAGGCAAGGGGAAGAAAAAGAAAAAGAGTAAGAGACCGGCAGTTGAAGTAGCTTTTATCCCTCCGGCAAGTCATCCCGTGTTGCAGGCCGAGAACACAGAGGGTATTTTCGTTGCAGAGCCGAGCACTGCCATTTCGATTTCCAGGAGGCGTGGTGTGGCCATACCTGCTTCTATTGGGGAAGTTGAAGTGAACTCTCCCGACGAGAAAGAGTTAGAGGAGGTTAAAGAACCTCTATTACGATGAAGACCTAGGAGCGGGGTGTATATTTTCGAGTCTTCTGATACGGAGATGGCCAGTCGGCACAGTGTTTTAGATTCTTTGAATGCTCGGCTCTATAAGGATAGAGCTTCAGGGAGTTTGGCCAGTCCTCCTACTAAGAAGAGGAAAACTGTTCAGGAAGAGACCCCCATTGTTGAGGTTGAAGAGCTGGTTATATAGGAGATTCATGCTGACGTCTCCTTTGGTACAACTGTTGAGAGAACTGGGCCTTGTAGACACCCCGATCTGCGACCCCCGCAAGAACCCTAACAACCTTCGAGAACTACTGTTTTTGGAGTTCGGGACCCACCTGAGCACCCGAAACTACCCCGAAAGGGTTTGTTGGCCAACAAACCTATTTTTAAGTGGGATTGTCGCACGACATATCAGTATGTCGCGCGATAATCACTGATATGTCGCGCGACAATCACTCCTTTGTAGCACGACAAACCCCTCTGACCCCGACCAACCACTCTCTGACAAATCAGTCTGACAGAAACATCACTTCAGCCGTTTGTTGCGCGACATTGGACACATTGTCGCGCGACATATGCCCCTTCTGGGGGACATGTCGCGCGACAATCTTCCCCGGGCAGTATAAATAGGCCAACACCCCCAAGGGTTTAAGACAGCAACTTGGGATTGAAGAATTATTGGCTTATATCTGATTTCCCAGTCTTTCATCAAGTATTCTCGATTCTCGTCTTATTTCTGAAGAATTATCGAATCTATTCATGACACTCGACGTGTCCGGTCTCTGGAATCGAATTCTCAGAAATATCTGAAGAAGGAAAAGATCATTATCACCGTGTCCCGTCACCAGTAACATATCAGAAACAAGACAGATCAAGGCCACCGCAGTACGCCCCACACTATAAGAAGCTCTCTCTTCGTAGCGATGAAAGAACCTCACCATTTTATGGAGGTCAAAAAGCCCGTCGATAATGAAACCATCACAGACCGCTTGGGGAATGGCTAACAATGCAATTAGCATATCTCGAGGACTGATTTCTTCTATAGGAACTGCCATCGAAAGACGAACGTTAGAACGCAACAGTCAAGAAAACTCCTCATAAGTCGGACAAAGCTCATCTAGTCCAAAGCGAAAAAGATGATCCGCATGACTCCAGAAATACAAAGCACCTAACAAAAAAGAAAAATCTATAGGATGATGGCACCAACCCGCTAAAGGGCTAAAAGCACCGAAGTTCAAACCATTCTCAAAAGATATCAGAGCATCTCGGGTTTCAACATTAGAAAAATCAGAATTTGTGCGATAAGAAGACATTTTAAGAAAGGTGTGGGAATGAAGGAAGGAAGATGGGTGTATTTATAGCAAAAAAGAGGGTCATGTGCCTGTTTGTCGCGCGACAAACCCATGTACAGGAGGGATTGTCACGCGACAATCCCCCTTCGTGTCACCCTATTTTTGCTTTTCTTACACATAAAAGTCATTCTTGCCAAAAGAATCACTTCTGGGTGCATTTTGTGCTCATTCTGTTCTTTTGCAGGAACCCTAAGTACTACCACATCACAAAAGGTATGACTCCTAAATTATCGATTCATGTAAATATTTATCTTTTCATCACAGATAAGGAAAAAACGCATCATCAGGCACAAATAAAGATTTTCATAAAAACTGATAAAATAACAATTTTCAAAAAAACTAAATCTCTATCTAAATATCTAAAAAAATAAAAACTACATATCTGTCTGAACTAACTAAATGCAGGAAAAGAAAACTAATATATCTTAGCGCGCTTCGACACGCTCCCACTATCACCCAAGCCCTCCTCGGGAGTAAGGTCGACCACTGGGACGCCCTGAGTAGGAGGGACTACTGCCTGAGAAGGCCCCGTTGACTGGACGGGAGCCGTAGGACAGATCACCGAGGACCGAGAGCTCCTAGAAGTCCGATTACTACTCCTCTAAGACTCCGTCCGGGCATGAGAAGAGGTTAGAGGGTCACCCGGCCGTAAAGAAACGTCAATCGCTCTCTGATAGTCACGCATGTATGCTGGAGGGTCTCGACCGACGTACTGGAGGAGGTTCCAGTTATAAAGGTGCTGGGCGTGCCAAGCCCTCAAATCCACCACTCGTACACTCACCCGCTGTGAAAGACATAAGACAAGAGAATCAGCACAGTCGAAATAAATAAATATAGATATAAAAGTATCGAGAAAGTTGAAGTAAGTACCTCATCACCAGAGCGACCACCCAAGAAGTCAAAAGCATCCTCAGGAAGAGGATACTCAGGAACAGTGTATCGACGTAAACCGGCGCCGACATAAGAGATATCTCTGAAAAGTGAAGGAAGATCTACCGAAGGAATGGACGAGCCCACCGGAACATCAGCAGAAGTGGACCCACCCTCCTCGCGAATTGGGAACAGGGGAAGCCGAGAAGATGAGCCGCCGAGACCCGGAGATCGAGCTGGAGGACCCATAGCATTCGACGGAAGAGGGGTCAGTGTAACGAAAGTACGAACACCTGGGGGATCCACCAAGGCCATCGCTCTCAAAGGCGGGACCCCGCTGGAAGGAGTGGTCGCAATAGCAGGAAAGGTCCGCCCGAACTGCTCATAATCGACCCCAAAGTCCGCAGGCTCCTAGGACTGCTCCGAAAAATCTGCTGCACCTCCCACAGCAGCCTCAGTAGCCTTAAAAATGGCCCCCGGAGATGCTGACGGACCAGTGGGGAATTCAAAACCCTCAGCAGGCTGCTCCTCTCTAGGCGTCGTCTGAGGAGGCTGCTCTGGAACAGCCGCTGTCCCACCTCCCTCACCGCCCTCGAATTTATCATCACCTCCCTCGGGCCTATCATCGCCTCCCTCAGCACCGGCAGGGACGTCCCTCTCTCCCTCGGGGTAGTAATCGTCAGAGTCCAAAATGTTGTCCCGCTTATCAGGGACAGGCGGTAGCTGACCAGGAACCGTCAGGGACAAATGAGTCTGTCCTCGTATATAGTTGGGATCACCGCCCAACGCCCGGTATCTCTCGTAGAAGACTCGTCCCCGGGTCCCCTTCGGCTCCCTCATCAAGTAACGGGCAGCGAAGACAGTATAATCACCCTCTTCGGTGAACGTCTAAAAACCGAGCCCGTCGACCAACGCCTGCACCATCACCGGGTCGATCTCACCCGTCCGCCTCATCAGAACCGGCAGAAACAGAAGAACTCGGGGCCACTGGGCCGGTGTGTGCTGGCGAATGACTCTCTCGCCCAAATAGAAGTGAAGGCCATACTCGTCCCTGATAAGCCGCCTGATCCTCGAGGCAGTCAGAGCACGGCCATATCCAAAATAGAGACCCAAGTCACCCCAGGGGGCCCACTCAATCTAAACAAGAACAAATTTTATTTCAATTATTTGTATTTTATTTTACTAGTTAAATTATTAAAAAAGAGAGAATACTAAAATATTTACCTGCTCCTCCAACAGGTCATGGACGGCAGCAGCTCCAGTCTCCAGAGTCTGGTATACATACGGAGCAAGGTCTTCTACATTTGTCTTCTGTATAAGAAGGTCTTTCGTTAGTTTTGACGCATTGGCCGAGCAAGGTCTTATACGTTTGCCTTCTGTATAAGAAGGTCTTTCGTTAGTTTTGATGCCTTGGTCGAGCAAGGTCTTATACGTTTGCCTTCTGTATAAGAAGGTCTTTTTAAGATAGAATGAAACACATAATTCTCGAAATTGTCATATTTTCTAATTGGCTAAAATAACATAACCCAATTTTTGGGATTATAATTAATGATAATATGCCCTTAAGTTGGCCACGTTCCAGGGATTTGGGATCGGATGACCATCCATATCTTGCAGATGGTAGGATCCGGTTCCAGTTGCCGAGGTAATCATATAGGGGGCTTCCCAATTATGCTGGAGTTTTTCATGGCTGGGCTTGATTGCTGTGCCGAGTTCCTTTCTCAGAACCAATTCCCCTATCTTGAATTCTCGCAATCGGGCATTTGCTTTGTACTATTTAGCCAAGGTATTTTGATAATTTGCCAAATGGATTGCAGCTATTTCCCTTCTAGGCTCGGCCAGATCTAATGCTTCTTTCATCCCCTGATCGTTGTTTCCTTCTTCGAACTGGGCTGTTTTCAAAGTAGGTAAGCCGATTTCCAGGGGAATGATTGCCTCCGTTCCGTAGATTAGGGAGTAGGGGGTATCTCCTGTTGATCGGCGCGGCATCGTTCGGAAGGCCCAGAGTACAAAGTGTAATTCTTGCGCCCACTTTCCTTTCCTTTCTTCTCTTCTAATCTCTTCTTTAGGCCGTCCAAGATTACCTTGTTCGATGCTTCAGCCAGGCCATTGCCTTGGGGATAAGCCACACTAGAAAAGTGTTGTTTAATCCCGTAGGTATTGCAGAATTCTTCAATCTTTTAGTTCTTGAACTGAGTGCCGTTGTCAGAAACTAGTACCCGTGGAATACCGAACCTGGTGACGATGTTTCTCCACAAAAAACTTCTTACATTAGATTCAGCTATGTTCGCCAGGGGCACTGCCTCTATCCATTTTGAAAAGTAATTCGTGCCGACCAGAATAAACTTTTTATTGCCTGGAGCTCGAGGGAAAGGACCCATAATGTCCAATCCCCACATAGCAAAGGGCCAGGGGCTAACAATGAGATGAAGGATACCAGCATGTTGATGAATCATTGGGGAGTGTTTTTGGCATTTGTCCCACTTCTTTACATATTCTACTGCATTTTTCTGCATGTAAGGCCACCAATATCCTTGGGATCTAGCTCTGTGGGCTAGAGATCAGCCTCCTGTATGGCTACCGCAACTCCCTTCATGTAATTCAAAAAGAGTATTCTGAACCAATTTCGGGTGAACACATCTGAGGTAGGGCCCTGAGAAGGAACTTTTGTATAACTTTTGCTCGGCGGACAACCAGTATCTGGTAGCTTATGCTCTGACACGATAAGCTTCAGTACTGTCATTCGGCAGTGACCCGTCTCTTAGATAATTAATGATTGGATCCATTCAGCTGACACCCAAATTTACTTCAATGTTACACACAATCGGTTGTCCATCAACTTCTATGCTCGGCATTGGCACAAATTTTACTTCTACCGTTTGCTTTATTTCTGATTCTATTGCTGAAGCCAGAGTGGCTAGTGCATCCGCATGGGAATTGTTTGCTCTGGGGAACCTTTCAATGTACACTGAATTAAATTTCTTTATCATCTTTCGAGCCAAGTTCACATATGCTGCCATTCGTTCATTTTTCGCCGCATATTCCCCGATCAACTGATTTGTCACTAACTGAGAGTCACAATTAATCACCAAGTCCTGAATCCCCAGCTGCATGGCCCTTTTCATGCCCAGAAGCAGGGCTTCATACTCGGCCTCATTGTTGCTTGCTTTGAAACCTAGCCGAATTGCCTGTTCGATGATCCCTCTTTCCGGAGTTTTAAAGACGATGCCGATGCTGGAACCGCCAATTGTTGATTATCCGTCAATGTTCAGGTGCCATTGAATTAAATTTGGAGGGGAGGCTGGTGTTATGATCGACTCACACTGTTCGAATTTAGTCATTTCTTCACCCTGACTTTGCCATCTGGTAAATAACTGGCTGTCCGCAGAAATTTTAACATTCCCCGTGAATTCGTCAATGAAATCAGCAAGACCTGTCCTTTGATCGCTGTCCGGGAAACGTATTCAATATGGAATCTCCCTAATTCAACGGACCATTTCTCCATTCGGCCAAACAAATCGGCCTTCCTGAGGCTTGCTTTGATCGGGCTGTTAGTGAGCACTTTGATCAGATGGGCGTCGAAGTAGTGCCTCAATTTCCTGGATGCTGTGATTAATGCTAACACAAGTTTTTTTAGAGGCAAATAATTTAATTCTGGCCCTATCAAGCATTTACTAGTAAAATATACAGGCTTTTGCACCGTGGCATGTTCTCTGATTAGGGCCGAACTTACCGCCCGATCAGAGGAAGCTAAATATATAAATAGTTGTTCGTTGGGGTCCGGAATGGATATTAATGGTGGGCTGTTCAGGTACTGCTTCATCTCGCCGAGACCTTGATCACATTCTGAGGTCCATTCAAACTTTTTCGTTCTTTTCAAAGATTTAAATAAAGGCATGCATTTGTCAGAATATTTTAAGATAAATCGGTTTAGAGCAGCAATCATACCCGTGAGTTTTTGTAACTCCTTCAGGTTTGCCGGCTTCTGGATGTTAGTAATTGCTTATACCTTTTCTGGATTTCCTTCAATTCCTCGGCAGTTGACCAGAAAACCCAAAAATTTTCCCGAACTAACCCCGAATGTACACTTTGCAGCGTTCAGCTTCATCTTGTAATGTCTTAGAGTTTCGAAAGTCTTGCCCAGGTCCTCAATATGATAGGCCTGTTTACTTTTCACCAGCATGTCATCCACATAAACTTCCACGGTTTTGCCGATCTCACCACGGAACATTTTGGTAACAAGCCGCTGATAAGTAGCTCCTGCATTCTTGAGACCGAAGGGCATGACTTTATAACAATATAATCCCATCGTGGTGATGAAAGCAGTAGAATCCTGATTTGGGCCGTACAACGGGATTTGGTGGTATCCCGAATAAGCGTCCAAGAAACTGAATCTTTGATGACCAGCTGTCGAGTCCACCAGGTGGTCGATTCTGGGCATCAGGAAGTTATCTTTAGGGTAGGCCTTGTTCAAATCGGTGAAGTCGATACATACCCTCTATTTCCCGTTCTTCTTTTTAACTATAACTGGATTGGATATTCATTTTGGAAAGTCAGCTTCTCGTATAGTTCCAGCCTTAAGCAATTTTTGAACTTATTCTTCCACAGCCATAGCCTTTTCAGGTGACGTCCGGCGTGATTTCTGTTTAATCGGCTTAAAAGCAGGGTTTATGTGTAGCCTGTGGCACATTTCGCCCGCCGATATTCCAGGCATATCATAGGGTTGCCAAGCGAATACATCAATGTTTCTCCTTAAAAAACTGGTGAGACTTAGCCTTTGCTCTGTCGTCAGACTGCTGCCGATCAAAAAATATTTCCCCTTCTCATCTGAGCCTTCCACTGTGGGGATTTTGAGTAGGTCTTCGAAAACCCTTTCTCTTGGTCGTCCCCTGACCCCATTATCAATAGGGGGACCGTTCTTTGATTGCTATTGCCTATGCTCCTTGCCCTTCCTCTGGTTAGAGGGTTCGGGCACATCACTCTTCTTCCTAATTTCTTGGTTGTTTTGCTCAATGACATTAACTGATTTTGGTCGTTCAGGGTAAATTGCTTCCTTCGTTTTCGACAACGATCCTGTGATTAGGCCTGGGACCGGTTCGGTTCTTTAAAAAATTTTGAGGAACCATTAACCGAACCGGTTCTATGTTAACGGTTCGGTTCTACCTATAAAAAGTGAAGAATCGGTTTAAGAACTGAACCGGTTCTAACGGTTCGGTTCTCCCGGTTTATCGGTTAACCGTTAACAAGATAAAAACCGGTTCCTTAACGGTTATTGGAAAGAACCGGTTTATTGGTTAACCGTTAACAAGAAAAAAACCGAAAAAATCGAAATATTAATAGTTATTGGAAAGAAATAACAGTTCTAAGGGTTCCTTAATGGTTCTAACGGTTCCTTAACGGTTCTAACGGTTCGGTTCCTAAGCAATTTAGAAGAAAAATCTAATAACGGTTCCTTAACGGTTGTTAGAAAAAAATTATATCAAGAACCGTTAACCGAACCGTTAACAACCTCCAAGAACCGAACCGTTAACAAAAGTTTCCTATTTTTCAAGAACCAAACCGAACCGGGTTTTATCAGTTCGGTCCGGACCGGTTCTAAAATCTCAGCCCTACCTGTGATTGCCAAATTGAAACAGTACCTAGCATCTTCTTGTTTGCCTCGAACCACGCATACTCCCTTGGGAGTTGGGAATTTCAGTTTCTGATGGAACGGTGAGGCTACCGCCCTCATTTCTCCCAGCCAATTTCGTCCGAGCAAAGCATTGTATGGAGATTCGATATTCATCACAAAAAAATCCGTTACTACCACCATTTCTCCGATTCGGACTATGACACTGACAACGCATATTGGCCAGACTGCGTCACCACTGAAGCTATATATTAGGGAGTCTACTTGCCTAACAGACTTGTTTGAAATGAACGGTTTCAACTCGTTATATGCTTTCAGATACATCACCTCAGAAGAACTGCCCGGATCAATTAACACTCGCTTGACATTGAAGTTGCAAATATTGGCCATTATAACCAACGCATCATTATGGGGAACGTCTACTCCCTCCAAATCTTCTTTCGAAAAAGATAACTGATAGATAACATTATTCTCTCGATCCCGTTTTGGAGGAGCCAATACCGACATGACTTCTTTAACAGGATGAGCCTCTGCCCATAACCTTGCTCGAGCTAACCGTGCTTGCAGATGGTTCCTTGTTGCTTCCGTGCTATTGACAATGCTATGTATGGCTTCGATTATTCCCACGATAGGTTTGGCCACTTGAGCCGAAGTGCAATTTTCATTATCCATTCTTGATTGCTCATTTGATTTCATTTCATCTCGTTTCACATACTTGGTTAATCGGCCTTGTTCAACCAATTCTTCCAAAAATTGTTTCAAGGTTCTACAAGTGTCTGTCGCATGCCCATGGTCTTTATGGTAGAAGCATTTGAGTGCAGAATTCCGCATTTTGGGGTCGCCGAACATAGGCCTCGACCATTTGAAAAACCCTTCGTCCTTAATTTCCTGCATGATTTTGCTAATTGGCTTATTAAATACGGTGTTCACGCCTTTGAAAGCGTTTGATTTCTTATCTTCATCGACATTGTCCTTTCGATCAATATCCCTTTTGTTCTTCTTGTCTTGATTATCGTCTTTCCGATCCCCGTTCCTATTTCTGTCTCTTTTAAAACCCTGTTGCTTACTCATGGCCTTGTCATCATCTTTCACCCTCGAAAATTCATCAACCCGCGCGAGCAAATCGTTGAACATTTTAGGAGGTCGACGAGTGAGGTCATTGTAGATGTCATTGCTATCATATGGCAAGCCGAACTTGAAAGTGCTAAGAGCGAATCTTGGGCCACAGTCCTCGGTCTCTTGATACAATTTGAAGTACTATTGGGAATATTCACGCAGAGTTTCACCAGGTTTCTTTTTGAGTTGAGTTAAAGCTTCGGGACCCTTAATCATCCTGCTATTGGTAACGAATCGAGCGGTAAACTGCTCGGCCAGCTCTCTGAAACTATCAATCTTTACAGGCGACAGCTTATCAAACCACCGTAATGCTGTATCACCTAGACGTGCTGGAAACATCCTGCACATAAGGGCTTCCTCGCCCCTCCAATAGGCCATAACTTGCTTATAATGACGGACATGATCGGCCGGGTCAAATCGGCCGTCGTATATATTGAACTTTGGTTGTCCGAATTTTTTCGGGGGCAGTGCATTCTAAATTCATTCGGTAAAAGGGGAACCGTGATCTTCTCCCAGGACTCTCCTTGCCAATTGCGCGGCCGATTTCTCATCATCCGTCTTATCAGGGATTACTGAATGAATTAGTTTTTGTAAATCCTGCTCGGCCTAGTTGTTCAATGGGGTTTCCTTCCCTTCGACTACTTGAACTGACTTAGTCCCCCTATTATTCTTACAAACTCCCTTCGTCCTCAGTCGTTCAAAAACATTATGATGCCCTAAGCGGTTTGAACTGACTTGACGCTCCTTTTTATTAATAATACCCTCTCGAAACCCTCTCTTCGAATTAACTTCATCGTAATCATCCCTTGAGGAAGAGACGACAGTCTCAGCCTCTCTCAGTTCAGTCAGTTTGAACGGCTCACGTACCATCTTCTTAAGCATCTTCTCTTTGAGGAGTTGTGACAGTATTTCGTTTTCTCGCCGTAATTTGGTCATTGCGGCAGATTCGTTTAGAGCAAGGGCATCTTTTTCGGGATAGTTAGGATCGTAAAGATTGTTAGATGGGTGGGTTTGTGAATGGTCGAGGTTAGGTTGCCTGGGTATCGTAACTACAGGTCTGTTTGCTATCGGCTTCATATTTGTATTGGGATTTTGGTCTGTCACTGGGGCTATATTTGAATTCTTGCCTATTTGATGACTTCTAGTTTGAACCATTTCTAAATAGATTAAAGGAATTTGTACTGAGCTTTGCATTAAGTAAAACAATTAGAATGAAAATGGCAAAAAATATAGAGGTTGAGGAAAATAATGAGATAGTAAGAGGTAGAAATCCAATTACCGGGACATGAGAAATAGCTTTTTGTTGCGGTTTCTCACAGACGGCGCCAAATTGTAGGTGATGTTTTGGTGTACCGGAGTAGGTCCAGCCCAGACTGGTAGGATCGATAACTGGATTTTAGCCTCTTCTCCTTTTTTAGTCAGTTTTTCCCCTCTTCTTTTTGGGAACATCCTTTTCTATTTATATTCTTTCATTTTTTGTTTCCCAAGATGGATTAGGTCACTAGTGAAATTACCATCCAGGGCACTTTTTAGGGCTTTCGTGGCACCCATTTCCTCCCTCCATCTGTCGGGAAAATAGTTGTTATAACTAACTTTTCTTCACTTTACACGTGTTGATTAGCTATTTATTAATACAGTAATCCTTCATTGTAAGGTATCGTCTGTGGATGTCCTTTCCTTATTGATGAGCTGGTTTGTACGTACACATCCCTATCTACGTACCAGAAGTTACTCACAAGCTTACTATTTTTACTCGGCGAGACTTCCTTATGTTCAGCTCATCCCTCTCTTTGCTCGACAATAACCCATCATGTTCTCTTATGCTATCGGGTTTTCACTTATGATCCTTTTCATCCTTTAGGATATTTGGGCCCCGTCTTATTTATTCAGCCCATGAGGGGACATTGGAACTAATTCGGCCCAAGAGCAAAATGTTTAGAACTATGCTCCCACAATGATCAACAAAGTTAAAAAACTATTAGTGAAGTATACATTTCATATTATTCGAAATTACATAAATATAATAGTTTAATTAAACTTTGAACATATCTTTCTAATCTCTCCTTGGGTACCAGTTTTAACTTCAATGCTACTCATCTTTATCATAGCTTTAGGAAACTCGAAATCAAATCTAAACCCTAGTAAACCTCTAATGCTTCCCGCATAATTTTGAACAATACTACGTGTTGCAGAATCACCCCAAAGCCGTTGATCCGACTCTAATATTGCATTACCATCACGTACATTCTTGAAGTAGCTCGCGTCAAATTTCAACTGGCTACCCTTATCTAGTGCCACGCGCTTTGATCCATTATTGTCTTTAGGACAAAGAGCTCGTAGTTGTGTTAAAGATGCCTGGCTTAGTGTTGGATCAGCATTTCCGGTTGGTGTGAAGTTATACAAACGGTATTTGAAGAATATGCAATCCGTTTGGCCAATTGTATGTGCACCTGCTCACAAACTCTTTGTTAATGTACATACTAGATATCCATATATGTGATGCACGCGCTATTCAGATGTAAGTAATTTTAAAAAAAAAAGAGTTCAAAATATAAGAAGAATCTTTGGGGTTAAAAGCCTTACTATTCTCTCTACTAGCGAGTGTTCAAATTCCTTTTGCTTACGCTATAATGTGAATATTTTTAAGTGAAATAAAAAACTTGCAAGGGCAAAATTGGAAAACTAAAAACCTGACATGGTTTCATACCTACCAAAATGCCTTGTGACCTTGTATAATTGTAGATGTTAATTAACACATTGCTAGTGTTGAGAATATTAATTAATGTATTAGCCTGCATTTAATTTCAAATTTGGAAAATGATTGAAAAATAACTAAATTTGAAAAGGAATAATAAGAAGAGAAGAGTATTGATTTAGCGGTCGGGATTTTATCCAATTTTTCGTACTTTTCATGCAAAAAATTGCTTACCACAGGCTGAATAATTGGATTAATTAGGTGGAAAACTAAAATAATAATAGAATGTCTCACAAAATTAATTACGCACTTGTATCATTTTTTAACTTCTCATGTTAGTTGTTTATTCAATTAATTATTAATTTTTCAACTTTGCAATGGAACCCATGCACCCTTTGTCCAGGTATGTTTCACTGTTTTTTGTCAAAATCTGCACTGTTACATTGTGGGAGGGATATATGTGCAGATGTTGAGGCTCGATGGAACTTTCAATATTGAGAGAGAGAGAGAGAGAGAGAGATTACCAACGAGTGTAACAAGATCATGGTCATTGAGTCCCTTGGCTGTGAACTTCTGCCTTTGGATATCAATGGAATCTAAAGGAGAAGGCAGATTTGACGCTTGAGAAGATGAAGAGATGCTACCATCTCTCCTTCCAGTAGGCACTGACCAACTTGGACCGTCACTCTTGAAACAAACAAAAACGAAAATTTATATATAACACAAGTATATATATATATATATATATATATTTTACAAAGAACAGATACTTTGTTGAGGGTCGCCGTATCCGAATCGGATACGATGTATCCTGCATCTAGCTAGCTATATATACACCACAAATATGACTGAATGTGTATAAGATACACGTACGGCAGAGTATCATTTAATATTTTCTAATATTTTAGTTCTTGGATACATCTTAGATACGGCTAGGAAACCATTTAAAAACCCAATGTTTTGTCACATGAATTTTCAGTCCACAAAAATGACAGGAGATCTAATTTTGGATGAAAGTGCAACTTAGTTCAAATTTCGAGAACCATGTAGTAAATAAAATATTATGGACCAAAGTGAAAAAAAATCAACTTAATTTAGAGAGTAAAAGATCAATTTTCGGTGACAAAAATTTGTTTTATCACTGCTTGAACAATATGTTGTAGTAAGACTAAACCTATGCATGTGCTTAATAACTTTTTGGTTTTATATATATTTCCCGTATGCGAGCCGCAATAAATAAATAAATAAATATATATATATATATATATATATATATATGTATGTAGAATAAGTTGATAAAGGAAAAAAAAAGAGATACGTACTACGTATTTGCATCGCGTATTCTAATTAAGATATTCGAGAGATGGAAGGAATTACGTACCAAGTCAACTGCATCACGAGCAGCCAATGCCAAAATATCAGCACATGAGACGACGCCCGGACATGACGCTTCTACTTGTGTTTTAGCATCGTCAATTACTTCGAATCCTCTTAAACCAAGGTTTGGCAATGCATTTCTCTCGGCTGAAGCCCCCGTTATCAAAATCGAAGCATCACATCCCTTAAAAACATACATACGAACTGATATATATATATATATATATATATATATATCCATACTACGAAGGATATAATTTTTACTATTCATCATGAAATATATCTTTTGAGCAGTAGTGTTGAATTTAGTCGATCATTTTTTTGTACAAATTAAATGTTTTCTATACAAACAATTATGATATTAATTAGATAAAAAGAAAATCGGACATTACATTAAATGTGAGGTCTACTTGTTCATTTTAATAGTGTCACATCAATATATAGTACAAAAAAATATTTTTTTTATCATATCATTTTAACTTTTAAACGGCATATTGTTAATTCTTATTTAACTATAAAAGTCTCCGACTTGTTACAAATAAGTATATAAGGCTAGGATACACTAATTTTTTTTTTAATTGTTTTCATCTGGAACCTTGGTGGTTGGGTAAAGGAAATAAGTAGTCCAACCATGCATGCTATGCACAGGTTCGAACCCTTGCTCTAGTGAAAGGGTCTCGTTACCACTTGAGCGCTCTTTAATTTTGACCGCACGAGTACATACATTACTAATTAAAAAAACTAAAGATGAGAAGATTGAAGAGCGAATATATATATATAATGAATTACCTGAACAAAGCAATCGTGGAAGTGAAGCCTAAGCAAGGCAGCTGCAATAGTTGGATCTTTGTTAAAGTGGGCATTAACAGTAGACCTTACTATATTCTCTGCTTTAGGACATGAAGATGAATAAAACCCATTTTTCAATCCTCCTTGACCTTCTGCCTCCAAACCCATTACCCCTAAAATAATTGCTGCCAAACCCAAACATATAATTGCTTCCATTTTCTCTCTTATCAATTAAAGCTAGCATGCACACATTACTCTCTCTCTCTCCATATATATATATATATATGGAGATGTATGATTTGATAAAAGCTAAAGTAATTACTATTTTAATATTTGTCAATATCATTATTGATTCTTTGGCTTCTTATTACCTTCCTTTAGTGGAGATGTACGCGTAGAACTATATATTGAAGAATATATATATAAAGATAGTGGACTTCGCATGTGATCGAGATTATTATAACTCCAAGGTCGATTACACATTTGCTTAGCCAAAAATATACCTTCAGTGGAGTCATTTAGTAAGCTATATATTATATATTTTGTGTAATAGGAGGGCTAAAATTCCCAAAGAAACAATAAAAAGTGGGTCAAACGGAGTGATTTTGTATGGAAAAATTGAAGAAACGTCCGTTTTAAGCATGCATTTGGTGTTTGAGTTACAAAAGTGCCCTTAACAAAGCACTAATATGTAAATGACCCAACTAAACAAATTTTTTTGCCACACGAAAATACCAGTTTGACGAAAATGATTTTTTTGTTAGCAGAGACTTTTAGTGACGCGATTTTAATGACCACGTTGTGACAAAAAAAAATTTCAATCATTAATTAGATTTGGATATAATTTTAGTCACCAAACAACTATTTTGATGTACGTATTTTATTTAACAGCAATCAAATTTAGGCCCTTACTTTTTCCCCGTTTTAATAACACACAAAGCTTTTTTGAGATTTTGATTAAGAGAGAAAAAGGGAGCTCAGAGAGTGGAGTTCCTTTATGGACTTTTCTTAGTTTAATGGAGAGAATGTAATTTTGATATTCCACTCAGAGTAGTATGAATTTGATGACATGATAAGACTTGATAGTGGAGGTACCCTCTTATCTTTATTCTCTTCTTTTACGCGTTGCACCTACTTTTGATCTATCTAGCTAGGCCCTTCTCCTTTCTCATTAATATGTTCACATTTGCATTTCCACTATTTGTTTTTCATGGTCCATTGCATGCAAATTAAGCATGCAATATGCTTAGGCAATTTAATTATATGACTATATGTAGAAATATATCCTCAGGGAAAGAATCTTAAGTTGACCAATTTTTTGGTCCTTAAATATGGACCGGTTATTTTGAGGGGGTAAACAGATGAATTTTTTGATGAAACTTGGTGAAGATGATCTCCATGATTAGTAGATCACCTTCGCCAATTTTCATCGAAAAATTCAATCGGGAAGTGGATTAACTAAAAAATTGATATATATTTGCATTTTTAGCCGTTAAAATTTAAGATGTTTAACTAACCCACTTTCCGATTGAATTTTTCAATGAAATTTGGCAGAGATGATCTACTAATCATGAAGATCATCTTCACCAACTTTTATAAAAATATTCATCCGTTTACCCCCTCAAAATGATTAGTCCGCATTTAAGGACAAAAAAAAGGGTCATCTTTAGATCTTTCCCCTATATCCTCAACTAGCTAGGTTTAGGTTAAGAAGTACCTCTAAAAGGTCTTAATTAGTAAATATCTAGCTTGTACTCAAAAGGTTTTTTTTATAATTTATAAAAAATAAAGTATATATCGATAACGGTAGAGGTAGACTCAAACTATTGTTCCACAAATCGAAAATTTTAGAACTCAACACGAGTTTTATATATATATTATTATTATATAAAATGTATTTATATGTGTGTCTTCGTTTCATACATATATGGTGCGTGTGTGATATGGCTTGTCCACCTACGTTAAATTTTGGATACTTGGCAGAAATCCATGCCAAGGTTTGTGCGCTAAACTTTATCAATTTGGTTGTGCGCGCGTGATCAAAGTATAAATATCTATTAATAAAATATAAAAAAATTATTAAATTTGTTTATCAATATAAATAGTAGTTAAAATTTATTTTTATATTTATTTATTGACTATTTATCCTAAAAAAATTATATTAATGATGTACGTATGAATATTAAATATGAGCAATTATAAATTAGAAACATTTAAATTTCTTGTTTTTTTAAAAAATATTAAATCTTGGTAAAAAAAAAATCTTTAATTTTTTTGTACACTAATCTTAGAAAAACTCAAATATGATATAAAATGCACAGGAATTAATTTTTCCAATTCTTATATATATGAACTTAGATTAATTAAGAGAATTATAAGGTTTATTTCTTATATATTGAATTTCACTATAGATATTTTATGTCCTAAAATCTTCCTAACGTGTCGGGTTTGAGATAGATTTTTTCTAAGACCAAAGCGGGTATAGTCGAATATTAAATGTGAACAATTGTAAATGAGGAATATATATTTAAATTTCTTAGTTTTCAAAAGATATTGAATATTAGACAAATATCTTTACATGAATTAATTTTGGTAACAGTAATCCTAAAAAATCAAAATATAATATAACATGTATCGAAATTAATTTCTCCAATTCTAATCCAAATCAACTTCATTAATTAGGAAAATTATAATATTTATTTCTTATTTATAAAACTTATTAGATTAAGTGATTTTATTTGAATATTACTTCTTTTTTTTTACCTACTCTTATAGTACATATTTTATAATTACACTACTTTGGGTGGATTGGGGCTGGACATATCAAGTTCGAACTTATGTGTATACTAAAAGTGCAGGGGTTCAATTTTTTTTTTAAATAAAACATGTACTAACTGGGTCGGATTCTTTGTAATTGGCAGTTCATATATATGAGTTTCGCTATAGATATCCTATTTCCTAGAATCTCCCTAATGAGTCGGGTTGGGGACAGATTTTTTCTAAGATCACTAAGTTGGGTATGGGCTCCATAAAAAACTTCACACAAATTCGGGTCGGGTTTAGGTTCGCATAAATTTTAACCCATATGACCCCATTCTAATTGCATTTTTTCTCTTTAAATGTCTTAAAATATCATATAATTACATTACGTCAAGGTGGATCGGGCCAGGCAAGTAGAGTTCAGGTTTATGTATATAGAAAATATGTGAGTTTAGGTTTTTCAAACACAAGATATGCATGGGTTAGATCGGGTTCTTTTTAACTGACTGTTTATATGGAATTTTGCTTTAAATATCTAATGGCCTAATATATCTCCCTAACAAGTTAGATTTGGGACAAATTTTTAATTATAAATTTCTTAAAAAAGTGGCTTACAAGGCAGATCAACATATGTATAACTCACATTTTGTATATCTCTAACACTCACAAAAATTAAACAATGTAAAACTCTCACCTAAACACTTTGTTTCTAATTTTTTTCACTACTCTCTAAATATTTCCTATCACTAGAATATTGCTTACTACCTAAATGATTTGCTTTTCCTCTACTGTTTTTTTATACACAAGTTTGGGGGACATGGAGCACACTTATGGGGGATAAGTAGCCTAAATTATAGATGCAAAAGTAGCCAAAAAAATTCCTCTAAAGTCTTTATCAGATTTTCATATTTTACTAAAAGCCTTATTTGTTGACTTTTGCTTTAGAAAAATAAGCAGCCTACAAATTAGGCTCCATGTACACAACAATCTCCCATTAGGAGACTAATGCAACAAACACTTCATTCTAAAACATCTTGCACCTCATAGATCGGCAACTGCATTAAAGTAAAATCTTGGTGTGAATTTGTCTTCATTCTTGAAAACCGATAGACAATGAACACAATTTTAGGTTCTATGTTGTGATTGTCTTGGTTAACATGTTGGCTAAATTTTTACTGCCTTTAATCTTCTCAAGTGTCAATACTCCATCATTTAGGATTGATCGGACGAAGTGATACCGAAGTCCTATATGTTTGGTTCTTGAATAAAATGTGGAATTATTTGCTATATGTATAGCACTATAACTATCACAGTGCAAAAAAAATTTCACCTGTTTAAAATCCAACTTTACTAATAAACCCTGTAATTAACCAAATCATTAATTTGCTCACCTCAGTCAGGGCCACATAATCTGCCTATATAGTGGATAAAACAACTATCTTCTATAGTTGTGAAACCCAAATAACTGTAATAGCACCTACTATAAAGATATAATCTGTAGTAGTCATTCTGTGATCTATTTCACCAGTACAGTCTGAATCCACAAATCCTTAAAGTCTCAGCTCATCTTTAGTAAAACGTAGAAATTTGTCAGTAATACTTCATAGATATCTTAATGTCCATTTTACTACTTGCCAGTGTTGTTTGCCAAGATTTATCATGAACTTACTCATAGCTCCAACTACATGGGCAATATCTATTCTTCTGCAATCCATGGTATACATAATATTTCCAATGACTAAGGCATATGGAACTTTAGCCATAAAGTTTTCTTCTTCATCACTTTTGGGAGACTGGTCCTTAGATAGTTGAAAGTGACTGACCAGATGTGTGCTGACTAATTTAGCATTACTCATGCTAAACCTCTTTAAAGCACAACCAATGTGCTCAACATGTGACAACTACAAGATTCCCATCTACTTGTCTCTGATAATTCTCATCCCAAAGATCTGCTTTGTTGTACCTAAATCTTTCATGTTAAACTCACTTGACAACTGTTTCTTCAACCTATTGATTTCTTCCATATCTGAGCCTACCGCTAACATGTCATCAACATAAAGTTGCAAAATGATATAATGGATTAAAACCTCTTGAAGTAATAACAATGATTAGTGTTGCACTTATAGTAGCCATTCATTTACATAAACCCATCAAACTTCTTATACCACTGTCTTAGAGCTCATTTTAAACCATACAAGCTCTTTTTTAATTTGCGAACAAGTTTATCTTTCCCCTTCACTGAGAAACCTTTTAGTTGTTTCATGTATATTTCATCATCTAGATCACCCTGGAGGAATGTTGTTTTCACATCTAACTACTCAAGAAGTAATTCTCCCACTACACAATACTCAAAGCTATTAGAATGGTAATCAGTTCTACAATTAGTGAGAAAATGTTGGTGTAGTTAATTCCCCTTTTTTATTGAAAACCTTTGACCACCAATCTTACATTATACCTATTGGAACTAGGGGTGTGCACGGTCCAATTAATCGGATTTGTGAAATTGGTTCTTTAATATTTGAGACCGGATCAAATCGAATCGAAACACCAACCCAAACTGGACCAGACCTAACTAATTTTAACGATCTAGTTTTGATCAGTCTAATAAGTCTGGGCCTTTTTCAATGGGCTTATTTTTTTGGGCTAAGTGGCAGCCACAAAATGTTACATAGCTTCAAAACAATTGAAACTTGATCTCTTGAATTATATAAATATATATGCTTTGTATTATCGTGTTGACTATCCAAAAGAAATAATTAATAAAATAGTTAAATTTCATCACTTGTAAATTTGGTATTCTTGTACTTTATAATTATAATCATGGATTTTTAATATATATATATATATATATATATCCGGTCTGGTCTGATTTTTTAAGGTAAAAAATTCACAAGACCAAAGATCAGACCGGGCCATTTTGGTCCACAAAAATTTAGACTAGACCAGATCATTTTATCTATAAAAAGCAAAAACAAACAAAAAAAAAACTATAATTCGGTTCGGTTTCTACACACCCCTACTTGAAACCATTATGCTCCTCTTTCACTTGGTATACCCATTTGTTGTGTAAAGTTTTCTTTTCTACTAGTAGCTCAAGTATATCCACGTCTTGTTGGAGATGAGGGATATGATTTCATTTCATCATTTATTACAAGCCCCCACATACTTGTATCCTGTGCCTGACTTGCTTTATCAAATCATTTAGGTCCAACTCCATCAGAGAGCATCAAGTAATTCATGTATTTCATGTTTGGTACACAAGGTCATAAAGACCGCCTTGATGCAGGAATAAGAACTAGAGACTGAGATGCCTTCATATGTTGTGTAATGCTCTATGGTGAGAACTTTCTTCTCTTTGTTCTATATTATCGTTATTTGGAATATCATTCCTATCGGCATACGAAAGATAACGGAGTCTCATGTTTCACACAATCTCCTTAAAACAATTACGCCGCCTCCTGTGGTGCTATGAGGTTTGTTATGGCGTTTGTCTCCCAATATGAAATGGTATAAAGAGTATCTACCTTAACACTTTGGTGTCACTCACAAAACGAACAATGAGTGTGTTTACACTTGATCACCACCAAAAACAAAACTATTTTAGAAAATAAAAGAGGATTTCGTGAAGAGATGTGAGTGTTGAGTTGTGTGGAATGAGGTCTCTAAGGCCTTCAATCGATACAAAGGGGAGGAGCTTTAGAATTAATTTTTCATTAATCGAAAACAGTTTTTTTGTGTTAATTGCAACAATTAAACAAAACCGTTTTTACGATTAATAAGAATTAATTCAAACATTTTTAATCAATTTGAATTTGAAATCTCTTAATTAAGAGTAATTCAAAATTTAAAACAAGTGACATTAAAGAAAATAAATGAGCTGAAAACTCTTTCAAAGTGCAAAACATGACCCCGCACGGCTGGCCATTTTCAGAGCGACATTTGTGACATGACCCCACACGGCTGACCATTTTCAGAGCGACATTCGTAAAACGGGTGACATTAAAGAAAATAAATGAGCTGGAAACTCTTTCTAAGTGCAAAACATGACGCCTGTGTCAAGCCTTATTTTTCTTAGCAACTTATGAGCTAATGAAAGGTTATCCTTTATCAACTCATAATATTTTTTTTCCAAAGTTTCGATATGAGACTTAACATTTCCCATTTTATTTTTCATCTCAAGTAGTTCACTTTGGGTGACAATTTCTCATTCACCCCGTATCCGTTTTGAGAAAAACAAATATACGATCTCGATGTACTCACGGAGGAGAATACAAATTTATAATTTTTTTTCACAACCGAGTATGAAACCTCATTTAAAATTACCCTCAAAATGACTAGGAAAATGACTTTAAAACTATTTTTTTCAACAAAACTCTCGTCTAAACATTTTATTTATAATTTTTCTCACTCCTCTTTCACTATTTTCTCTCACTAGGATATTGCTTAGGGTGATTTTATTTCTATCCACCAAATCTTGCAGTTAATCCACATTGTTAAGTTAATCCGCATTACATATTAAGTTAATCCGCGAGTGTGGATGAACTGACAAAAAAATATTATGAATTTAATTTTATAAATATTATTTTAAATAATAATTTAATATGGAAATATCTACTAAATTAATAAGGATAACCACTTTAAAAAATTAGATGGGTAACTTTTAATTAACTTTGCAGTAAAATAACAAAAACAAAATTTAACCCCTTTCCCCTTACGGTTTTAACGAGTCTCCCAATGTCTCTTCTTCTTCTTCGTTTTTTTCATAACCCTAAATTAGTTTTATATTCTTTAAATCACCAAATCTATATTCCAACCTTAGAAACTCACACCCACAATTTCGAAAATCTTGAACTAATTTTGTTTTTGTACTATATAAGTCTAACTCACAATACGGAAGATTAAAAATTTAAATTATACTAAGTTTATTATATCGTGTCTAACTTTCAAACTAAATAATTATATTATTAATTATAATGTTGGGGGTTCCAAAAGATTAATCAATAAAAAAATTGTAAATTACTGGACAATGTATATTTGCAACGCAAGCCGAAAAAGTTGGTCATCCCTTCTTATATATATATATAATACACACTATATATACTTGATCATTCGTTCACTCTGTTTTTGTATGCGCGCGCGCGCGCGTGCGTGTGTGTGTGTGAGAGAGAGAGAGAGAGATAGAAAATTGCGTCTATTCGATCAACACAAGCGCATAAGTAACCCTAAACCGTTTAAACTTTTTTAAACGTAAAGATGAAGTTAATTAAAAGGAATTATATTTAGATTAGGAATGTTAATTAAAAGGAATTATATTTAGATTAGGAATGTTAATAAAAAAGGAATCTAAAAGTTATACAATTATAATTTAATTAAAATTGGTGGATATACTAATCAATTTTAAAAAGGGTAGTTTTGTGAAACTTCATTTAAAATTTTCATAATTTAAAGGTGGATTAACTGCAAGATTTGGTGGATAGAAACAAAATCACCCATTGCTTACTGCCCGAAGGATTTGCTCTTTCTCTGCCTTTCCTTTTATACACAAATTTGGAAGACATGGAGCACATTTGTAGAGGATGATAAGTAGCCAAAACAGCCGAAAAAATCCTTCAAAATCTTCATCAGATTTTTACCTTTTACTAAAAAAGGCTCATTTGTTGACTTTTGCTTCGGAAAAAGCAGTGTGTACACAACAGTAGTGGCCACTGAATTAATCTAGGCTTTGTACCAATTAAAATATATGCCAGAAGATGACAATCAAATGTAAATTTATGTCTCTGTATATATAACAAGAGTTGATTTAGGGTGTTCTTAAATGGATTTATAAAATTAATTTTTTTATTTTAATATAAGAATATTTTTTTTCTCATCTCATTAAATCTTTAAGAAATCTTGTATTTCACTTCAGTAGTAGGGTGAGTCTAATAAAATAATGTAAAGACAATAAACTTTTGTCGCTAAAAATAAAAACATTAAATAATAAAAAAAATTCATTGATAAAAGACAAAATAAACAAAACTAACATTGCTCTTTATAAATTTCATTAAAAATTTCGTCTAAATAGTACCTTTGAAGATATAAAATATTAATTGTGATAAATACAGTTTTAATAATTATATGATATTTCATATAATCTTTTATTATTCATTACTCTTAAATAGTTATTATTCATATTTTAAATTTCTCTACAAATTTTAATTTTATCAAATATGTAAATATATGTCTTAATTCACTATATCAAAAATATTAAAAGATTAAAAGTTCGGATCCATATATATATAGTAGTATGTTTGATATACAAAAGAAATTTGAAATATTTACTCCGTTTCCAATTAAAGTTAGATCATCCTTTAATTTTTAAGCATTTTGAAAAAAAATTATTAGTTAGTTTCAACACAATTATTAATAAAACAAAATTAATTTTTTTTTATAATATGAATATTTAAACATTAATTATAATTAAATAAAAGCTCACAAAAGCCCTTAAGCTATTTTTTTCTTTATTAACTTTTTTTATACCTGCTTACGTAAACTATATATCTCTCTCTAAAACGTACATGTGAGCAATTTGAAGTTAACTAATTAATTAAGAAAAATAATAATTAAGTCTTATACCATATAAATATGTTTTAATTCACTACATCAAAAATATTAAAAAATTAATTTTACTTTTATCAAAAATATTAGAAGAAAGACGACGGAGAAAAAAAAAGTTGCGAAAAAAAGAAGAAATGAATAGTGATGAATTTTTCTGAGTGTTCTTCAATGCATCCACAAAATCCATCTTCTCACCCCGGGTGTTCTTAAATGATTTTTTAACGACTTAAAAACACTTTCTTCTTTCTTTTTAAAAAATGTTATCTTTCGTGAAAAGGGAAAAATGAATTGAAAAAATAAAATAGTTTTCATAAAAATAAATCATTTATTAAAATATTTTGTTACTTTCGATTTCTAAGATATTTAATTTTTTGGAGACTCAAGAAAACGATTTTCTTACAAAATATTAAAAGGGTAGAGATTTTTTCACCAAACTATTTCCTTTTTCAATATTTTTTTACGAGTAATTTTAAGAATTTAAATATTAAAACAATAAAAGCATAACATACTATATATATATATATATATATATATATTATTTATGACATATTAGGCACATTTTAAGACAAATATTTTTTAACTTTGACATTGGATAACCTAACGTGGGTTTTATTGAACTCTATATGCATGCACAAATAAAAAGATTGAACAAATTAAGAAAAACATTATTAAAAATGTTATCGTGCCGGAGCAAGTAAAAATAAAAGTCTAGCACTTAATATAAAAGTATGAGAATATTTATTATAAGTTTACATTTATGAGATGTATATAATTAAGTAGAAATAGTATATGCTTGTTTGTTGGAAAAAATGAAGTTTTTAATTAATTTTTAAAATTTTAAGTGGGTGAGAATTCAAATTAGTGGCAATTTTTTCAAAGTATAGAAAGCATGGTAAGAATAAGAGATTTTACGCTATTTTTTAAGATAAAATTAACGTAACTTTAACTTTTAATAAGGTAAGAAGACGGATTATATTAGTGCATTTAAGAACACCCTTAATTTATTGTAGACGAGAAAAATCCTATTGTGGACTTTGTATTCTTGTCGTGCGTGTGGTGTGGTATGCTTAATTCCATCTTTTTAATTTTTGTGATGCGAGTAAATAGAAGACGAGTTGGAATTAACTAACAAGTCGGACGAAATTTAATTTATTATTGTTTTCAGTTAGAGAGGACGGAATTTTCATTTTGGAAATATTTTATTTGTATTTGAAAATATGTTGATATAAAATGAAAGAAGTTTTGATTTATTGTTTTAAATTGTTTCAGGGCTAGCTGGGCGTACAGTTAATTTTTAATGAATATTGATTTTTATTAATTTATTTTTAAAATGAGGCAATTAGATATAAGGGCTCATTCTAATAATAATGTAATTATAAAGGACACTTAAAAATAAGCTATATAAATTAAGGACACTATACAAAAAAGACACTAATATCCCTTCCTTATAATGTCTCACGCTCATTATGACACTAATAGCAACCAGAAGGTGCTAAATGCATTTAGCACCACCTGGACACCAACCAGAAGGTGCTAAATGCATTTAGCACCTTCTGAACAATAACCAGAAAATGCTAAATGCACAACCAGAAGGTGCTAAATGCATTTAGCACCACCTGGACACTAACCAGAAGGTGTTAAATGCATTTAGCACATTCTGAACAATAACCAGAAAATGCTAAATGCACAACCAGAAGGTGCTAAATGCATTTAGCACCACCTGGACACCAACCAGAAGGTGCTAAATGCATTTAGCACCTTCTGAACAATAACTAGAAAATGCTAAATGCACAACCAGAAGGTGCTAAATGCATTTAGCACCACCTGGACACCAACCAGAAAGTGCTAAATGCATTTAGCACCTTCTGAACAATAACTAGAAAATGCTAAATGCATTTAGCACCACCTGGACACCAACCAGAAGGTGCTAAATGCATTTAGCACCTTCTGAACAATAACTAGAAAATACTAAATGCACAACCAGAAGGTGCTAAATGCATTTAGCACCACCTGGACCAAAAGGTGCTAAATGCATTTAGCACTTTCTGAGTACCAACTAGAAGATTTAGCACCAATCTGTTTCAGTATGAATTGTGCTAAATGGTGCTAAATCTGTTTAGCACCAATCTATGTTTTCTATTATTCTGCACAAAGATCACAGGAGGGAGGGAAAGGAACGGATAGATAAATTAGAGTATTTATTTAGCCTAAGGAATTTGAAATTGGTACAACAACTTTGAGGATTCTTGGGATCTGAATCCATTCATCGATCATTTTAAACCATAATTAACAAAATATTATTTATACATAAAATAGTGCGTACATACAAACATACATAGAATGAGATGATGAGTTGAGTCAAAGTCTTGGGCTTCGGAGGCAAGCGGATCTGGGCGGAGGAGAGTAGTTAGCTTGCTTAGATCGAGAAGAAATCAAAAAATCTGCTATCTTACTAATACTACTTCGTTTGTGTGCCGAGTTATTGATTCAAACCCCAAGAAGAAGTTGGAGAAGAAGAAGAAGAGGGAAAGTGAACGATGTGGATTGAAGCACATCTCTCTCATCTAGAGCAGACGAGTTAAGAGTCAAAAGTATTCGGTCCATCAACATTTTGCACAAAGATCTAGAGAGAGAAAGAAAATTCATTAAAAAAAAGATCTAGAGAGAGTTCAGTGGTTGGTTTATACATAAATGATTTTATATATAAATGGTTTATATATATATGTAAGAGAGAGAAAGAGAGGGGTGATGGAGAGGGAATTATATTTGGGTATTTTTGTCCATCAACATTTATCATTTTCCTTAAAATAAATTAATATTATGAAAAGTGTCCTTATTGTAAAACCAAATTATGAAATTAGTACTATTTCCTTTTATTAAACATGAGTCTGTCCTAAGAGTTATAAAACATTATGGAACGAGACCTTATAACTCATTATCTCTTTTAAAATATCCACCTAAGTAGTTAATATATATATATATATATACACTATAAATTATTAGAAGAACTTGTATATGTGTTGGGCTGTAAAAAAATTTAAAATGGTTGTTAAACACAAACTCCCAAGAAGTCTAGATATACTCCGTATTTGTTTTTCAACTGGACTCCTTGCCGCTGTTAATTGTTTAATCCATCACAAGACTAATGTTTCAATTTTTCTGTGGGCTTCAAAACAGGGATTGAACTCTGCA
Source organism: Lonicera japonica (assembly GCA_021464415.1). NCBI lineage: Eukaryota > Viridiplantae > Streptophyta > Magnoliopsida > Dipsacales > Caprifoliaceae > Lonicera > Lonicera japonica. The sequence goes on from CM038469.1 coordinate 63,533,442, forward strand.
TTTCTAAAAATTGTTTAATTTTTACAAATAAAAATTGCATATCATCAGAAAGTCCATTAATATATAATTTTCCGAGTCATTCATATAAATACACAAATAAAAAAAGGTAGTACTAATGTCAAAGCAATTATGCTCATTATTATAGTAAAATATAAAATATAATTTCTCAAATCAATACTATATTCTAATAAATAAATAATTACTTTAATAATATGAATAACCATAAAAAATTTCTTAACTCTCCAAAAGAAATATATAATGCGGATATTCGTATATGATATGGATAATGACCATGAAGAAGATGATGTAACAAATGGAAGACTTTGAAAGGGTGGCCAACTACATTTAGAAGGTCTCGTAGATAATGTTTAAGTGATACGTCATTATTTTTAACTTTAATATTTATTTGTTAAACTTTAAAATATTTTAACTTATAATTTTATTTCAATAAATTTATACTATTAAAAAATATCTTTTAAAATCTATCAAACAAGATCCATATTCTTTATAATTTTCCTTAAAGAAATTGATGAATAATGTCAATAACAATTTGATTGACAATACTATTTCTAGATGATTTTTTTTCAACTTAACCATGAACAAGATTTTTTGGGCCGTATGCTTATATATCCATGTTTTTAATATATCTAATTAATGTTAGAATTGGAGATGCTATAAGAGTAGTACTATTTGCGAAGCCGGGATATTTTTCTAAAACATATTTTTGTAAATTGTTAAATTTACATATAATTTGTTATATCCATACATAATAAAAATCAAAACCAATAACATTACTCGCTTTAGTTTAACTAAGGTTGGTTAATATCCGAACATAACTATTTTAATTGATGAATACACTTGAGCCTGCATATGCTATTTTCTATTTGAACATTAAATACTATTAATTAAATTTACATATTTTCAGTTACAAAAGCTCTGGAGAAGCAAAGTCATTGACAAAATATAAATCTCACTATGAAAATTTTGTTCTACAGTAAAAACTCAATAAAAATAATATTTAATAAAATAATAATCTCTTTAAATTAATAAATTTTGTTGGTACTGACTCAAGTTCAAAAGCTAAATTAATATTTTCACTAAATTTATAAGATAATATTTTTTTATAAGATCCCATTAAGCCTATTGGTTACATAAATTAATAATTCACATTTTTCAGACCTACTATCATGCCTTATCAAAATATGAATACAAAGTTATTTGTTTTTTTACTGAAATTTATATTTATCTTTTTGCTGAGATGGGAAGAGATTGGAATTGAAGTATGACAAATTATATAATTTTTGTCATGTAAGAGCATACCCAGCGGGTAGGGTAAATTGATAAATTTACCCTACCCTTGTTCACAGGAGGAAATTAGAGGGTAAAAATTTGGTAGGTAAGGTAGAAAATGAATAAATTTACTATACCACTAATTTTTAATCATACGAATGTGCGTCACTCGTATCACACATACGAATTTAGTACACTCGTATAAAAAAAATGATGGCTCACTCGTATCAGTCATATGAGTGTGGCCTACTCATATGACCCATACGAGTGAAGCACACTCGTATGGATGGAGCCATATATATATATATATATATATATATTATTTTATTTCTCATATTTCCGTTAAGCATGGGATGGTTTGGATGGTATCAGATGGGTTAACCTTTTAACTTTTGGGAGTGAAATTGTAAAAGTTTTTAAAGTTTATATTTCAAACCAATTTTTAATTGTTTTTGTATTATTTAAGTGCCCTTATTATGTCGCCACACGAATATAATTTTTTTATGTTTAATACAAACAATATAAATATAATTTTTCTTTTAAATAATTTCATTTGAATTATTAAATTGTTGGGTCAAAAATATAATTAATCAAAGTTATGGTGCAAACGGTGTAAATGAAAGAGTTTTTTAAAAAAAAACAAAAGGCAAAATGGGTCATATGAGTGTGGCTCACTCGTATGGCCAATTTTGAAAAAAAAAAAAATCTTTGCACATAATTCATACGGGTGACATATATTCGTATAAGTATATTTTCTACCCTACCCGTTGGACTCAGCTTTGAAAATTAACTAATTGAACGAGTAAATTTAGCCTGATTTTTAACTTTCCATTGTGGATGCTCTAATAAGAAGAAGTAGTAGAGAGATGGTGTATATATATAAAGAGTAATTAATTTTGGAAGACCAAAGATAATATAATTGCTTAATTAAGTTTTTATGAAATAAAAATTTAGGGAAGATCAATATCACAAAATTGGAAACATAAATCTTTCAAATTTCAAATTATTTATCAAAGGATAATATAATTTACTTAATTAAGTTTAAGGGAAAAAAAATATTAGAAAGTTCAAGATAACAATATTAGAAACACAAATCTTATGGTAAATCATTAACTTATCAATAAATTAAAATCTTATTTAGTTAATAAAATCGGCCAGTCCTGATTGTATTAATTTATAAAGTTTTTACTGTAGTTCATTTCTTGGTGTTGTGGCCATTAATGTTCATGGTCTAAAGCTCACTAAGAGCTATAGTTTTAATGTGGTTGAGTCCAAAGTTATGCCTTAGAGTTCATTTCATATTGAAGAATAGTGGAGGCCATATCGGTTATATTACCACGGCAATAGTGATATGACTCATCCCTTTAGTCAATCTTATAGTGATTGAGGAACTAAAAAGGAGGGTGAAAAACATAGGTGCAACTAGCATTTCACATGTATGTACACGAAGAGATATCTCATATGCATATGATTAATATTAAGATCTCAGTTGGTCATTCCAATTATGCACATGGTAAGAAATCAATGCATATAACACTAAAATATTGCTAACAGATCGAGATAATATATAAATGGAGAAAGTGCATATCTCATTTTTTATTTTGCTTGCTTTTTAGTGTTGTTTATATAACAATATAGCATACAACTTGATTACGTTATGTTTCTGCGGTTCTGCAATTATGCCCCATTAGATAAATTAGGTTACAAACACATACTAAAAACAGGAACTAATTATAAATTGTTGATGACCTATCGTAAGAGAGAAACTGCTGCGAAAAGGACCACTTAACTTTTCTTGAAGACAAGAAGAGAGGGATTGGCCTAGTGGTAAGCAACCTCCACCATTGTCTTAAGGTCAAGGGTTCGACTCATGAGGTTGAGAGGTTTCTTTGTTTGTAGGATTAAGGGAGAGACTTAGATTTCCATTAATTTTTTTTAAAAAAAAAAAAAAACTTTTCTTGAAGACAATAAATTCAAAAAACGTTAGGAGAAGCGAGACGCTTGAATTTTTAAGAAAACCTAACAATGCTATAAAGAGATTGGCATCAAGTAGATGTTTCTAATGGGGTGAGAATGCTATTAAATTAAATGAAATGGAGGGCAAGAGATATTTCAAAATATGGGAACACATGCTCCATTGTACTAATGTAGTATTAGATTAGATGTACGAGATATTTCAAAAGCTCGCATAACGTAACAAATTCCAATCTTCTACGTTTAGCCCTTAAACCTTTATATAAGATGTACAATCTAAACTTTTTAGCCCATCTAGAAGAGTGAAACAATAAGGGTCATTTGATAACAAAGTTGGAAAGTGATTAGAAAATTAATTTATTTTATGAGAATTTGAGAAAATAGATGAGTGATTTGTGAGATATTCTTCGTCTTTTTTGTAATTTTCACAGGATTTTTTTCTTACCCTTCTTACCTATTGTCAAAAGAACTTCATTACATAGCAAAACAAAAAAGTAACATAACATGTTAGCAAATTACGACTTTTTTTTAACTTCTGATAAAAATAAATAATATTTTCAATTATTTTCAAATTTTAGCGTACCATGGTTTGTTACTATTACTATAGCTATAATTCACCTGCCATTACAAAATTTTTAACTCTAGCAAGTAGGTTACTAATCCCATATGGCCTCAAAAAGTTCCCCAACTATATAACTACTTTATATCCTAGTATAGACAATATCAAGGGTGGAGATAATTCAGTCCCAGTATATCTTATACATTATTTCCTTTTTGGGTTTTTTTAATGCTTTTAGCCTATTATAAACAAAAAGACCTTAAGAAATAATTCAATTCGGAAATCCTAAAAAAATAAACAACTCCTTTGAACGGATAATGTTGCCGATGCTAGCGAAGAGGGGCAACGTTCACTAGCCGTCTGATGAATTTATGCGCATAATCGAGTCCCAAAAATTCAAAATTGATTATCTATGTGATGTAACCTTCACAACTAATACCCGCACAACCATTAGCTTGAAATGGATCACCAGTGTGAAAGATTTCTGTGTGGCATTAAAGAATAAAAGGGGTGTTTTTTCTTTTTCTTTTGCAAATAAAAAATAAAGGATTATTTAGTTGTGAACTTATCAAAACTAGAAAAAGAGAAACGGAGTCAAAAAAAAACTTTATGGATGTATATAAAAACACTCATTTCAAAACTTGTTCTTATAACAGTTTCAATTCTTCCAAATACTCCATTAAGCAAAATTGAATCATTTTAAAAGCAAAAGCTTTTAATTGACTAATCGCAAGTGAACTAATTTGATAATTAAAAATTTCCATAAAGAGGCCATTACTGATTATGTACTTATGATACAAAAATATTATTTTACATACAATTTATTTTATTCCATCCACTTCACACACGTAAGGTGTGCTCCATAGGCTAGTTAAATCTTAACTCTTCAGAAATAGTGGAAAGCAAATAAACAGATTGAGGATGTTCCTATATTAAAGGGAATTTTAACAAATTTTATGGAAATGGATCGAAGTCGGTGTGACCAATTTTAAGTTAAAGTTGTATTTCATTTTAATAAATAAATAAGAAGAGTCATTCGATCTTGTGGATTAAATAGAAGATACCAATATGTCATGGGTAGCGAATTAAAGAGTAATATGTACAATTCCCTTTCTAATCCATGATATATGGTAATTCCAGAACTCCAAACTTCTGCATAGTTATTGAAGAAGTGCTTGCTAGGTACAATTTTTACATTTCATGTATTATTCTCTACATGTATTAATTAAATATTTGTCATCATGTAAATACTTGAGTTTTTTCTATCTATTTACAAATGGTGGTAGATTTATATTGAAGAAAAATTAGTGATCGTATTGCCTACGTTGATTTTAGAGTTTTTATCAAAAACAATTTTAGATTTGATAAGCGGACTTAAAACCTCAGGTCTAATCAAATATTAGTACTGATGAAATCTTGTGTTGTGTTTTCTAGCTAACAATTTATATCAATCAAACAATCCACAATACAAGGAATTTACGAGGTATCCCTACTTGTGTAGGACTAATCCTCAGGACTAACTGACAGTGATTCACTATGATCAAAACAGAATTATAAACTCGGTGACTTACAAAAATTACTTTCCCACAATTTACGCAATAGTCCCCTCAATCTATTGAACGTTGAATCCAACTTCAACTAGTTAAGCGTAGCACTTCCCGCTTTTTTCAGCTTACCCGTCGCCTCCTTCTATGCACTTGATCACAATCTTTCACCCCTATGTACGATCTATCTTATCGCGCATTAACCACTTCACTCACCCCATTTTCAATCGCAACCAAAGTTACTCTCACATGATTATGAACGTTTTGAATCCTACTTATTAAATTTGAAGAACAATAAGATCTTGTATGGTATGTAAACAAAATCTAAGTAGTATATCAATACTCTCAAAAATTAATTATAATGTTTTGATATTTTTTGACTCAAAAAACTTTCTAAAATTATATATTTTTTTTTCCAATCTAATGATTATATTTATAAAAAAAATATAAAGCTAAAATTTTTAATAAAAATATTAAAAATATAAAAAAAATTGCGAAAAAAATTCGTGACTCAAAAAATAGTGTTGGATAAATCTAAGAAAGGAAAAGTAATTTTATGAAAAACACTTTGCCGAATCGATCCAAATTTGTACAAAAGCCGCGTACCTTTATCAACTTTGCACGTGGCTTCACTTTAATGGATGGCTTGAATTAATGAAAGCCGACGTGGGTTTTGAAAACTAAGAAGCATCTTTGACTTTTTCAAAGTATTCCTTTTTCAAATTTTTTTACTATTTATGTATTATATAAAAACTTATCTTTAATATTTCTTTTTAGTTTAATTTCATCATATTAAATTTGTTCGGCGCGGATCCGATTCAAATTTGAGAAGTAATTTTATAGAATATATTAGACATGAAAAAAAAAATTCAATAATTTATTTCGACTAGACTTTTCGAATTTCGATAAAACTCAATAAAAATACTTAAAAATAAATTTGACTTAAAAAAATTTTAATTTGGATTTAACGCTCAATCCACCGCCTATATTTTGAATTAGACCATATAACCAACTTATCTTAGATCCTGAATTATGTACAGTGTATCCAGTAAGTTTGGCGAGCTTCCGTTAATTTTCGCATTTTCAAATCTTCAATTCGACTTAAACAATTATAATAGAAAAAGTGTTTTTGGCATTGGAATCATGCCAACTAAAAATATATACCTAACATATAACCTAATTTAATTTTTTTTAGCATAATCAACAAAAAGAAAGCTAATCAAATTCATATGCGAGAAGTTCAAATTCATATCTTGTAGCACCAAAGATAAAAATAATGCAAAAAAATTCAACAACTCATATGTAAAACAACATAGTAAGAAGTGAAAAAAAAGGGACGAATAAGCCAACTTAAAATATCAATTAGTATTGTATAAAAATAAAAGAAAATCTTACCAATTATATTACAAATATTGAAATAGAGAAAATCTCACCAATAAAATTGCCGACCCCAACGAAGATATATGAGTAAACTTCAAATGGGTTTACGTACGACACTTGAAGGACAGTGTCTTAAAGATTAAAAGGGTTTGGATTAAGAAAATTAGAAATGGAATCAAGGGAGCATATGTTCATTAAATGAATAAAAATGGCAAGGCAAATAAAAAAAGCATATGAAGAGGGAGAATAAACGGCAATGGAAGAGCAAGGATCGACATGATTATTAGCGAAAACCTATATAATTAACTGTATTCAGTGGCAAAGCTAAGATTTCGACTAAGTGAAGCGAAATTCAAAGCAAATGCACTAAATCATATTTAAAGCTTTGGAATTTTAATACAAACAAAATAGTATTAATAATAATAATAATTCATACAACTTATATAACAAATGCGAACAATTACAATAACATTCAACGGTCTTTTATATTTTGGAAGTATTGCAACACTTCCTCTTTGCTAATATTTTTAAAGTATTGCAACATTAATATTCGACGATTAGGAGTTGACACCTAAATCACTAAATATTCAACAATTAATAAATAAACACAACTAATATTATGCAAGCAATCAACAATATAAATAAAATTCAATAATTAGGAGTTTACACCTAAATCACCAAATATTCAACAATTACTCGATGGTTCAAGAAATACACTTAATATTATGTAATTAATAAAAAAAATACAACTAATATTATGCCATTAATCAACAATATAACAAATATTCAACAATTGGGAATTTAAACTTAAATCACCAAATATTCAATAATCAATCAATAGTTCAAGAAATACACTAAATATTATGCAATTAATAAAGAAACACAACTAATACTATGCAAGTAATCAAATAATAAAATAATCTCTAATTTTGAAAAAGTGTATCTAAAAATATAATTAGGAAGATAATGGGCGTGGTCACAGTTGCGAGGAGGCAGTGGGTTGTGGGCGGGGTGGTGCAGAGCAGTGGCGGTGGAGCAAAAGTTGAGACAATGGGAGTGAGAGTGAAATTGCAGCTCTAGACAGTGGGTTTGTGTTTGTTTAATTTGTAAGTTGAAGTTTTCAAATGACCCCTAAAGTTTTGCCCTTGACAGTTAGGTACCCTAAAGTTTATTTTTATGAATATAAGTTCATATATATATTTAAAAAATACCCTATATTTAGTAAAAAAAAAATCAAAACCAAGTGGGGGTGTTTGCCCCGCCTGGCCTTACACCCCTTCGCCCCTGCTTGTATTTATAGAGAGGGAGGCAAGACGTACAGAGAGTAGTGAATACGGGAAAAAAAAACCTAAAACCAATGAGGGATAGAAGAACGTATATTTATGTAATTACAAAACTAATTAGTTTAATACCAATAAATGACATTTAGCATCATTAATGCATATGGACAACTTCCTCCATATTACTTATATACTAGAGTACTACCCGTGCGATGCACGGGCGAATTTATGAAAAATATAGTATTTGTATTCTAATAAAGAACCAAAATTGGAAAACCAATAGGATTAAATGTTCATAACATTTGAAATATTTATAGTTTGTTAATAGTATTTGCATTATCATAAAGAACTAAAATTGAAAAAGCAATAGGCTTCAATCTTAATTACATTCGTAATATTTATAGTTTTTTGTAGAAACATTGTTTAAAATATTGTTGATAACGTTGTAGTGTATTCTTCGATGTATACTATTTACTCATTCTGCTTTGCTTCGTTATTCCTGCAAGAGAAGAACAAAATAGAAGAATTATTAGATTATATGTCTGTATTTGAAATTCTTAGAAATGGGTTTTGTTGGAATTAGGTGGATTATTTTGAAAGAAATATTATTTGTAACATCAATTCGTCCCAATTACCTTCGGAGTTTTTGCTTTTTTTGTTTGTGCCTCATTCAGTTTGTGCTTTTCATATTTTCGCTTGTTCGGTTTTGTTGATGATCTTTGTACTTGACTTTGTGTATCCTTGTCGCTTGATTCAACTGTAATGGAATTGTCTGATGAATCCTGCGTGAGATTTTTAATGGTGAATAATTGTATGAGATTTGTAAATTTACATGTTAAGATTTTGAGTAATGTGGTTTACCTCCTCTTGATTTGTTTGTATGCTTGCGGGTGTGGGAAGACTTTCTGTGAAGGCAATTGTAGTGACCGTGTAGTTTTCTAACCCTTTGACTAAGTTGAATTGATTCAACTTAAGTTGGAATTCATATGTGTTGCCTATGATTTGAGTAACGCCATCCGAAATACTTGAGATGCTCTGTGTTATACCATATTTCTATTTTATTGTTAGTGAACGTTTGTTTATTTAAATAAAGAGACTACGTATTTTGAAGATATTACTCACTTCGAGGATGTTTTTGCTTTTGTAGAGTTGTGTAACTGGTACTTTAAGTATTTTCTCCGCCTCTTTATCGAAAATGACAAATGTTATGGATGCGGAGTCGTCTTTTACTTGGACGTGCAATTTGTACCTAATGTATAAGGCAATAATTATTAGACATTAGTATTATAAGTTGATATTATATTTGTTTGTATGTACCTTGGTTTCGGAAATTGTTCGTCATTGTTGCATTTTGAGCACCAAAATGTGGAACCACTTTCTTTGACTTTTTTGCCACATAATCTACATGAGTTGTAGAACCATCCAGCTTCTTTGTCAATACCGTAAATAGTAGCTTTGCAGGTCAATAGCATCTCCTGTATCAAGTTTAGTAACATATTTATAATGTTCAACATCATAATATGGTAATTGTGTTATGGAGTTTGTAGAGTTTGTTTTAACTACATACCTCAGAACTTGAATCTGAATGCAAGTTTAGTATCTCATATATAGTTTTACTTTGGATTTGCATTGAAGCACTACTTTTTTTATCTTCGAACTTTAATGGTTTATCATTGTATGTGTTCCTGTTTGAGATTTTATAGTGAGAGTCATAATATGGATTTTTAATTTTTACCTTAAACTATAAGTGGTCAAAATATCTTATACCTCGTTTTTAGCGCTTCGACCTCTGGAATGTCTAAGTTTAAGTAAACCTTGCTCAATGTAGTCGTCGTTAAGTATATTTCGCCTGTAGAAGAATAAGTTTTTGGTCATTTGTCTTTTGTCTATGTTGATGAAATTATTTGATGATAAATTCTTGTAAGAAGTATATAATAAATGATAATTGTGTTACCTTTGAATTCTTTAACTGATGTGGAGGTCACAATAACTATAATAGGCTGAGATTGTTGATCGCACAATGTTTCCGTTATTTGGTTTGCTCGATCTGCCCATAGTGTCACGCGTAAATTGTGGTCACTGCAATAAAGGTTGGGTTTTCAGTATTAGAAATTTTATACGACAATTCATATGATGTACAGTTAATTAAATAAAGTTGTTTGTAGAATCTTAATGTACCTAGAATCTTTAATATAAATAATCCTTTTTTTGATTATTGAGCCTCTTGTAACTTGATCTTCTGCAGCAGTCATTGAAGTAAGGTATCCTATAACATCTGCGGAGGATATTTTATTTATTTTATTATTTCTGGTAAAATATATTTATTGTTGTTATTGAACATTGTAAATGAATAATATATTATATGTTACCAGTTAGCTGTATGTCGTTATTGAGACGACTTTCGACTTTCTCGAATGGCAGGAATTGGAATTTGTGGAGAGGGATTGTGTCGTTATCTTCGTCCAGCAATTCAAATGTTGTCGTTGGCAAGAAATATATCATATATTGCTGTGGGACAGGTCTATAGCTCGGTTTGTTTTGCGCAACTTTAAAATTTGAGATTGAGTATACTTTTCCTTCATCGACTTTGTCAGACAAATCAAATACCAAATTTTTGGGGATTGAAGCATGGATGCAGTCACGCTGTTTCAAAATTTGTATAATTAATACCCGTTTATGTATAAATATATAAATCTAGAGAATGATGTGGTTTCTTACATTTTCATCTAGTAGAAGCATGTCAACTGAAATTGTCTCATCTCCAGATTTAATGTTAATTGCGTCCCATTTCCTTGTAACTCTTACTTTAACTGTCCAGTCTTCTCTGCCCTTCCTGATGTCACATAGTAGCATAGTTTGTCTTGTCATTTTCACCTGCGCATAATTCATTCTTTTGTTAAAATAAGTAAATCCTTTTTTATATGCTACGCATATATATATATATATATATATATATTTAAAAGAAAATATAGCGATAGCATCAGTAGAAGGAAAAATTGTTGCATGGTAGTAACCTCTAATTTAGGAGAAGAATTTGTTAAGGCTAAAATAAAAAACCCAAAATTTATAATTTTTCAGGAGATGATCGTGAAGAACAAATATAGCATTTTCCTTTAATATTAAACAACTCTTATTATTTATTAAGACAATTGATTAATTATGTTTGGGTGATCACACACATATATATATTTGATTTGGCATTAATTAATTAACGATACACTATCTAAATCTATTATTATTTGACGTAGAGCATATTCTTAGTATTAAGATAAACTAAATACATATGGAAGCAGATATAGAAATAAATGGAAAGAAAAATCCACTACCAACTCCAAAGTCAGTATTTAGATAACAACACGCGCGAAAAGCGGCCGACGCATATTAAGAGATCTATTATAGATTAATTTGAAATAAGTTCTTAATTCTAGATTCATGTTAGAAAAATGTCACTGTTTTTATACATAATTTATGACAGCGATGAACATGCTAATAATGGTAAATTGAAAGCAAATTTAATGTTATATTTATTTAACAGTTGGTTATTGGAGAATTGTATACAAATTTGGAAAGCGTAAAACTAAGAGTTAGCAACTTTAATATCCTCAGTAGCAGACAAGTGCATTCATAATAGGCTTAGTTAGAATAAATAACAAAATTATTCAGATGCGGAATCATTTTTACAATTAGATTTATATTTATAAAGACAAAACTTATGTATCTTTGTTGTGTCTTTTAATTTAAACGTATTTGTAATTAGCATTAAATAAATAAAAAATATATAATATTTCTAGCTATACAAATGCATGCACATTTTTTTTTCCTGGTGATGAAAATGAGATATATAAACTAAAGCATTGTAATTTTTTGTTTTACCTCTTTCTAAAGACGTGAACACTTCATCATAAACTATGTTTTTTGTGCAGTTGTAGTGTCTAGAATCGTCAGTCTTGATTAGAATCTTCAATCCGTGACTTGAAGTAACGCGTGAGACAGCAACGTAAAGCTGGCCATGGCTAAAAACGGGTTTGGGTAAGTAAATGGAAACTGTTTCCAAAGTTTGGCCTTGGCTCTTGTTAATTGTCATTGCGAATGATAACCGTACTGGAAATTGGCGGCGTTTCAAAACGAATGGGCATTTCGATTCGGTCGCAGTCATTGTTATTCTAGGAATGAAGACTTTCTCTTCGAGATTAGAACCTGTTATAATTTTTCCTTCTATGACCAGTGGTGCAAGTTGTGTAACAATCAAACGTGTTCCATTGCACAGGCCGGCACTTTGATTTAGATTTCGTAGGAGCATTATTGGGACACCAATTTTCAAAGTTAATTCATGACTCGGTAGTCCAGAAAAATCTAAAGTATTTAAGTATTCAGTTGGGAACAACATTTCTTGATTTTGAACTTTTGATGTGGTTGTGCAAATGGAGTCACAACTGAGGTACGTCCTTTTTTCTCCTGGAATGCCATTGAGAATGTAGTTATTGATCTCATCCACAGTATGATTTGTCGGAGTGAGAATCGCTCTGGTTTGCAGATAGTTTTGGTTTATGTATTGGTTTGCCAAGTCTGGGTATGTAACTGAAACAATTGCTGCAATTGGGTCATTACTTTGAGGAATTAACAGATTCTCGGGTATTGTGATCCAAGTTGGGTCTTCATCTTCGTTTAGGGTACATGTTGGCAATTTTCCATCTCCGAGCGCAAGCACCCATTCTTTAAATGAACCCCCTTCTCGTACTCTCATGTTTTGTTTAAGGATGAAGACTTCACAGTAATCCCATAGTTTTGATTTGTTGATTGAAGCTTTTACAACATCCTCCCTTGTTCCCTTTTCGATTACTGGTAGCGTTTGTCTAAAATCTCCTCCGAGAAGAACAGTAATTCCTCCAAATGTTTTGTTTATTGAGTTCTCGTCATCAAATCGTAAGATGTCTTGTAAAGTTCTGTCAACAGCTTCAAAAGTGTGTCGATGGTTCATTGGTGCTTCGTCCCAAATAATCAAACTCGTTTTTCTGATTAACTCGGCCAAATGTGTCCCTTGATGAATTTCGCATGTTGAGTTGTTATCCACATTTATTGGAATTGCGAATCTTGAGTGGGCAGTCCTTCCACCTGGAAGTAACAAAGACGCTATTCCTGATGAAGCTACGGCCAAGGCTATTTTATTCTCTGATCTTAAACGTGCAAGAATAGCCTTATATAAGTAAGTCTTTCCAGTTCCCCCGGCTCCATATACGAAGTAGAGGCCACCTCTTTTAGCCATAACTGACGTGTTAACTGCATTATATACCGCTTTTTGTTCGATATTGAGGTTTGCATATGCTTCTCTTGCTTCTTCAGCTAGTGCATGGATATCATATGAGAGTTCTTCCCTAATTAATCTGTTGTCACGTTCTTCAATAAGAGTTTGATCTGGGACTGGTAAAGGTGGGAAATTTTTCAACGATTTACCTTGACGCAACAAAATTTGCTCAATTTCATAAATAGTGTAACTCTTCAACTGGAGCTCTGTCAAGTACAGTGTTGGGAAGTTTAAGAGTTTCCTTTGACGATATAGAATATCATCAGATAATGAATTCCAATGAGCTTCCCATAATTTTAAAGGTTCAGAAACTTCGCAGAATAGTAATATCGTGGCGAAGAGTTCTCGCAGTTGTCCTCCAGTTGACCATTCTGCTGCTTGTTCGAGTGCATCGTGCCATTCATTATCCTCATCTAGTAAGCCAAGGGCATAACATGCTGCCTTGTATGATGGATGAATGACTCCGCCAACTGTTCTGATTTCTTCGAAACTTCGAGGTCCTTTAACTATATTAAGTAACATTCGAAGATAAAACCTTTCTCCCGATGTAGGATGCGCATACACAACTCGGCCGATACATTTTCCCGACTCTCTTCTTTTCCACTGTTTGTATTTTGCTTGCCAAACCCATTTTGTCGGAAAATTTGAATAAGTAAGCTCTCTTGCATCTTCATGTTTTGCATTAGTTTCCAGCCATTGTGTGAACATTGTTTTGTCGACATCATACCTATATTTTTTTTATAATGAATTGAATTGATTACAAATAAAAAAGGAAGATACAAACAAAATAGGGAGAAGCCTAGTTAAAAAGATGTCATACCTATTTAGGACATTGTCTAAATAATCTGAATCTTTAAATGTCACGGTATGCTCTTCAGGAAGATGGAAGTTTAATCTTTCAACACCAACACTTCGATATTGGATATCAAAGTAATATATTCTCCAACATGCTTCAGATGCAGATAGGTAACGGCAATCTAAATATGATTTGATTTCATCAAATTGCATGTCCCCTTCATTGTTATTTGCACTATTTTTGGCAACTGATTCTTGTAGTACCACTGTTGTTTTATCCGGTCCTTTGTTTATGTACTTGAATAGGTATTTAAGTGATCTTCCTTTGTTGCACCACTCTACGTTTATATGTGCTTCATATTTGATGACCAGCTCTTGATTGTGGGGAACAACATACCTATTATCGAGCTTTATATCATTCTTTAAGACGAAACTACCATCATCTCTTCTTTTATATATTGGGAACCCAGACTCATCAACTGTTGTGTTAGGACAGAATTTCTTAGGGAAGTGTTTTGAGCAACTACCATTCTTCATACAGAAAGCTGCGGGGTTTACATTTCCACATGGGCCATGCATCATAAATTGTGAAATAATTTCAAATGCAATAGGGTCATCTTCTTTGTTCGGTAGCTCTGCAGAAATGATTTTGTCGATATCTGAAGCAATTGGATATTTGTCATCAGGATGCAAGAATAAAACAATGTGCGCATGTGGGAGGCCTCTTTTTTGGAATTCAATTGTGTAGATTGCTGATAAGAAAAATAGTATTCGGAGTTAGTGGTTCGATATATATATACATGTTATGGTATAGTATCGAGCAAATCGTTTGGTAATGTACCTACAAGGACTCTGCCAAAATGTGCGCCTTGAACTAAATCTTTCATCAAATGATCTAGTTTTATTTTGAATACTCGGGCGACAATATCAGGCCGTTCATCAGCTTTTTGACCGGGTATTAATTCCAAGAAACTTTGTATTTCTCGCCATTTTGGGTTTGAAGTGAACGTAAGGAATAAATCAGGATTACCAGCCCATCTACAAATGGCCATTGCATCTTGAAAATTTTGTGCCATATATCGAGGGCCACCTGTGAAACTGGATGGAAGTACAATACGTTTTCCAATTGAAGCTGGGGTTGTATCTCCATGCAAAATAGCATCCTTTAAACCCTTGTAAAGCTCAGCTCGAATTTGCGATTGATTTGCTCGTACCCATCGTAATCTGTCTGCTTCGATGCACGTATATGCGTCTACCAGATATTGCTGAAATAATCTGCCAGATCGTATTAAAGTTTGTGCTTCATTCCCTCTTTGTTGCACCCTATATGCATAATACTCTCTCATTGTGACACGACTTCGTTTAGTTTGTCGTCTGCCATCAGTGGGTGCGTATTGTATATCGAGATGGAAACCATCTTCTCCATAGGGGAATAATAATGGGTATTGCATAGCCATAAATGATGGGTGTAATTCAATAACCCTTTGTAATCCATTTGACCTATGCTCAACAACAATATCGCGATTGCCATTGGTTTCGGTAATGTCACCAACAATAAGAGCCGCAATTTCTGATGCTGTAGGCAAACTGTATACATTAGAATTTATTGATCGAGTGCCAATCAATTTGATACGGACGGGAAGGACATCAGATTCCTTAAACCGATCGCGTGCCATTCGAAAAACTTTGGCTAATTCATTATGGGTGTCAAACATTTGTACCAATTCTTGAACAACAATAGGGTCTAATCCCGATCGAGTGTGCTCTTTACTCAACGCTTTCATTCTATTCGGCACTTCATTGTCAGTATCATATATATAAAGTTGTGCGAACTTGGGCTTTTGACCAGGGATAGGGAGCAAAGATCCTATTTTGTGATGATTTTGGCCACTTATTCGATAAACGTATGGCGAACGCCCAGTGTTAAAACGGTTGTCAACATTTGCACCAGTTGAAGTAAAAGCAAATATAGAGTTATATCCTCTTATATTTTCTTTAAATTTTGCTGAACTCGGTCCACTTTTGTAAGTCAACATATTTAACAGAAACGGGGGAGCTTCTTTTAGAAGGGGTATTAGCACTTTTCCTTCTTGGCAGCATAATGAGAATTTGGGGTTAGAAGTTTTCTTTGATTTATCATTTCTTTCTTCGTACCATAAAATAGCTCCACAATAACGACACACATGGTTTGGCCCGCCAAAGTTCCAAGGTTCTGAGAATTTCCCTACAATCGATTTTATAGTCATTAATCCATATGTATATTATTATTATTTGGTAATTTTTTATCACATTTTGCAAAGAGAAGTACTTACTTCGTTTTGGCGGACGACTACTTTCAGTGATATTGTTTCTACGCTTTGGAAGACAATTGCTTTTAGTAGCCTCATTTCGTCCATCGACAGTAGTATTACAAATGGTTTCTTGTAGTTCTGTGTAAAAGAGAAATTCTTTTGCAGATGGTTGAAGAGGGAAATTGTGAAAGTAATTATTTTTCGATACTTTTGTAAAAGATAGTAATTACCAGGAACTTGATTGTGGACAGAAGAGAAGTTTTGAAGTGTAGAAGACTCAATTGCGGCTCTGATGTTTGTAATAGTATAACCACAGTAGTTGCTATTAGCGATATTCGAAGCATTTGCCATAGGCTCAAGTGTTGTTGTAACTACTTTCCCATCAAGGGTGACAATAGAATGTGATATGATGTCCCTCCTTGTAGAAAAATTGCCAACTTTTTGATTATTCAAAAATGTAGTTTGGCATAGCGAATCAGTAGATGGACTGATATTTTGGACTGCATCATGACGTCTAATTTCCCTTTGGCTTATTCTATTCACATGGAATTGTCTATCACTGGAATGTCTATTGCTATTGGATTCTCTAATCAATCTCCTCCTTAGTCTAGCAATTCTTGCATTTTGAGTGTAATCCATCTAAAAGTGCGATACATGGAAGATTTTAGGGCACCTTAATTATTAGTGAAGAGAGTATTGTGCACAGCATCATTTCACGATATAGCCGAAAGCAAGAAAAATAATAAATATTTCTAATATGATGTATTACCAGAGGCACATAATAACTTGGTGGCGATGAAGAGCTCACCTTTGGATTGGGCTCGAACTCGTTTAAAAGTTTCAGCTATATACGCATCCGTCTTATAAATGCTAGAATTCAAACTATAAAATTAATATTGGTTTTCAAAATCGACACGGTATAATTGAGCTTGAATGAAATTTAGTGCATCAAAATCTTTTAGCAGAATTATTGAAAGAAATATAATCATATAAGTGAGGCTCAATGGATGTTACCTCTTTAAGATAGAGCGAACTGTTTGCCTGCTGGTGGAGGCAGGGTTATTCCTGTATGAGTAGGAAAAGAAAGGTTACCATTTATTTTCTAAAGTAAAATGTATATAGGAAAGCCGAATAAATCCAAGCCGAAATTGAATCTAAAAGTTTTGGTTCAAATTGGGTTGAATTATTTTAATTTATTTTCTAAACTACATTGTCATAGTTGATTAAACAAAATACATTGTAGTTGAATTATTTTAATTTATAAGGCTAAAGTGTTTTTTTTTTTTTTAATACATAATGTTAGCATTTATAGTTTAAGAAAGATGTATACAGGAAAGCTAAATCAATCCGATCCGAAACAGGCCAATCAAAAAGTTTGTCTCCGATTTGGGCTCGAGAGATTTAGCAATTGAAACCAAATCGAAACAAAAACTTTATATATTTAAGTTGTGTTTGAGTCTCCCTAATATCTGCCCCAAATTGAAACTGAAAACATCTCTAAATATAAGTGAGCATAAATTGATGTTACCTATTTATTTATAAGTAGTTTTGTTCATCAAATTTTAGTTACGCCGGCTTGAGTACCTGCTGGCAGTAGGGTAATGTTATGGGCCAATATAAAGACAACACATTTACATAAGAGAGTATGATACATATAAGAAATGAGAAAACAATACACATTACTTATCCTGCTTATAAATTTTTGTAGGTTACATAATGCCCGTGGTGACAAAACTGTGTATTGGACTAATTTCTATATTTTTACTTGTCAACACATATTATTAATTAAGTTATACATTCATCATTCAATAATACATGGTCGGTTAACACGTTAATTGGATAATATGTATGTGACTTATAAATTCTAAAATTCAAATTATAAAATTAACATTGGCATATGAGTATGAATGTAATACGCATGTGACTTATAAATGCTAGAATTCAAAGTATAAAATTAATATTGGTTTTCAAAATTGACACGTTATAATTGAGCATGAATGAAATTTAGTGCATCAAAATCTTTTTGCAGAATTATTGAAAGAATATAACCAAATAAGTGAGCGTCAATGATGTTACCTCTTTTAGATAGAGAGAACTGTTTGTGTGCTGGTGAAGGTGAGGTTATTCCTGTATGAGGATGCAAGAAAAGAGCGGGTAAGTTTTTTTTTTTTAATACATAATGTTACTATTTATTTTCTATAGGAAAATGTATATAGGAAAGCCGAATAAATCCAAGCCGGAAGTGAATCTAAAAGTTTTGGTTCAAATTGGGTTAAGAAGATTTACAAAGTGAAATCAAACCAAATCGAAACAGAATTTAGTGTTGTTTTGACTATTATACATGACAATTTGGTTTCAGAAGCTTTATAAATTGGAGCCAAACCATACCGAGACAAAATTTTATAGATTCACGTTGGGTTTGAGTTCTCGTAATATCAGCTCAAACTGAAACCTAAAACACCCCTAAATATAAGTGCGAGTCAATAGATCTTACCTATGTATATGTAAGTTTTGTGCACCATGCTACGGTTAGAGTTTATTTTCGTAATACGTATGTGGGTTATAACTTCTAAAATTCAAATTATAAAATTAATATTTTCAAAATGAATACGGTATAAGCGAGCGTGAATCAAATTTAATGAATCAAAATCTTTTAGCAGAAATATTCAAAGAATATAACCAAATTAATGAGTGAGCATAAGTGGATGTTACCTATTTATTTATAAGTAGTTTTGTGCATCAAACTCCAGTTACACCAGCTTGAGTACCTGCTGGAAGTAGGGTAATGTTATGGGTTAATATAAAGACAACACATTTACATTAGAGAGTATGATACATATAAGATATGAGAAACCAATAGACATTACGTATCCTGCTTATAAATTTTTGTAGGTTATATAATGCCCATGGTGACAAAACTGTGTATTGGACTAATTTATATATTTTCACTTGTCAACACATATTATTAATTAAGGTATACATTCATCATTCAATAATACATGGGTCGGTCAACATGTTCATTGGATAGATGAACTACTGCAATATAAATCACATGTTATTACACGAAATTTTAAAGTTTTCGTAACATATATAGTGATCATTTACGTAACGTTGAAGTGAAAACGCAAATTAAAAACACTACGAAAATTCAAACTCGTTTTCTAACTCCTTAATACTAATTGTAAAGAGACAAAATATAGATAATTACAATTTTCTAAAAGCAAAAGATTTTGACTACAACTCTAGAAGTTCTGAGCCGTAAAGGGCTCCCTATCAACACCATCTATAATTCCCAAAATGTCCTCATATTCAGTTACTTTTGTCTTCATCTCTTTGTTTTCTTATAGTATTTTGTCAAAGTCTCTGCGCAAATCTTCGTAACACCATTTATAATAATTCTTGTCTGCCCAATTGAGGTCGCAGACTTGGAAATTTAATTTTTCTTTCAAAAACAAAATTGCACAACGTGCGGCATCTTGCGTAGCATCACTTCTTGATAAACATAATCGGCCCCAAACAGTTTGGTTTTCTTCACTATCAGCCATTTGTAGTTCGACATAATCCCTAAATAAACCATTCGCTTCTATTACATAGCCAAATCCATATCGTGTAATTGGTAACTTCTCAATTGCTTGGATAAGGAAACTTTTGAAGCACATGTCAATTGTAAAATTTGGCAATGCCATTATCAGTAAGACAATATATAATAAGAATAACAACTACCACAATAATTAGTTCTAGAGATTTACATAATTAGTATTCAAGGAACTCCAAAAGATTAAGTGAGTTAATATTCTAGAAATCTTTATTAGGATTGAATTATTATTGAATTATTCATTTATAATAAGGTAGTATTATTGTCATAGTAATATATAACTTTAAAAGCATAAAGTATAATTTCACAAAACAGTACATCAATCTTATAAGAAACATTTGATAAATTTGTCCAATTTTCTCTTATTTCATTGCATACAAATACATTGTATTACAAAAACATGATTAAGGTCATTACTCATCCATCAATAATATATATAAAAATAAATAAAATGTGTACAATATGAGAATTGAGGAGGAGCAGGTAGTTTTCTTCCATGTTCTTGAAAGAGTATATGCTTTCATTATAACATTAATGTATATTGGTATCAATTGATTGTTATTATATGATTACTTAATCGGTTAAAAGTCTGATTATGTAATTTTGTGGCAGCACAGGAAATGTTTTGACAGGATTTAGAGATAAGGAGCAGGTATAATAGATTTAGGGAGAGTCAAACTTATGGGATACACAAATTTACATTGTTGGTGGAAATAAGAAATCAAACCTTTTGATTCGACACTCGTAGATTATGGAGGAGCGTTTTGTTCCTGAAATTAAAACATATAGAATCACAACATAAACACACTTATGCTTTACTTCAAATTAACATAAGGTACAACATAAACCTTTTTACAAAAAATTATATATGGGTATTGTTTTTCACTTACGCATTTTGTCAAACAACATATAAGCATGCTTTTTTCCTACTATTTTGGTTACTTCCTGCCTCACTGCTTTGTTTATTTTTTATTTTTTGCCATTTCTTTTCATTTGGGTATTAATGAGTTGAAGAACAAACATCGAGAATCCTTTTGAAAAAAACTATATATGGATATTCTTTTTACTAAAGCATTTTGTCAAACAACATACATGCATGCTTCTTTTAATTTATTTATTTATAATATTTTGGTTGTTTGATGCAATTTAGAGAAAATCTGTTGCTCCAAATATCAGAATTTGTTTTCCTCCAAAAATTCATCCTCTCGGAATGGGTTGTTTGGTGCACTTTAAAGATATCTACTGCTACTCAACGGGATTGGTTTTTCCCCAAAATTAAACTCTCTGGTTATATTATACCATTTTTCATGAACACCTTTAGCAAAATAGGAATAGAAATCGGAAGATCGAAAGAGTAGTACCTGATCGAAATAAGCAGAACGACTGTAGAAAAGGCATAGTACAGTGTAGATTTTTTCTCCTTTATACCAATTACCATTAAACTAATCTAGAAGATGGAAAGGTTAAGATTAATGAGAGAAGATGAGGCAAAAGAAAACTGAAATTGAAGAGAGGCGAGACGATTCCAAAAAGAAACGGGGAGTTTAATTCTTAACAAAGTCGGCATTTAATACGATTACACGTGGAGCTTAGTTGTTTCAAGGGAGCGTATTACTATAGTAGTAGTAGATATATACACAATATAGATACTATAGATTAATTGCAATTTATAGGGATGAAGTAATTATATTAGAGATAGATACTCATATTAATGAAAGAGAGTAATAATTAAATGATAAGGCATGCATATGATAGAAAATGGAACGTTTTATTCTTGTGTGTAAAATGCGCAAATTTACATATAAAGTAATTTAGATAAGTATTGATCGAGAGAATAAAGCGAAGTAACAATAGGAAAAACGAAAATTACTAATGTGTTAATTGGAGGAAAATTACGAACTAAAGAGTAAGGAAAAATACATTAAACCCCTGTAATTTTTTAGATTATCAAAAAGCTCCCTTATACTATTTTACCTGACAATAAATCTCCTATTATACTAAAAAGGTAAAATGGTTTAGCGGCGCTGACAGGATTTAGGTAATAGATGAAAACATCCTCATTTGAAACATGTTTTACCAAAAAAAGAGGCATTTATACATAATTGTAATTACGCCTTCTCATTTTACTCTAATTCGAGTAGAGCAAGTGAAAACCCTAGTGAAAAAGTCTCCTATATATTATTCATAAAAGAGGGGGTATATTCTCACAATTGATTTTTTTTTAATTTATAAGGGTAGAGATTTGGCAAGCTTAAGGAATGTAATTTAGTTATAAAATTTTACTTTATACAAATAAGGAATGTATGTTGAAAAATAAATAAATTATTATGATATATAATATATAATTTTAATTGTACATTAGTTTAGTGGATATATTTCTCAATTTTGAAAAATAAAATTTTAATAAGTGATGGCATAAATTAAGAGGGACTTAACTCGTCTCCAATACTTATTTGTTTAATTTATCTTAATTAGCCAAATTGAGTGTTGTGACGGATTAACTTTTACACAAAAGTTGATAGATATTAGGGGTGTTGTGGCGAACCTAAAAATCGAATGTCTGAATTTTATCGATATGTTAAAAATGGAACTGAAAAAAAATTAAATGAAACTAAACCACAAAAACTGAACAAAAATCGAATATTCTAACAATCATTATTCGTGCACTAAATAAAAATTACTTATGATCATTTGGATCATATATTAAATGATCCCAACAACACATAAACCCACAATAAAATATTTGTATTTTCAATATTTCGTCATGGACAAAGACATAATATATACTGATTTGCAATTTGGAATCGTATGTTTTTTTTACTATACTTTGAAATTGCTAATTGATATTGTAAACATGTTGTTTTTGACAATTATGTTCCTTTTCGTAATGAAATTTTTTCTGTCTAAAATAAGATTCACTAAACTCCTTACCTGTAATGGCTTCATCACATTATCCATATTAAGCCATAATCAATCCAACATCTGTGTATCAATTAAACCTCTTAATAGCTCTCTATTATTGTATTTATCTTGTTTTGAATATATTTATTAGCTTAGGAATGATTCATTGTTATCTCTTCTCTATTTAAAGTTGATAAAATATCTATAATTAAATATGGAACAGATTCAATAAACTACTAAAAGCAATTAAGTCATTTAGCAATATAATTATTAGATTAAATTAGAATAAATGTATTATTTGTCTTTAGGCTAAAAATAAAATTTTTGGTTATATAATAATTTGATAAACAAAGTGGGTTTGAGTAAAGAGACATTTAAAATAGAGGGTCAAATACTAATTTGCTATTATAATTATCATCATTATTCAAGAACTCCAGCAATGAGGAATGATGATATAAAGGAGATTGAAAATTAGCACTTGTAGGTAAGAATGAGAGAAATGGCTATATGGCACATAATAAGAAAAAATTGATTGGCCATGGTGATGATAGTACCAAAATCCCTGATAACTGCTGCTACCTGAAGATCCATCATGATGCGTTCCACGATTATTTCCATAATAACCATCATGAGCAGCAGTACTATTATTTGATAGTTCTCAATTTACACTCCAACAGTTTTTTTTCAATAGTTGTCAATTTACAATCAAAGACTCCAAAGTTTAACATGCAGCAATTTTTATTTTTTTTCTATTTTTTTGTAACTGTAATCAATTTATTCAATTATGTCACTTTAGTCAACTTTTTATTTTTTTGTAATATAGAGTGAAATATCGGTAAAATATCGGCGATTCAATATAATTTCGTTAAAATATTAATAATATTTTAAAATACTATAAATTTAATCATATCAAATTATAATAATAATTTGGCTCCTCTTATTCTAATTTGTTATCGACCAATATTTTAAACCATGATTTCATTAGCTTAAAATTAGTGCGAGAACTATACATATTAGTTATGTATTAGGCATATCGGCTCACCCTTTAACATGCCGCCGTCCTTTATTCTTTCAATTACACGTGGCTTTGAAACAAAAGTGGGCTTTGCCCATTTTGGAGGAAAGTGGCATCACGTGGGGTTTTTCTTTTTTAAAAAAGGATCTTTGACTTTTCAAAATCCAACCTTTTCTTTTTCCTTTTCTTTTTTTTTTATTTCTTTATTAAAAAAACTTAAATCTTTTATTATTTATTTTTACTTTAATTTCACCTTATTAAATCTATTTGAACTCTAATTCGATTTAAATTTTAAAGTTAACTTTATGAAATTTATTAGATATGAAAAAAATAATTTTTTTTCAATAATTTGAGTCGACGGAGTTTTTCAAATTTCAGTAAAACTTAATAAAAATAATTTAAAATAGATTTAACTTAAAAAAAATTAATTTTGAATTTAGCGCTCAATCGACCACTTATATTTTGAATCAAAGTATATAACGAACTTACCTTAAGTTCAAAATTATGCGCGATGAATTCGGTAAATTCAGCGAGCTTCTATTAATTATTGTATCTTCATATTTTCAATTTGACTCAAATAATTATTGTTGACTTGAAAGTCATTAATCTTGTTTTGATAATAACAATAAACTTAATCTTGTGTAATTTAACTTAGTTGATGGTTTTAAGTTACAGTCACAATAATACTGATCACACATGGACTTAATCGAATAGCCGGAATCAAGATCATTCTTCTACAAAGTATTGCCTTCATAGTTTTACTTCTCACAACTCTTATCAACACACCTCAATGAGAATTGTTAAGTACAAGAGCCAAGGAAGAAAAGAAACGAAGAATCATACAAAGCCCTCGAAGACTCGACATTACTTATGTGAGTGAGTGCTTTAGTTTTCTTGTAAAGATTCATATTTGATCATCATAGCTCATGCAACATTCCTATATTATAAGATTGATCAAATCAAAAGTTGAATCTAGTTTTATCCTTGAAAACGTATTTTTACCGAAAACTAGTTATATTGAAAAATTCACCATTACATTATATGAATGAATTTGGTTGCAAAAACAATGTTAAAAGTCTTAGAAAATCATTTTTAAACATATCCTATCTTCAAAATTGATTTTTGAGCTTATTTGCAAAAATATGAAAAATGGGATTTTTGGTCAAAATGGCAGCAGACCAGAGGAGACCATCAGTCGACTGATGAGCATTGCTCAGTCGACTGATGGCCACTCAGTCGACTGATGAGCTTTGCTCAGTCGACTGATGGCCCAGAAACTAGCCGTTGGAGTTCTGATTTTTTACCATTTTTGGTACCAAACTTCTACCAACTCCCTCCAAACGGCCATTTGTTGTCTCAGACTATATATACACCTTCTAAGACTCATTTAAACATACTTGAATCATTCTTACACTATTCTCTTCATCTACATTCATTTTCAAAGATTCAAGAACATTTCTTTTGATCAATCCTTCTTATTTTGAGCTATATTCCATTGATCAAATTTGATATCTCTTAGTGTGAGCTTAAGTTGTAATCTTCATACACTATAGAGCTATTGTACATTGGTGTTAGTCACCAAATCATTTCTTTCAAACATTAAGAGAGGTTTATCTCTTAAGATAGCAAGAGAGTTTTCTTGTGTGAGTATTGAGAGAATTTCAATACTTGTAAAGAGTATAGTGAGAAGAATTACACTTGTAGAGGTTTGATCTTCACCCGGAAGGAGATTGTTTTTAGTGGAAATTCTCGGGGAACTAACCGAGCGCGGAGTAGGGGCTAACAAGCCGAACCGTGTGGACAAAAAGTCTTTGACTTTGATCGGTTCAATCTTTCTATCTCTTTATCTCTTAAATTGTGTTATTTGTTTCTTGTGATTGGATTTATCTTTGTTCCTTGGTTGGTTGATTGATATAGATATCAAATATTTTTAAATTGATTTTAAAAATCCCATTAAGTTTTAAAAACCCTATTCACCCCCCTCTAGGGTATTTTCCGACCTACAATTGGTATCAGAGGTTGTACTCTTGTTTTGATTTTACAATCTTAGAGTTTACGATCATGTCTATTTATCAAGGAACCGGACTTAACGAAAGTTCTTCAACCACTAGGCCACCTCTATTTGATGGCAAAAATTATAGCTATTGGAAAAATCGCATGTGTACTTTTCTTCAAGCTAGTGATTTTGAACAATGGAGGGTTACACTCATTGGACCCTATGAGATTACCAAAACCGATGAAAGGGGTAATGTCACTCTTAAGTCAATTTCCGATTATGATGAGAATGACATTAAGAAAATCCAATTTAATGCTAAAGCCTTAAACTCTCTACATTGTGCATTAACTATGGATGAATACAACAAAATTTCTAGTTGTAAAACCGCAAAAGAAATATAGGACAAATTAGAGGTTGCTCATGAGGGAACCTCACAAGTCAAAGATGACAATATTGATATGCTTGTTCATGATTATGAGCTTTTCAAAATGGAGCCTAATGAATCACTTGCTTCTATGTATAGTAGGTTCTCCATTATTACTAATGCTCTAGATCTCCTTGGAAAGGTTTATTCCAATGAAGACAAGATTCGAAAGATTCTTAGGACTCTTCCTAAGAAATGGAGACCCAAAGTAACGGCTATTCAAGAAGCCAAAAATCTCAAGACGTTAAGCATGGATGAACTATTGGGGTCACTTAAAACCCACGAGAAGGAATTGGAGAGAGAAGAAGAAGTTGATTTAAAAGCCAAGAAGACTCTTGCTCTCAAGGCAAGTCAACGAGAGGATGATGAAGAGTCAATGGGCGGTGACGATGACATGGCTCTCCTCTCTAGAAACTTCATGAAATTTTTAGCCAAGAAGAAGAAGTTTCAAGGAAAAGGAAACAACTTTGGTTCTTCATCAAAGAGGAACAATGATCGATTAATTCAACCAAGAGTTGAAAACGAAGAAGTCAAGAAATGTTTCCATTGCCATGAACCGGGACACTTCAAAACCAATTGCCCGGTTAGAAGAAAGGAGAGAAGAGATAAAAGAGATAAAGCCTTCAAACAAGTAAGGCATGCCCTCAAGGGGACTTGGAGTGATTCCGAAGAAGGAGAATCCGATGCCGACTCTAGCGACGAGGAGACGGCAAATCTTTGCCTTATGGCAAGAGACGATGAGGTAGACTCTATTTATGATTCATTTAGCGATGATAATGTTTCTATAAATGATGAGGCTCATAATGAAAATGACTATGATGAGTTATATGAAATGTTTGAGGAATTGCATAGCAAATTTGAAAATCTTTCCAAAAAATTTGCAAGCCTCAAAAAGGAGAATTTGATAATTTCTAACAAGTGTGAAACTTTTGAAAAAGAAAACATGGTTTTGAAAAATGAAATCAATACTTTGAAGAAAGGAAAGGAAAAGGAAATTCCAAACACACTTGTAGTAGAAAATGTCAAATTAAAAGATTAAGTGGATGATCTAACCAATAGCTTAGCCAAATTCACCAATGGTAGGGATAATTTGGATAAACTATTAGGAATGCAAAGGTGTGTATTTGACAAAGCCGGATTGGGCTACAACCAAATTGACAACCAAAAGGATTACAAAAACTTTTTTAAAACATATACACCTCATGATCCCACTCATATTTGCTCATATTGTGGTAGAAATACTCATTATGTGGATCATTGTTTCTATCGAAATGAAGGATTCCCTAAGAGGAAGCTTGCTTGGGTTCCAAAAGGAACCATTATGTTTGCTAACCCAAAGGGACCCAACACATTTTGGGTACCAAAGGAGAAGTTACTTAAAGTCATGGTGTAGGTATGCTTGAAAGCCAAGGGTAGCAAAACCAAGTGGTTTTTGGATAGTGGTTGCTCAAAACACATGACGGGAGACAAGAACAACTTCCTTAGTCTAATTCCCAAGCGAGGAGGGAATGTGACTTTCGGGGACAACGCCAAGGGCAAAATCATCGGTATAGGTAAGGTTGGTAAGCATTCTACTTGCATTGATAATGTTCTATTAGTTGATGGTTTGAAGCATAATTTACTTAGCATTAGCCAATTATGTGATAAGGGCTATGAAGTTATTTTTAAATCCGATCGTTGCATTGTTAAGAATGTTAGTGATGATTCAATTTTACTTGTTGCATATAGAATTAACAATGTGTATACTCTTGAGCTTGATGATTTATCTCAACAAGATGTTAAATGCTTATCCGCTATAAATGATGTATCTTGGTTGTGGCATAGGAGACTAGGACATGCTAATATGGATTTAATTCATGCTTTGTCTAAGAAAGAGCTTGTTAAAGGATTGCCTAAAACCAAATTTGTTAAGGATAAAATTTGTGATGCATGTCAACTTGGTAAACAACACAAATCTTCTTTCAAGTCTAAAAGGGATATTACTACATCTAGACCACTTGATATGTTGCATCTTGATTTGTTTGGTCCTATTTCGGTTGCTAGTCTAGGTGGCAAGTTATACACGTTTGTTATTGTTGATGATTATACTAGACTCACTTGGGTGTTCTTTCTCACCCACAAAAGTGAAACCCCACATGTTTTTGCTAAATTTTGTAGAAAAGTTCAAAATGAAAAAGGCGTCTCTATTGTGCATGTTCGTAGTGATAGAGGTAGAGAATTTGACAATGTTGATATTGAGAACTTTTGTGATGAGCATGGTATTGATCATAATTTTTCGGCACCTAGAACTCCTCAACAAAATGGTGTTGTTGAGAGGAAAAATAGATCTCTTCAAGAGATGTCTAGGACTATGCTTAATGAACATTCTTTACCGGAGTATTTGTGGGCGGAAGCCGTTAACACCGCATGCTATGTGACTAATCGTACTATTATTCGTAAAAAGTTAGATAAGACACCTTATGAGTTATGGAATGACAATAAACCAAATATTGCTTATTTTAAAGTTTTTGGTTGCAAATGTTTTATTTTAAATGATCGTGATCACCTAGGAAAATTTGATGCTAAATCCGATGAAGGAATTTTTCTTGGGTATGCCACTAATAGTAAAGCATATAGAGTTTATAACAAGAAAAGTTTTGTAGTCCAAGAGTCTATGCATGTTGTATTTGATGAGTCAAATCCTTTCTCACCCAAAGTACATTCTGATGATGATGTTGAGATTGTCCAAAAGATTTCGGATATTCAAATCAATGATACATCTAAGGAAGAACCATCGAGTGCTCAAGCTCCTCCTAAGGAGTTAGAAAACAAAACCGAGCAGGACTCGAATGAGTTGCCTAGGAGTTGGAAATTTGTGTCCAACCACCCTATTGATCAAATTCTTGGAGAGCCATCTAGTAAAGTTATGACTAGATCCTCCTTAAGAAATATATGCAATAACGTGGCATTTGTTTCTCAATATGAGCCTAAAAACATTATTGAAGCCGAACAAGATGAATCTTGGATGATGGCTATGCAAGAGGAACTCAATCAATTTGAAAGAAACAAAGTGTGGACACTTGTTCCCAAACCTAGTGATCATACTATTATTGGTACTAAATGGGTATTTCGTAACAAAAAGGATGAAAATGGTGTAATAGTTAGAAATAAAGCTAGACTTGTTGCCCAAGGATACAATCAAGAGGAGGGCATTGATTATGAAGAAACATATGCACCCGTAGCACGTCTAGAAGCCATTCGCATGCTACTTGCTTATTCATGTTTTAAGAATTTTAAATTGTATCAAATGGATGTGAAAAGTGCTTTCTTGAATGGTTTTATTGAAGAGGAAGTTTATGTGAAACAACCTCCCGGTTTTGAAAATCATGTTTATCCGGACTATGTGTTTAAATTATCGAAAGCTTTATATGGTTTAAAACAAGCACCTAGAGCATGGTATGATAGACTTAGCTCATTTTTGATTAACAATGGTTTTGTTAGAGGTAATATTGATACTACCTTATTTATCAAAAATCATGACAATGACATGCTACTTGTACAAATCTATGTTGATGATATTATATTTGGTTCTACTAACGAAAATCTTTGCAAGGACTTTTCCTCATGTATGCAAAAAGAATTCGAAATGAGCTTGATGGGAGAATTGAATTACTTCCTTGGATTACAAGTGAAGCAATGCAAAGAAGGCATCTTCATCAATCAAGAGAAGTATGTGAAGGAGCTATTAAAGAAATTCGATATGGAAGGTGCCAAATCCATGAGCACTCCTATGAGTTCAACATTAAAGCTCGACAAAGACGAAATCGGTAAGAGCGTAGACATCAAGAAATATCGAGGTATGATCGGTAGTCTATTATATTTGACGGCCTCTAGGCCGGATATTATGTTTAGTGTATGTATTTGTGCACGATTCCAAGCGGATCCTAAAGAGTCACATTTACTTGCTGTAAAACGAATTTTTCGTTATCTTTCCGGTACTAGCTCCTTGGGTTTGTGGTACCCAAGAGAGAACTCTTTTGACTTAATCAGTTATTCCGATGCGGATTTTGCCGGTTGCAAAATCGATAGGAAAAGCACTAGTGGCACTTGTCATTTCTTAGGACACGCACTAGTATCTTGGTCAAGCAAGAAACAAAACTCGGTGGCCCTTTCAACGGCCGAAGCCGAATACGTGGCGGCCGGAAGTTGTTGTGCTCAAACTTTATACATTAAGCAACAACTAGAAGACTTCGGGTTAAGTCTTAGCCACATTCCCATAAAATGTGATAACACAAGTGCTATTAACTTGACCAAGAATCCCATACAACACTCACGTACTAAGCACATTGAGATAAGATATCATTTTATTCGTGATCATGTGCAAAAAGGTGATGTTGATATTGAATTCGTTGGCACCGAATCGCAACTTGCGGATATTTTCACCAAACCACTTCCCGATGATCGCTTTAGCACTATTCGACGTGAAATTGGAATGACTAGAGCATGTGATATCTAGTTGACCAAAATTTTCATGTATATTGATCCTTGATGCTTATCTCTAAAGCATACAAAATTGTGCCAATCATTTGGGTTAATATGAATTAATTTTTTTTCTTAGTACTCCCATTACATGTTATTTGATGTACTAATATCATTCTTGTAGCTCAAATGTTGTAGAGTTACTATTTCTAGGTGTTCAGGGCTTAAAATGCTCAAAACAAGAAAATCAGGACAGTATGGGTGATCAGTCGACTAATCAGGTCCATCAGTCGACTGAGGCTTCATCAGTCGACTGAATCAGGGCATCAGTCGACTGATCAGTGCTGGGCAGCATTCCATCTATTTCAATTCTTTTCCCCTGCTTTCCCTTCATTCTTCCCTTCTCCACTTCGAGATAACCCACACCAAACTAACCCCACACCCTCACAAACTTCATCTACTCTCCATTTTCATCATCAAAACACAACCTAAACCAAAAATCATTCATTTTCTACATCAAAACACTCACAAATCTCATCTATTTTATCCAAAATCCTTCAAACCCATCTCAAACTCTCAAACCCTAACCCTAGCCACCTTTACCAAATTCTCAACCAAAAATCCATATTTTGCATCATCTCTTCTTCTAAAAACTCTTATTACCACTCCATTTCCTAAAACCTCCTGCGTATTCCTTTCGATTCACACATTTTCATCTTAAAATCCCAAATCTCCTAAGAACCCTAATTTTTCAAAAATCTCTTCTTTTACACAAAATCACTAGACATGTCTCAACCATCTCGCTCCTATCGTCAACGAAAGAGGGTACCACAAGTAGGATCATCATCGGCTCAACCATCTCAAGCTCCACTACCGCCTTTGTTCATCTCCGATGAGGCGGAAGCAAAGTTCAACACCGACTATTCGACACGAACTATCGTCGAAGGTAAACAATTCAACTTTCAACTATTCGCTTCAAATGGTTTGAATGTTGCTGGACTTTTTCAAAATCAAGGAATTATGAACTTTTTGAATATTCGTGAAAATGTGTACCCTCGGCTCATACGGCTATTCTATGCCAACCTACATCACCCGGTTCTTGACAATGGGCGTCCAAACAAGGCCCGTCTCGTTACACTTCTCAATGGGCAAAGAATCAGTTTTAACAAAGCCGAATTAGCCGAAATATTCGGATTCCCCGTTAATAATGTAACGGAAGTTTCATCCAATTTTGGGGATCTTCTAGGCTTTAATAGAGAAGCGGCAAAGGGAATTTTACTTAAACGCAGATTTCGTAATGTGCAAGGAGAAATCAAAGCCTCAATGCTCAAACTCGATGCTTGTCTCATACACTCTATCCTAGGGTACTCTATTATCCCAAGGCGTGGTAGACGTGCGTCACTCAATGCCTTGGAGGTATTTTTGGTATGGACAATTGTCATGGGACATAGATTGGACTATGCTAGTCTAATGTTTCATCATCTTCTAGAGATCACCAATCGAATAAGGCAAGGGTTGGTCTATGAAATGGCCCTCACTCAACTTTTCAAATTCTACAATATCCGACTCGAAGACGAGGTCGACGTTATCATTCCCACAAGTGAGGAGACATATAGCGCCAAGGTGATTAGGTTGATGAAATACAACTTGGTTTATGGTCAATGGACCCCCAATGATCCGAGAGATAGAGATGAAAGTGGTGATGAAATTGGTGGTGAAAGTGATGGTTCATCCGAAGAAGTGGGTGATGATGAAGAAGAAGAAGAAGAAGTAGGAGGTGAAAGTCCCGAACTCCCTCAAACCACTACTTCTCAAGGCCGTAGCCAATCCTCAAATGCCGCCTTACTTTAAGCTATTCAAGGGTTATCGGGTCAAGTTCAAGCTCTTTCAACTAACATGACGAACCGCTTCAATCGCATTGAAGATCGTTAAAGAGCTCATGAGGAAGCTTTTCTTCTCTACCATCCGGAGCACGTTTTTTCGGTTTGGAACCCCTATCATGTGGATCAAGGTTGGGGAGGATGGCCGCAAGACCCTCAAGACCCACAAGAGTGAACAATGGGTTCTCTCCTTTTTGTTGATAATAAAGGGGGAGAAATATGTGTGTTAGAGTGTTTGGTACACACTCCTTTTATTATGCACTTTTATTACTTCTAAGTTTTATTATTGGTTGATCTATGAACTTAAGTACTATGTTTAGTTTGTTTGGTTTTCATATGGTTTAACTCTAGTATTTAATTTGAACTTAGTTAAATTTTTTAAGTTTCTACTATAATCTTGCAATGGTTTGAATTATTGTTATGCATGCTTATTATATTTTTGTTAATGCATAGTTTGAGGGGGAGTTTTTCCGTTGAGAAAACTCAACTAATGATCTTAATCGCAAACACACATTAATTTATTGTCATCATCAAAAAGGGGGAGATTGTTGACTTGAAAGTCATTAATCTTGTTTTGATAATAACAATAAACTTAATCTTGTGTAATTTAACTTAGTTGATGGTTTTAAGTTACAGTCACAACAATACTGATCACACATGGACTTAATCGAATAGCCGGAATCAAGATCATTCTTCTACAAAGTATTGCCTTCATAGTTTTACTTCTCACAACTCTTATCAACACACCTCAATGAGAATTGTTAAGTACAAGAGCCAAGGAAGAAAAGAAACGAATAATCATACAAAGCCCTCGAAGACTCGACATTACTTATGTGAGTGAGTGCTTTAGTTTTCTTGTAAAGATTCGTATTTGATCATCATAGCTCATGCAACATTCCTATATTATAAGATTGATCAAATCAAAAGTTGAATCTAGTTTTATCCTTGAAAACGTATTTTTACCGAAAACTAGTTATATTGAAAAATTCACCATTACATTATATGAATGAATTTGGTTGCAAAAACAATGTTAAAAGTCTTAGAAAATCATTTTTAAACATATCCTATCTTCAAAATTGATTTTTGAGCTTATTTGCAAAAATATGAAAAATGGGATTTTTGGTCAAAATGGCAGCAGACCAGAGGAGACCATCAGTCGACTGATGAGCATTGCTCAGTCGACTGATGGCCACTCAGTCGACTGATGAGCTTTGCTCAGTCGACTGATGGCCCAGAAATTAGCCGTTGGAGTTCTGATTTTTTACCATTTTTGGTACCAAACTTCTACCAACTCCCTCCAAACGGCCATTTGTTGTCTCAGACTATATATACACCTTCTAAGACTCATTTAAACATACTTGAATCATTCTTACACTATTATCTTCATCTACATTCATTTTCAAAGATTCAAGAACATTTCTTTTGATCAATCCTTCTTATTTTGAGCTATATTCCATTGATCAAATTTGATATCTCTTAGTGTGAGCTTAAGTTGTAATCTTCATACACTATAGAGCTATTGTACATTGGTGTTAGTCACCAAATCATTTCTTTCAAACATTAAGAGAGGTTTATCTCTTAAGATAGCAAGAGAGTTTTCTTGTGTGAGTATTGAGAGAATTTCAATACTTGTAAAGAGTGTAGTGAGAAGAATTACACTTGTAGAGGTTTGATCTTCACCCGGAAGGAGATTATTTTTAGTGGAAATTCTCGGGGAACTAACCGAGCGCGGAGTAGGGGCTAACAAGCCGAACCGTGTGGACAAAAAGTCTTTGACTTTGATCGGTTCAATCTTTCTATCTCTTTATCTCTTAAATTGTGTTATTTGTTTCTTGTGATTGGATTTATCTTTGTTCCTTGGTTGGTTGATTGATATAGACATCAAACATTTTTAAATTGATTTTAAAAATCCCATTAAGTTTTAAAAACCCTATTCACCCCCCTCTAGGGTATTTTCCGACCTACAATTATGACGAAAAAAATGCTTTCAGCATCGAAATCAAGCCAACTAAAAATATAAACCTACGAGTCTTAATGTAGGTTCAAGATATCTTTATCTTAGAAAAACTAAAAGTAAACCAAATCGAACTGACTTGTTTTTAATTTTTTAAAGAATCTTTTAATCATTTTTGTATCATATTTTGATCTTTACAAAATGATTTTTTAACAAATTAAACTCAAAGGCAGATGTGAAAATAATTCAACCACGTCTCTCAGTATGATTTGAAAATAATCCAAAAATGCGTTCTTAAATGTTACTCAATAACTTTTCTTGATTTTTTACATAATTCTATAGTCATAATAGATTTTGTTTAATTGATCTTGATTATTATATTTTAAATATTAAATATTAAATTTTGATTTTTTTTAAGAAATTAAACTTAAAGGCAGATGTGACAGTAATCCAACCATGCCTCTCAATATGATATGAAAATAATCCAAAAATATATTCTTAAATGTTACTCAATAACATTTCTTTTTTTTTTTACATAATTCTATAGTCATTATGGGTTTTGTTTAATTGATCTTCCTTAATAGATTTTAAATATTAAATTTTGATTTTTTTATTTTAAGTTATGGCATTTTTAATATAGACAAAATTATTAATGTGCGATAGTTTATTGTGTGTATATTATTGGTATAAGTGTTTTAATTTTGACGTGATATCTTGATGTGTGTAAAAAATTCATCAAAGGGTGTAAAGTTAATGCACACTATAATGTGTATTTTTAACCATTAAATTTTTGTGTTTTTTGGATAATGTTTTGATCAATGATGGTGTTTTATAATATATATATATATATATTAATTTTTGTTTATTAAAATTTTAATTGATGGAATTTTATTAAAATAAGCTAACTATTATATAAATTATTTTTACCAAATATAATAGAAAAAGAAAAAAAATGCATGGACCAATGGCCTTGTAGCCTAGTGGCGTCCTCTCTAACCTCATATTAGAGAGGTCATAGGTTCCTTTTGTGGATAGTTGGTGATATGTCCACCTCTTATTTGGGTGGTTGTATATGCATATGGTATGGTTTGTGTAGTTGGTGACACAAAAAGAAACTGAAGTTGCTCTATCAATTTGGTTCGATTGGGAGACTCTCATGAGGATGGCGCGAAACAAAGCTTACTTATTCTTCTCTAGTTAGCTATGACGACAAAATTTTATATCTGACTCCATGTAATTATCTTTAATATAAATGATTAATAATAATAATAAAAAAAAAGAATAAAATTCATGGAAAGTTGGATGAATAAAATCCAAAATCATCCTTTTTTTTTTTTCTCAGCATTGTTGTTCCCAAAATGCTGTCCTCAAAACAAAACAAAAAAAAGAAGGAAAGGGATGATTCCAAGATTGATGCCGGCATAAACAATCGTGGCCCACGCAAACCAAGACACCATTGACGACGTCGTTTAACAAAACCTATATTCCCACGCCTTTACCCGCTAGAACTGGCGACACGTTACCTTTTCCGTGTTGTTCTCGATAACAAAATTTTCCTCTGACGTTAAATTTAAAAAAATATAAATATGGTAATATATTTTTGAGTAATAATATGAATGGTTAAGATGTAAAGAAATATTATAATTAATTAATTAATAGACTATATAATATTTTATTAGGGTAGAATAAATAAAATATAATATTTTATTAAAGAAAAAAGGAAAATAGAACTGTTATATTTATATTAAAGAAAGAAACCTATCCATTTGGTTTGAATAATTTTTATTTAATTGCCTTTGGTTGGAGAGAGAGAGAGAGAGACCCATACATAATAAACATAAACTACACTCCACAGACAGAATTGCAGACATACCAACAACACTCACAGTTATCGCTTTTGCTTGAAGATTACTTGGACCTTCTTCACAAGTTACAATACAATACTCTTCTCTTCACTCTTCAACCAACTTCACTCAAAAAAAAGAAAACCCTAAATCTGTCCTTATCCTCCCCAAATTCAACTTAAAAATGGCTAGCGTAGCCCCTATTTCACAATCCCAACTCCTCCTCAACGCCCCTCAATTAAAATCCCCCAAAAATCTCCATCCCAATTTCTCATCGGTTAAGATTACAAACCCTACCCCTAATTCCACCGGAATGTTCCCTAGTTTTTCTGCGCCGAGGAAGAAGATGGTGGTTGTGGTGGCAGCTACAACCGCCGCGGAGGCTGAGAAGTCCAAGAAGAGGTATCCCGGGGAGGCCAAGGGTTTTGTGGAGGAGATGAGATTTGTGGCGATGAAATTGCACACTAGGGATCAAGCTAAGGAAGGAGAGAAGGAGCCTCAAGGTCAACCGGTGGCTAAATGGGAGCCCAAGGTTGAAGGTTACTTAAGTTTTTTGGTCGATAGTAAGTTGGTTTATGATACACTTGAGGGGATTGTTGCCAGGGCTGATTTCCCTGAATGTGAGTGTTGTTTTCATTCATTCATTCATTCATTCATTATATTGCTCTGTTTTATTTTATTTTATTTTATTAGTTGTTTTGTGATTATGGTTTATACAGCCGATGCTCTAGAAAAACGCTTTCTCTATTTAGTAGTTAAAGAACGGACTTCCTCTTTTGAGAGGGGAGAAATGATTGATTTTTTTTTATGAGTATATCAACTTCACCAAATTTGATCATAAAATTTAAGTGGGAAATGGGTGAACTAGTATTCTAAATTTTCAACAGCTAGAAATGCACACTTGTATATCAATTTTTAATTTATCCACTTCTAGATTGAATTTTTTTTTATGGAATTTGCTAGAGTTGATCTACTCATCATGAACATCATCTCCACCAAAATTCATCAAAAAATTTAACCATTTACACCCTCAAAAGCGGTGGAAGTCTGTTATTTAACTAAAGAGTGGAGGCCCTTTCTGGAGCATGGTTGTCGGTTTAAGTCAATACTTTATACTACTACTGTTGCATTGCCATTTTTAGGGTTAATCTAATAATTTGAATACGACAAAATATAGAAATTTTCCCGTTATATATGTGTTGTAAATTTAGCAGCTTTTAATAATTAGGAAAAATAAAATATGTGTAAAGATCCGCTTAATATCTTTGAAACCTATGAGTTCTGAGTCATAGTTCGAAGGTAAAATCCAGTTCTGGTTATTTGAAGTGTTTGTTATGCTTATTGGTGGCTAGTTGTGATTAGGTTTTTTTGTGCTTTGAACTTTGTTTTGATTTGCTGGGTTGTTTATTATAAATATGGAAGCTTGGTGTGGTCCACTAAAAGGTCTAAATGTTTAATCTAAACTATCCAATGGAATGGCAATACAGCGAGTGAGAACTTGCAAAGGGGTTTGGATTTAAGCGAGTAACAGCATACTAGAGAAGGTTCCAAGTGTAAAACTCAAATAGGAGTACTATTGTCCTTTTTGCGACATATGTTAGTGCAGTAGGCATTGATTATCCTTAGTTTTGTATATTTATCAAGTGAATGTAAATATGTAATTAGTATTTTATATTTTGTCTTTATAAACGCATTAGTGATTTCTTTCAGGATTGTGGGCTAGGGTGTCTAGAGTTCTTGATAGTTATGAATGTTTTTTGTTTAGTATTGATTGTGCTAGTTTATTATTTTAGTGAGCCCTGAGTGAGTAGTGGGTGTTTTCCTAGTTGGCTGGGTTGTTTGTTAGTCTGGTGGAATTCTCTTCCACTAGTATGTTTATTTCCATGTTGCTTTTTTGTTGTATGCTTTTTCAAGTGGCAATAAAATTTTTGTTTCTTATCAAAAAAAACAAACAAACCGCATTAGTGATTTCTCATGACAAAGTCGCTAAGAGGTTTGTTTCTAGTTCTTGCATTCCATCAAAAAGCAATTCATTATAGAGAACCATGGAAATGTGCTAGTTCTTTGTAGTAAGCGTTGGCAATGTTTCTCTCAACTATCCCGCACTAAGTTTAAATCCATGTCGTGGGGCTGTCTTGTCTTAAAATTTACAAGATACCCATGTTTTCTCACTAGAAATTTGTGTGACCTTGGATTTCGTTTATGCTGGATTCATCGATACAAAGTGCGAATAAGAGCTATGCAAATGGATTCTATTAAAAAATATGACAGGGTGACTAATTTTTTTTAAAATTTTGATTGCAAAGATGTTGCTCCATTTAATGAGGTTGGCATCCCTTACTAGTCAAAGTGTCATTACTTCATGTGTACTCTCACACATCTATATAATAAGGGAGAATGGTTTTCCGATCTTTGAAATGTGTAAGGGGTGAAAGATTGGATGATTGAGATCCAATATGCGTTTCCAATGGTTGAGATGGAAGATGCTATTTTAAGGGTGAATTTGGCAGGGGTTACAACGAGTATACATCTATTATATATACATATTCAGTTCATACATCTTACGATGTTTTTACTTATTTTGGGTTTTTGCTTCCTTAGTTGGTTTACTACCTTTGTGGTCCTTTTTTCATAATGTTCAGAGCCGTGATTTCTTTTTCACCACCATTGTAGTCATAGGTAACTATTTAAATCACATTTTATGCCTTTGTGCAGTCATCTATTAAAACAATATGTACGATCATTTGTTTTGTTTGTGCAACATAGTTTCTAGATATTTTAATATCGTTCACTGAATCAAAATGACTATATATTTCGTAAACCTATCAACCACCCAAAAATTATCATCTTTCCCTTTTGAATATAGAAGATCCTCCTTACAATCAACTGAAATTTCGCTCAACCGGAAGTGATTGCGGACTTGTAGTGAATATATTTATTAGGTTGGAAAATATCACAACTGCTTAGAAGTAAAGCCTGTCTTTGCGTAGTATATAGTTACCTCCGAGCCCTTAATGTTCAGCTACTCCATTTGAATTGATTTAACATAGCAACTTTGTGATAGTAATGTCTATTTTCACTTTGCAAATTAGGTTTCCTTCACTCTACATATGTTTCTCCACCACTGTTTTATTTTTCAATATTCATTTTGGGATTGTGTTTTTGTTTTTTTGGTTTTTTGGGAGCTTCCAAATATTTTTTTTAAGATGTTTCATAGTTTCTAGGGACACCTTATGAACCCAGGAGTTTTTTATCCTTACCTTTGCACCTATTGCTGGAAAATTGCACATTCTCTAAGCTCAATTAGAATCTGATATTTTTCTCTCTTGCAAGTTTTATGTTTTGTTTTTGCCGGGTTTTTGATGAGTTATTATAATTATAATGGATTGGGTTCCGATCAAAAAAATAATGGATTGGGTTGTTTTAGTAAATAACATCCTTAATGTTTATCTCAGGAGCCTTTCCCTATCCTTTACAAAAGAATATGTACAAAAAAAAAGGTGTTGTTCAGTACAGTCATAGTTGTTAAAAGTGCGCCTAGGCGAGCACCTTGGCGCAAAGCACAGGTCTTGCGCCTTAAGGGGTGTGAAGTGAGGCAACTTCAAAGAAGCTCCTGCTTTTGGCGCTTAAGCGCAAGGTGCAAAGCGTACAAGGCATGTGCCTTGTTGAAGCAGTAGTTTATTTTGATTGGGATTCCTTTTTTCTTTTTCGACATGTTGAAATAGTAGATTATTTTGATTGGGATTCCTTGTTTTTTGCCTTAGTCAAGAAAACCATTTTAACGTACGAATAGGAAGAGAACGTATAACTAGGAGCTATAGAATTTCGAACCAAAAAATAGCACCAGTGGAATGGAGCCTTAGAAGGGAAGGGTGGTCGACTAAAGGCATGTTTTCTTTTCATCTATGGCTACTACTACTAGTCTACTACCACTACCTCTTCTACCTTAACTTTTCTTATTTTTATTTTTATTTATTTCTTACTTTTTTCCTCTTTCTTCTTCCTCTTCAAGCAATTTTTTCCTCCTTCCTCTTCCTTAATTTTTGTACTGCTATTTATTCTTACCGTTTTCTTCTACCATTTGAGAAGCTTTATTTCCCTGCCACCCATTTTGCTCTAGTTACTAATCCTTTATTTCTTATAGAGACTGCAATATAGTTGTTGAATATATTCAGTTAAACCTGCAAAAAACCTAAACTTAGCATTCAAAATATCTCATTCATGAATATTATGGTTATATTACTTATCACCAATGAATATAATTCTTAATACGTGATTTTTTTTTCTGTCTTTAGATGATATGAAATTGCTGTAATTTTGAATCATGATTAGAAATATATTTTTCATGTTTTCCCATATTGTGCACCTTGCTTTGATAAGGCGAGCACTTTGCCCTGCGCCTAGGCACAAAAGGGACCTTTGCACTTTGGTGCACCTTTCGCCTTAAAACAACTATAGTTTTACAAATTTATATTGAAAGTGATCTACATGTATAAAGAAGTTTTCATTACTTTTCAGTTTTCCTCATCATATTGGTTGTCTGGCAACGAGAAATTTTAAATTCTCTCTCTCTGTGGGTATATTTTTCTCATATTTTTTTGTGGTGGTAGTTGGGGGGAGATACCCAAAATGCATTATAGTGAAAGCCGACTGAATCGGCCCGCCTAGCTGAACTCCGAATATGATCGATTTCTCTCTCTTATGGTCACTGTTTTTTTTTTGGGCGTTTATTTTTCTTTTCCTCTTTTTTTTTTTTTTGGTGTGGTGTGAGTGGGTTTATTTGATTCCCAATACCCATTATGCGAAAGGAATATGATTGAAATCTCGACCATGTTGTTTACTTAAAAGAAAAGAAAAGGTTGGTCCTTTATAACTGCCAGTGTTGAAGTATCCTACTATCCTCACCCCGAACCTACATATCCCAGGTCCGGGTCTAACCAAGTGCAGTGCAGCATTTTTTCACCCACTTGATGCAATAAATAGAGTAGGTTTTCCTTCTTCAAAAAATTGAAGAAAAATGCTTATGTAATCCTCCGTCACTTCCAGATATATATTATGCAAAACATATTCTAAAATCTTCAGTAATGGCAGCTCTACAAAATATTGTTAGAAGATCAGTATTGTGGTCATGAATTGCCCAGTCTCAAGCTGTATGATTTAGTTCTTATTTTAGAGCTACTCGTAGCTACTTATGTGGTATTGAATTATTTATATTTTATCATTTTAACTTTGTGGAAAATATGTAGACTGTAGTCACAGAAACAGGTTTCCTGACTTAACCATTAGTTATTATTAACATTTTTTTTGAGGGATGGCCGTTAATTTATTATATGGTTAGTTATTTTTTTGGAGAGTGATTTCAGCGATGTAAAAGGTTCTATTTTTGCCTTACAGATTCTGAGTTCAGGAACACGGGATTGGAAAGGTCAGAAAGTCTGGCAAAAGATTTGGAATGGTTCAAAGAGCAAGGTCATGTCATTCCTGAACCGTCTGCTCCAGGTGTTAGCTATGCGCTTTATCTTGAAGAATTGTCAAAGAAGGATCCTCAAGCATTTATTTGCCATTTCTACAATATCTACTTTGCCCACACAGCTGGTGGTCGAATGATAGGGAAAAAGGTAAAAACGACACTATCTTTAAAATGATGTTTGCAATTTTAATGCTATGCTCCGCACAACAAAATTTTGAACGAACTTTGTGGCCTATTTTCTTCCTACAAAGATTGAGATATATACGTCATTGTATGTACTTGAAAACTATAAATGACATATGCAAGTAAAGTTACTTCTATAGGATAGACATTATATTGTTGAGCTGAAGAGGGTACCTCACGAGTCATGCCTAAACCTTGATTTATTGAAAATGCAACCGTATCTATTTCTACATTTTTTCTTTAGGTGGTCAGGGGCGTCAAGGGGTGGAAGGTTTTGTGAGCGTGTCTTAGGAAAAGTATAGTTCTTTAAAACTGATTTTCAATTTGATTTGTAAACAGTACACTATTTTTAAAATTTTACAAAAAATGTAATCTTTGTTTTTCATTCATTTCTTAAAGTTTTTCTAAATACAAAAGAAAAAATAAACAAAAAAGATTCTTTTTACTTGTTACTTGAATGAAGCTTTTAAAATGGGTGAACCAAACAATATTTTTTTTTTTAAAATAACACCCAAAATATTTTTTGAAAACCCAACCAAACAACACCTTAGTTTTTCAGTTTCTCTTTTACAGACAAAAAAAGGTCATCACTTGTGTCTTTGGGCTCTTAACTATATTGGTGAATGATCCCTCTTGAGCAATGGGAAAAAAACAGTTTTAAACTTTTGGGAAGTTCCAATTTCCATATAAATGCCTACTCCATAGAGCTGCTCCGTTTCCCTTGTGTTTCACATACTTTGTTAGCATATTTAATGGAGAATACCAAATTGAAGTGGAGTTCCGAGGGGCTATCTTGATGTGTACAACTTA
Organism: Lonicera japonica; assembly: GCA_021464415.1. NCBI lineage: Eukaryota > Viridiplantae > Streptophyta > Magnoliopsida > Dipsacales > Caprifoliaceae > Lonicera > Lonicera japonica. Next base: position 63,576,387 of record CM038469.1, read on the forward strand.
GGGCCCGTTTGATTAAAAGTTGGAAATTATTGAAAGAACTGCTAAATGAGTAATTTGGTAAGATGTTCATCATATTCTCTTTTTTCGTGGAATTTTTTTCTCATCCATCGCCCAAAAAATTTGATTCAACAGAAAAACTGAAAATGCAATAGAACATCTCACCAGATCATCCATCTCTCTCAGCTTTTCAATCATTTTTCAACCTTTTATTTATTTATTTATCAAACACGCTCTTATAGGTGTGTTTAAGACATCATATGGTACCTCAGCCATCCTTCTTCACTCATCCTCAATAATGCCAGAAGGTGTACCTATCTTCAAACACCTAGCAAGTCCGTCTCTTCTGTTGAAATTTAGGGGGGCAAGAGAGCCTAAATTTTCAGTATGACCTCACAATCTCCTTACATATTCTTTAGGGTATAAAAGTGAGGTAATTGGCAGAGATTATGTGTATGATTGTTGGACAATTCTTATCGAATTTTACACCAGTCTTTTCAGTGACCCACATGAATTTGTAGAGTGTTTGTCTCTACAAGAACAAATTGGTAAGGGGTTAGAAGGTCCCCATGCCTTAGAGATCATATGGGCTTGCTAAGGAGAGGGACCAACAATTCAGAAAAGATTTGTCTCTGCATAAAAGAAGTATTGGAGAAAGAGGAGATTGGGATTAAGTTAAATTTGTTGCATATGTTTGCAAATTATAACTGGAAGTTGTTCTCTTGATCTTCTTGGAGTAGCATGGATCTTTGTATTGGGGTTATAAAAGCACATATAATATTTTCTTGATTATTGGAGTAAAGTAGAAATAGATATCTCTGTTTTTTTCTAATATTATGTTGCGTTTCTTTCTCTTTAGTTTGATGTCTAGGTGGACTTCTAGTTCATGCATTTTTCTTTTGAGTTTTTTGGTTTAGATTAAAAAATTGTTACTTTGAATGGGGTTTACCTTTGCTCAGGGTACAGACAAGAGGCGCTCTATGGTGCGGACGTGCGGTAGACTTAGCTTTTTGCTATTTTGAATAATACTAACTTTGGTTAGTGTTGGAAGTACTATAGGTACAAAAAAAGAGGAAGTGTAAACTAAATGCAACTGGGGTATATTTGCATGTTTACTTGAGTATCAAAACTTCTTCCCCACCCTCTTCTCCTCCCCTTTTTTTTGTCTGTTGATAACTCTTTTCCTGGCCTTGTTTCATAGTTTTTTTTGTGCATTAGTACCAACAATAACCAAAAGAATAAAGACTAAAATGTTTTTTTTGGGTTTATAAGTAAAGTACCAAATCTCATGATATACCAAACAAGTTTTATCCATTGCTTATGATGAAATTGTACTCCTAGCATATGACGGAGTATTATCTTATCCCAATTGCGTAAGTGGGAGATCTGAAGTTTTAGAAAAGTATTTTTATACATGCGGGGAGAAAAATGGAGCACCTAAAATTGAACCCAGTATAACAAATAAATGTGAAGAGTGAATATGCATGTTTATTATTAAAAATAAAGTTGCAGCAGGTAAAGCAGGAAAGGTGTCATTACTCATTATCCCTTTAGACAATGGGCAGTGCGGATAGGATAATTATGTGGTATTTATCCTACGATTGCACATAACAAGTAGTACAGGTAGGAGAAAACACTGTTCCGTAGTATAGGTGTATGATAAAGTTGAATTTGGCAAAGTTTCTTATGATATACTAAACATTTTGGCATGAGGAGGGGGATGCTAAATTGTTTAGCATTTGTTCCTTAAATGCTGAACTGTGTAGCTTTTGAGCTCTTTCTCTCGTTTTATTCTCTCTATACACGCTCTCTCCTCCTTTACTCTCTCCTGCACTTTCTTAAAATGCTACAGAATAATTATTTTTTCTCTTTTATCATACCACTACCGTACAGCTATTTCAACACCCAATTAAGCAGGATAAATGTACCCTACTTGCCATACCACGAAGTTTCCCATTGTGGATGCCCTTTTACATCCAGGTTTATGCTTATTGCTTACCCGGAACTATTATCATTTTTTGTTACTTCAGGTAGCTGAAAAGATACTTAACAGGAAGGAGTTGGAATTTTACAAATGGGACGGTGACCTGTCACAACTGTTGCAGAATGTTAGAGAGAAATTGAACACAGTTGCTGAAGTAATATCCTCTCCGTGTGTGTGTGCGTGTGCGTGTTGTCGTTTCTTTGACCTCCATTTGGAGGAATAAATGAGGGAATTTTTTTACAAAATTTGGCAGAAATGAATTTTTATGATTAGTAGATGTCTCCACAAATTTTTATCAAACAATTCAATCTGGAAACAGATGTAATAATTAATTAACATATTTATGAGCAGTTTTGTTGGCATAATTTGTGATGATCGTGTCATGCACTTATAGATTGGTCCTTTTGACCCATTGGTGGAGAAGATCAACTTGATCACAAAGATCATTTCTACCAAGATTTTTGAAAAAATTCATCTATTAACCCACCCCCTTCTTTTTTCTTGAAGATAGGATCACCATGTTTAGGTGGGGACAATATGTATTAGCGTTTAAAAATATATAGTTTCTTATATCTAATAAATTCAAATGTGGGGTTTTTAATCAGAGCTGGACAAGGGAGGAGAAGAACCATTGTTTGGAAGAAACCGAGAAATCGTTCAAATTTTCTGGGGATATTCTACGTCTCATATTGTCATAGTTCTCGAAATTACGCTACCATTGCTGTAAGCTTTGTTACCTGTTGTGGCGCATGCTTTAAATATTTGTGGATATCACGTATTTTCGATTTTCTTTTACTTTAAAACTCTGTAATTGTGCATATAAGTTTTACTTTATATTAAATTTGAAAATTACTATCAATTGGTGAATGGAAATATGGCTTGTTGGTTCATTTGGTTAGTGTTTTGGGCTGATTGACATTCATGCTCTCTTGATAGCAACATGAATAATGAGAAAAACAACTAATTTGAATGAGAAAATGAAAAATAAGTTGGTAGATGTGGTGAGATTAACTCTTGTTTGTTTGGCTATTTCAATGAAAAACATTCCTTGGGTGGTGGTGAATTTTTTTTTTCTTTTATAAAAGATAAAAAAGATGATGGAGGATACGTACGTACAAAAATAATAAATTGAATATAAGGTGAAGAGTGTTTCATCACATAACTTAATTTATTTTTCATATTTTTATTCAAATTAGTTGTTTTTTTTGTTATTTTTCATGTTGCTGTCAAATGGAATTTTAATGATCCTAATACTTTCAGCTGTACTTCAGTTTTTCTTGGGGTCTTGTGAAGCTGTATAGTCATGAGAAGGGTGTAGTTTGATTTTCATATTTTAATGGATACACGAATTGCAATTTAGTCCAACGTTGAGAATAAAACTTTCAGTTGTAAATTTAGTCCAACGTTCACATCAAATTTTAATGTACATGATATCTAAACATGTTATTCATTGAAAATGATAGACTAAATGAAATACTAATTTGAATGTTCGTAATCAAGAGAGACTATATATATAATTTATCGTTTATTTATTTATATTTTCACTCTTTTAATTTGATGTGTCCTAGCTCACAAGAAGCAAAGCTACTAATCTCGCCACCATTGTGGATAAAGAGATTGATAATTATGTTCTCCATCCTTGAGACTATGTGCACCATATAATTGATACCTACTGTAAATATTAGATATTGAATATTACAGTAGATTTTTTCATTCTCTTTGATTTGATTGTTTTCTTATTTATTTTTGTAATAAACTTTGTGTTAGTGTAATAATGTCATTGTCATTTAAAATTAAGAGTCACTTTAATTTTCTAATTTTTTTAAATTAAGAATCAAAAATTTCTCAAATATTTAGTAAGAAAAGAAATTGAAATGTTGGTTCCTCCATTAGTGTGCCTAATTTTTTTTGTTACTTAGTAGTGGAGTCAAATTATAGAAAAAAAATTTATCTCAAATGTATTTTTTATTAAGGTGTAAATATCATGCGTCAAACTACTTTTACACAAAAGTTAAAGTATAAAAAAATTGTACTCCAATAGTAGTTTTGCAAACTCTTATGTAAAATTTAAAATAACTAATAAGATTTCAACATATGTTAAATGTCAATTACACAATTTAATATTAGTTTTTCTTGAATTTTTCTATACATAATTTTATCATAACAATGGATCTTGTTTTGTAGGTCTTGATGAGTAAATTTTAAATATATAATTTTAATTAAATTTACATTTTATATTAAAATTTATTATATTTTAAAGTTTTATAAAAAATTCCGGGGATATATAATGCTGATGTGGCAATGCAAATTGGAGGTGTATTTTACACATTTGTTTTACACATGCAAATTTAAAAGACTGCTAGAGATGAATATTTTACAAATTGTGTAAATGTTAAACAAAACAAAATTGTAGAAGTCTGTTGGAGATACTCTTAGTCATTTAGAAAGCAACGTGGCTATTAGCTTTTGATGGGTCCTACTTAAATTTAGTTTTATTATTAATATGCTTTTATATTAAAAAGTGTAGTAAAATCAAATGTTAAAGAGGTCAGAGGGAGAGCCATGTGTTTTCTAAGACATGGAAGGCAGTGGGCTTGAAGTATTATATAATAGAAATTACAAAAGTATTTTATGGTGTTATTTTGAGGTAAAAGGTTGTATTTAATAATCATATAAATTTCTAGAGTAATTTGTTATTATCCTATTCGTTTTACTCTTATTGAATTTGTTGCATTGATTGAATTCGATATATATTGTTTGGACTCATTGATTGTCAATATTTGTTATTGTTGGCTAATTTACCTTTGAACTGATTGGTGCATAGTTAAGTTTACTTACCAAAATGCCTAATAAGCCCATCGTGTAAGCTTAGAGAGAAGCTTCAATGTGGTGAAGGTGAAACGGGTAGTTTTTAACATGTTACCAATAAAGACCGGCGTATGAGGCCGAGTGATGGTTGGTTGAGTTTGTTGAATTGGTTGAGGTTGAAAGTATTCCGTTGAGATACTTTCATTCCCATGTGTTATGTATTGCCCTTTTTTTCTTATTTTTGTGTTGCAGATGAGTGAAGAGTAATATTGAGTTTGAATTAGCGAGTCTGGGTGCAATTTGAATAGTTTATGATTTTGAATAGAAGATAGAGATTGTATATTTTAATTATGGAGTTTGTAAAATTATAGATTGTATTTTTATAAATCTTGATATGAAAATAGAATTTATTGTTTTAAAATTCTTTTTTTTACACCAGCGGGTTGAGGTCTCAAAAACGATCTCAATACAAATGTTATTACATTCAATTGGGGGGGGGGGGGGGTAATAGATGCGAGCCTAATTTGAAAAACACTCAAGTACACTCAGCATTCCATTGTTTTATGTTAGGCGAATGCTTAACAACACACCAACACACTCATCCCATGTGAGATGAGTCTGTGTGAATGCACTCACCTTTAATTAAGCGAGCCTAATTTGAAAAACAATCCACATAGAGGATAAAGCTGGAGTCAGTGGATGTACAGCAAGGTTCGGCGAAGGTGAAAGCGAGAGACGTCAGAAAGAAAGGTATTTCTTCTTATTTCAATTTTAATTATAGTTGGTTTTAATTAATATATTAAGTTTTAATTGGGAGGGAGATGTTAGTGATTAAAAATTGACCTTAGGGGAGTGTTTGTGACAAGGAGTTGTTAGTGACAAATATGAGAAATAACACCCCCCGTATTTATTTAGTTATTGCGAACGGCTAATTCATCATCATGGGAGTATAGGATATAACCAAAAAAAAAAGGAATAAAACGAAATAAAGAAATAAATGTGAATAATAAAAAATATGGCAAACAGTTGATAAATATGAATATATGACGAATGAAAGAGAGATAGATAGAAAGAGAGATCTCAAACGGAGAAAAATCCTTAAAATAGGTTCGGTAGAATTAGAAAGGACAGGGGTGGATGAAGTGATTAAAATTATATATTGTGTATGGCGGCGGTGGGGTGGCAGCGTCGCAGTGGGAATGTGGCTATTTCAGATTTACAAAGAAGAAAATAGGAAGTTGTGTAGAAAAAAGAGAGGGGCGGCGTGTTTGTGCATGAGGCTATGGATCCTTGATCAAAATATTATTGATAAATGTTGTGGTATATTGGTATTATTTTGATATTTGGCATAATGGTATAATTGGTAATGATACGGAATGGTAATACTGTGGCAATACCAATATTTTGGTACATTATACTATCGGTAATGATTTTGAGTACTACTACCGTGCCAAAAAAGTCTGGTACGATACCAAATTTTGGTACATTTTAGCAATGGTACAATATGATACAGTTTATTTGGTACAATTTTTTACCCCTAATTTTTACCTAAATGAGAGTGGTTTGGGTTCAATCATTATAATGGTGGGTCTGTTTCTGCAGTTATTTAGGACATAACAATTAATGCGAGTTATTTGGCTTTTGGCATAATTAAATGTGAGATATCTTGGAGACCTTGATTTTATTTTTTCCCAATACCATTAGTGGTAGTAAAAAAATAAACCTTGGACTGCAACAGCGCACTTTCAATTACATGTAGCTCCGCCGGTACAAATATATGTTGAATCAACGTATTTTCAATCATTTACTAAATCCAAATGCCCCCTCTTGCTTAGAAAGGAATTTATCATCAAAAGCTTCAACTATATTAAAAAAAGGGACATGTCTCTTTATGGTATGATTCTTGGACATCTATTAATCCTTTGTGTTTAATGTGACAACCAACAATGTTAAGAAATGAGTAGCCACCAACTCGACTCTTACAAAAAGAAAAAAATGCTATATAGGGTATAATAAGTGAAACCCAAAAGAAAATATAACAAACTAAGAATCATAGGTGATAAGCAAAATAAAAATTAGTAAATGCCATGAGAGATAACTAAAATTAAGCGAGTATAGAAAAGATTGGACAAGAACTCATAAATTTCTCCTGAAGTTATGTCGGAAGTACTATAAACATTAGTTCATTTCTATGTGAAGGTTATGTAGGGGCAGCTGTAGCTGACATGTCAATGTGTCAGTTTCATGTCGGGTTGTAATAAGTTCATGTAAATTTTGCCACCACTCGAACATGACCCAATAAACTATCTGATGAATTTTCTGTATTTGAAAACAACTCTTTTTGTTATCGTGTAACACAACACGACTCGATAGTACCTGTTAAGGAGATAATTTAAAAAAAAAATTATATATATATATATATATATTTTTTTTTTCAACATAATAAGATGAGCAAATAACTAAAATTATTAAAAAGTAGGGATAAACATCTATAAGGACATTTTTCATAATATTAATTTATTTTAAGAAAAATAATAAATGTTGATGGACAAATATACTCATAATTAGTTCAAGTTAATATTAAAAGTAACAATTCTCTCTCTCTCCAATTCCCATTTCTTTTCTCTTTTCTCTCTCTAAAATCAACAAACTAACCTCAGCTCCCACCAAGCTTTGACCAACGATCTCACCTCCTCCTCCACCACCACCATCACTTGACTCTCCAATCGTATCGCCGAGAGGAACACCGTTCTCATCATCTTCTTTTTTTATGCAGAGACAATCATAAAACAGATATAACTTTTGATTGAACCGTTGGATTTAGCTAATTTTCGGATATGTTGTTCATAAGACAAAGTTACTATATTATTGCGTAAATCAAGACGATCAGAGGTCGTTTTACTATTGAAATCGACCAATTTTGATAGCCCAATAGGATATTGAAAAAAATAAATTTGATCGTAACTTTTTTTTTTACGAACCCTACGTTGATCCATATATATATATACACATATATAAATAGAGTGGATGTTGATCTCATCAATTTTGTTATTCTATGTTTTGTAATGGTGCTAAAACCATTTTAGCACATTCTCGTTGTTGTCCAAGTGGTGCTAAATGCATTTAGCCTTTTGGTTGTAGTGCTAAATGCATTTAGTACTTTTTGATTGTTATCCAGATAGTGATAAATGCATTTAGCACATTTGGTTGTTATCCAGGTGGTGCTAAACGCATTTAGCACCTTCTGGTTGTGCTGCTAAATGCATTTAGCACCTTCTGGTTGCTGTTAGTATCATAATGAGACGTGAGATGTTATAAGGAAGGGGTATTGATGTCTTTTTTGTACAGTATCATTAATTTACATGTCTAATTTTTATGTGTTCTTTTTAATTATATTATTATTAGAATGAGCCATTATACCCAATTGCCCCATTAAAATAAGTAAATAAACATTAGTTTTATTAAAAAAATAAATTATAATTAACGGGGCTAACGGGTGACCCGAATTTGTTAAGGGTAAACTCGTAAACAATCCATTATCATTTCGTGTCAAACGGGTTAACCCGATAATACTCCAAATTCGTTAAGAGTCCACCCATTAACTTATAACTTTGTGTCGATAAATATCGTGTTATCGTACACCGTATGATTTTGCTAGGTCTATGTAGCTCAGTGGATAGAGCGTTTGTTTTCGAAGCGGAAAGTCGTAGATTCGACCCCTATCGGACGTGTATCACATCTGGAATTTTGGCTGAGTTTTATTGGAAGATGTCTGACCAAGAAAGGAAAAAAAATCACATTTGTTTGGACAATAAGGGAACCCGATTAAGAAAGTCGATCCAATTTGATTCATCAATTGAATTCCAAATCCAAAATATGGTTGCTCTCATAAACTGTTTCCTCAATACTAGACGCATATTCAAAATTATTGTACTTCATTTTCAAAAACTAATGCAAAGGGTTAGTGGTAGAGAGCAATTCTTTGGGTGCTTAGCAAATCACCATTTCAAAATAAGAAATTGAATTATTACTTAAATTGGATGGAATCTCATTGAAAATTACCACTTCGAAACCAACAAAACCTAGTTCATAACGTTACTACTATAAATTATTGAAAAAAATGATTACATTATTATTCTTGACAGTTCATGGTTATAAACACTATATGCGTCCCCAAAAATCTTTTTTAGTGAAACTATGTTAGGGTTATTGTCAATTTTAGTGCACTACAATACAAAACATTTCGTTAGTCTTAAAATAAAATTTACTTTTATTGTTCCCACATGCATTCCCATCCCATCCCAAATCATTATTATTACTTTCTTATTTTTAATACAAACAATGGATAAATTCAAATGGCTCGCAGAAAGGAGGCAAAGGGTTAAGGCACAAACCTGCGTGCCCTAAATGATATATTTATATGTTCAACTACTTAAGCTTAAGACTATATCTAAAAGTTTGTTGTTTTTCTTAAGGATGTCTCTGATTTAGAGTCCAATTCCTTTTTTAGAACATAATCAGTCACCAAAGTATAACCGTTAATCTATCTATATCTATACTATATATAAAAGTATGAATAACTTAAGTGTTTTTTCTCTTTTTTGTAAAGACAAATATACCCCTTGATTTTAAACAAAATATTTTAAGTTTTACATTAAATATAACAGTATAACTCCATATATTTTTATAATAGTATTAGTATTCCAAATAAATTCAAATTCTACTCTATTTTGCTAAAATAATTAAACAAATATTTTAAACTAGATTTACATTAAATAAAACAGTATAAGACTATAAGTGTATAACTCCATATGTTTTTATATTAGTATTAGTATTCCAACTAAATTTAAACTCTACTTTATTTGGCTAAAATAATTAAACAAGTTAGAATTTGTGATTTTAAATAAAACATTTAAGATTTACATTAAATAAAACAATATAACTCTATATATGTTTATATTAGTATTAGTATTCCAAATAAATTCAACCTCTACTCTATTTTGCTAAAATAATTAAATAAATATTTTAAGCTAGATTTACATTAAATAAAATAGTATAAGACTGTAAGTGTATAACTCCATATATTTTTATATTAGCATTAGAGCATCTCCAACCATAGTGTATAATTTTGGTTTGTGTAAAATTTACACATTTTGTAAAAGAAGAGTCTCCAGCAATCCTTTAAGAAACTTTGACACGATTTGGGTAAAAAGGTTGTGTAAATTACAAACCCAATTTACACAACCACGTCAGATAATCTCGCATCTATTTTATCATGATATATCTAGAAATAAATGAATTTGAAAAGTAAAGGAAATGAATAAATATAGGATAAGTTTCACTTGTGCGTATTTAATTGGTAGTTTAGTATTTACACAAAAGTATAAAACAAACTGTTGGAGTACAAAACAAATTATTTTTTATTTTTGTGTAAATCTCACTTAGACACGTAGGATTTACACAAAATATATACAAAACAATTGGAGATGCTCTTAGTATTCCAAATAAATTTAAATCAAATGAATTTTACACAATTTTACACTTGATACTATGCTTTGTTTATTTGTTATTAATTTACTTCATACTAATTATTCAATTCTTAATATGTACATATTTATTAATGGATTTAATAACATCTATCAAGCATTAAAATCACGTGCAACGCACGTGCACAAAAACTAGCCTCATAAAAGTTAAACTTGACTCTTAATTTGCGAGAGTATTAATTTAATGTTTCGTTCTCGAACTAGTTATAAATCAATGTGGGGTGGGGCTCAGTGCATTAACAAAATCTTTCCTGAATTTCTATTACGTCATATAGAGTATATCCGAGGTCAAAAAACATGTCCAAAGTGATGTTTGGCATTGCCAGTCTAGGACAGATACGCAAGTACACAAGAAGAAGAAGAAGAAGAAGAAGAAGAAGAACAACAACAACAACAACAATAGTCTAAATTTCGGTCAGAAATCCGCCGAAAAGGTCCAACTATATATGAAAAACCTCTACTCATCAAAGGTGCTCATGAATCCACCAAGAAAGCCTGCTCCATTACAATCGCCGCACAAAATCTCTCTCTTACCCCTGCAAAAAATGGCAAACAAGTTCACAGATTTCAAATGGAATCAAAGATTTATGGGCCCTCTCGTCTTTTTAACCTCTGAATGGATCTTAGATAATTAATGCTTAATGGAACCTCTGAAAAGCGCGCCTGATTTATTCAGCTTTGAATGCTGAATATACATGGCATTTTAAAGTTTGTCCTCAGTATTATGATATACATCAACACCTAACTACTAAGAAGATCACGCATACTTGTCTCTTACTGCTAAATATGGAATTTTAATCATAAGGGGCGGGGACATCATTTCTACCTCTTAGTGCTGAATAGGCTTCAATTCAGTATTAATAAGTAAAAACATATACTTTTAACAAATAGGCAAATAGCACAATTTTCGTGAAAGTTGAATTTTATACTCAATCTGATCTGATATACTCTTAACTATGAGTATGCTCAATTTTCATCTACATAAGTCTCTACGCATGATTTATCTATGGTTATCAGCAATAACGGGGATACAAGAGCGGTGATACTATTCAGACGCTTAGCTTGACAAGCAAAAACAATGTGCACAAATATACTATACCTGCAAAGCCAACATAGGCCACCGGCTTTAAACTGTCCATTGAAGTGATCTACAGAGTTTACTCCATCTCCTTTGCACTGTGAACAAACTATAGCACCTGGTAGTTTAGAAAAAAAAAAAATTTGTTTAGAATAAAACTTGTTTCCTATCGCGAGGTTTTGATAGGTTGATTATGTTCTAAGAAGTAGCAGTGGACTCTTAATCTGGACATCCCAAAAGGGAAAACTGGACTCCTAATCTGGGACAGAGGGAGTAGCAAATAGCTACATACATCATGTATAAGCACACATCAACTTTTGTCTTAAACATCATTTTGTCATCCCAGCAAGATGCTCAAGGAAACACAAAATATAAGGGAGAAAAAGAAGCTAGTTAGAAGTCATCTTTTAACTTACCATTTCCATCGCACTGAGCACAAACTATGCTATTTGGTTTGTTCTTTTCACCACTGTTTATAGCCTGAAAGAAACAAAGATTACAGTCAATAGCAAACCAGAGTATAGAAAAGACAGAATATAAAAATAAGGGAAAAAAAAAAAGAAGTTAAATCCAAAACACAATTTCAGAACAATTCAAACAATATAGTTTGAGCATCCAAGGCAAACCAATTGGCAAAATGTAGCCTCAAATGCTATATATATCATATAGCATTTGAGGATTTCCCCTGCCAATGTAGTTTTTGTTCCAAGAACCACATCACGAATCATTATTAGACCACACATATCCTTTACAAGTTGACCAAAATTAAACAACTCGGGATGTCTCAACCAATGCTGCATCAGAACTCCTCCAAAAATATTCCATTTCTAACTCCATCCCTTTCTCCCTCACCCATCATAAAATTATATCATACATGAAAAAGTGCATTTCATTTTTCTAACAATAAATCACCATATAAAATGATTCATTGCAAGTTTTTTTTATCAAAACCAAAAAACTCCTATGATATCGCCACATGCAGCAACCATAACCACCCAAAAGCACCCGGCTGATGATTTATTATCCATCACTATGCTCAATTCCCATTTCAGTTCCTGGTAGTCAAAATCATATCCTCATTGCTACTTCTACACCTGTAGAGGGACCCTTCTCACTACCTCCTTCCCCTGGTCTACTGGTCAAGAGGCAGTTATCATCATGGTTATACCCACTTGGCTTATAGTCTAGGAGGCAGCTACCCAAGTTGTACTAAGTTGAGCAGTACTTGGTCACACATCGACCCCTCTCAGGAATTTGAAAGCTTGGAGGATTGGATACAGGGTCTGTTAGGTGAGTTGTCACCTAACCGCCTCGGGAAAGAGTAGACACCAAACTTAGTCGGACAAAGATCCAAAACCATATCCAAACAACACCCAACCTATGAGGCATTTGGAATAGAGTTGGGCTCTTTTCCATTTTAGGAAAAAGCTCATTATTGCGGCATTACATGTTTACCCTTTTTGGAAAAAAGTGGAATCCACTTAAATACCTACCATCCTAATCATTTGAGACATTCTATTACATTCCATATTCCTCTCAACACACAATTCCAAAGAAACATTCTCTCTCTCTCTCTCTCTCTCATATTCACTGCTCCGGCATCTTGCCCAGGCAATAACCCCCTTGGCTAGTTCTCTACCCTTCCGTCCACCTGGTGTGCTGCTCTCTCCTTCTCTCCTCAAGGTGCTTGTCTTCTAACTTCAACCCTCTGTCCCTCTCTCAAATTCCTTCGGTTATCGTGATTGACTCCACGCGGGTTGTGCCTCATCTATCCCTACCCTCACACACTACCTTCTTACACCACCAATCATGTCATTATCCGTGGATTCCTCTCCAATTTCCAGAAATAGAACATTTACATCTGATATATAATGTATAAATGAGAAGTGGACTTTTAAATATCTAAGGAGCCCCAGTTCCCCATCATTTGTAGAAAAAGAAAGCATTTAGCCGCACTGTCAGACCTGTAAGTCTGTTCAAGTTCTGGACATGATTTACCCCTTGTGATTTTTATTGTATATATGGTATATTTGCTTGATTGAAACAATCAGGTAAACCAGATGCAATCAAGTAAATTCTCGATCCTTGCCTTCTTTAAGTGCAGACGTTGTTTATATATATCTTGTATTCTTGGTACTTGCACTTACATCATTGTTTCTTTTCTTTACAGTTTTCTCTCTCGTTGAAGTCAGAAGAAAATGACTAAAGTACTCAGTACAATTGGCAAATATTTTACCAGCAGATTCAAAATAATCAATTAAAGCCCTAAGGACACGTGAAGCGAACTGTGGACAGAAAGAATAAGGTCTCGTGAAGTAAAATCCACCCTAAAGCATGGACAGAAGTCGTATAAAGCATAAACTCATTTCAGCTCTCTGCTGAAAAACTTGAAGCACTGGTAAGCAAGCTCTTATTTCTTCAGCAAAGCCTCACTACTTTTGCCAATCTATATATAAGATACACCATTGTGAACAAAATGAAAACATTAGCCCTTGTGAACCCATCAATACTTCCAAGTAATCCAACGGGAATGGACACAAGAAAGCTGTAAATTGCAAGGAGATCAGCCAAATCAACTTCAAATGGACAACCTCTCCTTGCGATGCTGGAAATTCCTGAGCCTAAATTATTTTAATGTTGTAGTAGGGGGTACCTAGCTAGAGACCATCGGTATATGCCTCTCAATATGGTTAGCATACTTCTCAGTATACTAGGAGCACCTCCTCGGATAGAGCAGGTTCCAGATGGCTCCTCTATCTACATATTAGTTTTAGGGAACAAGAACATATTGGCTTGGAGGCTTGAGCACAGGTCTTTGTCGACATCCCACCAGACCAACCACCTCGACTAGAAGAGAGACCACTCTTTTACCGACTTGAGCAGTCATTAATCACTCAAGTCCACCCCTTTATCCAAAAAGACATATTAATACCCAGTGTATTAAGTATTAACTAATGGCATTTCACTAGTCAAATCAGTCCCCTAAGGCCTTCATTGTAAATACACGGCGTGGCCTTGTAACAAAATCAGAGAGATTTACAGGGAAAGAAACCCATCTCCTAGCATCACCACTCTCTCACCAACTTTGGCAGATCTCTATCTCTCTCTCAAAAGATCTCTCCCACTTCCATTTCGGTTCATCCATACCTATACATATGTCAAGTGACTATTGTGAACACATCCCTTCACTTCAAACACTTGTGCTTCCTGCTTCCTTTCTCTTCCCTAAGAGGTCCCGCTGCTCTCGTTCCTCTTCACCAATTCTCTTGTTCCTTGATTATTTGAGCAACACTTCCATGAAGTGGGTTACTACTACACCATTAATATACTGGAACACACTACCATCTTCCAAATGTTATAGGCATTTGATGTTTGGTCACCAAGAAAACTGCCCCAAACTACAACTTGAAACATTTTGTTTGGTTGGTTGCCATGAATGTGATGTTTAGTTGCTGTGAAAATTGCATTGCATTTGGCTTATTTCGGTTTTACATTGTGAAATTTTGTTACACTTTGTGTAGCATATGCATATACATATACGTCTCTGCTTGTATTGCACTTCTATATCTTAAATGTTTATGGATTGGTTATTACATATTTATTCTGGACTGGAGCATACATATTTCATCTGGTAATAGGTATATATATATATAGAGAGAGAGAGAGAGGGAGATCAGAAAGTATATTTTACATCAGCGAAAAATTCAAAAGGCAAATAAATAGTTTGACTAGTCAACTGGTCAAAATCATTAAGAATGTGTGCCAGAGGTTAATATTCAGATATTTTGGGTTCTATTCTAACGCATATCCTTATTTTCAAAATAAAAGTCTACAAAAATAATTTATTGAAATTAATTATCATATTCACTGAAACCTATGTTTGCAAACTATTTTTTGTCTGAAATTTGTTTTAATTACTTTGAAAAAAAAGTTCTGTTTGAGTAGCATTGTAGCCACTGACTTGGAAATTCTTGTAGACATTACTGACACATTATACGAAAGTTGTACCACAACCACCGTTCTAGACAAGAGTAAATCTATGTAGGCAGTTGTAATTTTCCACGATCACAAGTACTATCAGAAAAATAGGTGGTGAAAAACCACATGACATTGATGCCAACAGCGGTGGGTAAAGACCCAAGACCCGCAGCTAGTGTTCTAAACATCCCCGCCTATGCTCTAGGCAGTGGTCTGCGGTAGTCCGTCACCTCAACCCCCCCCCCCCCCCCCCCCCCCCCCCCCCCCCCCCCCCCCCCCCCCCCCCCCCCACACACACAAGCACAAAACCCACAAAAAAAAAAAAAAACCACTCAACCCCTGTCCCCTCACAGCCCTAGGAACGTGTAGAGATTTTGAGAACATTGCCAGCAATAAGGAACAGGGGGAACACGTGGGTAGAATTAGGGTCAGCATTTCTATAAAACCTACTGATTCTAAAGCAAATCATCATAGCCAAATCACATCAATAAAGAGAACAAATTCCAAATTGGCTCAAGGCCATTAGGCATTATACCACACTCACCCAATTGCAAGTTCAAATTAAGTTGATACACAGAAATTTACACATACAGGAATCTGATTTACTACTCACCTTGGACTCCAATGCTCGAACCTTGACAATTTTAGAGTTCCTAGTCACGTTGTTGATCCAAAGTACCTTTCTAGCATTACAATTGCTAATAAGAACCCCTACAAACCATCACACCAATTAATTACATCCAAAGATTTTTACAAACGAATCAAAAACACTAAAAAGTATAAACATATTAGAGTTGCAAATATGAAATTTGTAGTTAGACGGAGGAAAAAATTCAGCCCAGAAGTAGGTGAACTAAAAATTCAAAATTTTAACAGCAGAAATGCATATTTACATCAATTTTTTAGTTCACCCACTTTTTATTGAATTTTTTATTTTTTTTTATAAAGTTTGGTGGAGTTTCTATAAATTTTTTTTTTTTAAACATTTACCTTTTTGCCCAAAGGTAAATTCTGTTAATTAGTTAAAAGTAGTACATGCATATTAATTGAAAAAAAGAAAATCTTACATACATAGATAGAAGGGGTGGGGGTGGTTGAGGAAGAAGAATATATATATATATATACCTGGTTTGGTTTGGGGATTAAAGGAAACAAGAGGAGTAAAAGATACACAGTTAGACATTTCTTTATAGAGAGAGAGAGAGATTGAGAGTAAAGTTGTTTGAGCAGTAATGAGAACGATGAGAGAGTATATTTATGAGAATAAAATGATAGTGTGGTGGTTTCGCTGGTTTTTTTTTTTTTTTATTTCTGTGGGAGTTTTGAGGATATTGTTTGTTGGTGGTGGTAACGCACGACTAGATAAGGTCAAATTACATAGAATGACCTCCAACTATTCACCAAATTTAAATTTAACCCTTAAAACTCATTTTGGAGTACATATATATATATACACGAGAACATTTGTCAAATATCTTGAAAGAAATTTTTTTATCATGAAAATCATATTCACCCAATTTTATTAAAAAGTTCAAATAAGATGTAAGATAAAACCATTGGGGGTGGGTGGGGGATTTTTATTTAATTTGCTCATTTGAGGAGAGGGGTTGACCTAGTGGTAGGTAACATACACCCTTGTTTTGAGGTCAAAGGTTCAACTCATGGGGGTGGGTGGGGAGTTTTTCTTTGTTTATAGGATTAATGAAGAGAGTTAGAACCCCCTTAATTTAAAAAAAAAAAAAAAAAAACCATTGGTATGTAAGTTTGGAACTTGGCATATATGAGAAATATTCTCATATATATATGTATATATAGGAGGCCGCTAAACACACCTCACTTTTCTTCCTAACACTCTCTTATTCACTAACACTCCTTTAGTATATTTTATGACTTACTAACACTCCCACCAAATGAGCACCCACTTTGTAATTAATGACAACTAGTAAGATTATTAATGATAATTAATTATATGATTAATAATATAATCAACTTAAAAAAAACAATAATCCTCCCGAACCTTAAACTCTCATCATTCTATCACCGTTACCACTGCCGCCGTCTCTGTCTCTCAAGATCAATCAAGATACCTTCCTCTCTTTACACTATTTACATCCATTTTCATTCTTTATGATTTTGGAGATTTTATATTCCTCAAAATCGTAAATATTGAAGCGTATTAAGTAATATGATTTTTGTTGTTAAACAATCCACTCGATATGAAACTGCCATCCCTTCAATGTAACCGAGTACATGTCAATGTATTCGGTCGGAATCAACAGAATACATTGACATATTTTTTTCAAAAATTTAACTCAGGCTCGATTTACATGAACTGTGTAAGTTTTTGTACACTCGGCCCACATGGACTGTACACAGTGCAATATACTCGGCGTGAATCAGTCGAGTACATTACATTATTTTTTAAACATGGGGTTTTTGTGTGCTCGATTGAAGTGTGCCTAGTACATTGAATTGTTTTTAACTTAATCTATTTTACACAAACTCGGCCACAAAGAAATGAGTATGCACTTTTCCATTCGCCTTAGATCAACCAAGTGGACTTTTGTGCACTCGGCGTTCGTTGGCCGAGTGAACCTTCCTACAGACTTGGTCCATTTTTTTTCTTCGGATTATTTTTTTCATAAATATTTATGGTTTTTATTATTCATATGAGCTATATGAATTACATCTCGATTTTCATACATATTTTTTTCATAAATTAAGCCTAAAATCGTGGTGGTGGTGGTAGAGGAGAGAGAGTGGATGAAGAGAGAGATAATGATAATGATGAAGAATAACAATAAGAAAAGTGAAATAAGATCAAAAGTTAATTGATTATCTTAACTATTAAAACCATTAGAAAAATGGAAGTTTTAGAAATTAAGGTGGCAGCTGCAATGGTGGTGGTGGAGGAGGAGGAGGTGAGGGATGATGATGATGATAAAGAAGGCGGAGGATAAATGTGTTAATGGTGTGTGTTAAATGTTTTAATGCTTTAACTATTAAGTAAATAAGAAAACAAAGGTTTGTGTTATTAGTAAAATAAATATATTTTTTTAAGGGGAGTATTAGTGAGTAAAGTGAAGTGTGTCATTAGTGGCCCCCTATATAAATATAAAAGTCAAAAGAGCGTTGACACTAAATATGGTGTTTTTGTTTTTGTCCCATCATTATTTTACTTTTAATTAAATTCTTATGCAATTGTTGTAGTTTGAACTCACAACCTTTAACTAATAAAAATAGCTTTTACCACTAAACCAACATTTTTTATTTTATTTTTTTTCAATCCTAAATTTGACAATGTGTGTGCATATAAAAAAAGCGTGCACATACATTACATGTGTTTTGAATTTAATATATATACCTATTATAAATTGGAAGTGGCTCGATGTGATTATGATACTAATTTTTGTGGTTTTTCTATTTTACCCTTATTATATCTATTTTGAACAAAATATATAGTCAACAAGCTTTAATCCATGACCTGAAAGTTGAAAACATAACTTCTAACCACTAAGTAAATAATAATTTTATGCTAAATTTTACACATACATTAAAATAAGACGTATACACATATTACATATGCACCCTGTATCTAGCATATATATATATATATATATATAAATTTAGGGAGCTACTATTGACACACTTCACTTCACTCTTTAAAACTCTATTTCTCTCAAACACTTCACAAGTACATTTTATATCGTTTTAACACTCCCAACACTCCATTTTTAATCTTAAGATTAATTAATACTAATCTAAAAAATACTCCACTCCACTCCACTCAACTCTCACTACTGCACTTTCTTTCTTTATGCAATTCAAAAAAACAAATCACACCACCCACCCTACAAATCTCATCTTCAATCTTCTTCTTCTAATTCTTTTCTAATCTAGTCGTTTCCTCTCAAACTTTTTCGTTATTAGTTAAAAAAAAAGTTTCGCCATGTGTTATTGATAAGAATATATTAATTCTGGTTTTTAAGAAGAACAAACAAGAGTTTTTGGTTTGGCCGGTGCACATGCCACGTCAAACACAAGTTCTGTCATGGATGAAGGTTTACTCGGTTCGTAGAAACCGAGTGTTCTTCATTATGCTCGGTTCTAAGGAACTGAGTAAAACATAAGTCACTCGATCCTAAGAAACAGAGTGAAATTGGAAAAATGATCCAAAGCCTAACTCGGTTCCTTAGGACCAAGTAACCTGTATTTTACTTGGTTCCTTTGAGCCGAGTATGATGAACAACATTCGGTTCCTAGGAACCGAGTAAACAATCTTCATGGTGCTCTTTTTTTTTGTATTCAATGATCTATAAATGAAAGAAAATGTAAATGAACAACAAAAATATAAATATCCTACTTATTTTGGAGAATGAAGATGATTTAAATGGTGGTGGTGGTGGCAGCGACGGTGGTGGAGAGGAGGATGATGAAGAAGAAGGAGGAGGAGGAGGAGGAGAAGAAAAGAGATTTTAATTAATGGATATATAATTAATTTGGGTTTAAATGATGAGTTTAATGTTTTAATCATTAATTAAAAATAAAAAAGTGGTGTGTGTCAATAGAATAATCAAACTTTTTTTTTGAGGGAGTGTTAGTGAGTGAATTGATGTGTGTCAATAGCAGGCTCCTAAATTTATTTTGCAGTCAATTAAACCATTAAATTATTAAATTTGAACATCCAACAACTTTTCCGTCACATTTTAGCACTAAAACAGTAAGATAATCGATGATGTTTCAGGCAAAATGCACTAACTTAAAGAGTATTTTTGTGCATTCCGGTTTAACATTAAAATTTTCCACCTCTTCCCTCTAAACTTCTCAAACCGTTGCCAAATGTACGTATATGTTAGGGATGAGATACCGTCAATTTTGCCGTTTATTGACTTGTACTAATACTAAAAAAGAATTTTGAGTATATTCAGTCTAAAATGAAAACATTGTGATTTTTTGGTACTTTCATTTTCGATATTATTCGATAAATTTTTGGAATTTACATAATTTTCTCTTTTGGGATTACTTAATTTTAATATTATTATTTTTTTGTCTCAAACCAAAGTAATCTGATTAGATTATTTAATCTCTTTGTATAGGTTTGCATGACTTCACGAAACTGAAAGTCTTATAATATACAAAATTTCAAACTAAAAAATTATGTTATAAGAGCATCCACAATGGAAACTTAGTGGTTTGATAAGTATAGTATATCCTATGTAATTCAGTATTGGGCATTAAAATAGTGGTACAACAATTGTATGGTAAAAAAGCCACACAGTATAGCATGAGGCACCAAACGCTATACAATGTGGTGTAAGGTAATGATCTTAGCTGAACTCCCAATTTTACTTTTTTCTTATATGACAGATCATTGTTTTATCTTAATTCTTTAAGCTCTGTGAATAAGGCTCCATTTGACAACAATATCAAAATTTGTAAGGAAAACGATTAATTTGTGTGACAAATTAAAAAAATGATTTAAGACATGTGGTAAGGTTGTTGCTTTTTAACTTTTTCCATAAAATAAGTTTACAAACATGAACTTTTTTTTATGCAAACTATGAATTTTCAACCACCATTATAATAAGAATGAACTAACGAAAGTTGGAGGACAACCACATCCATATAAGTTAACTCTTGATCTTTTATTAAGGAAGCATGGAGAATGCCAACAAAACAGTTGGCGCCTATTGAGAAGTTGTTTGGGGGTAATAAAGGGAATTTATTACACACTAGATCAAAATTTATGAGTTAACGAGGAACATAGGTATTTAGGGGGTTTATTTCAAACACATACCATAGATTAAGGCCCCCTTGTCTAATTTACTTTTTTTTTAATTTATTTTTTTGAGTTATTTACAAAATTACCTCTAAAGTTTACTTCTTATCTCACTTTGATCTACAAAGTTCAAAAATGTATAAGTCCATATATCAAGTTTTACTTGCGTCTCACTTTCCTCTATTTTTGTATGGATCGTCTCAAAAGTTGACGGAATTAGTCATGTGCAAGGCACATGAGGGAGTTATTTACAAAAATAACCCTAAAGTTTACAACTTGTCTCACTTTGGTCCACGAAGTTCAAAAATGCATAAGTTTATATATGAAGTTTCACCCACGTTTCACTTTTTCCTATTTTTTAACGGATCGTCTAAAAAGCTGATGAAATTAGTCATGTACAAGACACATGAGGGGCAAAAATGATAAAACACTATCCTAACTCCATATTCTTTCATTTCTTCTTCTTCCCTAATTTTTTCTCTCTCCATTAACACACAATTCCTTATTAAAAAAAAATCCATTAACACACAATTAATTTCTTTTTCTTATTCTCTCTTTGGTCTTTCTTTCTATCCCCAACTTTATCTTCTCTCTCTACATCGCCGACGCTGGATTTCTTTCCATTTTTCGGCCAACACTAACCACCATGAGGACAACGACAACTTCCTCCTCTTCATATTCCTTATCTTACTTCTACAAATTATAAAACTCTAACTCTACTAGACTCTCCCTTCCACTTTCTCCTTTTTCAAAAATCCTTCGAGCTTCAGATCTTTTTAGCCTTAACTAATGTATCTGTTACAAAAAGGGACTCGCGAATCTGTCCCCAAAAAGGGCACTAAACCTATCAATTTGTTTAAAGGGACATTAAAAACACGAATATATTTGAATTGGATCAAATTCGATTTTGATTTCATGTTTAGATTGGTTTTCAATCTCGATTTACATATCGAGATTGGTTTTAAATTTGAGTTTTCTTTTCTAGATCAAAGCAATTATCAATTTTGATTTAGATTTGAGTATAGTTCATTTTCTTAATGTGTGTTTACACATATATCTGTGTGTGTGTAGAGAGAGAAGATAAAGTTAGGGATAGAAAGAAGGACCAAAGGAGGGGGAAAGAAAGAGAAGAAAAAGAAGAAAGGAAAGAAGATGGAGTTAGAATAGTATTTTCCCACTTTTGCTCCTCATGCGCCTTGCACATGACTACTTCCGTTATCTTTAAGACGGACTATCTAAAAATGGAAGAAAATGAGACACGGGTGAAACTTCATGTATGAATTTATGCATTTTTTAATTTCGTGGATCAAAGTGATTTTTGTAAATAACTCATTTATGTGCCTTGCACATGACTAATTCAGTCAGCTTTTTAGACGATCTATCCAAAAATGGGAGAAAGTGAGGCATGAGTGAAACTTCATGTATAACTTACGCATATTTGAACTTTGCGGATTAAAGTGAGATAAAAGGTAAACTTTAGGGTTGATTTTTGTAAATATCTTTTTGTTTTTCTAAGTTAAAGAAGAATACAATAATACTAGTACATGGCATTGCTGTCAGTTAATTCGCATTTCGGGAGGGAAATTGCACAGATAATCACTCATCGCCCATTCATATTACAAACTCAATTCTATCTTTCCAATTTTATATTTGAAAAATAAAAAATCAAGAATAAAAGAAAACGGCATTGATGGAGAGTGCACTGTTATCGGCCTCTCGCTTTATCCCTTCACCTAGTAGTAAGCATATCTTCTTCCCTCTTTTTCTTTACCATTTGTGTTCTTTCTTTATAATTATTTTGGCCGATATTGTCTTCAAATTGAGATGAATTTACAATAAAACTTATGGGTAGCGATTTAAAGAAAAATTAGAATCCGGTGCCTGGGTTTGGAAATTTTTGAATGTGGTACACGTTTGTAAAATTTAAAACTCGAGTACTGTTGGTGTAACTTTGAGATATATACACCGCGGCAAATACCGTGACAGATACTTTTGAGCTAGATACCACCTCCGGGACAGTATCTTTTGAATTTTACGGACGCGGACCTCATCCTTTTGAGTTAAGGGACCGGATCCTAAAAACATCTGTGATTTATTATGTGCATTGTACAGTATTTCATCATTGTGAATTGGGATTGATTATTGTATTTTACTTGAAATAGATACAGAATTGGGTGGATTTGTGAGGAATTTTCAGAGCTCATTTTATGGCAAAGCCGTCAACTGTAGCAACAAATTTAGGGGAAGAGATCTCCGTACCAACCGTAAAGGCCATTTCTTTGTTACTTCACGGGTTCTGATTTAACTCTACCTTTTCTTATATTACTATTTCAAATTTGTACTTATCATCATTTGCCACATCCAATTTGCTTAACATGCATTGTCCTTGTGTTCGTTTTAGGGTGTGTTTGATTGGTTTCTATGGAAAAGAATTGAATTCCTCGCAATAACCATACATGGATTTTTCTTTTCATGGAAATCAAAAACTTAGGGGAAGTGGTACTACTCACCGCTACATGCATGCTTAAAATGCTAAGAAAGTAGGATTGTGGTATTATGGAGTAATTTTTGGGGTGCCTTTAACTACACCGACAAAGAAGAACATAAACAAGAAAGATAGGGCAAAGCAAGTTGTAGAGGGTAATTGATTCCTTGAGAATTTAGTGCAACCAAACACCTCTAAAGACTGAAATGAGAAATCTTGGCTTTTTCCGTAGAAAATATTTGGAATCAATTACTCAATAGTCAGTATGATTTATTCAATAAGTTTTCCTGTGTACTTTGAAAGCTCAACAACAAGTTTTGCGATTTGGATTAATTTGCAAAACTTTTCCTTCTGTTCTTTCTTTTTATTTGTCTATTTTCATATTTGGCAGCTCGGAAGGAAGGTCAAGAACGAGACTATTGTTCCTGACCCAGATTACCGAATACCAATTGTCTTACTTGGTGGGTATTGATTACATTTAATTATATTCAAGTAACACCATTTGTGTAAATCTTTCTATATGATAGTTAAAATGTTAATTCACTGGCTAAAGTTCTCAGTTTTCTTCACTAATTTTGGTTCTGGGTGAAATGTTGAAATGTATTTGCATTCATTTGACATTAAACTTTCTTTACTATTTGTGTTGTATGCTTAATTATAGTATATATCTTGCATGTATTCATGATTTTAGACGGACCAATTTTTTTTCTGCCTAGGTGAAAAATATTTCACCTCAAAACAAACAGGCCCATAGTTTTGTAGTCTCTATTTTTTATATTTGTTAGCGACATATGCTCTTTGTTTATTCCAATCGGATATGAGGCTATAAATAAGTTTCTCATACCTGAGACTTACAAAAGAACTCACTTCTTGAGTTCTTCGCTGTGCTACTTATAATTAAGTTGTCATCTCTACTAATACAACTTATATTGTAGCACTCGTTTGTTAATTTTTGTTTTTGTCAATGCCTCAATGGTTATCTTCTAGGGAAGCTACATATTGTATTTCTTTTAATTGAAGAATTGACATAATAGCTGGAATTAAAACCTTATGAAATAGCCTGTAATGGGTGTGTTCAATAGGTTGGCTACTGACTGGAAATTCCCTTATAACCTTTATTATTGTCGAGTCTTTCCATGATACCTCTAAATCCCATTAAGAGAAAAATAATATTTGGCTCCATTGGTAGGGAAGGCAAAGGGCCGAGTTCGGGCAAGCCCAAATCCAACTCCTCCCGAGGAGGGTTATTTTTACTTTGAATTTTGACCTGAACCCGCCCCCCTTCACTTGTATGCTTGGCCCAAACCCACCCCGACCAGTTGCAAGTGTATGATGTTGCGAGGGTATTAAGAAAAACATTAATTTTGGGTCGGGTGAGGTCAAACGAGGTTTTTTACATAAACCCTAACCCTAGCTGGGTTGTAATTTAGAAACACATACCTGCCTGCACCGGTTTAAAAAACCCGGCTCATTAGAGTCGAAGCAGATTGAAAACCCACCGGGTTGGCCTATCCCAATCCATCGGCTCATGGACTTGGCGGGTACATTTGACGGTCCAACTACCCTTGTAAGTTGTATCTGATAAGAAAGAAGAGTGGGATTGAGAAAATCTCTAACAGGTGGTTTTACAGCTCATATTTCTTCCCTCTAGAGATTGTGTTTATAGTATTATAAACTTTATATTTGATGTTAAAATTTGATATGAAACAGGTTTAGCTGGTGGGTTAGGTTATACAAATAATCTGTTACCAGCTGCTCCTGTTGGTCTCCTTGGATTACTCTTATTATTCCAGGTAATTATACTGATGTAGTAAGCAAAGCTCCAATTCATTAGATGTGTCTTGCACTTTGGTGCTTATTTGTTGTAGTGAAATGATTTTTCCTTATGCAATTGAGTGTACAATACTATAAGATAGAATTCATCATTTCAATTTATGTGTTTAGTTTAGTCAATTGTTGTTGCCCCATTCTTTCTATCCTTTGTACTAATCCACATTCATCTTGTTCTCCAGATGATATAACATTTTTATTTTCTTCTTTTCAGACAACTAGAGTGAGATTTGTGTTTGATGAAGAAGCCTTGGTATGTTACAGCAACCTGCCCAAAATTTTTGCAATATATTTGTATATGTATGTGTATATATATATATATGTATTTATGTTTAGGGTGGTGCTATTGCCATGCAATTATAGCTATTGCCTTAGCAGTGTACAACTTTAGAAGTATATGGTACAACTTTTGAAAGCAATACTATGCTCTGTCAACGCCATTATTGTTTTGGCAATTAGGGGAATTAGGAGTAGCTCATATTTATTGTTAGACCATTACTAATAGCTTAAGGTTTTAGGGGTATGGTGGTTTAACATGGAATCGGATCTCAAAATAGTTTTAACTTGTATCACATAACAATACTAGGAAGACCTTGTATTATGAGAAGAGTTGTGGCCATATACTCATACATATTTCACTCTATTGTTTTGATAGAAAGACGAGCATTTGTGAAACAGATATATGTTAAAAGTTAACAGATAGTATTAGTGCCCTTCATCTGTAAACTCTTCTTTTTCTTTTTCTCTCAAGCGTTATGAGCAAACCACGTTTTGTTCACCTACAAGGTCAGCTATGAAATTCACTTACTAGGAATGATGCTGGAATATGTATTTCTAGAGTTACTGTCTAAATTAAAAACACCTTACCATATAATAATCTTGACCTCAATCTTCAAATCTACTCACATTTCTCCTAGATCGCTACATCTTAGCTTTAGGTTGATCCAAACAACATGTGCTTCAATTTCAAATAAACATTGCTAGAATATATTCAAATGTAACTCACTTCCTCACTTTTTGTGTTGATATTGAGTGATTTTATTGTGATCCTATCTGTCCATGTATAATGAAAGTCTTTTTCGAAGGAGTACTAGGGAGAAATAAGGGAGTTTTTAGGATTTCATATTTCAAATAACAATAGATTCAATTTCAACTGAATTTGAAGCCAAACAAAAGTTTCAAATATGGTACGAATATAAAACCAATAATCTTAATCAAACAATTGATTCCTTCAATCTAATTTATTACATCAATCACGGAGATCTTATGTAGACATAACTCAAATAGTAAATATGCACATGGTTATAATTCACTGAATTTCAGCTTTTTGTTTGTTTGTTATTTTTGTTATGGCTGGAATAAGATCTTGAGTGATTTTTTTTTAATCATTTTTACTGCAGAAGTGCAGATCTGAATAATATATAAACTCAATTTACTATTTTTGTTTCTTGGGTTGCAGGAGGTAAAGGTAGGAGAAGAGCTTGATGAGTCGGGAGAAAATGTCTTTGTTGGTGGAAAAAACCGTTGGAAGTGAGTTTTGATTCTGTCATTTTACATAACCCGAATTTATGTTGTTGTTGTTGACCTAGCTATCATGCATTGACAGATACTCAACGTTTGTGAATTGGGAGCTGTGGTGGCCGAATTTTCCAATTTTGGTGTATTTCAAAGAGACGCAAACAAAGCCCGAAGGACAAGTGCATTTCTTCCCTGTAATTTTCGTAAGTATCGACATAAACTATTACTTTTTGGCTTTCTTAAGAAAGGGCAACCACTCTAGAGTAGAGTTTAATGAATCTGGACTGTTGATTTAAAATGGGTTGACTTAGATTTTGATAGGTAGTGATTCCCCAATTGGGCTCCTTTGGAGTGATAGAAATCATTCTAGATTAGAGTTGTAACAACCTGGACCATTCATTTAGAAGTGAATGGCTCAGATTTTGACATTATCTTTTATTTTAAATGAGTCCTTGCCAGAGGCAAAGACTCTTCAATAAATATGAGCCATCGAAACTCGTTTAGATCAAAATTACCTGTCAAAATCTAAACCATCTAAATTTAAAATAACGGACTAGATTTCCTGAACTCTGAGTGATGAAGAGTGATTTTCACCTCTAGAGGAGCTCGATACATCTTAAGCTTAATAATGCTGCATCATCCAGCTTCATCAACTGGGTGCATTGATGGGTTGTACACCTCAGAATGCACAACTCGTCGATGCACCAAGTATGAATAACTCAGAATGTACAACCCATCAATGCACTCTGCATGAATAACGGTTGATGAAGCCGGTAAGAATATCTTTTTCCCTAGCTATCTTAGTTATTTCAACTAACATGGATGACAAAGTTAATCTAGATTATGCATCCTTTTTCTGTTTCTTGTTTTACTTTTTGTGCGCGTGTTTGAATTTTTTGTTTTTGTTGATGCAAATAGAATGGGAAGCAGCTTTATGATGTTATGGTGGAACGAGCTGGCCCTTCAAAAACTAGCATGCCCAAATAGTCAAAATGTGATAGTATTGCAAGGTATGAAAGAGCATAGAATGGGATTTTTTGTGTCGCTCTATGCCTCCACTGTTGAAAGGACCATCTACTTTTCTTTTTCCGGATTACCAAATGAAAATGCTTACTGTGAAACAAGTTCAGAGAGAAAATAAGAGAACTATATTGCCACTATCAAAGAATATATATAACACAACTGAGTTTATAGCAAAAGCCCAAAGGCACATATATGGTAAGAAATATCATTGATTGATTTTGCTTACATCAATCAAGGCGCTTTTACCAAATCTTTCAAATCTAAACTAACAGAGATAAATAAATGTTGTTGCTTTCTTTCGCAGTCTTCAATTTTTGGGTGATGATGGAGATTGTGACCTCCTCAAGTGCTGGCTAGAAGAAGAGGTGCGTATCTAAGGAGACATGCATATTCTTACATGTGCCTATAAAGATTTGATGGGATATGTACGTAACGCTAGCTTCGAATTCTAAACTTCTTTGGTTCATGTTTATATTGAGATGTGTATTTTTTTTAATATTGTTCTTGTAAAATATTTGGGAAAGATAAAACTTTATGGTATAAGATCGAGGTAGTCTATTTCTTTAATGAAAATATATAACTTGGGTCACTTGTAAATGAATGGTATGACTTTATGGTCATAAAGTATAATTATATGCAAATGATGGAGAAGTTGGTGTAGACATAAAGTTTACACAAACATATAATGCCTCTATATATATTTTGGTTTTACACAATGATCCATAAGAGAAACACAA